>JAPTHN010000004.1:19456409-20867034 GCA_026936325.1 Platynereis dumerilii
TCAGATGCATAGTCCTTTCGTTTGCCCGTCACCAATGATCGGGATTTTGAAATACTTACAGTCTGTCACTTTGATAATTATAGAAAAAATGAGGACCAGTTCACTCTCACAAATGCACTTCGTGACTCGTGGTAACCAATGAAGTGTCATCTTCTCAACTTTCAACATGGGAAATATAGAGGCTGATTAGTCATGATCAAGAGAAAGCCATTTGACTTGTCATAACGGATTTTAGAGTGAAAATCAGATGCATAATCCTTTCGTTTGGCTGTGACCAACAAGTGGGATAAGTCTCCTTAAGTCAAATTAACATTGAAAGTATTGGATATGATCATGACAAATCGTCAGCATGATGACACACGAAGTGCCATTTTCTCAGTGCAACAGTCCACTCTTTTTCTGTATCAATGAGACAGACTGTAATAGACACAAAGAAGAACATACGGAATGAACAAACAAGTTAAATCTGCATAAAATTTGATACAGTATATTTAAAAGCATCATATTTAAGCAGATGGGAAATCTCTAGACCCATGGGAGATTATTTGAGTCTCGCGAGGATCATCTTAGATAGCTTATAATGTATGTGAAAACTGTTGAATATTTTGATTTCGAAATCCCCAAGGAAGCTCAAAATATATATAAGCCTCTTTCCTAACATTTCAAAAGTCTGTCATGTTATATTCCAGAAATTTAAAGTTGCTGGTCGAATATTTTGTTTCAACATTGTAGAAATCCCAAAGGAAGCTTTAAAAATATACAAATCTCTTGTTACATTTTACCAGTTTTAAAGTTGCTCCATTTGATAATAATTCATATGTTTGAATCTGAAATCGCTTTTCTATTTCAGTGGTAATAAATACATGTATCAGTGTCCTTGCAGTGTAAATTTATAACAACTTAACGATACAACGTGTGGGGTGTGAGATTACTCAAGTAAACTTAAAGAGTACCAAAATCCATTGATCTCTACCTAAACATATTAATATTTTGAAATATTTTAGGAAAATGGCTCCATGCCGGAAATATAAAGTTGCTTGTTTGTAGTTGCATTTTGATCTGACATTGCAAAATTATAACTCCATTTATGGTCCAATATTGTCTGTTTTATTGAACTGAGAATCATGATAAAACATCCTTGGCTGCTGTCCCAGAGAATCATAATAAAACCTCCTTGGCTGCTGTCCCATCAATAAAGTAACAAGGATGTGGTCCCAGAGTATGAACTGACATTGTATGGTCGTGTGGAGACGGACACTCCATGTTGCCATCCTGTCCACTTAACCCTGACTTTCATGGCACTTCCTTATGGCACTTTATGACCCTGCGCTGCTGGATGAAGCGCTATAATACTCACAAAGCTGAAACTCCTTTCACTCAGGGTTTTTAAATGTTGTTTTTGTTTGCTGTTAGAACCTTTTTTTGGCTGTGGGTTCTTATATATCAACAAGAACCTTTTGTGTTAAGAGTGTTTGCAAGACATAAAACGACAATCATCAATCCATTTACTTTGTGTATGTGCCATTTAAGCTCCGGATGGGAGAGCTTGGTGGGAAGGCCCTATGATAGGACCCTTTGCTCCCAACTTGAGAGAAAGGGGTTCCATTGTGGGAGTTCAGTGCAGCCAGATTATCTAAATGTTGTTTTTGTTTGCTGTTGGAACCTTTTTAAAGTTGAGTAATGAACCTTTTAGGGTTCCTTATCTATATCAATTTATAGAACCCTTAAAGGTTCCATATAAAACCTTTTTGTTACTCTTTGTCACGTAAAGCAGAGGACAAATGTTTGGTCAGATATCTCAGTCTAAAATGCGGAATTTGTGTTTTTTACCCCATTGATTGATTTAAATTACCTTCCCCTGGAGCCTAGGCCCTTTAATTGGCATTGGATTACAAGATAGGCCTACCCTTCTTATTGTGTACATCAATTGGCATGTACACGTGTCAGCACTTGTCTAATTGGTATTCAAGTGTCTTGACAATGATAATCTGGTTGGAGTGTCAGTCTGATGAACATAAGAATTAACTAAGTTCACAGAATTTCTACCTCCTTTGCTCATAAAATCAATTATTCCATTTATGACTCAAATTTCCTTAAATTTAGGATTGTTATCTCAGTCTGAATTAAAAAAATAAGCCTGTATATACCAGGTACAAAAATTATGCTAATATTTTTAGTCAATTAAAAGTGTCATTTGAAACATTAAAATTTGTTGGTTATTTCAGTTATATAACCCTAATAAAGCATTATTTGACCACAAAGCCTATCTAGAGTTTAGAAAATTATCAATAAATGTAAAGTGATTTTTTTTTGTGCATTTAGTTATCCCTCATATTTCTTGATCTTTTGATGACATTAAAACAATTTCTTCATTTGATTTTGCAAACATTGTGGTGCACAGTAAACCATAGGCGTACGGGACGCGCGATTTTTGGGGGGGCGAGCGACATTTGCCCGAATTTTGAGATCTAAATTTAATACCATTTCAAATGAAAGAGCCTGGAAATCACTAATTTAAAATAGTTTTTACCTAATCATCTGCCCAAATTTTTTAGCCTTTTTTCCCGAATCTTACTGTTTCCCAAACTTTTTGGGGGCGACCGCCCCCCCTGCCCCCCCTCCCATACGCCTATGCAGTAAACTGTATTCAATCTGTGTCATTCGTTAGCATTTCTGGGAGCATAGATTGGAGTAAATCAAAGTAGGTACTACTGTTAAGAACTTTGAATGGAAATTTGGGAATATCTCCAACTTTTCATATTACCAGGCACTACCAATCAGGCCTAAGTTAGTAGGAATTGCCAAACGTCTTCAATTCATCGGATTAGTTAGTTGCTTTTTAATTATGCTCCAATATCAGTGAAGCAATCAAAATCAATTTAGGAAAGCAATCGGTACTCAATAGTTAGCCTGTATGACAAATCAAACGGGCTTCTATTGACATGTGACTAATAATACAGCCTTTATGGTTCCAAAGTTAAAGTAGACCTGTAAGCAAGTCAAATTTGGAATTCCACTTGCTTGACCAAAATTATGTTGAGCACCAAGTACAAGATGCAAAGTTTTATTTTCAATCGGTTTTTATAACATAGAAACATTTGCTCACAGAGCTATTGAGTCCGATCATAAAACTAAGTCAACTGTCTCAAAAGTATAGGAGTTCAATTCGACAAAAAAAATTTCAACTTCAACTTAGTGCAGTTTTAGGCCTACATACTACAAAGTCATCAAAGATTCACTGCTTGAAAAGGCCCAGTACGCTTTGTTGAAGTGCAGTTTCCATCATTATCAAGTATAGCCCTCCGCATGCACAAAAGTTTTCTCTATCAATAAGTGCAAATAAAACACTATAATTCATGTAACTCCAACTTGTACAATTCAATGATGTGTTTTCTATGGAGCGTTGTTTTGGCCTCCATTAAAAAATAAATAAAATCTTAACTTGGCCTGTTTGCCGACCTGACACATGTAGGCTATTTTACATATAAAATTACAAGAGAAAAGATATAGACAGGTCTATCTATCTATCTATCTACAACAAATTGTCTATATATATATACATGAGTTTCTTGCAAATTCAGCAAAAAAATGTATTTTACGCTTCGTGACTGATTGCTATTAGGGTTTCACCAAAAGTATTAAATAATTGACTAGGCCTAATCGAGGTCTATTATGATTGATATTGAAGTGTCTTATCTTTTAATAGGTGTGATTGTGATGTGCAATAAAGACCTCACACCCAGACTCCATGAGTCCCTATTTTTCCGATGACACGAAGTGTCAGAGGGACTCCAGATATTGGATTGTGCAAAAATGTTTACTGTTTGGTTACATAACATTTAATTGTTACTGGTTATTTTCCAAATATCTTAACTGACTGGTTACATAACTTTTCATAAACAGTAGTTATTGTTTTGGGTTTTATGTCCTAAAACACCTTGTGTAATTAATTACAAATACTTGTTATGTCACTTTGTTTGGTTTCTCCCTATTGTCACATAACAACTTGCAGTTGGGACTGACAACTTAAAATTATAAACAATTACATTGTTATCCAATAATTTAAAAATTCCACACTTTAAAGAAAACAATTTTGTTTGAAGTTCATTCTGCCATATCATACTCATTTGCATGCTGCTTGTGCTAATTTGCATGGCCAATATCCGGAGACTGCAGGGCAATGCTTGCACTGCCTAAAACATACATGTAAAGCAGTCTCATGGAGACTGCCTCACACCCTTGACAATTCTTCATTGCTCCATAAAAATATTATTTATGCTTTTTCATAATTCATCATTTTATGATGATCCATCAATGAAGTTCCTCTCTCAAGCAACTTACAATTCACATCGTCACAAGGCATTGGCTACCACACGGATAAATGGTTAGATAGCTTTATAGACGGAGAGACAGATAGATATATAGATAGATATATAGATAGATAAATGGATAGACAAATGGATAGATAAATGTATAGATAAATGTATAGATAGTAGAGAGACAGATATAAAGATCGATAGATACATTGTAGACAAGATAGATAGGAAGATAGATGCATATATGGAAAGATGGCAAGATCTAGACCCATAAGCAACTTGAATTGCAAATTCTCACTGACTTACTGACATTTTGCTGGAAACTTCACTTCAGTGACTTCAGTTTCACTTCTGTCACTTGACTTTCATCTGGTAAAAAATTACTAACTTGCCAACTTGACTTTGAAAAACATTCTGCTCGCAATACATTATTGTTGCATAAGCATGAACAAAAGTAGGTTCAAGCGTCAATTGTAATGGTAAATCCAAACTTAAGTTAAATGGATTAGGGAAAATTTGTCAGTTTCACTTCGGATTTTGTGCCATCAATACAAAGAAACCCATGATGCCACAGCTTCTGGCAAAAACTTAGTCATTCATCTCATGAATGATATATTTTAAAATTGATAAAAGAGACCCATACACAGCTTCTAAAGTTGCTGCTAGTCTTTACTAGGAATGTGACTGGCTAGTCACTGCTTCTTTTTCAATTCACTTGTGGCTTCAACAAGGTAAAACTCACTTCAAGTCACTTGCTATCACTACTGCTTATGGGTCTAAGATATAGATAGATTCATACATTCTCCAGCCTGCCACATGGTATACATAACACTGACTATATTAATAACTGATAACAGTTTTGA
Source organism: Platynereis dumerilii (assembly GCA_026936325.1). Lineage (NCBI taxonomy): Eukaryota > Metazoa > Annelida > Polychaeta > Phyllodocida > Nereididae > Platynereis > Platynereis dumerilii. The sequence continues at coordinate 19,461,589 of JAPTHN010000004.1, forward strand.
GTTTGAGTTTTGACCTGCCTAACTGCCATTTGTGTTGGCCCACATATATAATAAACAGCAACTCTGTTTGGTTTATTTATAAATGATATTGTGGACGAGTTCAATGATTGCATTGGTGTTAAAATTGGAGACACAAATTTGAAATGTTTGTTATATGCTGATGATATAGTGTTAATAAGTGAGACTGAGACTGATTTACAGAATATGATATGTAAACTAGAAAACTGGTGTTGCAAATGGAAAATGAAAGTTAACATTGATAAATCAAAAATAATGCATTTCAGAAATAAGACTCAAACTAAATCAGACTACAAATTTGTTTATGGTGATGATGAAATTTGTTACGTGGAAAAATACAAGTATTTAGGCACAATTCTAGATACCCATCTAAACTTCGAATTAACAGCTGATTCACTGGCAAATTCAGCTAACAGAGCACTAGGAAGTTTATGTACAAAATTCAAAGCAAACAATGGTTTTGGATATAAGACTTATACTAAATTATATGATTCAGGAATTGTTCCAATTTTAGATTATGCAGCTGGAGTTTGGGGTTTTAATGTTTCTAAAAGAAGTGAAATTGTCCAGAACAGAGCCATAAGATTCTTTTTAGGAGTTCACAGATTTGCATCAAATTTAGCTATTAATGGGGACATGGGATGGATTTCTTGTATTACACGTCATAAGTTAGAAATGTTGCGATTATGGAACAGATTATTGAACATTGAGAATGATAGAATAGTTAAGAAAATATTTGTATGGGATAAGTCAATATGCAAAAATTGGAGTAAAGAAATCAAATTAATTTGTGAAGAAATCAGTATGTTGACAAATTTTGAAAATAACACTTTTATCAATGTACAGAATGCCAAAGAAATTCTACACAGAAATTATTGTGAGAGATGGCGAAATGAAATCACTGTTGTACCAAAATTACGCTTTTATAGTATTTTTAAAAAGAGCTATAATGTAGAAAATGTTGTAATTAATATTCAAAACAGGAGAAAGCGTGCCCTTTTATCACAATTTAGATACGGTATTCTACCATTAAGAATAGAAACTGGACGTTTTCAAGACACTCCGATAGAATACAGATATTGTCTTTTTTGTAACTTCAACTACATTGAATCTGAAATGCACTTTATCTTTCATTGTCCCTTTTATAATGATATTAGATTTGAGTTCTTCAACAGGATAAGACAAATTAATTTCTTTTTTGACTTATTAAATGATGACAGAAAAATTGAATTCCTGATGAAAGATGATTGTATTAAAGAAACAGCTAATTTTATATGTAACGCTTTTGAAAAAAGACAAAGTGCTTTGTATACATAAATTAATTTACGTAATTGTCGATACTTGCCAATAACAATACGATACTTGTAATTATATATGTCGACATCAAATTAGCAATATGATATTTGTAAATATGTAAATAGGCCTAATGAAAATTAACATTTCAAGAGTTTGAATTATATATCTACTAGTATAACTCGAACAAAGTTTATATTTTTTGGGATTGCTATTACATATTGGACTAATGTATATGTATATCAACAAATCATTTCAAATTTAATTCAAATTTGTATTATTCAACGAAAATTCTGTTATTTTGATGTATTATTGTTTTTGAAGTGAATTGTAAGCCCAAGAGGGCTGGGGGCTAGAATGTGAGCCCATTTCACGTAAATAAAGAATTTCTCTCTCTCTCTCTCTCTCTATAGGCCTATCCTAAGTATACTTTATCACAGGTAAAATGCTAATACAGATTACAGAGTAACCATGACAGTTACCAGTGATCTGGTAAATGTCATGACTTACATGTTACTTAGTAAGCACAGGCACTTTAAAGGAACAATGTGTGAAAATGATTTATTACATGACATTGGTAAATCAATCTGTTATTTTTCTCCATACCGATAGAACTTAATTATTTAGGAAATATGGACAATTGAAGTTAGAAAGAAATCGCTAATTGAAATCAACAATGACACATCCCTAGATAGGCCTAAGAACATTGTCCTGTAATGGCAATTAAGGTTTTGAAATGCCATGAAAAGTTCAAGATTCATAGTTGCAATTGGCACCTGATAGTTATCTGACACCCCTTTGAAGCATTGTTATGCAGTACAGAGCGCCACATACTGCCACTATTGAAATTCCTCATTTTACAGTTCCGTGTTTTACAGTTCCGCATTTTACAATTCCGCATTTTACAGTTCCGCGGAATACAGATATTCCATTCCGTTGATTCCATACCGTTCCGCTTAATACAGACGCCCGTATAAATAGACACAATCCGACGCATCCTTCGCAGAGTGACAATTTCATTACTCCAACTTATCAAATTTAATGTCCAGATATATTTAATTAACTTTACACTAACTTCTTTTGCAATGTCAAACAAAGGTTGGGGGGGGGGTAGTTTAGCTCAGTTGTGATGTGTTGTTAGGCATTGAACAATGTCCAGTGCTACAAACTAAAAACTCTCAACATTCTGGTAGTAAGATAAAACAAATGTTTCACATTGAATTTTTCTCATCTTCCGTTTCTCAAAAAAATGCATCATGAGTAATTATTTTTTCCCGATGAGTGTTGTCAAGTTTTCAAAGATGCAACAAACTTTTGATTTTACATTGGGATACAAAAAATGTCCATTCCTGTTGTCATATTCCAGCAGAAAAACTGATTTAAGAGTCTTCAGGTTTCTTTGAACACCTGATTTTCATAGAAATTTTATATTCCATCTCTGAAACATATGATTTTTAAATATTTTCTTCTTGTGCTATTTTGATTCTTGAACTGTATCCCTCTGCATTTACGTATTTGTCGGGTTACATACTTAGGACAGGAGGAGGACACAGCAATAATGGGAAAAGGATGATTGAAACTGCTGTGTAATGTAGCAGGAGGTGACTAAAAGTCTGAGTGGGTAATGGGTATCAAAATCTGAGACTGACTGTCCAGTATGAATCAAATCGGCCTCCCTGTATGCTGCCGTCATGTGGGGAGTATCCACTATTAACTACTTTCAGATGGATTTGTCAGAGAAAATTTCCATTACAAAGTTCTCAAAGGATTTTCTTTAGGTTTGGGCTATTCTTTTAGCCAATGAAAGTCTACTTTGAGTTCCAGTGAGTGGCATTCTGAAGTCTCAAACTTCCATCAAAGTCTACCAAGTACTACAAAGAGCTACAAGGTACTAACTTCATTGATTAGTTTGGATTCTTGTTAAAGTTCATGATGGAACTGACTCAAGTTAATTCACAGTATTTGCTTTTAATGGTATTGCATTTTTTTCGATCACTGAATCTTGCCAGAACTAAAGTCCACTCAATCTTCTTAGATTGCTCTTAGACTACTGGACGCAACAAATTACAGAAGTAAATTCAGCAGATTGAAGATTGTAAAAGCAGTTTTTCTCATGTATATATTTTTCATTATTTGGCATGTTCACGAATTCGTGGAGGTGTAAAAACGAGCATAAGTGCTTGTGTATATGTAATTACTAACACTCGTGGATGTGCTTTATTATTCATTCGTGGACCTGCCAATACTAACATTCGTGAAAGTGCCACATAATTAGGGTTTAGTGATAGGTTTAGAGTTAGTTTTTAGCCAAGTTTAAGGTTGCAATGTTCGTAATTACACATGCACAAATTCGTGAATAGCAATATTTATCACTTACACGAATGCAAAATTTGTGTATAGTACCTCCAATGATGTTCCAAGCCGAATAATTCATAGTCAGTGTTATAAGAGGACTACTAAGCTTGCTTATTAAGCAAAAAAATGTAGTCTGGTGCTTAGTCATTTGTAAGTAGGTCATTATTTATCTACCCTGCATGGTTGGGGCAAGATAGAGTCCTCCTGAGGGGGCAAAATGGGAAGCACAAAAAAGCAATCCCGACTAGAAAAGGTTGAAGCTTGATATTAGGTCAAGTCTACCATGACATTTGAGACTTTTGATACACTTTCTGACCGTATAACAGGCAAAATTTTTAAAAAATCACATGAGATTTGTGGATCTAATCCATGTTATCAGTAATACCTTGAGGATTTAGGCTTAGTGGTAAAACCCTGTATTGTTGAAACTGAAACGAATGTAACTACCTTTCAAAAAGCATAGTCAAATCCAATACCAGTTTAAATCGTTAAATTATTAAGAAAACTCGGAAATCAGAGTTATGTGAATATTCATAAAAATGCCACATTTCCACAAAATTTAACTAATTTTGTTTCTTTTGTAACCTAATGTTTATGGTTAAATAATTTGTCAAATAATTACATAGAATGTAGAATTACTAGCATCACTTCCCAGCTATAATTGCGTCCTGTATTGAGATATTGATTTCATAATAATTATTTATTGCTATGTTTACTCTTAGTATTCTGCAATATTCTCACATTGCAATGACATGAATTAACACATTTTTGTTAGTCAACATGCTTTTTACTTGGGCTATTATCAAAACAGCTGTTTTATTGCAGAACTTTTGCAACTTTATTTCTTCCCATTTTGCCCCATATTAAATTCCATTTTGCCCCAAGCATGGGGCAAAATGGGATAAAGTTGCATTTTTGAAAATTTGAATTGGAAATATTAAAAAAGCACTTTTCTGTGCTTGAGCAAGTGGTATTGGTAATTCTTCATGGATCAGACCTTATTTGGCATTCGCATGATATACCACCTTCGTGCAGCGAGCCTTCGAAGTTAGGTGGCCCGTTTTGCCCCTCGTTCCCCTACAATTTTCAAATTAAGATTTACCAAGCTAAACATCGTTCAGTTTCAATTTGAATGGTACCAATGGACTCCCATGGACCATTGTCACCCTTTTGGAGGGGCTTTTTTTGCGATTTCAAACATTTTCTTTTACTGCATACGAAATGGGTCTTCTTTCAGCCATGCTGTTGGTTGCTAATGATTTTTCAATCTTAACTAGGGGTTCAATTCTCATGGGATCAGTCTTGTATTATCTAAGCCCTCATAAAGAGCATTACTGCTTCTTGCGTTAGTGGCTATGATGGGTCAAACAACGACTCAGTTGGTACAGTTTGATGAGTTTGATTCCCGTTTTGGCCATGTCACCTGGAGTTTTTCAGGAGAGCTCTTTCAATCCTTCACTTCATCCAGTGCAAAGGTACAGGATTCTTGAGTATGCATCCCCACATTGTTACCGGCAGTCTCATTTTGAGTTTCAACAGATGGAGGCATAGAATTTTCTTCAGTGAATTTTGAAAATATGCGTTATTTGAAATGTAAATTACACACTCCGAAACATTTTGATGGTCAGATGAAACATTCCTGCCAAAACTTTTGTTTTTTTTTGTCAATTGACAGAGTTAGGTTTTTTACCGTTGGTTATTTTTGTTTCCTTTTCTCTAAAAAGGCATCATGAATAATTCATTTCCTTAATGAGTGTTTTCACAAATACAACAAACTTTTCATTTTCCTTTGGGATATAACAAATTTCCATTTGGGAAGTAATTTTCCAGCAGAAATCTGATATGTGGCTCTTCAGGTTTCTTTGCGCATATGATTTGCATATATAATTATTCCTACACTGAAACATTTGGTTTTTACATATTTTCCTCTTGGGATATTCTGAATATATCCTTTGTGCAGTTGGATGAATGGATGATTGAGGCTTTACGTCCAGCATTCTTGCACTTAATAATGTAATTAGGACAGAAGGAGGACAGAGCAATGATGGAAAAAAGATGATTGAAACAGCTGTACAATATGGCTGGGGTTGACTAAGTCTGAGCGGGTTTGAACCCTGGGGTTGGCAGTCCAGCACTCAACAAGCTCAGGCAACCCTCGTTACTGTCTGCAGCCATTACTTGGGGAGTATCCACTATTAACTACTTTCAGATGGATTTGTCAGAGAAAATTTCCATTACAAAGTTCTCAAAGGATTTTCTTTAGGCTTGGGCTTTTTTTAGCCAATGAAAGTCTTCTTTGAGTTCCAGTGAATGGCATTCTGATTTCTCAAACTTCCATCAAAGTCTACAAAGTACTACAAAGTAATACAAAGTACCAACTTCATTGATTAGTTTTGATTCTTATAAAAGGTTCATGATGGAACAGACTCAAGTTAATTCACAGTATCTGCTTTTAATGGTATTTTCCTTTTTTTTAACACTACATCTGACCAGAACTAGAGTCCACTTAATCTTGTTAGATTGCTCTTATACTACTCAATGCAACAAATTACAGAAGTAAATTCGGCTGATTGAAGATTGTAAAAGCAGTTTTTCTTGTCGTCAGGTGGACATTTAACTGTGCTGTAAGATCAGAGGCACACTTAATTTAGCCAGAGCCTGCCTGCCTCTTTTATAACCAATTTCACTTGCTTCCAAAGAGTGCTGTTATTATCGTTTTCATAGATACGTGTTTTTCCACTTTGTACTTTGCTTTATCTCAAAACTGTGATGTCACAGATTTAATTACATAACTGTATATTGCAAGCACATATTTCAAGAAACTGACCAAATGCATTCACACATGGATTATATATGTTTAACTTTAATACCTACATAGGTTGATAGATACATTAATGAAATGAAACTGAACTAAACAGACCACTTGTCCTCAAAGGAGAGTTACACTGCTGGTCAAAAGTTTGGAAAAAACAATAAGCCGCCTAATTAGTGCTTCAAAATGGTATCTGGTTGTTCGGAACTTCGGATTCTTATACTTGATCAAGCCAAAATAGTGGATTATTAAAAATAAATTTGTAAAAATAGCATTAAATTTCAAAGATTGCTCTCAAGAACGGGGATGGATGATTGATGGATGATTTAGGCTTTATGTCCTGTATTTATGCACTTGGTAGGATTTGGACAGGAGGAGGAAACGGCAATGAGGCAAATGATGATTGAAACAGCCGTCCAACTTTTGGCCTGCCGTGTACAATGACTAAAAAAAAATGCAACAAAGTGATTTGAAATTGTGAAGGCGAGTGTCTTGTGAATAACTATACATAAGACAGGCTTTGTTTTTTTAAACATTGAAACAGAGACTCTTCTGTCAAGGTGTGATAATCAGCTTGGACAGAAGTTGTTTGTTGTGGTTGTACAAAAAAAGTAACATTGCCTGGCAGTTTTAATTTCCTTTGTAATAAACTGTGATGTCAAACTCAGAACTGATATGTCACAGGTTAATTGAAGATTAGACCAAACATATTCACAGATACCCTGATGATGTCACGGTTTAACTACAAAACGAAGTTTTCAAAAAACACATAGCTATGAAAACGATAATAAAGTGGCAAGGATATGTGTACCCATTTGGCAACTCTTGGCCATTTATGGACCTTGCTGACCATCTTTTATCAGGGCTAAATTGATGGGATACAACACATTAATTAGAGCAGGGAAAAGGTGGAAGTGACCTTTAGTATTCTGAACCCTTTTACAGTAGGGTTGCTATTATTTTTCAGGGTAGGGTGAGGTTTATGGCCTGTCTTTTGCTGCATACAAAATGGGTCTTCTTTCATCCGTCCTGTAGGTTGCTAATGAGTTTTCTACCTTAACTAGGGTTCAATTCTCATGGGATCAATATTGTATTATCCAAGCCCTCATAAAGAGCATTACTGCTTCTTGTGTTAGTGGCTTTGATGGGTCAAACAAGGACTCAGTTGGTTCAGTTTGATGAGTTTGATTCCTGTTTTGGCCATGTCACCTGGAGTTTTTCAGGAGAGCTCTTTCAATCCTTCACTTCATCCAGTGCATAGCTACAGGATTCTTGAGTATGCATTCCCACATTATTAGTAACAGTCTCATTTAAAGTTTCAACAGATGGAGGCAGAGAATTTTCTTCAGTGAATTTTAAAAATATGCATTATTTGAAATGTAAATTACACACTCTGAAACATTCTGATGGTTAGATAAAAACCTTCCTGCGAAATCTGTTGCTTTTTTTTTCAGTCAATTGACAGAGTAAGATTTTTTCTACTGTTGATTCTTTTTGTTTCCTTCACTTCTAAAAAGGCATCATGAATAATTCATTTCTCTAATGAGTGTTTTCACAAATACAACAAACTTTTCATTTTCCGTTGGGATATAACAAATTTCCATTGGGATGTCATTTTCCAGCAGAAATCTGATATGTGGCTCTTCAGGTTTCTTTGCGCATATGATTTGCATATATAATTATTCCTACACTGAAACATTTGGTTTTTACATATTTTCCTCTTGGGATATTCTGAATATATCTTTTGTACAGTTGGCGGGATGGATGATTGAGGCTTTACGTCCAACATTCTTGCACTTAGTAGGCTAATTAGGACAGAGGAGGACACAGCAATGATGCAAAGGATGATTGAAACTACTGTCCAATGTGGCAGGAGGTGACTAAGTCTGAGCTGGTATCAAGCTCTGGAATTGGCAGTCCTGTAAGCAACTAACTCAGCCTCAGGTAACTCTCCTCTGCAGGCTTTGTCCGGGGAGTATGCATTATTATTGGTTTGGGTGGTTTTTTTAGCCAATGAAAGTCTCCTTTGAGTACCACTGAGTGGTATTCTGAAGTCTCAAACTTCCATTAAAGTCATTGATTAGTTTGGATTCTTGCAAAAGGTTCATGATGGAACTGACTCAAGTTAATTCACAGTATTTGCTTTTAATGGCATTGCATTTTTTCGATCACAACTCTGTACCAGAACTGAAGTCCACTCAGTCTTCTTAGATTGCTCTTAGATACTGGACGCAACAAATTACAGAAGTAAATTCGGCAGATTGAAGATTGTAAAAGGAGTTCTTTAATTGTGCACACATAATTTAGCCAAAGCCTGCCTCTTTTATAACCAATTTGACTCACTTCCAAGTTACACTGTTAAATTTTCAAGAAGATGTGTATTGTGTTCTCATGTGGCCACCCTTGGCTCTTTATCTGGATATTTATAGCCCTTACTGACCATCCTAAAATGATGGTATAGAGCTGGGAAATGGTGGAAGTGACTTTTAGTATTCTAATCCTTTTTACTGTAGGGTTGCTAATTTTTTGAGGGTAGGGTAAGGTTTATGACCTGTCTTTCACTATACTACAACCCACACTAATGCTATTTATGAGGGCTTAGATAATACAAAATTGATCCTGTGAGAATTGAACCCCCAGTTAAGGTAGAAAAATCATTAGCAACCAACAGCATGGATGAAAGAAGACCCATTTTGTATGTATCTTTCATGGGGAAAAATATTAGACACTAATTTACAGGTTGCCCCACCAAAAGTAGACATTTGTGTGAGTGGTCATAAAACTATCAATTTCGGTCACAAAGCATTGCTTTCCAGCTCATGTTATAGGCAAACATCAACAGATCATTTTTGGAAAGCAAAAACAGTAGAAAAAATACATGTACACATTTATTGTTACAACAAAGTGAAAATTTCGTAACAACTTTTGGCGTTATTGTTTTCAAATATGATGTGCTGTTTCAAATATGATGTGCTGATATTTGTTACCTCAAAACCAGACTTCACAAACTTTCTACAAACTTTCTACAGTGCCAACATTGGAATGATGAATTGTTTCCGAGGGATAATCATATTTTGCCTGTCAATCTGATGCAAAGCCATGGAAACCATTGTCAACAGGCCAAACATCTGGGAGTTAAAAATGCGCTAAAGAATCATCAATCTCTGGAGACACAGGCTGGGTATCTACGCTGTCATTTATCACTGGCAGGTGGCACTTCTACGTGTATGTGTAATTGTGTATTAAAAGTTTTGCTTTGTTTCAGCTATTGTTATTACAAAGTGTCAAGATTTAAATTGGTTTTAGTGCATCAAGTTGATAAAAAAATTTGTTTTGTTTTTGGAATATGAGTTTAAATCACCAAACTTTAATTAAATGTATTTCTATAGTTTGAAGCTTTTGCAACAAAAGTTTAATATTTCTTACTGAATTTGAAAATAGTATTATTCGGACCCAAAATCGTGATTTCATGGAATGTTATCAATAGGTGTCAGCATTGTAGATACCTCTGGTTGAGGTTGAAAGCAACTAAGATGAGAAATGCCTACAGACACGTATCTGCTGTGTAGAAAAAATTAAACCTGTCTCATAAATTGTGCACTTTTTTCCAAAAACAGAGATATTTTGTTGAATTAAAATCTCGTCCTATGCATCAATGGAGGGAGGGACCAAGCTCAGTTGGACAGCAGTTCTAATGATCCTTTGCACCTTCTCTCAATCCAGAAAATCTACCCTAGACGAATCCTTCCATTTGCATATTATCATAAGATTTTGTGTAAGAGCCAATCAACGAGCAGTATTTCTCTCTAGCGTAAATCTTTACCGGCCATTTCTGAGTAGACTATTCAGTCCTCAGAGGTCTAAGAAGATCTATCATTTGAAGGCTCTTGAAGAGATGTATCTATCCCAGAGCCTCTTTCCACGCTTTACTACCAATTTATGGTCATGGAGCATACACTATGACACTCTGGCCAGGAGCTGACATTCCCTTGAATAAATATAAGAACAATATGTGACAAAAGGCAAAATGTGAGATGACAAGATTGTTACAGAAAAAAAATTGACTAAAAAGATGCTGCACCAACAACAGACCTACTTCACAGAATCATAAACTAAATAACAGGTGTTTCTTTCTTTGATCTCTCCTCCAGAAATGTATCTTTGAATTGACCTTGGAATGTGTCATTCATTGTTCATTTGCACAGAAGAACATCTACAATTTTACATTCAGGAAAGCTGACGGTATATTCCACAAACAAGAGAAGAACCATAGTCCACAGGAAGCCCTTCGCTAAAATCTTATGACAACTGAAAGTTTTTCTTTGTCAGGATTTATACATAATTATACGAGGGGCGTTCAGAAAGTTCTGACCAATTTTTCTGAGAGATACTTATATTTAAGCTAGAATCTTAAAATTTTCAGAAATACATCTTGAGGTATCGAGGAAAAAAATGGCCAAGCACCTTTTGGACGCAATATAATTAAGTTGTTATTTTGTTGCCATGGATACGGCAAGACAGGGAACCCAGCGCAGCTCATTTTTCTAGCGAATTTGGCATTGTGTTTTCCCTGAAATCTAAGGTCAAATTATATTGAAAAGGACTGCAGACCTGTGCAGGGCCTACTGGAAATTGTAATTGTAACTTTATGATGTCACAATGTTGTGTCAATCCATTGTTTAGCCATTTAAACCTGATTTTTGCACTGTAAGGAGTGATTTTGGATGAGCATTTTACATGGACCCGAAACGCGATCAGAGAGCTTGAATCAAATTGTGTGTTCTCACAGGAAAGAATGGTACACAAACCCAGGATCCCATCAGGACAGCATTTCAAGATACCTCAATGATGATTTAGCACCATGTGACTTTTGCTTATTCCATAATCTAAAAGATGAGCTGAGAGCTAAAAGATATGCTACAAATCGGGACATGTGACATGCCATTTCCGGGGCTTTTCTAAGTTATGACTTTGAAAATTGCTTCACCAACTGGATTGAAAGGATGCCAAAATGTGTGTCATGCCAAGGGGAGTACTCTGAAAAATTGTGAAGATGTTGATGAAAATCAATGTTCGCAATTGATTGTGTATAAGCCATAATTTTATGGCCATTTATACAGCTAAATTGTTGAGTTTTGTATGAAAAATTTAGCTGCGCCGCCTACCCTAAGGTGTCGTTTCCATGGCAACAGAAAAGTAAGTTAAACATTTGTCACAGATGTTATATTTTCAGAATCAATGGCTATACACCTGACTTTTGTGCTGCGAAAATTTCATTCAAGTACGTCAAAGAGAAAGGTCTGCCACAAAGATTGGTCAGAACTTCCTGAACACCCCTCGTATATCTGTCCAAAAGAGGTCTTGGTCTCTGGGTTGGTGCAAAATACATGTTGTACACCCATTACATGGACAAAATGGCTCTCTTAGCATACACTTGCTGTCATAGTGACATACTAAACAATCTGCGCTGCCCCACAGTAGTAAGAAGTCCCAGCAGTAAAGTGGACACAACCGCTCCCTTAACAGTTTCTTTTTAGTAATTTAGCCTCTCTCCTTGGTTTGCTACTTGTTGAATGTTGATGGACCAGAACGCCCAGAAGCATGTAAGTGGCAGAGTCTAGCAGACTTTTTCTGGGATACATATTCACCATCCCTTACAGTAAAAGTCAAAATAATAAATTTACCACTAAAAACTCATTATTGAAAAAGGTCCTTTTCGCATAAACCACTACATGGAAAGTAAGTGACAGGTCCTCTTGAATATCTCTGGCCAGATTGGCTGGGGGAGTGTTGGTCTAGTAGGTGCGTGCTAGGCTACCACTCGCCGGTTCCAGGGTTCGAATCCAGCTCTTGCCAGGCCACCTGTCAATTACAGAATGAAAATGCTATAGTGACTGTCCTCAGAAGGTAAAATGTTTTGTTTAGAAGTTCGGTTCTTCATGTATGTGACTAAGTAGCTTTATATAAACTGTCACTATTATAAATGTCATGATACGTACGTGTACAAGATTCTCAAAATAAATTCATTCAATTCACCTGGGCCTGTCTGACCACTGTTTCAATCATCCATCTTACCAGACTTGCTCAGATTTCTTCCGTATCGCATAATATTTTGTGACATATCGACAGCTCGCACGATAAGACATTAGATATTCAAAAGACAATCTACATGCAGATGAAAGTTTTGATGGCCACCAATCCTTCATAACATAAAATTAATTCACTAATTATTATGACATCGATTTGCATGTTTATAATTTGCAAAGATGATTTCTCATTTATTTTGATGGAATTTCCAAGCACAATTAAATGTCTTGATACACATTCATTTCAATAAAATTGAATTGAATTGAATTGAATTTTACTTTCAGAGATATAAATTAATTGTCAGCAATATCATGCAATGTTTTCAAGCAATATTTGCAAAAAGGTAGAATACAGTTGCTCATGAAAGTAAGTATGCCCCTTAGTGATTTGTCATTAAATTCCATGTTAATGTTTGTCATACAAGAGTTATAAAAGCGCTGATAGAGTGCATCCATCATTGATATAAGCCTTCTGCTTCATCTATTAATTAGCATGGCCATTGACTTTGTATTGGGGTCTATTGAATGTAGAATGGTCAAAATTTTGCCAAAGTTTGTATATCGCTAGTTTTTTTTACTAGATCTATATTATTTGAATATCAGGGAGTGCAAGAGTAATGTAACCCCAAATGAAGCCAAAGAATTAGCGCCACGTCTACTCAAAAGGAATCCCTCCTACACAAACTCGAGATCTTCAACGTAATTGACAAACTGTAGCTTCATAAAGAACGTCAGACACCATTCCCATAACTCCTAATTACAAACACTAGACATCATACTCAAAACTTCAGACACAAAGTTTGTAATTGGATGCGAGTTTCATTCCATACTCCATTCATTAATTTCAAGTTTCTGCCTAATTACCTTGCTGATTGTGTTGACACTCAGAGCTCTTGTATATCAGATACGTGGCTTGGAATTTGACAAGAAATTAACCATGTATGGCTTGTTTAAAAAGCTTGTCATTAAGGCAATTATTTTGAATTAAGCACTGATCTGTGTGTATGTACATTATTCTGTCTACCATGCAGTGCAGCCTGTAAGTTAGTGAATAAGAGACCTACCACTGGAGAAAACTCACCTTACTGAAATCATCATAATCGTAGAAAGATCTAGTTTCTTTTTTTGAAAGGTTTTTTTTCGTTAACCTGATAACCAATGCTCCTTTGATGTTTTGTTCGATAAAGTCTTTACTTTAATGAATAATTATAGTGAAGATGACATCAAAGGACTCCACTGATGATTGTCTAACTCAGTCTCTGAGGCTTCAGGGTCAGCGATAAAACTTATTACAGCCAAGAAATTTGATATGCAAAAAGAGTGGACTGTTGCACTGTGAAAATGGCAATTTGTGACTCATGATAGCTGATGAAGTGTCATCTTCCCTACATTCAACATGGGAAACATAGAGGCTGTTTAGATAGATAGACTTTATTTAGCCACATTAAAAGAGGGTACAGACATATATATATATAATAATAAGCAGTACACTGTTGTAATGCGGTTCGGATTACACACAAAAGTTAAAAACTTATTTCCAGTGTGGTCCGGACAACAAAATGACGTCAAGATGCAATAAAGGCTATCCACGCTGTTGAAAAAATAATTATATATATATACAATACAATACTGATTAATGAGTAACAGTAGCAGAAATTTCATTTAAGTGTGCTTGTGCTTTTAGGAATTGTTTTACCTTTACTTTAAATAAATCTTTACTATTTACAGTTTTAACAACATTTGGTAGATTGTTCCACGCTAACACACCTTGATAGCTAAAATTTTGATCGTCTATCCCACGTGGTTTTTGTAAGAAAAAGTTACTTTCCATGTGTCTAGTATTATAACGGTGCGATATTCTATTAAAATTCTGACATATGTAGCTAGGTGCAAATTGATGGTAAACATTGTACATGTGGTTTAGCATTAATTGTTTTGCTCGATCTTTAGTTCTCAGCATTCCGGCTCTATCTAATTCATTTTGACCAACATGTGACCTAGGTCCCAAATCAAGAATAAATCGTACAATTTTGTTCTGTAATACTTGTATTTTTTTTGGGCACCTTTGGTCAAGCTCCAAAACCAAGCAGAGACGGCATAGTCAAAGTAAGATTGTAGAAGGGCAAAGACAAGTAGTTTTCTTGACTGAAAGTCAAGAACGTCTGCATTTCTGTATAGAAATTTTAATTTGGCTGAACATTTGGCAATAATTTGAGAAACAGTAGTTTCCCCAGACAAGGTGTTATCCATTTTTAGGCCAAGATATTTAACTTCTTTGCTTGGTTTTATAGAATGACCTTCACAATCGATGGAAATGTTATTAATCAACCCTCGCTTCCGTTTAGAGCAGAGGATAATGGCTTCTGTCTTGCCCATATGCATTGATAGATTATTGTTTGTTAACCAATGATGACAGTTGGAAACTTCTTTGCTTAGCTCGCTTGTTACAAAGTGGATATCAGAGTGACTAGTCCATAAAATAGCATCATCTGCATATAATATAAGCTTACGTAAGACACATGTAGACATGTCGTTGCAAAACATAAAATAGCACCACGGGCCTAGAATACTGCCTTGCGGCACACCACAAATTATCTCTTTTTCACTTGATACACAATTGTTAACACACACAACCTGCTTGCGGCCTTCAAGATAGGACTTAAACCAGGTGTTATCAATGCCAGCAATTCTTAGTTTTTCACAAAGCATTCTATGGTTGACACTGTCAAAAGCTTTCTGAACATCTAACATGAGAAGACCAACAAAGTTACCACGACTGATTCTCGATCGTATATAGTCATGTAAGTAAATTAAACAAGTGTCTGTTGAATATGTATCTCGGAATCCAGATTGAAACTCATACAAAATGCGATGTCGTTTGCAATAACCTTCTACCTGTACAAGGATAGCACGTTCGAGAATCTTAGAAATTGACGTTAATACGTTGACAGGCCTATAGTTGCCAATGTCAAGCTTACTTTTCTTTTTATGGAGTGGAGTGACTCTTGCATGTTTTGTGCATTCCGGTACAATTTTTTGTTTGATTGAAAGGTTGATCAGAAAAGTGATGACATCAGAAAGTTGTTCAGCGCCATCGTTCAGGAACCTAGGACTAATATCATCTAGTCCACAGCTCTTATTTGGTTTTAGATCCTTAAGGTGTTTCAATACAAAAATTTTGTCAATTTCCTTCAAGACAAACATGCCAGGGGTAACTCCCAGTTTAGAATAGAACTCTATGCATTTCTCAGAGAATGCACTGTAAACATCATTGTAGGTTGGTAAATTTCTCACCAAATTGTCAGCAACATTCACAAAAAAGTCATTTACATGTTCTGCAATGGTAACTGGATTAGTCATGATCAAGAGATGGCCATTTGTTTTGTCATAACTGATTTTAGGGTAAATATCAGATGCATAATCCTTTCGTTTGTCCGTCACCAACGATCGGGATTTTGAAATACTTACAGTCTGTCACTTTGATAATTATAGAAAAAATAAGGACCAGTTCACTCTCACAAATGCACTTCGTGACTCGTGGTAACCAATGAAGTGTCATCTTCTCAACTTTCAACATGGGAAATATAGAGGCTGATTAGTCATGATCAAGAGAAAGCCATTTGACTTTCATAACTGATTTTAGAGTGAAAATCAGATGCATAATCCTTTCATTTGGCTGTGACCAAAAAGTGGTATAAGTCTCCTTAAGTCAAATTAACATTGAAAGCATTGGATAAGATCATGACAAATTGTCAGCATGATGACACACAAAGTGCCATTTTCACAGTGCAACAGTCCACTCTTTTTCTGTATCAATGAGACTGACTGTAATAAGACACAAAGAAGAACATATGGATTATGGAATGAACAAACAAGTTAAATCCATCCTGCATACAATTTGATACAGTATACATTGTTTTTAGAAGCAACATATTAAGCAGATGGGAGATCTCTAATCTCATGGGAGATTATATAAGTATTTTGGGGATAATCTTCGAGGCTTATAATGTATCTGAATACTGTTGAATATTTTGATTCCAAAATCCCCAGGGAAGCTCAAATGTATAAGCCTTTTACCAAACATATCAAAATCTGTCATGTTATATTTCAGATATTTAAAGTTGCTTGTTGAATATTTTGTTTCAGCATTTTAAAAATCTCTGAGGGAGCTGTTAAAAATATATGTATCTCTTGTTACATTTTAGCAATTTTAAAGTTGCTCCGTTAATTTGACAATGGTTCATAATATGTCTGAATTCTGAAATAGTTTTTCTATTTCAGTAGTAATATCATAGAAATACATAGAACGGACATGAGGCTCTGGCAGATGAATCTACCAAATCGACCATCTTGGAACTGCCCTGTATCCTGGCACAATGTAACTGTGACATCACCAATAACAGTGATGTCACTTATAACAATGGCATGACGTCACATCACAATTAGTCTATTGTGACGTCATGTCTCAGGGCAGTTCCAATATGGCGGATTTGGTGACCTCATCTTGAGGTGGCATCATACAGCCTTATGTCCGTTCTATGTATTTCTACGGGTAATAAATAATGTATCAGTGTCCATGCATCGTTTAAATTTACAACAGCTTTCTTGACAATAGAAGTCAATTGATTGATTTTTCACCATATAAATCACAGAGTTTTGAGAGACAAACCATCAAGTCATAAAAGTGTCATTTCTCTGCATACGTTTGACACGATTACATTTAGCCTTACTGCTCAGCTTCTATTTCCCTTTGAGCTTTGGTTGAAGGCTCATTTGAAAGCCCTACCATAGGGCCTAATCATGATAAAACATCCTTGGCTACTGTCCATCAATAAAGTAACAATGTGGTCCCAGAGTATGAACTGACATTGTATGGTCGTGTGGAGACGGACACTCCATTTTGCCATCCTGTCCACTTAACCCCGACTTTCATGGCACTTCCTTATGGCACTTCCTTATGGCACTTTACAACCCTCGCTGGAGGATGAAGCGCTATATACTCACGCCGTTGAAACTCCTTTCACTCAGGGTTTCAAATATTGTTTTTGTTTGCTGTTAGAACCTTTTTTTGGCTGTGGGTTCTAATATATCATCAAGTTAAGAGTGTATGCAACACATAAAACGACAATCATCAATCCATTCACTAACTGTCTGTGTATGTGTACCCTTTAAGCTCTGGATGGGAGTGATTGTTGGGGAGGCCCTATGATAGGACCCTCTGCTCCCAACATGAGAGAAAGGGTTTCCATTGTGGGAGTTCAGTGCAGCCGGATTATCTAAATGTTGTTTTTATTTGCTGTTGGAACCTTTTTAAAGTTGAGTAATGAACCTTTTAGGGTTCCTTATCTATGTCAGCTTATAGAACCATTAGGTTCCACATAAGACCTTTTTGTTAATAGTGTGTACACTTGGTAGGCTAATCAGGACAAGAGCAGGTCAAGGCAATGTATACTGGAGCTAAACATCTAAGATTACATCTTATTGAAAATGCAATAATTATGAATAGACACAATCCGACGCATCCTTCGCAGAGTGACAATTTCATTACTCCAACTTATCAAATTTAATGTCCAGATATATTTAATTAACTTTACACTAACTTCTTTTGCAATGTCAAACAAAGGTTGGGGGGGGGGTAGTTTAGCTCAGTTGTGATATTATCGTATCGTTAGACATTGAATAATGTCCAGCCATACAAACTAAAAACTCCCAACATTCTGGTAGTAAGATAAAACAAAATGTTTCACATTGAATTTCTCTCACTTTCCGTTCCTCTAAAAATGCATGATAAATAATTAATATTTTGCAATGAATGTTTCTAAGTTTTCACAGATGCAACAAACTTTTCAGTTTCCATTGGATATAAAAAATTTCCATTTGGGATGTCAATAATGCAATTTCCAGCAGAACAACTGATTAACTGTTCAGGTTTCTTTCAGCATATATGATTTGCATATGATTATTCCAATTGTGAAACATTTGATTTTTACATCTCTTCCTCTACGGATTTTCTAAATATATCCTATTTACAGTTGGATGATTGAGGCTTTACTTCCAGCACCCCCGCAGGTCTCGGGCCTCCTCGTGGCGGTGGGTGGTAACACTATTGGTGAAATCCTGTATCCTTAGTGGCCAACATGGGACAGTGCGCATGCACACGTCTCCTCGACGGAAAAGGGGCAACCTGTTTGCCGTGGGTTGCGAGTCACTTGCGTCCCGTGTCGGAGGATGAAGGGGTCCTGGTAGTTGAGTTGGATGGGACTAAGTTGGTCCCTCTCATACAATACACTACTTTGACCTGGATTTCTGCTAGACGGGAGGCTGGATTGGCCCAGTCCAGTCAATCGGCTTGTCATGTTGTCATTAGGACTTCGGTCCTATTTGGCCATGGCTGATGGGTCAATCAAAGAAGGTTTTGACCAAGTCTACATGCTGGCCATGTTTTTAAATATGATTGCAGCTGTATATCTTGCCTAGCCTTCTACGAGTATATCCCCCATGTATCCCTGGGACTAGGGTACTGGGCTCAGCCCTACCCATATTATATTGGTCTCCCCTTGTTGGGCTCCTTGGTGGGTGGGGAGCATGGGGGATGAAACACCAAATATCCTTTGGCCTATTCTCTTTCAAATTCACAGTTCAGACTAAAACGGAAGCAGTCATGCTCAGATGACTGCATCGACCCGGAACTTCTAAATCGACTAACTACCATACGGAAGTCAGAATACAGACACCGATACGTTGTGCTAAAACCCACAAGCAAACTTTCTCCCTTTGCGATCTACAAGACAATTCTTCAAAAAGTCGGAGAACCTGCAGAAACCACACAACAAAGAGATGGAACTATCTTATATAAAACAAGAAACGACCGACAAACAGAAAGACTCCTTGAGCTGACAAGTATTGCAGGAACTCCGACTATAGTCGAGCCACATCGCACATTAAACATTTGTAAGGGGGTGGTTTTCTCCTCGCTTAGCTATTTAAATTCTGATGAGGACTTACAAGAGTGGTTTGAAACCTTCACTGATGTCGTATTTTTTCATGGCATCCCACAGAGGGATCATCGAGAACTTCTTATCTTGACCTTTTCAGACACTATTCTTCCTGAGAGTGTTGGAGTTGTATGGGAATGGTGCAAGGTACGTCCTTATATTCCCAACCCAAGAAGATGTTTTAAATGTCAACGTTTCGGTCATCTGAGCAAGTGGTGCCAAAGACAAGAAGTTTGTGGACACTGTGGATCCCAGGACCACACCCAATCAAAAGATCAACCTTGCTCATCCCCTCCTCTTTGTGTTAACTGTAAGGAGGATCACCCCTCTTACAGCAAAATGTGTAAACAGTGGACAAAAGAAAAAGAAATCCTCACATTGAAGGCAACCCAAGCGATATCTTTTCTAGAGGCGAGAAGGATTGTGGACCAGCACTCAGGAATTCCCAGCTATGCGGACATGGCAGGATACCCACAACCTCAACATCTTGCAACACCCAGACGAAGGCTACAACTCAAAGAACACAGCATCAACAGATCACACCAACAACACACAGACAACATAGAAGACACGAACAGACACTTCGGAAGAAGAACGGAAACATCCACTCCACAGACAACAACCACCACACAAAGGCCTACTTCCAAGGCGGACCTTGAACAACCAAACCCATCAGCTGGCACCACTACTCCTCATGAGGTAGCAATGGACGAAGAGCACACAACTAAAACAGACACAAAAGAGGACAATGAAGACTCAGATGATGACAGAAGCACAACACCCGACAATGAATCCATGGAAGCAGAAGATGAAGAGGCAGAAAAGGAACAGGTTCCGGAGGTTCCACAGGAAGCAGAAAAAGAAGAGGGTCCAGAGAATCCACAGGAGGAAGAAACAGCCGAGAGTCAAGAGGAAGTAAGGGAAGACCATTCACCAGACAAGGAACCAGAAAGAAAGAAAGAAATTATCGAAAAGGAACGACAACCCGTTGACAAAACAAAAGACAAGCCAGTACCAGAACAGATCACTTACAGAGAATATCTCCTCTGCTTCCTTCAAGGAAGAGTACCAAATGGAGACATTCAACTGCATATCTTGTACCAATGCCTGGCTTTGACAAAATGTCTGCCAAACTGACTGAGCGCACTAAACAAAGGATGCAAAGTTGGCCACCCGACACCTTTGCAACAAAAAAAGAAGTACTTGATCTAGTCACTCAGCATGATTTCACAGACGATTTTTATGGAGCCCTTATTGTTTTGATTCAACATGATTTTTTGTCGGTTGCTTTGAAAGTGATACAAGCACAAATACAAAGACAAACAAAGACAAAGACAGGAAAAACAAAATAATTAACAAACACCAATCCAACTGAATTATTAACTCCCTTGATACAAACCAAGGATGTCTCTAAATAGCCCAACAAGGTGCTGATGAGACGTAAAGCACAAACACACACACACACACACACTTTACTTCCAGCATTCTTGCACTTGTTAGGACAGAACTTCAAGGAGGACACAGCAATGATGCAAAGGATGACTGAAACTGCTGTAGCTGGAAGTGACTATGAGTGGGTATCAAACGCTGAGATTGGCAGTCCAGCACTCCACAAACTCAGGTAACCCTCCTTACTGTCTGCAGCCAATACCTGGATAGTATCCACCATTAACTACTTTAAGATGGATTTGTCAGAGAAAATTTCCATTAGAAAGTTCTTTAGGGATTTTCTTTAGGTTTGGGCGTTTCTTTTCAGCCAATGAAAGTCTTCTTTGAGTTCCAGTGAGTGGCATTCTGAAGTCTCAAACTTCCATCAAAGTCTACAAAGTACTACAAAGAGCTACAAGGTACCAACTTCATTGATTAGTTTGTGAAAGGTTCATGATGGAACCAACTCAAGTTAATTCACTGTATTCACGTTTAATGGCATTGCATTTTTTCAATCACAACACTGCACCAGAACTAAAGTCCACTCAATCTTCTAAGATTGCTCTTAGACTACTGGACGCAACAAATTACAGAAGTAAATTCGGCAGATTGAAGATTGTAAAAGCAGTTTTTCTTGTCATCAGGTGGACATTTAATGGTGCAGTAAGACTAGAGGCACACATAATTGAGCCAAAGCCTGCCTCTTTTATAACCAATTTCACTAGCTTCAAAAGAGCAAGTGCATACGCTGTTAAGGTGGCAAGGATATGTGTACTCATTTGGCAACTCCTGGCCATTTATGGCCCGCTGACAATCCTTTATTGATGGGATACAGCAAATTAATTAGAGCAGGGAAAAGGTGGAAGTGACCTTTAGTATTCTGAACCTTTTTACTGTAGGGTTGCTAATTATTTCAGGGTAGGGTAAGGTTTATGGCCTGTCTTTCACTACATACAAAATGGGTCTTCTTTCATCCATGCTGTAGGTTGCTAATGATTTTTCTACCTTAACTAGAGGTTCAATTCTCATGGGATCAATATTGTATTATCTAAGCCCTCATAAATAGCATTAGTGTGGGTCGTAGTAACTTTCATGGGCCAAAAGATGAGGTTCACTAATTTACAGGATGCACCACCCAAAGTAGACATTTGTTTGACTGGTCATAAAACTATCAATTTTTGTCATATAACTTTCCTTTCCAGCTCATGTTATGCAAACATCAACAGATCATTTTTGGAAAAGCAAAAACAGTAGAAATACATGCACACATTTATTGTTACAACAAAGTGTAAATTTCCTAAAATTTTTGGTGTTATTGTTTTGTTTATCTTTAAATTTTTATATTTACTGAATCACATGCAGGTAACTGAATTAGAAAGGGCTGTCTCAAGTTTTATCCCATGTCTAGCCAACTTTTGTCCCTCATACTGAGCTTTTCCCTGGTCAATACAGATTTAGAGAGGGAGATACAAGAGAAAGAAACAGGGGTATATTTAGTTTAACCAATCAAATTCCTTTGGCTAATTAGCCAGCAGGGATATACTGAAAGATAATGAGATCAACAGGGATATACAGGAACTGACCAATCAAAAGACAACAGTGCCCCCATATATCATGCTTATTAGCATGAAGATACCAACATATTTGCTGATTGTTGTGATTTAAGGTAATTAAGTGCTGCCAATTAAGAGTATTGATTTTTTTGTAGCACAGCTGCATTCACATTGAGTGCTTCAAACTGTTTTACATTGATATGAAATAAAAGTATTTACAAAAAAAAGACATGGGATAAAAAGGTTATACCGTGGTTTGCGGCAGTATATCCCTGGTATAGTCACCCTCGACACGTATATCCCTCGACCCTTCGGGTCTCGGGATATACTGGATCTTGGGTGACTATACCAGGGATATACTGCCTCCACCCATGGTATAACCTCATAGTATTAACATCTTAACAGACAGCTGTCAATGTTTCAAATATGATGTGCTGTTTCAAATAGGATGTGCTGATATTTGTTACCTCAAAACCAGACTTCACAAACTTTCTACAAACTTTCTACAATGCCAACATTGGAATGATGAATTGCTTCCGAGGGATAATCATATTTTGCCTGTCAATCTGATGCAAAGCCATGGAAACCATTGTCAACAGGCTAAACATCTGGGAGTTAAAAATGTGCTGAAGAATCATCAATCTCTCAAGATACAGGCTTGGTATCTGCGCTGTCATTTATCACTGGCAGGTGGCACTTCTACGTGTATGTGTAATTGTGTATTAAAAGTTTTGCTTTGTTTCAGCTATTGTTATTATAAAGTGTCAAGATTTAAATTGGTTTTAGTGCATCAAGTTGATAAAAATATTTGTTTTGTTTTGGAATATGAGTCTAAATCACCAAAATTCAATTTTAATGATCCTTTGCACCTTCTCTCCATCCAGAGAATCTACCCCAAACAAATCCTTCCGTTTCCGCATATCAACTTAAGATTTTGCATCAGAGCCAATCAGCGAGCAGTATTTTCAAATCTTTACCGGCCATTTCTGAGTAGACTATTCAGTCCTCAGAGGTCTAAGACCTATCATTTGAAAGTTCACGAAGAGATCTACCTATTCCAATAAGCTGCATACCTCTACGACAGACAGAAGTCCGTGAATTGGTGAAATCGGCCTCATTTGCATAACATGCTTGAAGGCTTGTTCATTGATCGGCTTTGTGGGCGTGTCTGACTTAATCACTGAAGGCTTTGCTGAAATGCTTCTCTCCTGATTAACCTGCTGAAGGCATAAATACGGGACATTTAAATAAATCAAAATCATACATCCATCATCAATGCGGACTCATGTCTCTGTCACAGGGCCAAGGTTACTGTGATTCTTTTTGTTTGTATGACTCTGTAAGCATCTTGCTGCCCAAGTGACATAATAAAAATGCTTAACAATCTTTACGTTCTGCGCAGTAGTAAAATGAACCGCAATGGTTCCCTGAACAGTGTCTTTCCATCTTAGAGCCTCTTTCCATGCTTTACTACCAATTTATGGTCATGGAGCATACACTATGACACTCTGGCCAGGAGCTGACATTCCCTTGAATAAATATAAGAACAATATGTTACAAAGACAAAATATGAGATGACACGATTGTCACAGAAAAGAAAGAATTGACTAAAAAGATGCCATACCAACAACAGAAGTACTTCAAAGAATCATGAACTGAAAAACAGGTGTTTCTTTCTTTGATCTCTCCTCCAGAAATGTATACTTGATTTGACCTTGGAATGTGTCATTCATTGTTCATTTGCACAGTAGGACATCGGCAGTTTTACATTCATGAAGGCTTGCAGTACACTGTAAATTTTGAAATTTTGAGTGAGATGGTTGCACAATTCGTGTGAGCTAACATAGATTTTTGTGTAAGTAATGATAATCTGTCCGTAGTTATAACTTACCAACAACAAGCTTTATGTCAACGGAATTGTGCAACCATCTCACTCAATCATTTAAGCCGACTCAAAAAAATTAAAATCTTAAAGAGAGAAGAACCATAGTCCAAAGGAAGCCCTTCTCAAAAAACCTTATGACAACTCAGGATTTTTCTTTGTCAGGATTTATATAATGTGTTCCAAAGAGGTCTTGGTCTCTGGGTGGGTAAAAAATACATGTTATACACCCATTACATGGACAAAATGGCTCTCTTAGCATACACTAGCTGCCATAGTGACATACTAAACAATCTGCGCCGCCCCACAGTAGCAAAAGGCCAAGCAGTAAAGTGGATACAGTGGCTCCCTTAACAGTTTCTTTCAGTCTTAGAGCCTCTCTTCTTGGTTTACTACTTGTTGATAGACCTGGAACATGTATGATGGATATCCTGGTCTCAAGCGTATTCACTTTTACTTCAAAATTCAACAGTGTAGATTGGTCTCCAGATTGATATGTGCATAAATAAGTGACTGCTGTTCGTTTTTAAAACTACTTCCAATGTCCACCAAAGAGAAGAGAATGTCAGCGTTAAAGCATTGATCCCAGGAAGAGTTACATGTATGGCAGAGTGAATTAGACCTAGGGATATTTAGGGGGGTTTTTGAAGGTGGGGCACATCCAACCAGGAAATTTAAGGCTTTCAAACAGTGGATATTGCTAGCATTTAAGCACCAAAATTTACCTTTTATCGCCACTTTTCCTCTGAAAACTTATTTCATATTTATGAGCAAGAGTGTATTTGAGTAAGATGCTTCCGAAAGTCTCACTACGCTCATAAAGCCGCACTGACACCACAAAGTACTTTCAGTAATAACTGGTGGTGACTCCAAAGGATTGTTATTATTCTTTGATGACTCTGCAATGATAAATTCACCCTTATGAGCCATGTCTCAGGTTGATGATGATGCTAAACAAAGGGTTCTGTCATGAACCCTTTTTAGGAAGTGCATAAAAATGATGTATGCTTATCCAATGTTGCATAAATGTCAAGGAAGCAGCTGGGTGGCCCAGTTATGCCTACAGGGCATAGTCCACACCCTGGTCATGGGAGTGAGAGGGATTTGTTAAAATTGTTGTTGACAGTCTGCTGTCTGTCCGGCTGTGAGTTTTCTATCTATTGGTTGCAGACAGGTTTTGTCTGAAGATTTGTTAGGCCACATTTAATCATGCATTTCATTCAGGTGAGGTTTTTGAATAAAAAAAAAATCTATGTCTCTACTGACTTATCTCTTTGGTTCTTCTTCTTCTTCTGTAATGCCCTTCCGTCCATTAGGAAATAGCGCAGCTCCAGAGAACCATGACTTTTTTGGTTATTTAAACAGAGAGAATGTAACCTACCTGAAAGTAGCAAGGAGCCCCCCTGCGCTGCCGACTTCAATTGTTTTCAGCTGTTTTGTCTACAGTAGGACTGCTTGAAAGTGGGTGACTAATGAAAAATGATTGTTTTGGCTTTAAAATTTAAAAATGGCTTTCGTTGCTAAGTGGCAGAAGAAGGCCTCCACTGATTCTTGAAATATCTCTATGCACCCTTGCCTATTATAGTCTACACATGCGATAAAGATATTGCTTGTCATATATATTTAAGCATGTGTCATAAATTTGTTTAGTTATATCGGTCAAAAATGATTTAGGAATAACTTTATAAAAGTGCTTCAAACTGCAAATGAGTGACATTACGATCCTAGCATGATTCTTGTATACAAAGAATTGATTAAAAAATGCTTGTACCAGCAGCAGTCTACAACAAAGCAACAAATGCAAACAAGCAGGTGTTTTTTCTTTGATGTTGCCTGTGGAAGCTGTATCTTTGAAATGACCTAAGAGTGTGTCACTGTTTCATACACACAGGAGAACATCTGCATTTTACACTCACATATTGTTAGTAGCATCTAGACAAGAGAATGGAAGAGATCTGATGGCTAGAACTTTGTTCCGAATTCAAACCTAGTTTTGAATGGAATCCACACGAAGTAGTATTTTTAATGAATTTTGCACCCGGAAGAAGGAATGCACCCCGGTGAGGTCTCTCATCAGAGCACAGTAAAACTAGAGAAATAATTTATAATGACTGCAGTAAAAAGTATTTCCCTCCACCATGCGCTGCAATGCAATTGCATAATTTTCAGTGATATATTTCCCTCTCAAAGTGTGTCTGCAATTGTTTAATTTCATTTTAAAGAACTTTTTGTAATTGATAATTATATTCTCTTAAAACTCAATGTGTCACTTGCATCACTCATACATGTATATGCAAGACTTTGCCAGGCTTCAGATGATGTAAAATACCATTATGAACAATCTCCACATCAATCAAAGCATCCCAATTACAGCGAAACACTTTGATATAGAATTAAAGTGGACTGTGGCACTGTGAAAATGGCACTTCATGTGTCATCATGCTGATGATTTGTCATGATCAAACCCAATACTTTCAATGTTAATTTGATTGAAGGAGACTTATTCCACTTGTTGGTGACAGCCAAACGAAAGGATTATGCATCTGATTTTCACTCTTTAAATTTGTTATGAGAACTGAAATGGCTTACTCTTGATCATGACTAATCAAACAGCCTCTATGTTTCCCATGTTGAAAGTAGAGAAGATGAAACTTCATCGGCTATCATGAGTCACAAAGTGCCATTTTCACAGTAAAGATGCAAGAATTAAAATGTATTTTTGCACATTACAAATCACTGCTAAAAAGGGCATTTTACATTTCACTTCTTCAAAATGACAAGATCCACATTATTTTGTATTTTTCAGCACTTCCTATGACAAAATATTATTATTATTATTAAGAACTTCCCTTGGGAAGTTCTTCTTGATATTGTACGGATTTGCACTTTTCCGCCGCGTTTTTGGTCATTTTTCAATGTTGAATAAAACATGGCCAAGGCAAGATATCAGAAAGCTACTTCAGCACAATATAGACACTAGAAATGCCCTTTGGTGTTGGGAATTACGCATCGGAATTACGCTTGACATGGGAATTACGGCCAATTTTCAATAAAAATTTCTCGCTCCGGTTCGGGGAAAAGTATTGACATACTTTTCCTCAAAATTTTTTCCCTGGATTCGCCAAAGAAATGCGCAGTGCGGAAAGGAATATCACCTCACGCCAGCTAGAAAATTTTCGAGAAAAACGAGTTCGAAGTTTCGGCACCCCGAATTTTCAAGGGGTGATGTCATGAAAAACCATGATGTAGTGGTCTGAATTTCATGTCCTGCCACAAATAATGAGTACTACCGATGTACAGTGGAAATCCAAAAGTACGGCTCCCCAGCTCCAATACTTTAGGTGCCACAGGGCCTCAAAAATCGAACTTTTGAAGGGCTGTATCTCCCTTAATATTAATCCTAGAGAAAAAACAGGACCATTTTTGAAAACCTCAGAATGTCAGCTTTGCAATGATGTATAGCAATAATCCCTAGGACGTACGGTATAGAATCGCGGTGGACATTGAAAATTTCATGTCACTTTTTGGGCCTCCCAAAACCTATTTTGCCCAAAAAAACTATGAAGCTCCTCATGGATGTTCATGTATATTTTTTGTGTGGTACCCATTACGGACCTGCATAATGTCTCCAAAGGAAAATGTTCTACTTAAAATACTTTTTGCTTGAGAATTTTTTTAATTTCAAAATTGAAATGTAGATTGCTCAGCTTCTACTTGTTCAAATGTCACGAAATTAACACCAAAAAATGTGGAAAATTATGGCCTTTTATGTGCTCCAAGGGCATATACCTTATACTAATAGCCGCATCTACAAATAAAATTTTATTTATTCATTTAAAACTCATGAAGTATTATTTCAAATTAAGTCCAACTAATATGGAGCATTGCTTATTGTCTGCCCTATTTTTCCATGCAAGCACATCTCCCTACCATGAATTTTAGAATCCAATTAAAACTCTTCCAATACTGTTTCAAACCCCTTAAAATTGATATGATATGTTGCTTATTTGTTGCCATATTGTTTGCAAATAAGCACATATTTTTTCTATTACATTTATGATTAAATTATAACTTGTGAAATACTGCTGCAAATCACTTAAAACTGATATGACATGTTGCTGACTGTTTGCCCTATGTATGTCTAAAAGCATGCCTTCCTACCTCTTATAGTTTGTCTGTGACAAGTCATTAGGGTTAGGGTTTCAACAAAGTTCATTGCTTTCAGGGTGCCATGATGAGGCCACACACAGTGTCCTTGAACGAAGTTAAGGGTTAAAAAAAATGTACAAAGAATCTGTCAACGCAGCATTGTAGTATGTGGTCTCAGCTTCGATTTGATGCAGAGATAAAAAAAATCTGTTGGGAAAATTTTGAGAAAATGTAAATTTAAAATTATTGGTTTTTCACACCCTTGTGGCACGCAAAATATCCATTATTGAATTTTGAAAATGATCTATTTGAATAAGTTGAATGTAGAAATGTTTTCTTTGAACACCATGGTTCTTATATTAACAGTTAAACAAATTCAGAATTATGACTAAATGGATTTTAAAGGAATATATTCAGATGGTGTTACAAACTTGCCAGACTACATCCCGCATTCTCGGAGCACATTTTTAAAACATCTAATCAACTGAACCTACAAAGGTTTACTAATTCATTGAGTGCCTTAGTTAAGTAGCCAAACACTGCCGCAATATAGCCAATGATAAGACATATTTAGATATTTTATAGCATTTTTATACTCATATTCCGAGACATATGTCGCAACACTTACAGAGTGCATCTCTCCAAATTGATATCAAAACCTCTCATCCCAATCTGAAGAAATATGATTGTCCCAAATGTCCATTCCTTAAATATGATATTTTTGTTCACGGATTTTATTTTTGGAAGGTATGTTATAAATTTTCTTCAATTGTGTTAAATTCTCAAATTAATACTTTCTCTGTAGATTTTGCATCTCTAATGCAACATATTGGCAAGAAAATACGTATAAGATACATTTTTCAGTGTTGTCAATCTGACCATGAAAGAAAAACAAGTAATTTCGCCAATATTATTTGTTTCAGAACTTCTTGTGTGAAGTTAACTTGGTAAAAATGCTGATAACTCTTTATTTTGTATGGAAAGTTCACAGATAACTGATATTAACTATGTGACTACAGAGTAGAATGTGTTGACTAATAGTTTAATAATATGTTGATTGCACAAAGGCATGATACTACTAAACAACTGAATCTTGGTGGTATGCAACTACTAAATTCCAAGATATAATCTTAATAATTGGCAAAATAAGGTAAGCAAAGCACTTAAAATCCTTCAGAAGACCACAAATTGCTACCTATATTTCAATGGATAAAGACACTGTAATATAACTTGTAATTGGCCATCTTATATGTTCATTAGCCCACTTGCATAGTTTTTTGTATTGATTTTAGAAAATAATTTTTTCAAAATATATAGTTTCCTTAAATACCAAATACAACCTAAATGCAAAGATGTGGTGAAGATACAAATTTGTATGATCCCAGCAGTAGGTATTAATACAGGTGTCTGCTGTTTATTGTCTGATAACTTTACAGATGTTTTGTGAATCTATTTTGAAAAACATCAACTGGTGAAATGCTAAAAATCTCACTTTACATCACAAACGAAGTTAACAAGGCAGTTTCTGACATGCTGGTGGTTCATTTGCCGCTTTTCCTTAGTTCAAGAAATAATAAAGCCGAAATGGTCATGTTTATATATGATTTAAACACATTATAATATTTGGTGAGTTTGCAACACCCTTATCTAATGGAAATTATGTTAAAATTGAAAATAAAAGGCTTTTCTTTGATTTTTTTTACCTGATTGAGTAAACTAATGTATAACTATATAAATTATGATGTTTCAGTATTACTGAACTGCCATTTTATATATCTACTAGCAGTGTACCCGTCTAAAGACGGGTAGAGATTGCATTGACATTTTATTGTTTATTTTCCCAAACTGGGGTTGTGTGAATATGTCAAGATTATCTCTGTAATAATACTTGTGCATTGAATTAAAATAAAATTGCTACTTCTGAATGCCCTCCCCTTTTGTGTGGACCTGGCCTATGTTGGACAGCAATTTCAATTGTGCTTCCACTGCTCTGCCTCATTGGGAATTAGTCCATGTGTCCCAATTAACCCATGTAGTGTATAAATGCATGATGCAAAGGCCTAATCATCCATCCAAGTTATCTCCATTCCTCCCATAGTCTTTTTTTTTTATTTCCTTGTAATCATGGTTTTCTTTGGGGCCTTGAAAGTAATTATATCTTCTCCTTTGCCATAGTGTTGTCCCTCTCGACCCATCCTGCAATAGTTTGGTATATTCTTCCTCATGCTGAACACTTCTTCCATATTTGTAGACTATTATATCTATCTGTCTACACTATATATCTATATACATAGCAATCTACCTGTCTAGAAATATGAAACTGTTGAAAAACCCTGTAGAGGTTTATTTATGTAACAATGTGTCTATCTCTATCTTTCTGTTTCCATCTGTGATCTGTTTCTATCATCCTTCTTTCCGTCCTGCGTCCTTGCTATCTACTTTCCTTTTCCACTTCTTTCATGCCTTCCTTGCTCTCTTCATACCGTCCTTCGAGTATTCATTCCTTCCCTCAAACCTTCCCTCAAACCTTCCCTCATTCCTGCCCTCATGCCTTCCCTCATTCCTTCCCTCATTCCATCCCTCATTCCTTCCTTTGTGCATTCCTCCCTTCCTTATTTCATGCGTTATTCCCTTGCATGATTGCTTCCTTAATTCCTACACTTATTCCTTTTAATGGCTTCATTCATTCGTTCTTTCCTTCTATTTTGTTCTATTGGTTTATTAGATGTGAACATTCGCTCTGGCTGTGTACTGCTGTTGCCCCTGCTTTGACTGCAGCAGGACAGCCATAATTCAGGGAAAACTTGACATTTTAGTAAATATTCGGAAGTTTTGGTAAACTTGAAGTGATACAAACACAGTTGAGACATAGCAGGACACTGTGGTAAAATATTGTGACAATCAGGCAAGCCATAACTGAGAACACCCGTGACAAAGGAATATGGAGAGGTGAATTTTATATATGTATATAGATAGCAGATATTTTGCTTGCAACAATGGTGTGAAAAACCAAAAATTTTAAAATTCAATTTTCTCAAAATTTTCCCAACAGATTTTTTTGATCTTTACATCAAATCGAAGCTGAGACCTCATACTACAATGCTGCGTTGACAGATTCTTTGTACATTTTTTTTAACCCTGAACTTTGTTCAAGGACACTGTGCACAGTTAACCAGACCTACAGTAACTGGATGCCACACATATCAATGCTAAAATTATTACAACAAAGCTTCACAATGCTATGTTTCCTTTCTTTTGGAATGCCACAGTTCCAGGATTTGTACACAGCCCACCTTGCAAAGAACAATTCTTGTTTATTGCTATTGCTTAGATAATCTGCTCAGTAGCAAGCTAAATCAGCCTGATATTCCAGTCAAGCTTGTCATTGTATTGATATAGGCCCACATGTTGTTATGTACTGCCAGCATGCCACTTGAAACATCTGATGTTTTAAATATGTTCAAAATAACCATCATGCTACCTATTCACAAGGCCATTGCTGCTAATTATATTTTGCCCTTAATATATTCAAAGAATCAAAGTGAAACATAAGCTTACATGCTGTTTACACAGGCCTGTTACATGGGCCTGCATACATCTGCATGAACTCAATGAAAAAGCAAATGTCTCATTATGTGGGCCTACAAATTTACACCACATTATTTAAGTGTGGTCCTCAAAATTCACAATTTAACAGCATGAAGGTCAATTTTCAGAAGGCAAATAGTTCACACTCCTGGCTGCATTGTGCATGAAACTTTACTCAAACCTTTGGGAATATTGCCTTGTCTACATGTATACATTTCATTGATCAATTAATAAACTGTGCATCACTTGAGAGAAGTTTGGAAATTTAATGAAGATTAAATATAAATTGAGTGTTTTATAATGGTCTGCTACTTTGATAAATCTTCTCTTTGTGAATCTTGGCTCTGTGCCAATTATCAAATTGACAGGTAAAAAGGGCCAGAAGGTGACCTCTGTGCACTCAACTGTGTTGATAACTATGTACAGATAGGAGGTGCTAGTGGTTTCACTTGAGATATATGGATGCCTCATGTATCTGGACAAATTGCTCCATGACCAAAATGTTTCAATAGCCATGGTCTTACTGTACCATTGCCCACAAAAGCCCTCCATGCTAAGAAATGTATGATTTTGTAAGTGCCACTGTTTGTGTAGTTCCTTGCACTATTGCAAGTCAGCTCGAAGTACCAACTATGGCTCTAGGCCAACCAAAACAGACTCATCAATGCCAGGGCAAGGAATCCAACGTACGGCAACAGAAATAAAGGGAAAGGATCGAAAGGAAAGGAAGGGATTGGAAGGGAAGGGAAGTTCTTCCTTTAAATTGCTGTGCAATTTAGTATACTAGTTATTATTATTATTATTATCATTGATTTAGCACCCCATTATTTATATAAAAATATCTGCAATTAATGTGTAGTTTGCTGTAAAACTGCAGAAGCAACTATTGTATGATTAAGTACAAGTAATTTACAATGAAAATAGCTGTTTGTTAAATCAGAATGCACATATCATGATATTTCCTTTTCACAACTGAATAATTTACTGCAAGAACCTCCATAAGCATCTGGTTTTATGCAAGTTGACATTGGCATGACATGAAATGGCCCTTCGTATCCTTGGGGAAGAGAAGCCTTGTTCATATTCTCATAAACTGAGGACTCCTTCATATTTAATGCCATGGCAACTCACATGTTTTTATGCTCTTTACAGAGTAGGATGGAGAGTAATGATAATGCATGCATTAATATATAATGTTTCAAATACTATAGGCCCTATAAAGTTTTTGGAAAAATCGTAAAAGTTTCTTGTCATGACTTTTTAATGTGAAAAAGAGTTAGCATCTCAAGAAATGCAAATGTGCGAAGATTGATTAGCTTGCCCGTCTGAACGATGTATTTGAGGGACTATGGAGCATGGTTTCCTTGGCAACACTATTATCATTCCAGGATCATCCATCACTGAATGATGTATCATTCTTCAAAGATTTTAACTTAAGAAGGGATGGACAGTTATGAAAATATCACACCAACGATGTGAATAGGAGATATAATGATATACCAGCACAACACAACCAAAGTAAAGTCAAGATGCCATAGTCATGTACATAAAGACACTACCGAGTGGTTGATCTTGTAAAAATTTTTTTTGCGAAACAACATACTCTGGTGTCACTTGACTCAAGATTTCAGTTGATGGAATATGAAGGGCCAAAATAAAAGATCAACCTCTCAGAAATTTCTTAGAGAATATCACACATTTCTGAGAGAATCTAAGAATTTTAAGAGAATCTCAGAAATGTGTAAGAGAATCTCGAAAATCTTTAAGAGAATCTCAGAAATTATAAGAGAGTCTCAAAAATGTTTAAGAGAATTTTGAGTGTGCCTCTTGTGGTTCAAACCCATACGATCAGAGACCTTCAGTAAAGAGCAGGCCTGAACCACTACCTCACAGCCACCCAGCTGCAACATCCCTGATCTTGGCTATTTTCCCTAGCCAAATGCATCCTTAATGCAGTCAGTAATTAGTTGTCGTGTCTAGAGGCCTTGCCAATAGGCCAACATCCTACACCTGAAAAGGGTTGCATATGGCAATTTTGTCTGCCTGAAGAACCCTTTTGTGCCCTATGAAGGGCTGTAAAATAGGGTGCAGAGAGAATTAGGCTGGAGCAAGCCCTGTCGGAATAGATTAGGCCAGTTAGTATCGTGTAGTAAAAGAGAATTCTTGAAGAATGCAGGGCCAGATGAGAGGAAAAGGCTTCTACACAATTCACTGATAATTCACAACTTTACGACAGTGGAGACAAGTTAAGGTTGGACGTGCACCCTGGTGCACTGGAATAATGCAGATATTCTTTCCACTGAAAGAAAAATCCTTAGCTCTCTGCTTTATATGTCGACTAACCACATAGTGCAGTTTCCACTGTGAAACCTGACCAACAACTTTGCCTCAAATTGAAGGTCAGTCTAGAAGAGTTTCTCCTTGTCTAAATTGCTTCTGTGAGTGACATTTTAATCTCTAATACTTCCATTAAGGCAAGCTATTAGATTCTTTGATTAGTCTAAAGACTTTCGTCCTTCTTAAATAGTCTTGTAATGGACAAAGGAATACTTACTTAGGTTAATGTAATTGCATCTGATCACACTGCTTTTCCACTAGTCTTTCAAACAGCAACTAGGACTAGGGTGGCCTTCTGGTAAACTTTCCTTGTTTTGTTTGGAATGTACCATCTCTGAAAGCAATGTATTCTTGTTGTAGACACACAGGAATTTGTTCTTGAAATAAGTGCTGACAAATCCAAGAGATGGGGCTCAAAAATTTTAATCAAAATCCCAAAAAGGCAACTTCACAGTTGAGACAGTTATTGGTCTGTGAGTAGTAAATATGAATAAATTATGATAATGTAAAAGTTCACGGATGAGATTCTTAATTTTTACAAAAGAAATTTATCACAAAAGAACACTGTAAAATCTCAAGATAACTCCATATATCTCGATGTATTCTTTGTCAGGATTTATATATCTGTCCCGAGGGGGTCTTGGTGTCTGGTTGTGTGCAAAATGCATGTTGTTCACCCATAACATGGACAAAGATGGCTCTCTGAGCATATACTTGCTGTCATACTAAACAGTCTTGACTGGCCGCGTTGTAGTGAAGACCTCAGAGTAATTTAAAGTGGACACAATGGCTCCCTCAACACTTTCTTTCAGTCTTACATCCTCTTTATTTGGTTTACTACATGTTGATGGATGTGAAGCATGTACAGTGGCCATTTCGGTGTATAGCAGAGTTTTACATAGTACAGAAAAAGGAAACTGTATAGATCATAGAAATACATAGAACGGACGTGAGGCTCTGGCAGATGAAGCAACCAAATCCACCATCTTGGAACTGCCCTATATCCTGACACAATGTAACCGTGACGTCACCAATAACAGTGATGTCACTTATAACAATGGCATGACGTCACATCATAATTAGTCTATTGTGACGTCATGACTCAGGGCAGTTCCAATATGGCGGATTTGGTGACCTCATCTTGAGGTGGCTTCATACAGCTTCATGTCCGTTCTATGTATTTCTATGGTATAGATTTATCTTCTGATTCATACGACCATGAATGATTGACGTCATGCGATCGGTTGAGGGACACTGCGTACGTAGGATATACACTTTTATTGCTTTATCATGACTGAGGTATTTCACATCCAATAAAAACGTACCTCAGTCTGTTTTAATCTAATCAAATACGTCAAAAATATGATTAACTCATCCATTCCTCGCCCACTTAAGTTTTCCTTGTGTCAGTCCTTTTAACTTTTGCTGTAATTGTGCTTCTCTCATATCACTTCTTCTGTTTGGGGTTCAACCTGATTCATCTGTTATGGGCATTAATGTCTGCATGTATTGTATCATTGCATGCAAAGGTTCTTTCAGGAAGATGATATAATTGCAATATGCAGCCTTCCACAGTGAAGGCATGAAGACCTATTGCCCAGACCTTTGGACCTGACCATATATATCACTACGCCAAAAGAAGCGTATGATTTGAAGGCAATATAAAACATTGTTCTGGAAATTTACCAATATATGTAACATATACTGTGACACTGTGCATATAGTAATACTGAGAAGTTTGATACTGGTGTAGATTTTGTTCATTTACTTTTGCTATAAAATCTATCAATTGTTCTTGTCTTGGAGCAGTGTGGAAATCGTCTGGATTCTGATGTAATTGTTGAGGCCACCTTGCAGATCAGTTCCAATAATGCTGGTAACTGATTGTTATATCTTTTTATTTTATTTTGCTAACACAGATTGGTGTGTTTTTCATGCTCATAAAGGTATATACCTGAACTGCAGCACTTTCCATTGTGACTGGTTGTGACTCCAAAGGAGGTTATTATTCTTTGATGACTCTGTGGCATAACACAAGTTCACCCTTATGAGTCATGTCTCAGGTGGATGATGTTGATGAACAAAGGGTTCCTTTATGGACCCTTTTTAAGCAGTGTGTTAAAAAGATGAGTGTTTATCCGATTTTACATATAAATGACTATGAGGCATCTGGGTGGTCAAGTTGTGCCTTCACGACACAATCCGCATACCGATGAGGGAGATAATGGGCCTAGTGAGTATAGCACCAATGCTTGAAACAAGTACGGCCCTCAGAGTTATTTTGTTTTATTTTTTTGCACTATTTTGCATCACAATATTTACTTGTTCCTTCTCCTAACTCAAAAGGAACATGAATTTGATTGCAACTTTCCTTGAACTACCTTACAAGTTAAAAGACAATTATGTTTTGTGGCAAAATTTACTTGTTCCTCCTCATGATTCAAAAGGCTCTTGTAGGCCTAAGTCATAGCTAGATTTCCTTATTTTTCGTCCTCAAAACTCAAAATCTGCATAACATTTTGTTGCAACATTTACTTGTTCCTTCTTTTGACTCAAAAGGCACTTGTATTTTGTTGCAATATTGACTTCTTCCTCCTCATAGATTCTGATATATTGTATTTCTTAAAAGGAGCATGTACTTCTCAAAAGGTACTTGCATTTCAGTGATGGAAATGGAAAATTTTCGTCGGGGGAGCTCTCGGCTCGAGCGGCAGCGCCTCGCCACTCCAAATTTTCAAAAAGGGAAAAAATTCTTCCACCAGAGCATAATTTTGGCAAAAAATACCATGAGGACTGAAAAAGTAACATGATAATTGTAATTTCACTACTGGTCATTGGGGGAGCTGTAGCAGGGTACAGCTCCCCCTGTTTTTTGGTCAAGGGAGCTCAGCTCCCCCGAGCTCCCCCCCATTTCCATCACTGTTGCATTTCCTAAAAGACACCTGTATTATCTTAATAGGCACCCATATTTTCTCAAAAGGCACTTGTATTTCTTAAAACCAACTTGTACCCCTGAAAAAGGCACCTGTATTTCTCAAAAGGTACTTGTACTTCTCAGAAGGCACTTGTGTTTCCATACGAGAAAATGTCCTAGCAGCAATAAAGAACAACAGACAGTTTATTTTTCATATTTTATGTACATTCTCAAGAGTCAATAACAGTACAATGTATCAATGTCTATGGGGAATTGATATGATAACATTCTTGAAAATACAATGTTGAGCTCTGCCAGTCAGGTTGCTTTAGTTGCGTGAATTTTATAAACTGCAGCTTTCCAGGTGCTCTGTAGTTTTGAGTAAAACATCATTCCAAGACACCGCGTACATAATTTACACTTTGCCCATTTTCGTATATAGAGCAAATGACAAACTTTGCTATATAGCCAGAGATATTGTTGTTGTCATTGTTATAGTAAATAGAGGTAGAATATTAAGAATCATTTAAACAATTCAGATTATTGCATTTTGAGCTCATGCATAAAAGACTTCAACCAATATTATTTCTTCAAGAAAAAAAATGGGATACCCATATTGGTAAAGTCTATGAGCAAATTAGTTTAAAGTTTTAGAAAAAAGTTGACATACTATAAAGTACTGTAAGAAACACTTCCGAGTCTCTTGTCAACTCAACTGGCTCATGCATTGAAGCAAGCTGATACTGCTGTATGATTTGTTTTATTCCTTGCCATGTACCATAAGGAACTGTTACATTTGCAATCGATTTATGCCGTAACTGACGAGCTATTACCTCCATCAGCATTCTACGCAAATTGTCTACTTCTATTTTTAGATTTATGATAGATAAAATTTTAATTCTTATCTAGTGTATTAATTGTATGGTCATGTACTCAGAAAATGTAATCCTTGTCACAAGATTGTATATCCACGTAAATTGTCTTTTTCTATTTTTAGATTTATGATAGATAAAATTTCTATTTTTTTCTAGTGTTTTAAATGTATGGTCATGTAATCAGAGAATGTTATCAGTGTTATAATATTGTAATTATCTAAAAGCTTAATTAGATGCTGTTTTGTAGTACTAAGCAGGAGTCACTCGCAGTTTTTGTCAAAACTATTGGCCCTGCTGTGCCTTATGATTATATTATATTTATGTATTCATTTTTACAAATAAAGTTCAAGTTCAAAGTTCGAAATGAGAATAGGAAAATGTTTGTTAAAATCTCCAAAAGAACTGTAGCAAAAAAAATCATATTTATCTCCTTGGCGAATTATCTCTTTGGTGTGCTATTGTTCTTCATAATAATATATTTGATATATTAGTATAATACCATGATGAAATATATACAATAAGATTATCCATGAACACATTTTTCATACCTCATCGGCTTGCCATTGGTCACTCAGATTAGTTTTTGGAAACAATATCCATGAACACGTTTCACCATTGGTCACTCAAATTAGATTTTGGAAACAATATCCATGAACAGGTTTCACCATTGGTCACTCAGATTAGATTTTGGAAACAATATCCATTAGGGTGGCCCTTAAAAAAAAAAGTTTGAAATTTATATGGGCCACCCCCTCAAATGATGCCTTTTGTGGTTAAAACAGCTCGTGCAAATTCTCATTCAAATCGGTTAACATTTAGAGGTGCCCACGAGCCTTGAAATTCTTTCATTTCAGTCATGATTTTGTATGTTTGCCGATCCGCGGTATTGTATAATTAAGCAATTTTAAATCATACAACAATATAATTAGATTTTTTGAACAGGGCTAAATGAGAGCTTCATTTTGAATACCAACTTGGATGGTCTATGACAATTCTTCATAAACTCCGAGAACCATATGTCATGAGTTATTTTAAAAATTGTTTGATTGGATATATGATGTCTCCGAATTCAATCTGGAGGCAATAACTCTTAACCAGACCTTATAAAATGGATTTAGTTGGATTATCAATGAGGGCAGCTGATTGTTCTGATCAATGTTTAAGGAAAATAATGAAAAAAACCTTTCGTGGTCTGGGTATGAATAATTTCACGAAGACCGTCATAATTTTGAAAAAAATGTACGTAAGGAGTCAATATGTAAATTGTCAATGTGTTGGTGATCTAATTTTCCCATATTCTTTCATCAAAATTTTATGATTTTCCAACAGGACAGTTGGTGATTCTTGTTCCATGGGGCCAGGAGGGTTAATTCTGTGTCAGATTTATGGCATATCTTGTTATATATTTTTTCACAAATTTGGTACTGATTCGAATCTGGTTGTTCATTACACCTCACTGGAAAGTCCCTTGTCAAGTTGTACCATAAAAACTGCTAGAACAGTGAGTGACATGCAGGTTTTGTTCAGGTCTGCCAAATATTTGCAAGATATTCTGACATGGAATTATTCACATGTTATACCAAAAGGCAAATTAATTAACAATGACGTTGTTGCAAGAAAAATTTCCAAGAGTGACTTTGATGTAATTCCCTAAGAATGCATTGGGGGAGTGTTGCTAGTTCAGTAGGAGTCTGGGCTTCCAAACACTGGGTTTGATCTCAATTTGGCAATCAATTGAACCCATATTCAATTTCACAGCAGTGTCAATCATACTGTTCATACTTATCCTTTCCTGATAATTAGCCAACCAGCTACATAAATGTTGGATATAAAGACCTAATCATTATATTACTGAAGTATCTTAATCTAAGGCTAAAAATCGCTGTATTTGCTCTCTTGCACCCCAATAACACTTCGTTAATTATCATCTGCCCAAAGAGCCAATCATCTGATGTTAAAGAAAAATCAAGCGAACGTGAGGTTTTCAGCAAATTTTCAGCTGAACCTTCCGAATATAAAATCATCACAGACCATCCAAGTTGGTACTCAAAATGAAGCTCTAATTAAGACCAGTTCAACCATGCCATTTATATTGTTGTATCATTTGAATTGGCTAAAATATAGAGAACCGCGAGTTGACAAATGTAGAGAATTATGCCAGAAACGTAAAAACTTCAGGGGCGATGGGCCGCCACCTAAATATTAACCGATTTACCTGAAAATTTGCAAGTATCATTTTTTCCATAATATGCATCATTTTAGGGGGTGGCCCATCAATATTTTAAACTTTTATTTTTTACTATGCTTTTAAGGGCCACCCTAATATCCATGAACACGTTTTTCCTACCTCATTGTTTCACCATTGGTCACTCAAATTAGTTTTTGGAAACAATATCCATGAACACGTTTTTCATACCTCATTGTTTCACCATTGGTCACTCAAATTAGATTTTGGAAACAATATCCATGAACACGTTTTCCATACCCCATTGGTTACCACTGGTCACTCAAATTAGTTTTTGGAAACAATATTCATGAACATGTTTTTCATACCTAATTGTTTCCCCATTGGTCACTCAAATTAGTTTTTGGAAACAAGGCCACGAGAGATATTATGATAAGAATGAAGTATAAGATGAAGAAGAATCTGTCTATGACAAGGGCGATATAGCGCCATTCCTGGAAGATGACGTTCTTGTTAGTCTCCTGGCTCGACGGCCCCTCATTGCCGATCTTAATGTCAAGTTTTTCGACTGCAAACTTCATCTCCTTGACTTGACTCTCGAGACTTTGAAGTTGCGTCGACAGCGAAACAAACATGGAGTCAGTTTGAGCGGAGCCATTTTGGTAGCGAGATAAGTCACACGGAGCGTGCTCCAACATGATTTCCGCTTCCTGCTTCCCCCATCTATCGCTCATGCTGACACTGTCCCGAGACTTCTGCGGCGCTTTTAACGAAGCGGGTTGGTGGCGTCGCAAGAAGAGAATAGTGGCTAGCCATCTTCCGATTGCCTGCAATTGAAACGTTGAAATAATTGTTCTTAAAAGATGTGGCTAAAGTATTGTGGTGCTGAAAAGCTCATGTCGTTCACTGCCTTATACACTCTGACAAAAAAGCTTATACAAAATCCCTGATTGGTTTTTGGCCTGTCTTCCATATCATTCCAATGAGGGTTTCAGGGAAATACTGTGCAGCTGTAGATATGCACAAATTCTGTTTATTTTGGAAAACCAAATTTCTACGCCAAAACCGCCACATGTGGTTGTTTAAGAAGACCACTTGGTACTTAAGCAACCGATTTTTTCCAATTTATTTGTAAAGATTAGAGAAGTGCTCACTGCTCAGTCAAATGAAAAATGAGACTGTTATATATACAACACTGGATTTTTTGTGATATAAACAAATAATGACTTTGAGTCCTTGAGAAAGTATTAATTTTCTCTCTGAATCACTTATTAAGCATTTACACCAATTGAGAGTTTGAAAATTAAAGATGCATGTGTAATGTATTCCTCTGTCACATGAAAGCTTGTTTGTTTGACATTAGATATTCAAAAGACAATCTACATGCAGATGAATGTTTTGATGGCCGCCAATAGATCTACTTTTCAGCATGAAATTAGTTCACTAATTATGTTGATGTGTACTTTGCATCTTTATAATTAGAATATTTCTTTCGCTTTTTAAAATTTGAAATGTTAATATTCAAGACCAACTGAATTCCTGTTTTTTTTTTTGCAGAAGAAACTAAATAATATTATACAAGTTTGTCTTGGAAATTTTCAAAGACGATATATTCCATCCTTTTTACAGCTGCTTGCAGCCTGTATTACAGAAGGCATTTTCAGTAAGCTTCTGACCATATAGGAGAGCAAATTCAATTTGGAACTGGCGCTATATAAACTATTATT
The DNA here is from genome assembly GCA_026936325.1 of Platynereis dumerilii. Taxonomy (NCBI): domain Eukaryota; kingdom Metazoa; phylum Annelida; class Polychaeta; order Phyllodocida; family Nereididae; genus Platynereis; species Platynereis dumerilii. The sequence continues at coordinate 19,503,786 of JAPTHN010000004.1, forward strand.
ATTAAACTATTATTATTATAGGAGGCCGCACTATTTTACCTATCACTATGAAACTTATACAGTCTAAACATAATTTAATCTTGCTTCCATCAACTTTTGGTAAACTTCTGTGACATCAAACTTTTAATTTTCGAAATTAAAATGTTCGTCTTTGGCGCGAATTTCAAATGACAAGCTGCAGTGAAACCAGCAGCAACAGCAGCAGTCAGATCCAGTGTTTGCAGATTCAATAAAAGAATGAAGGAAGGGGTGAAGGAAGGAAGGTATGAGGGAAGGAAGGGATGAAGGAAGGACTGAAGGAATGAAGGAATGACAGAAGGAAAAAAGGAAGAAGAAAGGAAGGAAAAAAAGGGAGGGGGAGGAAGGGAGGGAGGGAGGATATAGATAGATGGATAGATAGATAGATAGATAGATATATAGGTAAATAGATAGATAGATAGATAGATAGATAGATAAATCGATAGATAAATAGATAGATAGATAGATGGATAGATAGATGGATAGGCAGACAGATACTATCTACAAGCAGCTGTTAAAGTGCTTGCACGTTATTTTTCTTTTTTCTCTAAACACGATTTTAAATTATTTTGGGGAAAAAGCTAATTTTTTCCAGTAATTACTAAGTTACTATGAAGCATTTTGAAGTTATATTATGATGGAGTGCCATCTTTTAGCTAATTCCCCCCATGTAAGGTTAACGCACGTATCTTTGTGAGAGGTAGCTAATTGAGTAGATGGACTCGTTGCCGGGGATCCTGCGGGAGACACCTTAGCACTTGCCACCACGAAACACCTACTCAAGAAATACCAGAGGCTCGACAGTTTAGTTTCACGTATCCATTTAATACACAATTCATAGACAGTTACATTAAGAGTCATTCAAAGAACCGATGGTAACCAACTTATCAATACATTAAACAGCGATCTTAACGAATTACATATATCATTAACTAATGCCATCTCAATCAACCATGACCTGAGGTTGCTTTAAGAGTAACCCTTGATCATACCTCTAACAACAATACCCTTACCTGACGAATCGTCACCCCGTCAGGGAGACAGGTAGCCCTCCTGCTGCCTCAGCGGGAAGCGGGCTCTGTTCTGCCTGGGCAAACAAGCTTGCCCCCAGAGATTGCTACTAGGGTGTTCTGCGGCTGCGCAGAAACACCAGGGTAACTGTTGCCATGGAAACATGGGGTGAGTTCTACCCCGTTGCTATCATTGAATCTCATTACACGATAATATAATATATCACATTACTTCCATACAATAATAATACAAATGATATTACAGAATTAAGGTCTTGAGGTTCATGGCGATTTGAGGAAAGTTCCTATAAGAGGAAAGAATGAAGACACCTCTGAAGCTAAAAGCTCAGCGGTGACATCCCGACCGATCGAGGATTTTTTATAAGATAGTTTTTCTCCGGTTTGAAGAAAACATTATTTTAAACTTACAATCGAATACGGATTACATTCACGTAATAACGAATTAATATACACTGTGACTAATAACGTAACTATTCATTAAAAGCGAAGGTATTTCCTTTCAAAGATAGAAGCCTGAATGCTTCATGCTGATTAACAGAACGATGTAAAACTCGTAAATAGATTTGTGTAACTATTGAGAGGGTTGTTAATCGACTTTGTACATGATACCAATTTAGGTACGGACAGAGGAAACGCGTCTCATTGCACCTGAATTTTGTGAGTGCTTTAATGAAAGTTGTGGTGACATCAGGATGATGTAACCACTACCACCGGGCAGGCGGAAGGGGGGAAAAATTTTAAGATAAAATCGGGCGTGTGCAATATGCCCATGAAAGACAATTCGGAAAAAGGAAAAATTTTGAAAGGGAAGCAAGAATATGACTTGCATCCGTGAAAGGAGAGGAACTGAATGACAGTTCTTTTAATGGTGTCAATGAGATGCTGAAAGGGGAGCTCAGATAGGAAAGTGAAATCTAAATTTTAATGATTGACAGAAAAGGACAAGTTATTCTTATGACCTATTTGCCAAATTTTTCAATTTTTATGAATCGTTGGTTCGTCGGCCAACGTTATTTTCGGAAATAGAGCCGCTAATTACATGGCTCCTCAGCAAAAGAGACTCAAGCACCAGGCGAGTCAAGTAGCCGTTTTTATCAAGGGCAGTTACGGGTATCATCCCTTGCGTGTCATTGGATATGCATAGAGCTAAACCAAAAGCATGAAGTGCATTAAGACAGGACAGCCTTATAATTTTAAATGGGCTGGTATGTCCGATACCCGAAACTACAAAAGTAAGCAAGTAAAATGACATATAAGCGATAAGCGATTTTAAAAGCAACAATTAAATCATAAACGAAATGTAGTCGAATCACGAATATCAACAATAACATGGATGAAAGTGACAATTATTAATTTAAAAGCGACAAGTAGCGGAATAATAATCAAAATGATGAAACAACAGTCCAGTATGGAGATAAAGAAGTCAATAGTGGACTATGGTTTCGTAGAACTTGTTACGTACACTCTAAACAATCCGAGTGAACTGTAGGCATAAGGCGTACAGAAAATGAAAACAATGCGAAAATAGGTAAACAGTATACTGGTGCAGTGGAGCAATAGTGAAAACATAGGTACATATTAATACACCTGAGAAAACTTGTATAAGAAGGCTGGCATGCATAATGCATAGACCAGAATAATTAGCAAATAAGATTAAAGCATAAATCTATTTGATGTTAAGCTTATAAGAAATGAGATCAGATGTTTACAGAGAAAGTTCAGTGCAAGAGTTGACTTGTGATAACTGTTCGTGGACACGTTGAGACATAACCTAGTGGCAAAGGTTTGAGTACTGAATTGATCAATTTCAATGAAAATTTAGAATATATCATCTAAGTTAATTGTAATGTGTTGGTTGATGCATAAATGTCTAATCAGTGATGCGCTTTACACAATACTAGTCAAGAGTCAATACATGATGTCAAAGATAACATGATCTGTATACGTGTAGACGAGAAGATTGGAAGAATCATTGATTGAAGGAGTCAGTTATATAAGTCATTGATGTAGGGCGAAGGAGGCAACACCGACGCACGGTGCGTGGTGCAGAGGGTGAGACGTTGGCAGCGAGTGGCTTGTCAAGTTCACATGAGGTGTGTTTGTCAAGGGCAAACGAGGTGTCGACAGCGATGTGTTTCTCAGGGTCGAACGGGGTGTTCGACCTGGCAACGTGAAAGATGCCGGACGTCGTGGACCTAACGGACGAGCTGCGAGAGTTCAAGGTCCTATTACCATCCACCCAAAACGATGAGTGGGTTGTTACTGTTCTAACAGATACAGAACAACAATGTCAACCTGGATGAGTGGTCCTTCCACCATTCTCAGCTGTACCGAAGTGGCGAAGTGAATGGAAGCCATGAGAGACTACCATTACACGTCGGTCAGTGTCATTTCGGAGGAATATTGTTTCTGTGAATGGAGCACAGGCGAGGTGTGAACCGGAGTGGTGGAAATAGCTTGATGTGGTGCCATAGGCACGACAACTTTAGCGGGGACAGGAAATGTTCTGAGCGAGTAACTGGTATTTTGGTGATTATGCTGAAGACTCGAGGGACTGATATAGCTGCAGTACGGCGAAGATTTGCCAGTCCGGCCTCGTTGCGTGACTAACCCAGGTTAGGGTCAGGCGGAGGAGGAGGTGGACTGATCTACATCTTGAACTGTTACTCACACCTTATGTTGGGGTCTGGCGAAGGAGGACGTGACTCGTTCGACACGACCTTCATGTTTTTATTCAGACAATCCCAATATCGGGTGGACCTTGATGGGTCATGGAGAAGAAGACGTCGTCATGAGTCTTTCGTGTATGCACTTTCTGAGATCACAATGTTTATTATGTGTTATGTGCGAGCACAACTTTGTGCGAGAACGCTGGGGAATGCGTGGTGAGGAGACTCTTCTGAACTAGACACAATCCATATTAGTGTCTGTCGACGGTAACTGATAGCAGGGGCAATCCGTGTTAGCCACCTGAATAAAGTAGTTACCCAGAGGAAAAGAGTGTCATTAAGAAGATGCAGGCCGGAAGGTAGTTGAGACAATCCATATTAGTCACTAACTAAAAATGAGGCCATGCTCTTCAAGCACAAGTGTTCGTTGATGCTTGCTGTAGAAACAGAGGCAATCCAGATTAGCCGACTGTTAAGAAGCCAAGCAGGAGATGACATCACCATATCATCATACAATGTGAGCTCGGTTGTGAATGGTGACATGTGCGACGAAGACTGCACAATGCCAAGCCAGACACAAAAGTTCAAAGAAAGTTCTGCAGTAATGTAGCCCCATGTTGGAACCAGGTCAAGGCAACGATATGCTTGCCGTGGTTACGACGGAAATGGAGTGTAACGGAATGTTCACACTAGTGGTCGCCCCGAAATGGTGCCCTCTTCATATTGCCATGGGATGACGACAGGAATACGGCCAACTCGAAGTAGTCGCATGTGCTGTCGGAACGTGATCCCATACGCAAGCATGGTGCCCAAGGAGGTGGTGCTCCAATCGACTGACTTTCGGATGTTGAATCGGATGTGTCTCTTGATAGGGTGCCCGTGACAGTAGAAGTCACAGTGGAAGCACAGGCTCTGTAACGACTGACTCAGATCAAAGATTAGAGAACATATGCATCGAATGTGTCTCTGATCATAGGTGCCCACAGCAAGTCTTGCACTGATGTTTGACGACCAGCCCGACCAGCAACTCGTGATCAAAGAGACATTCCCGCAAATTATGTGACAACACAGCATTAAAATGGTATGCAATAGTCATACTGAAATTACTTTAAGAAACAGGCTAGGAGCTCAACCAATAAGGTTACTGCAAACAACATGTAAGAAAAGGCACGTGATATATATATATAAAATATAAATAATTTAAATAAGAGATAATAAAAGGAATATCATAATTGGTTTAGATAAATAATCTGAATCCCAGCAAGATGCTGGTCGTTAAGTGTGTATAATTAAAAGGTAAAAGAGATGTTTAAATGTAGATAGAAAGGTAGCAAATCACGGCAAAATTTGATGCATCATCATGGTGATCAGCTCCCCAAGATCAAAATGAATCACATCAATAAAGGAAGAAGATCACTCTGCAACGTGAGTATAAGATTATGAAATTTTAGGATGAGAAAGTGTTGCGTAAGGCGTATGCACAGAATATATGCATACCTTCAAGCATATGTCAGTAAAATGTTACCCATACAATCGAACGAACAAGGTGTGACTCTTCACAGACTGACTAAAATATAAGGGCATGCAAGCGTGAGTATGAAAGGGTTAAAATGCAACAATACACATACAGGTAGAAGAGGGAAAAAGAAATGCAGTCAGAACGCAGTTGTACAGGAAAAGTTATTGCACGAAAGTGCAGTGCAAAGATAAGTAATCATAATCATGCAGTAAAATAGAATCAGACGCTGGTACTGGTATCGTCAGGAGAGGGGGGTGGTGGAAGGGGAGGGGGGAAAGTTGGGCGGAGCAACAGTGACGTAGGACGAGTGGGGCGTGGTTCCAACTCGATATCAACTACTGAGCGATTAGGGGGGGTATCAACTCGGGTACCCATGCGAGGGGCCGATGGTTGCCGGGGTGAGGTGGACCGGCGAGGCGGGGTAGTCCGCCGTGGTGGGGTTGTACGGCTCGGTATGCGAGTAGGGGGGGTCATTTTCTTTGATGCGGCCAGGCCAGAAGTGGTGGCATAAGGTTTTATCTGTACTGAATGGGTAGTATCCGGTTCCATAACATTGGTGGACCTAAATTCCATCTCCCTTTGACGAAGTTCTCTAATTAGAGCTGAGTAAGGATTAAGCTCTTGAGTATTAATAACTTCTTGCATGTTATGACCCAATTTGTAAAGGTGAACTGAGTCAGATGCGAGCATGGTCACCGCAAACTGTCCTTGCATAATTTGCTGTAACTTTTTCTGCTTGTATAATGGAACATTAATGAGTCTAGGGAGTTCTACGTTAAGTGAATCAATCTGCAAAGAGCATAGTGCAGTATCCCAGTTGGGTTTGAGGATACTGTATAATCTATGATGGTCGCACTTGAAACTATTAGGACAAATGACACCTTTAAGAGAAAGTGAAGAAAGGTGGGACTTAATAGTAAGAACATATAGAAGTAAGCGCTGGTGTCCACTATTCAATTCCATGAATATTTCGATCTGTGGAAATTTGCGGGTTTCGGGTGAGCGATGCATCACTCTGAAATCCCTACAACATTTATGTAGACAACGCTTAGCCAAGCTCACTACCATGTAAAAGACACAAATAGTAAGAAGGTGAAGGGTAGTGATATGTATAAGACTGACAGGACTTATAGAAACAGGGTAAATTACATAGCTGACTGAATCACAATGCAGAGGACGTCCTGGAATGACTGGGTTGGCGTGGGATGGTTTAAAATGAGTAGCCATAACCATAGAGGATAAAAGGCCACTAAGGTATCTACCACGGCAATACATAAATATTACCAAAATTAGAGACAAATATCCAGCTATGGAACCGATGAAGGCAAATCCACGGATCCAATGGCGAAGGCTGAACCAAGCTGAAAGATAGAAAGAAGCTTCCAGCTCGGCCCATTTAAGCATAAAATCGTCACCCTTTTGTTGAATAAGGCGACTAAGTTCCTTAAGCTTAATGATGCCATGTGTCATATTTGCAAGTGAGGTATTTGCTATTCTGGCAGCCACTGCAAATTTAGGCAAGGTGAAATTTGGCATGCCATAAGATTCATATGGTGGTAGACTTGTGAAGTTGAATTCACGTTCAAAAGAATGCATCGCAATTGCGTTAATCGTATAGTTGATTAAGAAAGGTTTATATTGATTATTTTCGGATGCGGGGCATCCTGTAATACGCCTGGGAATGAAACCTGAAGGGGAGGAGAATTCGCAAAAACAAAACTGGCCACGCTGAAGCACAGCGTAAAGGCTACCAGGAACGGGACGTGCCACACGATCATTGGAGCAACGTCGAGTCCATGGGAGTGATAAGCCAGTAACTAAAAGCTGGTTACCTGCGTCTATTACACGAGGTGCTGCACGAAAGGGTTCAAAGAAGTAATCGACTTGACAGAGGTCAGAAATGACGTCTGCGGTAGCATTCGTGTATATTGCAGTGTTGCAGGATAATTGCGAGCTATCGATTTGGATTGTTGATTCTGTGCAAAGAAATTGATCGTCAATGTTGAGACATTCCTGGAGCTCTTCAAGACTGAGTTCCAAGAAGGAATCGTGCTGCACTCCTAGAAAAGGTTTTGGGATAGAGATACGAGTGTAATCATGGTTAGACTCGCGGTCTTGGAAAGCAGGAGTAGCTACCACAGGTACATGGAGTGACTCTGTGTGATACAAAGTGTAGGGTTTTGAATTCTTAGGTTGGATTGGCCATAGGAGTTGGAGTAAGAAACCATGTCTAGTAGGCATAAAGATTGGTTGTGATTTCTGATAGATATGAGCCAAATCCGTAAAAGCTAATTGATAACTGTTGTGCCATGAATATAATACCGTTGATACTTTGTGAACTAATTTATGGACATATGAGGCTGGAAGGACATGTGGAGAGATTTTACCTGCAGCCAGGTCGTGGAAGGCTGTAATTAATTTATCAGCTTCATTTAAGAGGATATGAAGTTGCTGTATTTGTTGGGACCAAAGCCTGAGATATTTAGAGGTCAGCAAGCTAAGGATCCTTGTGGCTTGAATCTTACGTTGTAATGCGTTGATAGCGTTACTAACCACAGCAAATTGGGAAATAATTTCCTGATTGGTTTCATTTAAAAGTGTATGAATTAGTTTAATGTTTCTGGAGGTGTTGGTGAAGGTACTGGCTATGACGTCAATGGTGAGAACTAAATCAGAACGCATTTCAAGGAAAGCGTCCCTCATAAGATTCTGACGTGCAGACATAGACTCAATAGTATTTACAAAAATTTGATCTCTCTGTCGTCTAATATTAGCAGACATACCTGCTCCGGCTTGTGGGATAGTAACTGAAAGCCAGAAAGCGGTACTGTCTTCGGATTGCCAATCCTGGGTATTAATATTGACACGAAAAGTTTCATTAGTAGATTGCATTAATTGTTTAGTGGTATTAGATGTATCATCGGTATTAGGTAAGGCAAGGGGATCTCGAGGTGTTGGTGTACGACCCGCTCGTTTAGGACGACTGGGTGGCGAGTATTGATCAAAGAAGGGGGGCATGGTAGGTGGAGGGGAATATGAGAATGTGGGATGCGCAAAAGGTGGATCGGGAGCTGCCCTCTTAGCATGATGGTGGACTGCTGAAAGAGGAGGGGGGGCAATGGGGGTAGAATGAGTTGGAGGAGGTCGACGATATTCTTCAAAATGTTGTTGCGTGAAGATAGTCGATATGTGTGCTAGTTTAGCCTTTAAAGCTGTTTTATAAGAATCAACTTTATCGATAGTATTCTTTAAGAGTGGAGCGAAATCAGAACATATTGCAGCGATTAAATCATCAGGGGATTGACACATGTCTTCAAACATTGTGAGGTCCCAAGTGAATGTGGGAATATGAAAATCGGGATAAAAAATATTAGCATTGATGATAAAGAATTCAACACTGGGAAAAATTTGTCCTCGATAACTATAGCCAACGCCATAGTCTGGGCGGAGAAGCTGTGCGGGTGCAGAGCTCCAACGTGAAGCTGCGTCTGGTGGGAAAAGACCAGAGCTGCTCGTGAGTGCGAGAGCGTCCTTGTGATTGACAGATGCAAGAAGCTGCATATGACGTAATTGGTCTCTAAGGGAACGGGGTGAACGGAGCAAGGGAATCGAATCACATGCTTCGAACGTCATGTTTTGAATTGGGAAAGACACGTTACTTTGACAAGTACCAGAAATCCTAGTGGTATCAGGCAACGTGTTCAGGAAGACTGCCAAATCGCAATTACAATTAAGGGGGTTAGATGTTAGGTCAAGTTCTTTCATTTCGGGTGAAGGAAAGTAAATTTGTTTGTTAACGCCATCTAAATACTGCAGATTGTTACGTTGCAAAAATATATATTCCAGATGGTCTCTAATAAAGAAAGGACCAGAAATTCTATACAGGGAGTTGTAACTAAGATCTATTACAGCTAATTGACGGATATCTCTATGTCTAATTTCAAAGGTATGAAGGTTATTATAGGATAAATTTAAGTAGTAAAGTTGATCGACATATCTAAAATATGCTCTGGAAATATGTGTTAGCTTAGAATGAGTTAGTTCGAAAGTGCGCAGATTGGGCGTGTTTGTTAATGGGTCTCTTAATGATCTCGAAGTAGTAATATTTCTGAGTCTAAGTACTCTAAGAGATGTTGGATAATGAAGATTCTGTATTCCGCCAATACAGTCTAGTATAACTATTTTAGCTAAATTTAAGGCATTAAATTGTTGCGTTTTCTGAAAATAGAAACCCTGAAGAATAAGTGTTTGGAGAAATGGTTTTGGTCGTGTAAAATTAAAAGATTGATGTGCTGATAGATTGGGCAAGAGGTTGGAAACTTCGAAAGGAACATTAGAAGCTTGTAATTTTAATTGTTGTATATTATTGAAAGGCATAGAAGATGGGAGGCGGGTCATATCTGGTAGATGGAGTCTAAGAGATATCAGTTTACTTTGTGAAACGCCGAGATGGTTCCACTGAAAGGATGTTGAACCGTGTATGGTAAGGTCTAAATGAGTTAATTGAGCTTGTGGTAATAAAGGTAGGGCAGGAGACGATAAATCCCTAAGTAAGGTAAGTTGTATGCGTCTTAAACGGTAAAGGGAAGACCATGGAGCGAAGACTGAGGCGTCATCAAGGACTAAATTAGTAATAGCATGTAACTGTGAACGTGCTTGGACGTATTGTACATGAGTAACTTGAGTGTTTGGCAGATCTAAAAAATTGATCTCGGGAAATGAGTCAATAACGTCAGGAAACCTTACTGCAGAAGTAAGATTTTGTAAAGTGAGATATCTCATGAAAGGCATAGTGGTGAAGAAAGAGATAATGTCCTTAGTAAGTGCGCCAGAGGAAAGAATCAGTTTTGTGATACGAGGTGAATCGGGAGGCCATACACATGGAGGTGTAGAAAAATTGGCTCCCAAATCACATGTAAATATGTCTCGTTTGCGAGAACACCATTCGCCAAACATAGAAACTCTACAAGAAGCCATAGGTTGATCTTGTGTTTGAAGCAAAGTACGCTTGGCCCAAACGGCGGCCGTGTTTGGATTAATGGTAAATCCAAAATTCTTATAAAGAAAAGCGTCTTGCTCAGCAATTCGTTGCAAATCAGATGGAGGTGGTGATTGAGCTGGAACCAAGGGAAGGAGGAGGAAGGGAAAAAGGACAATTAGCGTCATTGTAATGTTTATAATGAGGTAGCAAGGTATATAATTGGCTAAAAGGTTTTAGCATCACTAGTAAAATCAGGTATTACTATAACTATTAACCAATAAGGTGGTGAGAAAGACATGATTAACTGAATGTAGACATGCACATAAACGAAGATAACAGGTAAAAGAAGTTCATCCACAAAGAGACATAATGGTAACTATTAGCATACTAAGCGTGCAAAATTCATCAATCAGGTCGACATATCCTATGTAAAACGAATACGACTATCAATACACAAATAATTATCAACGGAAATAAGTATTCATAACAATTAGGTAAGACGAGTTTTCCAACTACTTTGCCTATCATATGAAAGAATGCTGTGTATGTCGACAGAAAATGCAAGAGATGTACTCTAAGATCATACTGAATTACTGAAATCGAGAGTCTCGACCAGACCTGAAAATATAACAATTGTCGTCAAAGAACAAAGAAATATAAGTTAATAAAGTACCTTCCCACGATTACACGCGTGTAAGAAAAATTGGGAGTATAATTACTGTGAACTTATCTCAATATAACACAACTTGAAACTTCATCAACAAGACTCAATGCCTATAGAAATTCCCGGTTTACTAATTAGTAAACGTATATGCAGGTTAGTGGTCCTAAATGACCGGTAAATGACTCTTTGAAAAGGGTGTACTTACATAATGTTGCAAGCTGTATGTAGGACTGCTGCCTCTCTACAGGTGTAAAGATTAGAGCAGGTAAGCTAAGGTTTTACTGGCTCCGCAAGAGCTGGGCCCTGTGGGCTGAGCCGAAAATTTTACAGCAGGTAGCGTGCCATATAAGGTGCAAGGGTGCTACCAAAGCAACAAGAAACTGCTTCCCACGGCAGTCTCGGTGAAGCCATGGCAACACAGAAAGCGCCCCCTGCCGGGCTATGTTGTGATGCCATACCATATAATGAACTATGGAAAAGGAATTAGCTAGCTAGCTATAATTTGTATATAATGAGTTGGTCATTTACAAAAAAAAAAAATTTTTCTTTCCCCAAAATGCGAAGCGATGCTACAATCACTGGGTGAGCAAAATCCACAGAAACGCATTTAAAATTATGTGCTAAGATTAAACTCACGACCACATTGTCGGAACATATTAACATAACTACATCGGCATGAGCCGGAACACATGAAATAGCACAAGATATCCCCAAATTATGGTCGGGCTCCCAGTCCGACAGGCAGAGAACTTGCAACATACTGAGATACTTACTCAACGTAATATGTTGCACAATAATTATAAGAAAGGATGCTCAAAGATAATACTGTATCAGAGCAGTTATAGTAATGCTCAATCAAAGTAGTACCGACATGTCACGATGGAAAAGGTAGTGGATAATTTGTAAGAAAACAGTCCATCAATAATGGCATATAATCACTTCTCAATTGGCAAGATATTTGACCTCTAATATCTGCAATAAACGACACTCACAACATGAGCAGGAAATGCAGAAAAGAAACATATTCCATGTTTGAATATTACTGACTATCTACAAAATGCAGAATGGAATATGTACAAAATGCTAATGATACGAACGCGGTAAGCTAATGGATGAGAAGAGGAGAAGACTCCCCTCACGTGTATCAAGTAGTATTCGAGAGGTGCAAATAATAGACAAAAACCTTATCGGTGGCATGCAAAATATCATTGTAAAAAATATTAAGAGGCTGTGCAGTTCATCTTCTGTATCACCTGTGTCACATTTGTCACATTTTCTAAGTTCTACAGGAGTTTTAGGTATTTTCAATATCTGTCATATGTCAACCAGATTTACTAAGAAAGGATCGTGATGGATCTCTGTGGAGAGTCTCTGTCTCTGAAATATGCGTACCAAATAATGGTGTTTACCGAGGATAAAATGATAAGCCAATAAAGTACTATATCAAGAAGGCAATCAAATGCAAAGAACAAGGGAATACGTGGTCAATGCTGCGAGGAGACAGTGGCCAACGTATGGAAATACTATCGATTGGTCACAAGGAACACAGTGATAAGAGATGGAAAACAATTCTCAACGAAGAATGGCAAGGTTTAAGAGCGTTGTTGGTGGGCTCAAAGTAGATGAATAATCCGGCTGAATGCTTGTGAGCTACAGAAAAGACTTAACGGTGGATAACCGTATTGGTCTGGGAACGAAATGAAGGGACTACACCCTCCTGGTGGCATGTAAGCAAAAAGTTGGCGACGCAACAAATGCAAGATATCATCGCACATGTATTAAAATGTGCGGGTCGAGAACTCTTGTTGAGGTTTAAGGCCTGTTAAGGTGTGCTAATGCAAATATTCGAAGACTATTTGGTTATGAAGAATGGACGAAGAATATAATTCGGTAAAATTTGTAAATTTAATGAATAGGTGTATAAATCAGCATTGTAGGTAACACAAAAGTCGGTTATATAGCATTCACATTATATAGCGTAATTGTTCGATTAACAGGGAGAAAGGCATTCGATGGGTCAAACTGTTTCTTGGTACATTGAAGTCTATATTTTTAAAGAAGTAAATGGATTTGAATGAGTCCATTAGTTCGTAAGGTTAAAGGAAAACCTGATTACTGTTGTTGTAGAGTCGACTTCAATTCGGTTTGTTGGTCGTCTGCGTCATTGAAATCTTCGGGTAATTCCTGTATGTAATGGAGACGCTGAGAAAGCATCAACAGTGGGGGTGATGACACCGGAGTTGACGTATACATTGGCAGTGATGGAACCATGCGTACTTCCTGTTCATTGTCAAAGAAATGACGATGGTGAAAAGGCTTTGGACGCAATGGTGGCAAAAAATGTGTAGGCTGAGCAGCTGCTTCGGCTGACATGGTATAGCCCGGGAGATCTTCGTCTGTTGACCATGATGAGTCCGGTGTCGGTGTAGGACTAGGACAATCCGAGTCCCATCCATTGACTAGAGGTTTCTGTTGAGCATAAGTGCAAGCCACATAATTGGCTGCAGAGCGAAAAGCATCAATATCGAGGGTTGGAGGTGAATGAAAGATGCATGTAGCCTCGGTCTGAGTAGCAACAGAAACCGTCTGCTTAGGTCCCTGGAACTGAGGAAGTTGCTGCAACTGAGCAGCATTCACACGAGTTGCTGTAGACCATTCCATATTACTGTGTGAAGGAGGGTATGACATTCGCCTTCGATGCATTGTTGCAAATATACTGAGGAACAGTAGTTGAGTCAACGGAAGACAAATACCAAATGATGGAGGGGCCATAAACAAGGGGTAGAGTATCACTGAGGGGAGGGGGGGGGTATAAGTGAGGAATCGCAGATGGTGTGAAGATAGGTCTGACTAATTTAGGTGTAAGTGATTACACATGTGTTCGGGTTATGTAATCAGGATGAAACTGCTTGAATGTTGTTGGAAAGCTGTGTTTTTCACCTTTGTGTGTGACCGTCACTGCTTGCTGGCAGCTCGGTTGGAGTGATGAATTCATATGTCAAGAATTCATGTGTCTCATTAAGCCATATGAAATCTTAAAGGCAAGTACAATTCTGCATAACAGAGGAGAATGATAACCAATTTTGTCCATGAGAAACGCATGAAGTATCACGCAGACACATGTGGCATGAATATGTGCGAAAGAGGAATACGGCATAAGGAGAAAGTTATTCATAAGTGATTATTAAACTAATTATTAGCTTAAGAGAAGACTGATAAGGTGCGGGAAACTGATGTTGGGCTCCCATGGGTTCATGGGTGATAGCTAACATACTGAAATGATAACGTTTAGATGTTAAAGAAACATTCATTCAACGAGAACGGAAGTTATCAGTCCACAGTCAACTGAAATAAGTCCAACTATTTATGGACAGAAAAGCTTGTGAAATTATGTGGGATATTAAATTAAATATCTGTTATTTATTTGAGATGAGTTGTGAGGCAGGATGTCGACGAAACAGGACATTGCAAAGGAACCAAACGTCGAAAAGATGCACAGGATGGTGAGCCACAATCGAATTTAGTAATGTAGCAGGTTAAGACAATGCCAATAACGACACACTCCGCTACTTCTTGACGGAAGAGATTTTGAGGAAAACATGTCCTAAAGGAAGGAGATGATCCTATGATAGGAGACAATCTCTGAGAGATCTTTGAGAGATATGTGCGTCTCAAGAGGAAGGCTTGGAGCAAGGAAACTTAGCATTATTTGTAATGACATTTATATGGAATACTCGGTATATTGTGTATAAAAGATTATCATGGAATATATGTAAATATGAAATCGAGAGACTAGGCATTTTGGTATAGCCAATATGCTAAGTGCGGACGACCCTTTAAATTGTGTATGGACAAAATATAAAGGTTAGGACTATTGAAGCAAGACACTGTCACTATGACACTTACTGATGATACTTTCCAGTGAGGTGGAAATAGACCACGAGCAGGTTATCCCTTCAGTTGTTATTTGGCGATAATAAGCAACCTATGCATGATTTTGCTGACATACAGGTATGCACTATACAAAGGTATCATCCATAATTCAGATTAGTGGAATTGTAATTATTTTTTTTTTTTTTTTATTCATGTTGACCTAAGGTCAGTATTGTGCAGAAGAGAGTAGGCATCAAAGTACCAAAATAAGACACTGATGTCATAGGATTGTGTTTCAATGGTATTTGGAGTACCTAGGATCATCTTGAAGTAACTCAAGGAAAATTAAATTGAGTCTTGTGTCTAGCGATTTATTGACATGTCTATAATAACTGAAATTCCAATCGAACTATTGAAGATATGCATGTGGATATACCATATGCAAATGGACATAATTGCCAAAGTGACAACTGTTCAAGAATTGTGCTATTCAGGAGGGGGTCGATTGCTTTATGAAGTGACCTCGGTCATTTTCTATTTAGCAAAATGACCTGAGCCGACTAGCTTAGACAGTGCCTAAGGTGGACATCATTGCCAGAGCTACAACACTTAACAACAAAAGAGCCAGGAGGTTTTCCTGTAGATTCCCCTGTATCTTTATTATTTTCAAGAGAATATTCTTCTCTATGGAACTGCTTTACTTGTATAATGGAAGAAGCTTAAATGCAAACAATTGTGTTACACGAGAGAAAGTGAAGGAAATGAAAGAAGGAAACCTTCTGTCATATTGTCACTGAAATAAACAAGACACAGTACTGAACACAAAAGCCTGGTTCGGACTTTGGAGGATAGGAGGTGTTTATCTTCAAGCGTAACTCACTGAGCCATTGCTTGTCTTTATATTGATGCCATTTATTTCTTGTTACGTACTCGAATTTCCAGTGATATCCCTCATGAATTGAGGGGAAGGACGAAGTGACAACGGATTTCTTTCCGTGTCTAAAGATTTGGCTTCTGAGTTAGGAAGCTTGTCCTGGACGGGATTCGAAGCAACGAAGTTCAACTCCGTCTTGCGAGAGAGCTGGCTGGTCAATTAAGACGCGAAGACTTTACCCCTAGACCAAGGCCGAACCGGCCAACAGCATATTTTTAAGACTTCTAGTGACCGATGTATGCTGCTGAGCTGGCGGAGAGCCTCGTTTTCATTTCAGATTGAGAGAGTGATCTAAAAATAGACACTGAAGATAGCGAGTAATGATTCATGCACGTGGCCAAAATAAATGTGCTGTAACAATCTAAATATTAAATTTGTATGAAAAGAGAGGAAATTAATGCGAACAGGTTGGTCGATATGATATTAAAAGAGCTAAGAAGATACGATAAACTTCGTGCATTTGTCAGCTTATGACAACACTGAATGTGGAGGAAAAGATGAAATTAATGTGATGCAATTATAAGAGCTACAAATCAGTGGACTCGGTGGCGACATAGGTAGCGCGTCCGGACACTAACGTTAAGGTTTTGATTTTGTAGGAAGAAAGGGTATGTGTGAGGTCGCGAGTTCGAATCGCAGGGACACTGCAATGAACTTCATATAAAGAATGACTTGTAATTGGAATTGGAATATAATGTATTTATTGAATGGTAGGAGATAAGATGTACTTCATGTACAATGGTAACACGATGGTCAGCCTTGTAACGAAAGGAAAGAATACCTGAATATTGTTCTTGTATGCTGGTAACCATGAACATTTGTGAATGGTCAGCACAAAAGAAAACTTGTGAAATTTGAGGGAAAGTGCTTACGTGGGGACTTCACTTTTACTGCTATACATTTGTTGTATCATGTATAGATTCCAGAGTAAGACCATGAAGGTTAAGTTAACACTGCTATTGTACAGTTCTGTTATCATTTTGTCGATATAGCACTGTCCGTATATTGAGTACTGTATTTCAATTAATTTCTCTTCGAATCTAGAATTGAAGATCCTAAACGTGATCTTGAATTATATCGGTGGAGAGCTGTATACTTGTTTTGTTGGGAACTTGGAAGCATTCGATTCAAAAGGAGAGTGAATCTGTATTCCAATCAGAACAAGGACAATACCGAAAAGGATGAAACGGTGTGATTGCCCAAAGGACTCGTCAGGCACTCCAATCACTGATTGAACATAGTCGGATCCAATCTCACTACTATTATCAAATTGGCAAAAGACAAGATGAAAGTACTGTAGGATGACTGCCGCCCTGTCTGGCAGGACCAAAAGAAAATCATTGTCAGAGATCTCTAAATGGAAAACTATGGAAGAATGCTATAGTGAAGCTTTATGAAGAGGATATTTTACTTGATGAAGCTTGGAGGCTGAGGTCTTGTTAGTAGTGCACAAGAAATTTTTGGACGATGACCAAGCCAAGCGTGGCTGAAGGAAATCCAGACGATGACAATGCATTACGTACTCAAAAGCTGAAACAAGGAAGGAGGAGTGCATCGTATAAGCCTTGAGAAAACAAGAAAGAATAGCCCAATGCATCCATGGTTTTATGATGCGACTTTTTAGGAGATCGTTGTTGTGTGCAAATGACTCATTTGTTCAGCCTTGAGGCTTAAGAAGTTATCATTCATTATCATTAATTATCATATTTAATAACGACGACGGAGGCAGTGGTATATGTGTAGTGTGGTGGACATCGTCATTGGAGGATTACATATGAGTCAGTGGTTGTTACTGATATTTTGGTGGTCATAATGGACTTTGTGCACCTAGGCATGTGCGGTGGCAACTGTGCGTATTGATATGCGTCTATGGTGATTGAATTCGCCATATGGCTTGATATGTCCCAAGGAAAGATCAGTTGCAAACAGACCAGGAAAGTGATGCAAGCGCCTGTTCATTAGGCAAAGTTGAGGTTGCATCAGACCGCGTAGCGTTACTTAGGTATTATTGCAAAATGAAAGCCTGGGGGACCATGACATAAGTTATAGATAAGGAATTATGGAAGAAATGTTGGACGTTTATGAGACCATATGTGGCAGCATGTGGAAACATGCAGAAATGGCAATTAAAAACTTTACTGGAAACAACAATCATTGCAGCCATTTAGCATTGATGAGACATAAAGCAATTTATAGTCGTCATTTTATCCTGAAAACTACTTTGATATTTTTGACTTTTGATGTCTAAGTCAGGGTTTGTAATTGTGCAATTACTCTTAAGGATGTGTAATTCCAACACAAGGTGGCATCGCAGATAACAACGACTATAGTTGACTATGCAAGGAATGTTGACTGAGGAGTCTGACTGGTGTGTTATTCACATACCGCGGAGGTGACTGGTGAGACACTATAAAGTGTGTGTCTGTAGCCGATATGTGTTCTGGAAGAAATAATGTGTCATGTGGGATAAACACATGGAGGAGGTAAAATGCAAGACATGAAGTATCGTCTGGCAAATGGACAAACGAAACTACAGTAAGTTTAGCTTAAGTAAACATGAGGAATGGGGGAAGACGTTTCTCAAGTAGGTTTGGCTAGGAAAACGTTTTAGCTTACTAAATCTGATAAATAGAAAGTAACTTTGGAAGGAGGGGTGAATAAACTTGTTTAGGGTGTGCCGTTCCTGTGAAAGGAGAGCAATGGAAACGTTTTAGAGCACTACCTGGAGTGGTGTTTTTACTTACGTAAGCAGATTCTGAAAAGTCTGCAAATTCCTTGCTAAAAGGTTATAGAGTAGTTCTAGGTATGTTCATGACTTACAGGAAGGAAGAAAGGTCACTATCCTTCTCGAATTATTTTACTTTGCTATAAATCTGAGCTATGGTATAATAGGATAAAGGTTATATTGAAAATGAGACTTAATTGTTCAGAGATTATTATACAATATGGTACCACAATAAATTGTCAACATAAAGGTATTACAGAAAAAATATATATATATTAGATGGATGTGTAGGGAAAAAAAAATTCAACACGATGATTGCCGTGTTTAATAAAATTAGCAATTGGTCAATAGGGGAGGTATCAGGTGGGATAAGAGAGTCTTAGGGTCTCGGTCACCTCCACAGCCAAGCAAAGAAGAGAAGATTATTCAACGGCTACACCATCAATAGCCAATTAATAGAGACTAAATCATATATCGGTGGCATTCAAGCTCATCTTCACCATGGTTAAATAACCTAGTTCATAGGGAAAAAAGGTCGGCCTGTAGGTCGCAAGTTCGAAATGCAGTCGAACAATGGAAACAGACCATATTCCTGAAACACAAAATGCCAAGCAGATATACATGATATCTGAGATGGGTAGTTGATATATACTTGGAGATGACCGTCACGCCAACGGGCTGATGTTATCGTTGAGGTGACTGTACTGTCATCATCGAGAATACAGGGCCATTCATGAAGTGCAGACCCAGGGCCTGGTTGAGTATCATCTTGCCGAGTTTTAAAATATAAAAGAAGAGCATCAGGGTTAGGAATTGACATACTATAAGAAGGCTGGGGTAATTGATGCGAAGGGTGGGAAAGGTCACGGGAATCAAGCGATGATTGGGACAAAGAGCCAGGGTTGACCTGTGAAGATGGGGTAGAGACTTGTAATGGAGGCCCTCGAGATTCGTCGCTGTGTAATTGCATAGTGGCTGCAGCCACATCATCAATCTTGAGATTTTCGGACAGAATTTGAATGCGCAATTGTTGCTGGTTATAAATTGGTGAACCATTCTTAGAACGAACCATACAATGCTTCAATCTACCTATGTGAAATAGACCTGGTAAAGTACGGTCGTCAATTGTCTTAAGCAAAAATTGATTCAAAAGTGGCTCTGATGCAATATACAATGGGCCAATAAGCTTAATGCTTAATTTGGTAGAGTATTGCACCCCAGTATATTTAGGTGCCAGTAATAAGACGAGGTCTCCTTCTTTAAATGAATGTAGTTTTGGCATACGTTTTGCGTGTTGCTGGGTCTGTCTAATCTTAATTTTATTATGAGAAACTACAGCTTGTTGTCTGACAAACCGCAATTTCTCTCTAATCGAAGATACATACTGATCGTAAGAAGTAGCAACCACAGAAAGTGCCTCGGGATTAATATCCACGAGATTGCGGTCTTCTCTAAGGAAAACAAGGAAATTAGGGGAATACTTGGTAACTGCGTGAGGCAAAGAATTATAGGTTTTACAAGCATATGGAATAAGGGAAGGCCATTGAGAATACTTATATTCTATCATAGTTAACAATAGGTTGGAAACAGATTGAATAGCCCTTTCAGCCATATTGCTTGAATGTATCATTGTAGGGACAAGGTGAACCTGAACATTCAACGATTTAAACACTGCTGTCATAATTTTACCGACGAAAGAAGCTTCTTTATCACAAGTAACCCTATGAGGTATCATGTATGGTAAACAAAAATGCTCAATAAATTTCTTAGCAATCTCATCAGCTTTTCTACTGCGTAACGGAATGGCTACGACATAACGGGAGAAAACATCTTGTAGGATGAGACAATGGATAATTTGAGCAGTAGCATGGGGAAAGGTTTTGATATCAAAATGTATATGCACAAAGGGAGTACAATCAGTAAGCAATCTAGGAACGAATTCCCTTTGCTTATTTGTTTCAATAACCTGAGACGAGCGCTGGCAAATCAAACATGTTCTGGCATAATCCAAAATGTATTTCATGAGATTCTTAATGTGAAAGTTTGATGTAATGACATCATACAATTTATTAGACTTTACATGAGCACCTAAATTTAAGTGAAAGAATTCAATGATGTCGAAAATATAGATGTTAGGGATGGCCAATTTAAGAATGACGTCATGCCTTTTAGGACTAGATTGAACATAGAATAAAAGTGAATCGATTAAAGCAAAATGATTAGATAATACAACTGCTTGATTTGCCACTTGCTTACTAGTTGGTAACGTGCTATATGCTATGAAGTTATAAACCGGTCCCAAATACAAATCCTGCTTTTGGGCGTTTATAAGCTGGACTCTATCATGAGGTATCTTGACGTAATGAAATGCATCTGTGATGTATTTACGAATAGCTGGTTCCAAGTCAGCTTGATGAGGCATTTTAGTCAAGATAGTAGGTTGATTACTATCGATGGTCTTGTATTTCATTTCGGTAATAGGTAAGACTGGTCCAGTGGTATGGGTACATTCACTGGTAAGATGTGACAACGGTTTTATAGGTTTTGTGGGCTGTGGGGTAGGGTGGGAGATACCATTATCTGAGTGTTCCTTGGCCTGTGCCCTTGTTGTAACACAAAATAGAGAATAACCCGAAAAGTTAGCATAGAGATTTTCATAGTAAGTTTGACGAGATGTCAAAAGGGGATGAGTATTGGTATCCAGGAAATTATAATAAGAATGTTGCTCTTCGTCATTAATGCTCCTATCCTTATCAGCCACTGCTATTGGAATAATGGGTTCAGCATCTGCTGGCCATTGGGTGTTATGATGACGAGATAACATATCAACCAATTTCAACTCAGTAGTGGTTGGTTTTACATAATAAATTCGATAAGGGTAATCTTGTAATTTCCAATAGAATTTTGCTATGCGAGGGGTTACAAAATGACTGGAAGATTTAAGAATTTGAGCAATAGGGGCGTGGTCCGTCAGGATCGTAAACCTACCACGTCCAGCTAAAAAATATTTAAATGATTGGACAGCAAAGTAAATTGCCATCATTTCCAATTCCGAAATGCTGTAATTATGGGTAGCAATATTACCATGTAATCGACTAGCATAACCTAACAAAACTTTTTTAGGTGTATCATCAATTCCATTAGTTTGTAACTGATAAAGAGCTGCACCGGAGGCGGTTCTGGATGCGTCAGACACCAGAATCATTTCACCTTCAGGTCTTGGGAATGACAAAATAGGTGGTGATGTAAGAATTTTCTTAATGGCATCCCAGGCAACTTGTTGTTCATCAGTCCAGAGAAATTCGTTAGCCTTGCGCAACAGGCGCGTCAAAGGTTCAGCTGTCTTTTGATAAGATGGTATAAACGAAGAAATGAATTGAATTGAGCCTAAGAATGATTTAATCTGTTTCCTATTTTGAGGAATCTGCAAGTTCATAATAGCATCAATTCTAGACTGTCTGATACGCAAAGTAGGTCCATTAGGTCCCTGTAAATCAACATCAAAGCCAAGAAATTGAAAGGTAGAATTAGAGGCAAAAGAACACTTAGCCAAGTTAAGAACCAGGCCGTGTTTATGAAAAAGAGCAAGAACAGCATCAATGAGAGCGAGATGCTCCTCAGAGGATTCACTAAGAAGTAAATAATCATCATAGTAGTTGTAAACACATTCTGCATAAATTCGTGGCAATTCTTCAGTAATTAAAGTCATTATTTCAGCGAATAGCGCTCCCGAATTGATATACCCCATCGGTAATCTAGTATAGGTTATGGACTCTGCATTATAGAATGTAACGACGCCGAGGTACTGACGAGACTGAGGAGTTACTTGACATGCAAAAAATGCCTGTTTTAAGTCAATGGCCGTAGCGAAACGAAAAGGACGACTGCCCATTTGTTGCTTAAAGGAATCAATATTAGCACAAGGCCTCTGCAAAAGCTGAAAGGCTTTGTTGACAGAACGCATATCTCCGACCAGGCGGGGATTTTCGTCCGTGCGTGATTTGCGGACTAAGAATAGTGCACTGGTAGCTTGTGTGAGTTCCTTTTTGAAAATTCCCAGTTGCAAAAGCTTCTGTACCTGTTTACGTACGTAGGCGATATCAGCTTGGGAAGTGATATAAGGGCGAGCTTTAAAAGAACAATCAGTGATAAGCTGTTGGGTGATATCACAAACGTATCGGGTGATGGTTCCTATCTGACCATATAAACTAAAAGCTGGAGTGTGCGATAAAATTATCTCACGAAGCTTATCTACTTCGTTAGGCTGAAGTGCACACTTATCGAGCTTCAATTGCTGATTAACTATATCGAATTCAGTCATGCGTATAGTTGGATCGTCAGGTTGAAGCCATGGATAATTGCGTAGTCTAGTCTGAGCACGAGTGTCAGGATCCATAGCATCATAATCTGGGTATGAAAGCTGTGAAATAGCATTAGGGCCATTATCGATGATGACGTAATTAGTGTTATCGAGTAAATTATCATCAACAGATTTGGTGTCAGGCTGTTGGACCACAGAAGGTGCTGTTGTAAATGGGATATCCATAACTAGTGCTCCTAGAATTATATCAGCAGGCAAATGTATATCTTCAGAATCTACATTATTAATTCTGATTGAACCAAAGCCACTGCGCAAATCGACAAGTGCCTTGTAGTTCTTTTCAGAAATAATGCGAGATATGTTAACCTCAAATGGACCATTAAAGTATTGTGCCAAATGATTTACACGAACTGGCACATCGCAAGATGTATTAGGTGTTATAGTGGTCGACTTATGTACGACAAGTAAAATTTGGTCGACAGAAATATCCATGCGTGATTCTGCTGAGCGAAAAACACATTTGTATCTAATTTGAGCGTCCAAGCCCATAACACAATCAATTGGTGAAGCCACATCTATAATAAAGGTCTTAATAGGAACTTTACACTCGCCAAACTGAATGACAAAATAGATAAATTGAGAAATGGAAATAGAAGAACCATTGCCGACCATAAGCTTGATTGGATCTGCATCAACACGAGGAAGGCCCTGCAAAAAGGGACTACGTTTGATAAGAGACGTGCTAACTAAATTGTGTGAGCTGCCAGTATCAAACAAGGTAAAGAATTTGGTGCCATCGGGCAAAAGTGATGGAATAAAGTTGCAATCATGAATTTTAATAGATAAAGGAGTAAGAGGAGTAGGAGGCTGAAGTACTGCATATAAGATGTCAGGGAAGTCATCCCTAACAATAGTATCGGAATGAGAAAAATCATGAAAAGGAGAAGTCTGCACAGAAGTATTAAAAGTTTGGGAAGGAGCAGAGTTGGTAAGGTCATTAGATTCGATAGGAGACAAGTGGTGAGAATCGGAAGAAATGGCAGGTGTTGAGTTAGGACGAGACACGGCCGTGTCTGTGCACAGTCAGAATGATCCATTATGTCGTGGTTGCTGATGTGGTGGTCCCTGTGAACGATTTTGAGGTGGAGGTCGTTGATTACGAGGGAAAGGGCCAGCGCTCTGGGAGCGGTAAGCAGTTCTAATGCCATTAGGGTACTGAACACGTGAGTTATTAGGGGCATTACTGTTGTACTGCTGTTGCGCGGGATTTGCATTGTCATGCTGCCGATTATTGAAGTTTTGGTTATTCTGGGAGAATGGCCTATTGTTACCAGATCTGTTTGAATTAGCAAATCCATTTGCTGGAAGGTTCCTGTTCGAATTACCGAACCTATTAGGAAAGGGTCTGCTAGGTCGATTATATCGTTGATTGAAGGCATCATTTGTAGAATTGTCACGATTGTATGAACGTCCGGCAGGCTGGTAATCAGAAGATGTTGGTAGACTATATGGCTGATTGGGAATGAATCGACGACAATGAGTAGCTATATGACCTCGGAGTCCACAACGGAAGCAAGTAAGACCAGAAAAAGAAGATTGACCATAAGGCATTTGCTGAGAGACATATTGGGGTTGAGTGTCATCCATGGGAACATCGCGAGGTGCAAGCATTTGAGGCAGTTGCTGCAGAGATTGATTCAAAGCGCCCATGGATTCCTGTAAAGTGAGCAAAGTTGACTGCGAATTACCTGTGTCGAATTTTGAACTAGGGATTTTAGTGACGTCAACGTGCTGGGCGATGACTTCGCGCTCCATAATGCTTTGGACTATGGGAATTAATTCATCAAGAGGTTTGTTATCATCAATTAACTGAAGAGAATGCTGCAAGGTCAAGGGTAGGCCCTTACGGAAGTATAAAGCCACAACCGATTCAGGTAGACCTAAACGTGACACCAATTCCTTAATCTCATCCAAGTATTTGCCAACGCTATCACCATAGGTGATACGTTTCTGAGACAAAGCATCGAGGATAGATGCTCGACTCCTAAGCAATGAAAATTTATCTAAGAACAACTTCTCAAGTTTAGCCAAAGTCATAGGCTTCAAAGCATTACACCAATTGCGAGCATGTCCTTCAGTGAACAGCTGCAGGCGATGCAAAATCTGCTGGTCATTTAGATTATGTAATTGGACATGATCCTTGAATTTGGTGATCCATGCCTGTGGTGTCAAACTATCAGATTCTCCATTAAATACTGGAGGTTTCATCTCTGAAAAATTAAGAGGCTTAGTTCTAGGCTGTGTTTCAGGCATTTGGGTGTTAAATGCTGCTGCAGAAAAAGAAGAAGGCAGGGAACCTGAACGAGACGTAGAAATTGGACCGTGAATAGATTGAGTAGCTCGGTAAGACGCATCTCTGGAATCCTGATAGGAAGGTGGGCAGGGCAGGGATGTGCGCAAGCCAGTAAGGTCTTGTGGCTGAGATCGAGCCTGGGAATTAAGATTATTAAAAGTAGGATCAAAGTTAGGGAGATCTTGAAAAGTTTGATTGGTTGAAGCGGCTTGAGACTGGGTAACCTGTTGAGAAAAATGTGAAGGCTGATTAGCATGTTCGAATAATAATTGATCACCAGTGCGAGATGCAGGTGTATGAGAAAAAGTGGCCGATGTAGCATTGTAATTAGAAGGAGTGGTCACACCCGGGTTGTGATTATTCGAAGCCATATTGGAGCCAGAGGGAGATTGAGCAGAGAGGCGATGCAAAAGTGTTTGATGGCTGGGATCAGTGTAACCTATAACTGGCTTACGACTAGAATGAGGAGTGTGAGAAGGGAACAGTACTTGAGTGGTTGTATTAGCTGCACGTGGTCTAGTGACAGTATTTACAGTATATGAGACTGTAGTAGACTGAACTGTATTCGTAAGAGAAGTCTGTGCAGAAGTGAAAGATGCGGGCTGGCTTCCCTGAGTAGATGTATGAGATGGGACGGGGGGTACAGAGAAAGCAGAGGGTCCTGGAGCAGGCCGGGTGGTGCTGGGCGACGTGCCAGTCCGCGGGGAAGGTTGTTGTGCGTGGCCCGGGGGAGACGATGGGGGGTGTTGTTGAGATGGAGGCTCCTGATAAGAGTGGTTAAATTGAAAGTTATTAAGAGACTGGTCGAATTCCTGGTTTTGATAGGCGTTGTTGGAAACGTTATCAATCACAGAAGGGTCCTCGGGAGGAGGGACTTGATGCTGTTGGCGGAGACCTCCCAATGAAGGAATTTGGTCGTCGCTGAAATCTAATCCAGGTTCACGTGGAGGGGTCTGATGGCGGGGGGAAGATCGTGGACTATCGTCTGGGGTGCGATGGTGATGATTATCAGAGCCGTGTAAAGAATGACTAGGAGAAACAGGAGGTAATTGGGGGTGTTCACTGCTGTTGACAGTAGACGTAACAGGAGGGGTTTGTGCAGTAGCACCAGGCTGTGAAACAGGCGTTTGTTGACCAGTATTATCAAATGATGATGCACCAGGTTGCTGAGAATCTAATTGATATATAAGAGAGGCGTCAGACTGACCAGCCTGAGAAGCAGAATTATCCTCACCTGTTTCGGCGTTATTGGAATTTGCAGGAATGCCAGCAATATTAGATGGATGTTCCTGACTTCCAGAATCAGAAAGAGCTGGAGATCTATTTCTACCAAAAGACTGTTTATCAGCGTTATCACTATCAAAAGTATGGCCAGCAGAAATATTTTTATCGGAATTATCAAGCTTATCCCCAGCAGTCTTGAGAGCAAGATGTGAATTGTCTTCGTCAGAATCAGAATCGTGTCGGCCAGGTGATTCCTCGCGAGATTTTAAGCTATCATGAGAAGGTGTGGAAACACGGGACCCGTCAATAATATCCCCAACTTTTACATGTAAAGGAACAGTCAATGAAGAATTATCTGGTTGTTGGGCAATGTGTTGGCCCGAGGTATTAGGCTGTTCACTTAAAAGCGATGTGTCAGTGTAAACGTCAGTTACATCGAGGTGTCCCTTATCGCCCTGACTTGTACTAGCAGAGGATGAGTCAATTTCTGACATCATGAGGGTAAGAGGGTAAAGCCATACATTGGTAGGTTTTCTCAAATACGTTTTATAACGAGCAAAAGAAGCCTCACGAAACAGAGCAAGTTCTGGTAAGGGAAGAGACAAATAACCTAGCTGATCTAGTATCGACTCATAGACATGCCATTGAGTGTTCTTATCATTGGCAGCCAACAATAACCATTTATTAAAGAGAGTAGTAGGGGTGTGATGTTTGATATAACGAGAAGCACGAGCAGACAAATATCCCTTATCAACCGCTGTCTGAGCTTCCAAACGGAACTTAAGTAACCACTGCTGAAGTGTCAACTGTGTCAACGGGACAGACATTCAGAGCAAAAATAGATGTAAGAAGAGCAAGCGTGCCGTGCATACTAGCACTTACTAGAGCAAAAATATAACTAATTTGAGGGAGATTACGTATAAAAAGAGAGCCTAAAATCAAAATAAGGGTAAAGGCTACAAAATGTGCCACAGCGATTCCTTGCAATAAACGTGGATGTAACTCATAACACATATCAACCGACGACCCGAAGAATAAGGGAATGAAGACATAACTTGAAAACCATATATCAGTAATAATGAAATAAGTAATCACTTATCTTGCTTTAAATACATATATATATAAAATGCAGGATTAACTGTAGCACGTCACCATACATGAAGAAAAAAAATGTCGACTTGTCCCTTCAAGTCAATAAGAAACTAAAATAACTAACTTTGGCTAGCTAAAAGTAGAACAATAGACCTGACACAACAAAATACAACACGATACACTATCAATGATCAATGCGCACAACGTCAATAAATGAATGGAAACATGCATAAATGAAGAAGAGCATGCTGTTACTCAAGAAAACAATGATGGGATGACAATCAGTATGTGATAATCAAAATCTCCAGAGTGTTCGTTGGACGGGCAATAGCGAATTTGTAATTTTAAAAGTAATGAAATGTGACATATTTAAGTTGCAGAGTGAGGAAAAAGGAAGGCAGAATAGCGTGGCCATGGGACCAGGCTATTAGACCTTAAGTGCCGTGTATATAAAATCTAAATAGTATGCTATGTGTTTGGAAACAGACAGACATATTGGTAATGTAACGTTAAAATGCAAAAATTAAAGTATAAGAGGAGATGACAGATAGCCTAAGAAAACATAATAAATTAAGGAAATAAGAATCAAGTGCCTTTCCTATTAATGTTTGCAAAATGAGCTCCTACCGTATTGGAAGATGTGCTGTGTTGCCAGGAAGGCCTAATGATGCGAGAGATGCCCCAGAGACTTGAGTGCGCTGTCTGGTCCGGGTCTGGATGAGGTGTGTAGGTAAAGTTGTGAGAAGTGTGGAAGATGAGAGGCAGGCATATCGAAGCTGAACATGAGCTAGTAGGTAACCAAATAAAGATATGGGCGAAGCCCCTGAGCTACCTGATAAGAAAATCGCGCCCCCTATACTAGTAGATGAATTAAGGTGGGATAACATGGCTCTGTAAAACTTCATGAATTTAATTTTAGGCTTTGGGCTCTGCATGTTTAGTAGAGCATATTAATCAATTTAATTAACGATATAGCAGAACAATAGCTAATTAGGAGACCAAAACAGCGACTAATGGCATGGCGTTGAACCAATGCTCTCTAGCCATAGCTGGCGAACCCGCTATGCATGATATGAAGTTGTGACATAATCGAATTTCCACATCAAGGAAGTGGACTTTCTTCATGCGAAGAAACCGTAGGCCCATAGCCCATAGCATTGCAAGGCTAGTGTTTCGGGAAGAAACGTCACTAAATGTGAATCTTACATCGTACAAACATCAAACATTGAGTTGCTATGTATGATCATTTACAGATATAAAGAATTATTCCTATGCTATCTCAGAGAGTTCTGCTTCTACAGTTCGACGTGTGTTGTCGATGCCTACGTTACCGTTGATAAGTCAATACATGTAATGGTACAAGAACTGAATATGTTTGCTATTCCTTAAATTTGAAAAACGTAGTAAATCAAGAGACAGTGTGACACAGCAGACAAGCGCCAAGAAGCCGCAGACCGGTATTCTCTCACCATGCCATCTTTTAGCTAATTCCCCCCATGTAAGGTTAACGCACGTATCTTTGTGAGAGGTAGCTAATTGAGTAGATGGACTCGTTGCCGGGGATCCTGCGGGAGACACCTTAGCACTTGCCACCACGAAACACCTACTCAAGAAATACCAGAGGCTCGACAGTTTAGTTTCACGTATCCATTTAATACACAATTCATAGACAGTTACATTAAGAGTCATTCAAAGAACCGATGGTAACCAACTTATCAATACATTAAACAGCGATCTTAACGAATTACATATATCATTAACTAATGCCATCTCAATCAACCATGACCTGAGGTTGCTTTAAGAGTAACCCTTGATCATACCTCTAACAACAATACCCTTACCTGACGAATCGTCACCCCGTCAGGGAGACAGGTAGCCCTCCTGCTGCCTCAGCGGGAAGCGGGCTCTGTTCTGCCTGGGCAAACAAGCTTGCCCCCAGAGATTGCTACTAGGGTGTTCTGCGGCTGCGCAGAAACACCAGGGTAACTGTTGCCATGGAAACATGGGGTGAGTTCTACCCCGTTGCTATCATTGAATCTCATTACACGATAATATAATATATCACATTACTTCCATACAATAATAATACAAATGATATTACAGAATTAAGGTCTTGAGGTTCATGGCGATTTGAGGAAAGTTCCTATAAGAGGAAAGAATGAAGACACCTCTGAAGCTAAAAGCTCAGCGGTGACAGAAGTTTGCTATATTCAACTATAACTTGATAACCATCCTTCTTTGAAGTTTTCTTCCACAAGGTCCTTCCTCTAATGGTGAATTATAGTGAGGTTGAATGTTAGACTCCACTAACGAAGGTCTAACTGAGTTTCTGACACTGCAGGGTCACATTCAAACTTGTTAACTAACCTGTTAGGCGTGGACTATGCTGTAGGGAGGAGACACTTGAACTTCCAAGGCAACTATATGAGGCTATATGAGCATGGTATGAAGCTCATTATAAATAATGTGTAACAATACTTTCATAAATTTGTTAGATATTGTCACAAATTTAATCAACTCCCGACTTCTTTGGCTTCCAGATAAATGAATCTGACTATATAAGTTCCCTAGCTGAATTTTGCCTCCAGCTCTGACGAAAAACTAAATTTTTTTCAAATTGACCTTGCACATGAATACTTGCTCGAAAGTTTAATCTATCCAACTATCTATCGATCTATCTATCTATCTATCGATCTATCTATCTATCTATCTATCTATCTATCTATCTATCTATCTACAAGCTGCTTCCAACTGATTTAACAGATTGTAAAGCCAGCAGCTGCTGATGCCTTCGTCTGTAAGAATTGGTACTTATTATGGATAGAGAAGAAACTTTTTGTCATCAGAAGTTGATTATGCTAATTATGTTCTGTGCATGCATTTATTATTTTCATGTTTGGAATAATGTTCAGTTAACTGAAATTGAAAAATAAAGTAAATGAAGTAATTGTTCGATATTCACTTATTTGGCCCATATTTAGTTTCCATGCAAGGTTTTGTTTTGATGAAATAATACTACTTACAACTCTGGCCCATTTGGGGACCCTCTTGCTGCTGAAAGAACCTCTTGAAATGTTCACTACCAGGGAACTGAGGATGACTGACAGCATTATAATCACCATGTTGTAGCAGTAGTAAACACCTGGAAACAAAAGTCAATGAAAGGATTGTCATTTCAAGAACACTCTAAAAAAATTCAGACAAAATTGGTTTTTTAGATTCAAAATGGTTTTTTGAAAAACCAAATTTCAATGCAAAAAACCAACATGGATTTTTTTAAAAATCCATGTTGGTTTTGCATTGAAATTTGGTTTTTCAAAAAACCATTTTGAATCTAAAAAACCAATTTTGTCCCGACATTTTTTAGAGTGAATGCATTTATAATTTAGATTATCTTGAGAAGTCTTAAATTTCAACAATATGACTCAGAAGGAGCAACCTACACTTGTATTTATACTGGGATGCAATAGTATACTGACTGAGAGGTACAGAATTGTGAAAAGGTGAGATAATTAATAAGAAGCAGACAAAAAAAATCTTATTGGAGGGCCCTTGATCTAGTATATACTTTCCCCTCCCTGTCTACTATAAAAACAACTA
This sequence comes from Platynereis dumerilii, assembly GCA_026936325.1. Taxonomy (NCBI): domain Eukaryota; kingdom Metazoa; phylum Annelida; class Polychaeta; order Phyllodocida; family Nereididae; genus Platynereis; species Platynereis dumerilii. The sequence goes on from JAPTHN010000004.1 coordinate 19,534,790, forward strand.
TTTTTCTTCACATGTTCACATAAAGTTTTCTTAAATATTTGCTTGGAAATATAACCAACAAAAATAAGAAGAGAAGGAAGAACTATTAGCAAATTGTAGTAATATTATGCTGCTGAACAAATGTAGACACATCTTACCAATAGTTGGAACAGAAGAAGCTGTAGGTGGAGCAGCTTCTACCAAAATGAGAAGAAGGACCAGAAAACTGTTGAAGATGCTCATGGCTGCAAAGAAATAATGATATAATTATAATATTATAATATTATTTTTTTCGGAAATTTTTTTTTTTCGGAAATTTTTTATTTTTTGCGGAAAAATGTTTTTTTTTGAAAATTTTATTTTTTCCGGAAATTTTTTTTTTTTTTTTGGAAATTTTTTTTTTTTTTTCGGAAATTTTTTTTTTTTGGAAAATTTTTTTTTTTTCGGAAAATTTCTTTTTTTCCTGAAAATTTTTTTTTTTTCGGAAATTTTTTTTTTTCGGAAAATTTTTTTTTTCGGAAAATTTTTTTTTTTTCGGAAATTTTTTTTTTTCGGAAAAAATTTTTTTGTCGGACATTTTTTTTGGGGGGGAATATCAAACAGAAGAAGAAGAAGAAGGTAGTCACGTTGTAGTCACGCGTGAAGAGAAGCAAGTGCCAGGATCATATTATGGGATGTCTGAATCACTTTTTTTTATTGAACCATCTGGAGCACTCCACTCGCCTGATAGCCATAAGGGACGAGACACCTCGCTTCGCTCGGTGAGCCGGTGGCTCTGTCCCGTCTATCAATATCATTTAATGAAATGTATGGAACTGCAGATATATGCATTCAAATGTAATGCAGTTTAATGGTATGGGCAAGTAGGATGTTCCTAGTACTTGGCTCAGGGAACTCCCCTTTATCCCATTTTGAAAGATTAGCGATATCATAGGTAAAGTTATTGATTATTCAGTGGTCCCAGTGTTGTAAGACTGCCCCTTCTAAGGTCATGAAGCGGTCTCTCATCGCGGTGCGGTCTCTTGTCCGGGTGCAAAATGCACTTAAAATGCTTGGTGCGGGAGGAAGGCGATCACTTGAGGCTGCAAGTCAGTCTTACAACAGGGGGTCTCACAACACAGGTACCACTCTATATCATTCAATTAATAAGAAGTAAACTATTTCTTAAAAAACCATTATTTATGTCTCGTCATGATCATATACATCAACAAGGAGTCACGTCCCTGTGACAGGGCCAAGGTAACTAAGATTCTTTGTGTTAATGCATAATCCATGAATCGGGGTAAGAATGACTCGGTAACCATAGTCTCTGCTACCCCAGTGGCATAATGAAAATACTAAACAATCTTCATGGGCTCACAGTAGTAAAGTCGGCCACAATGGTTCCCTGAAAAGGGTATTTCCATCTTAGAGCCTTTTTCCATGTTTTACAGCCTTTTGATGGATAGGGAGCATACACAATGTCACTCTGGCCAGGAGCTGACATTCCCTTGAAGCAATATAAGAACAATATGTGACAAAGATCGGATTAGGATCGATGGATGATTGGGGTTTTACATACTGCATTTATACACCTGGTAGGTTAATAAGGACAGCAGGACATGACTATTACAAATCAAAGGATGATAGAAATTGCTGTCAAACATAAATCCAGGTGACCTGGTCATAGCTGGAATTGAACCAGGGGCCCAGTGATTGGCAGCCAATTTTCCTACCGACAGAGCCAAGTTGCAGTTTGAGTCAGTCATTAAGAGGGCTAAAACATCTCTGCAGGAAAAATTTTAAAATGTAGATTCCATAAATCTATTGATAGAATAAACACCTTATTCAACATTAGGAAAATATATCTCTCCAATGCAACATATGGGCTATAGATGTTTGTAATTTCACAACACAAGGTATATCTAGTCTCTTTCTTGTCAAATCACAACTTTTTGGTAAATGTATTTAATTGCATGCCAGGTTCAAAGGTCTGGGCAATATTTCTGTGTGCCTTTGCTAACTTGTAAAAATAAAAAAATAATAAGCTCATTGCTGATATGCAGCAATATTTTGAAGACAGTGTAAAATATTATTTAGATGTCGCATAGCTTCAATGTGGATCTCATAATGACAAAATAATTTCAATATTAGTGTAAAAAGAATACTTTGTGCTGACATTTAATGCAACATTGTATAAAAAATTATGTTTACAACTAGAACATGTATATATGATGACCTGAATCACAATTCTGACACAATTGTTGCAGAAAAAGAATTGACTAAAAAGATGCCGCACCAACAACATGTCTTCTTCGAAGCATCACACGATGAAAAGCAGGTGTTTTTTCCTTTGATCTTTCCTCCAGAAATTTTATTTTATTTTTTATAAATATTTTAACTGGGTAACACATCCATACTAGGTTTTTCATGTGGCCGAGATAAGATAAAACAAGTACAACATATTCATTGATATTGTAGTATATAAAATAAACAGATGCATGATAAATATAACGACTAACAAAGAACATCTCTAGCATTTCTTTTAAATTGTTGCAATGTCACTGAGTTTTGTGTGGCAACCGGAAGATTGTTCCATGTTATGGAACCCCTATAAATAAAAGATTTTTTCATAACATCAGTTTTACATTCTGGAACCTGAGTATTCATTGTGTCATTAATTCTTGTGCGTACATCATTAATCTCACAGGCCATAATAACACAATTTTCTAAATAATCAGGTGCATCACCATGAATACAGTACATTTAGACTGACAGAAAGTATTCTATTCTTTGAGAAATTGTTTGCCATTTTAATTGCTTAACTGGGTCAATGCCTCTTGTATTTATAATATCAAAATTTGAACAAATAATTCTTGCTGCCCTATTTTGCAGCCTTTGAATTTGTTTTATATTTGAATTTGAGCAGCCCCATATGGTACATGCATAATCCAAAATGGGCTGATGTAAGTCCTGAATGTTAATAAAAGTATAGATTTCGGGACAATAGTTCGTAATCTCGATAACCATGATAATTTGGCAGACAGTTTCTTAATAAGTTCATTGATATGCAAATTCAAGTTTTAGTTGTTCATCAATGTAGACACCGAGGTATTTAGGACATGGAACATTTTCAAGAATAGTATTATCTAAGTTAATAAAGAGTTGACTTCTATGCGAATCATCTATATTTCGACCAATAAGCATGGCATTTGATTTTTCTACATTAAGAACCAGTCTATTGGCACTGGTCTCTACCAATCAAAAACATCAGCTAATTCGTCATTAAGTTTTGAGGAGACATTTTTGACATTATCATCTTGTACATAAATTATAGTATCATCTGCATACATAGTACAGCGACCATTTTTTATTAATAAAGGTAAGTCATTCACAAAAACCATGAAAAGAAGCGGCCCAAGAGTTGATCCGAAATGTATCTTAGAATTGACCTGAGAATGTGTCATTGTTTCATAATGCACCAAAAGACATCTGCAATTTTACATTCATCTGGGTTAGTAGTCCACAGGTGGGAACAAACTGATGCCTGATGCAGAATGAGTTATTGTTACAAGGTGGCATCTTCATAAAGATTTTATCTATCTATCTATCTATGTATCTATGTATCTATCTATTTGTCTATTAATCTATCTATTTGTCTATTTATCTATTTATCGGTTTATCTATCTATCTCCTTTCAGTTGCATTTTACAGTGCTCAATACTAGCTCATATGATCTTATTTATTTTGTAAATGTCAATTGAGTCTGAATAAAATTCATTCATATTCTTATTCTAAGTGAATCCTGTGTCACAAGACTCAAAATTTTTCGATGGAGACCACTTCCATATTTATTTACTGCAGAAAGGTTGGTCTTGCAACACATTGACCATTAAACCAAGCAGGAATGTACCACCTGCCATTTTAATGCAAGCTTTATTTGTAATTTATTACTCTCTGTAAAAATCACAAAAACACGCGAGTTATCTCTGAATTAAACACGAAAGAGTCTTGAGTACGACAACTGGACAACAACTCCAGTAAACAAGGATAAATGGGGCCATTTCATGTCACGCCGTTGTCAGTGTTCATAAAACTTGATGCCCATGGTGGTTCTTACTCTAAATTATTCAGTTATAAAAAGCGGTGTGTGTCTTAAAATTATGTTATATGCGCACAATACGAGTAAATTATGTCATGTTAAAGTTTGAATGAGTGGAGACGCTTCCCGTTAGGCCTAACTTGTGATTGTTCTTTCATGTATGATATCTGCGCTAAATAATGGAGTGGAGTTAACTTGATTAACTTCTGTTGAAGAACAGTGTCTTTCCATCTTAGAGCCTTTTTCCATGTTTTACAGCCTTTTGATGGATAGGGAGCATACACAATGTAACTCTGGCCAGGAGCTGACATTCCCTTTAAGCAATATAAGAACAATATGTGACAAAGATCGGATTAGGATCGATGGATGATTGGGGTTTTACATACTGCATTTATACATCTGGTAGGTTAATAAGGACAACAGGACATGACTATTACAAATCAAAGGATGATAGAAATTGCTGTCAAACATAAATCCAGGTGACCTGGTCATAGCTGGAATTGAACCAGGGGCCCAGTGATTGGCAGCCAATTTTCCTACCGACAGAGCCAAGTTGCAGTTTGAGTCAGTCATTAAGAGGGCTAAAACATCTCTGCAGGAAAAATTTTAAAATGTAGATTCCATAAATCTATTGATAGAATAAACACCTTATTCAACATTAGGAAAATATATCTCTCCAATGCAACATATGGGCTATAGATGTTTGTAATTTCACAACACAAGGTATATCTAGTCTCTTTCTTGTCAAATCACAACTTTTTGGTAAATGTATTTAATTGCATGCCAGGTTCAAAGGTCTGGGCAATATTTCTGTGTGCCTTTGCTAACTTGTAAAAATAAAAAAATAACTAGCGCATTCCTGTTATTCAGCAATATTTTGAAGACAGTGTAAAATATTATTTAGATGTCGCATAGCTTCAATGTGGATCTCATAATGACAAAATAATTTCAATATTAGTGTAAAAAGAATACTTTTCACAAACATTTAAGAAAACATTTCTTAAAAATAATGTGTACAACTAGAAAATTTGTGATGGCCTACATCACAATTCTGACTCTATCTTTGCAGAAAAAGAATTGACTAAAAAGATGCCGCACCAACAACATGTCTTCTTCGAAGCATCACACGATGAAAAGCAGGTGTTTTTTCCTTTGATCTTTCCTCCAGAAAGAAATCTTAGAATTGACCTGAGAATGTGTCATTGTTTTGTATGCACCAAAAGACATCTGCAATTTTACATTCATCTGGGTTAGCAGTATATTCCACAGGTTGGAAACAAACTGTAGCACAAAGTGTTATTGTTAGAAGGTGGCATCGTCCTAAAGATTTTGTCTGAGAGATTAATCAATGGTTGAAGCAAGCTGATCCAATCTTTGTCTATTTGCAGCTGTTAAAATGCCCATATCTATCTATCTATCTATCTATCTATCTATCTATCTATCTATCTATCTATCTATCTATCTATCTATCTATCTATCTATCTATCTATCTATCTATCTATCTATCTATCTATCTATCTATCCAGCTGTCTATCCAGCTGTCTATCCAGCTGTCTTTCTATATCTCCTTTCAGTTGAGTACTAGCTTATATGATCTTAAGTTTTTTGTAAATGTCAATCGAGCGTAAATAAAAGTTATTCTTATTCTAATTCTTAAATCCTGTGTCGCAAGACCGCAACTTTTTTTCACCGGAGACGACTTCAATACTGCAGAAAGGGCACATTGACCATTAATCCAAGGATTATTGTATCACCTGTCATTTTAATCATGCTTTATTTGTAATTTATTACTCTCTGTAAAAAGCATAAAAACATACCAGTTGCCTCTGAATTAAACACGAAAGAGTCCTTAGTTTATGATAAAAGGACAAAAACTCCAGTCAACAAGGGTAAGTTGGGCCATTTCATGTCATGCCGTTTTCAGTGTTCATAAAACTTGATGCCCAGGGTGGTTCTTACTCGAAATTATTCAGTTATAAAAGCCGGTGTGTGTCTTAAAATTATATGAGCACAATACAAGTAAATTATGTTATGTCAATTATGAATGAGTGGAGACATATTCTGACTAACGATTGTTCTTTTACGTATGATGTTTTGGTAAATTATGGAGCGGTGTATACTTTCAAAATGAATCTCTGTCGTAGGGAAGCGACGGCTGTCTATTAAATTCCTCGAGGAAATAACAAAATGCGAGAAAAAAATTTTGGAGATCGAATTTGCATTGTTCTGTGTTCCTTTCGCTTTGTGATAAATCTTTGGCAAATAGTATCAAATTCTCTGTCTCTGAAATACCTGGACAAAGCTAAATTTTTCTCTCTCTATACAATCACTCTTGCGCTTAGTTTTCTATATTTTCTTGGTATTCTCAAGCTTTCCCATTCAGGACTTTAATTGGTTCAGCATCAACCTATACACCTTTTCTGATGCACTTATTGGCATATTCAACTTATTCAGAAAATTGCAATCAACTACAACTTAAACAGTGAACCACAGCTTGGTCATTGGTTTTAAGAAAATTTCCTGTGTGATATATCATGCCTGCAAAGCTAAGGATATATAAATATTCATAGGCTTTGACATGAACTCCTGGGAGGTTCTATAGGGATTTGTCACTTGAAGTGCTTTACTTGTTCAGTGAAGAAAACTGAAACAATCAATTATGTAACGCAAAACAACTATGAACCAAGTTGACATTGATTAGCAAACCATTTAGGATTATAAAGTGCATTAAGCAATCACCATTAACAACAAATGCTTTGTGTATTTAAGTCATGTTTATTTCAGCTTAAAGTTGTGTTCTAAGTGTTGTTGTGCTATTTTCCTCAATGTTAGGATACACATGGGGATCAGTGAATAGAATAGTTATCACACCTACAATCATTTGCAACCCATGCAGACTGGGCCCCAATGTTCTGCTAATCTTGCAAACATACTATCACAGGAAGTGATCACAACAATTTTATAGAATTATTCCTCATGCTTTGTGCCGAAATTTCTGCAACAAAGAAGTCAACAGAAGTAGTTTAGAGAACTGATAGTGAATTGTATTGTGGCATTTGAAAGGTTTGAATCATGTTTGAAGCCCATTGAAATTTGGCCCAAGGGGAGGCAGATCATGTGTTGGAACAGCCAGCTGCAGTAAACAGAAGGCTAAATAGGATTATTACTCTCTTACTAATGACATTTTAATCTGCAAACTGTGTTAGAAAAGTCAAGTTGGTCTAATTCTATTTATTTGCTATGCAAGCAGTGGATGACACTTCGTTAAAATGTCAAAAAGTGATTTTTTTGTGGAACCCCCACACTAGCAGACAGCCACATTTTCCTTGGACAGTGCTGCCACCTTTGCCCACTGTGATATATGTGTACTCTGTGGCAAAGGCGAAAAAGGCTATTGTCACAGGCTGCTCGCACAAACTATTATTAGAGATAACTCTTTCATCTAAACCAGCTCTTTGTCAACTTTAACACAATACAAGAGATGCACGTAAAACAAAGCTCCAATCTCATTCCATCGAATTGGACATTGTTATTTAAAGCTTTAATCTGAAAGCAGCCAATAAGCTCCAATACAACGTGGCTTTCTCAATGAAGCTTTTAATTTGTTCAACTGGCTGCCAGCTTGGTGCCAAGTGTTGAATTAAGTTCACTTGTTAAAAGCTTTTGGGAAAAGTGCTTGAAATTAACTTCAATTTACTTTAACTGCTTTTATTACCCGCTGTTATATTTTAAAGTTTTGTTTGAACAGCTGTTGCTCCGTACCAGTTTAGAGACGTCATTGTTGGAGACAACATAAAATGTTCTCCTGCATAAAATAATCAGTTTTCCTTAGTATAGAGAAAAATAATGGAGAAAAAAAAGCATGATATTAATATTTGATATCCCATGTGATTACTGTGAAATATTAAAGAAAAATAGTTGCCTTCTCTTCTGCGCTGGACAACTAAAAGACCCCTTACAGTTTTGGGTGCCAACTAAATTCTTTTGTACACATTCAGTATCTCATTCATGAACCTCTACATTATCATAATTTATTGAGACTTATAACTCACAGACCAATTTATCACCATTCTGCTATTCGATCCGATTTTTTTAGCCAAACCTCAGTACCAATTTCAGCAACAAATAAAGAATATACATTTGACTCAGAGCATGGAATATTCAAGCAAAAAAGAACAGTTTAACGTTGTTATACTGATAACATCAATTTGATATGAACATAAAAAGATTTTGACATTATCGTTTAGAGCCCGGATAAATTAAGCAATTGGCCAGTATACGATGCGATTTGCTGTTTGTGAGGAGAATCTCCATCTGAGACAGGATTTTAGTTGAATTGCTATAGGATATAAAGCAATTACATCTACCTAAGTAGGTATTCGTCTGTCTTTTACAAGATTATGCAAGAAGGACGAAGGTCTCTAGACTAATCAATGAATCTAATAGCTTGATGGAAGTCTTAGAGATTAGAGTTTAGAATGTCACTCACAGAAGAAATTTAGAGTAGGAGAAACTCTATTAGGCTGACCTTCAATTTGAGGCAAAGCCTTTGATAAAGATCCACAATGGAAACTTCACTGTTTTTGAAATTGTATTTGAATGTACTTTTAACCTGAAAGGCAGGGCTCTTTTTTTCAGTGGAAATAATGTTCAGGACTGCATTAGGGTGCAGGTCCAGTTGCAACTTGTCTCCACTATCTATGTGAATTATTTTTCTTGAATCGGGTCTTGTTAGATGTCAGATGGTAGGGGAGACCAGGGCTGGTTGTCACAGGGGCAGGTTGTCACACTTTTATTTACACAGCTCAACCAATCATTGTTTACTGCTTTTATAACCCACTGGAGTCTTTTTGAGAAATCTTGACCCCTGGAAGGGAGTCTGGTAGGCATACGGTCTGTTAAAAATTTCCTGTCACAAAAAGTAATTTTTTACCTGCAACTTGCATGCAATGCTAGTCTTTATCAAATAGTTGTTGAAAAAGGCACAGATAATAATCGAACCATGTAGACATTTGTGTAAATCATGATAAGAAGAAATAGTGAAAATTTTGATAACAACGGCCTTGGTCACCCGTTTTTGGAATTTTCATCAATCGGGGCAGGTTGTCACAAAAAGACGGGACAGGTTGTCACACTTTATGGAGCTGGTTGTTACCTATTAGGACCAGGCTTTTAAACCAAAAAACTAACACAAATATAAATTTGTCCTTCATACATGCTATTTTTTTATTTTTTTATTTTTTAATTTTTTATTTAGAACATATTTTATATGGGTAACACTGTCAGTCAAAAGACTGTTTTTCAAGTGGCCCATTTACAAAGTGAACAGTAAAATCAACAAGCATAAATTAAAAGTGGTAAAATCAAGTAAAACTAGAATTTCGATCATGAATGAGTCGAAGAATAGAAAGTTGGCCCAGAGTTTCAAGATGCAGTGTTTAATTTACATATTACATAATTTTACTGTGAAAAATGTTGTTATTGCTTTTTGCAACCATTGGATTTTCTTATAATCCCAGGACTTGTAACCGTAGTTCTTCCTTCCATTCTTCCTTGTTTGGTTCCCTCCTACTTTTAACCCCTCATGCATTTCTTTGTGAATCTCTCATACTTCCCACCTCAGGGGGATATTCTTTTCTTTTTTTTGCTAGTATAAGCAAGTGCTAACCTCTAACTGGTCATTCTTCTGCCTTCCCAGGCATTGAATCCACAAATTCCTGTTATTTATATATTTCTGTCCATTCCTATTAATTGGTTTTTTTCTTTTTCTAGCCGTATCTATCCTTTTTATGTATCAAAATCTACCTATTCGTGTCCATCCATCTTTGTCTGTCCATCTATCTATCCATCTATCCATCTATCTATCTATCTATCTATCTATCTATCTATCTATTCAATATGGGGTATAGGTGTACTTACTCTAAATCTACCAATACACTGTTTACATATAATATTGCACAAACAAATTGTAATGTCAAGAAAAATATGTCCTAAATACCTCCACCAGTGTGACCCCATGATGCTTGACCTGCAGAGGGTACACTTAGCAATGTAAAAGCAGTCCCAGAATATACCCTCCCTTCGTACGGTCACAGGTCCACCATAGTGACATATATATAATCAACCCTCATAAAACAATTAACGGTGCTAGTAGGCCAAGAAATGTTTTTTTTCCATCTTCAGGGGTCACACAATCAACATGCACAGTTACAAGGCCCAGTATGATGCCTGAGTATGATTGAAAAGAGCTAATATATTTCCTGGCCAATCCCTAGAGAAAGTTGGGCCAGAGGCCAACTTTCTAATAAAGTTTGACTTTACATTTAAAATCAATTACATTATTACACTCTTTAATACTCTCTGGCAGTTTGTTCCAAATTATTGATGCCCTATAAATAAAAGATCTCTTATACATTTGTGATTGACACTCTGGAATAACAACATTTAAAGTATTAGCAAGACGAGTATTAATATTATGGGCATCACATGCCATTATCACAGAATTGACTAGATGTTGAGGTGCATTACCATGGATACAATTATACATGTGTATACTTAGAAAATAATTTATACGTTGTTGCATGCTTTGCCATTTAAGTTGTTTTACAATTTCAATTCCTCTGACATTGACTATATCAAAACAACCTGTAATAATTCTTGCTGCTCTATTCTGCAGTCTGTGTATACTATTAACATTTGAATTACTATAACCCCAAATTGTACAGGCATAATCAAAAATAGGTACAACATATGTTTTATATACTAATTCAAGAATATTTCTTGGTGCAATGTGTCTAAGACGACCTAGCCAAGAGAGCTTTTTGGAAATACTTTTGACAACTTCATCAATGTGTTTATCAAATTTAAGATTTATATCGACATGTACTCCAAGATATTTTGAAACAGAGACATTATGAACAGATTCACCTGAGAGCTCCAGACACAATTCATCCTGATCTACACTACTTACATTAGAACCTAATAACATACCAACAGTTTTTTTAACATTGAGCACCAGACAATTTCTAGAATACCATTCAGCAGCATCCTCTAGACACTTATTTAAATTTCTAGCAATTTCATTTACATTATCACCATCACAATATAAGATTGTGTCATCAGCATACATAGATACTCTACCATTTTTAATAGAAGTTGAAAAGTCGTTAACAAATAGTGTAAACAAGAGTGGACCTAAATTTGATCCTTGGGGCACTCCTATTGCGCAACCCAAAGGATTTGACAATTTATTTTTGTAAATAACACTTTGACATCTGTCACTAAGATAAGACTTAAACCAATCAAGTTCACTATCATTAACACCATATTTCTTAAGTTTCCCTAACAATAGACTATGATTTATGGTGTCAAAACATTTAGAAATACTATTGATGGCTGAAGATATATGCAGATATTGTAAAAATAATTAGATTTCAAATTCATATATAAAATTTGCAAAAAAAAACCCCGTTAAAATCCTCCTCCTTATCAGAATGCTTTCCTGCTGGTTGGTAAGCCTTCATTTGCCGCACCCTTGTACACTGTTGCGTGTTTGTTATGGTCTTCACTGTGCAAGTAAAGGATTCCTTATATGTCCAAAATAACTTGTCTTAGTCAAGATCTGGCATCTGAGCTCTTAACCAAAAGTGTGACAACATGCCCCGAGAGTGTGACAACCTGCCCCGAAAATGTGACAACCTGCCCCGAGTGCTGAATTAAAAAAAAAGTCAAATAGGACATCAAGATTTCAAATGGTCTAGGTATATATTCACCAGATAGGTTTAAGTCATTCCTCTTTTGCTATTCATATAGAATGGCAGTGCTCCTGCATGCTATATATAGAAATAGTAGCATGTTTAAGTTTAAATTTACACACTGACAACCTGCCCCTGTGACAACCAGCCCCCGTCTCCCCTACACTGTACTTTCAGTACGGTCCTATCGCGCTCATTAAATGCCTTTTTTTTCTCTCACCAAAATGGCCATTTTCCCAGATTGTGTCTCTTTACATTCTTGCTAATAAATAAGGAATGCTGTTTTGGAGAAAAAGTGGCCAAAACAAGTAGTTGTTTTTAGTTTTACTGCAAGTAAGATCCATGTAAAGGTCTAGTTATCTTCCCTAATCGCTCTTTGAATGTCTCAAGGCCTCAACAACTACATGTATTTTAGCAAGAATTTTGAATTTTTGGCTGGTTCACCCCCATTTTCATAAACCCCTAAAACTTCCATATTTCTCCCTACTCTGCCAATGGTATCATTCCATAACATGATATTTATATGGCGACATGTCCTTCCCTGTGTTAATCATTGGAAGTAGTCGTTACTGAATTATACCATCACTTGCTCCAGCAGTTCCTTCTCATCTGATCCTGTATTCTTCAATGATTCTCTTTTACTAGGTGATACCAGCCAACCTAATCTATTTCGACAAGGCTTGCTCTCACCTAATTCTCTATGCACCCTATTTTAGAGCCCTTTATTAGACACAAAAAGGTTCTCTCAGTTCGACAAAATTGCCATATGCAACCCTTTTCAGCTGTAAGTTGTTGGCTTATTGCAGGGCCTCTAAAGCTGACAACTAATTACTGGCTATATTAAGGATGCATTTAGCCAAGATCAGGAATGTTACAGCTGGATGGCTGAGTAGTTGTTGTTGAGGCCTGCTCCTCTAAAGGTCTTTGCCTGCTTGAATTTGAACCACAAACTGGAAACCCATATAATTTCAGTATACAGTACCATGCTGAATGTTATTCTGATTTGATGTTAAATTGATGGGCCCTTGTATCAGAGTTACAATCATTTGCCAAAATTATTGAATCGACTGCTTGGTAGTGCCTTCAACATATGACAATCATTTCATCATTGTGGCATTTTCATAACTGTCGATACCCCTCTGAAGTCAAAAAGTTTTGAAGCCTGATAAATCATTCAGCGAAATCATCTGGATGACACGTGAATGATAATAGTGTTTTCATGGAAACCATCCTTTGTAGTCCCCAAAAGGTATATGTGAAGCTTGCTCATCAATCTCCTTGTGCTAGCATTTCTTAAGATGCCAAAACTTTTTCGCAATAGAAAGTCAGGACAGCAAATTTTTTATTTTCCAAAAAACAATATAGGGCTCATAGTATTTTATACATTATATATTAATGCATGCATTATTTATTACTCTTTCATATTCGGTAAAGAGCACAAAAACTGTGCCTTGGCATTAAATATGAAGGAGTCTTCAGTTTATGAGGATATGAACAAGGCATCTCTCCTCCAAGGATACACTTGGCCATTTCATGTCATGCCAATTTCAACTTGCATAAAACAGATGCTTACGGAGGTTCTTGTAGAAAATTATTCAGTTGCAAAGGAGATATCATGGCATGCATCTTGATTTAAAGATAGCTATTTTCATTGTTAATTACTTGCACAGTTGCACTTAATCATACAGTAGTTGCTTCTCTAGTTTTACAGCAAATTACACATTTATTGCAGATATTTGTCATACGAAGTGCTGAAAAATACAAATTATTATATTGTGCATCTTGTCACTTTGAAGAAGTGAAATGTGAAATGTCCTTTGTAACAGTGATTTATAATGAGAAAAATACATTTGATTTCTTGCATCTTTCATAAAAATGCTCAGAGAAAAATAATTTGGATTCTTGCATTTTTCAATAATGTGATTGATGTGGAGATGTGCATGATGGTGTTTTACATCAGCTGGGGCCTGGGAAAGTCTTGAATATCTGAGTGATGCAAGTGAAATGTTGAGTATTAAGAGAATATAATTATCAATTACAAAATTTCTTAAATAATAAAATAAATCAATTCCAGTGCAAAATTTGAGAGTGTAATATATGATTACTGATAATGATGCAATTGCATGGAAGTGCATGGCGGAGGCAATACATTTCACAAAAGTCTTGATAGACTAATTACACAATACACTGGTGAGGTCTCTCATCAGGGTAATTGTTTCTTTTCGGGATGCAAAATGCATAGGCCATGGTAGTGGAACTCTCCTTTTTCAAGCTCTCCTGTGTTGACGAGCAGAATAAAACTATTTCCGGGAACAAGCTGCCATTTTGTACCATTGCTGAGTCAGTGAAGCTGGCATTCCAGGGCACTTTTAATCCATTGAAAACATTACAGATTTGCATTGCCGAGTCTTAAATGGAATGTTTAGCATGGATTGCAACCATATTCCAGTACTGTCAGGCTGATTAGACTTTGTTACGGACCTTAGAAACCCCGGCTCCATTGTAAATTCCCAGGCTGATGTTTCCGGAAATAGTTTTATTCTGCTCGTCAACACAGGAGAGCTGGAAAAAGGAGAGTTCCACTAACGCCCGCTATTGAAAATGCTACTCTGCGTGGATTCCATTCAAAAGCGGGTTTGAATTCAGAACAAGTTTCTGGTCATCCTATCGCTACAGCTGTCCTCAATAGATCCTATGTGGATGCTACTAAGCCATGTGAGTGTAAAATTACCGACGTTCTTGTGTATATATAAACAAATTCCAAAACCAAGGTTATTTCAAAGATACAATTTCTGGAGGCGACATCAAAGAAAAATACTCCTGCTGGTCTAGTTTAGTAGCTTTGATGTAGACTGCTGCTGGTATGTACAAGCATTTTTTGTCAATTCTTTGTCTACAAGAATCATTCTAGGATTGTAATGCTAGCTATCAATTATACATGTACGCAGTTGTAAGTATTTCTGTTTAGTAAAGCCTAAATTTTACTAGAACTTCATAGTGCTCAGAATAATTTTGATCATATCCTTGAAATGTAACAATAGCTTGGAGAATATTTAGCACCAGGTTAACAATGATATATTTATCAAACTGGCAAACTTTTGGTAACTATATGCACCATGTAGACATTTAGAGACAGAAGAGACATAGATTTCCTTAATGAGGATGAATGTTTTTAGTACTTTTACGCATAATTTTACATACGATTTACAGTCGACTCCCTATATTTCATAAATGAAGAATCACACCAAGCACAATTCAGAGACCTGATCTTCATAGAATACATAAGACGTAACAGATCTCCAGACAAATTGAGTCTGCAACCAAAAGACGAAAAACTCACTACACAGCTAGAGAGAGAGACAACACTCCATCAACCACAGTAATTTTTTAAATGCAACAAATTCCTCTTACTTCCTTGACCATGCGCTCACCCCAATACGACCCGCTGTGTTTTGGCCATGCACATTGGCTTTTTCCGGGAGGCGTTACCTTGCCACCCAGCAGCTGCTTCCTTGGCATTTATGCAACATTGGATAAGCATTACATCATTTTCATGCACTTCCCAAAAAGGGTCCATGACAGAACCCTTTGTTTAGCATCATCATCAACCTGAGACATGGCTCATAAGGGTGAATTTACTATGCTGGGCATTCCTGGAGTCATCAAAGAATAATAATAATTCTTTGGAGTCACAGTCAGTCATTACTTAAAGTGTCGTGGTGTCAGTGCTGCTTTATTAGCTTAGTGAGACTTTCAGACTTGCTCATAAATATGGAATAATTTTTTGGAGAAAAAAATGTCAAAAAAGGTAAATATCGGTGTTTGAATGCCAGCAAGAACAATAATCCTGTGCAGATGCTACTAACCTATGTGAGTGTAAAATTGTTGATGTCCTTTTCTGTATTTACAAATGACAAAATCCTAGGTCATTTCAAAGATACAATTTCTGCATGCAACATCAAAGAAAGAAACACCTGCTTGTCTGGTTTAGTAGCTTTGGTCCAGGCTGCAGTTGGTGCAGACATTTCTTTAGTTAATTCTTTGTCTGCAAGAAGCATGCTAGCATTGTAATGTGAGCCATCACTTATTTGCAGTTATATGCACTTCTGTAGAGTAAAACCTAAATCATAATTTCAATTCATTACTGAAGAAATTTATAGCACATTATTGAAATTATTATAATGGTAGGAGGAAAATTATGAGCAATATTAAATAATTTGTATCTTTATCACAAAGGCAGACTTTGATGCAAGGATGCATAAAAGTGTATCAGTATATACAGGTGACAGAACCCTAAATAATCTATAATATTACCATGTATGTTATCACACGTCATTTTATGAAATTGTGTACCAGTGCTCATGTCCCAAGAGCCACGCATTAGCCCTGATGTAATTGTAAAATTATGAATGAATTGTAAAATGCAAATTTCAGTTGCTTGATCTTCACGAAATTGACATGTGCACAATTATAGAAGTGATATAACAGATCTTTGAACGGAAATTTCTTCAACCAACAGACAGAAAAGTGATAGCTAGACAGATGGCTAGAAAGATAGCTAGACAGACTGAAAGACAGAGAAACAAACAAATGACAGACAGACTTGAGTGAAGCGAATCCCCTTAGTAATAATAACTGTTTGGGGCTTTGTCATAGGCGTACCGGAGGTACGCTTGCCCACCCCCCAAAAGTTTGGGAAACA
Organism: Platynereis dumerilii; assembly: GCA_026936325.1. Taxonomy (NCBI): domain Eukaryota; kingdom Metazoa; phylum Annelida; class Polychaeta; order Phyllodocida; family Nereididae; genus Platynereis; species Platynereis dumerilii. Next base: position 19,551,306 of record JAPTHN010000004.1, read on the forward strand.
GTGATATTCAGGCGAAAAGGCTAAATATTTGGGCAGATGATTAAATAAAAAAATAGAAAATTAATGATTTCCAGGCAATTTCATTTGACATAGTATTAAATTTAAATCTTTAAATTCGCGCAAATGTCGCTTGCCCCAAAAAAAATCGCAATTCCGGTACACCTATGGGCTTTATGTTGACATTCAGCCTTAATCACTATCAGTTCAGGGGACGTGAGAATGAAGATGAGGTGAGTGAGACAGACTTACCACCATTTCGGGGCGCAAACATCACCCTGTTGTGTGGTGCTAGGAGCGGTATTTGAACCCAGTCCCTGAGAGTCCTATTGTTCAAACATGGGTGCTATAGTCACTGGGCCCCTTGCCTCCTCCATCAGAATGTGGACTGTGTAGCAGAAGCTTAACTGGGCCAACCAGCTGCTTTATAGTCATTTATGTAACATTGGATAAAACATACATCTTTTTTATGCACTGCTCAAAAAGGGTCCATAAAAGAACCCTGTGTTTAGCACCATCATCAACTTGGCACATGGCTCGTAAGGGTGAACTTGTATTATGCCACAGAGTCATCAAAGAATAATAGCCATACTTGGGCTATATAGCAAGTCACTATAGAAAGCATCACAACACTTTCAATAGTGACTGGCTGTGTTTTACAGGCAACATGGTGCACAAACATTTGCATGGAATTTTATTCTAAGGCAATGTATTGGTAATATCCTGCACAATGTTTTATGTTGCTTTATATCTGACCGACAACAATCGATTGTACTATAGTATTCCAATAAATAATATACTGTACTAGTTATCAGACGAGCGTGGCTGCAGACTGACAAAATTCTAATCAAAATGGGTATCGGATTGGGATCTAGGGCATTAGAGCAGCTGCCTGTCAGGTCCACGCTGTTGCCTATCAGGTCTGCGCTCAGTAGAACTGAGCTTGGTTGCTTTAAAAATTCATGTGTGCGAGGGCGTGAAATATAGCAACAGCTCATGCGCGCAGATAAAGCAGGCTCATGTAATCTGGCTTGATATCACATACCTCTTGTGGTATAGTGGGGTCATTCTACAGAAACGTTCCTATTTGGCTGGCAACATTGCTGTTTTTCAAAATTTTTAAAATGCATGATTTAATTAGTGTGGAGGTCAAGATAGGTTCTGAAAAACATCTAGCAATGGTTTCCATGATTCTTTCTTCAGTTTTAATTCTGGCTAAAATTAACATGCTTTTCCTATGAGTCATTACCGCAACAGTAGCAAATTGTTGCGGTAATGACGTGTTGCAGTAATGACAAATTCAGCTTTGGTATTTTTTTTAGGAGGCCCAGCAGCATAGAGAGCATGGGAGGTAAAAGGAATGTGAACTAGAACAGCGTCACTTCATGACAGTTAAAGAAAAATTTAGCTTCATTCCTTTCTTGATTGTTAAACGTCCGTTGTGGTAATGATGCATAATAAACCTACTCGTTCAACATAGGAGTTTTTAATAAAATCTCTTTCGCCCGTGTGATTTTCTTCAGCAGGCAACCTTGCTATCAAGCTGCTCGAGCAGTTGTATTATGTCATGTGACTGATGACATCGCTTGTATAAGAAAATGAATTGTGCCAAAAATGGTACTATGTTCCGGTAATGACAAAAAAACTCAGGGACAGACTTTGCAGCTAATTTTCTCAAAATTCAATGGGGAGTAAAAAATTAAAGCAAGCCCATTATTTAAAGGCCATTGTTCTGGTTACATTCATATTAAAATTATAGCATATTCAAACAATTTTACAGATATAGTGAGGGTTGAATTCGCAGAAATGGGTGCAGGGACATGCAAAAAACAAGTGCGACTTTAGGGCAGTAAAATATTGTCGAAATATATATGAATGACAAAATTAACACTTAACATTTTTGCTTTGGCCGTGTCTGCGACCACTAACTTTAAAAAAAGTGGCAAAGAAGCATTCATCGTTGATTTAATGACATTTGAAACCTACAGTGCCGCCTGTAAGTATGTGAAACGCATGACATCGTGCCATTGCATCAATGCTGAACATCCTCAGCCTAACTGCTTGTGGAGGCATGAATTTTCATCGGATGAAAGGGAAACAAAGTGGGTCATAAAGGCCGATGTGTGAGGCAAGTGGGATAAAAATAGCAGCCCATTTTCTTCGCTGTAGTCGGAGTTAGGTATGGGTCAAAGTCTTTGATAAGTAAGTGAACCACCTTCCCTATCTTTTAACATTGGGCCTGCGTTTCACTTACTTCTCAGAGACTTTGACCTATACCTAACTCCAACTACAGCAAAGAAAATTGGCTGCTATTTTTTATCCCGCATGCCTCGCATATCGGCCTTTATGACCCAAAATGTTTTCCTCTCATCGGATGAGAATAGGTCCTTCCAGAAGCATTTTGATTAAGGATGTTTTACATTGATGCAATGGCACAATATCATGCGTTTCACTTACTTACAGGCGGCACTGTAGGGCAGGAATAGGAACATTTCTGTAGAATGACCCAGTGATATGTTGTCGAGTTCAAAGGTCTGGACAATAGGTCTTCATGCCTACCCTGGAGAAGGCTGCATTTTGCAATTATGTCATCTGCTGAAAGAACCTGTGCATGTAGTGATATAAAAGAAGCATATAAATGCCCATTATTTAAGAATCATGTTGGAGCCCAAAGAGAAGTAGTGATGTGAGAGAAAGATAATTATAGCAAAAGTCAAAAGGACTGAATTAATGAAAACTTTAGTGGGTTTTGATATTTGATTTATTGGTTATGAAATATCTAAGTCATGCTGAAGCACAGATCCTACGTGCACAGTATCTATCAACAATGCAGTAGCAGTCATTCGATTGTTTATGCCCGCATCAATCTAAAGACAAATCTTTGACTTAAAGACTACTGTAGCAAAGCTGATGGGTATTCAAGTCAAGTAAATCACAAAAGTCAATCCGAACAAATTCATGATTTTTGTACAATATTTCGGCTTTATTTAGCCATCCTCAGGTATGAAATGAAAATGTTAAAGGAAACAGAGAGTTAGTTACATGACAAACAACAAACAACATGAAAACTGTGGGAAACATAGACAATGAAAACAGTTACCTGAATAACACAAACTCTTTTGAGGCTTTCAGGCCATGATTGAGTGTGGGTGTTTGCCTTCTAATGGCCAGTGCTTCTTTAAAAAGCAATAGAGACCAATGTCTTGCAGTGTCAATTATTTTAGTATTGGCAAAAATTACACTGTATAGACTAACAGGTTGTTCACTATAGAGATGATCAGGGAGGCTAAGAATGTCATGAACATGTTTAAAATTAGCACAACTTTGAACATGATTAAAGATTTCACTTGCAGGTTTGGTATGTTCTTTAATACGTGTACAAAGATTTCTGTCTGTTTTACCTATGTAACTTGCATTGCAACCTGAGGATGGCTAAATAAAGCCGAAATATTGTACAAAAATCATGAATTTGTTGGGATTGACTTTTGTGATTTACTATATTAAAATATTCAGTGGAATCAATGGATTCAAGTCAACCTCTGCGGGAGACCAGAATGTCCATTATATGTCATGTACATTTTTCAGGTCCATCAACAAGTAGTAAACCAAGGAGAGAGGATCTAAGACTGAGGGAAACTGTTAAGGGAACCATTGTGTCCACTTTACTGCTTGGCCTTTTACTACTGTTGGTCAGTGCAGACTGTTTAGTATGTCACTATGACAGCAAGTGTATGCTAAGAGGGCCATTTTTGTCCATATAATGGGTGTACAACATGCATCTTGCACCTACCCAGGGACCACGACCCGCTCGGGACAGATAAAAAAATCCTGACAAAGAATATGTTGAGATGTTTTTAGATTTTACAATGTTCTTTTGAGATAAATTTCTTCCGTAAAGAATAACTAAAGATTAATAATCCCGTGAGGAACTTTTATATTATCATAGTTTAAAATGAATATCTTCAGATATCTTGAGATTTTCAGTGTTCTTTTGCAATAAGTTTATTTTGCAATGAACTTCTATATTATGATTTATTCACACTTATTAATTTTTTAGTCCAAACTCTTGATTTTGTCAGTACCAAAATTCCTGCATGTCTACACCATCTTAGATAACCAAATTCCTGTCTCAGTTGAGAGATTCTGCTTGCAAACAGCTGATTGCAGCCTACTGGCCAATTACCATGATACTGAATTAATTATATCTTTAAGAAATAATGTCAAAATAATTTTATTTTTATGTTAGATCTGGTAACGTGTCGAAATTAATTTTCCTCTTCGATCTTTTAACTCTGAGTGTGATATATTCATCATTAAATGATCTGAACAAACAGGAAGTTGTCCCTTAAATTTTGAATAACAAAAACTAGAAGTTGGACTGTGAATAAAAATCTCAGAATGGTGAAATGGATGGATGATTATTAGGGCCTTATGTCCTCTGTTTATGCAAGAATAATGATTAAGACTATGGTAAGTGCAGCCCAAAGGTTTAGGAACTCACAAGGGTTGGCTGATGAGATTGGAGAGGGCAGGAGTTATCAAAATGTTACACGGTTACCCCATGTGAGGGATATTTTACTTGGCCAGCACAGACACTGTCACAACGGACCACCAAAGGAAATGCAGCTGGGATTTTGCTCATGAAGGTCCAATGAACATTTGGGTTATCCATCCAGATGTTTAACCCAATCAGGCGAAAATCGTCAGTCCTTCATTCTGAACATTTGGTTGTCATTGTGACTAGTTCATGACTACTTTTGGGGTAGTAATGGCTGCAAAAATTTGGTAGTGACTTCCTGGAAAATAATTTTGACTATTCTATCATAATCAAAATTACCATGTTGACTATGTAAGTGTCCGAAAGGTATCAATTTGACCACCATCTGGTAGATTATGAGAGTGGTACAGCTTACTAATCCAATATTTGTCACATTAACAACCCTTTAGCAATTTTGACCCAAACAGTTGTCGGTTTAGGTACCAGGAATTACCACTCTAGAGTTGTCATCTTGACCACCCTGTGTTTAGAGTGTTCAAGGGAGCAAGCTGAGTATATAAGATCTATCAATGTTATTTTTTACTGCACCATGTATTTTAAGTTGATAGATATTTTAACATTAATGGGAAAAAGGTGACAATGTCACATTCATTTCCTTCAGAAAATGTCAACAGTCCAATAATGACACTCTGTTGAAAGTCCGAATTTCAGACACAAAAATATTCAAATCATGGAAATGAGGTTATTTTTCTCAGCAAACGTAATGCAAAAGCTTCTTTAAAAGATGTCCTTGCTCATCGAAATCTGAACAAAAAGAACTCCCTTTTGGCATCAGTCTCCATATTCATATCCCTGAAGAATAGGCAACTATTTTTCTCACATATTTCACAGTAATCACTGGAGATATCAGATATTAATGTTATGTTTTTTTTTCTGGATTATTTTTCTATGAGAAAACAGTGATTAGTCTAGAAAGTTTTGAAACTGCGAAGTCATTTTGGAAATATTCAGACAGGAGGAATACAAAAATACTGGAATATCTTTCTTGCATGAATAATAATTGACATTTATATATCGCTAATTCCAGTATACTGCTCACTAGCACTTTATAAGGTTATAAAATGCTGTGTCCACTACATAGATCTAGACCATGATCGGCTTGTAATGATGTTATTGGGAAAACACCCAAAACTGATGGACATGTGACTGCAAATGTCAGATTCAAAAGTTTCTTAGGAGCCGTATTATATATTAAATTCAAAGAAGGACAACATTTAATGTTGTCTCTAAAAATTAAGTCATCTAAACGAAAGTACCAATCAACAGCTGTCAAAACAAACCACGGACAAACTCAACACTGAAACAGCTGAATAAAGAAGCAGTTGAAGTAAATTGAAGTTAATTTCAAACACTTTTGCCAAAAGCTTTCAACATACGAACTCACTTCAACACTGTTTTGGCAGCCCGTTGAACAAATTAAAAGCTTCATTGAGAAGGCAGTGTCCTATCTGAGCTTATCGGCTGCTTTCAAGTTAAAGCTTCGAATAACAACGTCCAATTAGATGGAATGGGATTGGAGCTTTGTTTTACATGCATCTCCTATATTGCGTTCAATTTGACAAAGAGCCAGTTGAGACAAAAGAGTAAGCCTACACTAAAGCAGTATAGTTTTTGTGTTCAACTACAGACGAAAGTCTTTGCCTGAAATACCATTTTTTTCTTTCAACTACACTGCTCACACTTAAAAACGCACACTTCTAAAACTTCCTCTTAAAGTATCAAGATGACAGTTGGCAAATTTCTAGTAGTTGCCATCAGGTTTATTCATGAAAATTTTCAAATCTCTAAGTGCAGTACTTCTGTGTCAAATTAAATCCCCGTGGCTACTGTCGAAAATGAAAGTCACAAAATTTCAATATTCTCTGATCATTAATTTCACTAACTTGACTGTTCTTTCCACAATATTTTTTGATAAGCCAGGAAAGTTTATAACTTTAGTTGCTTGATTGATTGGAGAAAAGTGATATTCGACCAAACCACAATTAAAGAGGATGAAATTAATAAAATTTAAGTGTCAATGCTGACATGCCCCCTACAGGAGCCTTTTGTCAAAATCTTAAAAAAGATGTTTTATTCAGATTTTTGAGAGTATTGATAAGGAATGATTGTCTCTGTATGTGTTTCTACCCTGGGTATGCACAAAAGCTGCCTGTGTACAAGATGGTATCACTATGAATGTGTGGCATTGGACCCTGCAAATGAAGCTTTTTGGCCATGTCCCTACTGTAGGACCATCTATGCTGAAGTCCGTACAATAAAGAACAATCAAAGAGACATTAAAGATTCCCTCAATTTCATGAGAAAAACTATCACAAAGCTGCACAGTAGTCTCGAATCTGCAAATAGACAATTGGACCAAAAGTCACAAGAATGTGATCAAATGGCTCAGGAAAACGTCAGATTGAGACAAAGGATAGATTCTTTGGTAACTGATCAGTCCAGGCAGAATTTGTCAAAGTTCACAACAAAAAAATCGCTATCGGTGACTCGACCATTAAAGACATTGATGAAAAGAAGCTTCGCAATACCAAGGTTATCTGCTTACAAGGAGGCCGTATTGACACTGTGCATGAAGCTATCCAGACGAGAACTGACAAGTACGACACTGTCACCATGTGTGTGGGATCAAATGACTGCACTGATGACCTGGAAGACCTAGTCCTAGATACTTTGATCCCAAAATACAAAGAATTGATTAACTCTGCTCAGAGATTGGTACCAATCCTAACCAAGTTGTGGTATCAAGTGTACTGCCTAGGTGTAAAGAGCCCAAGGTTCAAGAATTCATTGAAGATTTCAATGAAGATCTATCAAAACTGGCAGGTGAGAAAGGAGCTGTGTTTATCAACAATGATAAGGAGTTAAAGCTCCTTAACCATGCCCCTAATGAAGCCCTCTTTCTTCAGGATGGGATTCACCCAACCTACAAGGCCACTAACACACTAGCCCGAAATCTGAAGCTTAACAAAAATCCAAGGAACCAAGGTGACATATGTAAACGCCATGGTGGCAGACAACAGAACACTTGGAATGGTCGCTCGAGACATGTTAATCAGAGACATGTTGATCCAAGTCATGACAGCCCACAGCATAGCAGTCCAAGACAGCACATGACCTATCCGAGAGGTCATAGGTGGGGACACTCCAATGGTTACAGCAGACCATCAACAAACTCCTATCGAACTGATGGTCACAACCGTGATGGTATATCGTACCCGAATAAAAGCCGATCAAAATGCTGGAACTGTGGTGAGCCCAATCACATTGCTCAAAATTGTCGTCATGGACAAACTCTAAGATGTCACCAGTGTGGTGAAAGTGGGCATAAACAAAAAATAGACGCTTCTAGGTATCAGTCCAAGAAGAATTTGCCATTACTCTTCCGTCTAGTACTCAGGGAACAAACTGTGTTGCAGTATACTTACTGAAGCCCAGAACTATTCAATTCATTTATCAGACGCTTTCCCGGATTTTACATGTACCAGCTCTGGTTTTTCTGAAATATCTGAAGTAACTGTTACTATTTGGTGATGATGTGTTTTTAGAAAAAATTGATATTACAAGCAGTGTTACTGTCAGTGATATTGAAAAAGATGTGCTGATGATTGACATGTCTATACCTGATACTGTTGATGATTCTGATGATACTGATCATGGTGATTGTGACAGATATGTATGCAGTACTCCTATGCTCCCTGTGAATTCTGACGATTTCCAGATCGGCTGTCTAAATGTCAGAAGTTTACATCATAAATTAGCAGAGCTACAAGTATTTGTTATTACACATAGTTTGATATGTTTATAGTTAATGAGACATGGCTGGATGAGAGTTTCAGCAATAAGGACATTGAAATTGCTACTTACGATGTTATTCGCAGAGATAGGAATAGACAGGGAGGAGGTGTGTGTATATATGTTAAGTCTGATATAAAATATAATGTATTAAATGGGTTTGGTGTTTACATTGAAAGCACATGGATTTGTGTAAATATTGATGCCGAAAAAGTTGTTATTGGAACAATTTATAGACCTCCAAATGCAGATAAATTGTATGATGATAAAATACTTGACGAATTAGAGAAATTAACTGCTATGAATGAGAACATAATATTACTTGGTGATTTGAATGTTGATTGCTTGAATAGGATGGAGGGGAAAAGAAATTTCATTGGAAATTTGGAGGATTTATTTTGCATGACTCAACTGGTAAATGCACCAACATGAGAAACCCTGACTAGCGCTTCTCTTATTGATGTTATACTTTCAACAAAACCTGGTATTCATGGTAGTATGAATGTTTTAAAAATTGCAATGAGTGACCATTACTGTGTGCAGACAAGTGTCAGAAAGAAAGAAAAGGCAACTCTGAAACATAAATCAGTTACTTTCAGAGATTTCAAAAAATTTGATACTGAAAAGTTTTTGAGCGATATAGTCCTTTATTTTCAAAATATGAATGAGCAGATGAAAAATGAATGTGATTTGCATGATTTAAGGAAAAAATTTTAAATTAAGTGTCTTGAAATAAGTAATCTGCATTTTCCTATTGTGACAAGAAGGCTCAAGGATCGAACAAAACCTTGGATCACTCATGAAATAGTCACATTAATGTATAAGAGAAATCATGTCAAACAAAAAGCTGTGAAAACCAAATGTCTAACAAAATGGGAGGAATAATGAAAACTGAGAAAAAAATAACAAGTCTTTTAAGAACTGCAAAGAACAAACATTTCATGGAACAAAGCAAACAGTGTGCTAATAATCCCAAGAATGTTTGGAAGTTTTTAAATAAAATTATCACAAATAAAAACATGATTTCTCCACCAAGTGAATTGTCACCAAAAGAACTTAATAAATACTTTAGTACAATTGGTGAAAATACTGCAAATGAGTACTTTGGCAAATGCAATAAGGATTTGCCATGGTAAGGTCCAAATTTCACGACTAATGTCTTCAAATTCTGTGAAGTTCATGACGCAACTGTAAAAAAATTACTTAGGTCTTTAGGAGAAAGTAGCAATAATGATTTTCTTGGTTTTGACAGCAAGCTATTATATTTAAGTGCCGAAATTATTGCACCTGTCATTTCTAAACTATTTAACATTTCTTTACAAAAAGGTATCGTGATTGATGATTGGAAAATCTCAAATATTACACCAGTTTATAAAGGTGGTGATGACAGATATGCAAAAAGTAACTACAGACCTATTTCTGTTATTAGCCATTTGGCAAAAGTTTTAGAGAAAGTTAAACAAAACCAATTAGTGCAATATCTATCTGAAAATGAGTTATTATGTATTGACCAATCAGCTTATAGAAAATTCCATAATACTCAAACTAGTTTACATCGATGTAATGAAGATTGGATTGAAAATTTATGTAATAATGTATTTACAGCTGTATGTTTTCTTGATATCAGAAAATGTTTTGATACGATAGATCATGTAATATTATCGGAAAAGTTAAAAAAATATGGAATTGTTGACACTGAGGCATTATGGTTTGAATCCTATTTGAAAAATAGGTCACAATATGTCAAATGTAATGGTAAAATTTCAAATAAATTGTATATTCCTATTGGTGTTCCGCAGGGTTCTGTACTGGGCCCTGTATTATTTTCACTATTTGTAAATGATATAAATCGTCATGTTTACCCTAGTGCAGTAAATCTCTATGCAGATGATACTCTTCTTTATAGCACAGGGAACACTTGTAATGAAGCTTCTGATAAGTTGCAAATGTCTCTCAGCGAAGTTTGTAAGTGGTATAAAATCGGCTTTATCATTAACATTTTTTTCAAAAACTTACTTGGGGCAGCTTTTGGAAGTCCTGTGCCTGTTATGTGAAAATTTCATAAGATTAATCCCATTCAGTATGCCACAAAATTAATATTTCCATTGGTGGATTTTGTGTTGAATTGCAGTCGGTGACTTGCATTTTCGACAGTAACCACGAAGATTTAATTTGACACAAAAGTACTGGACTAAGAGATTTGAAGTTTTTTGTGAGAAAGTACTGTTTTTAGCCGTTTTAGAAGAGTGCGTTTTTAAGTGTGAGCAGCGTATTTCAGAGGTGGTCCATTCAGAACTGAACTGAGCAAAATCAAAAACACAAAACCATTTCCAGTGCTCTATTTTTGTGGAAATGCTTAAGATTGGCAATTGAGTGTGTGTGTGCACAATTGCATACAATGTATATGTAATCAGGTGTTAAAAGACTCAGTGGCATGAAATCATTCGAATGTGACCACCCAGTGGCGCATCCAGACATGATAGTCTAGGGAGGGCCGGAGGTGTTTCGGCATTTGCAGATCCGCGTTACTGCAATTTTTCTTCAAAATGCTACTAATCTTGGTGGTCTGGGGGGGGGGCCCGGCTCCCTAGGCCCCCTGTATCTGCCACTGCCACCTTTTCACATCTGTGGCAGAGCTCATCACATTGGTCTATCCCCACTTGATTTTGCATTGCACACCTCATTTAAGCAAAGCTGATAATCATATTAAAATTTTGTGCAGAAAATGAGGGAAAGGCCATGAAATTCGTTTCAAGCATTATTAAGTAATTTGATGAAATTCTGTTGTTCGAGAAGTAATTTCAGAGTTCTTACCGGCAATCACATTCTGATACAAAAAAATATTCAAAAATATTCAATAAACTATGCTCCAAAAGGTACATTAACCATTTTACTTAGCATTTCTCATCAAGTAAAGCAATGATCAAAGTTCAGGAGGAGAATGTTACACAAGCACATTTTTCCTTTTCCACACAGTGCAACATTATTGCTATAGGAGATTGCTTCTTTATTTCACCTATGACCGAATTGTGGTTTGCTGTGTAAGTCCTATACAAGCTGATTGCAATTTTCTGAATAACAGTTTCAATCAAGTCTTAATTGTATGTTACCCTCAGTGCATCAGAGAGGAGTAAGGTTGATGTGAGACATATTAAAGTCCTAATTTTAGGGAAAACGGGTAATTAACGGGTAATCTTTAGAGGTCCAAATCCAAAAGCGATAGCCATTAGGAAGAAAAATGTTGTCTTTGTTTATTCTGGCTGACCTTTACTATGTCTGTTTATATATATTTTGGCCATTTTGCTTATTTTATTGTATTGTATGTTCTTTGACAAATAAAGCTTATTTGACCCAAAGATGCAAAAACCTACTAAAATCCTCAAGGCATATATCCGTATAAATCATATTATTTATAGATAAATCATATTATTTATGTTGGAGTATGTGGCTGCGTATAATTGTGATCTTATGAGTTCGTGTGTCAGTATGACCTTTATAGAAAAACTGGTTATCCTCTGTAATTCATCTTTGATGGGTCACCAACTATTTCAGGATGCGTTTTGAATTTCATCTCTGACGATGTACCAAGTTATGATAACATGAGGCAATTCCTAAGTGTCACAAAAACACTCTTGCTTTTATGCATGGTTAGTAATTGTTTACAAATGCAAATGATTTTTACATGAATGCACCTTGATTCTCCTTGATAACTTTTGTGCAAAAGAGGTGTGCAAAGATCAAAGCAATAACTCTAGATGCAAGAACCATGAGTGAAATATTATTCGAATTTATGCAAATTAATTTGGATTTGTGAAGGTTTGTCATTGGTTCTTTAGAAACCATCTCTTTGTGTTGTCAAGAATATAAATGATGTCCTCTGACAGTGTCATATCAGCAATGACATTAGGGGTAATAAAGACACGTTAAGGCCAGATATAATTTATCTTCAGCTTCTCGGATCATCCCAGAGCACCTTTTCTGGTTGGTTAGTTGGACGAAAAAAGGTGCAATAATTATGAATCTTTAATCATGCAAATTTAATATAAATTGTTGGTTAGCTCTTTTTTTTTCTTAGGCAGAAAATCTGTTTTGTCAGTTGATTCAAGAAGCTAAAAATCAACTATGTCTGGCCTAACTAGTTCTGGTTTGTTGCCTGGCATGCCATGTGTCAAGTGACATTGTTTGTGTCATCTGATAATGTCAAGCGTCTCCTCACATGTCATCCGTCTTGTAGATCCTGAATATTCAAGGCAAAACTGGAGGCTATTTGTTACTCATTGGCCTTCACTCGCATAATTTACCTATATGGCTACACGCAGGCATAAGGCAAGACATAATTGATCATTAGCTTCCCGGATCTTCTCGAGAAACTTTTTCTAAGGTCGATGGTGGAACAAAAAGACAGCTTTAATCTCTCAATTCTTTATTACACTCTTAACAAAAAGGTTTTATATGGATAATTGAAGGTCAGCCTAGATAGATAGATCTAGATATGGTAAGTGAAGCCCTCTAAGCCCAGTTCTGTACGCTCACGAGTCACGAGGGATGATATACGTCAATAGTTTCTCCTACTCTAGAATTTGTTTTGTGAGTGGCATTCTAAGCTCTAAGACTGAGACTTCCATCCTGCTATTATTGTGTCATTGATAGTCTAAAGACGTTCGTCCTTCTTACATAATCTTGTATAATGGACAACTGAAGTCTTACTCAGGTAAATGTAATCCCATCTTATCTCATGGTTATTAAACCAAATCCTGTCTCAGCTAAGAGGTTCTGCTTGTAGACAGCAAACAGCAGCCTACTGGCCTTAGTACTGAATTAATTCAGTGTCTTAGAGATAATGTCAAAAAAACAAAAATTCATTTTCCCCTTTACTTTTTTGGCTCTAAAAACATGATGTTGGACTTTGAATAAAAATCTCAGAATGGCGAAATGGATGGATGATGATTAGGGCTTTATGTCCTCTTTTTATGCACAAACGATGATTGAGACTATTGTAAGTGCTCTATTTTTGTGGAAATGCTTAAGATTTGCAATTGAGTTGGTGTGCACAATGTCGTAATCAGGTGTTGAAAGACTCAGTGGCATGAAATCAAGACTCAGTGGCATGAAATCAAGACTCAGTGGCATGAAATCAAGACTCAGTGGCATGAAAGGTTAAAAAGTCAAATTTATTTCCTTGGGAAAATGTCAAAAGTTCAATAATGACACTCTGTTGACAGTCTGAATTTCAGACACAAAAATATTCAAATCATGAAAATGAGGTTATTTTTTCTCAGGAGAAGTTAATAACATGCAAACAGAATGCAAAAGCTTGTTAAGAAGATGTCCATCCTCATCAAAATCTGAATATGGGCAAAAAGAACTCCCTTTTGGCATCAGTCTCCATATTCATATCCCTGAAGAATAGGCAACTATTTTTCTCTTGTGTTCCACGGTAATCACAGGGGATATCGGATGTTAATATTATGTTGTTTTTTCTCCATTATTTTTTTATACGGAAAACAGTGATTAGTCTAGAAAGTTTTGAAACTGAAATGATTTTGGAAATATTCAGACAGGAGGAATATAAATTTACTGGCATACTTTTTTGCATAAATAATAAGACATTTATGTATCGCTGATTCCAGTATACTGCTCACTAGCGCACTCTAAACAGAGGTTGGTCAAGACGACAACTCTAAAGTGATAATTCCTGGTGCCTAAACCGACAACTCCTTAGTAAAAATTACTAAAAGGTTGTCAATGTGACAAATATTGGATTAGTAGGCTGTACCACTCTGGTAATCAGAGCTACCAGATGGTGATAAAATTGACTACCTTTTGGACACTTAAATAACCACTGTAGTCATTTTGATTATTATAGAATAGTCAAAATGATTTTCCAGAAAGTCACCACTAGATTTTTGCAACTATTACTACCCTAAAGTACAGTGTAGTCATAAACTAGTCACAGTGACAACCCAATGTTTAGAGTCCTCCACATTTTGTGATAATGCTGTGTCCACCAAATGTATAGATCTAGACCAAAATCAGGTTGTTGTGGTGTTATTTGGTAAGACAATCAAAACTGATGGAGATACAACTGCAATTGTCAGATTCAGGAGTTGCTAAGGAGCCATTATATATTCAATTCCATGCAGGAGAACATTTAATGTTGTCTCTAAAAATTAAGTCATCTAAACGAAAGTACCAATCAACAGCTGTTAAAACAAACCACCGACAAACTGAAATAGCTGAAAATAGAAGCAGTTGAAGTGAATTGAAGTTAATTTCAAGCACTTTCGCCAAAAGCGTTAAACATGTGAACTCACTGCAACACGAATTTGGCAGCCAGTTGAACAAATTAAAAGCTTCATTGAGAAGGCAGTGTCCTATCTGAGCTTATCGGCTGCTTTCAAGTTAAAGCTTCGAATAACAACGTCCAATTAGATGGAATGGGATTGGAGCTTTGTTTTACATGCATCTCCTATATGCATTCGATTTGACAAAGAGCCAGTTGAGACAAAAGAGTAGGTCTACGCTCTAACAATAGTTTGTGTGTGCAACTACAGACGGAAGTATGTTCCTGAAATGCTTGTTTTTGTCAACTATTTCAGAGGTGGTCCATTCAGAACTGAACTGAGCAAAATCAAAAACACAAAACCATTTCCAGTGCTCTATTTTTGTGGGAAAGTTTCAGGTGTCAAAAGACTCAGTGTCATGAAATCATTAATTCGAGTGTGGTAATTGTTTTCACATCTGTGGCGGAGTTTATCACATTGGCATCTGGCCATTAGAGCAAAGCTGATAGTCACATTAAAAATTTTGTGAAAGCTTGCAGAAAATGAGGGAAAGGCCACGCAATGAGCTTCAAGCAGTGACAGGTATAAACGTAATTTGATGAAATTCTGTTGTTCGAGAAGTAATTTCAGAGTTCTTCACAGACAATAACATTTTTATACAAAAATACAAAGCAATAAACTGTGTTCCAAAAGATTCATTAACCTTTATCTTATAGCATTTCTCATCAAGTAAAGCAATGATCAAAGTTTAGGAGACGAATGTTACACAAGCATCTTTTTCCTTTTCACACAGTGTAACATTATTACTATAGTCCAGGAGGTTATGGGGATAATTGTGCATATTTGTCTACAAGCATGAAATTTGGGACAAATGTTGCTGAGGGTATATAGATTCAAATTTTTGAGGGCGCCGGAGCGGGCGCTCTTCTTGGTTGCCATAGCAACAAATTCAAAATGGCCGCCGCTCGATATCTAATTTTGAGTATAACTCAGTAACAAAAGGTCATAGGATTGCAAATAATAGCTCTAAATATATGGTTTTTATGCCAGGGATTCTGATTCTGCCATTATTTTTCATGTCAAACACATACTTTGGTCTATAGAGCCAAAATTGCCTGTATATTGGGGTTATAGAGCTCATTTTATCAAAATTCACCACAAATCTTCAGCTTAAACTATTGCAAATTGTTCCTAATAGCAATTCATCAAGTTTTGACAACAAAAATAAACACCAGCTTTATGTAAATAGAAATGCATCAACATATCATCTAAAAGATGATACCAAAGTAACCAAACAAATGTTGCAGAAATGGGTATTGTCAATGCAGCTGCCTTACGCACACCTACAGGTTCTTTAGAGCGTGCAGTCCTCTCCACAAAATCTGTCAAATCCATAGCCCTACATGTTGCATGCCGATAATTTATATGGTATATCAAAAGAAACTTGTTGCTGTTTCAAGTATTGGCCAGTATGTCATGTATTATGTACTTACCCTCTCCTGTTTTCCATCCCCTTCCATTGAAATCTTTGATTTCCTAAAGATACAATGGCGATTGATTTGACGAAAGACTTGTTTGCAGTTACAACCTTTATCTGTGCTCAAGCATAAATGATTCTTTGGTATATATCTGAGGCAGTCTGAGATCAGACTGCCTCATCCCAAAAGCACCACATCATAACTCTCATTTGGAATGCTCCTAACAGATGGAAGTCCAATGGGAAGAAGAAAAAGAAAAATATTGTACAAGTAGTCTGATACATAGCGAGCAGTCTGATACATTTCAGCTTGAATTGCAGTCCTACGCGGGGGAGGAGAAATTATAAGCCAAATGAATAAGTGAAATAATCAGACGTTGCCAAGTTGACTGTCGGAAACTGATGTGTTCAGTTTCAAAGGGTGAGATTGGGGACTATTTTCATCAGTGTAATAATTGAATGGTTAAAAGAAAAGCAGACTATGTTCATTGCATCAATGGTTCATGGACAATCGCATAGTATTCTTCCTCTGATACATTGGTCTATTTGCTTTCCCAAAACAGACCGACGGTGGAGGTTTGTTATTCAGAGGATGGGACTGACAGGTACAGCCTGTATCCAAGGGATACTACCTAGAGATTTTCATTTCTACTTGTGAACAGACTCATGTTTCATAGACTTTTGCCAACCCACATCCCACAAATCTTGAAATTATTTGCATGCAATGTCAAGACAATATTCACTTGTCGAGGATTATTTTTCAAAGGACCAAGGTATCAGTAATTCTCCTACATGTAATTGTAAGGTGACCAAGAATGCTGCTATTCCAATACCAAAGGAAAAGGAAATTCTCACACTGTAGATAAGCATGGAAGAAGGACAATACTAGACAGATATGGTAAAGGCAGCCCTCTAACCCCCATTCTGGGCTCACGAGGGTTGATTGATGAGATGCGAGAGAGAGTGGGAGTCCTCAACATGTTACACATTTACCCCACCAATGCCATTCCTCTGGCAAGGCTCAGTTAGACACTAGTTTGATATGTACCAGTTTTAGTACAAAATTTACTCAAATTTAAGTCAGGCCAAGTTCAAATGCAAATCCAACAGCATTTACCACCATTCAACTGTTTAACATTTCACACAATGGCTACTGTGTGACTTTCTGCATGTAGATAACAAGGAGTAGCCTCAATGTTCATCATTGAGCTGGAACATGCAATTTTAGTTATCCTTGGCAAGACATTGGTGGTCCATTTCACATGACTGGAATGCTTTAGAAAGGACAATAGATAGATAGATATATATATGCCTTTCACCAATCAGTCCTGAGGTTGTTTGGATCCTAGGACAACTTTCCTTATGACAGCTTTAAGATGTTTGTTCGTCAATGTACTGGTAGGACTCTCCAAACCTACATTTTAGATGAACAAACACAGGCATGGTGAGAATCGCAGCCAATATTTCAGACAATAAACAAAAAGAGGTACACATTTTCCTGATGAATATAGAAGTCAAAAGTTTTTCTTTTATTCAACAGGCAAGATCTTGGTGACACACTACTATGCAGCACTAATTTCAAGATTGTCTTGTCAAAGGAAATCTTCTTGAATCTTTCAGCTCCCACCAGCTATCACTTTTAGGCACAAAAGCCCTCTTCCCTTGTCTAAGTTATCTTCTACAATCTACATGTAGCAAGTAATAAAACAGCTAGCCTGGCACTCTACCAGTGTGTGAACTTTCGGACGGTGAAACAGTGGTAGGCCTACAACAGTCACTGTGTTAAAGGACTGCTTCTCCTGCATGAGTCACGCGATCTCTCATGTACTTGAATTCTCTTGGAACTGGCGGAAACATATGTGACATCCCAGCAAATTAAACTTGTGCCGAACTCGGCCAAGCTAAATGTTTAGTCACTTGGTACCGTACTTCATGCTTCATTTGGGTGAAACATGATTTTCCTTTGATATTGCCTGTTGGAAAAACAGTCTCCTTGGTCAGATTAGGATAATTGTCCTCCAGATACTGATACCTTGGTCTTTCTGAAGAATAATCCATCACAATTCTGCATTGATTCGACACACCATATTAACAATTTAATGCGTTCCTGTGATCGAATGGTTTAGAATGCTTGATAGTGCATGCACAGGTTTCAAGAGCTTAGGTTCGAATCCCAACCCTTGAACTCGATTATTTCAAGCCCATGAGATATTAGATGTAGTGTTCTATTCTGGAGGTACTCAATGACCCCGGACAACACTGGTTTTATAGCATGACTCCTAGTTGTCTCATCACTCATCATGCATACAGCGATCACCAAAAGTGAAGGAGCTATGGCAGGGTACCTTGAGCAATGTTCTCTTGTCCCCCATCCATGGGTACTGCACTGTGGCTGCCCTGAGCAGTGCCATTGTTGGAAGGCTCTCAACAAAGTCCATGTGCCTTATGTCGGTTCATAATAAGAAACCCTGACTGAGAGCAGTCTACTGTAGAGGCAGGCGAACTAGCAAGGCAGCAGACTGAAGATATTCAAATCAAATTGGGTATGGAATTGGCATATGGGGCACTAGTGCAGTTGCTTTTCAGGTCCGCGCTCAGCAGAACACTGCAGAACTGAGCAGGGCTGCCTCAAATATTCATGTATGCATACACGGACATGAAATACATCGCCTCTACAGAAATGTTTTAGCCCGCTACCTCCCATCGCAATAGAACAGGCTGCTAAAGCATGCAAGAAACCAAGTCAAATCAATTTCAAGACTTGAGAGATGTGACTGAAGTTAATCAAACAAGACAGTCTGTGCAAAGTCACTGCACATATGAAGCAAATATCTTGGTAGTGTGATAGTATCCCTCAGATATATACCCAGGAAGCATCTACTTGTATTGCTGAGCACAAATAAAGGTTGTATTACCGTTGTAACGGAAAAAAAGTCTTAGTTGAATCAATCGCCATTGTATCTTAAAAAAATTCAGGATTTGAATGTATGGGGATGGCAAACAGAAGTGGATAAGTACATCATAGATTTCATATGGGCCAACACACAAAGACAGCAACAGGTTTCTTTTGGTATACTACACAACTTATTGGCTAGCATCATGTAGTGCTGTGATATTTGAAAGATTTAGTGGCGGGAACTGTGTGCGCAAAAGAAAAGGAGTGCATAGATGCAACTGCATTAACAATACCCTTGTCGGCAACATTCATTTGGCTACTTTGGTATCAATGTACATATTATATATATATAATTGATAATTTGGTTCTTGTTAGAGTGAACTGTTTTCAGGAAATTGAAAATATGTTGAAAATTTCCATAAACTAGGCTCTATAACCCCAATATACAGGTAATTTTGGCTCTATAGACTAAAATATGTGTTTGACATTAAAGATAATGGCAGAATCTGGATCCCTGGCATCAAAAACATATATTTAGAGCTATTATTTGCAATCCTATGACCTTTTGTTACGGAGTTATACTCAAAATTAGATATCGAGCGGCGGCCATTTTGAATTTGTTGCTATGGCAACCAAGACGAGCGCCCGTTCCGGCGCCCTCAAAAATTTGAATCTATATACCCTCAGCAACATCTGTGCCAAATTTCATGCTTGTAGACAAACCTGCACAAACCACCCCTTATTTCCCCATAAGCTCCTGGACTACTATGGGAGATTGCTCCTTTATTTCATCCATGACCGAATTGTGGTTTGCTGTGTAAGTCCTATACTAGCTGATTGCAATTTTCTAAATAATTGTTTCAATCCGGTCTTAAATGTCTTTTACTCTCAGTGCATCAGAAAGGAGAAAGGTTGATATGAGACAAATTAAAGTCCTAATTTCAGAAAAAACTGGTAAATAACGGGTAATCTTTCAAGGTCCAAATCCAAATGCAAGAGTGATAGCCATTTGGGAAAAAAACATAGTCTTTGTTAATTCCGGCTGACCTTTGCCTTTGCTGTTTACAACATAAGTTGGCCATTTTTCTTATTTTATTGTATCGTATGTTCTTCAAAAAATAAAGCTTTTTTGACACAAAGGCACAATAACCTAATTTTATTTTTAAAAAACTCAAGGCATTAGGCATACCCTTAACATAATGTTATTTATATTGGAGTATGAGACAGCATATAATTGTATTTTTATGACTTTGATGTTAGTAAGACCCATAAAATCCTTGTTATCCTCTGTAATTCATCTTTGAAAGGTTCACTAACTATTTCAGGATGCATTTTGAATTTCATCTCTGACGATGTACCAAGTTATGATAACATGAGGCAATTCCTAAGTGTCACAAAAACACTCTTGCTTTTATGCATGGTCAGTAATTGTGTACAAATGCAAATGATTATTACCTGAATGCACCTTGATGATCTTTGATAACTTTCATACAAAAGAGGTGGGCAAAGATCAAAGCAATAACTCTAGATGCAAGAACCATGAGTGAAATATTATTAAAATTTTTGCAAATTTATTCAGATTTGTGAAGGTTTGTCATTGGTTCTTTAGAAACCATCTCTTTGTGTTGTCCAGCATATAAATGATTTCCTCTGACAATATCATATTAACACCGACGTTGGGATGATAAAGATACATTAACTAGCTCTGATCCGTTGCTTGACATTGTTCGCGTCTGGAACATGTCATCAGGTAATGTCAAGTATCTCCTCACGTGTCATATGTCATAACCTACAGATTCTGAATATTCAAGGCGAAACTGGAGGATATCTGTCATTCTTTAGCCTCGACTGTCATAATCTAGATATATAGAGTTCTAGAAACATGCAATATTACACTTTTGTTCATCTAAGGTGGAATCACTATTCTTTGTAGGCCATGTCTGTTAAAAATGAACACCACTATTGTATCTCCCTATCTTTTAAATGTGATGGCTGTCCTTGGTTTGATTCCTGCTCCAGGCGGGTCACCTGCATTGACTTATATTGAACAGCAGTTTCAATCATCCTTCGCATCATTGCTGTCTCCTCCTCCTGTTCTAATGCATACAAGACTCATCACACTTTTTTCAACCGGGGACGACATCACCTTTCTTGATATCTCACGTTTATTATACATCACTATATCGATCCCTGTCTTAACAAGCTCACCAAATGCATACATTTTGGTTGAAAAGCCCCTATACTTGTTAGGCTAACTAGGGCAGCCTGGGCAGGAGGGGAGCATAAAGCAATTAATGAGGCAAAGGATGATGGATACTGTTGTCCAACATAAATTATACACTGTTGGTCAAGTTGACGAGGCAGTACCAGAATCGACCCGGGACCAAGCGATTCGCAGCCCAGCGCTACCAACTGAGCTAACGCGCCTCCGATACATATATATATGTCAGAATATGAAGCTAAAACCTGCATGGCGGGTACAACAGCATTGATTTTGGTGGGTCTTATTCATTAATTGGACCTCCGTGAGTTATTATTAAGTACATCAACCCTCCTTTGACCACTAATAACCCAGTAATAAGGCATAAGGATCAAAGGTCCGGCAATAAGTCAACATGCCTTAGTAGAATAAGGCTGAAATGGGCAATTATTTCCACCCAACAGAACCCTTGTGCGCTTGGGAAGATGTATTATGGCATATTATAGGTTCTGAATAAAAACCTACATTGTAAGGAAAGACTGGTGCTTAAATAATACAGAACAGCGTCAAGGACTAAGAGGAGATATGGATAAGATGAGGAGGAGGAGATTGGAAGGAGGAGGATGAGAAGGAAGAGGGGAGCGGGGGAGGAGGAGGTCAGGAGGAGGGGAGGAGTGGGTAGGCAGGATTAGGAAGGAGTAATAAGAGGAAAAATGAGGAGGAAAAGAAGAAGAGGTGAAGGAGGAGGAGGAGGAGGAGGAGGAGGAAAAAGGAGGAGGAAAAAAGGAGGAGGAAAAAGGAGGAGCCAGGAGTTGGAGAATGAGAAGGAGAGCAGGAGTGAGGAGGAGGAAGAAGAGAAACACGAGGGAAAAGGAAGAGGAACACAGAGGAAGGAGGAGTGGGAGCATAGGGGTTTTTGCACCTATTATCTTTGTGTAAGATACAAATATAAGATAGGATTGCCACATGGCTAAGCTGTCACATCATGCATATGAACAGATAATAGAAAATTGAAAACAGTAACGGACAAGAATAAGATGTCAGTTAGATCAAAAAATTACCATGGTGACATGTAAGCATGCTAGTACTATAGCCATAACTATCAAAACTTTTGAACTTACCTAAAGACGTTCTATCGGGCCTCTCCGGCGGTAGCCAAAATACGACAAGTGTTAGACAAGCGAGAAATATACACGGAAGGGTCAAGATATAGCTGGAGAAAACCATTTTCCGAGAAAGAAAGAGTTCGAAGGTCAAGACGATAAAATTAGGAACAACCTCCTCCGCAGGTAAGAATTTCTTTTCGTTGGTGACGTTGGCGATATTCCAAGCACACGAATCTTTGTAGTCATCCTGAAACACAAAGGAAGACTCCTAGTCAAGCTGGGTATGGAAATTGACATTATCAAAAATACAATTGAAGCCATTTACAAAAACGTCAAAGCGCCTCAACTTATACAATATATAGAGTAGGTCGGGGCATGTGGCCCCCCTTAACTTCGAGGTGCGATTTGACCTACTTTTTATGGGCGATTATTTGAATGCTTATGCTGTCAGGAAGGGATCACTTGACTCTACTAATAACTAGTGAAACAAATGTCTACCAATTTTAATAAAGGAGTTACGGCCATTTTTATAAAACATTTTAAATGGCCTTCTTGCCCCACCCATCAGACAAGAAGCCCCCCTATTATAATCATATGGTAATTTTTTGTGAGCGTATTCAGCCTAAAAGTTATTTCTTGGGGTTCTTCTACCATTTTTAAATCATTCTATTCACTCTTTCTGAATTTCAGAATTTTTCTGTTCATACTTCTATTTTTTAATCTTTTTTGCCCTATTTCAATTTCGGGCCAACATTTTTCTATTTTATTTAGCTATTCTAGTAAGATTTAAGGTAAAGTACACATTATTAAATGGTTTCTGAAGCAGCTTGGACCCCCAGTGAAGGGGGCCTCATGCCCACATCATGTGGGGCCTCTTGCCCCAAACCCACATATTTTAATTTTACCTCTATATTTTGAACTAAATCCAAAAACCATGGTCCAAATCATATTTATGTGATTGTCATAAAGTGAAGCAATGCAGATATCCGTTATACTTTAAAAAATTTCCAAAGCTATTTCTGACAACCCCTTTCAAAGAATTAGTCAAAGTTACAAAAACTATGCACGTTTCTTTAAATTCTTCTATAGTTTGGTGTTGTTTGCCCTGAAAATTTGTGACGTCACCTAAACCGCCTCTAGCTTCAATCCTATCAATAGATAAATGCACCAAAAATGTAAGTTTGGATACAACCCTGGGGGGGGGCCTCTCACCTAACCCGGGCTTCTTGCCCCGACCTTCTCTATCTGTTTGCTCCATTTCACACCCATATGAATTTTAAAAATCTTAAAATATGTGTATGAGACTATAAGTACCTTTTTGGCAAGAGTTTTTTTCTGTTCTGGGTATTATACTTATTTTCTTCACTGTAGGATATAAAAGAGTCTTTACTTAGATATTTATTTTGTAGCCTAACAGAAGTAACGCGTATATGACACAATCAGACACATTAATTGGTCTCAGTGTATAATAGTCTTTTTTAAAATTTTGTTTCTATCAGTCGCCTCATTAATTGAAATTAGAGATACAAAATGACAACACAAAAACTACATTGTACGCTATTATGCAACTTTTTACACTGTTTGACATGCCCATTTTGCGAAAGCCGGGTACATCGCAACCTTAGATTACGCCTCACAAAAAGAATCCCTTAGCAGGAAACGTAAGACGAAAATGGAAATGACATTTATATGCAATTTTGTCATTGCATTCTTTTGGGACAGCTGCCATGTCAAATGCAACTCATGAGGTACCAGCCTAACAGGTACAAGCGGCATTCAAAAGTTCTGACACGTTGGTTTCAGTGTACATTACTGCCTTTTTACATTCCGCCACTATCCTTTGCCTCATTGAATTAATTAAAAGATGAAATGGACAGCACAAAAACTATTGTTTGATATTTCCTTCTCATAAAAGCCCGGGTACGTTGTACTTGAGGGAGGTCTCAGATTACTTCAAAAGACAAGAATTCCGCTTCAGGAAACGTGAGACGAAAATGAAAATGACATTTATATGCGATTTTGTCATCGCATGCAGTCTTCGGGGACTTTGTAGCTTTTGCTGAACAGCAAAAATTGAATCGTAAGAACTTTTTTGTTTGTAAATTGCATTTTCTGAATGCTACAAGTTGCAGATGCCTTCATTAAGTTGAGGTAGCATGTTCCCTGTCAAATTAAGACATTACTGTGTAAAATGCCCATGTAATCTGTGATTCAACAATTTTGCATCCTCAGATGAATGTTTACATGATGAGGGTCATCTCAATGGATGGATGATTGGGGTATCCGTCCTGTATTCTTGCACTCTATGAGCAAGCTTTTTGTAACATGAGAAGGACACGGCATTGAGGAGATGGATTGAAACTGCTGTCAAGCAAAGGTCACTGTGACCCAGCAAGAGCTGGAATTGAATCAGGTACCAAGTGCAGATGCAATCTACCCAGTGACCCCGAAGACCTGAACCACATATGGTTTTTTCATGAAGATTATCTTCTAAATACAGTTTGAAAAATAGCATGCAATGCATGCAACGTGTCCTCGAGCAATTTAATAACCCTTATAACTCAATGGGATATGATCATTACATTAACACATCTCTATAAATTGTTAAAAGTTGCATTCTATCTATGGGTATATCAATCTACCTATCAATCTATCAATCTGTCTATCTATGTGTCTATCTGTCTGTCTGTCTATCTTTAGTAAATAGCTGAAGCATAAATCTCAGGTTGTGGTGCACCCCACTTTGTCTCAGGGCGGAAGGGCCAAAGGGAAGAAGAAGAAGATGCTTCTCAGAAATCGTCTGCTGAGTAACTAGGAATTTGGGGGATTAAAGTTAACTATTTAGAGCAGTGAGACATAAGGTTAAAGCCAGGGCATCTAGTGCAACAGTGTCAACACTGGGCATCATAATGGCATCATAACTTTGGCTTGTTCTTGCATCTGTGAAATGCTTTTTGATCCACACCAGCTTTGATATGACAATCCCATTGATGACGACAAAGGGCCCGAGGCCCTGCTCTCGGACACAAAAATTAATTTTGTATGGTTTAGGCATTTTACTGCAATTCTGGCAGCCATGTAAACGAGCTTTAATTAGAAATTAATTAAGTTTGATGATATAGTGACATTGAATATAACAGTTTCTGTCAAAATGTTACAGTGAAAGCATATTGTAAATGCATTATGGAAAACCATTAATTGTTATCATGGATTCACTTACAATCCATTAAAATTATTGAATTAAATGACAATTTTGACAGGCCTATTAAATAACATCATTTTGGAAAATATTTCTTAGAAATTAACATCACAGTGTCAACAACTTTACAGATGATTTCATATTTGTAGACTTGGATCAAATAACAAAATATTTTGCAAAATTTCTGTTCTGAAATAAGAAAATCCTGCCAGGTGATTGCTCAAGTTGCCCATTGCGGGTCACTTTTTTCAGCTTGCTTCAAGCAAGTGATGTTTGCTGGAAAAATAATGTCGTAATCTTGACCAATGGTATATTGCAAAGGCCAACTTGGTATTGTGGCAGTTATAGATCATCATGGCTGCCAGGTGAGCACACATGTGAATGAGCTCCTACCTTTTCTTGATTTTTGATGGAGTTAACAATATCCTAAACATCTGGAAATTGCTCAGCAACCTATTCCGGTGTCCTGGGAGGGATTACTGACAATTGGAGATCTATTGGAAGAATCCTTGGAATATTATCAATGATTTTAAATTTCAATAGGGAATATAAGGCATTGCTGTTTACTCATCCATAACAATGCACATGAACATTATGTTGAAATAATCATGTGAACAACACAAGGGCCATGGAAATACCTGTGAAAATGAGTGTCAGCTGAGAACAACATAGACTTGACACATATTTGTACATGACTTCATGACCTGACACATTAACACACTCGGATGCTTTACAGTCACATGTGAATTTTGTAAACAAACTGACTTGTGCCCCATTACTGCCCAAGACCTTCCATGCAAAAGCAGACAAGATATCAGAAGAAAAGGCAAGTCGCTGAAAATACTGAAGCTGGTGATACTGATACGAATATGGATAAAGCAGTGGAAGCAGCCATTCAGAAAATAATGCATGACTCACAAGAAAAGATGACTTAGATCTTCAAAGACGAGATTGCTGAAGTCAGAAAAGATGTCCAAGAATTGAAAAGGTCTCTTGAACAGGAAATACAGCATGCAGTCACCAATTCGAACACTGCTCTATCAGAGGTAAACAATCTGAAAGCTGAAAATGTTGAAATGAAAAAGCAGATTAAAGAACTCCAAGATGAACTTAATGTATCACGAAAAAAAGAATTCACTCTCTCTTCAACTTGTGACACACTCGCTCAGAAAGTCACAGCACTGGCATCATACAGCCGTCGCGTTAATCTCCTGATTGGTGGAATTACGAAACTCCCAAATGAAAACTGCGAAAAGCAAGTTAAGACATTTTTTATTCAAGCCCTCCAAATGCTGTCTGTGGAAGCAAATGAAATTAAATTTCAAGATTGTCATCGTACGTCATCTGACAAAAATGCATCCATCATATGCCAATTCTGCTTGCGCCAAGACCGTGAAAAAGTGTGGAGCCTCCGTTCCAAACTAGCGGGGACCAACTACTCTATGAATGAAGATTTCCCATCTGAAGTAATCGAAAATAGGCGTGTGCTATACCCTATCATGAAAGAAGCCCGAAAACAGGGAAAAAGAGCTGGTCTGTCCGCTGATAAACTCCTTATCGATGGACAAGCGTACACCGTAAAGACCCTCGCCAACTTACCTCGTGAACTTGATCCTACAAGTCTCTCCACAAGAAAATACAATGATGTCATTGCCTTCTACTCGCGATCATCCCCTCTCTCAAATTTTCATGCAGTTCCTAACTTGGTAATCGATGGAATCCGTTATGACCATGTTGAACAGTTTTACCAGTCGCAAAAGGCAATATTCGCAGACAAACAAGACATCGCCCAGACCATCCGCAAGACAACAAGTCCCGCGAAGTGCAAAAGTCTCGGTGACTCCGTGAAAGTCAATACAGATGAATGGCTCCCTGAAGCCAATCGAATTATGACTCGAGCTTGTAGAGCTAAATTTGAACTAAATGAGCATGCGAAGCAATTTTTGCTAGACACAAAGGACTACCGCCTAGCCGAAGCGACCACTGACAAAATCTGGGGGGCAGGTCTCAAAATAGATAATGCAACTCTGGGCTCAGGCAAGTGGCCCGGAGAAAACCGCTTGGGAAGTATTCTTGAGTCAATTAGAGATGCCCTACTTGATTAAATGTAAAATCATCAAACATTCTTAATTTGATTATTGTTCTTTGAATTTATGTTATATACTTATGTGTTTTTGTGTCATGCTGATCATTATTTTACCTTGTTGTACCATGATGCATCGCTGGACTGCTCACCTGCTTAATTCTTATTGTGATGACGCCAACATTGATATTGGATAACTGGTAATTTGCATTGATATGAACTTTACGCATTGATATGAACTGTATCATTTAATGAAAAAAACGTTGTATTGTAGTCAATGTTTTAATAATGGACTGTTTTATTTCCCCTTAAAACAAATAATTATGTGTATTGATTAGCCTGTGACTATGCAATTTAATTCATTTTTTGTTTGTTTTTGCTCAATGTATATTTAAACTGTGAAATGAATATTGAGCTTCTTCGTTGTAACAAATGACATCTAATGAACTACACTGATTCTTATGTGGAAACTTATGTAAAAAATGTATATATATTTATATTCTCGTAATTTATGCTGGATTAATGTTATGAATTTATTCGGCTTTCTCGCCAATTTAACTTTAAAATTATAAAGTCTACCTTTCTAATCATTATCAGGCTCTATTGGCTGCAAATAGATCTAAACATTTGTTAAAGCTGATGTTTGGATTGACATTAAGTAAATAGACTGAATCTATTTTGTCACCTCATTATGATTGGTGCAAAAGTATTTTTTTTAATCTTATTTCAACAATGAATTGAATTTTCTGCCATGTCATTTATAAAATTGATCCCTAATGCCAGAATCCTATTTTTGAAGTCTGTATACTTAATAAATATGCTTTGATTATAATTTGCGAGCTTTACATCCAGCTCTTTTAAATCATATTGAACAATGAATTGAATATATATCCAGCTTTTCTATTGACACAATTTCCACGGATACAATTGACTCTCAATGATCTATATTGATTCTTTGTGTGAATAATGAACTGAACTTACTGTTTTTTATTGAGTGTTCCGATCTTGATGTTTCAACTTTAATGCTAGAAACAGTATAATTAGATCTTAGTATAACATATTAAATTTTTAATTTTTCCAATGCATTGGACATATTTTCGCCATCTCAATACCTCAAACTTGATGAGATATATATTGTATTTCTTGGACAATAATTATATGTATAGATACACTGTTCGTACAAATGAAAAATGAACATAGTTAAGAGCTAGTGTTATTAAAGCTGCCAAAAAATGTGTAATTGTCCTTTCTTTTATATATTTGTATAAAGATAAATCTAATAGTGTATACACTGGATCACTGGACAATCTTTTAAATTTTCACTCAATCTTACAATAACTGAAGTTCTGGATTTAAAATAAAACAAAATTTAAAACAAAAAACAAAAATGATAACTGTCAGTATGACAATGCTCTATATTAATTCTTAACCTTTGTTTTTAAAAATATCCTCTAAAATTTGATCAGCTGATGAGTGTTTCTAACAAAGGATTGTTGTGGTTATCTTTGTGTTGTTTATCAGGTCGTATAACATTGTTGTGGTGAATTTTTGTTTTACTTCGTTGACTTATTTCTTGCATGCTAAACGTTAAACTACGGTATTAAGACTTATGAAATAATGAATACGGAGTTGTGGTATTTAAGTCCAATATTATATTAATTAGTTTATAAAGTAATGATCACTAACATAAATTTAGGTCTGTGTCTTGACTATTTGATTGGGCAAAGCAGCTGGCTTTATGCATTGTTATGTATAAGATTGTTTTATGTATCTTAACTCCTTGTTGATACTTTAATCTGATATCTGATTTTTTTTTTTCCCTCTTTATTTCCAATGGCCCTGTGATGTTTTCATGTTTTTTTTAACCATGTTTGTGTTTTCTAATCCTAGTACTATATTTATTGACTACAATGTTTGTTTGTTTAACCCTGTTTATGTTCATAACTTCTGTGGAAAGGGACCTGTCTTGCATCTGATCATGGACTGCTGCCCTCTAGTGTATAATGACTTCACTTGATCATGTTATGCTAGATCGCATAGGAGGCATAGCTGCTAACTCTCTTAGCCAACTTATTGAACCAGACACAGATGAAAATGTTGATGAAGAACCTATTTTACTGAAACACTCCCCTTATGTAGATCATGATTTATTAATTCAAACCATAAAAGAAAAAGATGATGTTTTTAAATGTCTTAGTATGAACATACAAAGTCTTAATTCTAAAATTGACCAATTAAGAATTTATTGTCAACAGCTACAACTTTCCAATTGTAAATTTGATGCTATTTGTGTTCAGGAGACTTGGTTGGCGAGTGACGTCTGTGACTCTCATCTGCAAATTGAAGGCTATACTCTTCTCAACAAGCCATGCCAGCTAACTTCTCATGGTGGACTAGCCATATATTTGAAAAATGAATATGACTATAAAGAAATAATTACTGACCCTAGCGAGTCAGAAACTTGGGAAAAACAATTTATTCAAATACATTTTTCAAACAATAAAAAAGTAATCTTAGGAAACATATATCGCCCACCGCGTGATATCATTGATAATTATAGAAATTTTATTCAAGAATTCAACATGACTGCACAATCACTTAGAGGTGAATTATTGATTGCTGGTGATTTCAACATAGACTTACTGAAATTCAATGAAAAGCCAATAATTAATGAATACCTTGAATCAATTTTGAGCAATAGCCTGGTTCCCAAAGTTACTTTGCCTACTCGTTTTTCAAGAAATAATGGCTCACTTATTGATAATTTCTTAAGTAGAATATCGAATGACTTCTCTAATACCACAAGCGGCATTCTAACACACCAACTATCGGATCATCAACCATACTTCATCTGTCTTGATTATCTTAAAACTTCAAAGTCACATCAACAATACATTAAAGTAACAAATAAAAGCCCTGTCAAAATGGAAAATTTGAGAAAAGACTTAAATGATGTAAAGATACTAACTAAACTTAATACAGATCTGAATACTGATCCAAATGAAAACTACAAATTGCTAAATGAAATTCTTAAAAACTCGTTTGAAAAACATATGCCAACCAGATATGTAAAATATAAAAAGCACAAACATAAAAACAGCTCATGGATAACAAATGGTATTATTAAATCAATTCGTTTCCGTGATAAAATGTACCTTAGACTAAAATGGACTGATCCAAATATACCTCTCTATAATACTTTAAAAGTTAACTTAAAATGCTACAATAGAATTCTACGGAATCTAATACGAAATGCTAAAACTGAATACTATCACAACCAATTCAAAAAGTTTCAGCACGATATCAAAAAGACATGGACAACAATTAAAGAAGTCATTAACAAATCAGATAATAAAAGGACCGTCCCTACTTCAATGAATTTAGATGGAAATATAGTTACTGACTCCTCAACTATAGCTAATGAATTCAATAAATTTTTCGTAGAAATAGGCCCTTCACTTGCATCTCAGATCACAGTTCCAGCTAATAGGTCATTTGAACAATATCTTATGAATCCAATAAATAACGTATTTAAATTCCAAACCATCTCTCAAAAGGATGTACTAGATATAATTAATCAGTTAAAACCGAAAACAAGTCATGGAAAAGATAACATTTCAACAGTTTGTTTAAAGTTCCTAAAAGATGTACTCTGTGGCCCCCTGACTTTAATCATTAACCAGACTATAACAACAGGCGTCTTTCCTGATCTCCTGAAAATAGCAAAAATTGTGCCAATCTACAAAAAAGATGATCCGACCCTTCTTAATAACTACCGTCCTATCTCGCTCTTAAATTCCATCTCCAAAATATTTGAAAAGGCACTATTTAAACAAATACATAATTATTTTAAAGTAAATGGCCTATATTATACAAGTCAATATGGTTTCCGAGAGGGGCATTCAACACAGCTAGCAGCATTAGAATTAATTGACTTAATACTACTTGATATGGATAAAGGTAAAACTCCGTTAAACATATTCATTGACCTGTCCAAAGCATTTGACACCATAGATCATAAAATCCTTCTATCAAAGTTATCTCACTATGGCTTTAAAGACAACTCTTACAAATTAATGGAAGACTACCTCAGTAACAGAAAACAATATGTAGAACTAAATGAAAGTCGATCAACAGAATTAACAATTAAAACAGGGGTGCCACAGGGTTCAATACTGGGACCACTCTTATTCATTATATACATCAATGACCTCTGCAATTCCACCAAACTTTTTAAAACCATAAGCTATGCAGATGATACTACCCTTTTTGTCTCTCTAAATAACAATAATAATCAATTCAATAATGACCAAATCAATAACGAACTGAAGAACGTCAGTGAATGGTTAGACTTGAACAAACTGTCATTATATGTATCAAAGACAAAATTCATGGTATTTCATCCCCAGAACAAGGTGGTAAAACTCCCAAACATCGAAATAAAATCGCAGAAAATAGAACATGTTACAGAATTTGACTTTTTGGGTATTGTTCTTGACACTCAACTAAAATGGAAAGGACATATTAATAAAATCAGTAAAAAAATGTCTAAAGCAACTGGTATCTTGTCAAAATTGAAAAATTTTATTCCCCAAAACACACTAAAAATTTTGTATTTCTCGCTTATAAATTCATACATTGACTATGGTATATTATGTTGGGGTCATAAAGGTAACAAACTTTCTACCCTTCAAAAAAAGGCACTTAGAATAATAACAAGAAGCAAGTACAATGCCCACACTGACCCCCTCTTTAAAAAACTTAATATCTTAAAAGTCCAGGACCTGTACATACTTAAACAGTACAAATTCTATTTTAAACTTAAGCACAATGGTCTTCCTGAGTACTTTAGCTGTGAAAATTTTCTTCCCATACAACAGGCTACTCATGCCTATTTTACAAGAGGTACAACATTTATCAAACCGAGAGTTAGGCATGCTTTTGCAGAAGGGTGCATACGCCATCAGCTACCAAGTCTACTGAATGATAGTCCCTCAAACATTTTAGATAAAATTCATACACACAGTGAATACGGCTTTGCCTCCTATGCAAAACATATATTAATAGATAAATACACAACTGAATGTCAAATAATAAATTGTTACATTTGCAACTAGCGACACTTTATATAGATATAATTATTTATAAATGGATCAAGGCAACCCCCACCCCCTCCCCATCCACCCCTCAACTTATCTTTTCTCCCACTTCCTCCACCTCCCATCATTCTATAATAAGAACTTTGAACAGTTTATGGCAGTCCATGATTAGATGAAAGTCCTGAACCATAAAAAGTTTATTGGCGGTGCTTGGAAAAGCGTTCTAAATAGGACATCTCAAGCATCGCCTAGCCAATTGTTTTTTAAATGAAAAAGTCCAATGCATGATAATGTATCGTAAATGGCTGAAATAAAAACCTGTCTGTCTGTCTGTCTGTCTGTCTGTCTGTCTGTCTGTTGTTCACACACGTCAAACCGCAATCCACATGAACTCTTTCTTTTTTTCATGGACAGTTACTGTTGTATTTCACAGTCCTGTGTACACCTGTTGATTGTTTCTATTGATATTAAATCAGTTTCAAGCTGACTCTGGATGGCTTCACATCTATTTATACTAAATTATCATTCCTTGACCAAAAGCATTGTCTATGACACCAGTAAAGGACTATTCAGAAGTTATGACTGGGTTGAGGGGAGATGGGAGTTTTACCTGAGTGGGTGCTACACGCTTCAAGGAGGGCAGTACTAATTTTTACCTTTTGTCCAGAATCTACGTGCCTTGCAGGCTAAATAGAATTTAGGACTTGGGGGGAATGGTAGTTTTGCCGGATGGAGCACCAAGAAATAATACATATGGATATTTTGGACACTAATTTTACTAGTCAGTACCACATCACACTGTACACATTCTACATACATCTTGGAAGGTAGTAAAGTTCGCAATGTAAATTAAGCTGCAAAGTGGACATCAATGACCTCACAACAGATCCTATCCATTGCATCGAAACGAACTGTCAATTTGTCATTCAGTAACTTGTAGCCTCTTGATATTCAGTTTATGACTTGTATTGATAGCGTTGAAAGACTTTATGTATAGGATATGACTTCACAAAATTGCTTAAATTGAGCCAGAGCTCTAGAATGACATGGGATGGATAGGGATATGACCTCACAAGGAACATGTAAAGAAGTATTTTCTCACCTGAAAAGTGTTGAGATCTATTCCACCAGGGAATGCCATGTCGAGAAGTAATTCCGAGGAACTGTATGTCCACGATCCAAACCACATTGTGCATGATTGTTTGTCGAAGGGGAAATTCTCCACGTTAAGGGAACACGACGACCGGAATAATGTGTGAGGATACCAACTGACTCGACCCTTGAAATCCACTACAGCTAAAGCATGTCTGCTTGCAAGGTCCAGGTCAGCACTGAAATAAGGTAAGAAGACAAAATTTTTAAGCATGGCTGAAACGTCTTTCAAACTTTGCAAATCTTCAAAAGTCTTTGTGTCATGCATGAACATTTCCAGAAAGGTTTTTAGACCCTGAGGAGCAGGGTTGGATTTTAATTCTTTTTTAATATAATGATTTTAATAATATTTTTAATAAAAAAGTAAAATTTATCAACTTAAATAAAATAAATTGTGATTTTTATACATGAAAATTATGATTTCAATCCAGATTAAATCGCCTTGATTCAAATCAAGCAACCCAACTGAGTAAAGACCAAGTCCAAAACTCCAAAAGACTGTTTTGTGATCATGAAAGGTCTTATGACGATACAGGGTACACAATGCAAAATAAACTTTTAAATAATATGAAAATGGCACTGCCATGAAATTCGCGCAGCATTGTCATAGAACTATTACATTATCTTCAACTTTCCATGCAGAAGGCCAATTTATCTTTTTAAAGAACTGGGCAAATGGGCAGATAGATAGAATAGATAGATAGAATAGATAGATAGAATAGATAGATAGAATAGATAGAATAGATAGAATAGATAGAATAGAATAGACAGAATAGATAGAATAGACAGAATAGATAGAATAGACAGAATAGATGGAATAGATAGAATATATAGAATAGATAGATAGATTGATAGCCAGATAGATAGATAGATAGATAGATAGATAGATAGATAGATAGATAGATAGATAGATAGATAGATAGATAGATAGATAGATAGATAGATAGATAGATAGACATATTGCACTGACAGCTGTGTAATTCAAATATGTGTTAAATTTGGATCTATAAATTTGGATCTATTATGTTAAATTGTTGAGGTTACATATGAGGGGTGTCCCAAAAGTTCTGACCAATTTTTTTGGCAGACCTTTCTATTTGAAATAGCTAAATGAAATTTTCACAGAATAAATTTCAGGTATTTGACCATCTTTTTTGAAAAAATTAAGACTGTAAGAAGTGTTTAAGTCACTGTTCTGTCACCATGGTTACGAGAGGTCAGTGCACCCAGCGCAGCTCAATTTCTCAGACGAAATTCAGCAAGTTAGCTGTGTCAAAAGTCAGAGAATTTATAGTAAAAAAGCAAATGATTGCAAGAAAATGTATTTCCTGATAAGCTTGCAGTCTTTCAAGATATCTTCCATTAGATTATAAACATTTATTCATATTTCAACCTGATCAGCTGAGGCAATTAACAAAGGCTTTTTCCAGCAGTTGCCTAAAAGCGCTTCAGACGGTTTGGCTGAAACAATCTGCTGTCAAGAGGCAGTGCTCAAGAACCTTAGGTTCAAAACCCAATCTCATCTGCTTTAATTACCAGATTTGACCTTCTGTAACTTTGCTTGATACTAGAATATATATACCAGTTCAAAAATTAAAGAAATAATAGTCATAATGAGAAATGAAGCAGTCGCCACATACACTGAAATTCCACAATTTAGGAACAACCCAGTTTGGAGGACCCAGGTGATCGCCTTAGCACATGGGTTAAACTGATTCACAGTGACTTTAAATGTAAATGAAAAACTTTTGAGATACTGTAAGGTTTCCAAATAAAACTTTTCATGATCATCCATTGCATATTTACAGTAAATTCCTTGGTTATTTACAAGCCTAGACACATGGATTTGGCCTAAAAAATTGAGCTGCGCTGGGTGCACTGACCTTATGTTTCTATGGCAACAGAAAAGTTATTTAACATTTTCGAACAGGTACCATATTTACAAAATGGATAGTGAAATACCTGAAATAGATTATGTGAAAATTTCATAAAGCTACTTTAAATAGAAAGGTCTGCCAAAAAAATTGGTCAGAACTTTTGGGACACCCCTCGTAACTGAGATCAACAAAACTATAGCTATTTAGAGATGATTGTTTACTATTAGACTGTTACAGAATTTGTTGATAGTCATGAAGATTATGAACCTTAATTGTTGTTATGATTTCTTACTTGGTGAGCCATTTAAGTCATTAACTTTTGTGGTGACTTTTAATTTTCAGTCACTTACAATCAGGGGTATGGAAATAATTATTTCCAATGCTGATACACATGTTGATTTAAATCCCTGAAATATATCATAGGAGGTTGTTATACGACAAGACTGAAATTTTAAAACTATTTTGGAACATATGTTTGAGGTATTTTAATTATTTACCAAACTAAACTCTGACTAAACTACTAGCTCCACTTTTATGGCAACTACAGGCACTTCCTGTTCAGGCAGTCACTGTAGACAGGAGCGCCACACAGAATGAGCTGTCCTTGTGCTAAGTGAGCTTCGCTCATGGCTGCCTTCGGCAGCCATGAGCTGCGCTCATATAACTGATACAAGGTATTTTATTACATTCCAATTTGAGTTTAAAAAGCTGATCTTGTTTAAAGTATTGTGTAAACTTGCTATCTTCAGATTAGAAAATGTGAGGACCAGGCGGTGTTTGATTAGAAAAGGAGAGCGAGTTTCGTGTTTGATTAAAGATATGTCTGATTTAAAACAAAAATTATCAAATATCAAAGGAGCGTGATCAAAAGGAAAATGAGAAATGATACAATAATTATTAATCTGATGTTTCTAAGAGAATGGCAGGATTAAATATGAGGATTAAATATGAGGTTATAGATCTATATGGTACTGCCATCATAAAATGGCCTTCTATAGCAATCCTTAGGGATCTCAAGTAATCCACGCACGGAGGTCTCTTTAGCGATTTGATGTGATCAAAAAATGTTTGTAGTAGTCTACGGATCTACATTTAGAAAAAAGCAATATTACAATTTTTTCAGGATAATAGGTTGAGGAACATAGACTTAAGTCATCATACAAATGATGGCGCATATTAAAATATGTACACCACAGTTATGAAAAAAGAAAGGACAATTCATTGTGAAAAATGGAGACAAATTTATAGTCAATGGTGTGTCATAATCACACTTTTAACATTGGAACCATGGAGGCTGAATTGTTGATCAGAGTTGGTCAAGGGAAGGCCTTTTAGTTTGTCATAATTTATGTCATTGTGAGAATCTGATGAATAATCCTTTGGTTTCTTTTTCATGAACAAGGAGTTATAGTATCTTCAAATCCAATTGGACAATAGACTTAAAGATTAGAGGACTAAGCATTTGTTGACGAAGTTGCTTAGTCCTCTAATCCTTTAAAAAGTCTATGGTCCTCTTATCCTTAACAGTAAAAGCCCTACCATCAGCCAAGAAAACAAGAAATTCTTTAAAAAAAAAAGAATTGTAGGGACCTTTGTGTGAAATATGAGGTTTCTTCAAACAAATATTTTATTTTCCGAATATTCAATTGATTTCTTATGTATGTGTAGTCACATCTATACCTCCAATGTACCTACTGTGATTTGACAAACCTACTGCATGTTACCTCATGATTGGACATGCCTAATTATAGTTGTTATAAATATTTTTTGTAATAAAAAAAAAATTCTATAACAACAAACTAATACTTCCTTGCTTATTAGGATTATTACACTTTTCATAAAATGTGAACATCATAAGAGTAGTGAGAAGTTGAATATCTAATGTTTTCATACAATGTGTTTGTACACTTCTATTATATGATCCCAAATCTTCATAAACTTGGGCTATATTTGACCAATTTCCTGAAGGAAATCTCTATGCTCCAGGTGTGCTTTGGAGATGGTCCCCAATCACCCAACCATGACCAGTTGACCCAATTGTCATGGTTGAGTGGCTGCTGCCTCTCTGGTGTAGCCACTGTGTATCAAGAGGGGGAAACAGATACTTGATTTGTAAATTGTGCTCACAGATACCTCCTCTGTGGCATGAGTACCCTCCTAATATTGGAGATCAATTAGGAGGGTACTCCTTGCTATAGGGAAAGTATCTCTGCAAGTCCAACTTGCCTGTGGCCCCCTCCAGAAACTTAGAAGCTCCACCACTGCAGTACACAATAACTGATGACAAATTGCACTTGGCTGGGTATTTTTGTTCCTTTAGTTAGGGACCTTCAATGTTAAGTCTTTCATCATTTGGAGCTTGTAACATAGATCTGAGATGGTCCCTACAAAAATATCAGGACGTTTTGATATGGTGAAGTTTGATCAGAAAAAGAGTTTCGTGTTGTTTAAGAAAAAAATATAAAAGTTATCAAATACTCAGGAAGCGTGATGAAATGGAAACTGAGAGATGAAAAAATGACAAGAAATCTAACATTTTTGTTAGAGAATGGCCAGATTAAATATGAGGCTAAAGGTATATATGGTAATGCCATAAGAAAATGGGTCAATAGAATTGGGCATGCCATCCACTTGTTGTGACGTCACCATTTCCCACAGGTGGCACCACTGTTTTGAGGCCTACAGCCACAGCATAAAAGCATGCTTTTGCATGGTTTTCAAGACAAAAAGGGGCCTACAGCCACTAATACTGGTCCGATATGCAAAATTAAAAAAGCATCATGGAGGAAACAATATTTTCCAGCACCTAGACTCATCAAAATTGTTACTTCTACAAAATCTGTAAGGCATTCAGCGAGTAAACTTTGATTTAGCATATTTTCTTTAGTGAAAAATTTCTTGCTCTGAAATGATTAAAGTTAGAAAGATGGTTTTGATGTCAAAAGATGCCTATATTAAAGGGCAATATTAATTAGAAATATCATGCTCCTACCTGTATTGGTTTCCTCAAGACTAAGCCTTAAGTCACCCAAAAGTGCAATTTTGTTAGGTTTTTTTTGCGAAATTATTATTTCAGAGGATAAAAGTCTGCTACAAAGTTTTTAAAAAAAATCCCAAACTGAATCTATCATCAAGGAGTATACTTGCAGATTCCGAAAATGTAAAAAAAAGTTTTGTGAGTCGAATAGTTACTGATTTATGATGAGATACATTTTAACATGCACAAACGCAGTTATGACGTCAGAATGCCATTATAAGACATTTTTTGATAAAATCTTGTGTTGAGAGTTTAAAAAGTCTGCAATAAAGTTTGAGAAAAATTAAACCAAATCAGTCATCAAGGACTATTCTTGCAAAAATGCAAAACTTAGATTCTAATATTTGCTGATTTATGATGAAGTATGCTTCAAGCACAGAGCTAGACGAAAGAATACCTATTTTTGGCAGCATTCTTGTACAGTTTGGGAAAAAAATTCAAGGCATATATATGTACTCCTTCTTCAAACATCTCATCTTCTTCCTCTTCTTCCTCTTCTTCCTCTTCTTCTCCTCCTCTCATCTCCTCCTATACTTCTCCTCCACCCATCCCCTATAATTTCACATACTACTCCTCCTCCTCCTCCTTAACGTGTCCTCTTCCTGTCCTAATTAGCCTACCGAGTACAAAAATACAGGACGTAAAGCCTGAATCATCCATCCATTCTCCTCCTCCTCCTCATCCTACTTCTCATCCTGCTCCCATGTTCAACTACTTCCACGCCTCCTATCTTCCTTATCCTCCTCTCATCTCCTCCTCCTGATTTGACCACTGAATAATACATTTGCTATTTTGTCTAACCTTATGAATTTTATGAAATTGGGACTTGAAGTGTATTTTAATTTTATATACATATTAGAATACAATAATTTTAAAGAACATATAAATAATTAATTGCATTATTCAAGTAATTCCAAGTATCCAAGAAATTTCTCATTGAAATACTAAATTTCATTGATGCAATTGTAGAGGCGCATTTTTCCAACTTCTAAAGCATATCTAGAAAAGATTGAAGATCATCTGAACTTTCAATTGTCATTTTTTAATTTTCCTTTGTTTTACAGATGATTATCAGATCTTTTGTCCATGTGGCTGCAATTTTGTCTTCTTTTTTTATAGTCCTACATTTATAGAAAATTTCCTGCTCTTCTTTATTTAAATTTTCATTTATATATACACCAGTTCCTTTCAGTTTGCTCAGTGGCGTAGCCAGCGGGGGGGGGGGGGTGCAGAGGGGGCAAGTTGCCCCCCCCCCCAGAAAAGATTTTGGGGAAATTTTTGCAGACATATTGGCCAAAATGGGAAAATTTGGGGAAATTGTAAGAAAAAATGGGGAAATGATACGCAAAATGGGGAAATGTTCAGCAAAATGGGGGAAATAACCAGAATTGAGGGAAATGGTAAAAAAATTATGGGAAATAGATTTTAAAAAAGAAATTGAAGGAAAAGGGGATTATATGAAGAGTTTTTTTGGATTTCCTCATTTTTTTTCACAATTTCCCAATTTTTCTGGCCCCAAATGACATGCATCTGCAAAAAAAAAAATTTCACAAAAATTTTCAAAATGTAACCAACGCATATGGGACAGTTTTTGTGATCAAAGAAAGGTGTGCCAGGCCTTAGGTATTTGCAAATATTTTTAATCAAAATATGTATCTTTCTTTGAACCCTCACCTGCTTGTCAGTGAGGTGTACCAGAGTATGATACCTGAAGTTCAGAGGCTTTACCTGAAGTTCAGAGTCTTTGCTTCACAAGATTACGGCTAAGCTCGCACAGAATGCGTTATGAGACAGGAAGATGGGCGCGAATTCCTGCTGATCAAGGATGTGCCAATGTGGGAGCGTCAAAAACGAGAGCCACATCTTGCTGCACTGTGGATTAGCAGCACATCTTAGAGGAGTTGAATATTTGTGGGGAAACAACAAGTGACATTTTTGATGGTGAAAATAATGGCGCCAGTTTGCAGTGCAATTACGGCTTTAATTTGCTGAAATTATTTGAGTGATGACTGTCATAATTACTATGATCATTTTCAATTTGGACATTTTGTTTAAATATTGACATTTAAATTTCACTTGCTACAGATGCTTTGTATAACCAATGTTGGACATGTTTTACATGTCAATAAATAACTTACTAACTATCTAACAAAATTTGCAAGATTTCCAATTTTGTGATTTCACTTTTTGGAAATGTCCACCTTATTTTCCTTAAATTTACCAATTTTAAGAAAATTACCAAACTGTTATTTCAAACTTCCCCAATATTTCTCTTAAACCTTTTCTAACACGAAATTTTCTCCATAATTTTTGCAGTGATATTTCTGTGAACTGAAAGAAAATTTCTCAAGAGCTTTCATTTATCATGTTTATATCTCAACAGAATGCATAGAATTCTACAACATCGGTTTTTCTCCTTTCAACATTTATTTCCTTCGATTTCAGATCCTAGCTTTTCCTATTTTTTCAAAGAAATGCTTAATTTTTTCAGTTATAGGCCCATCTTCCATGAATTTCTCTAAATTGCCAACCAAGAAAGCAATTTCTTTAGCTCTTTTAAAAACTTCCCAACTTTTTAGCATTTTCACGGTATTATCCAGACATATTCACCATATTATTCAGACATATTACCAAGTAATTATTAATAATTTAGGGACAACCAAAATGGTAATGAGATTCTGAAAGAACTTATTAACATTGTGTTACAATGCGCGACACCCGAAAAGCCTGTTGCCTTGGTAGTGATTATAATTTTGGGGAAATGTTTTGGTGGTTTGCCCCGCCTGGAAAAAATCCTGGCTACGCCACTGAGTTTGCTTCTCAGATATATAATGTATTTCTTTTCGTTTCCAGATGTTGTTAAATTTAATTAGCATTACATTAGGTTTTTCCTTTTGCTCCTGTGGTGATCTGTTATGGTTGTCACTTTCCTCCATAACACTCATTGTGAGATCGGATGACTTCAGTTCGTATCCATCTTATCTTTTATAAGTTCAACAAATTCTTTCTCATTTGATTTACCTGTTAATCCAATTAATCTGAGCACTTTTGATCTGTCCCCTTTTTTTTGTGCATCTGTTTTCCTTATGCAACTCTGGTGCTTTGTCTATTGATCAGTGAGCCTTTTATCTATGTTTTGGTCATTCAGCCTCATTTTCAGGTTGCAGTCATTGAGCCTATTTTCCAGGTCAGTGATTCTGGCGCCTTGTTCTGCTATTTTTTCCTGTTGCATCTTGATACTCTCTTTGTTGAAATTAATTTCTTTTTTGAGCTCCAAGATGAGTGGCTTCATCACGTCTGTGACAGTGACAGCCAATTTTTGGCTTTGCGTCTGTGCAAAATTGCATTTTCTATGTCATTTAACGTAGAATCCTCACTCGTGCTTGGTGTTGTCGAGGACTCAAAACATATCTCACCATGATTATATCACAAACTACAGGACTTATATAATATGCAAATATTGTGCTTGATGGTGGATTTGAATAGGATTTTTTCTCAAACTTCATAGCAGACTTTAAACATCTGAAAACAAAATTGTCCCCAAAAAAAGTTGAAAATTGGCAAGTCGTGCATATTGTGACATAGATCTCATTGTAAATCAGGAAATATTTGACTCTCAATATTTTTTTTACCATTTTAGAATATGCAAGTGTTGTCCTTGGTTACAATATTTTCTCTCAAAATAGCAGACTTCAAAACTCTGAACACAAGAATGTTGCCAAAAAGTGCCCTAAAATAGGCATTCTGGCATCGTTACTCAGTTTGTGCTTGGTGAAACATATGCCTATCTCATCATAAATCTGCAATTATTAGACTCAAAATATATAAATTTAGACTTTTAGAATCTACAAGAATAGTCCTTGATTTTTTTTCTCTAACTTTATGCATGGCAGACTTAAGCTCTCAACACAAGAATTTATAAAAAAGTAAAAAATTGGCATTCTGACG
This sequence comes from Platynereis dumerilii, assembly GCA_026936325.1. NCBI lineage: Eukaryota > Metazoa > Annelida > Polychaeta > Phyllodocida > Nereididae > Platynereis > Platynereis dumerilii. The sequence goes on from JAPTHN010000004.1 coordinate 19,594,011, forward strand.
TCATAAAGTTCTCAGTTTGTGCATGCAAAATTGTATCACATCATAAATCGGCAACTATTGGACTCAAAAAACTTTTTTTTACATTTTCGGAATCTGAAAGTATAGGCCTTGGTGATAGATTCAGTTTGGGATTTTTTTAAAAAACTTTATAGCAGACTTTTATCCTCTGAAAAAATAATTTCGATAAAAACCTAAAAAAATGTACACTTTTGGGTGACTTAAGGCTTAGTCTTGAAAAAACCAATACAGGTAGGAGCATGAAATGTCTAATTAGTATTGTCCTTTAATATAGGCATCTTTTGACATCAAAACCATCTTTCTAACTTTAATCATTTCAGAGCAGGGAATTTTTTACTAACGAGAAAATATGCTTAATTAAATTTCCAGCGCTGAATGAGCCACAGATTTTGTATAAGCAACAATTTTGATGAGTCTAGGTGCTGGAAAATATTGTTTCCTCCATGATGTTTTTAAATTTTGTATATAAGACCAATATTAATGTCTGTAGGACTGTTTTTGTCTTCAAAACCATACAAAAGCAAGCTTTTATGCTGTGGCTGTAGGCCTCAAAATGGTGGCGCCACCATAGTGGAAAAGCACAGAACTACAAGTCGACATGCCCTATTATGTGGCAATGAGTAAGGATCTTGAGCCTTCTGGGTATGTAGTATCATTGTATAGGGATCTGTCACAGTGTGATACTAGTCAGTGTCATGTGATCTATTGATCTGATCTGTCTTTCCTAAGTTTTATGACAGATTTTCATGGATTTTGAGTCAAATAACTCATCAAATCATTAAGTAATTGATGACACACATTACTGTGACATTACAGCTCTTTGCAGATTGACAGTCCACTGGAAATTAAATTTTCTTATTTTCAATTTGCAAACTGACTTTGCAATGTCGATGACATTTGACACTTTTCTGCTGGTCTCCTAATCTTCTTATTTGATGATGTCCGTAAGTAATTTAATTAGTTTGTTGACTGCCATCAATGCTGTTAGATCTAAGTGTGAATCAACTGATTAACCATAACTGACACAAACAAAACATTTTAAAGCCAGTAACATCAGACGACCGCCTTGAAAGTTAATTTTGAAACTGTCTGGAACACTAATCTGCAAACAGCTATGAAGCAACATATCTTGTACAGTTGTCCCTGCATTATAAGACCCCTTGTTGTAAGACCACCTTGCCGTATGTGACCACCTTCCTCCCACACTAAGTAGTATTTTTGGAGCATTTTGCACCCTGACAAGAGACCACACACCCTTACGAGGGACCGCTTCATGACCGTAGAAGGGGCGGTCTTATAACACAGGGACCACTGTATTCACTTAATGGATAAAAAGATGGTCAAAATTAATTTTGACCAAAATGACAAGACACTTTTTAAGAGTTGTACTGGATTTAGTCTATTAGAAATGTACTTACTCTTTAATGGTAGCTGCCACCAGGGGGCTGAAAGTAAAACAATAAAGCAAAATTGTTATTCTCTTAATCCAATTTCAATAATGGGATTGCTTTTTCGTTTAATTGAATGACACAAATAATTTAATCACACCAACAAAATCCGATGTAACGTTGTTAATTGACTCCGTAAATCTTCATTAATATTCCATAGATTCAAATTTAATTTGGAAAGAATTCAATTAAAGCAATTAAAGCAAATGATATTAATGACATGTTATGTTTCTTGATAAAAGCTTGATTAATATTGTAACACATTAATTAGCAGCAACCAATTATCGAAATTATCCTGTTTGTGATTTTTTTTTAAAGAAAAAGGCACAGAATTATGATAATGCTCAGCTGCTGAGTAGACTTTTTTTGAGGTCGATGTTTTCATTGAGCGTTGATGTTTTCATAGAGTAATTCATCTACCTTAACAATTTTACTATTTTTGCCACCTCAGTGAAATTAATCAGATACTGCACCATATACATTTTTGCACCAGCAAGCTTCATTGCAATTTTTATCACATAAATACAACATCCTGCCGGCACTTCTTCAACACATTTACAAACACTAGCGGGAGAACGCCACATGGAATTTTGATTGCCATGATGAAAAGTTTGTAAGACATGTATTCTTTTAGGTCATGGAAATGCATTTAGTGCAAATATTAATTAATTTGCACATGAGAGGAAGTTCTGCAAGGCAGCTGGATTTATCGAGGTTTCCCTTCATGAATACATATTAGAGGGTCGGAGAAAACAACAACCTCTATGTGTTCACAGGGGCGTAGATTTTTCATTTTTGTAGGGGGGGCTGATTTTGGCGAACACAAAATTTGCGCGTGGCCCCACAGGCTGAAATCACGTGGCGGTTGATTTCGAGGGCAATTTCAAGGCCAAAAAGCCAATATGTTCGAATATTTTTAAGGATAGTTCTGAGACTTGTAGTTTCCACATTAAATGCACCAGGTATAATGGAAAAAACCTCTAAATATAATAGATTTTTTTAGCACCAAGTGGAAATAATTTCAAATTCTAGGGGGGGGGAAATCATATGATCATCCCCCCCAGGTTCATCCCCCTGTGTGTTCATAATGTGGTCCTTCCTGACTGATTTTTGTCAACACTGCGGAGGGCGGGGGGACATGTGGTAACATGGCTGGAGCCGGTGATATATGTCGATCTCTGCAGTTCTTTAGCAATTAAATTCTGCCAATGGCATAGTCTCATAATTTAACGCAGTTTTTCTTCCATATCAAGAAGTAGGGGCATTTCATATTATGTCCCCAGGGTTGGAAATTTGGGTAGTGGCAACTGGGGGACATGTCCTCCCTGTCCCCCACCAAATTGCATCCATGAGCAGACTTGGTCTCTCGCAGAGCTAAACTGAAGTGACTGGCTCTAGGACACCCGGCGGTAGAATTGGCAATTTAATATCAATTGATGTAAGATAAAATGCATGGAAGCAGCGATCACTCAAAAGATGCAGTGCCGCAGAGAATTGACAATTGGACAGTGAGTTCCGCCGTTGTTAATAATTTGCTTAAAAATGGAGCATGTAACATGATATGACACCTACAATAATTTTGCCATGACATGTGACTCGTAACATGAAGTAATTTAATAACATGTCATCAATATATTGCATTACCTAAGACGAAATCTAATAAAGGTACCAAGTTCAATGCCATTGTAAATTTAGGTTACCATGCCATATAACGATCATGACATTGCAAGGATGTGACATAACAAGATCAAGATGTTATTTCTGATCAGTATCAGGGCTGCATGTAAAACATATAGAGAGAGAGTATCCTTGCAACATTTCGTGCCATACACTGTAACATTTTAAATTTTGAGTCTGCTAAAATGATCGATTGAAATGGCTGCACAATTCCTTTGAGCTAACATGGCTTGTTGTTTTCAGCTTAGGTAATCTGTCTGTTATCATAACTTAAAACTATAAGCTATGTTCGCTCAAATGAGTTGTGCAGCCATCTCACTCAATCATTTAAGCAGACTCAAATTCAAATTTTACAGTGTGCCTCAATTTTAGTAATATTTTGTATCAGGACCCAGCGATGGAAAGCCTGAATGCTTTCAACTGAGCTAACCGTCATTCTCACTACATATGGCAGGTGAATAGAGACAACAGGAGGACACAGCAATGATGTGAAAGGATGATTGAAACTGCTGTCCAAAATAGATGTGTTCACATTGTTCAGGTGACCCGGTCAGAACAGGAGTCAAACCCGGGAATCTTCATTAGGAAGCCAAGAGTATAAACAACTCCGCTTACCGTCCTCCAACTTCCAAAAAATGGAAACAAATAAGATGACTCATCTGTAATGAATAAACCAATCTGCTTACGTGTTGTAGAGGGTTATATCAGGAATCCAGAGTAAATCTGGAGCTAGTCTAATATTTGTGATGTTTTCGTATTCATGCGGAGTCCACATCAGGTATTCATCAATCCAGGTCTGAAAAAAGAAGATAGAATATGTATGGGATCTGGGTTTGCCTTACAGAATGCAGATCTTGGTGAGAAGAGATTTATATGGGAAGAAGCGAAAGTACAATGAATATGTAGGTGAGAACAAAACTAAGATGGTATAATGTCCAGAATTTTGTTCAGTCTATCAGTTTATGATCTATGACTGCAAGTAATTTAACATAGAATTGGCGGACTTACTTGCTTGAAGCCTAAATGATAATTGCATTACTCACATATCTGGTCCATGTGCTCATGGAGAGCATGTTGTTCTTCTCATCTAAATCCATCTGAATAAGGCCAAGGCCAAAGTTGACGGGGACAGGTCGCGATATGTTGACGACTGGGCGGCCGTTTCTACCAATCTCATCGTAATTTGACATCAGTCGACCAATCAGGCGCTTCTCTGCTGATACTTGGCCACTGAAAAAGAAAAGGGGGAAAGGTTAATGTGATTACAATTAAGGAAATATCATGTAGTTTTTGATTTGTTATGGTAAAAATTGTGTCACTGATACAATCTTCTGGCCATGTTATGATTGATTGCAGGATTTGTCGATACTTCTCAAAACAAGCTCTTTTCAATTGAGATTATTGGCTATCTATTTGTGTTTTTATAGTCGAAACCTTCTTTGGGTAACATAAATAAAGATGGCTTGGTGGCCACTCATAACTGTGTTCTGACATGTCGGCCAGATTCGAATCCTGGACCCAGCGATTGGCAGACCAGCACGCTGCCACTAGACCAACCCAGAGCATAAACAACTAAAAATCACACAATGCAACAAAAAAAGATAGTTATTGGCCTACAGTGCTTCCTTGAGGTACTCCATGACATTGCAGCCGATGGAGCAATGGCTAAATTGCTTAATATGTACTACACATTATGCAAGTTTGAGTTATGAGAAGGAATGTGTTTCGTTTATATATTTAATTAGTGCACATGTAATTGGACTAATTACATTTTTGTAAATTTTCTGATGGCTTAAAATAACATTTTGTGTAATGGTATGACAGTATGCACTTTATGCATTCCGGCAACTAGAATAAATGACAATATCATATGGCTAGCCGAAATACTCGCTCCTCATTGGCCGACAACCGTGCCATATTCTACGATATTGCACACATGTTATTGCATGCTCATTTTAACATGTAAGAGATTGAACGGACCTGAGAGGAAGCACCACATTTGAGTGCTGCTGCAGCCACAAGCAAACAACGAAAGTGTGTTTTTCAATTTTACTAAAAAATGGGCAATTAGGATATAAACTTTTTGTGCTGATTATATTATTTCTTTTGTCAGAATAAAGCACTAAGTGGCACAAAAACAGCATTTTTGCCGATTTTTTGGCGATTTTTTTAGTGTTTAGGGGTCTAAAGTCTGCTATAAAGTTTCAGAAAAAATAAAAAAATTAATCCTTCATCAAGTATATGCCGCTTTCTTTGCATTTCCCACAAAAAAAACCATATGATATAACAGTTATTGCACATCACCTCCTGCAATATCAGTTTTTATGGCACCTCGGTGTCTAATATCGCACTCTGTCTGCGCCCTCGTGCAATATTAGTCACCTCGGTGCCATAAAAACAGATATTGAACTCGGTGCTGTGCAATAACTGTATAATATATTATTCATATCGGCTCAACAGATTAAAACTGCCACGACAAATCATTTGAATGTAATCACCTAATGGTTTTCAAAATTATGATTCGAATAATGTCTGATAATTGAAAAAAAAAATTATGTTCAAAATGCATTATCATCTCACTTTCACGTTTAGTATGGATCTGTCAGATACATGTATGTCTGGTTTTTAAGTGGAATGATCTAATTAGTAGGGCCGTTTAATGGAGTTATTGTCTGCTGCAGTCATGCTCTACAGCTGGGTATATCTCATGCCTAGTTCTCACGACGACGTAACAGGGCTTTCTTGTCGCAGCGCTTCTTGCTTTTCCAGGAAAGTAATGCCTAGATCACACGGAGACGTAACAGAGGGTTCTTGTCGCGGCGCTTCTTGCTTTTCCAGGAAAGTGGGAGGTTCTTAAGCTACATTCAACAATTCGGCGACGATATTTTCGTCTACGGCGCATCTTAAACTTCCTGGCCAAAAGTTCCTAGAAGTCACGTGACTTTATGGTGAGGCAAGAACTTGCTTCACGAAAGATTCAACCGGTTGAATCTTTACGAAGGAAGAAGCCACGATGCAAAATACCAGAAAGACCCCCAAAATGATTGGGCGAAGGTAGAGACAGCTTGGGCGAAGTTAGAGGCAGATTGGGCGAATCTAGAGAGTGCTTGGGCGAGGCTACTTATCATTGAGTCAATGGAACTTCGGCGAAAAAAGAGAACAACTCGCCGACGCAAACAGGCTGTTGAAACGCCGAAACAGCTACTTACTTCACCGTAACAGGTATTTGCTTGGGCGTAATTGAAGATTAGGGCGAAGTAAGAGGATGCTAGTGTGAAGTTAGAGGCAGATTGGGCGAAGAAAGAGACTCCTTGGGCGAATCTAGTTTAACATTGAAGCAATGGAACTGCACCGAGGCTCCTCACAACTCGCCGACACAGTCCTGCTCCCCTTTGGGGGTTGCTACAGCTCCAATTACGAGCGATTCGGCGTAGAAAACGAGTGCCTCGTCGTCCTAGGATCCACCCACGACGATGTATAACCTTTAATTGATTATATAATTGTCCAAAAATGGCTTTAATCGCCGAAATAGGTTCCTGGCACCTAGACAACTTCGCCGACACTTAACCACTGCCGTGAGAATATAGCATAAGAGGTTGTTAAACTACATTCAACAATTCGCCGACGATAATTTCGTCTACGGCGCATCTTAAACTTCCTCGCCAAAAGTTCCTAGAAATCACGTGACCGTTTGGTGAAGCAAGAACTTGCTACACGAAAGATTCATCGGTTGAATCTTTACGAAGCAAGAAGTGACGATGCAGAAGACGTGAAAGACCCCCAAAATGCTTGGGCGAAGGTAGAGACAGCTTGGGCGAAGTTAGAGGCAGCTTGGGTGAAGCTAGAGAGTGCTTGGGCGAGGCTATTTATCATTGAGTCAATACAACTTCGGCGACGAAAGAGAACAACTCGCCGTCGCAAACAAGCTGTTGAAACGCCGAAACAGCTACTTGCCTCACCGTAACAGCTATTTGCTTGGGCGTAATTGAATATTTGGGCGAAGCAAGAGGATGCTAGGGCGAAGCAAGAGGATGCTAGGGCGAAGCAAGAGACTCCTTGGGCGAACCTAGTTTAACATTGAAGCAATGGAACTTCACCAAGGCTCCTCAGAACTCGCCAACACAACTCTCTTCCTCATTGGGGGTTGCCTCATCAGTAATTACGATCCATTCGGTGTAGAAAACGAGTGCCTCGTCGTAATAGAATACATCAACGACGATGTATAACCTCTAATTGATTATATAATTGTCCAAAAATGGCTTGAAACGCCGAAACTTGGCTTCCTGGCACCTGGACAGCTTCGCCGTCGCTTAACCACTCTCATGAGAACTAAGCATCAGTGTTACGTTGATGAATTTAACAGAGGTTTTAAAAACCTTTTTGTTGAAATTATTGGCATACAAGAGACAATGTCTTTATTTTAGCAATGGAACCTGACATAATTGATCTTTAGCTTTGCAGATCTTTTCAAGGCACTTTTTTAAGGGTTGGTCGGTAGACTGTAAAACTTGAATATTGAGTCAGCTTAAACAATTAAGTGTGATGGTTGCATAATTCCTTAGAGCCAACATGGCTCGATGTTTGAAAGTTATGACAACAGACAGATTATCATAACTTTAAAGGGACAAAAAAAAAGCTGTGATCGCTTTTTTTCACAATTTCAATTTAACAACAATTTAACAATTTAACAGCTCAATTCTTCTACTGAAGGTAGAACATCTGTTGGGTTTGTCAATCTGGGAAGTTAAAGATTAAATATGTCTATCATAATTTTTCAATATATTTCTGCTCTAAGATGCAACAGGATCATTGATGCAAAAGCAGTTAAAATCATTCCTGTAGAAACGGAATGTAGAAAGTGGATTGTGGGCTTTTGAATAGTAGTATAAGTATAATATGGAGTATAGTGTAGTTTTCCCTGTTTACAGAAATAATTCATCGCAGGACTTGAAAGAGAATACTGGAAGAGGAAGAAGCAGTGACTTCCGAATATCTATACAATCAAATATTCATTCAATAGAAGAACTGAAAACAAAGAAGTCGACAAGCCTCTAAAGTTGTTATTGCCAGATAAGTCAGGCAGTAGCCGATGTGCATTACTAATTCTAGCGTCCAAAGGGAAAACCTAGTAAGTCACATTTAGGAGTTTCTGAGAAAATTGACTTTTAAGTTCCGGTCCTTACAGTGAGATATGGACTTACTGGGATGGCCGGTGTCATTCTGGGGTAACAGGGCCACTTCATGAAAAATCTAAACTTAATAGATACATGTCTCAGAAGTCCTATTTTGACCTGAACTCAATTTGGCCCAAAATGTGACTTACCAGGTTTTCCCTTTGCACGCTAGAATTGTGTAGCTTCATCTACCTTGTGATGTCCGTCTGCGTTTCCAATATGTAAGAAGCTATACCAAAATATATTTTGTGCAATTTGGTCATTAATCTGTTAAATTCAATTGAACATTGCAAAATTTATGGATAATGTTCCGGAAGTATCTCCATATCACACATAACAGGCAGAATCTGAAGTTGTTGTATCAGGAGCCTATCTTTTAAAAAGTTTGAGATGTCCTTATTCAAATGTTGGTGCTATTTCGAGGGAACAGACACAGAATACATCACAGCTATTTTGACTTGAAGCACAAAAAGCAATGATTGGCTTTTCAAGCCTGTTTGCCAAGAATGCAGAAAATAGCCTAATAGAACGCATTTTTCTGTACTAAGTGTAATACTTGTGATAAATCATGATGTGAAAACTTGTTGCAATACTAACAGCATGATTTAGAAGAAATTGATTGAGTTGACAAAAAATACCACAACAATCATGACCACTCGCATCTGCGGAGGATTCAGAAAAGTCAGACGGGTTTGATGAATTAAAATGTTCTAAAATATCTGATAGCTTATTTTATACATCAGAATCTACATGCCCAAGGGTTGCAACCTCTGGACGCCACCCTTAAATCCACCCTGGGCACATCTACAGCAATGTTGTGATGAAAGTTATATTGAATTGTATGGTAGAAGTGATGTTATGACACCGTCATGAAGTAATGTCAAAATACGATAGTATATGACATTGTAGCAACATTGTCACAACATTGCGAAAATATCCCTTCATTGTTGCAACATAAATTCTACCATACATTTCTATGTGAAAACAGCAGAGCCCTCAACCAGTTGGCAACATTGTGTTTAGATTGTGTGCCCCTTGGGATAAATTACCAATGTCTCTGTCTTTTCCTTTCTCTTTCCTTTTGAAATGTGATATGTCATGAAATGACAACGATATTATTCATAAAACATCTCATTGTTTCAGCACAGAAAGATGACATCCACATTATTCTACAACATTTGGACAAAGACCTGAATAATGTACATATGCCCATATCTTGGGTCTTTATACTGAAGGAAAATGTGTTTAGTAGTAAACAATCATTTTAATGAGGTAAATACTATTTTACCTTGCAAGGCAGTGAAGTTTTTAAATCAAGGCCATGATGGCATCTGAAAGGGGAAATTCAATAAAAACTGCTATACTAGTGCAAGACCTAAAGACAAGGTTACTTGAGGCAAAAAAAATCGAAAGGGTCTGATTGTTGCACAAGGAAAAAACATATATTTGGAAATCATGCGTCTGGCATTGACACAAAGAGACGGATAATTAATTCCTTTAAAGTTCAATTTTGTGATACTTTTTGTCTAAATTCAAAGACAATTTTCTTATGAAAGTAGAAATTTGATCTTGCTCAAATTTTACACTTGCAAAAATTACTTGTGGATACATTTTGCCAATCAAAAAGATCCAGAAAGGCCATGGCTTGACATATTGTCTTAACGGTAACACAATCCTGATGGTTGCAATGAAATAAAATAACAAAGATTGTGTAGAACTTAAGCTTATTTCATTCTGGAAACTGCACTGGCAGTTGAGAAACAGAAAGAGCAGGATGATTTCTTTCATAATTTTTCAGTTTTGTGATAATTTTTAAAAGGCAGTTTTCTTACGAATGAAGAAATTTATCTTGTTCAAATTTTACTTACTCTTCTTTCAAAAGGCATCAATCAATTAGTGTCACTGTTTCATAATGTTTTCAGATTAAAAAATTTTCATGTCTGACGTTTTTATGCACAAATTAAAGAAGCCAGTCTTCATGGTTGTCTGCATTGATTATTTTAATTGGCAATATTCTTGAAATGTCATTGGGACAGCGATTATTGAATGTTTCAAATGTCAATGATCTTCAATGTCATGTCCAGAGAAATTTGATACCGATGTAAGGCATTATGTTCCAGATGCAAAAATCAACTGCAATCTTGTTGGGAAATTGTTTGAGAAAAGCACTTAAATGATGGCTTGCAGAGGAACAATGCTGTTGTGAAATAATGTCTTCTATAGGACGATTGGGGGGGGGGGGTGCGGACCATCACATATCAATCGGGCAGGATGGGAAGAGAAGTAACCTTCTCATCTCTGAGCTATTCTGCAGCATTTGGGCAAACAATCCTAAAACATCTTACATCAGTATTTCGTGCTGTGCAGCAATGCAGTCGAGATGCACCATTTTGTAGAGTCACGAGTCTCAGCAAGAGCAAAACACCTTCTACAGAAATATGATACCTCACTGTTGTATTCAGACACTAAAGTACTTGTTTGTGTCTCTTAAAACTTTGGAGAGTACCTCACAGAAACTGTTCATTAAGAATTTAAAGCATAAAAGACTTGTTTTGAATGTGATACCTGATAGGCCTACACTTTTAAAAGCACAATGTCTACCCTATGTCATCAGATTTCATTACAATCTCTTCAGAACTCTTCTGAAATTTTCAGAACTGATAACGAATTAAAAAGTTTCAAAACTAAGTATACCAGCAGCTTATTTTCATCAAGTATCAAGAGTATAAAAGACTGTTCTCTGCATACGATATTTGATTTGCATGGACTAAAAAGCAGTATATTTTTTAAACCAAGGGAGGATTGGCAAACTCTGTCTATCAATTGTTTTCTTTTAATGGTCGAATGATATTAGATTGCATATTTGATAGAGTATTGGTCTTCCGGTATAATGGAGACAGGTTATTTTTTAGGTCCCACATATCTTAACATCTTGTTGCTATTGATCCTTCATTTGACTTTCTTTCTGTTCACTAATCTTGAGAAGTGGAACCGAACATATACAAAGTAAAATATCATCTCTCTATTTTCCCTTTATCTTAACAACAACAAAAATGAAAGAGAAAGACTTTATAAGCACAGACCACAAAAGGACTAAGAGGACGATATTGTGTAAGTAATGAAATATTCATAGTGTAGAAGATTCAAATTGAGGAAAGAAATCTTTATTGCTCAGCAGACCTTTGGAAAAGTCTCAGAGGTAAATGGTGGGGGTGGTAAAACCATAAAGACTGGCTCTAAGGCATCTAATGCTGGTAAATGCTATGCTAAAAAGAATATTTTATTATGTTACCAAAACAAAATTGTCTATTTTAAAAAAATCTTCAAACTTTATCCATGTTGATATTCATTCTAAAAGAGACAATAGAGAAATCTGAATAAGGTGCTTTTCCTTTTATTCTTCATTATGAGAAAGAGTATTCTTAACTTGCAAACACCTTTCATTTAACAAATACTACTAAATAAGAATTACCTGGAAATTGTGATGCCCTAAACAAAAAGATACGACCAACCATACCTCCGATTTTTTAAATTTTCATGTTGGAGAAGCTCAGTTTTCTTGGTCCCCATTCAGTACGAACTAATATCACAATCTATTGCATGAAAGACAAAAAACTGGACTTGATCTGGGCCTACATCAGATTTGTTTCAACACATGGGAAACTTCTGAAAGAATAGAGTTATGCATGAACATTGTGACAAATTGCCATCACTTGACTTTTTTGAGCAAATAAAATGTCAAGAAGCCACTTATCCGAGTTGTACACCAATTTTGTTGCTGCCTTATCAAATATAATCATGAAATTATGTGTGATTGCTGTGTCATCCTCAATCATGCATCCATCGATAAGAGGCTTTGTGAAGTCAAAGTATGGCAAGTGACTGGCAAGCTTCTTTTTTCAGTTAAAGGGAAAAACTGATAATTTCTTACCAGGAAAGAAAGAATCATACATATTTTGACCTATGCAATCGTCAGCAATATATTATATCTTGAGGCATAAAACTCCACTTTGCATGGAAAATATGTATGACTTTTAGAAAAACATGCCGAGGAGGTCAGCCATGCCATTGCAATGTACTTATCACCAGAAATTTCTATTGCATATTGACCTAAAGGTTACAATTGGTGAACATTGCGGCAGAAGTAAGTATGAATTTGTGAAACAAGGCTCACATGACCGGTACTATCTAAATGTCAGCTCCAGAATATATATTAATTTGATTCTATGAGCAAAAAATTGAATTTCTGAGAGGAGGCACATCAGCGTAAACAATATGCCAATTTGGTCATTACATTACCTTTATCAGATATTTAAATTATATGATTTGACAATTTGCTGCTTATAGAACAACCTTTGCCTGATATTAAGAAAAATTGTGTTTGTATAAACAACTGATTTGAATATTTAAAAGAGTTCCCATCGCAGACTTTACACAACATTATAGTTGCAAAGGTGACATTAAACGTTCTTCTAATCCTTCACAAAAAGACAGGTTCATACATTATTAAGGGGATCACTTGTCACCTGGGGGACTTTAGGAGTACCTGGTATTTTAAGTGGCGTTGTTTAACTTTATTCCTTTGTACTGAAGAAACTTTCCAACTTCTGAAAGTCAGCTTGAGACAAAAAAAAGTGAAGATCATTGTTATGCCTTATTCTGACTCTTAGTCTGAGGTATCCTTACTATCTAATAAATATTTGCTAAATACATGAAGATGCACGTCTACCTGGAATTATGAAGCTTACATTCATTCAGGCAGCAGACTAAATATGACATTTTGTCTTTTCAATCTTCCTTGCAAATATGCGATATGACAGAGTTAGCATTTATTAGATGTACAGAATTATGTTGGCATGATTATACATGCTTCTTGTTTGATCTTCTGGTTTGAAAACCATTTTTAGAAAAGTGCAACAGCTCAGCCAGAAAAGTAAACTTTCCCCTCTCTATATAAATCATTGTGCTATAATAACTCTAGAAATACACCAATTAATGTGCTAATTAAGTATCATAATGAGCTTGTAATGTTTCTGGCAAACTGCTCCGGAAATGATATGCTACCCGCTGGCAATTCTTCAAAGTGACTCCAATACCCATCAGTAATCTTTTCCCAAAAAGACAAAGCGACACTGACATCCTATAGAAGTAACAAATCATTTCGTGGTGCATACACATATCTGGACAACCTTGAGTACAAAAATACAAAAGCTCAGCCAGAAAAACGAACCTTCCCCTCTGTTTGTTATTCAGCAGCATTTGAGCAAACAAGCCTAAAACACCTTGGATGGGTATTTCGTGCTATGTAACAATATGGCTAAGATGCGCCATATTGTATAGTCACAAGTCTCGGCAAGAGCAAAACACCTTCTACAGAAATATGATACCTCACTGTTGTATTCAGACACTAAATACTTGTTTGTGTCTCTCAAAACTTTGGGGAGTTCCTCACAAGAACTGATCATTAAGAATTTAAAGCATAAAAGACTTGTTTTGAATGTGATACCCAATACATATTTAAGAGCAGAATGTGTACCCATTTTATTACAATCTCTTCAGAACTCTTCCGAAGTTTACAAAACTGAAATGAATTAAAACTTCAATTTTTTTCAAAACTAAGCATATCAGCAGCTTATTTTTATTAAGTGTCCACACTATTCCTTTCCTCTAAATAGTGCACACTGGTGCTGATGGGGCTTAAAACACAAACTTACTCAATCACCCCATCCACACTATTCCGCAATGTAAAATATCATTCTTTTGCATATGATATTTGAAGTGCATGCACTAAAAAGCAGAATATTTTTTAGGCCCAGGGAGGATTGGCAAGCCCTATTCATCAATGGTTTTCTAACTGTTCTTTTAATGACCGAATGATATTAGACAGCAATCTTCCCATGTAGTGGCAACAGCCCGGTATATTTTAGGTCCCCACATATCTTGACATCTTTGACTCTCTATCGCTTCATTAATCTTGAGAATGAAATCGAAAAAAATATACAAAGTATAATATCATCTCTCTATTTTCCCTTTATCTTAACAACAACAAAAATGAAAGAGAAAGACTTTATAAGCACAGACCACAAAAGGACTAAGAGGACAATATTGTGTAAGTAATGAAATATTCATAGTGTAGAAGATTCAAATTGTGAGGAAAGAAATCTTTATTGCTCAGCAGACCTTTGGAAAAGTCTCAGAGGTAAATGGTGGGGGTGGTAAAACCATAAAGACTGGCTCTAAGGCATCTAATGCTGGTAAATGCTATGCTAAAAAGAATATTTTATTATGTTACCAAAACAAAATTGTCTATTTTAAAAACTTTATCCATATTGATATTCATTCTAAGAGAGACAATGGAGAAGTCTGAACAAGGTGTTTTGCCTTTTATTCTTTATCATGAGAAAGAGTATTCCTAACATGCAAACAACTTTCATTGAACAAATACTACTAAATAAGAATTACCTGGAAATTGTGATGCCCTAAACAAACAGATACGACCAACCATCAGCTCAATCTTACTGTCGAGACCCAGTACCCTTAAGTGAGTGACTAAGACTAAGTGGGTGTGAGTCCGTAAAATTTTATCTAATTTTTCATTTTGAAGTTGGAGAAGCTCAGTGTTTTATGAATTTTGGAAACTTGTACCGTGGAGGTCATCCATGCCATCGCAATTTACTTATCAACAGAAATTTCTATTGCATACTGACCTACAGGTTAATAATTTGTGAACATTGCGGCAGAAGTATGTATGAATTTGTCGAACAAGGATCACATGACCCCTACTATCTGAATGTTAGTTCCAGGTTTCTGGAACATACATAACTGGGTCATTCTCAAATTTTGGGACAATTTGCGTCACTCTAGCTCCCTGACATTAATATGAATGCTATATATATCTGAAGCGTCACTCTGCATCTGTTATTCATATTTCTACTTAGAACCACTGCATTTGGAGCAAAAAGTCATTCATTAGACTTTTTTTAATGCATTATGTCCAGAAATCCGTGCAAAATCAATGGTTTTTCCCTGTCACTGGACCTGACATGACAAAATCAAGTGTTCATTTTCCTCCTAAGATACCATTATTTTCAAAATTTCTTTGCACGATTCATGGGAATATAGACTTGAATTTATATTTAGTTCATATTCAATGTTTTTTTGGTATAATTTCATTGATTAAATTGATACAATAGTCGTGTCACTAATTTATGTCAATTTTTTTGTCCCCTCCGTTACTTGCCATAGCTCTGTTCTTTATTGTTTTTTATGAGCTATTTTCACTGAATATCATCAGACGCATGTGCGCCATAGTGCCACTGCCTTGCAGACTTCATAAAACATGTATTCAATAAATTATGACATAATGTTCATAAAAAATGTTTTTGGTCCCACTAAAATGTCCCCTCCGTTTCCTTCATTCCCAAGCTTACCAATGATAATTTTACAGAGCAATTTCATGTATATATTGCTGAGGGTGGCAGGTTTTAATATTCTGCAATTATTTTGTCTAATCTCCAAAATAAAAAGCAGTAATGAGCAAAAAGCAAAAAATTGTTCCCCTCCGTTACCGTCCACTCCGTTACCAGATCATGAGCAAGAAATCGACATTTGGACCAAAAAATCTACTGATACGAGATGAAGTACTTCTGAAAATAATAGTTACATCAATCTTTTATCATTTTTCCTTTTGTTGCTGTTCCTACAGTTGGTTTTTTACATCAAAATTCCCCTCCGTTACCACATTGTCCCCTCCGTTACAGGACAATTTTCCTATACCCGTTGTCCCGAAATTTGAGAATGGCCCAACTATGATTCTATGAGCAAAAAATTGAATTTCTGAGAGGAGGCACATCAGCGTAAACAATATGCCAATTTGGTCATTACATTACCTTTATCAGATATTTAAATTATATGGTTTGACAACTGGCTGCTAATAGCACAACCTTTCCTTGATATTAAGAAAAATTGTGTTTGTAGGAACAACTTCTCGTTTGAATACTAAAAAGAGTTCCCATCACAGAATTTACACAACATTATAGTTGCAAAGGTGACATTAAATGTTCTGCTATTTCTTCACAAAGACAAACTATACATTTTTAAAGGGATCACTTGTCATCTGGGGGACTATTGGAGTACCTGGTATTATATGTGGCTTTGTTTAACTCTATTCCTTTTGGTATTCCTTTGTACTGAACTTCTGAAGAAACTTTCTAATTGCTGAACGAAGCTAGTTGAGACAAAAAAAAAGACGTGAAAATCATGGTCACACTTTACTCTGACTCTCATTCTGAGGTGTTCTTACCATCTGATGAATGTTAGCTGAATTGATACATGTCTGCTTGAGGACTATCTATTCAACACATTCAGAAAGGCCATGGCTTGACATTTTGTCTTTGCGGCAACACAATCCTGGTGTTGTGATGAAATGAAAATTGGAATAGAATCATTTAAAGCTTTTCATTCTGAAAAGCATACTGGCATTTGAGACAACCAAAGAGCCGGATAAATGATTTCTTTAATTTTCAATTTTGTGGTACTTTTTGTTCAAATTAAATTTAAATGACATCTTTTGAATGAAGAAACTTATCTTGTTCAAATTTTACTTTCTCAGGTCTCAAAAGGTATTGATAAATAAATGTTGCTGTTTCATAATGTTTTCCTATTTTAACATTATTTGTGTCAGACATTTTTATGAGCCAATTAAAGAAGTCGGTTTTCGTGGTTGTCTGCATTGTTTATTGTAATTGGCAATATTCCTTAAATGTCACTGGAACAGCAATTACTGAATGAAAAATTATTGTTTTCAATGACAATGATCTTTAATGCTATGTCTGGAGGAAATTAAAAACTGGTACAAGGCACCATGTCACAGATGCATAAATTAACTGAACAATTTGTTATCTTTTTTCTCTTGTAATCTTATATATAATACACCTTGATGATGGAATATACATGACAAGAAGCAAAAGGAAAGCTATTGTTAATTGATATGGATAATATATACAGAAAATTTTACTTTTGAAGTTATGACTGAAAAACATTGCTTCCGAATAAAGTACTACTTGATTCTGTTTATTGAATTCTTTCACAAGACAATCACTTCCTATTATAAGTCACATATCTCACTTAATTACGAAAATGATTATTAGGAACCAAGGCATACCCCACCCCATACAATGGGCATATTCTGCACAATTATAGGAAGTATTTTGTAACTTTGTTGCTAACGTCTGCCATTCATTCCTAAG
This sequence comes from Platynereis dumerilii, assembly GCA_026936325.1. Classification (NCBI taxonomy): domain Eukaryota; kingdom Metazoa; phylum Annelida; class Polychaeta; order Phyllodocida; family Nereididae; genus Platynereis; species Platynereis dumerilii. The sequence goes on from JAPTHN010000004.1 coordinate 19,611,576, forward strand.
AGACAATGTAGAATTCTGAATATGATGTTTTTTTTTTTAGTTATTCTTTAAACTGAGAAGAGCTATTCCAAACTTTCACACAAACTTAAACAAACACATACGACCAACCACAGATCAATTTTACTGTTGAAAGCCCACACTCTTAATTATGTTGGTATAAAACAGGAAATGGTGAAAGAGTGATGGGTCTGAAATTCCCCTTGGGTGGAATTGGACAAAAGTCTGCTGCAAGAAGGATTTCTGTAAGTAAGGTAGAAGTAAATCTGCTATCAGTTTCCGAATGAACAACTTTAGGAAAGAGTTTTAGAGGGCTACGATCATGAGATACTACCTCAATCTTTTTTCCTATTTATCAGAGCTATCTTGGTGACTTGTGGATATTGTTGCCCAGCAGATAAAGTGTTGCACTCATACATGCAAGGACGCTGGTTCATAAAACCCTTATCACAGATTGGAGGATCAAAGCAAATCCTCCTCTAAGCAATGTTTTACTCCACCCAGGTGTAAATGGTGCTTTGTAATAGGCAGAGATGTTTTAAGCTTATGTTAGTGTATCTTGATCTGGTCTGCCAAGGAAGTAAATTCTATTATCACTCGAGCACAACCAAATAAAAATCACGTTTTCTCTTTGATTAAACGAAGAATAACTTGACTCAAGATAACTTTGGAAACAGCAATGGTAGTTGTATTCACTGATTTTGTGTTAAATTGATGCCTTAAAAATTTGGTAAAAATTCAATACTTATTTAAAACCAAATTAAAAATGATCATCAAGTACCCAAGTAAAGATTCAGATTACTTCTAATAATTTCACCGTATATCTTTAGAAGTAGCATTCAAGGTATTATATACGTATATTGTTGTTGATTTTCTGAGATCTTGGAAGTTAAAAGCATGATTCATGAGAGGCAAGCAACTTGGCTGGTGGAAGCGAACGACTGATTATTTCTTGCACGGCGAAAAGAAAATATACATATTTTTTCATTTACAATCATCAGCAATATAATAATATGTATGAATTTTAGACAAATGTTCGGAGGAGGTCAACCAAGTCATCGCAGTATGGAAATTTCTACCGCACTGTTGACCAAGAGGTTGACATTGCAGAAGTAGTATGTATGAATTTGTGAAACGAGGATTACACGTAAGCCCCGTAGGCCTGTTCTATTCGAAAGTCGAGTGCAGGTTTCCTGGATATTATGAGCAGAAAGACGATTTCTTCGGCCGCCTCCAGGGGCAGATGAGCATGCACAATACACCAATTTGGTCATATATCACCACAATAACACAGTAAAATTAAATGGTATAGACAATTTCGTGGATGATTATACCACAAACTTTTATATGCTATCAACAATAAATAGATTTTTTATTAAACGAAAAACTTCTGATTTCAGAACTTATAGAGTTCCCATCACAGACGTAGCACAACATCAGTTGCACAGGTGGCGCCGGAATGTTCTTCTAATTCTTCACAAAGAGACAGATCCATGCATTATTAAAGGGATCAGTTGTCACCTGGGGGACTGCAGGAGTACCTGGTATTTTAAGTGGCTTTGTTTAACTTTATTCCTTTGTACTGAAGAAACTTTCCAACTTTTGGAAGGAGCCAGGGTGAGACAGAAAGTAAAGAAGTAAAAATTATGTTTATACATCACTCTGTCGGGAATAACATACAAATGTAGATAATGCAGTCACACATCTTCAGAGAGAGAAACACCTTGGCTTAGCCATGCATAAGCTTTATTCCGAAAGCTCATCACCTGTGACCCTGAATTTCTATGCCAGTGTCCGATTCCAGCTTGTAACTGGAGTAACGTTTGCATGTTGGAAGTAAAGGCTTTCAGCTCTCAAATGATTTTGTGATCTTGTACATGATCTTTCATGCTTTTCTGGAGTGAGAGGTCATGACATCTTGCACACAAACGCAGCAAAATACTTTCTAGGAATGGTGCACTTGGCCATTGCTGACATCTTACTAATTTCAATTTGGGACTGGTGGAATTGGTGCATGATTGGTCTGCTGTCTTCTGACTTTGCTCATTTCAAATTATTGAAAATTAATAAAATTTAGGCCCAGAAAAGATCGCTTGTGTACATATTTAGCTTATTCAACACATTCTGAAAGCCATGGCTTGACATTTTGTCTTTGCCGTAACACAATTCTGATTGTTGTGATGAAATGAAAATTTTAATATAATCATTTAAAGCTTTTCTTTCTGAAAAGCATACTGGCATTTGAGACAGGCAAAGAGCCGGATCAGTGATTTCTTTAATTTTCAATGTTTTGGTACTTTTTGTTCAAATTTAAAAGACATCTTTCTTATGAAGAAAATAATCTTGTTTAAATTTTACTTTCTTAGGTTTCAAAAGGTATCGATCAATAAATGTCACCATTTCATAATATTTTCTGGTTTTAACACTTTTGCATCTGTTTTTAATGCACAAATTGAAGAAGACGGTCTTCAACTCTTTATGGTTGTCTGCATTGTTCATTTTAATTGGCAAAATTCCTTAAATATCGCTGGAACAGCAATTATCAAAAGAAAAATTGCTTCAATGTCAATGATCTTTTATGGTATGTCTGGAAAAATTCGAAACTGAAGTGAGCCATCATCTTACAGATGCATAAATTAACAGCGAATTTACCTGCAATGCCCAATCAGCAATCCATTAAAAATCCTCAGATATTGAGCCTCTGACATTTTGTAGAAGTAACATAACTTTATGTTGGCTTTCACTTTAATAGATAACCATCTTTGTGTTATTCTTCAGTATTTTTGCAAAAAAGCCTAAAACGCCTCACTTTGGTATTTCGTGCCATGTGGCTATATAGCCAAGGCTTGCCAAGCGCTCCGGAATGGAACGTCACATCTTTCCTTTTGTTAAGCACAGTGTCCTTGAACGAAGTTTAGGGTTAAAAAAAATGTACAAAGAATCTGTCAACGCAGCATTGTAGTATGTGGTCTCACCTTCGATTTGGTGCAGAGATCAAAAAAATCTGTTGGGAAAATTTTGAGAAAATGTAAATTTAAAATTATTGGTTTTTCACACCCTTGTGGCACGCAAAATATCCATTATTGAATTTTGAAAATGATCTATTTGAATAAGTTGAATGTAGAAATGTTTTCTTTGAACACCATGGTTCTTATATTAACAGTTAAACAAATTCAGAATTATGACTAAATGGATTTTAAAGGAATATATTCAGATGGTGTTACAAACTTGCCAGACTACATCCCGCATTCTCGGAGCACATTTTTAAAACATCTAATCAACTGAACCTACAAAGGTTTACTAATTCATTGAGTGCCTTAGTTAAGTAGCCAAACACTGCCGCAATATAGCCAATGATAAGACATATTTAGATATTTTATAGCATTTTTATACTCATATTCCGAGACATATGTCGCAACACTTACAGAGTGCATCTCTCCAAATTGATATCAAAACCTCTCATCCCAATCTGAAGAAATATGATTGTCCCAAATGTCCATTCCTTAAATATGATAATTTTGTTCACGGATTTTATTTTTGGAAGGTATGTTATAAATTTTCTTCAATTGTGCTAAATTCTCAAATTAATACTTTCTCTGTAGATTTTGCATCTCTAATGCAACATATTGGCAAGAAAATACGTATAAGATACATTTTTCAGTGTTGTCAATCTGACCATGAAAGAAAAACAAGTAATTTCGCCAATATTATTTGTTTCAGAACTTCTTGTGTGAAGTTAACTTGGTAAAAATGCTGATAACTCTTTATTTTGTATGGAAAGTTCACAGATAACTGATATTAACTATGTGACTACAGAGTAGAATGTGTTGACTAATAGTTTAATAATATGTTGATTGCACAAAGGCATGATACTACTAAACAACTGAATCTTGGTGGTATGCAACTACTAAATTCCAAGATATAATCTTAATAATTGGCAAAATAAGGTAAGCAAAGCACTCAAAATCCTTCAGAAGACCACAAATTGCTACCTATATTTCAATGGATAAAGACACTGTAATATAACTTGTAATTGGCCATCTTATATGTTCATTAGCCCACTTGCATAGTTTTTTGTATTGATTTTAGAAAATAATTTTTTCAAAATATATAGTTTCCTTAAATACCAAATACAACCTAAATGCAAAGATGTGGTGAAGATACAAATTTGTATGATCCCAGCAGTAGGTATTAATACAGGTGTCTGCTGTTTATTGTCTGATAACTTTACAGATGTTTTGTGAATCTATTTTGAAAAACATCAACTGGTGAAATGCTAAAAATCTCACTTTACATCACAAACGAAGTTAACAAGGCAGTTTCTGACATGCTGGTGGTTCATTTGCCGCTTTTCCTTAGTTCAAGAAATAATAAAGCCGAAATGGTCATGTTTATATATGATTTAAACACATTATAATATTTGGTGAGTTTGCAACACCCTTATCTAATGGAAATTATGTTAAAATTGAAAATAAAAGGCTTTTCTTTGATTTTTTTTACCTGATTGAGTAAACTAATGTATAACTATATAAATTATGATGTTTCAGTATTACTGAACTGCCATTTTATATATCTATAGCAGATATTTTGCTTGCAACAATGGTGTGAAAAACCAAAAATTTTAAAATTCAATTTTCTCAAAATTTTCCCAACAGATTTTTTTGATCTTTACATCAAATCGAAGCTGAGACCTCATACTACAATGCTGCGTTGACAGATTCTATGTACATTTTTTTTAAACCTGAACTTTGTTCAAGGACACTGTGTAAGCCCTTAATTATCAAATGCTTGAGGTGAATAAGACATATATGACTTCTACATCTCACTTAATATGAAAATGATTACTGGAAACCAAGGCATACCCCACCCAACACAACGGGCATAGTCTATACAATTATCAGAATTATTTTGTAACTTTGTTGCAAACCTTCTGCCATTCTTTCTAAAAGAGACAATGTAGAAGTTAGAAGTTATGGTGTTTTTCCATTTATTCTTTACAAAGAGAAGAGCTATTCCAAACTTGCAAACAAACTTTAATTGAGCAAACACTACTAAATAAAAAGCATCTGGAAATTGTGATGCCTTAAACAAACTCGTTCAACCAACCACAGCTGAATTTTACTGTCGGGAGCCCACACTCTCAATATAACTGAATGATTATGTTGGTATAAAACAGGAAATAATGAAAGAGTGACGGGTCTGAAATTCCCCTTGGGTGGCATCAGACAAAAGCTTGCTGCAAGAAGGATTTCTGTAGGTAAAGTAGAAGTAAAGCTGCTATCAGTTTCCGAATGAACAACTTTAGGAAAGAGTTTTCGAGGGCTACGATCATTAGATACTACCTCAATCTTTTTCTATTCATCAGAGAATTTTTCCTTACTTACTGCCCAGCAGATAAAGTGTTGCACTCATACATGGAAGGACGCTGGTTCATCAAACTCTTATTGGAGGAACAAAGCAAATCCTCCTCTAAACAATGTTGTACTCCACCATGTGTAAATGGTGCTTTGTAATAGGCAGAGATGTTTTAAGCTTGTGTTAGTGTAGTTTGATTAGGTCTGCCAAGGAGGTAAATTCTATTATCACTTGAGCACAACCAAATAAAAAAGACGTTTTCTCTTTGATAGAATGAAGAATAACTTGACTCAAGATAGCTTTGGAAACAACAATGATAGTTGTATTCACTGATTTTGTGTTGAATTGATGCCTTAGAAACTTGGTAAAAATTCAATACTTATTTAAAACCAAATTAAAAATGATCATCAAGTACGCAAGTAAAGATTCAGATTACTTCTAATAATTTCAACGTATATCTTTAGAAATAGCATTCCAACTTTTATATACATATGTCGTTGTTGAACTTCTGAGATCTTGGAAGTTAAAAGGCATGATTCATGACAGGCAAGCAACTTGGCTGGTGGAAGCGAACAAATGACTATTTCTTGCACGGATAAAAGGAAATATATATATTTTTTCATTTGCAATCATCAGCAATATAATAATATGTATGAATTTTAGAAAATGTTCTGAGGAGGTCAACCAAGTCATCACAGTATGTAAATTTCTACTGCACTGTTGACCAAGAGGTTAACAATTTGTGAACATTGCAGAAGTAGTATGTATGAATTTGTGAAACGAGGATTACACATAAGCCCCGTAGGCCTGAACTATTTGAAAGTCGAGTGCAGGTTTCTTGGATATTATGAGCAGAAAAATAATTTCTTCGGTCGCCTCCAGGAGGCACAGGAGCATGCACAAAACACCAAATTGGTCATATATCACCACAATAATACAGTAAAATTAAGTGGTTTTACAAATTTCTTGGATGATTTTACCACAAACTTTTATATGATATCAACAATACATAGTTTTTATAGACAAAAAACTTCTGATTCCAGAACTTATAGAGTTCCTATCACAGACGTAGCACAACATCAGTTGCACAGGTGGCCTTGGAACGTTCTTCTAATCCTTCACAAAGAGACAGATCCATGCATTATTAAAGGGATCACTTGTCACCCGGGGGACTGCAGGAGTACCTGGTATTTTAAGTGGCTTTGCATAACTGTATTCCTTTGTACTGAAGAAACTTTCCAACTTTTGAAAGGAGCCAGTGTGAGATAGAAAGTAAAGAAGTAAAAATTGTGTTTATACATCACTCTGTCAGGAATAACATACAAATGCAGATAGTGCTGTCACATGTTTTCAGAGAAGGAAACACCTTGGCTAAGCCATGCATAAGCTTTATTCCGAAAGCTCATCACCTGTGACCCTGAATTTTTATGCCTGTCTCCGATTACAGCTTGTAACTGAAGTAATGTTTGCATGTCGGATGCAAAGGCTTTCAGCTCTTACATGATTTTGCGATCCTGTACATGATCTTTCATGTTTTTCTAGAGCAAGAGGTCATGACATCTTGCACACCAACGTATCAAATTACTTTCTAAGAATGGTGCACTTGACCATTGCTGGCACATTATCAATTTCAATTTGTGTATGGTGGACTTGGTGCATGATGTTCGACTGTCTGGTGGCATTACTAATTTCACATCACCAAAAATGTACAAATGGTATTTCAGTCCAGCAAACATTGCTTGTGTACAGATTTAGCTCATTCAACACATTCTGAAAGGCAATGGCTTGACATATTGTCTTTGCAGTAACACAATCCTGATTGTTATGATGAAATGAAAATTTGAATAGAATCATTAAAGCATTTCATTCTGAAAATCATACTGGCATTTGAGACAATCAAAGAGCCGGATAAATGATTTCTTTAATTTTCAATTCATTTGTACTTTTTCTTCAAATTTAAAAGACATCTTTCTTATGAATGAAGAAACTGATCTTGTTCAAATTTTGCTTTCTCAGGTTTCAAAAGACAAGGATCAATAAATGGCACCGTTTCGCAATGTTTTCCTGTTTTAACATTTTTGTGTTTGACTTTTTTATACTAAATCTAAAGCGAAATTAAAGAAACCGGGCAGGTCTTCATGGTTGTCTGCAATGTTTGTTTTAATTATATATATATATTATATAATATTCCTTAAATATCGCTGGAACAGCAATTACAGAATGAAAATTGTTTCAAAAATCCATTAAAAATCCTCAGATATTGGGACATCTTGTAATTGTAGAAATAACATAACGTCATGTTGGTTTTCACTTTACAAGATAACGTTGACTAGAAAAACACAAAAGCTCAGCCAGGAAGGTAACCTTTCCCATCTTTGTGTTATTCTTCTGTCTTTGTGCAAACAAGCCTAAAACGCCTCACTTTGGTATTTTGTGCCATGTGGCAATATATCTTAGACGCTCCGTATTGTAAAGTCACATCTCTCCGTTTGTTAATCCCTTAATCATCAATAATTATTGCTTGAGGTGAATAAGACATATTACTTCTAAATCTCACTTAATTACGAAATGATTACTGGAAACCAAGGCATACCCACCCGGCACAATGGGCATAATCAATACAATTATCAGAAGTATTTTGTAACTTCGTTGCTAACTTCTGCCATTTATTCTAAAAGAGACAATGAAGAGGTTAGAATATGTTGTTTTTCAATTTACTCTTTACAATGAGAAGAGCTGTTCCAAACTTGTGAACAAACTTTAATTGAGCAAACACTATCAAATAAAAAGCACCCAGAAATTGTGATGCCTTAAACAAACACATACGACCAACCACAGCTCAATTTTACTGTTGAGAGCCCACACTCTTAAGTGAGTGATTATGTTGGTATAAAACAGGAAATAATGAAAGAGTGACGGGTCTGAAATTCCCCTTGGGTGGCATCAGACAAAAGCTTGCTGCAAGAAGGATTTCTGTAGGTAAAGTAGAAGTAAACCTGCTATCAGTTTCCGAATGAACAACTTTAGGAAAGAGTTTTAGAGGGCTACGATCATTAGATACTACCTCAATCTTTTTCTGTTCATCAGAGAATTTTTCCTTACTTACTGCCCAGCAGATAAAGTGTTGCACTCATACATGGAAGGACGCTGGTTCATCAAACTCTTATTGGAGGAACAAAGCAAATCCTCCTCTAAACAATGTTGTACTCCACCATGTGTAAATGGTGCTTTGTAATAGGCAGAGATGTTTTAAGCTTGTGTTAGTGTAGTTTGATTAGGTCTGCCAAGGAGGTAAATTCTATTATCACTTGAGCACAACCAAATAAAAAAGACGTTTTCTCTTTGATAGAATGAAGAATAACTTGACTCAAGATAGCTTTGGAAACAACAATGATAGTTGTATTCACTGATTTTGTGTTGAATTGATGCCTTAGAAACTTGATAAAAATTCAATACTTATTTAAAACCAAATTAAAAATGATCATCAAGTACGCAAGAAAAATTCAGATTACTTCTAATAACTTCAACGTATATCTTTAGAAATAGCATTCCAACTTTTATATACATATGTCGTTGTTGAACTTCTGAGATCTTGGAAGTTAAAAGGCATGATTCATGACAGGCAAGCAACTTGGCTGGTGGAAGCAAACAACTGATTATTTCTTGCACGGATAAAAGGAAATATACATATTTTTTCATTTAGAATCATCAGCAATATAATAACATGTATGAATTTTAGAAAAATGTTCGGAGGAGGTCAAGCAAGTCATCGCAGTATGGAAATTTCTACCGCACTGTTGACCAAGAGGTTAACAATTTGTGAACATTGCAGAAGTAGTATGTATGAATTTGTGAAACGAGGATTACATGTAAGCCCCGTAGGCCTGTACTATTCGAAAGTCGAGTGCAGGATAATATGAGCTGAAAAATAATTTCTTCGGCCGCCTCCCGGAGGCACATACATGTACGCATGCACAATACACCAATTTGGTCATATATCACCACAATAACACAGTAAAATTAAATGGTTTAACAAATTTCTTGGATGATTTTACCACAAACTTTTATATGATATCAACAATACATAGTTTTTATAGACAAAAAGCTTCTGATTCCAGAACTTATAGAGTTCCTATCACAGACGTAGCACAACATCAGTTGCACAGGTGGCCTTGGAACGTTCTTCTAATCCTTTACAAGGAGACAGATCCATGCATTATTCAACGGATCACTTGTCCCCTGGGGGACTTTAGAAATATCTGGTATTTTAAGTGGCTTTGTTTGACTTTATTCCTTTGTAGCTACTGAAGAAACTTTCGAACTTTTTAATAGAGCAAGTGTGACACAGAAAGTAAAGAAGTAAAAATCATGTTTATACATCACTCTGTCAAGAAGAATATACAAATGTAGATAATGCAGTCACATGTCTTCAGAGAAGGAAACACCTTGTCTTAGCCATGCATAAGCTTAATTCCGAAAGCTCATCACCTGTGACCCTGAATTTGTATGCCAGTCTCTGATTCAAGCTTGTAACTGGAGTAATGTTTGCATGTCAGATGTAAAGGCTTTCAGCTCTCAAATGATTTTGTGATCTTGTACATGATCTTTCATGTTTTGCTGGAGCCAGAGGTCTTGAAATCTTGCACACAAACAGGTCAAAATACTTTCCCAGAGTGCTGCACATGACCATTGCTGACATCTTATCAATTTCAATTGGTGCATGATTGTTCTGCTGTCTACTGGCATTACTCATTTCACATTATGAAAACTGTATTAATGGTATTTCGGTCCAGCAAAGATTTCTTATGGACAAATTTAGCTCATTCAACGCATTCAGAAAGGCCATGGCATGACATTTTGTCTTTGCAGTAACACAATCCTGATTGTTGTGATGAAATAAATTTGAATTGAATCTTTATTCCGGAAATCATACTGGCATTTGAGACAACCAAAGAGCCGGATAAATGATTTCTTTAATTTTCTATTTTGTGGTAATTTTTGTTCAAATTTAAATGACATCTTTTGAATGAAGAAACTTATCTTGTTCAAATTTTACTTTCTCAGGTCTCAAAAGGTATTGATAAATAAATGTTGCTGTTTCATAATGTTTTCCTATTTTAACATTTTTTGTGTCAGACCTTTTTATGAGCCAATTAAAGAAGTCGGTTTTCGTGGTTGTCTGCATTGTTTATTGTAATTGGCAATATTCCTTAAATGTCACTGGAACAGCAATTACTGAATGAAAAATTATTGTTTCCAATGACAATGATCTTTAATGCTATGTCTGGAGGAAATTAAAAACTGGTACAAGGCACCATGTCACAGATGCATAAATTAACTGAACAATTTGTTATCTTTTTTCTCTTGTAATTTTATATATAATATACCTTGATGATGGAATATACATGACAAGAAGCAAAAGGAAAGCTGTTTTTAATTGATATGGATAATATATACAGAAAATTTTACTTTTGAAGTTATGACTGAAAAACATTGCTTCCGAATAAAGTACTACTTGATTCTGTTTATTGAATTCTTTCACAAGACAATCACTTCCTATTATAAGTCACATATCTCACTTAATTACGAAAATGATTATTAGGAACCAAGGCATACCCCACCCCACACAATGGGCATATTCTGCACAATTATAGGAAGTATTTTGTAACTGTGTTGCTAACGTCTGCCGTTCATTCCTAAGAGACAATGTAGAATTCTGAATATGATGTTTTTTTTTTTAGTTATTCTTTAAACTGAGAAGAGCTATTCCAAACTTTCACACAAACTTAAACAAACACATACGACCAACCACAGATCAATTTTACTGTTGAAAGCCCACACTCTTAATTAAGTTGGTATAAAACAGGAAATGGTGAAAGAGTGATGGCTCTGAAATTCCCCTTGAGTCGAATCGGATAAAAGCTTGCTGTAAGAAGGATTTCTGTAAGTAAAGTAGAAGTAAACCTGCTATCAGTTTCCGAATGAACAACTTTAGGAAAGAGTTTTAGAGGGCTACGATCATGAGATACTACCTCAATGTTTTTTCCTATTTATCGGAGCTTAATAATTAGAACATCTCATTCATTAGTAAAAAACATGCAAATGTAGATAATGTTGTCACTTGACTTCAGAGCAATGAACACCTTGATTTAGCCAAATAAAAGCTGTGTTTGGAAAGCTCATTGCATGTGAACCTGAATTTTGTAAGACAGTTTGTCTATCTCTGATTCAAGCTTGTAACTGGAGTAATGTTTGCATGTCAGATGTAAAGGCTTTCAGCTCTCACATGATTTTGTGATCTTGTACATGATCTTTCACGTCTTTACGGAGCAAGAGGTCATGTAATGGGCTTACCCTTCACAGTTATTCCAAACTAGCAAACAGACTTTAATTGAGCAAACACCACTAAATAGGACGCTGCCGGAAATTGTGATGCCTTAAACAAACACATACCACCAACCACAGCTCAATGTTACTGTTGAACGAGTACACCCTTAAGTGAGTGATTATGTTGGTATAAAACAGGAAATGGTGAAAGAGTGATGGCTCTGAAATTCCCCTTGAGTCGAATCGGATAAAAGCTTGCTGTAAGAAGGATTTCTGTAAGTAAAGTAGAAGTAAACCTGCTATCAGTTTCCGAATGAACAACTTTAGGAAAGAGTTTTAGAGGGCTACGATCATTAGATACTACCTCAATCTTTTTCTATTCATCAGAAAATTTTTCCTTACTTGTGGATATTTTTGCCCTGCAGATAAAGCGTTGCACTCATACAATCATGCAAGGACGCTGGTTCATCAAACCCTTATCACAGATTGGAGGAACAAAGCAAATCCTCCTCTAAGCAATGTTACTCCACCCAGGTGTAAATGGTGCTTTGTAATAGGCAGAGATGTTTTAAGCTTGTGTTAGTGTAGTTTGATTAGGTCTGCCAAGGAGGTAAATTCTATTATCACTCGAGCACAACCAAATAAAAAACACGTTTTCTCTTTGATAGAATGAAGAATAACTTGACTCAAGATAGCTTTGGAAACAACAATGATAGTTGTATTCACTGATTTTTGTGTTAAATTGATGCCTTAGAAACTTGGTAAAAATTCAATACTTATTTAAAACCAAATTAAAAATGATCATCAAGTACCCAAGTAAAGATTCAGATTACTTCTAATAATTTCACCGTATATCTTTAGAAGTAGCATTCAAGGTATTATATACGTATATTGTTGTTGATTTTCTGAGATCTTGGAAGTTAAAAGGCATGATTCATGACAGGCAAGCAACTTGGCTGGTGGAAGCAAACAACTGATTATTTCTTGCACGGATAAAAGGAAATATACATATTTTTTCATTTAGAATCATCAGCAATATAACAATATGTATGAATTTTACACAAATGTTCTGAAGCGGTCAACCAAGCCATTGCAGTATGGAAATTTCTACCGCACTGTTGACCAAGAGGTTAACAATTTGTGAACATTGCAGAAGTAGTATGCATGAATTTGTGAAAGGAGGATTACACATAAGCCCCGTAGGCCTGTACTATTCGAAAGTCGAGTGCAGGTTTCTTGGATATTATGAGCAGAAAAATAATTTCTTCGGTCGCCTCCAGGAGGCACAGGAGCATGCACAAAACACCAAATTGGTCATATATCACCACAATAACACAGTAAAATTAAGTGGTTTAACAAATTTCTTGGATGATTTTACCACAAAATTTTATATGATATCAACAATACATAGTTTTTATAGACAAAAACTTCTGATCCCAGAACTTATAGAGTTCCTATCACAGACGTAGCACAACATCAGTTGCACAGGTGGCCTCGGAACGTTCTTCTAATCCTTCACAAAAAGACAGATCCATGCATTATAAAGGGATCACTTGTCACCTGGGGGACTTTCAGAATATCTGGTATTTTAAGTGGCTTTGTTTAACTCTATTCCTTTGTACTGAAGAAACTTTTGAACTTTTGAATGGAGCCAGTCTGAGACAGAAAATAAAGAAGTAAAAATCATGCTTACAGTTACACATTTCTTCGTCAGGAATAACATACAAATGTAAATAATGCTGTCACATGTCTTCAGGGAAAGGAACGCCTTGGCTTATCACGCATAAGCTTTATTCTGAAAGTGCATCACCTGTTGTGTATGCCCAAAGTATATATAAACACTCATAAATATCCACAAATATCCACAAAAGACTGCCATGGATTTTGGCATAGTCTTATGACTTTCACCAAAGAGCCTATTTGACTATTAGCCTATTTGATATTAGGCTCAATTTTCATTGGCTGTTGGATACTAGATTGGAATCTCATTGAATTCTTCATTGTGTCCAATGAGAATGCAGCTTAATATCCACTGGCTAATCATGGCTCTGTGGATATTAGACTTGACAGTCATTGGATATTTGGCCGGATTCTCATTGGACAGGATATAAGGTGGCATTCTCATTGGACAAACTATTAACTATAGTGCCCCCTACTGTGGATATTAAGGTAGATTGTCATTGGTCAAGATATCAGGGCCTATCCTCATTGGTCAGTTCACTATTATCCAAAGTTGGATATTTGTCAAAATCCACAATAGTATAAAAGAGTTATTGCGAGTGACTTGGGCAATGTATTCAAAGTATAAGATATTTGCCAAAATCCACCATAGTCAGGAGTGAGCGATAACGAGTGATTTAGGCATGCGCCCAAAGGACCTACATTTTGCCCAAAGGCCTCGCGGATATTTTGAAGGATGCGATGACTTTGGGAAAGTCATGCCAAAAGGAATCGTAATGCCCAAAGGCCCTATAGTTTGCCCAAAGACCCTATAATTTGCCAAAAGACCCTATATTTTGCCCAAAGGCCTAATATCCATGCCTAATAGGCCTATTGGGCACAATAGTGGCTATTGGCGGTAACACCTGTGACCCTGAATTTTTATGCCTGTCTCCGATTACAGCTTGTAACTGAAGTAATGTTTGCATGTCGGATGCAAAGGCTTTCAGCTCTTACATGATTTTGCGATCCTGTACATGATCTTTCATGTTTTTCTAGAGCAAGAGGTCATGACATCTTGCACACCAACGTATCAAATTACTTTCTAAGAATGGTGCACTTGACCATTGCTGGCACATTATCAATTTCAATTTGTGTATGGTGGACTTGGTGCATGATGTTCGGCTGTCTGGTGGCATTACTAATTTCACAGCACCAAAAATGTACAAATGGTATTTCAGTCCAGCAAACATTGCTTGAGTACAGTTTTAGCTCATTCAACACATTCTGAAAGGCCATGGATGGCTTGACATATCGTCTTTGCAGTAACACAATACTGATTGTTGTGATGAAATGAAAATTTGAATAGAATCATTTAAAGCTTTTCATTCTGAAAAGCATACTGGCATTTGAGACAGGCAAAGAGCCAGATAAATGATTTTCTTAATTTTAAAATTTTTGGTATGTTTTGTTCAAACTTAAAAGACACTTTTCTCATAGATGAAGAAACCTCATCTTGTTCAAATTTTGCTTTCTCAGGTTTCAAAAGATACGGATCAATAAATGGCACTGTTTCGCGATGTTTTCCTGTTTTAACATTTTTGTGTTTGACTATTTTATACTAAATTTAGAGCGAAATTACAGAAACCGGGCAGGTCTTCATGGTTGTCTGCACTGTTTGTTTTGATTATATATATATATATGTATATTATATAATATTCCTTAAATATCGCTGGAACAGCAATTATAGAATGAAAAATTGTTTCAAAAATCCATTAAAAATCCTTAAATATTGGGACATCTTGTAATTGCTGCTATCAGTTTCCGAATGAACAACTTGTGGTTTTAAATGAAATATACCTTGATGATGAAATATACATGGCAAGAAGCAAAAGGAAATCTATTGTTAATTGATATGGATAATATATACAGAAAATTTTAATTTTGAAGTTATGACCGAAAAACATTGCCTCCGAATAAAGTACTACTTGATTCTGTTTATTGAATTCTATCACAAGACAATCAGTTCCTATTACAAGTGTCCCAAAAGTTGGCAGACCTTTCTATTTGAAATAGCTAAATGAAATTTCACAGAATAAATATCAGGTATTTGACCATCTACTTTGAAAAATTCATGACTGTAAGAAGCGTTTAAGTTGCTGTTCTGTTGCCATGGTTACGAGAGCAGCTCAATTTCTCAGACTAAATTCAGCAAATTATCAGTGCTAAAAGTCAGAGAATTTATAGTAAAAACGCAAATGATTGCAAGAAAATGTATTTCCTGATAGGCTTGCAGTCTTTCAATATATCTTCCTTTAGATTATAACATTTATTCATATTTCAACCTGATCAGCTAAGGCAATTACCAAAGGCGTTTTCCAGCAGTTGCCTAACAGTGCTTCAGACGGTTTGGCTGAAACAATCTGCTGTCAAGAGGCAGTGCTCAAGAACCTTAGGTTTAAAACCCAATCTCATCTGCTTTAATTACCAGATTTGGCCTTCTGTAACTTTGCGTGATACTAAAATTTATATACCAGTTCAAAAATTTAAGAAATAATAGTCATAACGAGAAATGAAGCAGTCTCCACAAACACTGAAATTCCACAATTTAGGAACAGCCCAGTTTGGAGGACCCAGCTGATCGCCTCGTCACATGGGTTAAACTGATTCACAGTGACTTTAAATGTATATGAAAAACTTTGAGATACTGTTAGGTTTCCAAATACTATTTTTCATGATCATCCATTGGATATTTACAGTAAATTCCTTGGTTGTTTACAAGCCTAGACACTTTGATTTGGCCTAAAAAATTGAGCTGCGCTGGGTACACTGACCTTCTGTTTCCAGGGCAACAGAAAAGTAATTTAAAATGTTCGAACAGATACCATATTTTCAAAATGGATAGTGAAATACCTGAAATTGATTCTGTGAAAATTTCATACAACTACTTCAAAAGGAAAGGTCTGCCAAAAAAATTGGTCAGAACTTTTGGGACACCCCTCATATCAGTCACAGCTAATGCTCTTTTTTTTAAATTATCACTTGCTTGAGGTTAATATGACATATATGACTTCACAATCTCTCTTAATTATGAAAATGATTACGAGAAACCAAGGTATACCCCCACCCCACACAATGGGCATATTCTATACAATTATAGGAAGTTTTTTTGTAACTTTGTTGCTAACTTCTGTCATTCATTCCAAAAGAGACAATGTAGAATTCTGAATATGATGTTTTTTTTATTTATTCTTTAAAATGAGAAGAGCTATTCCAAACTTTCACACAAACTTTAATTGAGCAAACACTACTAAATAAGAAGCAAGCGGAAATTGTGATGCCTTAAACAAACACATACCACCAACCACAGCTCAATTTTACTGTAAAGAGCCCCACTCTAAAGTGAGTGATTAAGTTGGTATAAAACAAGAAATGGGGAAAGAGTGATGAGTCTGAAATTCCTCTTGGGTCGAATCAGACAAAAGCTTGCTGCTAGAAGGATTTCTGTAAGTAATGTAGAAGTGAAGCCGCTATCAGTTTCCGAATGAACAACTTTAGGAAAGAGTTTCAGAGGGCTACAGCCTTAGATACTACCTCAATCTTTATCTCATTTTTCAGAACTTTTTCCCGAGACACAGGCTTTTGGATGTTGTTGCAAAGCAGATAAGTGTTAGAATCATACATGCATGGACGCTGGTTCATCAAACCCTTATCACAGCTCGGTGGAACACAGCAAATCCTCGTTTAAGCAATGCTGTATTCCACCCAGGTGTAAATGGTTCTTTGTAATAGGCAGAGATGGCAACTGTTTCAAGCTTCTACTAGTGTTGCTTGTTCAGGTCTGCCAAGGAAGTAAATTGTATTATCACCGAAGCACAACCAAATACTTTTCCTCTTTGATTGAACAAATAATAATTTGACTCCACATTAGGGTTTGGCTGGTCCCCCCACAAATCTTAATTTTCAAGTCATCCCTCCTGACTTTTTTTTGGGTATGAGGTTCATCACAAAGAGTAATTCTGCCAAGTTTCATCAAATATGAGCATTGCCCTAGGGTGGCACGTTTGAGTTGAACATTTTGAAGAAAAACGCAAATTGTGCCAAATCGAAGGCATGCTAAACAGCTTTTCCTTGTTCAACCATCATCAAGAAACATACATTATAACATCAAATAATGATTAATATACTTTTTATGTAATTTATGACCACAATAACACTTACACTACCGTACTATACCATCCATAAGTATCTTGTTTATTCTCTCAAAATGCCAAAGGTTTTGTGCTCAATTTCTAACACCTGGCGAATTTACTGGTACTGCTGCTAGTTCTTGTCTTGACAGATTTAATAACATCAGAGACTAGTTTTACTCCTCTGAACTATAATTACAGGCTTATAAAGTCTCAATAACTTTCTTGTCATTGGCATATATAAGAATCAAGGGTGTCTCATGAGATAAGCGGTTCATCCGAGAGAGTAACGTCTATCCGGTACAGATCAAGACATTACCTACAATTTTGGGATTTTAACATTTCCTATATAAATGCACTCCAGATGGTGAAATGATGCTTTGAAAAAAGCATTTCCTATCTCCAAGGATAGTGCTGATAGCATCAGCTGCCTTTCTCTACTGCTTGTTTGGTAAATTTACATTTAAAAGAATACTGGTCGTGATATTGGATGAGATGTTTCACACAATTATTATTAAATTTCAGTACTCAGAACCAGTTCCAACAACTCTCACTCTGTAATCTTCTAAAATTTGTTAATCTCTTCCTTGAAATGATTCTGTAAAGTAAAACTTTACTGCCTTTGCCCAGTGAGAGAAGGGTAATCTGATAGAGGTACAAAACTAAAGCATGGTATGTCTTTATAGAGGATAAGAAGTTTCCAAAAATTTCCAAAATAGATATTGTCACTTTCATTTCCAGCAAACCCCACATTTTTGACAGCATGAATCCTGTTTCCTATAGTGCACCAGAGGCTACTAACGGGTTCTGGATGCACACACAGACAGCTTCTAAGATGACCTGCCAAAAAAGCATGTAATTCTTTTTCTCCCTTACAATTTAGTATTTTATCATGTAACTAAATTAGTTCTGATTTCTGTATGAACGGACTAGGTTAAGGCAAATGATAGTATGATAGGAAAGAAGGCAATGCAAGTTGAAACTCCTACTTGTGACTTTCTGGGTTTGTCTCTTCTATCATGTGCGAGTTTCAAGATAATTTTAAAGAGCAGCCTGACAAGTTAGGTGCTTCACTGGTAGCTTGTGTCAATGCTGCTCAAGAGGCTCAATATTGTTTCTTGATTGATAGAGCCTTGAATAGAAATATCTGGTTTGGTGTGCTGTGAAAGAAATTTTTAGCACCTGTTATCTGCAGTTGAGCCATTCGGTCTAAGCAGTCACTGAGGCAACGGTCTCAGGTCTTTGCTCTGCCTATATAATAGTATATTTATTGCCTGTGTTATAAACTACATGTACATGTACACTCAACCAGCAGGGTGACATTGGCCTGATGATTGACCTGATTGTCAACTGCACAGATTGCCAGCTTTGTCAAGAACAGATCTCAGCCCAACAATGCTTCATATGTAGCCAATGACATGTATATGGTTCCTATAGATCAGTGCTTTACCATCCAGGTGTTTAGTAGACAGACATAGACAATGGGTGGCGAAGTTTGGCACCTTGTCACCCTGTAGAATGATAGTCATTCTACATTTACTTTTAAAATGTTGTGAAAGGCAGCGCCTGAATTATTAAGACAACACAGCGAGCTTGAACAAACTTTGGGGTTAAAAAAATTGACCAAGAAAACGATTAGCGCAGTGATGTAGAGGAAAGTCAGGCGAACATTTTGATGTATCAAACGAAAAAATCTGTTGGGAATTTTTTGAGATATTCGAGTTTTAAACTTTTTATTTATCACACCCTATTGTTAGCATGGAATCTCCATCTAAAAATGATCAAAACTGCCCATTTTTCCTGTTAGGTAATATCTAAGAGAAAAGTCATTATTCAGAAGTAAAAATGTGTAGTCATTGCCACAAGAGCAAGTACATACCACCTCATTCAGACTGACAGAGTGTGATAAACCTATAACAGTAAACATTTCTCAGAAAATTTATAAAATATGTTTACTCGCCAGCTTGTCCTAAGTTTCATCATTCTGGTGAATAATTGTAGTAGAATCTATCTCTCTTTTGAACTCTATGGTGTATTATTGAGGTTTTTATGTGTTTTTAAGAAATTTTACCACTCTGAAACAAGTACTTTTGCAACCATGTAAAAAGTAGCCAATGTTGAGTGAATCATCAGAAAATGCATAGATAGAATGTTTGGAAGCATTAAGTTAAGTATGGAGTAAAATACTTTGACATTGCAGTCTTAATGTGCAATAGTTGTACATGTTTGTATTAACAACATTTTTACATAATTTACTGATTTTATGCTATTTTTGTTGTTCTATACAATTAAAGATTGGTTGATTTTAGATGCTAGATAACCTACATCAACATTAAACACTCAACATCGATTTTAAGTGCTCAAAATACATAAAGCATGAATATTACTGTTTATTTATAGCTTTTAATCTTATTTTTGTCTTTTTGTCCAATTGCAAAGACTTTTCATGTAATATCAGGGGATTTAACTTAATAGTGAAGCAGATACTTACAAACATTCTATGCATGCATTGTCTGATAATTTACTCAACTTTGTCCATCCTTTCACATTGTTATGAAATGCTTGTTTCACGGTGGCAAAATTTGTGATAAAATGCACAAAAAACTCAACAAAGCCTGTTACAATGAGATGATGAGACCAAATTTGCTAAAATTATTTACCAGAATTATGTAACTAACACAACCTGGTATTGCAAACATTTCCTCAGGCCTTTAGCCAGAAATGTCAGCTGTTATAGGTTTATCACACCCTGTCAGTCCGGATGAAGTGGTACATACTTTCTGCAGAGACAATGACTGCATATTTTTACTTCTGAATAATGACTTTTATCTTAGATATTATCTAACAGGAAAAATGGACAGTTTTGATCACTTTCTCATGGAGATTACATGCTGAGAATAGGGTGTGATAAATAAAAAATCTAAAACTCAAATATCTCAAAAAATTCCCAACAGATTTTTTCGTTTGATACATCAAAATGTTCGTCTGACCTTCCTCTACATCATTGCGCTAATCGTTTTCTTGGTCAATTTTTTTAACCCCAAAGTTTGTTCAAGCTCGCTGTGACAATCTATGTTAAACTCATTGCTCAGTGATCAACATAAACCCTCATACTGACATAATTTCACCATGGTACAACCATGTTACAAATTGAAGACTTCATAAGCTCCTATAGGTTCATTTCAAATTAATTATACATGGATAGGTAATGGGTATACACACATTGAAAAATATGCGATAATCGCAAAATAACGAAAATAAGCACATTTCATGAAAATTTCAACTGAAATGTGTCACCCTAGAGACTTCATGGAATTTCTTGAAATTTTTAAGTTTTAGTGTACAAAATAGACATCATACCTCACACCCCAATAAAAGTCATCAGGGATCAGACATTGTTGGGGGATCAGCCACACCCTACTCCACATATATCTTGAAACACCAATGGCAGTTGTATTAGAGTATGACTAAGAAATTCAGCAAAAATTCGATACTTATTTCACACCGAATTAAAGATTATTATCATGTAAATAATTAAAGATTCTGATTTCATCTTCATACCTTTATAAATAGCATTCAACTTAAG
This sequence comes from Platynereis dumerilii, assembly GCA_026936325.1. Classification (NCBI taxonomy): domain Eukaryota; kingdom Metazoa; phylum Annelida; class Polychaeta; order Phyllodocida; family Nereididae; genus Platynereis; species Platynereis dumerilii. Next base: position 19,632,690 of record JAPTHN010000004.1, read on the forward strand.
GTATTATATCAGCATATTGTTGTTTAACTTCTGAGAGTAGCCAGTTACACAAGAAAAGTTTCATCTGCATTGTAACAAATTGCCATTACTTGACTTACATAAGCAAAAAAAAAATCACTGTAAAATTTGACTAAAATGTCAATAGGCTACTACTCTGAGTTGTTTCACCGATTTTGTTGCAGCCATATATGACATAATTTTGTATGATTGCTGTTTAATCCTCGTGCCTTTTAAAGCCTGCCAAGTGCACATAGGCAGGACCTATATCCTCAATCATCCTTCCAACTATTTGATGATCTGGGAAGTTAAAAGCATGACTCATGATAGGAAACTAACTTTGCACGTGGAAGCGAATAAATGATTGTTTCTTGCACTGATAAAAGGAAATATACATATTTTTTCATTTGCAATCATCAGCAATATAATAATATGTATGAATTTCAGACAAATGTTCTGAGGAGGTCAACCAAGCCATCGCAGTATGCAAATTTCAACCGCACTGTTGACCAAGAGGTTAACAATTTGTGAACATTGCAGAAGTAGTATGTATGAATTTGTGAAAGGAGGATTACACGTAAGCCCCGCAGACCTGTACCATTCGAAAGTCGAGTGCAGGTTTCCTAGATATTATGAGCAGGAAAAACGATTTCTTCAGCCACCTCCAGGAGGCACAGGAGCATGCACAATACACAAATTGGTCATATATCACCACAATAACACAGTAAAATTAAGTGGTATAAAGCATTTCTTGGATGATTATACCACAAACTTTTATATGATATCAACAATAAATTAGTTTTTATAAACGAAAAACTTCTGATTCCAGCACTTATAGAACTTATAGAGTTCCTAGCACTGACGTAGCACAACATCAGTTGCACAGGTGGCCTCGGAATGTTCTTCTAATCCTTTACAAGGAGACAGATCCATGCATTATTCAACGGATCACTTGTCCCCTGGGGGACTTTAGAAATATCTGGTATTTTAAGTGGCTTTGTTTGACTTTATTCCTTTGTACTGAAGAAACTTTCCAACTTTTTAATAGAGCAAGTGTGACACAGAAAGTAAAGAAGTAAAAATCATGTTTATACATCACTCTGTCAGGAATAACATACAAATGTAGATAATGCAGTCACACATCTTCAGAGAGAGAAACACCTTGGCTTAGCCATGCATAAGCTTTATTCCGAAAGCTCATCACCTGTGACCCTGAATTTCTATGCCAGTGTCCGATTCCAGCTTGTAACTGGAGTAACGTTTGCATGTTGGAAGTAAAGGCTTTCAGCTCTCAAATGATTTTGTGATCTTGTACATGATCTTTCATGCTTTTCTGGAGTGAGAGGTCATGACATCTTGCACACAAACGCAGCAAAATACTTTCTAGGAATGGTGCACTTGGCCATTGCTGACATCTTACTAATTTCAATTTGGGACTGGTGGAATTGGTGCATGATTGGTCTGCTGTCTTCTGACTTTGCTCATTTCAAATTATTGAAAATTAATAAAATTTAGGCCCAGAAAAGATCGCTTGTGTACATATTTAGCTTATTCAACACATTCTGAAAGCCATGGCTTGACATTTTGTCTTTGCCGTAACACAATTCTGATTGTTGTGATGAAATGAAAATTTTAATATAATCATTTAAAGCTTTTCTTTCTGAAAAGCATACTGGCATTTGAGACAGGCAAAGAGCCGGATCAGTGATTTCTTTAATTTTCAATATTTTGGTACTTTTTGTTCAAATTTAAAAGACATCTTTCTTATGAAGAAAATAATCTTGTTTAAATTTTACTTTCTTAGGTTTCAAAAGGTATCGATCAATAAATGTCACCATTTCATAATATTTTCTGGTTTTAACACTTTTGCATCTGTTTTTAATGCACAAATTGAAGAAGACGGTCTTCAACTCTTTATGGTTGTCTGCATTGTTCATTTTAATTGGCAAAATTCCTTAAATATCGCTGGAACAGCAATTATCAAAAGAAAAATTGCTTCAATGTCAATGATCTTTTATGGTATGTCTGGAAAAATTCGAAACTGAAGTGAGCCATCATCTTACAGATGCATAAATTAACAGCGAATTTACCTGCAATGCCCAATCAGCAATCCATTAAAAATCCTCAGATATTGAGACTCTGACATTTTGTAGAAGTAACATAACTTTATGTTGGCTTTCACTTTAATAGATAACCATCTTTGTGTTATTCTTCAGTATTTTTGCAAAAAAGCCTAAAACGCCTCACTTTGGTATTTCGTGCCATGTGGCTATATAGCCAAGGCTTGCCAAGCGCTCCGGAATGGAACGTCACATCTTTCCTTTTGTTAAGCTATAAGCCCTTAATTATCAAATGCTTGAGGTGAATAAGACATATATGACTTCTACATCTCACTTAATATGAAAATGATTACTGGAAACCAAGGCATACCCCACCCAACACAACGGGCATAGTCTATACAATTATCAGAATTATTTTGTAACTTTGTTGCAAACCTTCTGCCATTCTTTCTAAAAGAGACAATGTAGAAGTTAGAAGTTATGGTGTTTTTCCATTTATTCTTTACAAAGAGAAGAGCTATTCCAAACTTGCAAACAAACTTTAATTGAGCAAACACTACTAAATAAAAAGCATCTGGAAATTGTGATGCCTTAAACAAACTCGTTCAACCAACCACAGCTGAATTTTACTGTCGGGAGCCCACACTCTCAATATAACTGAATGATTATGTTGGTATAAAACAGGAAATGGCAAAAGAGTGATGAGTCTGAAACTCCTCTTGGGTCGAATCAGACAAAAGCTTGCTGCAAGAAGGATTTCTGTAGGTAAAGTAGAAGTAAAGCTGCTATCAGTTTCCGAATGAACAACTTTAGGAAAGAGTTTTCGAGGGCTACGATCATTAGATACTACCTCAATCTTTTTCTATTCATCAGAGAATTTTTCCTTACTTACTGCCCAGCAGATAAAGTGTTGCACTCATACATGGAAGGACGCTGGTTCATCAAACTCTTATTGGAGGAACAAAGCAAATCCTCCTCTAAACAATGTTGTACTCCACCATGTGTAAATGGTGCTTTGTAATAGGCAGAGATGTTTTAAGCTTGTGTTAGTGTAGTTTGATTAGGTCTGCCAAGGAGGTAAATTCTATTATCACTTGAGCACAACCAAATAAAAAAGACGTTTTCTCTTTGATAGAATGAAGAATAACTTGACTCAAGATAGCTTTGGAAACAACAATGATAGTTGTATTCACTGATTTTGTGTTGAATTGATGCCTTAGAAACTTGGTAAAAATTCAATACTTATTTAAAACCAAATTAAAAATGATCATCAAGTACGCAAGTAAAGATTCAGATTACTTCTAATAATTTCAACGTATATCTTTAGAAATAGCATTCCAACTTTTATATACATATGTCGTTGTTGAACTTCTGAGATCTTGGAAGTTAAAAGGCATGATTCATGACAGGCAAGCAACTTGGCTGGTGGAAGCGAACAAATGACTATTTCTTGCACGGATAAAAGGAAATATATATATTTTTTCATTTGCAATCATCAGCAATATAATAATATGTATGAATTTTAGAAAATGTTCTGAGGAGGTCAACCAAGTCATCACAGTATGTAAATTTCTACTGCACTGTTGACCAAGAGGTTAACAATTTGTGAACATTTCAGAAGTAGTATGTATGAATTTGTGAAACGAGGATTACACATAAGCCCCGTAGGCCTGAACTATTTGAAAGTCGAGTGCAGGTTTCTTGGATATTATGAGCAGAAAAATAATTTCTTCGGTCGCCTCCAGGAGGCACAGGAGCATGCACAAAACACCAAATCGGTCATATATCACCACAATAATACAGTAAAATTAAGTGGTTTTACAAATTTCTTGGATGATTTTACCACAAACTTTTATATGATATCAACAATACATAGTTTTTATAGACAAAAAACTTCTGATTCCAGAACTTATAGAGTTCCTGTCACTGACGTAGCACAACATCAGTTGCACAAGTGGCCTTGGAACGTTCTTCTAATTCTTCTGAAAGAGACAGATCCATGCATTATTAAAGGGATCACTTGTCACCCGGGGGACTGCAGGAGTACCTGGTATTTTCAAGTGGCTTTGCATAACTGTATTCCTTTGTAGCTACTGAAGAAACTTTCGAACTTTTTAATAGAGCAAGTGTGACACAGAAAGTAAAGAAGTAAAAATCATGTTTATACATCACTCTGTCAAGAAGAATATACAAATGTAGATAATGCAGTCACACATCTTCAGAGAGAGAAACACCTTGGCTTAGCCATGCATAAGCTTTATTCCGAAAGCTCATCACCTGTGACCCTGAATTTCTATGCCAGTGTCCGATTCCAGCTTGTAACTGGAGTAACGTTTGCATGTTGGAAGTAAAGGCTTTCAGCTCTCAAATGATTTTGTGATCTTGTACATGATCTTTCTTGTTTTTCTAGAGCAAGAGGTCATGACATCTTGCACACCAACGTATCAAATTACTTTCTAAGAATGGTGCACTTGACCATTGCTGGCACATTATCAATTTCAATTTGTGTATGGTGGACTTGGTGCATGATGTTCGACTGTCTGGTGGCATTACTAATTTCACATCACCAAAAATGTACAAATGGTATTTCAGTCCAGCAAACATTGCTTGTGTACAGATTTAGCTCATTCAACACATTCTGAAAGGCAATGGCTTGACATATTGTCTTTGCAGTAACACAATCCTGATTGTTATGATGAAATGAAAATTTGAATAGAATCATTAAAGCATTTCATTCTGAAAATCATACTGGCATTTGAGACAATCAAAGAGCCGGATAAATGATTTCTTTAATTTTCAATTCATTTGTACTTTTTCTTCAAATTTAAAAGACATCTTTCTTATGAATGAAGAAACTGATCTTGTTCAAATTTTGCTTTCTCAGGTTTCAAAAGACAAGGATCAATAAATGGCACCGTTTCGCAATGTTTTCCTGTTTTAACATTTTTGTGTTTGACTTTTTTATACTAAATCTAAAGCGAAATTAAAGAAACCGGGCAGGTCTTCATGGTTGTCTGCAATGTTTGTTTTAATTATATATATATATTATATAATATTCCTTAAATATCGCTGGAACAGCAATTACAGAATGAAAATTGTTTCAAAAATCCATTAAAAATCCTCAGATATTGGGACATCTTGTAATTGTAGAAATAACATAACGTCATGTTGGTTTTCACTTTACAAGATAACGTTGACTAGAAAAACACAAAAGCTCAGCCAGGAAGGTAACCTTTCCCATCTTTGTGTTATTCTTCTGTCTTTGTGTAAACAAGCCTAAAACGCCTCACTTTGGTATTTTGTGCCATGTGGCAATATATCTTAGACGCTCCGTATTGTAAAGTCACATCTCTCCGTTTGTTAATCCCTTAATCATCAATAATTATTGCTTGAGGTGAATAAGACATATTACTTCTAAATCTCACTTAATTACGAAATGATTACTGGAAACCAAGGCATACCCACCCGGCACAATGGGCATAATCAATACAATTATCAGAAGTATTTTGTAACTTCGTTGCTAACTTCTGCCATTTATTCTAAAAGAGACAATGAAGAGGTTAGAATATGTTGTTTTTCAATTTACTCTTTACAATGAGAAGAGCTGTTCCAAACTTGTGAACAAACTTTAATTGAGCAAACACTATCAAATAAAAAGCACCCAGAAATTGTGATGCCTTAAACAAACACATACCACCAACCACAGCTCAATTTTACTGTTGAGAGCCCACACTCTTAAGTGAGTGATTATGTTGGTATAAAACAGGAAATAATGAAAGAGTGACGGGTCTGAAATTCCCCTTGGGTGGCATCAGACAAAAGCTTGCTGCAAGAAGGATTTCTGTAAGAAAAGTAGAAGTAAACCTGCTATCAGTTTCCGAAGGAACAACTTTAGGAAAGATGTTTTAGAGGGCTATGATCATTAGATACTACCTCAATCTTTTTTCCTATTTATCAGAGCTTTCTTCCTGACTTGTGGATATTGTTGCCCAGCAGATAAAGTGTTGGACTCGTACATGCAAGGACGCCGGTTCATCAAACCCTTATCACAGATTGGAGGAACAAAGCAAATCCTCCTCTAAACAATGTTGTACTCCACCCTGGGACCTAGGAGTAAATGGTGCTTTGTAATAGGCAGAGATGGTAACTGTTTTAATCTTAAGCTAGTGTAGCTTGATTAGATCTGCCAAGGAGGTAAATTGTATTATCACCTAAGCACAACCAAATACTTTTCCTCTTTGATTGAACAAATAATAATTTGACTCCACATATCTTGAAACAAGAATGGCAGTTGTATTCACAGCATGTTGTGTGAAATTGATGACTTAGAAATTCGGCAAAAATTCGATACTTATTTCACCGCGAATTAAAGATTATTATCATGTAAACAATTAAGATTCTGATTACTTCAAAAAATTTAATCTTCGTACCTTTATAAATAGCATTCCAACTTAAGGTATTATATCAGCATATTGTTGTTTAACTTCTGAGAGTAGCCAGTTACACAAGAAAAGTTTCATCTGCATTGTAACAAATTGCATTCACTTGACTTACATAAGCAAACAAAAATCACTGTAAAATTTCACTAAATTGTCAATAGGCCACTTTTCTGTGCGGTTTCTTCAATTCTGTTGCAGTTATATAAATAATCTATAATTAAGTATGATTCCTGCGTAATCCTCAGGCCCTTACAATCCTGCCAAGTGCACATACAGTGCCGCCTGTAAGTATGTGAAACGCATGACATTGTGCCATTGCATCAATGCTAAACATCCTCAGCCAAACTGCTTGTGGAGGCATGAATTTTCATCGGATGAAAGGGAAACAAAGTGGGTCATAAAGGCCGATGTGTGTGGCAAGTGGGTTAAAAATAGCAGCCCATTTTCTTCGCTGTAGTCGGAGTTAGGTATGGGTCAAAGTCTTTGATAAGTAAGTGAACCACCCTTCCCTATCTTTTAACATTGGGCCTGCGGTTCACTTACTTATCAAAGACTTTGACCCATACCTAACTCCAACTACAGCAAAGAAAATTGGCTGCTATTTTTATCCCGCATGCCTCACATATCGGCCTTTATGACCCAAAATGTTTTCCTCTCATCGGATGAGAATTCGTCCTTCCAGAAGCATTTTGATTAAGGATGTTTAACATTGATGACATGTCACAATATCATGCGTTTCACTTACTTACAGGCGGCACTGTAGGCAGGACCTACATCCTCAATCATCTGTCCAACTATTTGATGATCTGGGCAAAAAGGCCCGATTCATGACAGGCAAGCAACTTGGCTGGTGGAAGCGAACAACTGATTATTTCTTGCACGGAGAAAAGAAAATATACATATTTTTTCATTTGCAATCATCAGCAATATAATGATATGTATGCATTTTAGACAAATGTTCTGAAGAGGTCAACCAAGCCATCACACTATGGAAATTTCTACTGCACTGTTGACCAAGAGGTTAACATTGCAGAAGTAGTATGTATGAATTTGTGAAAGGAGGATTACACGTAAGCCCAGCAGGCCTGTACTATTCGAAAGTCGAGTGCAGGTATCATTGATATTATGAGCAGAAAAATAATTTCTTCAGCCGCCTCCAGGAGGCATATGAGCAGGCACAATACGCCAATTTGGTCATATATCACCACAATAACACAGTAAAAGTAAGTGGTATAAACAATTTCTTGGATGATTTCACCACAAACTTTTATATGATATCAACAATAGACAAAAAACTTCTGATTCCAGAACTTATATAACTTATAGAGTTCCTATCACAGACGTAGCACAACATCAGTTGCACAGGTGGCCTTGGAACGTTCTTCTAATCCTTCACAAAGAGACAGATCCATGCATTATTAAACGGATCACTTGTCACCTGGGGGACTACAGGAGTACCTGGTATTTTAAGTGGCTTTGCTTAACTCTATTCCTTTGTACTGAAGAAACTTTCCAACTTTTGGAAGGAGCCAGTGGGAGATAGAAAGTAAAGAAGTAAAAATCATTTTAATACATCACTCTGTCAGGAATAACATACAAATGTAGATAGTGCTGTCACATGTCTTCAGAGAAGGAAACACCTTGGCTAAGCCATGCATAAGCTTTATTCCGAAAGCTCATCACCTGTGACCCTGAATTTTTATGCCTATCTCCGATTACAGCTTGTAACTGAAGTAATGTTTGCATGTCGGATGCAAAGGCTTTCAGCTCTTACATGATTTTGCGATCCTGTACATGATCTTTCATGTTTTTCTAGAGCAAGAGGTCATGACATCTTGCACACCAACGTATCAAATTACTTTCTAAGAATGGTGCACTTGACCATTGCTGGCACATTATCAATTTCAATTTGTGTATGGTGGACTTGGTGCATGATGTTCGACTGTCTGGTGGCATTACTAATTTCACATCACCAAAAATGTACAAATGGTATTTCAGTCCAGCAAACATTGCTTGTGTACAGATTTAGCTCATTCAACACATTCTGAAAGGCAATGGCTTGACATATTGTCTTTGCAGTAACACAATCCTGATTGTTATGATGAAATGAAAATTTGAATAGAATCATTAAAGCATTTCATTCTGAAAATCATACTGGCATTTGAGACAATCAAAGAGCCGGATAAATGATTTCTTTAATTTTCAATTCATTGGTACTTTTTCTTCAAATTTAAAAGACATCTTTCTTATGAATGAAGAAACTGATCTTGTTAAAATTTTGCTTTCTCTGGTTTCAAAAGACAAGGATCAATAAATGGCACCGTTTCGCAATGTTTTCCTGTTTTAACATTTTTGTGTTTGACTTTTTTATACTAAATTTAAAACGAAATTAAAGAAACCGGGCAGGTCTTCATGGTTGTCTGCAATGTTTGTTTTAATTATATATATATATTATATAATATTCCTTAAATATCGCTGGAACAGCAATTACAGAATGAAAATTGTTTCAAAAATCCATTAAAAATCCTCAGATATTGGGACATCTTGTAATTGTAGAAATAACATAACGTCATGTTGGTTTTCACTTTACAAGATAACGTTGACTAGAAAAACACAAAAGCTCAGCCAGGAAGGTAACCTTTCCCATCTTTGTGTTATTCTTCTGTCTTTGTGCAAACAAGCCTAAAACGCCTCACTTTGGTATTTTGTGCCATGTGGCAATATATCTTAGACGCTCCGTATTGTAAAGTCACATCTCTCCTTTTGTTAATCCCTTAATTATCAATAATTATTGCTTGAGGTGAATAAGACATATTACGCCTAAATCTCACTTAATTACGAAATGATTACTGAAAACCAAGCCATACCCACCCGGCACAATGGGCATAATCTATACAATTATCAGAAGTATTTTGTAACTTCGTTGCTAACTTCTGCCATTTATTCTAAAAGAGACAATGAAGAGGTTAGAATATGTTGTTTTTCCATTTATTCTTTACAATGAGAAGAGCTGTTCCAAACTTGTGAACAAACTTTAATTGGGCAAACACCACTAAATAAGAAGCACCCGGAAATTGTGATGCCTTAAACAAACACATACAACCAACCATAGCTCAATTTTACTGTTGAGAGCCCACACTATTAAGTGAGTGATTAAGTTGGTATAAAACAGGAAATGGTGTACGAGTGACGGGTCTGAAATTCCCCTTGGGTGGCATCAGACAAAAGCTTGCTGCAAGAAGGATTTCTGTAGGTAAAGTAGAAGTAAACCTGCTATCAGTTTCCGAATGAACAACTTTAGGAAAGAGTTTTTAGAGGGCTATGCCATGAGATTGTTATTTATCTTAATCATAGGAGCTATTTAACAGAAACACTAGACTATTATGGCCCAGCAGATAAGGTGTTAGACCAATATCCCTATCGGTGTGGGTTTGAACCCTTGTTATGGCAGAGAGTTAATAAGCAGAGTTGCTTCAATGATTGTGTGGCTGCCATGTCATTTGTAATTATGTATGATTGCTGTGTAATCCTCATGCCCTTTTTTAGTCTGCCAAGTGCACATAAAAATGACCGTTATCCTCAATCATCCTTCCAACTGTTTGATGATCTTGGAAGTTAAAAAGCGTGATTCATGACAGGCAAGCAACTTGGCTGGTGGAAGCGAACAACTGATTATTTCTTGCATGGAGAGAAGGAAAAAATACATTTCTTTTTTTCATTTGTAATCATCAGCAATATAATAGCTTGATTCATAAAAAAACCTCTTCACATGGAAAATATGTACATAAATGTCTGGAAAATGTACCGAGGAGGTATACCATACCTTCCCAAATGTTGCACTTATCAACAGAAATTTCCAAAGCATAGTGACCAAAAAGGTTAACAATTTGTTTACATTGCAGCATAAGTAAGTCTGAATTTGTGAAACAAGGATCACATGTAAGCCCTGTTCTATCTAAATGTCAACTCAAGGTTTCCTGGAATATACATACGTATGAGCAATAGATGAATTTCAGATAGAAGGCATATCAGCAACTACATTGGCGCCGCATCAGTATGCAAAATATGCCAATTTGGTCATTATATATACCTTTTAAAATCATGTCAATCGCATACCATACAACGGGGTAACTTTGAACAGCCCGTGGTGACTTTGAACATTTTTCTGAAAATGATTGATCCTCTGTGAATGCATAGTTATATAAGATACTGGAAGTATTTGACTTCTGATTATATTCTACGAAGGTCTATTTTCATTCTGCATACAGTCATTGTGACTGGATTTTTTTCTTGATTTTGATGAAATAAACTTACCGAATCATTATTTTTGCAAGTTACCGTAGCATGTAAGCGTCTGTGCCTACAACATTACTGAATAAGCCTGGCCTCATAAATACCTGCCTCATTCCAATGTAACTCAAATACTTCCAAAATCCATCAAAAACTTACTGCAAGCTATTCGAAGAGACCGACAACAAATAATATTAGTGGATGATTTTGACTTGCAACACAATTTCGGGGTGACTTTGAACACCACATTGTGTTAGAAAGTGCAGAGACCATCACATTTTCTGGTATATTATATTCACTGTTGCATCATATTCCATAATACCATGCATATAATTCAATGTCGAAGTTTATATAACGCTGATAATAGGCAATCATTTAGCTCCAATGGCACAGAAGTACACCAAGAATAAAAATTTGAGAAAATATTAAAAAACAGATACAAATTTTTAGGCAAAGGCAATCAAGCCCTAAAAAATTCATAAATACACTGATAAAACATTTGTTTTCTGAGTATTGATGGTCTTCTTTCACTGGAACATACTCTGTTCAAAGTTCCCCGTGGCCTAACTGGTAAGTGCGCTTGTCAACTGGCTTTGAGGGCGTGGGTTCAAATCTCACCCCGGGAACTCACTTTAGTCCGAGCCCATGGGACATTAAATGGAGGCGGGTTGTATCCTGTGTTCTATGGTGGGGCAACTGAAAGACCCTGGGCATTCCTGAATTAATAGGGTATGTGCCAGACTCACAGTCTTCTCATCTCATCATCATACGGCGATCGCTTGCCTCGATATAGCCCACTAAGGTGCTGCAGAGGCATAAAACACAAACAAACAAACAAACAATATACACTTTTAAAGGTAAGATAATTGAGGCAAAAACTGTTCAAAGTCACGCCTTGGTACGGTACATAAAATGCATGGTACAACAATGTTATTGGCTGTTTATCACAAACTTTTAGCTTATATAAACAGAAACTGGTGTATGGATAAGGATTCATTCTAGTAGAGTGTTTTTATCAAAGACTTTACACAACAGCAACGTATGTGACATTGAACGTGCTGCTAATTCTTCACAAGAAAGACAGACCCATACATTATTAAAGGGATCACTTGTCACCTGGGGGACTACAGGAGTATCTTGTATTTTAAGTGGCTTTGTTTAATTCTATTCCTTCGGGTATTTTTTTCAGTGGAGAAACTTTCCAACTTTTGAATGAAGCCAAACACCTTGCACTCTAAAAAAATTCTAAAAATCCATGTTGGTTTTTTGCATTGAAATTTGGTTTTTCAAAAAACCATTTTGAATCTAAAAAACCAATTTTGTCCCGACATTTTTTAGAGTGAAGGCTTCCCTAAGCCATGTATGAGCTGTATTCTGACAAGCCATCCACAATATGGGCAAGGAAGCAAGTGTTTGCTCATGTAAAATATGTGTAAAGGCAAAACTATAAAAGGTCATCTGATGATTTTAGGAAACTCTGTTGTAAAATTAAACGAAAGCAAGACTAAGCTTGGACTTCTATGTTATTAAAATTATACACCGAAGCTCACAGAGCAATGAAATTGAAAATTGTTTTGGTTTTAATTTTGCCTTTTGCTTGACTTTCATATATATATAGATATTGTCTGATTATAGTTGTTTTGAGAGTTTAGGTGACAAGTGATCCCTTTAATAATGTACGGGTCTGTCCTTTTGTGAAGAATTAGCAGAACGTTTAATGTCACATTTGCTGCTGTTTCGTAAAATCTGTGAAGTATATATCGCAGACACAACATCAGTTGCAGAGGTGCCATTGAACACTCTGCTAATTCTTCACAAGAAAGACAGACCCATACATTATTAAAGGGATCACTTGTCACCTGGGGGACTACAGGAGTATCTGGCATTTTAAGTGGCTTTGTTTAATTCTATTCCTTTATGTATTCTTTTGTAATGAAGAAACTTTCCAACTTTTGAATGAAGCCAAACACCTTGGCCAAGGCTTCCCTAAGCCATGTATGAGCTGTATTCTGACAAGCCATCCACAATATGGGCAAGGAAGCAAGTGTTTGCTCATGTAAAATATGTGTAAAGGCAAAACTATAAAAGGTCATCTGATGATTTTAGGAAACTCTGTTGTAAAATTAAACGAAAGCAAGACTAAGCTTGGACTTCTATGTTATTAAAATTATACACCGAACCTCACAAAGTATTGAAAATTGTTGATTTTAATTTTGCCTTTTGCTTGACTTTCATATATATATAGATATTGTCTGATTATAGTTGTTTTGAGAGTTTAGGTGACAAGTGATCCCTTTAATAATGTACGGGTCTGTCCTTTTGTGAAGAATTAGCAGAACGTTTAATGTCACATCTGCTGCCGTTGCATAAAGTCTGTGAAGAATATATCACAGACACAACATCAGTTGCAGAGGTGACGTTAAATGCTCTCCTAATCCTTCACAAAAAGACAGATCCATACATTATTAAAGGGATCACTTGTCACCTTGGGGACTGTAGGAGTATCTTGTATTGTAAGTGGCTTCGTTTAACCCTGTTCCTTTGTATATTATTTTTGTGTAGAAGTAACTTTCCAACTTATAAAGATTGAATAATTGAGAATCTGGCATGACCAAGTGTGGCTTCACTTGTTATCTAAACTACTAATAAAGGCTGCAGAATGACTAGATTTGGAGTGTCTAGCCATATATGCCTGGTGTTGATATTGTAATCATTCAGTGGTCTGTCTAAGGGTCTAAGTAATACACCTAAAAAATGGAAGTCTATCTGTCTTGTTTTCTGGGAGAAAAGGTAGTTCCAGTAACAAGAAAGTTTTTAAAAACCAGAGTTGCAAATTCTTTTGATTGCTACATATTTCTGCAAGATGTGTTATACATAAATACAGCATACTGGCGGCATTTATGAAAGAAAATATAGGAATTTTGCCTTTTTGGACATCAGCAGCACCAGTGACATGAACACAAAGACCTGTCCTTTCAGAATCTGCTGTACAATACATATGCAGACTGTACTACCACAAGATCACAACTCCACTTACTCCAGGTGGCTATATGATCCCTGACCTAAGTGACCATGTTTGTGTATGCTTAGTAATTGCTTACTTAATTTATTCATGACTTGCTCGTATGTTGAAGATTTTTCAAAAAGTTGTTTCAAGTTTAGTTTTGGAAATATGAGCTCTAAACCTTCATACATCATTCAATCTGTAGGGCCCTTACACACTTAAGCACACTTCAAAGATACTTTTGTTCTTCTCAAGTTACATGCTGTGCTTTAAGTTAGATGTACTATGGGCATACACCAAGCAGACTTTAGGGCAGGGGATGAGGCCCAAATTCACGAAGCAGATTCCATTTTAAATTGCACATCTTTGGAAACACTGATTTCCAAAACTATATATTTGATCATCTGCCTGAATTTTAGGGTTCACTTTTTTGGGGGAGGGGAACAGTTGACACCTTCTACCGGATTGTATCAATGCTTTACATGAGTTATCCTAATCTCCAACAGAAATTACGTATTTCAACACTGCCCAAAAATAATCTATTTTTTTTTCACCAAGATGTTAATTATTCGATATTCGAAAAAAACAACAACAACAACAACAACAAAAAAACAACCCCAAGCCTTGAGATTAAACTGTGTCCCCCTTAGGACTTTGTACATTGTGTATAAAAAAGTTTGAAATTGACATGTTCCATTATTTGAAAGCCCACTCATTGCTTGGTGCACTTAAAAAACAACAACAACAACAAGTTGCCTGTCTCAGCTGCCTGTTGAAAGAGGCTATTCTTTTTCATTATTTTTTCACACTGAGAAAGGTCATTCTGAACAAGTAAACAACATTAAGTATATAAGGGAGCAACCATAAATGAAGATACTTCAAAGAAATGCATACAACCAACCACATCTTAATCTTACTGGCAAAGGAACTTACTCTTAAATGATAGATTAATAGGGTCTTGCATAAAGTAGGGGTGGAAGAGTGATGGACTTTAAATTCCACTTGGGATACCAGAAACACAAGTTTGCTATTGGGATTGATAGGAGAGTTAGCTCATTTGTTAGCATACCGGGCTGCCAATCGCTGGGTACTAGAATCAATTCCTGCTCTGAGCGAGGCATCTGCACATTAGGATGGACAACAGATTCAAACTATTTAACCTAGTGCATAGATACAGGACATAAGCCGTCTCTTAACCTATGAACAAGTACACCAATGTCTAATCGTGGTAAGGCAATAATTTTCTCTTTATGTGTGACATGGCTTTTTGTCCTCTTGCATATGTACGTATCTCCAATTGAGGGCTGTAACAAGAGTAACACGCAGCTGAATGTTGGTGCCATCAAATGTTAAAGAGTAAATGTTTAGATAAAGAAAGCTCTTTACTGTAAAAACCATATAAACTATGTTAAAAGTACAGCATTATCTAAAGTAGGTTAAATTTTGATTCTTGACCTAAAAATCATTTCCATGGCCATGATATTTGAGTTTTTCAGTCATATCAAACCACATCAAACGAGATATACATCCACATTTCTTCAAGCAGAATGTCATAGCAGATGTACGAAGACAGTGCACAATATTTCATTAATAAAGGCAGTTGTTAATACTGCAATATGATGCAGATTTTCCTGAATTTTTCTTTCTTTGACTGACGCATATAGAGCTCTATGATATGAGTTATGGTCACATGTCAGATATAATGTTTCTATATGATCTCATACAACCTTATTGCATGTTCTTACATGATCTCATAAAGTTGGGTGCAAGCAATAATGACATCCTCTGTGCGAAAGGATCACGTTACTGAGTGCATTCGCCAAATGTTGACCCCTTGTAAATTGCTTCTGATATCTGCCCAATGCTGTCTTCGAGTTTGAATATCTCCGGGAATGGCTAGCTTCTGCAGTTGTCCCTGTTGATGAGATACCTTGTTTTCCTGTTTGTTATTTTAAATTTCATTTAAAATTGCTGAAATGTAGTATTATAATTAGACCAAATGGGTATGGTGGTATTTTGAGATGTACTCCACAAGTTGAAGATATCCTCTGTACCCACGAGTGCGTTATACCCCATATTTTAACTCAAAAGAAAGCTGAACTTCACTCCTGAAGATGATCAATACTCAACAGTAGCCTCAGCCAATCAGAGCACAGATGGCAGCTCAACTGATGATGTCACAATGTTGTGATGTCACCATTGCCATGACGTCAAAAAAAAAACTTTCCCCTTGTGTTGTGACAAATTGCCATAACTTGGCATTCATAAACGAAAAACATAAGTCATAATTACAAGAGACAAACATGTGAATAGTCCATTTTTCTTTAATCTGTAATTGACAACTTCATGGCCACATATGTCAGTTTCTGGGATGTGACACATTTATATGGGACAAAAACAAATAAGAAAATATATGGTACCTAAGTTGCAGTACGATTTAAAGAGTTTTGAAAGTACACAATATTTGTAATACATAAACTTACCATTGGAATTTTCCACGATTTGAAAGCCCACACACTGCTTTGTGCACTTCGCAAAAAAACAACAACAAGATGTTGTCTGTCTCAGCTGCCTGTTATAATAGGCCATTCTTTTTCATTATTTGCCCACTATGAGAAAGGTCACTCTGAACTTGTAAACAACAATCCCTGCCGGGTATAAGTTGCAAAAAACATGGGTGACATGTTCACTCCTGCAACAGCTAAAAACTCCTCCCCGAGCAATGCCACTCACCTAAACTGTCCACCTATCCTTATTGCTCTATCCTCTCCTTCTGATAACAGCAAATAACAGTGAAACAGCTCCCTTATTTACGTTTTCTGCCTCTACTGTTTTTCCCCACCAGGGGCGCATGTATCTCTATCGTAGTTCCGCTATTGCTCACGTTTAGGACTGGCGCCACCGTCTGCCTTCCCCCCAAAAACATGCATTTGCAACTTCACTTCATCTACCAGCACTCTTTACTTATCTTACAATTATTACTCAAATGCTATTTCAAATGGTCAGCATGCAACACGGGGCCAGATGCCCATGCAGGTAGAGGAGGGGGGGGGGGGGTTAATTATTCCCCATTATAGTCCTGCCCCAAATCATGGGTAAATCTAGTAAGTATATAAGGGAGCAACCAGAAATGAAGACATTTCAAAGAAATACATACAACCAACCACATCTTAATTTTACTGGCAAGGGAACTTACTCTTAAATGGTAGATTGGGGCTTGCATAAAACAGAACTGTGTGAAAGAGTGATGATCTTTAAATTCCACTAGGAAATTTCTAGTAGGAATACAAAAATGAAAAGTTGTACGGATGGAAGGGAGAGCTAACTGAATTGTCAGCATACTGGGTTGTCAATCGCTGGGTACCGGGTTCAATTCTAGTTCTGGCAATGTCACCTGCACTTGTGTTGGATAACAGTTTTAATCTCCTTCACCTCATTGCTGTGTCCTCCTCGTGTCCTGCTAACCATACCAAGTTCATAATACAGGACATAAAGCCCTAGTGGTCAATCCATCCATGAACAAATAAACATTATTACACTTTTGTTTAACATGTCCCAGCCTTGAAAGAGATGCACACATAGCACAGTAAAATTGGATGAACTGAGTCAGCTTAAATGACTGAGTGAGATAGTTGCACAATATCTTTGAGCTAACACTGCTTGTTGTTTTCTGCTAAGATAATTTGCCTGCTCTCTTAGTTGAAAACGACAAGCTATATTAGCTAATGATGTTGTGCAACCATCTTACTCAAACGTGGGTGGTAATAAAAATTCAATTCAATTCAATTCAATTTAAGGTCACTCAGTTCGTCCAAGTTTACAAGGAGGGTCTCAGCTAAACCTTGCAAGGTCGAGATCTTCACCGCTTCCTGCGTTACAAGAGTAATTTTGCATGCATTTTGTATGAAGTACCTGTTGTAAGTACATAGGATAATCCTTGTAAAGCAAGAGTTTTGTCTTTATGTGTGACACAGCTTTTTCATCCTCTTATCTCTAATCCAAGGTTGTCAGAAGAGTACCATGTACCTTGATGCCATCCAAATGTCTAAATATTCAGGTATTGAAAGCTCTTTACTGTCAACATCATATAAACAAAGATATTAAAAGTACACCATTTCATAAAATTATTTAAAATTTGAATCAAAATCTTCTCATTGGCCGTGATAATTACATCCAGTTCTTCTGCCACACCTCATATCACACTAAACGAGATATACATACGCATTTCATAAACGCAGAGTAATTGCAGATGATATTGTAAGAAAACCAGCACACAACATTTCATTAATAAATGTGCAGTTGTTAATGTTGCATGTTGATTTTCCTGATGTTTTCTTTCTTCGACTGACACATATAGAGCTCTATGACACGAATTACATCCGCATGTCAGACAGTAATGCTTCTATATGATCTCACATAACCTTATTACATGTTTTTACATGATATCATAAAGTTGGGTGCAAGCAATAATTACATCTTCTGTGCACAAGGATCACATTACTGAGTGCATTCACCAAATGTTGACACCTCGTAAATTGCTTCTGGTGTATTTTTGTTTGTTCGTGATATTGGCCTTCTGCTGTCTTCGAGTTTGAAGCTTCAGTAAATAAACAATGGCTGGCTCCTGCTCTTGTCCATCAATGATGAGATACCTTGTTTTCCTGTTTGTTATGTGAGGCTGACATGATTTTTATTACATGACCACCTTCTCTTCCTCCAGCGCCAAGTAAATTCCTGATAATTTTACTGTGTAGAGTAGGTCTGGGCAAGAAGCCCAGGTTAGGTGAGAAGCCCCCCCAGGGTTATATCTAAACTTACATTGTACATTTTTGGTGCTTTTTCTTATTGATAGGATTGAAGCTAGAGGCTTTTTAGGTGACGTCACAAATTTCCAGGGCAAACAGCACCAAACCATAGTAGTAATTAAAGAAACATAAAAGGTGCATGGTTTTTGTAACTTTGCTTAATTCTTTGAAATTGGTTGTCAGAAATAACTTTGGAAATTTTTAAAAGTATTATGGATATCTGCATTGCTTCACTTTATGACCATCACATAAATATGATTTGGATCTTGTTTCTTGCATTTTAGCTCAAAATATAGAGGTCAAATTAAAATATGTGGGTTTGGGGCGAGAGGCCCCACATGGTATGGGACATGGGGCCCCCTTCACTGGGGCCTCGAAGCTGCTCAAGGAACCATTTAATAATGTGTAGGCCTACTTTACCTTAAATCTTGATAGAATAGCTAATTGAAATAGAAAAAAATTGGCCAAAATTGAAACAGGGCCAAAAAATTTTTTAAAAATAATTATATAAACATAAAAATTCAGAAATTCAGAAAAGTGAATAGAATGCCTTAAAAATAATAGAAGGACCCAAAGAAATAACTTTCAAGCTGAATGCGCTCACAAAAAAATTTGCCATAGGGTTATAATAGGGGGGCTTCTTGCCCGATGGGTGGGGTAAGAAGGCCATTTTAATTTTTTTTTACAAAAAGGGCCATAACTCCTTTATCAAAACTGGTAGACATTTGTTTCACTAGTTATAAGTAGAGTCAAGTGATCCCTTCCTGACAGCATAAGCATTGGTTTAAACATATTTATTAGTCACTTTACCAACGAGCCAGAGGCTCAATTACAGGCTCAGTGGGTTAGTAGAGAAAAAAAAAAATAGTAGTACCTTGCAGTTATCATTTAGAATCGATTGGATGCATTAATATAATTTAAAGTACTCATTATTATATTTATATTAACATTAGGTTCAAGTTCGTTACTACCATATAACAATAGTTCAGTGGAAATTGCATTTTCATGAAGCAAATCCCTTAATTCATTCATAAGGGTTTCTCTGATAACTTGATACTCTGGGCACACAAAAAAGTAATGATGAATTGTTTCATCATTTTGCTGACAACTGCACTGTGCTGAAGTAATACAACCTTTGCTGAACAAGTGAGAATTTAAGTTGGAAAAGCCGAGTCGAAGTTGTGCTAATATAACTTCATCTTTTCTGGACAACCCAGGGGGAAAGAACTCTGGTGGCTGTTGGAATATTTTTTTTAATTTAAGTTTAAAAGATAGCAGACTTGTTGAATTTTTTACATTGGCATGAAGACCATTCCACAACATAACTGATGATGGCAAAAAACTCTTTTTGTACAGTTCTTTATGCATTTGAGGTAAATTTAAGTAAAATTGGTCCATCCCTCGGGTAGCATAACCGTGAGTGGGGCGAAGAGTATTAATAACATCGTTCAGGTATTCTTGACTTAATCCGTGATAGATGTAGTAAAGTTTCTGTAGTTTGTGAAGGTTTCTCCGATGTTCCAATGAGATCCATCCCAGTTCTTTATAAGCATTCAAGTAATAGATCCCAAAAAGTAGGTCAAATCGCACCTCGAAGTTAAGGGGGGCTGCATGCCCCGCACTACTCTATGTCATATTTACATGGTCCAAGTTGGTTTCCATGCTGTTGAAGTGTGAAGTCATGTGAGGACTCAAGTGTCACAGCTGGCGTTCATATTTTCCAGCATTGCAATAGTAAAATAGCTACAAGCTGTGATGTAATTTTATACTGGGTCAGATTCCCCAGCTTCTAACCAATGAGAGTACCCTTCAACAGCAATGTACATCAAATTTCCAGCAAAACATCAAAGTGAAAATTTAGTCAGACGTCGCCCCTACAAGCACAGAATCACAGCCTGGTTGCCAATGGGCGAGACAAGGACAACAACAGTTGGGTCACTACTCAAATTATGGCCAAAGCAGACTCCGCTGAAGGGTTTGTCTGCATGAATCTGTGGTGAGAAACCAGAAATATTTTCAGTAGACTTTTATGAGCAAATTTGAGTTGTAAGTCATTCAGACGAGACAATAAATTGGCAGCCCCTGGGATCAGTGTCAAGTAAAAGATCCCTCACATGAGGCAAATGTGTTATATGCTGAAGACTCCTGCTCACGCTCCCATCTCATCAAGCCACTCTTTTGCAATGACTCTTCAAAATTTGTAAAGGTTATTCACCACGGGAGAGGGAATATGTGATTTATCACCCGAGGCCTTTAGGCCAAGGTGTGATAAACACATATTCCTGATCCCATGGTGAATAACCGGCTTATACCATGAGGCAAACACTCAAACAGTCAAACATGAGAGGATAACTGGACAACAAAAAATATGGGAATTATTCCCCTGAAATACTGTAATGTGATTGGCTGACGGAGGTGTCGAATGGTATAAAATTACTTACTGCTGTTGGACAGTGCTGAAGTGACACATTCTCCCTCCTACTAACATGTAATGATGTTTTATTCATTTAAACCTCCTCCTTTCCTTTCATGAAGTGTGACATTAGATCAGAGATTTGTCCTTAATGGTCGAGACTGGTCACTCAGAACCCTTTTCCATGGTGGTTCATTCTTTCTTCAGGTTTCTAACATCTGCAACCACCCTGACTCCCCATTTACTGAATAATTTACCAATCACTCTGATCTTTCACATACAGTCAGTCGCCCTGGTCAGGTAGGGGTTGAGTGTTAAGAAATCTTACTGCAAGAGAAATGTTTATGACTTTATGAATTTAATATTTAGGATGAAGTTCTGGAATGAGTGAAAACTAACTGGCTAGCCAAATAGACCTATCAGGTCAAAAGTCACTCAATGAAAATGGGCAGTTTATTTCAATGCAATGGATCTATATCCCTGTCAGCGTGCCTCGGCGGTCCAACGTCGGCCCGAAGCTGGTCCGATGCCTCTGACATCGGACTGACGCTGGGCCGACGTTGGACTGCCGTGGCATGCTGACAGGGTATAGGGCCTGTTGAGAGGTTACTGACGGCCAAAAACCGCTGAATGTTTAATACTCATTGTTCTTCGACTGTAACAGTATGTATCACACAGCTCATATCACAGAAACGAAGACAGACACAGCAGTAAATATTATTTCTTTTTTGGAACTACGGATCCTATAAGAATGTTTCAGACAATTATTGAAAACAATTTCAAAGAGAAAGCGCTGATTCAAGTTTCATCCAGCTAATGGCAGCCATTCACAGAGAACACAAAAGGCTTTTACTTCACTGTGTGACATTTTCAAATCTGCTCTCTTGCCACGTTTCCTACTCATTGATTTAAGATTGTTTTTCTAAAAAGAGGGAAAAAAATACAGTTAAATGCCATGACAAGTTGACAACATCAGCTTCTTTGATAAAGAGATTCCAATAAAGGAATCAGTTAAGACTTATATCATAAAGCCATGGAATTCAAAGGTTTTTAAAAATTGAATACATTCAATACAATGAGAAAAAGTGTGTCTTCTGGAAATGCTGAAGTGAATTTGAGAGTTTTCAGATGTTTTATGATGATATATAACTATCTCATTCAACAAAAAATCATGAAAAAAATTATCGTCAAAGGTACAAAGGCACTTTGCAGGTTTTCACAATTGTATAGCGTCAATGCCAGTATAGATAGATCGATAGATAGCTTAGACAGATAGGGTATGTGCAACCCTCTAAGCCCTGTTCTAAGCACTCACAAGGATTGATTATAAGACGGAAGATATAGAGAGAAGGAATACTCAACAGCTACTGTAGTTTACCTTTGTAGGGCAGCATACTCCACCCCATGTAACATTGGTGTATTCAGTAACACTACATGTAAGTACTCATATTTGATATTGTCCTGTTCAGAATCTTTGTCGTCAAATGTCCAGTGCTTTCAGAATTGGACTGAAATGTTCATTGTGGAGTCATATTATATGCCTATCCATGCCATGTTATTCTCGCTGACGCATAAACAATTTGTGAGGTCATATCTGATACTTTCAATGCTATCAAAACAAGTCACCAACTGACTATCAATGAGGTAACAAGTTACTCAATGAGAATTAACAGTGCAATGCAATGGATAGGGCCTGTGTAAGGTCATTGATGTCTATATATACTAGCAGTTGAAGGTAAGTAGGCTACTCATCATTGGTTGACTGTAAATGGCATCCGATCCAAACGACACTTGGCAGGGACATTGCTCCTGTAGGTCAACTGATAAACTTTAGTGGTATGCGACATGGTCAGTTTTAAACATGTCACCTATATGAGCATTCAATTTACATGGGTCAAAGGTCGCGTCCCTGGTGGATGCAGATTATGACCTTGGGCTGCGCATCATTGCAAGTGGCATGTATGGACACATTATGATATTATGACCATTATCTATTCCCAGCAAGAAATGTGTACGCAAGTAACCCACTGACAAACTGACATTTTGTTCCAATGTGAAAGATAAGGCCTGTTGTGATGTCATGGATGTGCGCGAATGGTTGAACGTAGATTATACAGGTGTTGTTATCCAGTCTTTCAGGATCATCAGAAATTAATCTGCTCATAATCAATGTTTTTCATATATCGGATTTACCGTCTACTTGAAAATGCTACAAAGAAAATTTACAAATCCAACATGTCTGCCATTTTGTATTATGATTTACGATGAGTTGATGTTGGGTGTTGCCCAATATGGCAAAGGTTGTTGCCCGAACCCACAACCCATGTCATTAACGACAGTCCTCAGTGAACGATCAATCTTCACAAATTGCAAGGATGTCCCGAAAGAGGTTTTTCGTGATCATTAGGGGTTTTTTTGCGTCTGACATAGCTGACTTCATTTGCCTACAGAACCCTCATTGACAAATAAATACACCTGATCCGTTATTAACGTAATGACTTCACTGTACAAATGACAGGTCTTCATTAGCAATGTCGTAATTGACTTCATGATTACAGGTTTTTTGCAATACAGGATTATTAACCAACCGACAAGTTATTTCCTGTGTAGACAGTGTAGTTATTACGCTGAAGCCTGGTTCCCTGCTCAGTGTTAGCATACTAGGCTACTGATATCTGGGAAACGGGTTAGATTCCCAGCACTAAAAACCCTATGTTGGACATATTCTTAGTGTGTGCTCAAGTATATGGTCAGGTATAGGACTCCAATTTGTTGGCCAGTTATCGCCATTTGCCTTTACCTTGATTATAATGATTAATTAATTGTATGGTTTAGATAATTTTTCAGAGAAGAAATGGTGTAGTAAAAAAAAAAAACACTTTTGGGCGTCAGTACCCGATATTTGAGACTACGCTCTGGAAATAGTATGCAATGGACAGGTTATGTGCCAGTTTTTGTGCGGAGACAGAATCATGGGTGTAATTTATGTGAAAGTACTAAGCAAGGTTTGGTCTAGAGAACATGGGTAATGATAAATTTCTCCTGGGTTAGTGTGCAATTAGAAGCATTCTGTAAAGGACATTGACCTGCCGTTTGATATTTATGTGCTTTGTAAAAGCGAAGGCAACCGACAGCATGATGAATCTGTGGTGCTCAGAAGTCGCAGGCAAAATTGCATTTAGCATACAACAATGGAAAATGCAAAAGCACATATATTGCAGTCAAAGATCGATAAGTGCACTTTTGCATTCCCTTGCAATAACCGCCTCACCTTGCAGCCTTTCGGGTTTCCTTATGATAATCATCAAATTGCCTTGTAAAACTCAGGTTTCTCAGTAGGGGGAACGGGGGCACATTGGGACGCGGGGCACTGTGGGACGGTGGGGTTTCTTGGATCCTGGCAAGGTAGTGCCATCATATCTTGTAATTTCACATCCTGATGTTTCAATGGTTTTATAGACAAATTACAGCCACATGCAGAAGTATGGCGAGCAAAAGTTTGTCCTACTACTAAATTAAATATGGACGGGTTCAATTCGAACCATTCTGTGGACAAACCATGAACAATGAGGCTTTCTCAGTGCTTGTATGGATTTTATACATCGTAACAAACAATTATGAATTGCTATCTTGATAAACACACTCACTGGTGTCCGAGAAATTAGCATTTTGGTGTAAAAGTCATATCGGGGCTCATTGGGACAGTGAATTCGGGGCACATTGGGACGCACTTAATATGGCAGAATTTAAGTGTCCAAGGCAACTGAATGAGGTGGGACAGCACACAACAGGTGTTCAGGACACAGTGAATAGAGGTATAGTGGATTACCATGCTCTGTGGACAAATTTGTCGCAAAGTACTGTGTGTTACTTACATAGATGTCCGCACCCAGGACAGTTTATGTTAAATGTTTAAAATTGTTTAAAGTTATGAACTATTGGCACTGCAAGGTATTAATGCACTGTATATTGTCTTACGCACTACTTATATGTGATATCTATTGCACATGGAGTGTTAAAATGATTTTTTAATTGATGTCCCAATGTGCCCCGGCTGTGCAACGCCGGGGCACATTGGGACAGTCATGTTTACGACTCTCTGGCTGCAAAAGGGTAGGTGCAGTCTAGTTTATTATGCCTTGCATTTAAGCTCAATAGTATTGGTGATATTCATGCAAACTTCTGAGTTCTTCAGTGCTTTCAGCATTGAGCAAAATTAGTAGACGTGAAAAGCGTCCCAATGTGCCCCCGTTCCCCCTAGTCAGTCGATCGTTCTGCTGTGAGTAAAATTTTGGGGTTGGCTTGTAAATATATAGAGAAATGACCATGGGGATTCCAGTTTTTCAGGTGGGCTTTATTTTGCGATGGCCTGTCGATAGCGGCTCTTTTGTCTTGGAGAGGTTTCCGCATACTGAAGAGAGAAATCATGTTACGGCTATGTTCTTTTTTTTCTGTGAAGCATATCATATATTAATGTAATATAATGTGTATCTTGACTCTTTGTTATGAATAAATTTCTTGTCCCTATGTCAGTCTATTTCTGATGTTTATTGCATTCCCTTGCAATCATCACAGAATAAGAAACAAGCCTACACTCTACCTGTAACACTACTGACTACTGAGGAACCCAAGTTTTGCAATTCTTCACCATTAAAAGAAAGGTTTGGCACAGCAATATATGCATGGAACAGCAGCTGGGCAATTCAGTTGAAATGAAGGAACATTTGTTTTTGTCACCGCACAGAGTTTGTGTGATGGAATTGCCAATTTGCAGCTGATTTGTTGTTGTTGCTGTTACATATTTCTTTCTGATTTGTATCTACAAGTGATGGATGTCAGCAAAGCATAGGCATACTGCGAGCAAAATTGTGGAGTGGTGAGCGATATTTGCCCTAATTTCAATATCTAGATTTTTAAAATATCATCTATTGCTACCAAATTTATATTTCATATAGGGACTCCCAATCAACAAATAAAGCTAATCAATCAATCTCAAGTGAAATTGTTCGGAAAGTAGTGATTTTCAGTCATGTTTGGCCTTTTTGCCCGAATTTTAGTGTTTCCCAAGCTTCTGGCAATTTAGGAGAGATGTTGTTTCACTTTGAGGGTGTTATTCAGAATTAGTGAATAGCAGAAATGTCACATATGATAGATGGGTATTCTTGTGGGACAGCATGACAGTACATTTAACATACATTAGACCTTGTCTAATTAGGTTTACCTTCCACAAAGCAAAGGTCATTGGTCAACATGGTGACATGATAATTGATTCAGAAGAACTTTCACAATGCTAATTGTCCAGAGCTGCAGCATTTTAGCTTAGACTTACCACTTGAAGGGTGGCATGGATACTTTGGATAATACAGTCTTCAAATGCTTTTGATTTGTTTGTTGTCCACTTTGAAATCAGTCTGTTGCTAAATATTGATTTACGCAGGGGAGTGACATCATTTCTCAAAGTGTATTGCTTTGAAAAAAAAAAGAAGGACGATGCCAGATCCTTCACTCATTAAGACAAACCTTTTAAATTTCGAAAAATATTTAGACTCCATGAAGCAATGCTCTTCCGGTACATGTGTTTGCTTAATTGCTCAAAATATTCCAAATTAACTTAAGGTGGTTTTAAGAGCTCTGTTTCTTATGATTTATTTGGCAATACTTTGAAATTTCTAGAAGGGTTCTTGTTTTTTTTTCAAATTGTAAATTACAAAATGGAAGAAATATCTATAACTATAGTTCAGGAAAGGAAATCACCCCAGTCTTGGCATGATTGCCATTACCTATAATAGGGTGGATCGTCTGCCCCTATATCTTCAAAACGTCTTGCACTTTTGCATGATTGTTCCCCTATATCATAAAAGAAGCCCTGCAAAATTTTAGGAAAAATTTCTAATGCCAAAGGGTGGCACAACAGCCTTGAAATTTCAGTATCGGGTCTTATTTTAGCGATTCGCGGTTATAAATAATATTGTCAATTTTAATTAATCTGATTTCTGGATAGCACAGGTAGATTCCTTAGAAAAAGAGCTTTAATTGAATACCAACATCAATGGTTTCCATTGAGGAGAAATCGCAATGGTGTGGAGAAGTTTTCTTTTTTATCAGAAAATATTTGATAAAAAAAAAAAAAAAGGATATTAATATGACTTTGGGAACTCAAAGAAGTCTACAAAGTGAGGATGTGGTCCACTGCATCATCTGATAAAACCATCATTCAATTATGATGTTGTCAGAAGAAAAAGATAGGCAGAAAGGTGTATCAATGAACTGTTGTATTTTTCATATTTACATGTAATTTATGCAAATATGCACATTTGAATTTGATGAATAACTATTTGGAAAACATATTACACTTCCTACTTTCTTCAGCAAAGTGTTCCTCATGCTTTATTCTAATGATCATGTGAAAGTTATACTGAAGTTGACCATTTAAGTTGACTATTTCAAACATTTTGTCATAATAGTCAGAAACGTTTGGCTTTTCAAAAAACTTAAGCATGAGAAATTTTCAGAAATATAGCTTTCTACCATTCAAATTAAAGACAATTTTCTTCTAAGAACAATGGTTTATGAATTGAGATCATACAGAGAACCATATAACCTAGATATTTCTAACCGCGACTTTTCAAAGCATAATTTTCAACAATTTTGGACTCAACTTTGACGCAAAAGTGCCACCCTAAGGCCATATCCGATCTTAATGAAATTTTGCAGAGTGTGTTTCTACTGGCAATGGAACAATATGGCAAAAGTGCAAATGAATATGACAATTTTTTCATTTTTAGGGGGCAGACGATGCACCCTAACCTATAACAAGGCTGTGTCAAATATTGGTATCATAAATCAATTAAGCAAGTTAATGAAAAATTAACTTTTAAATGAGACAGTAACACTCCTAATTATTAATATTTAATTTAATTTAATGTGTAACTTGTGAATTTTTTAAAGGTAGAATAAACTGAATCTGAGTCTGAGTTTGAATCTCAGTCTAAGTCACACATACAAGTATTCTGTCACGTCAAAAGGTATTAACAATGAAAAGCCAAATATATATGGAAAAAGAGAAAGATGAATTGCTTTCCATGATAAATGAATATGCTAATGAAACATAACGTGTCTTGCCTCAAAGGTTGATAGATACCTGAGTAGGGAAACACTGTTCGCAACATGGGTTCTTGGAAACGAGAGTTCTTAGAGACCACAGAGTCTTTGATTTAAAGGTCAAGGTAAACCCTACATGAATAACACATGGTACATGTTAGCGAGGGAGAAAGCGTGTCAAGTTAATGCACCATGCAACACGGTCTTGTGACATTTTGACCATTGTTTATTTGGTCAATGGAAAACAGTTTGGTTTGAGAAAATAACTTAAATACCACAAGACAGATTAAGGTATGGAAGTAATTTACCCAAATCACTGTATTCTAGCATGTTGCATGCATATTTGAATATTTGAGATTTCACCATAGTAATGATTGCTCAAATCAGCGGATTTCTTACATCCTGCAGGTACTATCTTAATACCAGAAAAACAGATTTCACTATATCAGTGATTGACTAAAATAGCTCGATTTCAAAAATTACTCAGGCATGCACATTTGAATAATAGATATTTCACTACGGAAGTGATAAGCTCAGATTGCTTGATTTCTAAAATCTTGCAGACATATCTGAATATTGGGATTTCATTATGGTTGTGATTTGCTAAAATGGCTTGATTTCAAATATCATATAGGCGTGTTTTGATATTAGAGATTTCACTATGGAAGTGATTAGCTCAAATCACTTGATTTCTAAAATATTTCAGACATATATCGATATTGAGATTTCATATGATACCTAGTGATTTGTTAAAATTACTGGATTTTCTAATGTCTTGCCATGGAATAACTGAATGTTTGAGAATAAATCAATGCTTCAGTAATTTGCTCATTTACCATGATGTAGCAAAGAAATATCTGATTATTTAAGAATTTGGTATCGCAGTGATTTATTCAAATCATCTGATTTCTAACATCTTGTCAGGAATATCAAAATTGTTTTTATAAGATGATGCTAAAATAAGATGATAATGGGAGTGATTTCTCAAATCAAACTACACATAGTTCTTATTTGACCAAATCAAGGGTGCCGGAACAGGGGGGGCAGGGGGGACAATTCCCTTTTTCCGTCTGACTGCCCCTGCCGCCCGCGATTCCTTCCCGCGCCCTGGACCAAATCAAAAACTGTCAACTTATGCTGCAATAATGTTACATTGGTAATTTTAGCATGTTCTTTCACGATAAGACAGTAATCATAATATCTACCTGAAGTTCTGTCACTTCAACTGAAATTGTCGTTCACAACTTGATTATTACAAAAGTACCCAACATGTCGTTACAAATAACAGGGGACTAACTATACGGCAAAATACATTAAAGCAACCCTGACACATTTTGAAAGTGTTATTTCTGAACATATGAATGGTCAATTGTCTAATATGACAGATGAGCAATTCCTCTGGGACAAAATGGAAGGACAATTTGCATACTTAGCACCTCATATCTTCAGATGTACAAGCAAAGGTCACATGACAATGTTGGTGGCATGTTTATTGATTCTCAAGAACTTTGACAATGCTAATTTTCAGTTACAAAGTATTTCTGTCAGATTGTTCTGAGATTTGACTAGTATTATTCATATACATATCACATTCTATTCTATGACATGTAGAAGTCACTTGGTAACAGATTCAGGTTGCTGTTGGCAGGTTTGATGGTGACCCGATTTGCTGACAAGTTTATCTACATCTGATGCACAGTCCAACTGCCAAACAGCTAGAATATTCCTGAGAATTATGTAGGTACAACCATACACACACTTGATGCAGAGAAAATATTGCAAATATGTGACTTATATCAAGCACAATAATCCTCCCCTGTAGATATTTTACTTTGTATGTGCGCTATATTGTTTTGCAAGGCAATGTTTCATAGGAAAATTGTGGTGACATCAATTGTATTATAAACACACATCCCCGTTTGGCATAAGTCCTACACTATTTACATGTACAGATGACAGGCAATCTGCATCAGTAAGAAATATATTGCAACAACAATGACAAATCAGCAGCAAGTAGGCAATTCCATCACATTAACAGCTGGTGGTGACAAAATCAAATGCTCCACCATTTCAGCTGAATGCACGTTTGTTGTTGCATGCATGTATTGCTCAGTGGTGTGGCAACAAACCATGCTCTATGGGCCAAGTGTTGCCACATTCAGAGCCATTGTCCAAAAGGCCACAAATCCTTAAAGTTCCTAATAATTATACAAATAAGACAAACATTCATACAACTACCATATTATGATTCAAATTTACTTCTGAAATACATTTCAGATAATACAGCAACACAAATGCATCCATAGCACTCAAAACAATCTAAATGAATGAAGAAATTTGCCTTGTTTAATATCAAATCTCCAGTACCGGGTAACAAACTAATAAAATAAAAAAATTCCTCAACTCACAATGGACTTGCACCCCTTGTTTGTATATAAATCTATTTCTCTCTAATCATCATGTGAACAGAAAATGCAGCCTATCTTGACGTCCTTTACTGCATAATGCCTCATAGTGCTGTCATTGGGTCAACTATTATAGTCAAGGAAAGTCCACAAACCCTTTTTTAGGGTAATCCTGAAGGTCACAGAATGACCCCCAAACAGACAAGTCCATGTAATTTGTGAGGATTAATTGTACGTTGAGATGCTCCCTATTGTCCAACCACCAGACTTGCAGTAACCTTTGACATTCGGATGACACCTCTGCATAGGTTGACGTTTGCTTCCGTATATCTAAGAAACTTGAAAAGAATCTCTGTAGCCTCATGAGACTACCACAGCTGACAGGGGAGGAGGTAATTATTTTTCCCCAGACACAAAAAAAAAATATATTCTCTAGGTCAACCAATGATGTATACATGTGAGATGAGGGAAAATGTCATATGAGGAAAAAACTTGTTTCTTTGTTGTGGCCAATTGTTTGATGCAACTTGAATCTGTATTTGAATTTGTGGTCTACTGGCAGACATTCCAGTATTAATCACCTTTAAATGTTAATTAATTAACATTATTTATGTTGAGAGAAGTAAAGCATAATTACAGACTAAAAGACTTGAAATCTGAAAGAGCCCTTCAGGAGATAATAAAGATGCCATAAAGATGCCATGTAGAGCAAGTCCAACAAAACCAGACTGTTGACAATTATTTAGCTTGAGCTGTAATTAAAATACTCTCCAGAGTGTCCCAAAAGCAATACTCTTCCAGTACATAAGCTGTGTTTAATTGATCTTAAAATTCTTGAGCAGTTTGGAAGCTATTTTCATAATTCATTTGACATTACTCAGAGATTTCCAGATGGTCCTTTGTTTATAAGGCAATTCATGTTCCTGTAAATTGCCTATTACAAAACACATGGGAAATTTTATTGACAAAGTTAGAGAGAGCACATCACTAAATAACAGAAAGTAAATACCAAAACAATTATTTATTGTTTAACACAGTTCTGTCAGTGACATCACTATCAAAAGCCGAGCTTAATAATTGAATATTCCTTGACAGAGCTTGTCAGCAGAGTGGAAGGTACATCGTATTCACTTGGACAGTCAGTCGGTGACACCACTGCTCACACCTAATTAACTAGATCCATATGCTCTGCCATGATGAAGGATAGTGAATATTAATTGCCCCCTCATTGTGAAAATATATTCTGGCACTACCATTTGCATGAGGCTGTAACTGAAGTTGTGTGTTGCAATTTGAGAAAGAGGTGGAAAATTCAAGGTCACACTGGCAGTTGTGTCGTTCAAAATACATATAAGTAATTTTTGTTCAGAAATTTATTACTAAAATACATTCCTCGGCTCGTTTGGTGGCCAAAGTGAGATAACTAATGATATTCTATTTTGGTACATGGTATTACATGCTAAAAATCTAAGGCGGTCAAAGTTACCCCAACTCTGGGGTTACTTTGACCGACCTTTTAATTTTGTAATAAAACTCAGAACCATCATAGATTTTTGAAAAGCTTTTTGACAGATGAAAACCCCGATGTACTGGCTGTGTTTAGGCACAAAACTGTTGATATTCCACGAATAGTTTTTCTCTGAACACGGATATGGTGCTCCGAAACGGCCAAAGTAACCCCCGTTTTATGGTACTTTTAAATGAGATAGCAACTGTCATGCATTTTGCTCTTTGGTCAAAAAGGAATGTAAAAGGAAAGCAATCTGCATGTGAAAGGTAAAAATAACATAAATTCCAGAATAGACGGGAAAGATTAATTCTAAATCAACATAATCCTTCTAATTAGCCTAAACTCTGACTGATAATGAAAGTGGAAGGGTAAAACTTTTGTGATAAATAATCATGTATGCAAATCAAACATAACATGTCTTGCCTTATAGGTTGATGGAAAGCTGAATAAAGAAACTTAGTTCACAAGTACATGTTCTTGTAAATAAGAGCTCTTACAGACTACAGTGCCTTTGATTTAAAGGTCAAGGTAAACCCTACAAGAATAACACATGTGACATGTTAACGAGGAAAAAACGTGTCGAGTTAATGCACCATGCAACACGGTCTTGTGACATTTTGACCATTGTTTATTTGGTCAATGGAAAACAGTTTGGTTTGAGAAAATAAACTTAAATACCGCAGACCGATTAAGGTATTGAAGTGATTTACCCAAATCAATGGATTCTAGCATTTTGCAGGCTTATTTGAATATTGAGATTTCACCATAGTACTGATTTGCTCAAATCACTGGATTTCTTACATTTTTCAGATAATAATTTCACTATAACAGTGATTAACTTAAATTACTTGATTTCAAACATTCTGCTGCATATTTGAATATTTGAGATTCGCCATACAGTGTAGAAATGATTTGCTCAAATCGCTGGATTTCTTACATCTTGCAGATAATAATTTCACTATAACAGTGATTAACTCAAATAGCTTGATTTCAAACATCATGCAGGCTTATTTGAATATTAGGGATTTCACTACGGAAGTGATAAGCTCAAATCGCTTGATTTCCAAAATCTTGCAGACATATTTGAATATTGGGATTTCATTATGGTAGTGATTTGCTGAAATTACTGGATTTTTAAAATCTTGCCATGTAATATATCTGAATGGTTCAGAATAATTTACTACTGCAGTGATTTGCTCAAATCAACGGATTTGTAGCATTTACTATGAATTAGAAAAGAAATATCTGATTATTCGAGAATTTGGTGTTGCAGTGATTTGCTCAAATCATTGAATTTCTAACTATTGTAAGGAATATCAAAAATGTCATGAGATGGTCATGGGAGCGATCTGCTGAAATCATACTACTTCTTATTTGACCAAATAAAAAAATTTTCAACTAATGCTTCAATAATGTTACATTGGTAATTTTAGCATGTTCTTTCACAACAACATAGTAATCATAATACTGTATCTACCAACTGAAGCTCTGTCAATTTTTATGTTCACCAATTGATTATTTCGAGAGTATCCAACATGTTACCACAAACCGCACGGGACTAACTATACGGCAAAATACATTAAAGCAACCCTGACACATTTTGAAAGTGTTATTTCTGAACATATGAATGGTCAATTGTCTAATATGACAGATGAGCAATTCCTCTGGGACAAAATGGAAGGACAATTTGCATACTTAGCACCTCATATCTTCAGATGTACAAGCAAAGGTCACATGACAATGTTGGTGGCATGTTTATTGATTCTGGAAAACTGTGACAATGTTGATTCTTAGCTACTAAGTATTTCAGAAAGTTGGATTAGTTGTAAGTTATGAACTTACATATTATTCGAATGTTGTGTAGCATTTTACCATATCACATGATGTGATAAAGCCTCAGCAGATGCAGGTTAATATTGGCAGGATTAGTGCTCACCTTCGTAGAGAATTAGTATGTCTATTAGAAGTGTCCCTACTTCTGAGGCAGAGACAAATTGCAGAACAACTTCCTCAGCATTATGTAAACAAATATGTTTCAGAATATCCTTACTTTTATCCAACTGCATCCAGATATTGTCTCAAACGATATATTATAGGCCTACACATAAATGTACATGGCGCATCCAATATTATCAAAAGACCTAATTTTAGTTGATCTGATGCTGTCAGTATTTCAGTTAATTTAATTTAATACAATGCCTCCTATTTCAGTCACAACATTCGATGCAGAGCAAAGATTGAAAATATACAATAAGCACAATTTTCTTCCCTGTAGATATCTTACTTCAGTGTAAATTTCCAGGCGAAATCAATTGTATTATAAACACACA
Organism: Platynereis dumerilii; assembly: GCA_026936325.1. Taxonomy (NCBI): domain Eukaryota; kingdom Metazoa; phylum Annelida; class Polychaeta; order Phyllodocida; family Nereididae; genus Platynereis; species Platynereis dumerilii. Next base: position 19,667,044 of record JAPTHN010000004.1, read on the forward strand.
TCCCCGTTTGGCAAGTCCCACCCTATCAACATGTACATACAGATGTCAGGCAATCGGCATCAGTAAGAAATATATTGCAACAACAATGACAAATCAGCAGCAAGTAGGCAATTCCATCACATCAACAGCTGCAGTGGTGACAAAATCAAATGCTCCACCATTTCAGTTGAATGCATGTTTGTAGTTTCATGCATTTATTGCTCAGTGATGTGGCTTAAAACCTTACTCTGCAGGAAATGTATTGCAAGATAGGCCTACATAGTTAGCCATTTTCTGAAAAGGTCCTTATATACAAAAAGATATGAACACACAGATTCTTATATATGGTGTAGACCAATAAATGACTACCATATCACATGCATGATACAACTATAGCTTCTGAAATGTTTAGTAATACGCCTACAGAAATAATTGTATCCATAATTATTGCACTGGAAATAATCTTAATGACTAAACAAACAAATTTGCCTTGTTTAACATCAAATCTCCATGGCCAAGTAAAAAAAAACCAACAAAACAAAAAAATCCTCAACTCACTATGAACTTGGACTCCCTTTTTATTTATAAATCCATTTTTATTTCATCTGACCACAGAAAATAACGCCTTATAACCTGCCTTGCCTCCCTTACACTGCTTGATGTCCCTTGTTCAGTCACTGAGTCAGTCATTTGTCAAGAGAAGTTTGCAATTCTTTTTTGAGAATAATATTCCTAAAACAGACAAGTCCATGTAATTTGTGAGGATTAATTACACATTGTTGATGCTCCAAATTCTCCAACCACCAGACTGGCAATACCCTTTGTCATTCAGGTGACACCTCTGAATTGGTGGCCTTCTGCTTAGTGTCAATCTGTCGTCTTTAGGAGATTTGTGAAGACCCGTCATAGCCTTATCAGCAGTGGCGTAGCTAGGGTTTTTTTCTGGGGGGGCAAATGACCCTGAATTTCCCCAAAAAGCAATCGGTAACCAGGTGTACGCTAGTCACGGGTTTTAAAAAAAAAATTTTTAGAAACTTTTCCGAACTCTCAAATAAAACATATGAAATGCTGAAAACAATGATGATGCTGTACACTTTCTACAAAGAAGAGCTAAAGAAAACAAAGTGTCAGAAAGTTGCTGGTTTGTACCGCATAACAAAATTATGTAGTGAAAATATCTGTGGATTGGCTGCTTCTACATTAAACTCACAAAAAGATAATAAATAATATAATAATAATATGGATTTATATAGCGCTAATTTCAGTAAACTGCTCATCAGCGCTTTTTCAGATCAAATCACTTGTAGGAATTCTGGAACAAATGGGTTTTTAGATTCTTCTTGAAGCTTTCGAGTGTTTGTGCAGTTCTCACTCTATCAGGCAAAGTGTTCCAGAGTTTTGGGGCTGCATAGGAAAATGCTCGATCTTCAAACTTATTTTTGTTGCATGGAGCAGGTTCTGCTAACAGCAGTTTTTGGTTGCTTCGCAGGTTGTGTTCTCGTTGAGATTTTACTTGAATAAGTTCTTGGATGTATTGTGGTGCCTGGTTGTTCATTGCCTTCCACGTAGTTGTCATCAATTTGAACTGAATTCTTGCTGTGATTGGTAACCAGTGCAGTTGTTTCCTACTCTGGCTGACACTCTCTTGTTTTTTCAACCTTTCAATTAATCGAACTGCTGAGTTTTGAGCAACCTGAAGTTTATTTAACAACCAGGTAGCAGTGCCATGCAACAGCCCATTTCTGTAATCTAAATGAGGAGTGACAAATGCATTGACAGCAGTTTTAACTATTTCCTTGCCCAGGTTTTTTCGGAGTTTCGACAGGTTTCTTAAATTGAAATATGCGTTACGACACATTTTGTTGATCTGCTTCTCCATGGTCATATTTTTGTCAAAGAGCACTCCTAAATTGCGGACGTGGTTGGCAATTTTGATTTCAACATCGTCAACTTTGATAGATGTCATTTGAAGTTTCTTCAATTGGTTTGGTGCTCCAATCAGAAGAAGAAGATGCAAAACGTTTGAATTGAAGGTTAATTTTGCTGTGATGAGGACTCCCCATCTATTATCAAATATGAAATACTTCTGTATTCAGGTGCTTCATGTGAACAGAGACATCCTTAAAATAATTGTTGCTATTTGTAAAGAAAATTAAAAATTTACCCATGTCTTGAATTTTTCTTGATCTTTCCGTCATGCAGTGTGTAACCTATTTTGCTTTTGATTCGAATTACAGCCCAACACTTTGATATAGAATTAGAGTGGACTGTGACACTGTGAAAATGGCACTTAATGTGTCATCATGCTGATGATTTGTCATGATCAAACCCAATACTTTCAATGTTAATTTGATTGAAGGAGACTTTTCCCACTTGTTGGTGACAGCCAAACGAAAGGATTATGCATCTGATTTTCACTCTAAAATCCGTTATGAGAAGTCAAATGGCTTTCTCTTGATCATAACTAATCAAACAGCCTCTATGTTTCCCATGTTGAAAGTAGAGAAGATGACACTTCATCGGCTATCATGAGTCACGAAGTGCCATTTTCATAGTGCCACAGTCCACTCTAATTCTATATCAAAGTGTCCAAATTTCGCTGTCAATCCTGTACAGCACATACATGTACTCATACAGCGTCTCCAACTTGTTCTTTTTTTATTACATTTTGTCAAGTTATCATAGAGTCTTCAGATGGTGTCAGCAATGTTAACAGGATTTCCATGTATGTAGTAAAAGAATGCCTTTCCTCCTTCTATTCTCTTTTTCTTTCCTCTTTTTCCTTCCTCTTTTTCCCTTTTGCTTCCCCTTTTCCCCATATTTTTCCCCTTTCCCTATTTTTCCCCCATTTCCCTATTTTTACCCCCATTTCCCCATTTTCCCCAAAAAGTTGTCTGGGGGGGCAACTTGCCCCCCCTGCCCCCCCACTAGCTACGCCACTGCTTATCAGGCTGCTACATTTGACAGGGGAGGTATAATTAATTTTTCCCAGACATAAAAAACTTCTATTCTCTAGATCAACCAATAATGTATGCATGTGTGATGAGGGAAAATGTCATATAAGGAAAAAACGTTGGTTTCTTGGTTGTGGCCATTAGTTAGATGAATCTGTATAAATTTTCATTTGTGGAGTCTTCAACAAGACTCAATATTGGATAGACTCTATTCAGACAATGCACAGATTTGTTTGAAACTTTACTATTTAAATAGTTTTCTATTTTCTTTCAAATTTGCAGACATCAGTGGAGGGGGGTGCGGAAGGGTTTACGATAGCTCCCCCTGAGATATCCCGTTGGCAGATATTCCAGCTTTCAGCACCTATAAATGAACATTACTTAACAACAAAGCCAGACTGCTGTAAATTATTTAGTGGGAGCTGTAATTAAAATTCTCTCTAGAGACTATGAAAAGCAATACTCTTCCAGTACATAAGCTGTGTTTAATTGGTCCTAAAATTCTTGAGTAGTTTGGAAGCTATTTTGATGATTTATTTGGCATTACTCCGCAGATTCCAGAAGGTCCTTTGTTTTTTGGCAATTCTTGTGTCTGTAAATTGTCAATTACAAAACATGGAGAAATTTTATTGATTAAGTGATTGAAAAGAGAGAGCACATCATGAAATTAAAAACCCAAACAATGTTTTCATTGATAAATACAATTTTAAGTGACATCACTGCCAGCAGCTCAGCTGAAGAACTGAATATTTATTGATAGAGTTTGTCAGAAGAATGGTAGGTACATTGTATTCACTTGGAGGGTCACACTACTCACACCCACTTAACTGCCAACCTGTACCCTGCTATGATGAAGGATAGCAAATGTTAATTGCCCACTCGTTGTGAAAATATATGCAAGTTGTTTGTCTGGATTTGAGAAACAGCGTGAAGGTCAAGGCCATATATGCCATTTGGGAATTTTTCATATTCAGAGTATATTTCACTTGTGGCTTAAACAACACATCTGTTGTTCTTTGAACTGTGACAACATTAATAGAGCACTGCATTTGATCCATTCATGTTAATTTCTCTGCTTTATTTGAAGTTAAAATATCATTAAAATAACTATGCCCTGGTGCAGGCAAAAGCAAATCACTATTGAATGGCATGAATGCAATTTCTTTTTGATTAAGAGCAAATAAAAACTTGGTTGAACACCAATGGGGCAAATATTCTGATGTCTACTATAATGCAAACATCCGTGGAGAGCAGAGTGACTCCGTAGACAAAAGGAAAGCAAAGATTGTATGACAGACATTTTTATTTTACTGTCTTGAAAAAAGCACTTCTTATTGATAATCTATTTGACAAGGGTTATATTTAGATGTATACTAAGCCCTTTCCCCTTTTCCTGTTCCAAGTTTCCCTTGAAACATGTATGAGAAAATTCACATGCAGCACATAGACATAAATCATCTTAAACACTGCATTTTAAGATGGGCAGTGAAGTTTCAAGGCCACATGCATTGAGGTTATGAATGAGTTTTCTGTGAGCTGTTTTTTCACTTTCTCTTGCTGTGCACTGAATATGGCACAAATGTATATGGAAGAAACAAGTCAAGAGAGTAACAATTCTTTTGACAAAGAAAAAAAAGGAATAGAAACTTTGTAAGTTGAGACCCACATGATCTTACCTTGTTAACCCCAAACCTAGCTGGTGATAAAAAAACAACTGTCAAATCCCAGTTGGTGAATTATTAATAGATGAACCGTAAATGTTGCTTGAAGGTTGGAAGAAACCTGAATAAAGAATCATTCAACAAAGTTTTACACCTACACTACTTCATTCCTTAGTGCTCTCACTGAGGCAGTCATTAGGCAAGAGAAGTTTGCAATTCTTTTTTTAGAATAACCCCGATGGTCACAGAATACCCCTAAAACAGACAGGTCCATGTAATTCGTGAGGATTAATTGTGCACTGTTGACATTCCTAATTGTCCAACCACCAGACTGGCAATAACCTATTGTCATTCGGATGACACCTTTTGTTAAGTGGCCCTTTGTAGGCCCCATTTAAGCATGTAACTCCCAAACGGAGCCTCCATTTGGGACTTCAGGGAGTTACGGGAGTTGACAGGAGTTAGCGGGAGTTTTGGGAGTTAGCGGGAGTTACCAGGAGTTATGGGAGTGAGCAGGAGTTGTGGGATTTAGCGGGAGTTACCGGGAGTTATGGGAGTTGACAGGAGTTGAATGGGAGTTACGGGAGTTAGCAGGAGTTAGTGGGAGTTACGGAAGTTAGCAGGAGTTAGCAGGAGTTATGGGAGTTAGCGGGAGTTACAGGAGTTAGAGGGAGTTAGCGGGAGTTAGCGGGAGTTATGGGAGTTAACGGGAGTTAGCAGGAGTTAGTGGGACATAGCGGGAGTTGCAGGACGTCAAGGAGTTCCGGGAGTTACATGCTTAAATGGGGCCTGTCAAAATGCATTAACTTCTTGTTTTTGAATAAAATTGAAAAAAAATAATTGCCCGAGTTAGGGTTAGGGTTTAGGGTTTAGGGTTAGGGTTAGGGTTAGGGTTGGGGTTAGGGTTTCAGATGAGTTATCCCAGGTGGATGTAATAAAGTTAATAAAGTTAACTTGACTTGATAATACTTGCTTTTCAAATTTTTATAATTAAGCTTTCGCCACTTATTCAGCATAGAAATTACCTGAATTTGGAATATTTTGCCTTTCTACAGCTAGTTGACCACTGGAGTTTCAGCAGATACCTATTTATTACTGGCCAAAATCAGCATTTAAGGAGGGGGAGGCACAACCATTGGATAATCACTGGTTTTCTGTAAGTGTAAAGGTAGCGCAACACTGGTAGCCAGCAACCGCAGGGCAATGACAAAATTTCACCCCCGGTTATTGGGCCATTATTGGTGCAATGTAACTGATGTGTGATACAGGGTCATGGGCCTGAATGCTGGAAATCGTTCAGCGCCACTTTCGAGCCTCTAACCTAGTTTGCCACGACGGGGGGAATTTTTCTCAAAAAGGGCAAAAACGGAGGTTTTTGCCACTTTGTGGAATGAGAAATGATGCGATTTTCATCATTTTTGCAGGAAATGCTACTCTACTAGTGCTGATAAGTAATATATCAAGACATTTAGCCAGGATACCTCCGGGTTGATTCTGGCCGGAAGGCATGTTTTCCTATCTTTTAGCATGCAAATGCAACGTAGGCCTATGCAGAGGCCTAGAATAATAAAACCATGCAATTCGACAGGCAAGGCAACCAGAAAGGCATTAAACTGCCACCGGCACCCAAACAATGCAGTGTTCCAGCTTTTCCCGCCAAAAATCTGCGGCTTTTCTGCTGGTGCAATCTTAGCCCATGTCACGGCCATAGTAATGCTAATCTACTCCATTTTAACCAGTTTCAACAGTAGTTGCTGGCCTGCAGCCTGTATTTCAAAGTTCACCTGCACTAAGTCAACCAATCAGAGCACAGCTTTCTATTTTCTCCCGGCCTTAATACTATAAGACAGATCACTATTAAATTGTTCTGATCTAGTCACTAACTGACAGATCACTTTTAAATTGCTCTGATTTATTCACTAACTGACAGATCGCTATTACATTGTTCTGATCTAGTCACTAACTGACGGATCACTATTAAGTTGTTCTGATCTAGTCACCAACTGACAGATCACTTTTAAATTGTCCTGATCTAGTCACTAACTGACAGATCACTATTAAGTTGTTCTGATCTAGTCACCAACTGACAGATCACTTTTAAATTGTCTGATCTAGTCACTAACTGACAGATCACATATTGCTTGCTTATCGAATTCTGACATCAAGCAGATAATAACAATGCACACATATAGAAAGCTTTATTCTGATGCCTTGCGAACTGGTCTAAATAGACATGTCAATGGGCTACGACCAGCAACAGCCGCAACTCAGTCAAATGTAAACCGTGTAATTCACAACAGTAGCTCAGTCAAACTCTCAAACAGATATGAGATTTTAGCTCAAAATGACTCAATGTCAGCTTCTGCCGAACATATAAGCATTCATCCCAAAAAGACTATTCTCAAACCAAACAATATTCTGAAAACCTGTGTGTGGAATGCTCAGAGTTTGAGACAGAAAACGCAAATTGTTAAGGACTACAATGACGAATATGATCTAGATATCTTTCTTTTCACTGAGACTTGGCTAAAAGATGATGATAAAGTTGAAATCGGCGAGTTGGAGCAAAATGGTGGATATTTCTTTCTTAGCTCACCTCGTTTAGGAAGACCAGGTGGTGGAGTAGGTTGCCTTGTCAAATCTGGCATTCAAGCAATTCAAAAAGATCGCATGAAGACCAAGACCTTTGAACACATGGAAATCCAAGTCCAAATGGACGGGAAAATTGTCACAATTCTTCTAGTTTACCGCCCAGAGTCATCCAACAAAAATAAATACAGCATTGCAGAATTCTTCACTGAATTCACAAAGTTTCTGGGACACTATCAAACATTCAACAATGAAATCATAATTACTGGCGATTTCAATTTTCATGTGAATAAACGGGACGATAAAAAGGCCATTAAATTCAATGACATCCTTGAAATGTTTGGTCTTGTGCAACATGTCCCTGCACCAACACACAAAGATGGCAATACACTGGACCTTGTTATTACTCGAGAAAAATCCATATTGAATAATTGTAGAGTCAGTGACCTGCTCTCTGATCATAACTGCATTCTGTTTGACATTCCAATCAAGAAAGCAAAAAAACCCAAGAAGAAAATCAGTTTCAGAAAAACTAGAAAAATTGTTGTTCAAGATTTCAAAAAAGACATTGGAAGACATCTGTCTGTAAGTGGGATGGAACAGAAAGATCTTAATGAACTTATTCGACTCTATAATTCTACTGAAGAGGTTCTGGAGAAACATGCTCCCATTAAAATCCGAGAAGTAACTTTACGCACGCCCACTCCATTCAACAATGCTGATATCAAGCTTCTAAAATCAGAAAAGAGGAAAGCAGAGAGATTATGGAGGAGAACCAGACTTGAATATGACTGGGAGTCATTCAAAGAAAAAAGAAATGCATTGAATCTGCAGCTGAGTCACCTCAAATAGGAAGATCTGCGAGTCAAGATTAAAGATTCTAATGGTGATGCTAAGAAATTGTTCAAGTTACTGAACTCAAGTCTGAACAGAAAACAAGAACTACCTCTCCCACCACACACAAATGAAATTGACTTGGCAAATGATTTCAATAAGTTCTTTGATGAAAAGATTAAAACACTCAGGTCTAAGTTGGACTCCACGCACAATGATACTGCTAACAATATCGAAACTGCCCCTCATACACTCCGACACTTCAGAAGGCTATCTCAAAGTGACATAAAGAAACTGATCAGAGAAATGCCAGTTAAACACTGCCAACTTGATCCTATTCCCACATGGCTTTTGCTCCAATGTATTGATGAATACCTCCCAGTTATAACCAATGTCGTCAATAAGTCACTCACACGGGGAGAAATGCCTCTTGAGCTAAAACATGCTTTAGTAAAACCTTTGTTGAAAAAATGTGGATTGGATCTAATCAAAAAGAATTATAGACCAGTATCAAACCTGTCATTCCTTGGCAAACTTATTGAAAGTGCTGTTATTAAACAATACACAGACCATCTTACTTCAAACAACCTGGACGATGAGAAACAGTCAGCTTACAGAAAATTCCACAGCACTGAAACCCTTCTGACAAAGATCCATGACGATATCATGTTGAATATGACCAATGGTGAAGTAACGATGCTTGTACTGTTGGACCTTTCAGCCGCTTTTGACACAATTGATCACAAGATTCTACTGAAACGTTTAGAAAGCAGATATGGTATTCATGATTCTGCGCTATGCTGGTTCAAGTCATACATTTCTGAAAGGTCACAGTCGGTGATAATTAACGACAAGACATCAACCAGACTGCCACTCAAATTTGGAGTTCCTCAAGGTTCAAAATTAGGACCAATCCTATTTAATTCATACATCGCTCCATTAAGTGAAGTGGCTGAAAAACACCAAGTGAAAGACCAAAAGTATGCCGATGACGAGCAACTTATACTCTCTTTCAAACCAACTTTCTCAGAACAAGAAAATGCCGTAGTCAAAATGGAAAAGTGCATTGCTGATATCAGAAAATTTCTCCATGAAAACAAGCTTTGTAACAATGGAGAAAAAACAGAACTACTGCTCATTGGCAGTCCACATCAACTTAATAAACTCCAAGTATCGTCAATCAATGTCGACAATGTCAAAATTAATGCAGTTGATCATGTTAGAAATCTGGGTGTAATCTTTGACAAAAACATGACCATGGAAAAACAAGTTAACAAAATGTGTCGGAATGCCTACTTCAATATTAGAAACATTTCAAAAATCAGGAAGTCATTGGACAAGGAAACCTGTAAAACAGCGGTCAATGCTCTTGTCACACCTCACCTAGACTATGGAAATGGTCTTCTCTATGGAACATCGAGTCGTTTGCTGCATAAACTTCAAGTGGCCCAGAACTCAGCCGTTCGACTCATTGAAAAATTGAGAAAGCATGACAGTGTAAGCCAGCATAGGAAGCAACTGCATTGGCTGCCCATTCCAGCAAGAATACAATTCAAACTCATGTTAACAACTTGGAAAGCAATAAACGGGCAAGCTCCCTTGTATATTCAAAATATGATTCAGCCAAAATCTGAACGAAACTGCAATCTGAGAAGCAATAACAAAATGCTCTTAAATGAACCACCCTCCTGCAATAAAAACAAATATGAAGACAGAGCCTTTTCGCATGCCGCTCCGAAACTGTGGAACCAACTCCCAGAGATAGTCAAGGGTTCCAAAACACTCGAAGGTTTCAAGAGAAATCTTAAGACTTACCTGTTTAAAAGTTTCTACAGATAAATCCAGCATGCACAAGCGCTAGTGAGCAGTTTACTGGAATTAGCGCTATACAAATACCTATTATTATTATTATTATTATTAAGACCAATGTCGTCTGCTAGATATGAGCTTTCTTCATGCAATAAAGCTTGCAGGCTACAAACGTAGCATAGAAATTACAAGAATTAGGAATATTTTGGCCTGTTGTAGCACCCAGACTACTGCATATCAGTGAAATGCCTGTTCTTGCACTTTTGCCACTGATTATTGGTGTAAAAGTGAAGCAAACATACACAAAAAGGTTGCTTAAGGCTTTTTTCTTTGTTGCGGATCCATTAAAGAGCTTCAGTAGGTTTTGATTGGAAAAAAAAAAAAAGTTTAACTTGAAAAGGTTTTGAACCCAGGACCTCTCAATTGCTGGCCCGACGCCTTAACCACTACACCACAGAGGATTGTTGCTGAGACGTCGCTCGGATTCCACATAATTTCAGACTTTGCTGGAATAAATGTCAACCATTTTTCGTACTGTGGCAGCTAAGCAGCGGGGGATGGGGGGGGGGGGGGGGCGGGAGAGAGAATAGCACTTTACATCCCTTATTTATGAAGTTACCTGGCTTTACGTTCTGAAAATATGTGTTTTTTAGGTTGGAAGTACAACTTTTTTGTTTTCCTGTTTTAGTTCTGTTTAACAAAAAATAATAAAAAAACTTTTTTGGCCAGAGAGGCCCCATTTAAGCATGTAACTCCCAAACGGAGCCTCCATTTGGGACTTCAGGGAGTTACGGGAGTTGACAGGAGTTAGCGGGAGTTTTGGGAGTTAGCGGGAGTTACCAGGAGTTATGGGAGTTAGCAGGAGTTGTGGGATTTAGCGGGAGTTACCGGGAGTTATGGGAGTTGAATGGGAGTTACGGGAGTTAGCAGGAGTTAGTGGGAGTTACGGAAGTTAGCAGGAGTGAGCAGGAGTTATGGGAGTTAGCGGGAGTTACAGGAGTTAGAGGGAGTTAGCGGGAGTTAGCGGGAGTTATGGGAGTTAACGGGAGTTAGCAGGAGTTAGTGGGACTTAGCGGGAGTTGCAGGACGTCCAGGAGTTCCGGGAGTTACATGCTTAAATGGGGCCTCTTTGTATATCTGAGAAATTTGTGAAGAAGCTCTATAGCCTCATAAGACTACTACAGTTGACTGGGTAGGTAATTATTTTCTCCAGACAAAAAAAATTCTATTCTCTCGATCAGCCAAATTTGAATAATATATTCATGGAAAATGTCATATCAGGATAAAGAATTTGTTATCATTATTATGGCTATTAGTTTGATGAATCTGTATACATAATCAATTTGTGGAGTCATAAACAAGACTTAGTTTTGGATAGACACTATTCTAGACAGTTGAATCTGAAATGTTTCCAGATTTGTTTGAAACTTCACATATTTAAATAGTTCTCTATTTTGGATCTGCAGACATCAGTGGAGGGAGATGGGTGGGGGGTGGGGGGCTAGGATGTTCCCCCCCCCCTTCCTGGCTATCCCATTGGCAGACATTCTAGCATTGAGCACCTGTACATGCACATTACAAAAAGTGCAATGCGATTAGACTAAGAAAATGTGAAAATCTGAAAGAAGCCTTCAGGAGATAATAAAGTCGCTATGATTAGTCCATTAAACAACTGGCTGTTGACAATAACTAAGCTGGAGCTGTAATTAAAATACTCCCTAAGTTGTCCCAAAAGCAATTATCTTCCAGTACATAAGCTGTGTTTAATTGGTCTTAAAATTCTTGAGTAGTTTGGATGCTATTTTGATGATTTATTTGGCATTACTCTGCAGTTTCCAGATGGTCCTTAGTTTATCAGGCAATTCATGTTTCTGTAAATTGTCAATTACAAAGCATGGAGAAATTGTATTGATTAAAAAGAAAGCGCACATCATGAAATTAAAAACTCAAACAATTTTTTATTGATAAATACAATTTTGTGCATCACAGCCAATGGCCAAGCTCAAAAATTGAATATTCATTGATAGAGCTTGTCAGAATGGTATACGTGTACATTGTATTCACTTGGAGGGTAACACTACTCACACCTAATCGACTTTCTTTATGTACCCTGTTGTGATGAAAGATAACAAATGTTAATTGCCCACTTGTTGTGAAAATATAAGCTAGCATTAACATCTGTATGAGGCTGTAACTCAAGTTCTTGGTCTGAATTTGAGAAACAGTGTGAAAGTCAAGGCCATATATGCCATTTGGGAATTTTTCATATTCAGAGTATATTTCACTTGTGGCTTAAACAACACATCTGTTGTTCTTTGAACTGTGACAACATTAATAGAGCACTGCATTTGATCCATGAATGTTACAGGAGTTTTGGCTAATTTCTCTGCTTTATTTGAAGTCAAAATATCATTGTCAGATAAAGAGCGAACCAAAAATTGACTGGAAACCCATGGATCTAATATCCTGAAATCTACTTCAAAGCAAACACCTGTTGTGAACAAAGTGACTCCATACAAAAGGAAGGCAAAAGTTGCATGACACTTTATTTTACAGTCTTCCCTACAGTCAACACAGAAATTATTTGCACGCTTTGATTTTTCATCACATTTCACAGAAAAATGGTAGTATGATAAAAAGAACTGCCCTATGTTTTAGAGTAGTGTTAGTAGGTTAGGTTCCCATGCATTTCATTTTTTACCAAAATTCATTTTCTTGGAAAATGTGAAATTTGAAAACCAAAAAATATTTGCACGCTTCAGCCAACTGATTTTATAATGATGATACTCAATTTTTTTCTTGGAATTACTGTTGTTTATGGTATATTTAGCTCATTGAAATCAATCAGACATTATTTGGGGTTCACAGGTGGAATTGCAGGTGTTACCAAGGGAAAGCACTCAATCCCATGTTTTTTTTCTATGTATGGCTATAGAAATATGGCTAGAAACAAGCAACTCACATGAGACTGATTAGTAAACTCCATAATTGTGTCTATTTGTCTAAAAAAGTAATTTGGCAGGTATTGGTAGGTAATTGTGTTCTACATGCAACCATAAAATGCCGGAAAACAGCAGTACGAGTAGAATCAAACTGTAAAAATCTTAATTACAGGACTCAATTTTGCCCATGGGGACTATTTTGACTGTGAGCTGTGAACAATAGGTTGTAATAATTTTGGAGAAAGTCAGCTGAGATAATTAAGACAAGTCGTTTTCGAATTTTGCACCATATCATTACCATTATGCAGCCTGCAACAAGTGTTGCTTCATAGGGTACCCCCATGGAGGACCTCAATGAGTGAAAATTTCAAAATAATGGGTTTCCTTTGTAAAAATAAGCTTTGAACAATGAAAACTATTCACTGTCATAATAATTTAGGCCATAATCATTGTATAGACAAGCTTGGGTGAATCTTAATAATCGATGCATGACAATGCATTGAATATGCTACACTTACATATATGCTAAAATCGAATAAAACCCTAATTTGTGAGCAAATATTAATAAAACGACTCTAAATATTCTTTCTTAACAACTATTGATAAGCCAGTGGTTAAAAAACTCGTCAGAGGCAAATCATCAGTCGTATCTCAGCACAAAATCACCAAGAGCCTTTTTTTTACATTTCCTGATGAGATATTGAACATAGTTCTTCACAAAAACCAGCATAGTTTTATCTTTTTCTCACAATTTGACTATTTTAAGGGACTTCACAGACCAATTTCATGACAATTGCTTTTTTTAAAGTAATTTTTATACCTAAATGTAGGAGAAAAACATGGGAATGGGTGTACTCCTTGAGTAACACCTGTTATTCCACCTGTGAACCCCAAATAATGTCTGATTGATTTAAATGAGCTAAATATACCATAAACAATAGTAATTCCAAGGAAAAAATTGAGTATCATCATTATAAAATCAGTTTCTGGCAGTTGGCTGAAGCGTGCAAATATTTTTTGGTTTTCAAAATTCAGTTTTTTCACATTTTCAAAGAAAATGAATTTTGGTAAAAATGAAATGCATGGGAACCTAACCTACTAACACTACTCTGAAACATAGGGCAGTTGTGTTTATCATACTACCATTTTTCTGTGAAATAAGATGAAAAATCAAAGCGTGCAAATAATTTCTGTGTTGACTCTTTATCTTGGATTAATAAATTACTAAATTTCTAAATGAAGAAAGCACTTCTTAAGTTCTGAGCATGAGGAAACTTAAGTTTTAACTTAGACTGTTTTGTTGTTGATAAGGGTTATATTTAGATGTATACTAAGCCCTTTCCCCTTTTCCTGTTCCAAGTTTCCCTTGAAACATGTATGAGAAAATTCACATGCAGCACATAGACATAAATCATCTTAAACACTGCATTTTAAGATGGGCAGTGAAGTTTCAAGGCCACACGCATTGAGGTTATGAATTAGTTTTCCGTGAGCTGTTTTTAACTTTCTCTGAAATCATCCATGCATTGTTGTACCAATCTCCGAGCCCAGCTCTTACTAAAATATTGGGCGGCTAAGCATGTCTAGTCCTTGCCAACTCGCCTGCATTTGTACATGGGTTGGACTATCGGAATCGAAACATGGTCACTAGACCTTCGAGCTGGAGCAAATCTCAAATTATATGTATAAACTGAAGGACAAAAGTAAGTTATCACTTTTCAATTTTAAATAATTTAATGAAACAAATTCTCCAACCTTATTTATTGCTTGTTCTATGCTTTAGACATTAACAATGACCAATTAGTCATGTTTACATATTCTTGTCATGGGTCATTGCCTCTGCACTTGTACAGGTCATGAAATGCAGTAATTAGACTAATCCTTAAGATCAGTTGCCCTTAACTGCACAAAAAGCACTCAGAAAAGTTCCTTGATCTTTCCTGAGTTGGGATACGCCAACAGACTGCCACTGGGTACACTCCCCGTTGAGCAAATGAGGCCCTGTAGTTGGGGTGCTAGCGGCTGGCATGTCCCAGAAAGAGGTTGCACGTCAGAGGGGCTGTTCCCAGCCGGCAATAAGCAAGCTCATGACCAAATTTGATCTAACAGGCTGAATGAAGGACCTTCCAAAGCCAGGCAGACCTGAAGTGAAGACCCATGATCAAGACGGGCCCAATATCCATCTGAATCTGGGTGGCCGTTTCAAGACTGCCACATCCACAGCTGAAATTCAAGGCACTCACAACCCTAAAGTGAGTGCCAAAACAGTTTTGATATGGCTCTCTAGGCACTGTAAGCAGACCTGGCAGCCAGACATCCTTGCAAAAGGCCTGTTTTGACAGATCTGTGAACTCCTTATGTTTATTCATTATTGCAAAGAAGTGAAATACCCCAAATCTTGTTTGATCTGATTTGTTTAAAAAATAAATAACAGACACGCAGAAAAATCTAACTCATGAACTGGAAAGCTGACCGCTGCTGTAAATAATAAAATACACCACAGTCTTTCATGACAAATCACCAAATCGCATTGCTCCTCTGATGTCCACTGCTGTCTGAGGCCAGAGAATGTGTTTAGTGTTTGACCCCTTAAGTAGATGATAGGATTTTGGAATGCAAGAAAATAAGATCAGAAACTGTGCAGAAGTAGCACCAGATAAGTACTGTATATATCTACATGTATTTGGGAAGGGGCGACTTGTCACTTGCAGTCCCAAATTTAATGCAAGTATGATTACCTCAGCAGAAAGGAAAAATCAGCTAATACTATACCCTTTCACACCTTTCGGCTCCCTCCAAATCACATCCTACCTTTACCTACTAAACTACCTTTTAAAATTACATTAACTTCATGTTAAGCCAGTGCCAATTCAAACTCCTATCACCCCCCATTGTGTTTCATTTCTTTGATATTGTACCCCCTGCGACTTGCAATTACTATACTAGCTATCTAATTGAGTTCTCAATATGGGATAAAATTGTGGTGATGAGTCAAAAATGGTTGTAATGAGATTTGGGGTGTAGAGGAGAAAGGAGGGCAAAATAGATAACCAAGAGGACTTCTGACAGAAAATTTTCTTACTTTATATCGGGTAGTAGGCCTACTGTACAATGTGTACGTGTAATTGGGCGGGGACTTGTCACTTAAGTAATTGACTCACTTCAGCAAGGTTGATTCTATATCCTGAGATGTTGGCTGAAGTGGTAACGGCAGACTACAGAATGTATATGACTGTGGGAAAGCTGTTAAATTACAATTCATTAGAATACTGTAAATCACACCTTCACACCTTACTGTGCAGTGAATATAGTATAATGTAAATGCAAGAAACAACTCAAGAGAATAACAATTCTTCAACAAAGGAAAAGAAAGAATAGGAGCAAGTTTAGACCCACAATGGTCCCACATGATCTTACCTTGTTAACCCTAACCCTAGCTGGTGATAAAAACAATCGTCAAATCCCGGTTGGTGAATTATAAATGAGATGAACCCTAAATGCTTGCTTGAAGATTGGAAGAAACCTGAATAAAGAATCATTCAACGAAGGCTTACCGGCACCACAGAGTTGACTAAACCTGTGTATCACTTTATAAAAGTAGATTTCACATGTGAAAGACCGAAGAGTGAAAGCAGAAAATATATCAGGTTTACTTAGTAAGAGAAAAAAGTTGACTTATGTACACGAATTTCGTGAATATTTGGTCTTTTGTCAGTGAAACAATCATTAATTGATAAGAGTATTATAAAATTGGTCAAATTGAAATCTAAACGGGGAATGAAAATCTGATTGTCAACCATATCAGTTGCAGTTGGTTGATCAATCTCTCTTTAATTTACTTACAAACAACATTGAAAAACCAAAGGCATAGCTGTACTTCAAACTTATTTTGGGAGGGCAAAAACAATATCTGCTCAAAATATTTCATCAAAATTTTGTACTATTTCAATTGGAAAATATATTTCCAGTGATAAATTAATCTTAAGTAATGCAGGTCACAATAAGCATCACAATGGGTAATCCCTGTTTCATTTGTTCACACATATTTATGCCATGTAGATGATCTTTCATGTATAATTCATGGTAATTTAAGCCTTTTACGGAAACATTTATGGAAAGTGGATTGGAACATGAAGCAAATCCACAGTTGCATTTAGTTTTTTTTTTGGTGGTTTTCGATCTTGCAGGTTTGGTGCCAAGAATCAACAGTGGAAGTGTTCATCATAGATTCTGGTCAGTCTCAGCATAACAATTTGGCACAAAGAACAGGGAAAAGCTAAAGTTGCAGCAGCTATTAGCAGTCTGGCAGACATACTTTAGCAGCTTTAACGCTAGCAGCGGCAGACATTTCGACTCGGAACTGCACCAATTTTGTCAGTTTGCATTTCGTGTGAAATAGGCTTTTTGTTACAAAATTTTGTAACTTTAAAATGAGGAAACAGTTCCAATAGGTTTTTTCTAACATTCATGTGACTACTTAGTATGGAACAATGCAAGTACAATTCATTGAAAATACTCAGTTGGCTCAATAATTAATCACAAACTTAGAACTGCCGTTCAATTTTACCCAGGGGAATGCCACCTTAATTTGGCAGATTTTATAGTACATAAGAGGAATTGGTGCTTTACTAATTTCTTAGATTCCCCCTGGGTGCGATGAAGATTAGGCCTTCTTGTCATGCACCTGGTACATGTTAACTGGTTTATTGGATTAACATGGTGAGATTAAATAATTTAAGTATCATCATTAGTACTTGAGAGAGAAAATTGTCCCAGCCTAGACTACAATACTAAATTATATCCTATGTAATTCTGCGATTTGCTCTTGTATTAGAAGATATCTCAGATTTTCATCGATTATCAAAAACGTGAAAGTTTAAATTTCACTTCTGAATTACAGTCATAGAAATAATTTGACATTTCAATTCAATGGTGTCTCAAAATTCAATGACTACATCATTGCCATTGTAATGAAAAGGAAATACAAAACCAGAAAGTTTGTCATTAATTTTCTATCCAAAAAAGAAGGAGTTCGCATCGGAATACTAGTGAAAATCACATATTTTTGATAGATTAAAAAGTTAATTCTTGAAGATCTCAGGACATGATGTTTGCATTATTATTCTTTGTGTCACCTTGGAAATGGAGAGAGCCTTGGGCCGAGCACAGTGGTAGCACACTAGGATGCTTATCATGGGACTTGGGTGGGATATAGCTTCTCATGAAACACTTCTGGCTTGACGGAACACCTACCTCAGTTATTTCTGGAATGCAACTTTTGGAAAAAGAGGGACACTCCATGTCCTCTATATTATATAATCATTCTGTGCTTATAATGACATACATATTGCGGATGTGGTGCTTATTGACAAAATCAAATCTATCTAAAAAATCGTATTTTATTATGCAAGTCAGTTGACACTAACAAGAGAAGCTAAGCATCTTATGTTCCGTTTTAAAAATAATACATTTCAGGAAAACACCAAATGTTGTTGCATCCAACTAAAACTTTACACATATGCAGAGCTTTACGGATGGCTCGATCTTACCTTTGAGATTCCTACCCTTAAATGAGGAGATTTAATTTGTATAACAGAATGGAAATGGTGCATGAGTTGTTGTTTTTAAATTCCTCTTGGGATGCATCTAATGCTGAAATGAGTACACATTTGAGTAAGAGGCAAGTTTCTTTTCTTCATAGTTCAGAATAAGGGAGTTGCAGTTCAACTTTATGGAGATCATCCATAAGATAGATAAATAGGGACTCCGGAGATATATAGAAAGATAAGTAGACAGATATATAGATATAAAGATAATATATATAGATAGACAAAAAGATGGACAGCTAGACAGATAGATAGATAGATAGATAGATAAATAAATAGATAGACAGATAGACATGTGGATTGTGAATAGGTCGATTAATTGGAAATCAATAATGTTCGGAGGCACTGTGTCACGGGCCTTATCAAAACAAGTAAATGGAACGAAACAGGGTTAAAACTAGTTATATTGAGAAGTATCGATTCCAAAGGGTCCAATAGAGAGGGTTCATCAGTGGAAAAATAGCAGATTTAGAGCCCTTTCAAAATGTATACCTCAGATCAGGGAGATGACTTCTGTCTGTTGAACATAGAACCAGTAGTTATGACAATACATTTGCGCCCAGTAACATCAGATTGTTAAATCACATGTCTGTATCTTGATTATGGTTTATTGTCTATTTAATTTAAATATTTATAATTTTTGCACTGTCTTGCAACACTGAACTCATAACCATATAAAGTTTCACTCTGTGATTGAATAAAGTATATCGCATCGTATGGTATCGTATTTCTCACATCCTGGGTGGAGAAACATTTGAAGCAACTCTTCATAGTATCATTGTCTTTTTACTGCCTGTTACCTAGCTTGCCACCTTCTCTGATAATAAAAAGTGAAGCACTTTAGAGGACCTTCTCATGTAAAGCAAAATAGCTTTTGTTGTTTAGTACAGTGTTTATGCGCAGCATCTGGTCTCTATAATGTGAAACCTTTTAAGAAACACCACAAAAGGTTTCCTCTTTTATGCAAAACTTTTCCCATAAAGGCATCCTTCATAATTATTAAAACTTTGCTGATTGTGTAGTGCTCTGTACCAAAGAGCTGTCTGGTGTCTGAGTTTGGGGTACAACACTTTACCCTGGGAGACGCAATATGGTTGACTTCAGCACTGGAGTTCATCAGCTTTGAAATGTTCATGCCATATTTGACATCCGCTGTTGGAGGCACAGTTACAGTGAAGTGGAAATGTTCATTTTGCCAAGTCGCAATTTCATTTCCAGGAATTCCATATTTAAGATATTGGTTAAAAAAGGTAAAGTGATTCACAATGCTGAGCTAATCAATTCTGTTCATTTTCTAAGATTAAATATATATTTACACAAACTTAACTGTATGCGAGTGGAGTAGGGGGGCATTTATTTGACTGGAATATAGTATAGCAGAGAGGTTGTATATCAACCTGCGCTCAGTATTACTATAACTATAACTATAACTATAACTACAAAATTGAATACAATGTGGAATATATTGTCAAATATATACTAAATCTTAAGAATATATCCTGCATAGTCATAGTAGCAATAGGATTATACATGACATCAGCCTCAAAATCACATTTTCCTTTTTGCTGCCAAATCAATAAATGCTTATTCAAACATATTTTCAGATTCAGTTGAGTGTGCCTAAAAATGAGAATATAAATTCAAGAATGCCAATCAACATCGTAAGAAATCCTCTTATTCGCTATGACCATGTTCCCCCATTTTGGCATTACATGGTCATTTTCTAGGGATACGTCCACTATTTTCTGAGACAAGATAATTTAACTGAGTGATCACATATATGATTTATTCCTTGGTAACTTACAGGCCTGATGGAAAGTTATGGTCACAACAATAGCTGTATAAAATATGCTTTTTTACCACACAGATTTGTTATTTGTCCAAGACATTTGGTTGTTGACTTACATATTGATAAGTCATTGTACAGAACAAGGCTGTATAGAGATGCCTTTTCTTCAGAGCGATTTGTTATTCAACCAACTTGTTCCATGACACGTGTATGTCAACTTACATATTGATGAGACGTCTGCAGTAAGTGTATACTGCAATACAATCGGACGTCTGGTACAAGATGTACATTGGCTGAATGTATCCTATAAATAGATAAAAGACAAGCAGAACAAAAAACAAGGAAAGAGGACAAACTGCTGCTGTAAATAATAAAATGGCCACCTCAGTCTCTTAGGACAAATCAGCAAATCTCTTTGCTCCTCTGATGTTCTCTGATATCCAATGCCTGAGAATTTGTTTAGTGTTTGACCACTTAAGTGGCTGATTGGATTTTTGGAATAATGGAATATGAGGTCAGAAACTACACTGTATGCGGAAGTACAACCAGATGCTGTACATAACTACATGTGATTGACGGGGGAAATGGAGTTGTCACTAAAGGGATTTACTCACTTCAGCAAAGCAGATTCTGTGGATTGATTTATTCTGTTGTAGGCTGAAGTAGTCAGTACATGTGACTGCAGAATAAATTACAGCAGGGAAGCTGACAATATTGTTTGACAAGTCACTGGTAAAGCTATTCCTTATACCATACTACGCAATGGATATTGTACTAATGTATTTGGAAGGAATATCTTTAGAGAAAAAAAACTATTCTTTAACAAAGGAATACAAAATGATAGAAGTACAGATGACTGCAGAATGCATTCCAACAGGGAAGCTAATAACATTGTTTGACAAGTTACTGGTAAAGCTATACCTTATACCATACTATGCAATGGATATTGTACAAATGTATTTGGAAGGGACATCTATAGAGACAAAACAATTCTTTAACAAAGGAATACAAAATAATAGAATCTATGAGACCCATGCACATGATCTTAGCTTGTTAGCCTTAACCCGAGTTTGCAATGAAAGCAAACGGCCAAAGCCCAGTTGATGAATTATTGATCAGATGAACCCCAAAGGCTATCCTGAAAGGCTGGTAGAAACCCGAATAAAGAGTTATTCAATGAAGGCTCACAGACAACAGAAAGATTACCGAATGACCATTTAAAAGAGTGGAGGTATTCTCACGTGAGTAATACATCTGAACAAAAGGAGCAAATGTGTCAGGTTGTGAAGGTGATGAAGAGAATTTGCTTACACTCTTAACAAAAGGGCTCTAGATTAAACTTTAAGGGTTCTCTAAGCTGGTATAGATAAGGAACCCTAAAAGGTTCATTACTCAACTTTTAAAAAGGTTCTTTCAGCAAACAAAAACAACATTTAGATAATCCAGCTGCACTGAACTCCTGCAATGGAACCCCTTTCACTCTAGTTGGGAGGTATAGGGTCTTATCATAGGGTCTTCTGACCAAGTATTGAACCTTTTCAATTAAGTTGAACTCTTTAAGGTATATGTAAATAACCCGGCTGTGGGTTTTTAAATATATACCTCAAAGACCGTTTGCGTTAAGAGTGTACATTCATGACAGGAACAATGTTTGTTTTTAGGGTGTAGAATGTATCATAAGCCGATGACAATTTGAAGGATTATTACACAAAACAATTCAATCAAAATTAAGGAAAAAATGATTTCTTGAAGCAAAAACTGATCTGTTTAATTGGGAACAGTGTCAATTGCATTCTTTTAAACAATCTCTCTGGTGTGCTGTCCATCAGTTACTAATTTCTTGGTCCTAATCCTGTCCTAATTAGCCTAGCAAGTGTATGAATACAGTACATATGGCCCCAAACATCTATCCATCTGTTGACCATTTAAAAGTGTAAATCATATAGGGAAAGATTATTCATATTACTGAATAACACCTGAAATTTTTGTTGGAAAACATTGGACCTGTTTGCAAGAAATACAACTTTTTAGCATTCATGGAGATATGCTGAATGTACATTGTGTAGACAAATGTTATGGGGGATCATGGTGAATATTTGAACATATTCATGTGTTTCACCTATGGCAAGCACGAGGCATTAATATTGCCAGTGATAAATGAATCTAAATAATGCAGGTCATACTGGTAATCCCTGTTTCACATTTCCATACATGTTTCGGATATATAGAGATACAGTTTCATGCATAGTTTATTGTACTTTATTGCAGAAATATTTTCAACACTAGGACATTTCTAAGCACCTGTAATGATTGGTGGAATAGGCAAAAGGTATCGTCGGGCAAACCAATTTTCGCGGTCCCAATGCTATATTGTTCCAACACGCAAAAGTGTGATTAACTTTGATTTCCTTTTATATTAGAAGAGTTTAATCACGGGGCAACGTTTGTCACATGTACAGTTATTAACGGCCCTTGGCAAATTTTCAGACCACAAGAAATTTGATAGATATAGACATGATACACACTAATGGTTATTTGGGGTCTGTTTGATAATGCAACTGTTCATCAGGGATTCTGGTCACTCATGAGACAAATAAAAAGAAAGAAAAGGGCTACTGGTAGTCTAGTAACCTTTTCCAAAGACTAAAGTTAATGTTACAGCAGCTATTAGCAATCTGGTGGAAGTACTTAGGCAGCTTTAATGCTTGCTGTTGCAGACATTTTGACTCGGAACTGCAATAATTTTCTCATTTTGCGTCTGTTGTGTTGGAATGACTATGCTGACTATGCTTTTAGTTCTGAGTTGTATTTTAAGCCTATAATTGAACAGAAACAAGTTTTTTTTTCTGATAGAAAATTGATATAAAAGTTCTGGTGTTGAATTTCCTTTCCATTACAATGGCAATGATATAGTCATTGAATTTTGGCCACAGTTGAATTGAAATGTCAAATGATTTCTATGATTGTAATTCAAAAGTGAAATTCAAACCTTCACGTTTTTGACATTTAATGAAAATGTGAGATATCTTCTTATACAAGAGCAAATTTCGAAATTGGAGAGAATATGAAGTTTCAATTTATCATGGCATTAATCAGCAAGTAATTATATATATTATAAACTTGCACCACCAGCAGTTATGAATTGTAATTTTTGTGTTTTCACAAACAAAGCTTCTGTAATTATTAAAGTTGGTAGTAATAAGTCTGCATATTGACATTATTGGTGTTTTGTCTTTCCTGGTCAATAACTGTTTTTTATTTGAGCTTTGAATGTGACCCATATGCTTTGGAGCACTTGGGTGATGTTTTCACCCTAGATTTTCTAATTCTTGCTTCCCAACATGTCAATGACATTTTTTTGGGTGTAATAGACATCCGTCCGCACCATTGCTCGCAAAAAGTAGTCCATTTTATTGAACTCTGTCAAGGAGGGAAGCCACCGATCATCAGGTGAGAGGTGAGAGATATTTCTTGAAAATCAGTCTTTGGCTATTTTTCCAGTGTTCAAGTGTTCCATTCTGTGAGATATGTCATATAATAACTTCTACTGAAGTGAAGTCCCCCTTCAGGTTTCAATTGTTCAGATATCAGCCTTGTATACACCTTAGCATTAATTTTCTTTCATCATTTTTACGCGAGGATGAGTGCTATCTTACCATTTGGGCAAACCTATCCAAAACCGTAACCGATCGCAAAAAACGGACTAAAACTTTCAAATTATCTCTTCACTACCTCCCCTTCCTTAAACTTTTTTTGCCAGAAAATATCTTAAGTCGATAGAAAAAACCAGAGAACATGAGAGCAGAGTGCTTGCGATGCAAAGTGCAAGCAGAGTTTTGAGGATGCCTCTAAATATTAAAAAAAGGAAGTAATCAAGCTTTAATTTTACACTGATTGACTTTGTTAGCATTTGTTCATGTCTTTGTCAGCACATTCCAATTACTAGATGCTTCATTTCTATATTTTTTACTGGTTTGCTAAGGCCTTTTTGACTCCATGCATAGTGCATGTTTTTTGCCGCACCCTGGCCAGTATATTACATTAATTGAGCTATCGAGTGCTCATAGCAAGGATAAATTTTAAAACTCAATTGTCGATTGTCGTTAAAGTCTCATTTTAGTAGGCAAGTCAATCGACACTAACATGAGAGGTTAAGCGTCCTATGTTTTAAAAACAAGACATTTCAGGAAAACACCAAATGTCGCATCAAGCTAAAACACAAAACTTCACATACGCAGAGCTTTAGCAATGGCTTGATTTTACCCTCGGGACAACCCACCCTTAAATGAGGAGATTTAATTTGTATACAAATGAATGGAAATGGTGCATGAGTAGGCTAATTGTCTTTTAATTCCTCTTGGGATTCATCTAATGCTAAAATGAGTGCATGGATACACATTTGAGAGAGAGGCAAGTTTCTTTTCTTCTAAGTTCAGAATAAGGGAGTTGTACTTTCACTTTGTGGAGATTATCCATAAGATGGATAGATAGAGAGATAGGTAGATAGAAAGATAAATAGATAGATACAGACAGAAAGACAACTAGACAGATAGTAGATAAATAGATAGATAGATATTGGATTGTGAATGGATCATAGATTGATTGGAAATCAACAATCTTCTGAGGCACTGCGCCTAATCTAAGTGGAACTTTGTGCGATGAAACAGGGTTTAAAAAAAAGCTATATTGAGAAGTTTTGATTCCACAGTGTCCAATATGAAGGTTCATCAGTGCCAATATAGCAGATGTAAAACCCTTCCACCCACCATTTCTCACATTATGGGAGAGAAAACCTTGGAAGCAACTCTTCATATATGATTTCTTCTTTGGTAACTTACAGACCTGATAGAAAGTTATTGTACAAAGAAGGCTGTATAAAAAGATGTCTTGTCTTCAGACTGATTTGTTATAGAACCTAATACACAGTGCAGCTCCTTAATGCTAATTATCAATTAACACTAGGTAGAGCTACCTGGCGATCCAGGGTATCCCAGCACGAACGGAAGAAGAAGAAGAACCAACTTGTTCCATGACACGTGTATGTCAACTTACATATTGATGAGACGTCTGCAGTAAGTGTATACTGCAATACAATCGGACGTCTGGTACAAGATGTACATTGGCTGAATGTATCCTATAAATAGATAAAAGACAAGCAGAAAAAAAACAAGGAAAGAGGACAAACTGCAGCTGTAAATAATAAAATTGCCACCTCAGTCTCTTAGGACAAATCAGCAAATCTCTTTGCTCATCTGATGTTCTCTGATGTCCGATGCCTCTGAATTTATTTAGTGTTTGACCACTTAAGTAGGTGACTGGATTTTGGAATGCTGGAATAAAAGTTCAGAAACTACACTGTATGAAGAAGTAGAACCAGATGCTGTACATAACTACGTGTGATTGATGGGGGAAATGGAGTTGTCACTAAAGGGATTTACTAACTTCAGCAAAGCAGATTCTGTGGATTGGTTTATTCAGTTGTAGGCTGAAGTAGTCAGTATAGGTGACTGCAGAATCTGTTCCAACAGGGAAGCTAACAATATTGTTTGACAAATCACTGTTAAATCTACATTATACCATACTGTGCAATGGATTTGTACAAATGTATTTGGAAGGAACATCTGAAGAGATTAAATCAATTCTTTAACAAAGGAATGCAAAATAATAGAATCTATCAGACCCACATGATCTTAGCTTGTTAGCCTTAAAACGAATTGGCAATGAAAGGAAATGGCCAAAGCCCAGTTAATGAATTATTGATCAGATGAACCCCCAAAGACTTGCGTGAAAGGTTGGTAGAAACCCGAATAAAGAGTTATTCAATGAAGGCTCACAGACAACAGAAAGATTACTGAATGACCATTTGAAAGAATAAAGGTATTCTCACATGAATAAGACATCAGAGCAGGAGGAGAAAATGTGCCACGTTAAGTGATGAAGAAAATTTGCTTTAACTCTTCACATAAGGGTTCTATATTAGACTTTAAGGGTTCTCTAAGCTGGTGTAGATAAGGAACCCTAAAGGTTCAATATTCAACTTTAAAAGAGTTCGAACAGCAAAAAAAAAACAACATTTAGATAATCCAAATGCACTGAACACCCACAATGGAACGGCTTTCATTCAAGTTTGGAGGTATGGGGTCTTATCATAGGGTTTTCGACCAAGTATTGAACCTTTTTAATTCAGTTGAACCCTTTAAGGTATATATAAATAACCTGGCTGTGGGTTATGTACCTTAAAGACCCTTTGTGTTAAGATTGTACATTCATGACATGAACATTGTTTGGTTTTTAGGATGTAGAATGTGGCACAAGGAAATGAAAAATTAAAGGATTATACTTATTAAACAAAACAGTTCAATTAAAAATATAAAAAACGAAAAAAAAGGATTTCTAGAAGCAAAAAACAGATATGCTTAATTCGGAAGAGTGTCAATTGTATTCTTTTAAGCAATCTTTCTTTGGTGTGCTGTCAATCAGTTACTCATATCTTGGTCCTGATCCTGTCCTAATTAGCCTTCCAAGTGTGTGAATACAGGACATATGGCCCAAAACATCTATGCATCTGTCCATTGTTTAAAAGTAAAGATTATTCATATTATGTAATATTATGAGATATTTATTTTTTTAGGAAAACATGAAGAGGCCTGTTTGCAAGAAATAAAACATTTTAATATTCATGGAGATATGCTGAATGTACATTGTGTAGACAAATATTATGGTGGATCATGGCGAATATTTGAACATATTCATGTATTTCACCTATGGTCAGCACGAGGCATCCATATTGCCAGTGATAAATGAATCTAAATAATACAGGTCATAATGGCAATCCCTGTTTCACATCTCCATACATATTTCTGACATAGAGATACCATTTAGTGCATAGTTTATTATACTTTATTGCAGAAATATTTTCAACACTGGAACATTTCTAAGCACCTGTAATGATTGATGGCATGGGCAAAAGGTGTCGTGGGGCAAACCAATTTTCGGGGCCACAGTGCTAGATTGTTCCAACACGCAAAAATGTGATTAATACAGATCTCATATAAGTGTTCCATGTCCCATGTGAATATATTAAGAGATGATGTCAGTATCTCAGTACTGACATCACTATCTGGGCACTCCCTGTGAGCATTTTAGACCACAACTCAAGTATTGATTCCAACTGCTAATAACAAATTAGGCTTACTGGCTAAGTGTGAGTAACAAGTGATTGATCTGTTTTCATATCCTGTGCAATTTTGCATGATGGTTTATTCATTTGGAGCATGTTAGCAGGGATTAGAAACTTTTGGGTGTTTTCAAAACCTCAAACAGAATGATCAGGGCTCACCAACATTTTAGCAGTTTCTTGTAGATTTATAATGATCGGATCAGGGAAGGTCCCAAGTAACACAGCTGAAACTGTGAAAAAACCACCGTGACATCAATATACTCATATACTGACATCACATGAGCACTGTGGCAGCTGAAAAGGACATGGCACACTAATATGCAATCTGTAATAACTTTAATTTCCTTTTATATTAGAAGAGTTCAATCATGGGGTAACAGTTGTCACATGTACTACAGTTATTAATGGGCCTTTACAAATTTTCAGACCATAAGAAATTTGACAGATATGCACATGCTACATACTAATGGTCATCTGGGATCTGTTTTTCATCCAGGTTTGATTTATTTTAAAGAATATATGAGTGTGACATATACTTAGAATACAACTGTTCATCAGAGATTCTTGTCACTTATGCAACAAAAAAAAAGAAGAGAAAATGGCTACTGGTAGTCTGGTAACCTTTCCCAAAGACTAAAGTTAATGTTGCAACAGCTATTAGCAATCTGTTGGACGTACTTTGGCAGCTTTAATGCTTGCTGTTGCAGACATTTGACTCAGAACTGCACTAATTTCGTCATTTTGCATCTGTTGTAATGAAATGACTATGCCTTTAGTTCGGAGTTATATTTAGGTCTACAATTGAACAGAAACAAGTTTTCTTTTTTGGATAGAAAATTTATAGAAAAGTTCTGGTTTTGAATTTCGTTTCCATTACAATGGCAATGATATAGTCTTTGAATTTTGAGCCACTGTCAAATTGAAATGTCAAATGATTTCTATGACTGTAATTCAAAAGTGAAATTCAAACCTTCACGTTTTTGACATTCAATGAAAATCTGAAATGTCTTCTTATACAAGAGCAAATTTCAAAATTGGAGAGAATATAAAGTTTCAATTTATCATGGCATTAATCAGCAAGTTATTATATGTGCAATGGTTATGCAATAGTATTAAATTGCTTTGAATTGTTAATCTGAATTGGTCTCTGAATAGGTGATTGTCTGCACTGAACAAAATACCATTATACATTGTATCCACACAAATATATTACCTAGTAAGCCCATTAGAATAAAGTAGTGTTCATTATCTCATTCAGTGCCCAACATTCATTTGTATGCAGTTAGAAAAGATTTATATAAACAATTATACCAACCTGCAGTAAAGAAATAATAAACTTTATATTATATGGTGTTTAAAAGCCTATTATATGGATAATTGTGTCTTTGATTTTGGGAAATGAAATATTTCAGACAATGGAAATTGTTTTAATTGTGAGTTCATCACATTACAAAATCATATTGCTCCTCCGTGAATAGGCCACATTATGATGTCAAGTTGAAGTACTATGAGGTTATACCATGGGTGGAGGCAGTATATCCCTGGTATAGTCACCCAAGATCCAGTATATCCCGAGACCCGAAGGGTCGAGGGATATACAGGGTCGAGGGTGACTATACCAGGGATATACTGCCGCAACCCATGGTATTACCTTTTTATCCCATGTCTTTTTTTTTTAATACTTTTATTTTATATCAATGTGAAACAGTTTGGAGCACTCATTGTGAATGCAGCTGTGCTACAAAAAAAATCAATACTCTTAATTGGCAGCACTTAATTGCCTTAAATCACAACAATCAGCAAATATGCTAGTATCTACATGCTAATAAGCATGATATATAGGGGCACTGGTGTCTTTTGATTGGTCAGTTCCAGTATATCCCTGTTGATCTCATTATCTTTCAGTATATCCCTGCTGGCTAATTAGCCAAAGGAATTTGATTTGTTGAACTAAATATATCCCTGTTTCTTTCTGTTGTATTTCCCTCTCTCAATCTGTATTGACCAGGGAAAAGCTCAGTATGAGGGACAAAAGTTGGCTAGACATGGGATAATGATAAATACATGGTTACGATAGTGTACATGTCAACAGTTCTTATAACTGGTATAAGGCAGTTTTATGCCTCTCAATTATTTTTCGAAAGCATTTTGATATCAGGAAGAATTCGTTTCCTTTTTGAAAAGAGGGGCACTCAATCTCTCCTATCATTTTTCTGCTATAATAACATTAATATGCACTGCTAATGAAATGGAATATATCTTCAACATATCATTTAGATAATAATAAGCAAGTGAATTGGCACTCACATGAAAATTAAACTGGATTTTTTGCGTAGTTTTAATCATACCCTTAATTCATGGATGGTTTTACGCTACTCCTCCCTAACTACTCAATGCCCACAACCAAAAATTTGCCAGCAACACTATTTCAAGTCCTACAACAACCATAAGTGGTTGTGCTTTCTCAAACTGGTCTTATTATAGGCCTACCACTGCACTTATTAGTCATTTATGCAGGACTACCAATCATTATCTAATGTTGTGATAATTGTTCTGTTTTCCCTGGACTCCAATGGAGGAAGGGAGCCAGGGAGGCATAGTCACAAACTGAAATTATACATTTCAATGTAGTCACATCACACTGGACACAAGGATAGCCCTAATTCCGTCTCTCTCTGCCATTCTTACTCCCATTATGCCCATTATCACGGGTACTACGCTAGTAACAGTAATTTCCAGAGGCAGTGATACACCCAATGTTGTAGCAAACTCTAGCACAGAACTCCTGATATGCAGAGCTTTAGCGATGGCTTGATTAATTTGATTTTACCCTTGAGATTCCCAACCTTAAATGAGGAGATTTAATTTGTAAAAGGTATGGAAATGGTGCATGAGTAATTGCCTTTAAATTCATCTTGGGATGCATTTGGTGCTGAAATGAGTGCATGGATACACATTTGAGAAAGAGGCAAGGTTCTTTCTTGCAAGTTTAGAATACAGGAGTAAATGATCTGTGAGATGGATAGGTAGTTAGGCAGATAGATAGATAGAAAGACAGATCGATTCAAGAATATGTTGATTTTCTTGGAGTTGAAAGAGATACGGCAAGTGCAACCCTCTAAGCCCAGTTCTCGGCCGATTGACGAGAGGAAAGCAAGAGTGGCTATCCTCAACAGGTTACACATTTTGCCCCACATTAATGCAATATCTTTTATTCACTAATTACAGACACTGATACTAGTAACCATTGTGAGGGGTAAGTTTCTTTTCTTTCTCTTGTTCAGGCTGAAGTTCGAAATAAGGGAGTAGTAGCCCACTCTGTGGAGATGATCCGAAAATATAGAAAGATATATTACATAGATAGGTATATGATCAGTCCAACTCTCTAAACCGAATTGATGGAAGATGCATAGATACAATGCAGATACTGCATAGATAGATATGGTAATTACAACCCTCCTAA
This sequence comes from Platynereis dumerilii, assembly GCA_026936325.1. Classification (NCBI taxonomy): domain Eukaryota; kingdom Metazoa; phylum Annelida; class Polychaeta; order Phyllodocida; family Nereididae; genus Platynereis; species Platynereis dumerilii. The sequence continues at coordinate 19,697,850 of JAPTHN010000004.1, forward strand.
CATAACTCTTGGTGCTCAAGATGAGGTAAGAGCGAGAGTCTTCAAAATGTTGCAATTTTACCCCGAATGAAACATCTTTTGAATTCTTTTCAGTTTGCCCAGCACAGACAGTGACGCAAAGGGTAGCTAATTGAATGTCTCATCTGAATTACCTTCGAAATGGGACTTTCCTAGTGAACACTGTATCATTATCTACTTAAAAACTGTGGTTCTCCACATTCTCTGATGATAACAAGTAGAGGGCTTTAGGACTCAGTTCTTCCTGTGGAATGCAAAATCGCTTTTGTTACAGAGTACAATGTTTGTCAGCAGCACCTGGTCTCTGTAACGTTAAAGAAACACCAGAACACCACTGAGGGTTTCTTTTTTTAATTCTAACTTTTCCCATAAAAGTATCCTTTCATGAGAACTTTGCTGTGTAGTATGCTATGCCAAAGAATTACCCAGTGTCTGAGTTTGGGGTACAATACCACACAAAGTATGTCATGTTGTAATTGTCTCAATGCTACAGACTCTGAGCCTTTTTCAGCTTATAGGAACAGGTGATTGCAACAGATCTAATAATGAGATGACGGGTTAAGTCTACACCAAGGAACTCAATGTTGCCAAGGCAGAGGTATTTGACTTGCCTAGAGCTGCATAGAACTTGGAGTACAAAGCACCCTCTAACTTCACAAGTCATTTACAGAACACTGTAAGGCTGATAACAATAAGGAAGAGTTTTGCTTGCCTGTCACACTTGCAGAATGGCTTATCAACAACATCAGCGGATAGACTTAGTTTAGCTTACATGCCTCTCTGCATATAAAACAGTCATCAATGCACCACACATTGTGAGATTTGTCAATTTAGATTATACATGGATCAGTGTGATAAGTAATCAGGTGCTGGTGACACTGATGTTGCATGTTGTTGGGGTGGCTGAAGGAAAACAAGAGCAACAGGGGTGGCCAAATGATATGAAATCTGAGGGCAAATCCTAATTGTGTGATGAAATTCAAATACAGCATCAATGTACAATGTTCATGCTAACTTAATCAGGTCTTTAAAAAAAATGCCTAATAGTAATATTTTCTTTAGATCAAAAGGGGCATATTTATTACTCCCCATTCTCCTCCTTGGATCAATCAATTACAAATGCATGCCTTTTACCACTGGACTACAATGAAAATAAGTTCTTTATCGTATTGTATTGTTCAGGGTCTCATTACATGTACTTAATGTACCAAATATATCAATAAATCAATCAATGGACAAAAACAGAAGTGATATGATTTCTATCTTGTGCCCCTTCCCCTTGGACCAATGAATTACCAATTAATGCCTTTTGCAACTGGATTACGACCAAAATAAGTTCTTAACTTTGTTTTTCCGTCCAAGGTCTCATTACATGTACCTAATGGACCAAATAGATCAATCAATCGATCATTGTACAAACGCAGAAGGGATATGACTTCCCTGCTCCTGTGTTATGTTGCCCTTGAGAGTGACCAAGGAGCGTTTCAGTTCAGTGCAAAAATTGCAACTTAAATTCCTTGAAGTCTATTCCATTCCAGGACAAGTTGTTTAAAATAGCTTGTTCAAAAGCACATTCTAAAACTGGAACTAAAATACCATTTGATCAATGAAAAATTTAAAAAGGTTTTGGCGGCAAGTTATTCTCTGAGTCAATACCCCTATTTGCTCAGTAGACTTGCAAAAATTGTTGTTTAAGTAGACAATGTCTATTTGGTGAATCAAAGTAACTTCATTATAATTTCACACTGCTGTTGTGATATAGAACAATTTCGTTTAAACAGGTGAATGGCAGAATATACAACGACATTGAAGTAGATTTGTTATGGTTCAACATAACAATTGTGTCAATTTCAAGAGAAGCGCCATCACAGAAACACATCAATTCGAAAATGCATTATCGTGTTAATTTCACTATCGACACGTTGCTGTAATCTTATATGCTAGATATTTCGTTTTTGATGACGCCCTCTTATAAATAAGTGAATCTACATGTGTTGAATAGACTGTTAGACATGTGTGTGTTTAATGTTAGATATATTTCATAGCATTGGTTGCTTGATACAAATTATGATAATAAATTTCACTTCATGGTGATGGGAGTGCTGAATGTTTGATAGCTTAGACAGGCAAAACACAATACTGTTTTGAACATCTTACACTGAACAAACTAAAATGAAATGAAACAGCTACATTTTGATAAGAAAATGCTCATACAAGTAGATAAGGAATATTAAATGTTATCTTATAAAATCCCAGCATATTGGTGGTAAAGTTTTGGAAGCTTCTCTTCAATACATCATTTTATTTTTACCACCTGTACCTCTCCACCACCTTTGGTGATAAAATTAGAGGTCTTTAGAGGACCATCCTGTCCAATGTCCATCCACACTTTGGCAGCTCCAATGTTTGCTGTTGCAGACATTTTGACTCGGAACTGCACTAATTTTGTTATTTTGCATCTGTTGTTCGGGACAGACTATGCCTTTAGTTCTGAGTCATATTTGGCCCTACCATTGAACAGAAACAAGTTTTCCTTTTTTGATAGAAAATTGATGGAAAAGTTCTGGTTTTGAATTTCCTGTCCATTACAAAGGCAATGATATAGTCATTGAATTTTGAGCCACAGTTGAATTGAAATGTCAAATGATTTCTATGACTGTAATTCAAAGTGAAATTCAAACCTTCACGTTTTTGACATTTAATGAAAATTTGAGATGTCTTCTTATACAAGACCAAATTTTGAAATTGGAGAGAATATAAAGTTTCAATTTGTCATTGCAGTAATCAGCAAGTAATTATATGTGCAATGGTTGTGCAATAGTATTATATTGCTTTGAATTGTTAATCTAAATTGGTCTCTGAATATGTGATATTTTACCCTGAGCAAAATACCATCATGTGGGATAAAACATACATCTAAACAAACGTATTACCTAATAAGCACATTAAAATAACATCTATAGTGTTTATTGTCTTATTAGTTACACAACATTCATTTCTATCCAGTTACAGAGGATTGATATGAACAATTATACCAACCTACAGAATCAAAATAGAAATTTATATTATATGGTGTTTTAAAGCATATTGTATGGTGCATTTTATCTTTAATTTTGGGAAATGAAATATCTCAGACAAAAACAATTTTTGATAATAATAAGAAAGTGAATTGGCACTCACATGAAAATTAAACTGGATTTTTTGCCTCGTTTTAATAACAGTAATTTCCAAAGGCAGTGATGCTTCCAATGTTGTAGCAAACTCCAATGCCAAACTCCTTATATGCAGAGCTTTAGCGATGGCTTGATTTTACCCTTGGGATTTCTATGCTTAAAAGAGAAGATTTAATTTGTATACAAATGAATGGAAATGGTGCATGAGTAATGGTCTTTAAATTCCTCTAGGGCATCTAATGCTGAAATGAGTGCATGGACACACATTTGAGAGAGAGGTAAGGTTCTTTCTTGTAAGTTTTGAATAAGTGAGCAAATGATCTGTGAGATGGAAACGTAGTTAGATAGATAGATAGATAGAAAGACAGATCAGATTCAGATTCAGATATAATTTATTTCCAATATTTTGTCATCAAAGTAATACATTTACGGTAATTATTAATAAATGGTGGAGACCCCAATGAAGGCCCAAAGGACCGCTATGTAGGGGCCACCAGATGTAAGTAAGGTACATGAGAGGAGAGGTGGGAGGCAGTACAGAGATTCGTAGGAATTCGACAACACAGTAAAAAGACAAGCTAATCACTTGGATGGATGCAAGAATATGTTGATTTTCTTGGGGTTGATAGAGACGCAGCAAGTGCTACCCTCTAAGCCCAGTTCTAGGTTGATTGATGAGAGGAGAGCAAGAGCGGTTGACCAGTTCACAACAGGTGGCACATATACTCCACATGCAGGAACCTCTATTCGCCAATGCCCAGACACTGATACTAGCAGCCATTGTGAGGGGTAAGTTTCTTTTCTTCACTTTTGTTCAGGCTGAAGCTCAAAATAAGGGAGTTGTAGCCCTCTGTAGACATGATCCATGATATAGGCCCACATGAAATAGATAGCTCGACAGACATATGTTCACTTTAACTCTCTAAACCCAGTTCTTGGCACACATGAGGGTTAATTGATATGGAAGATGAATAGATAGGTACTGGATAGATGATGTGGTCAGTGCAACCCTCTTAACATAGCTCTGGGTGCTCTAATTGGATGTCTCATCTGAATTACCTTCCAAATGGGACTTTCCCAGTGAATGCTGTATCATTATCTTCTTACAAATTGTGGTTCTCCACATTCTCTGATGATAACAAGTAGAGGGCTTTAGGATCCGCTCCATCCTGTGGAATGCAAGAGCTTTTGTCACATTGCACCCTGTACAATGTTTATCCACTGCTACTGGTCTCGATAATGGGAAGCCTTTTAATAAACACCACTGAAGGTTTCTTCTTTTATGCTAACTTTTCCCCATAAAAGCGTCCTTCATGAGAACTTTTCTAATTGTGTGGTATGCTATGCCAAAGAATTATCCAATGTCTCAGTTTGGGGTACAATACCACACAAATTATGTCATATTGTAATTGTCTCAATGCTACATACTTTGAGCCTTTTTCAGCTTATAGGAGCTGCTGATTGCAACAGATGTAATAATGAGATGATGGAATAATTATGAGTCCACACTAATATAAGGCGCTCCTTGTTGCCAAGGGAATGGTCTTTTACTTGCCAAGAGCTGCATAGAACTGTAAGTACCAAGCACCCTCTAACTTCACATGCAATTTACAGAACACTAGCTATTGTTTAGGGAATCCATGATCCAATTGTTCATGCACTGTAAGGCTAATAATAATTAGGAAGAGTTTTGCTTGCCTGTCACACTTATGGAATGGCTTATCAAAAACATCAGCGGATCGACTTAGTTTAGCTTACATTACTCTACAGATCTGCATATAAAACAGTCATCAATGCACTGCACATTGTGAGATTTGTCCATGTAGATTACATTAGGATAGGTATGATTAGTAATCAGATGCGGGTGAAGTCTGATGTTGTATGTGTGTGTAGTTGCCTATGAAAGTAAACAGGGGAGTGGATGGAAATGGAGGCCAGATGATACGAAATAAGAGGGCAAATACAATTTGCATTTACAAAATAATTTTAATACAACATCAATATATATATACCTACCAATTCAAGTCTTAAAATGGGGCCTAATAGTGATTCTTTTCTTTAAGATCAAAGGCATATCATTTGATTTTTTAGTTCCATAGGCCATATCTTGTACCCCATGGACCAATGAATTACCTATTAAATGCCATTTCACACTGCACCACAAAAGAAATAAGTTCTTAACTTCATTGTGCCATCCAGGGTCTTATTACATGTGCTTAATTGACCAAATAAATCAATCAATCAGCAAATGGGCAAGGGCAGGAGGGAGATGACCTCCCTGCTCCTGTGTTACAGTGCCTTGAAAGTGACCAAAGAGCAATTAAGTTTAGTATAAAAATAACAACACTTGAAATCCCTTGCTACATTAAAGTAACTTGAAGTTTATGCCATTAGGGTACCAGTTGTCTAAAATATCTGGTTCAAAAGCGCACGGTTAAACTAAAGCAAAATGCCATTTGATCAATGAAAAATTTCGAAAGATTTTGGCGGCAAGTTATTCTCTGAGTCAATACCCCTATTTGAATTTGCTCAGTAGACTTGCAAAAAATGATGCTTAAGTAGACAATGTCTATTTGGTGATTCAAAATAGCTTTCATTATATTATAATTTCACACTGCTATTGTGATATAGAACAATTTTCGTTTAAACAGGTAAATTGTAGAATATGCAATGACATTGAAATAGATTTGTTATGATTCAACATAACAATTGTGTCAATTTTAAGAGAAGCGCTATCACAGAAAGACATTAATTCGAAAATGCATTATCGTGTCAATTTCACTATCGACACGTTGCTGTAATCTTATATGTTAGATATTTCGTTTTTGATGACGCCCTCTAATAAGTGAATCTACATGTGTTGAATAGACTGTTAGACATGTGTGTGTTTAATGTTAGATATATTTCATAGCATTGGTTGCTTGATACAAATTATGATAATAAATTTCACTTCATGGTGATGGGAGTGCTGAATGTTTGATAGCTTAGACAGGCAAAACACAATACTGTTTTGAACATCTTACACTGAACAAACTAAAATGAAATGAAACAGCTACATTTTGATAAGAAAATGCTCATACAAGTAGATAAGGAATATTAAATGTTATCTTATAAAATCCCAGCATATTGGTGGTAAAGTTTTGGAAGCTTCTCTTCAATACATCATTTTATTTTTACCACCTGTACCTCTCCACCACCTTTGGTGATAAAATTAGAGGTCTTTAGAGGACCATCCTGTCCAATGTCCATCCACACTTTGGCAGCTCCAATGTTTGCTGTTGCAGACATTTTGACTCGGAACTGCACTAATTTTGTTATTTTGCATCTGTTGTTCGGGACAGACTAAGCCTTTAGTTCTGAGTCATATTTGGCCCTACCATTGAACAGAAACAAGTTTTCCTTTTTTGATAGAAAATTTATGGAAAAGTTCTGGTTTTGAATTTCATGTCCATTACAAAGGCAATGATATAGTCATTGAATTTTGAGCCACAGTTGAATTGAAATGTCAAATGATTTCTATGACTGTAATTCAAAGTGAAATTCAAACCTTCACGTTTTTGACATTTAATGAAAATTTGAGATGTCTTCTTATACAAGACCAAATTTTGAAATTGGAGAGAATATAAAGTTTCAATTTGTCATTGCAGTAATCAGCAAGTAATTATATGTGCAATGGTTGTGCAATAGTATTATATTGCTTTGAATTGTTAATCTAAATTGGTCTCTGAATATGTGATATTTTACCCTGAGCAAAATACCATCATGTGGGATAAAACATATATCTAAACAAACGTATTACCCAATAAGCACATTGAAATAAAATAGTGTTTATTATCTTATTGGTTACACAACATTCATTTCTATTCTGTTACAGAAGATTTATATAAACGATTATACCAATCTGCAGTACTTAAAAAATAGAAATTTATATTATATGGTGTTGTGAAGCCTATTGTATGGTAAATTGTGTCTTTAATTTTGGAAAATGAAATATTTCTGACTGTTTTGATTGTGAGTACATAACATTACAAATCATGCTTGCTATTCCATGAATAGGTCATGTTATTAAAGCTGCATTCATGATATGACTTATGGCATGCTTAAAGCACAGGTAAATATATGATTATGAAAGTGCATGTCAAAAACTTGTTCTTTTCACAAAAAGGAGATTACAAAGCTGAAAACTGGTATAAGCACTATTTTACGTCATCTTAATGCACTATCATGTACCCGCTGACCATACAATATTTTGTACAAAGTACAACATGAAAGTCAATCCACAGATAAGCTTTTAACACCGTAATATGAATGCAACTGGCAAGAATAATGCTTTGTTACTTGAAGAGAATACATTTCAATGATTTGATATTCCATTTCTAATGACTGAGTTAAGGGTTTTTCTAAGAACAATGATTACTCAAAACTGTGATGCTATACCATATTGACTGAGTGCTAATAAAAATGATAAATTTGATAAGCATACTCTCAATAGTTCACATTGAAAAAAGTCTAAAACATGCCTAGCTTGATTAAACCTCTCTCAATTATTTTTCGAAAGCATTTTGATATCAGGAAGAATTCGCTTCCTTTTTGAAAAGAGAAGCACTCAATGTCTTCTATCATTTTCAATTATAATATTATGAAATTAAAATGTGTTGTTAATAAAATCTAATACATATCTTTCTGATAATAATAAGCCAGTGAATTGGGACTCATATGAAAATTAAACTGTATTTTTTGCTCCATTTCAATAACACTCATTTCCAAAGGCACTAGCGCATCAAATGTTGCAGCAAACTCCAACACTGAACTCCTCATATGCAGAGCTTTACTGATGGCTTGATCTTACCCTTGGGATTTCTTTCCTTAAATGAGGAGATTTAATTTGTATACAAATGAATGGAAATGGTGCATGAGTAATTGCCTTTAAATTCCTCTTGGGATGCATCTCATGCTGAAATGAGTGCATGGATACACATTTGAGTAAGGGGTAAGGTTCTTTTCTTCTAAGTTTAGAATAAGGGAGTAAATGATCTGTGAGATGGATACGTAGTTAGACAGATAGATTGATAGAAAGACAGATCGATCCAAGAATATTATATTGATTTTCTTGGGGTTGATAGAGATAGGCCAAGTGCAACTCTCTAAGCCCAATTCTGGATTGATGAGAGGATAGCAACAGGTTGCACATATACTCCACATGCAAGAACCTTTATTTGCCAGAGAGAGATCATTCTTCATTTCTGTGAATGGGCTCACAAACTAGCCCCAAGCCCTCTTGGGCTTACAAGTCACTTAAAATACATGTAATACAAAATGTAGTATACCAAAGAGCTACCTATAGCATCTGCATTCGGGGTACAATCATTTGGATAAGTTGTTTGGGGTCTGTTTGACATCCAAGCTTGATTTTCTAAAAATGTACGATATGCTTTAAGCCATCTTCAATGAGAATACAACTGTTCATCAGAGATTCTGGTCACTCATGGGACAAAAAAAAAGGGCAACTGGTAGTCTGGTAACCTTTCCCAAAGACTAAAGTTAATGTTACACCGCTATTAGCGATCTGGCGGACATACTTTGGCAGCGCTAATGTTTGCTGTTGCAGACATTTTGACTCGGAACTGCACTAATGTTGTCATTTTGCATAGATCTGTTGTGTAAGATTGACTATGATTTTAGTTCTGAGTCATATCTAGGCCTAAAATTGAACAGAAACAAGTTTTCTTTTCAGGATAGAAAATCAATAGAAATGTTCTGGTGTAGAATTTCCGTTCCGTTACAATGGCAATGATATAGTCATTGAATTTTGGCCACAGTTGAATTGAAATGTCAAATGATTTCTATGACTGTGATTCAAAAGTGAAATTCAAACCTTCACGTTTTTGACATTTAATGAAAATCTGAGATATCTTCTTATACAAGAGCAAATTTCAAAATTTGAGAGAATATAAAGTTTCAATTTAACATGGCATTAATCTGCAAGTAATTATATGTGCAATGGTTGTGCAATAGTATTATATTGCTTTGAATTGTTAATCTGAATTGGTCTCTGAATTTGTGATATTTTACACTGAACAAAATACCATTATGTTGGATAAAACAAATATAATACCTAATAAGCACATTAAAATAACATTATGTTTATTATATCATTCATAACACAACATTCATTTCCATCCAGTTACAGAGGACTGATATGAACAATTAGTATACCAACCTGCAATGAAAAATATAAATTTATATTATATGGTATTGCATGGTAAATTTTATATTTGATTTTGGGAAATAAAATCTTTCAGACAATAACAATTGTTTAGACTATGAGTTTATAACATTAGAAAATCACATTGCTCTTACATGAATGGGCCGTATTATTAAAGCTGCATTTATGATGTCGATCTTGAAGAACTGGTAAATGCATGATTACGATAGTATACATGTCTTTAGTGTTTTTCTCTATATGTAGTTTACACTGCTGATAACTGGTATAAGCAGTATTTTACCTAATCCTAATGCACTGTCATGTGTCCCGGTGACCAAATTACATGTTTTACAATGCAAAGCATGTACACCTAAATGTGACAGGCAAGCAAAATACTTTGTTACATGGAGAGAATACATTAAAATGAAGGGAATACAATGATTTGATATACCTTTTCTACTGTCAGAGTAAAGAGTGATTCTAAGAACAACGTTTTATCAAAAACTTAATGCTAAATTAGACTGACTGAGTTGACGAGTGCCAATAATTGTAATAAATTTGATAACCGTACACTCAATAGTTAATTCACATTGAAAAATTCTAAAACACACCAAGCTTGATTAAACCTCTCTCAATTATTTTTCGAAAACATTTTGATATCAGAAAGAATTTGCTTCCTTTTTGAAAAGAGGGGCAATCTATCTCTTCTGTCATTCTTTAATTTTATGACATGAATGTATTTTATTAAAATAGAATATATCTTTTTGATAATAGTGAGCAAGTGAATTGGCACTCACATGAAAATTAAACTGTATTTTTTGCTGTGTTTTAATAACAATCATTTTCAGAGGCACTGATGCATCAAATGTTGCAGCAAACTCCAACACTGAACTCCTCATATGAAGAGCTTTAGTGATAGCTTGATCTTACCCTTGGGACAACCCACCCTTAAATGAGGAGATTTAATTTGTATACATATGAATGGAAATGGTGCATGAGTAATTGTCTTTAAATTCCTCTTTGGATGCATTTGGTGCTGAAATGAGTGCATGGATACACATTTGGGTAAGAGGTAAGTTTCTTTTCTTCTTAGTTAAGAAAAAGTGAGTCTTCAGCCCACACTGTGAAAATGATCTATGAGGCAGATAGATAGGTAAAAAGACAGAAAGACAGATCGATCCAAGAATATTATGTTGATTGTCTTGGAGTTGATTAAGATACGGCTAGTTCAACCTTTAAGCCAAGTTCTGGATTGTTTGATGAGAGGAGAGCAAGAGAGTTTGTCCTCAACAGGTTACACATTTTTGCCCCACATGATTGTAATATCTTTTATACACCAAGCACAGACAATGATACGAGGATACATCATTGTGGGTAATTTTTTTTTTTTCAGCTTGTTTAAGCATAAAAATAAGGAAGTTGTAGCCCACTCTGTGGAGATGATCCGCGAAATAGAGAGATATATTACTATAGATAGATATACACTGTATGTGTATGGCCATTCCAACTCCCTGAACTGAGTTCTTAGCACACATCAGAGTTAATTGATGGAAGAAGTATAGATAGATACTGGATAGATGACATGGTAAGTGCAGCCCTCCTAACATAGCTCTGTGTGCTCAGGATGAGGTAAGAGCGGGAGTCTTCAAAATGTTACATATTACCCCGAATGAAACATCTTTTAAATTCTTTTCTATTTGCCCAGCACAGACAGTGATGCAAGGGGTGGCTAATTGAATGTCTCATCTGAATTTCCCTCCAAATGGGACTTTCCTAGGGAACACTGTATCATTATCTTCTTACGAACTGTTGTTCTCCACATTCTCTGATGATAACAAGTAGAGGGCTTTAGGGGACCATCCGGTCCATCCTGTGGAACGCAGAAGAGCTTTTGTTACAGAGTACAATGTTTATCCGCCGCACCTGGTCTCTAAAATGTGAAGCCTTTTAAGAACCACCAAAGGTTTCTTATTTTATATTGTAACTTTTCCAATAAAAGCATCCTTCATTAGAACTTTACTAATTGTCTAGTATGCTATACCAAAGAATTACCCAGTGTCTGAGTTTGGGGTACAATACCACACAAAGTATGTCATATTGTAATTGTCCCAATGTTAAAAATTCTGAGCCTTTTTCAGCTTATAGGAGCTGTTGATTGTGACAGATACAATAATGAGATGATGGGATATGAGTCCACATCAAGCACTAACTGTCGCTAAGGTAGATGTCTTTAACTTGCCTGGAGCTGCATAGAACTTCGAGTAGAAGGCACCCTCTAACTTCACATGCAATTCACAGAACACCAGCTATTGTCTTGGAAATTCCATGATCCAGTCGTTGAAGCACTGTAAGGCTAATAACAATAAGGAAGAGTTTTGCTTGCCTGTCACACTTGCAGAATGGCTTATCAACAACATCAGGGGATAGACTTAGTTTAGCTTACATTACTATACAGATCTGCATATAAAACAGTCATCAATTCACCGCACATTGTGAGATTTGTCCATGTAGATAACATGAGGATAAGTATGATAAGTAATCAGATACGGTCGATGTCTGATGTTGCATGTGTGTGCGTGTGTAATGTTGCCTAGGAACGCAAACAGGAGAGTGGAAGGAAACCAGTGCCAAATAATACAAAATAAGAGGGCACATCTAATTTTCATTTATAATGACATTTTAATACAGCATTAATAAACATGTATATGCCTACCAATTCAAGTCTTTAAAAAGGGGGCCTGACAGCAATTCTTTTTTTCAGAATCAAAAGGGCATATAATTAGATTTTTTTGAAGAACAATAGGGCATATCTTGTACCCCCCCCCTCCTTGGACCAATGAATTACAAATTAATGTCTTTTACCACTGGATTACAATGGAAATAAGTTCTTAAATTTATTGTTCAATCCAAGGTCTCATTACATGTGCCTGATGGATCAAATAGATCCATCAATCGATCTTTTACAAAGGCAGAAGGGATATGACTTCCCTTCTACTGTGTTATGGTGCCCTTGAGAGTGACCAAGGTGTATTTCAGTTTTACATAACTTTGAAAATTCCTTGCTACATCTAAACTAACTTGAAGTTTATGCCTTTAGGGTACCAGTTGTCTAAAATATCTGGTTCAAAAGCACATAGTTAAACTGAAACAAAATGCCATTTGATCAATGAAAAATTTCAAAAGGTTTCGGCGGCAAGTTATTCTCTGAGTCAATACCCCTATTTGCTCAGTACACTTGCATAAATTGATGTTTAAGTAGACCATGTCTATTCGGTGATTCAAAATGGCTTTCATTATATTATAATTTCACACTGCTGTTGTGATATAGAACAATTTCGTATAAACAGGTAAATGGAGGAATATGCAACAACATGGAAATAGATTTGTTATGGTTCAACATAACAATTGTGTAAATTTTAAGAGAAGCGCTATCATAGAAACACATTTATTGGAAAATGCATTATCGTGTCAATTTCACTATTAACACGTTGCAGTAATCTTATATGCTAGATATTTCGTTTTTGATGACGCCCTCTTATAAATAAGTGAATCTACATGTGTTGAATAGACAGTTAGAGATATATGGTACTGGTTTCTTGATACAAATTAGGATAATAAATGGTGAAGAGAGTGTTGAATGTTTTACATATAGCTTAGCACAATACTATTTTGAGCATATTACACTGAACAAACTAAAATGAAAAGAAAATGACATAGTTACATTTTGATAAGAAAATGCTCATACAAGTAGATAAGTATTATTACAGATGATTTCATATTTGTAGACATTTCTCAAATTACAAAATATTTTGCAAAATTTCTGGTCTGACATCAGAAAATCCTGCCAGGTGATTGGTCAAGTTGCCCATTGCGTGTCACTTTTTTTCAGCTTGCTTGAAGCAAGTGATGTTTGCTGGAAAAATGATGTCATAATTTTGACCAATAGTATTCAGCAAAGGCCAACTTGGTATTGTGGCAGTTGTTCACACGCATCAAACCGCAATCCACATGAACTCTTTCACTTCTTCATGAACAGTAATTGTATTTCACACTCCTGTGTACAACTGTTGCTTGTTTCAATTGATATTGAATCAGTTTCAAGCTGACTCTGAATGGCTTCACATCTATTTACACTAAGTTATCATGCATTGACCAAAAGCCGCGAGCATTGTCTATGACATCAGTAAGGGACTATTCAGAATTTATGACTGGGTTGAGGAGGAGATGGGAGTTTTACCTGAGCTGATACTACATGCTTAAATAAAAGTGGGACAGTACTAATTTTTACATTTTGTCCGGAATCTACCTGCCTTACGGGCCGATGGAGCACCAATTTTTCACACATGTTTCAAGGGGGTACTTATTACTCAGAGCATGCTTAAGGGCCCATATATATAATAAGGGGGGGTATGAAATTTCAATAAAAAAAGGGGGAATACTAAAAATTCACATGGAATGTATGAGAGGTACTAATAAGCATGATACCAAAGGGATATACATTTTTGATAGAAAGTTTCAACAAAACTCTCAACCCCCCCAAAATCATAAATTCTGAATGGTCCATCAGGACAGGATGGTGGCCTAGTGATGTGGTCAACATTCATAAGAAAATCAGTGAGAATTAATCAGATCAAGGACCCCGCAATTGGTAGCCCATTGTCCTGCTGCCTGAGCTGAGCCCCTCTTCCGAGAAAATGTTACACTTACAATTATACATGTTTATTTTCTGTATAAACAGTCATCACATGGATCACCTGATCCCACTCATCTGAATGCACAGTTATGGACTTGCAGAATGTTTGTACTGAAAATGTGTCAAACACAAACTGAAAGTCTCACTTGAAACCGCTAAAGTCAGTCCCTGTCAGGAGATCAATGGCTTAACGTCACCCATGTAAAACGTTATGTCACTTTTCAGGAGAGAGTGGTGTCATGCCATCTCTCCACCAATGAAAATTGCAAGAAAAATGACGTATTTTCTACCTCAAATGTCTACAAATATGAAATCATCTGTAAATGTTGTCTTCTAAAATCCCAGCATAACCAAATTGAAAAACACTTCATCGCTCACATCTTGTCCATTGCGTTGTAACCTTTCAGGCTAATTCAGTAGCAGACCATCCATTACCTGGTGAATTCTTCATTGTATGTACATAGTCTGGGGTCATTACCTATTCCCTAATGTGTTCTCTTGTACATCATTTCTTGGAGTAAATAGCAAAACAGAAACAGCTGTGGGATTTTCAGATGCTTGTCTTGTGATCTTTGTCCATACAGACATGATGAAGGAATTCTTCAGCAAGTTGTAAATGATTAAATGCAAGTACACAGATTGCCAGTAATCACAAATTTGATGCATTTTAAAACGGCTTTATTCAAGGTGAATTTTGGACATATTCAAATTCAGTCCTTGTACTTGAGGTTGAAGGTACAGAGTACAGTCCACAAAAGTAAATGAAAGTTTGCGTAATTAATACAGGTTAAATACAAAAAACTTTCCATTCTTTAAAGAAACATAATTGTTATGGCCTATTTGAGCAAAAATAGTTGATTTTAGGCTGGTGTAATACCACCTTTATCGCATCATTGACAACAAAACCTTGGAAGATTCTCTTCAATGCATCATTTTCATTTCTACCACCTGTAGCTCTCCACCATCTTTGATGACAAAAAATCGAAGACTTTAGAGGACCATCCTGGCCATCCTGTGAAACGCGAAAGAGCTTTTGTTGCCGAGTACACTATTTGTCAGCCACACCTGGTCTCTACAATGTGAAACCTTTCAAAAAACACCACAAAAGGTTCTTTTATGCCAAAGTTTTCCCATAAAAGCATCCTTCATCAGAACTTGCTAATTGTGCAGTTAAAGAGCTACCTGGGTTAGAGTTTTGTGTTAGGAGTATATACGCCACATAGGGAGGCAGATCGCGGTTGGCTCCATCATCTTTTAAATATGTTAAAAAATGTCATGAAATGACAATTGATACACAAAAGAAGTTTGTAGGGACACCAGCTATTTTTCATTTTGTCTTTGTAATCAATGCTATAGTTGTTCATTTACAAACACTAATACGCAGTACGGAAGAGTTTTGCTTGCCTGACACACTCATTGAACAGACTATCAACAACATCATCTCATAGTGTGATTTACATGCCTCGCTCTCTGCATATAAAACTGTCATCAATGTACCACACATTGTGGGATTTGTGACTTAGGTTTCATATGGATATGTGTGATTAGTAGGTCAACTCACCATTGCTTCGCAACTCACCATTGTTTGGCAACTTTTTGACTTTACAGTTCAATAATTTTGCATTGAAGCATGCCAATGCATGTTTAGTTGATCAGAAATGTGAAGTGAATAGTTTTCAACATCTTTCATAGCTTCACCATTGTTATTCTGTTATGGTGATGTTACAATGGATGGTCATGTGACCAAAAATGGGGTTTTAAGGGGAGATACGTGTGAGAAATTACTCAAATTTCAGTAAGGTACACAAATTCAGTTTGTTTCATATATTCGACCTACATGAACTTGGGCACCCAGTGCAAACTTCAATTATGTCAAAATATGTCTCTTTTATCACTTAAAACATTGTTAAATACAACATCATCAACACACTTTAGAAGTGAAAGAGCAGCGATGTGTCATTTCAAAGGTGTACACACAACAAAGCAGTTACCATGGCAGCACAGTATTTTCTGTGGTGAAACATGACAATGATTACTAAGTCTTTGCAAAATATCATGCCTGTAACTTCATTAGTTTTGGAGAAATAGCCACTGATAGGCCTCTTTGTTTTCATTGATAAATTGCCTGTAACGACTTTACGTCACAATTTTGCCATTTTCTGCTATGTGCAAAAAACCGCTTTTGCCCTGCACTGGATGTGAAAAATCTTGACCACTGTTCAACCTAGGAACTCATGGGATACATCAACGGAATCCTTAAAAAAATGTCTTTATATTTACAAAACAAATTTGGAAATTTTTTATTGTGGAACAAAATTATTTGATATTGCAGCCACAAAAACAAGCATTTTTTCCCCCAAAAATGACTTTTGTCTACTTTACCGCAATTCCTGACACTATTTAAAGGAATATCAAAAGTCCGCTCAGTAAATACGTTCATTTGGCTTTTCTTCTCTCATCATTTTTTTCAAAAAAATTTTACCATGCCTGTAACTTCAGAAATTTCAAATCCCGTGAGAAGTAAAAATCAGCCTTTTCGCCTTTTAAACTGGTAACCATGGCAACCATTCATCACAAAAATTCAAAATTACCTGAAATTATCTAATTTAGTTAAAACCTATCTTTTGATACCAAATATGAACCATTATTCTAAAAATTGCAAAAAAGTGTCCTTGTCAACCATACCTCCCCTTAAAGTTTTTTTTCATTTTGCTTGACTTTGAAAAATAAAAGCAAGTTTTTGGCGCATAATCTTAAAACAACTAGAAAAAAATTAACCAGGAACCTTCACAAGGGTTCAAATGACTTGACTGGCTATTTGATTTAGCCAGACAGTGATTAATTGTGGGCTGAATTCACTTTTTATAAGAAAAGTTGCCAAACATGGTGACCTCAAAAAAGGGCAGGATTTTGCAACAAATCATCTCCTGTAGGATAACCACTGCACATATTTTTTTTCAAATTGCATGCAAAAGTTGATGATTTGGTAGAGTCAGTTTATGCAAAGACATCTGATCTGGTGCATTTACCCAGTTTCTTAATATTGTCAAATAACTGCACCAAACTTGCGAAGCAATGGTGAGTTGACCTAACCAGATGCTGGCAATGTTTGATGTTGCATATACATGTGTAGTTGCCTATGAAAGCAACTAGCGTTGCAGAAGGATACTGTAAAAGGGGCATCTGGATGAGAAAGTCAAATCCAATTACCACTGCAAAGTTTAAATACATCATCAGTATACCATATACGTATATACTTGCTAATTCAAGTCTTAAATAAGGCCTAAGAGTGATTGTTTTTTAGATCAAATTGACACATCTTGCTCTCTCTGCCCCCCTTAGACAAGGGCATGTGCAACATTTATCCCCACCCCCCCTGTTCCCGCACCCATGAAAGCAACCGTGCATCTCCCGAAAGCAACCACTCCAAGAAGTGAATCTTACTTTAGTTTAAGAATCACACAAATAGCTGGTTCAAAATGGATGCACCAAAAATTTTACAAAAATGCCATTCGATCAATGAAAAAATCCTTTACATTACCCCTCAGGCATTTACAAAATCGCTGTATATAAATTCGATGCATGAATAAAAGAAAGATGTCTTATTGTCTATTCTTTGATTCAAAATATCTTTCATTATAATTTTACTGCTGTTTGTGATAAAGAATAATTGTAAACGTTTATACAGGTGATTGGTGGACCATGCAATAACATGGAAACAGATTTGTTATGATTCAGCATAACATAACAGTTGTGTCAATTTTAAGAGAAGCCCTCTCACAGGAACATATTAATTTGGAAATGCATTATCGTGTCGGTTACACTATCAACACGTAGCAGCAATCTTATATGCTAGATATTATGTTTTTGATTACACCCTCTTATAAGTGAATCTACATGTGTTGGTTAGACAGACATGTATACATGTGTTTAATCTATATATACATTCAAACTAAATGCTAATGAGATGCAAATGAGGTCATACCAGGTCACAGGATGGTTGCCAGCTAAAAACTCCTTCCACAGGCCTGTCCTTCCCCTACACCCTTCACCTACCCTTCTTTCATCCTTTCCTTCTCCTGATGACATCATGAATTGCTGTTTCCTTTGCTGTTTCATGCAGTTTTTTGTACCATCAAAGGTAGTTCCCTTTGTCTCCACCAGAGCTCCACTTATGCAAATCAGCTAATGGGTCAGAAATGTTTCTCCCCGAAAATGTTATGCCAGATGGCAGCACTGGCAAACATTCATGTTTTCTGGCCCTTTACAATCTCATAGAAATACTTTATTAACAACTTTTAATCAATGTATGGTAAATATCACATTTGCTGTAAAAAATTACATTCACCTGTTTCTTCCCTTATTGGTTTCTATGCTTTTAATGGGCTTTACTAGTGTTACATATATATATTGTGTCGGTTACTTTAGAGAAATTAAGATAATACATTGACTTCATTGTGATGAGAATGTTGCATGTTTTATATCTAAGAGAGGTAAAGTACAATACTCTTTTGAGCATATGTCACTTAAAAGAAACTTGCATGAAATGCATCAAAGGTGACATGGTTACATTTTAATAAGAAAAAGTTCATACAAGTAGATAAGTTACATTAAATGATCAATGAGTTGTCTTATAAAATCCCGGCATAACCAAATTCAAAAGCACTTCATAGCTCACATCTTGTCCATTGTGTTGTAACCTTTCAGGTTAATTCATTATCAGACCATCCTTAACCTCGTGAATTATGCGTTGTATGCACATAGTCTGGGGTCATTACCTATTCCCTAATGTGTTCTCTTGTACATCATTTCTTGGAGGAAAAAACAGAGACAGCTGTGGGATTTTCAGATGCTTGTCTTGTGATCTTTGTCCATACAAACATGATGAAGGAATTGTTCAGTGAGTCACAAATGTTTAAATGCAAGTACATGTAGGGTTGCCAGTGATTGCACTTTTGATGATTTTAAAATGGCTCTGTCCCATGTGAATAATCGGCATATTCAGAGAAACATTCCTTGTACATGAGGATGCATTACAAAGGTGGCGTAAAGAGTACAGTCCACAAAATTAAATGAAAGTTTGCGTATTTAATATAGGTCAAGCACAAAAAACCTTCGATTTTGTTTTAAAATAATTACATAATTTCTCTGGCCTATTTGTGCTAAAATAGCAGATTTAAAGAGCCATATATCATACCACTTTTATCACATCATTGGTAGTAAAACCTTGGAAGCGTCTCTTCAATGCATCATTTTTATTTCTACCACCTGTAGCCAGGGATGTAGTCGAGGCCAGGACATCTGAGACCGAGGCAAGGCCAAGGATTTGGCATCCGAGACTGAGGCAAGGCCGAGGCCATCAAAATATGGCTTCGAGGCCGGCCTCGAGGACAGGGCCGGTCCCGAGGCCCACTGGTCATAAGACACCCGAGACCGAGGCAAGGCCAAGGATTTCGTATCCGAGACCGGGCCAAGGCCGAGGCCATCAAAATATGGCCCCAAGGCCGGCCTCGAGGACGAGGCCGGCCTCGAGACCTCCAACACTGCCTGTAGCTCTCCACCACCTTTGATGACAAAAATTAGAAGACTTTAGAGGATCATCTGGCCATCATGTGAAACGCGAAAGAGCTTTTGTTGCCGAGTACACTATTTGTCAGTCACACCTGGTCTCTACAATGTGAAACTTTCAAGAAACACTACACAAGGTTCTTTTATGCCTAAATTCCCATATACTAGAGTAGCTCATGGTAGTGGTGTACGCAATCATATGTCCAGAGCTAAACTCTTCAGAATTCCATTATTTATAGGTCTAGGTATGAAATTAGGTTGGTGTCACATTTCTCACAGGGGCCGAACTTTCCAAAATGGCCGCCACCAATTTTACGTTATTTAAAATAATTTTCTCAAGATAAAGGGCCCATATCTCGAGAACCGTTGAAGATAGGAGGTTGTGTGACCACTCAAAATTTGCAGCATAATAATATTATGGGGAGTAGTTAATACATCTTTATATCAAAATATCAATAGTTTTTACGAAAATTGCAAAAAACTGATTTTATTAATTTTCCATAATTAAAAATGTCAGTAAAAGCTGATAAATTAACTGCTTTCATAACAAACATTGATTGAGCATCATTACAATACAAAGATAAGTCATTGTAAATTATAAACATGCATTGACCATCTCTGATTTTGTTAAGCCTCAACATAACCTAAAAGGTAAGGTTAAATTGGAATAAGATATCTTTTCTATGAATGTAACTAATATTGAGATCTTGCGATCGTTCTGGTTATATGTATGGAGATAAGTGGTTTTGTGATGACTCAAAATAGGCAGCATTCTGTTTATGTATATGGATTTTTGCACTCGTCTTTGTTGCACCTACAGAATGCAACAGGGTAGTTGTTCTTTTGTCTGCATGGGGGGGGGGGGTAGGTCACCGGGCTTGCATGATAACGGCAGTATCAACGGTCTTAGACCAAATAGTGTTTCTTAATTAACAGAATTAACAATTTATTTTGCCGTGGATCTGTGTTAATGGCTGGAGGACTGGCAAGTTGGTGCCATATCTTGCATATTTATATGCTCTTCTGTTGTATACGTGAGGATGTGGGTTCAAACCCGTCTCCGGCCACGTCCTGAGGTTAATACTATTATGATTGATATGATGATTGCTGGCATGCAGATTTATCGGGAATGGGGGCTATATAAAATCATACTATATTATATTTTTATATTCTGTCGATGTTGAACAGCATACAAACAGTTTAAATCAAGCTCAAACTTCGATGCTCCCAATGGTACTCCTCCAGTTCAATGCTGATAGACAATGGTGTTGTGAAACATGGGCTTCAATCAGTTTTAGTGGTTTCACCTGATACTGATGTCTTGATCAATCTCATTTACCACTTGAACAAATCCTGCAAGCTGCAGAAGTTTTATTTGAAGCTTGGAGGACATGGAGGTTACAAAAAAACAAAGAAAACTGTTCTGTTCACATGCTTGTTCATCCAAGCGACAGCAGCCTGGTGTCTTATCTCCCAGAAATTTATGCGCTGAGCGGTTGTGACACGACCAGCAAAGCGAGTCCAAAGCTATCAGGCTTGACAGCAACTTTGGAACTTTCCTTACCCAGGGCTTTGGGGACCTGCAACTAATGGTCTTCAAAAAAGAATTGTTTCTTTTGTTGGCCATGAAGAAAACAGTCTGCATCACTCTTGATGAGTACAGGTGGGAGCAGTATCACAACTTGAAGTTTGAGCTCCATTTAAACCATTTGGTATGCCGCTCAACTTCAAGAGAAGAGCATAACATTACATGCTCAAGACACTTTGAAGCGGGAGTCCAACCTAACATAGTCCAACCTAGCCAAATTCAATCCATCCAAGCCAATTCCTACCAATTCAATCCCATCTGATCTAATCCCAGCCAATCCCATTGAATAAAAATCCTTTCAATGTTATCTAATCCCTTCCAATTAAATTTTAAAATCAATCACATCCAGTCTCACCCATTCCAATCTAGCCCAATCCAATCCAAGTTAATCTAGCCCAATGAAGTCCAATCCAATGCAAAGTAATCCAATCAATCCAATTAAATATAATATAATATAAGCCAATCTAATCTAATTCAATTTAATCCAATCCTAGCTAATCCACTTCAACTGAATCTCATTCAGTTTAGCCCAATCTAAGCTAATCTTAACCAACCTAATCTAAGCCAATTCAATCAAATCCAATCCTATCCAGTCCTGTTAAATCTAGTCAAATTTAACCTGCACATTCCAATCTGATTAAATTCCCTCCAACCAAATTGAATCCTATGCAAGCTGGTCCAATGCAACCCAAACTTATCCAGTTTAATCTATGCAATCCAGTCCAGTTTAATCTAAGCAATGTGATCCAATGTAATCGAAGCCAATGTATCCACTTGTGTGTCTATATTTAGTAATTTACATTGCCTGGGGAATCAACTGATTGAGGGATAGGAAAGGATTTCTCCCAATTAGAAGCATAATTCAGTAGGGCATTCGCCTCACAGCGAGGGACCCGGGTTCAATCCCCAGGCTGGCCATCATGTCATTCCATGGCATTGTTGTTCGCATCAGACATTAATTGGAGGTGCCGTGGGCCCAGCTGTAAATAAGTCTCTGACTTAGTCTGGTTAAAAATAACGTCTACCTTTACCTTCACCTTTAGCTTTACCAAAATGTGATAGAATAATATGCATGCAGATTAAATTACTCTTCTAAAGTGGCATTGGGAATGAAAAAGGTAGGCAGCAGATATTTTGCGCACAAGATATCCCAGGATCTCAGTGACAACAGCAGCTATAAACAGGGCATATATGCCGTGCAAGATATGGCAGTAGAAGTCCTCCAGCCACTAACCCAGATTTCCTGCAATATGGTTATGAAGAAACACTGTTTGGTCTAAGACCAGTGATACTGCTGATATCATGCAGACCCTGCCCCCACCAAGCAGATGCCCCACACCATGGTGCAGAGCCAAATCCTGCACATGCACACAAAAGAACATTAAATTTGTTGGATAGGTGAAGAGCCAAATCCTGCACATGCACACAAAAGACGGATTTTATACTGCAACAAAGATAAGTGTAAAATTCCATACAACGAGATTTGTTTGCGAGCTTCGAATGTTAGATATATTCACAGAAAAGGTGACTGGTTCTGATTTTACTGTACATTAAGGGTCATTTTGAGGCCTAATAATAAATCAGTGATGTTCAATGTATGTTTATAGAACTTACAATGACTTATCTTTGTATTGTAATGGTGCTGAATCAGTGTTTGTGATGAAAGCAGTTAATTTATCAGCTTTTACTAATATTTTTAATTATGAAAAATTAATAAAATCAGCTTTTTGCAATTTTCTTAAAAACTATTGATATTTTGATATAAAGATGTATTAACTACTCCCCATAATATTACCATGCTACATTTTGAGTGGTCACACAACCTCCTATCTTCAACGGTTCTCGAGATATGGGCCGTTTATCTTGAGAAAATTATTATTTAAAATAACGTAAAATTGGTGGCGGCCATTTTTGAAAGTTCGGCCCCTGTGAGAAATGTGACACCAACCTAATTTCATACCTAGACCTATAAATAATGGAATTCTGAAGAGTTTAGCTCTGGACATATGATTGCATACACCACTACCATGAGCTACTAGAGTAATAAAAGTATCCTTCATCAGATCTTGCTAATTGTGCAGTACACTATATGCCAAAGAGCTACATGGGTTAGAGTCTTATGTTAGGAGTACAACAGGCCACATAGGGAGGCAGATTGCGCTTGGCTCCATTACCGTAGTTCAGCATCTTTCAAATAAGTTTAACAAGTGTCATGTAATGACATTTGACTCACAGAAGAAGTTGGTAGGGATATCAGCTATTATTTGTTTTGTCTTGGGAATTTGTGATGCAGTGGTTCATGTGCAAGCACTGTGAGACTAATACACAGTACGGAAGAGTTATGCTTGCCTGTCACACTTATGGAACGGCTTATCAACAACATCATCTGATAGTGTGACTTACATGCCTCGCTCTCTGCATATATAACTGTCATCGATGCGCCACACATTGTGAGATCTGTCCATTCAGATTACATGTGGATATGTGTGATTAGTAATCAGATGCTGGTGACTTCTGATGTTGCATATACATGTGTAGTTGCCTATGAAAGCAACTAGTGTTGCAGAGGGATATGGTAAAAGGGGCGTCTGGATAAGAAAGGCAAATCCAATTAGTACTACAAGATTTAATACAGCATTAATATGCCTGTACAATGTACATACTTAATAATTCAAGTCTTTTAAAAATAAGGCCCAAAAGTGATTGTTTTTCAAGATCAAAATGACAGATGCTGCTCCCTCTGTCCCCCTTAGACCTTAGACAAGGGCATGAGCAGCATTTGTCCCCCCACTGAAAAGCAATGAAAGCAACCATCTCCCAAAAACAACCATCTCCAAGTGAATCTTATTTTATTAAATAAGAATCACACAACTTTGGACATTCCTTGCTACTTCTGGACTGACAAGACTTGTTTTGCCATTCTAGGACCAGGTCGAGTTGTTTAAAATGTCTGGTCAAAAAAGGATGCACCAAAAATTAAATAAAATGCCATTCGATCAATGAAAAAATCCTTCATGTTACCCCTCAGGCATTTAATGAATAGCTGTGTATAAATCGGTGCTTGAATAAAAGAAAGATGTCTTATTGTCTAGTCTTCCATTCAAAATAGCTTTCATTTTAATTTCACGCTGCTGTTTGTGATATAGAACAATTGTAAACGTTTAAACAAGTTAATGGTAGACCATGCAACAACGTGGAAACAGATTTGTTATGATTAAACATAACATAACAGTTGTGTCAATTTTAAGAGAAGCGCTCTCACAGGAACATATTAATTTGAAAATGCATTATCGTGTCAGTTTCACTATCAACACGTAGCAGCAATCTTATATGCTAGATATTTTGTTTTTGATTACGCCCTCTAATATAAGTGAGTCTGCATGTGTCAAATAGACATTAGGGTGGCCCTTAAAAGCATAGTAAAAAATAAAAGTTTAAAATATTGATGGGCCACCCTCTAAAATGATGCCTATTATAGAAAAAATGATGCATGCAAATTTTCAGGCAAATCGGTTAATATTTAGAGGTGGCCCATCGCCCCTGAAGTTTGTATGTTTCTGGCGTAATTCTCTACATTTGTCAACTCGCGGTTCTGTATTATTCAGGCAATTCAAATGATACAACAATACAAATGGCATGGTTGAACTGGTCTTAATTAGAGCTTCATTTTGAGTACCAACTTGGATGGTCTGTGATGATTTTACATTCAGAATGTTCAACTTCAAATTTGCTGAAAACCTCACGGTCGCATAATTTTTCTTTAAAATCAGATGATTTGTTCTTTGGGCAGATGATAAGTAACGGAATGTTATTGGGTGCAAGAGTGCAAATGCGGTGATTTTTAGCCTTAGATTAAAATACTTTAGTAATATAATGATTAGGTATTTATATCCTACATTTATGTAGCTGGTTGGCTAGTTATTAGGACAGGATAAGTATGAACAGCATGATTGAAACTGCCGTAAAAATTGAATATGGATCAATTGACTGCCAGTTTTAGTTCAAACCCAGTGTTTGGAGGCCTACAGAACTCCTAACTGAGCTAACAACACCCCCCAGTGCATTCTTGGGGAATTATATCAAAATCACTTTGAAATTTTTCCTGCAACGACATCGCTGTTAATTAATTTACCTTTTTGTGTAATATGCGAATAATTCCATGTCAGAATATCTTGCAAATATTTGGTAGATCTGAACAAAACCTGTATGCCACTCACTTGTCTGGCAGTTTTTATGGTACAACTGGACAAGGGACTTTCCATTCAGGCCTAATGAACAACCAGATTCAAATCAGTACTAAATTTGTGAAAAAAATAACCGCCGTATACCGTAAATCTGATGCAGAATTAACCCTCCTGCAGTGGCGTAACTGGGGGGTCTAGAGCGGGGGGGCACCTGGGGGGCACGCGATTCTCTGGGGGGGCACCGACTATACTAAGTATATATTTTAGCCAGTGTTGGAAAATTCATATGGAGGCACCTGGGGGCACAGGTCCAATATGGGGGGGCACGTGCCCCCCCGTGCCCCCCCATAGGGACGCCACTGCCCTCCTGGCCCCATGGGACAAGAATCACCAACTGTCCTGTTGGAAAATCATAAAATTTGGATAAAAGAATATTGGAAAATTAGATGTTACACATTGACTCCTTACGTACATTTCTCAAAATCATCACGGCCTTCGTGAAATTATTCCTACCCCAGACCACGAAAGGTTTTTTTTCATTATTTTCCTTAAACATTGATCAGAACAAGCAGCTGCCCTCATTGATAATCCATTTTATAAGGTCTGGTTAAGAGTTATTGCCTCCAGATTGAATTCGGAGACATCATATATCAAAACAAACAATTTTGAAAAGAACTCATGACGTATGGCTCTCGGGGCTCATGAAGAATTGTCATAGACCATCCAAGTTGGTATTCAAAATGAAGCTCTCATTTAGCCCTGTTCAAAAAATCTAATTATATTGTACTATGATTTAAAATGGCTTAGTTATAGAATACCGCGAATCGGCGAACATACGAAATCATGACTGAAATGCAATAATTTCAAGGCTCGTGGGCCACCTCTAAATGTTAACCGATTTGAATGAGATTTTGCACAAGCTGTTTTTACCATAAAAGGCATCATTTTAGGGGGTGGCCCGTATAAATTTCAAACTTTTTTTTTTAAGGGCCACCCTAATAGACATGTATGTATTGATGTTATATATGTTATATGAAAAATTGTTCTGGTTATTTGGATATAAAATTAGATTAAATAAACAATTAAACTTCATGGTGGTAAGGATATTGAATGTTTTATAGCTTAGAGTTCTGGTTGAAGTAAAATACTGATACCACATTTTCCTATTTTTCCAACCATTTTTTGAGCATATGTCACTCAAAAGACTATAGGATACAGATGACATGTAGTTAGCTTTCATAATATTAAGAAAAAGCCTGATCTGATCAAATAGGTTAAACGTTTCATGTATTGTCCTATGAAATCAAGAAATATCTGTATTAGAAAACACTTAATTTTGCACGTCTTCTATATGAGCGAATAAGTTACATTAAACATTTCATGCATTGTCCTATGAAATTGAGAAACAGCTAAATTGAAAAACACTTAATTTTCCACATCTTGTATACGAGCAAATAGGTTACATGAAACGTTTCATGTATTGTCCTATGAAATTTAGAAATATCAAATTCAAAAACACTAAATTTTTCACATCTCGTACATATGAGCAAATAGGATACATTAAATGTTTCATGTACAATGTATTGTCCTATGAAATCGAGAAATAGCTTAATTCAAAAACACTTAATTTTTCACATCTTGAACATCTTGTTGTAACCTTTCAGGCCACTTCTGTACACTCTAAAAAAATGTCGGGACAAAATTGGTTTTTTAGATTCAAAATGTTTTTTTGAGAAACCAAATTTCAATGCAAAACCAACATGGATTTTTAAAAAAATCCATGTTGGTTTTTTGCATTGAAATTTGGTTTTTCAAAAAACCATTTTGAATCTAAAAAACCAATTTTTTAAAAATTGTTTTAGAGTGTAGCAGACTCATCATGCTCATGAATTATGCATTGTATGTACATAGTCTTGGGTCATTACCTATTCCCTAATGTGTTCTCTTGTACATCATTTCTTGGACTAAATAGTATAACAGAGACAGCTGTAGGATTTCAGGTGCTTGACTCGTGATCTCTGTCAGTACAAACATATTGAAAGAATTTCGTCAGCGCATCCGAGATTGTCATGCAAGGAAATGTCTTATTATTGGTGATAGCACTTTCAATGCATCTAAAAATGGCTTTGTCTCCTGTGAATTGAATGGTATATTCAGAAGAAGTATTTCCAAAATCATGAATACATTTTAGAATGATATATTTCCACCGCCCATTAAGAATTATTATGTAATTTCTTTTTAAAATCATAATTCAAATAAAATTAAGTTGGCATATAAAATCACTCCCCAGTTCTTCTATGCAGATTCAGAACCTGTTCTGCACAATGACATTGTTTGTAATCACATTCATACATGTGTCTAACATTAATGCGGTTATGATAAATGTATTTTGATATCAGTTGAAATTAAATGTGCCAATTAGACAACTGGGTGGAATCACTTCGACAGAAATAAATCACTATAATTCCACTATGTATACTACACTCTTAACGCAAAAGGTTCTTGATGGTATATATAAAGAACCCACAGCCGCAAAAAGGTTCTAAATTTTTTTTGTAAGGTTCAACTGAATTGAAAAGGTTCAATACTTGGTGGGAAGGCCCTATGATAGGACCCTATGCTCCCAACTTGAGAGAAAGGGGTTCCATTGTTGGAGTTCAGTACGGCTGGATCGTCTAAATGTTGTAATTGTTTGCTGTTGGAACCTTTTTACAAGTGCAATAATGAACCTTTTGAACCCTTAAAGGTTCCATATAAGACCTTTTTGTTAAGAGTGTAGGGTGGCCCAAAAGTCAAATTTCAGCTCATTTGAATGTGAATTAGAACTTCCTCAAGAGCCCCAAAGATAGATGGGGGCTTAACAATGAATTTTCATGCGCAAAATGGCTATTTTTGCTGACATGCTTACATGAATGTTGACATCTTGTCCATTATGTTGTAACCTCCCAGGCTAATTCCGTAGCAGACCATCCTTAACCTCGTGAATTATGCGTTGTATGCACATAGTCTGGGGTCATTACCTATTCCCTAATGTGTTCTCTTGTACATCATTTCTTGGAGGAAAAAACAGAGACAGCTGTGGGATTTTCAGATGCTTGTCTTGTGATCTTTGTCTAGTTGATAATATTATACAAATATTGGATGGGAAGGAGTCCAATATAGGGTATAATTGGATGAAGAAAAGTTATATTGGGCAGCCGAATCCAATATAACTTTTCTGAATCCAATTATACTCTATATTGGACGACTTACCATCCGATATCTATTATATTCTCCATCCAATATAAGTTATATTTTCCTTTTAAGTTGACTTGCTGCCAAATGGTCAAAAAATATTTGTTCAGATGTTTTAAATTTTCAGGATATGCTGCTAAGAGAGTATTTTTCCCCTCTTAATTGCAAAGAAAAAAAGCCAAATTTTTGGAAGGCAATTCAATACCACCCCAGGCTAACATTACCCCAGGCTAACATTACAGGCAGCTGTAATTTTAGTGTTCAAAGCATGAAAGAGCAGTCAATGGTGACGTCACCAAGTCCATTGTCAGTATGCTCTCATGACGTCATCAGTTGTGATGTCACAATGACAAGTTGACCATTATGACATCACCAGTGGTGACGTCACAATGGGGTCCCCGCGAAGCTTATCCACCAGGCGGCAGTGTGACGCAACTCAGTCCCACGTAAAGTAGGTCACGCTGGCACAGTTCCATGCGTCTTTGCTGAAGCAGAGATGCAGTGCAGAGCTGTTCAAACATTGCTTTAAAAAGGTGTTTAAACATGTGGAAGGCCTTGTCGTACTGTGCAAAGCAAAGAATAGTGAATATAAAAGCCACAGTCAACTAATAAGCAAGCATTCAACTTGCTTGCTCAGCCTACCTGGTTGTTTAATCCACACTTATGTTGCCATGGGCCGTGGGCCCACTTGTTGTGTCGTGCCTCAAGGCAAAGGCAGCAGCTGCTTGATTGCTGCAGGGGGGGGGGGGGTGGTGTATTTTCCCTTATTTTCCATTGCTTGGCCAGATGTTTTCCCTGACCTTAGTGTTCAAGACCAAAAACTGTGACTCAATGGACTCTATGGATTTTTGCATAAAATAAAGGGCTTATTTCACACATCAAAACCAAATTCCCTGTGTTTTAACTTTTAATTCCCTGATTTTTCCTTTTGTACAGGGAATTTATTCCATTTTCCGGCGGGGGGGGGGTTCTCCTGAGATACATTTTATAAACATGCTAGGCTGGAAGGGCAACCAAACACAGTGCTAGACGTTCGTCCTTGTGTAAATGACTCTGGGAACTTTTTTTGTTGTGAAGATGGTTAACCGTCTATTTTTGTTTGAAGGCCATAATATATTCGATCATGATTTAAAGAAAAAATATTATTTTGCAAGTAGATAAAACTCATCATTAAAAAATAGGGGCAAATCGATCTTGGAATAATAATAACTTTCTGCCCCAACTTAAGGAACTTTGAGTTGAAAAAGAAAATTAGCAGGCCTAATGACCTATAGGCAGGGCTTATAGACTTGAACTTAGTGAGATCTTCCCTCATCCCCAAGGCTAATTTAGGAATACACACCATAGTAATAAGGGCGGGTCAATCAAATGTAAAGAATTGCTGTATAGATCGGGTCTGTTTTTTTCCCCTTATAAACTGAATCTATAGGCCGAAAGCACTGAGTAGGTATACTGTGCACACAGTGCTCAACACCTGAGTAAGTGTGTGGTGTGTACTGTCACAACAAGTTCTGAGTTTTGTCATTGTTTAGCATTCATAGGCTAATTATAGTAGGCTATATATGTAGGCCCAGAAGACTAAGCTTACAAAAAATATACTATATAAGATACAAAAAAAGGCCTATGGAATGATAAAGGGATATTTATAATATGTTTTAGAATCTTAAAAAAAAGCCTACAACCTCCCCCCCCCGAAAATTAGCTCCCCTAATTATCATTATTTAAGTGGAGTGGGTATCTGTGGAAAGCAGCTAACTTCTATGCTGAGCTAAGTGGGATTATTATCCTTGTTCAGCAAATCATGGCTCACTCTGCACAGGATGTCACATCAAATCTGTGAAGTAGTATACAAGCATATGACTTCATGTTATGGGTGTAAAAATGAAACACAACAAGTAGTGGCTATCAGGGGCATATCTAGAAATGGCCTGAGGGGCAGGCATAACATGTGGTGAATATCCTAATATATTGATCACAGCTAGAGTAGATCCTCCCTCCCTTCGCCAGAAGGATGAATCCATCCAACAAACTAGAAGGTATACGAACTGCTGGCAGTGTGTGACATACTGCAGCAGTTGCTTTACATGCCTTTCGAAACCACTGGACCAAACAAAGATATCAGGGGTGCAGAAAGGAATCACGGGTGGCAGGGGCAGTAGATGAAAAAGGGCAAATCATATTCATGCCTATTTCACATGACAAAATTTGAATAGAGAGTCAATAATAGTTTTGAATATACTTTGTACCTAAAATTAGTAAAATGGGGCCTAATATATTTTTTTCTTAAAGATCTAAAGGGCACCCTTACCCCCCCCCCCCACCTCCCTTGGACAAGGGCAGGGGGTAGGAGGAAGCGGGGGGGAGAGGAGGAAGAGGAAAAGGAGGAAGAGGAGGTAGAGGAGGAAGAGCAGGTAAAGGGGAAGAGGAGGAAGAGGAGGAGAAGGGGGAAATGGGAGAGAAAGGGAAGAGGAGGAGGAGGAAGAGGGAGAAGAGGGGACCCAGGGAGAGGAGGAAAAGGGGCAAGAGGAGGAAGAGGGGCAAGAGAAGGAAGAAGGGGGAAGAGACGGAAGAGGGGCCAGTGGGCTCTCTGCTTCTCTTCTTTCTCCTCTTCTCCTCTTCCTCTCTTCCACCTCCTCCTCTTCCCCATTACTCTCTCTTCCTAGAGAGGAGGAGGAGGAGGAGGAAGAGGAAGAAGGGGAAAGAGGAGGAGGAGGAAGAGGGGAGAGAAGAGGAAGAGGGGGAAGAGGCCAGTTGGTCGGGAGAGAAGAGGAAGAGGGGGAAGAGGCCAGTTGGCCGGGAGAGAAGAGGAAGAGGGGGAAGAGGCCAGTTGGCCGGGAGAGAAGAGGAAGAGGGGGAAGAGGCCAGTTGGCCAGAAGAGGAGGAGTTGGGGAGGAGGAAGAGAAGAGGAAGGAGAAGCGGGGAAGAAGAGGAGGAAGAGGCAGAAGAGGAAGAAGAATAGGGGAAAGAGGAGGAAGAGGGGAAGAGGCGGGCTGGCCGGAGGAGGAGGAGGAGTTGGGAAGGAGTAGGAGAAAGAGGAGGTGGAGTTGGGGAGGAGTAGGAGAAGGAGGAAGAAGAAGGGGAAAAGAGGAAGAGGAGGAACAAGGGAAAGAAGGGGAAGAGGAGGAAAAGGAGGAGGATGAGGAGGAGGAAGGGGAAGCTCAAGGAAGAAGAGGCTGGCAATGTTCCTCTTTTAAATTATGGACCAACTCGAAGGATTGTGACAGATTTTTTTAGACTAGCTGAGCACAGGTGCGCCCGGCAAGAAAAAATTGGAAGGTACAAGAAATTCCTGCATAATGCACCCTCTTTCTGCTTCCTCTATCACTCTTGTATCTTCCTAACAGGTGGATTCATACCTCCTCTCACTCCCACTTCCCTTCTGTCTCTGCCTGATCATTTCCTTCCTCATCTTCCTTTGCTCCCTCCTCTTCCTTTGCTCCCTCCTCTTCCTCTGCTCCCTCCTCTTCCTCTGCTCCCTCCTCTTCCTCTGCTCCCTCCTCTTCCTTTGCTCCCTCCTCTTCCTCTGCTCCCTCCTCTTCCTTTGCTCCCTCCTCTTCCTTTGCTCCCTCCTCTCCTTCAGCCTCTCCTTCCTCTTCATTTGGTCCCTCCTCATGTTCCTGTAATCTCTCCCTGCTGAAGCCTCCCCCAGTTCCTTCTCTTACTCCTGGGGACCCCAGAGTTCAGTGATCAAATTTTCAGGAAGCTCCAGCCAACCCTCATGCCCTCAGGCCACCTGCACTGAGCCAGAGCTCTTGCCCTAAAGGGAAACGAGGCTACTCTTTGCTGCATTGGTTTGCCCTAGTGCCTCCTGTCATTGTGAAACTACTTTGTTGTGCATTGCCTTGGCCTTATTGCACCTGTTGAACTTCTGTCTTTAACTTAAAGGGAACATTCGATTCCCTCTACTCTAACTACTCCGGAAGTTACGTATCTACTCCAGGAAGTTACGTATCTACTCCAGGAAGTGACGGTTCTACTCCAGGAGTAAACTACTCCAAACTGGGTCCAAATCGAATGAAAAGGAGTACTTAGGAACGTCATTATTTTGGGGTTCCCTTGCTATGGGGATTCCCTTCCTACTAGCAATTCACGCCGTGAATTGGCATTGTCGATCGATTGGCTTAATTGTGTGAATTGAATTACAGCAATCCACATCTAAACCAAGCAATCAGCCATAAATCAAAGCTTCTGAAGTGTCATTTATTTATGTAAACACCACTACGTCATGGGGTATCCCCATTTCTTGGAGTACTTCCGATCTACTCCAATCTACTCTGAACTACTCCCGGAAATGCAAAACGAATGATCTGGAGTGAACTACTCCACTCCAAGAGCACTTTGGAGCAGCGAAACGAATGTACCCCAAGACAAATTTCTTAAACTGCTTAAGAAAGTTGTAACAATAGAATCTTCTTTCTAAGATAACAGGAGAACTAATACAGATGGGAAGATGCGGTTTTTTGCGTAGTTAATTAGACAATTCACATTATCAAGATCATATTCTTGCAAAAAAAAAAACATCATGGAAAAAAAAATTATTTTTCATTAACAATTTGACCTAATTTAACTCTTTCTGACCATTCATTGGGGTAATCTTGAATTAGTTTAACAGCAGATTGACTGAAATTATACAATTCTAGAAGAAGGTCATGGGGTAGGCAGTCAAATGCCTTCGATAAGTCAGACATGATAACACCCACATATTTTTTATTATCTGGAGCCTGTCTCCACATTTCATTGGTGTGAATTAAGACAGAATGACAGCCATAATTTTTCCTATACGCAGATAGGTATGGACTGTAGACTTTCTCAAGATGTGGCTGCATTTGATGCATCGTGATAGTTTCCATAACTTTAGAAAGGCTGGTTAGTACGCTAACCGGGCGGAAATTGGTCCATTTTAGTTTGGACTTGGCTTTATGTACCGGTGCAACCTCAGCCTTTTTCAAGCAGCTTGGGCTATATATATTATTTGCTAAATTGCAAATGGTAGGAGAAATAATTTCTCAACTTGATTTTAATGCTGTAGGGGAAATGTTGTTGTATCCCACAGCTTTATTGGGGTTGAAGGCACCGAGTATTTTGCTTATAAAAATAATAAACCTGTGGCTGCCATCATGCTATGTTAACCATGGTCATGATGTATTATATGCCTATATATATAATTTTTTGCATAACACTACATACAGAAAATGGGTGTATCTGTGTGATAAAATATGTTTTATAATTTTTTTCGTAAGCTCTGCAAGATGCTGGAGTGAGGAAAAATTCACAGAATGCTGCTTGCCGCCAGCCAGTTAATTGCCTGCTGGCCAGCTGTACCTTAGTTGTCTTGAACTGCATACCATGACATTTTACATTTTTGGAATCTCTGTGCCATATACAAGACTCTGGTTATATTTTATTGGCATTTGATTGTGAAATATGTACCTCTAAACATGCCAGTGTACCAAAATTGAGTGAAAAAGTACTGTTTTGGCCTCTGAATGTTGTGTATTGAGAACTATGCTTACTGTAGCATTGTGAAATGTACTTTTTCTATAAGTCCAGCTTAGTGACATAACTTTTGACAGCATCACTGTTTTAAATGTATAGTCATCAATGAGAAATTTTTTTTTTTTTGAAAGCAAAAAGTTGTTTCTGAAGTTAACGATTTTATTGCGCGAGGAATTTATGGATAAACATCCGATATTTTTACATGGCTAGCTGGGGAATATTCCTGGCTCTGTGATGCTTTTTAAAGTTTGTAAATCGGTTGAGTATTAAGGTCAGGGGAGCCATTTTTGTGAGGCAGGTCACTGCTTTCCACTGTTCTGCTGCCTGCTAGCCACGTAACGTCACCATTCTGGGACTGAGTTGACGTTCAGCGCCCCCTGTAGGTAATTGCGGCGCGCGGGGACCTCATTGAACAACAAGTAGTGAGCTGATAGTTCTTCATTTAAAAACTGTCTCGGATCCAATATAACTTTTTTAGGATCCAATATAACTTTTCAGGATCCAATATAACTTTTCTCAGCATAATATAGCAAGGATATTATCCAAGAATACTCGCTTGTGATTCGCTGACACAATCCGAGTGGAGAATATAATGAAAGGTTGTCGTCGTTGTGGCCTGAATTATAGCAAATGTATATATTGGGGCATCGTAAATAAAAGCATTTTGAGAGATTTTTTCAATGGCTTTGTCTTCAATAGACAGATAGTTACAATGATCAGAAAAGTGTTTCAGAGTTTAAATGCATTTTAGAGTAATATCATACTATTAATTCACGGACCCCTTACGCTACTCCAACAAAACTACTGATTGCCCGGTAATGAAAACTTGCAAGAAGCTTTTCCGTATTCTCTACAATGTCCTTAGCTGGGTTTCATGTTCAAATTACAGTCACAGAAATTGAGGTGTTGTTTTCCATAATCCAACAGAAACCACTTTATTTTCCTCCTTCCCTCACATGCATGCTTTCACGGGTTTTATGCTTGTGTATTTTAAAACGACATAAAATATTATGAAACAAAATATATTGTATGAACAAGACATGTAAGTATATTATTTTGAAGGACACTCGGAGGCAATATACTATCTATCTATCTATCTATCTATCTATCTATCTATCTATCTATCTATCTATCTATCTATCTCTATCTATTTATCTATTTATCTATTTATCTATCTATCTATCTATCTATCTATCTATCTATCTATCTTTCTTTCTATCTATCGTTCTTTCTTTCTATTGTCTGAAGCTGAGACTCTGTACCTGAGCCATCTGCAAAGCACTCTTAAGTGGTGCTGTGGCCGAGGTGGTATGGTATGATTTTATCTATCTACATAGGCGTACGGCGCGCACGATTTTTGGGGGGGCGAGCAACATTTGCCCAAATTTCACGATCTAAATTTATAAATATTTCAAATTGAATTGCCTGGAAATCATTCATTTTCGGCAGTTTTTATTTAATTATCTGCCCGAATTTTTTAGCCTTTTTGCCCGAATCTTACTGTTTCCCAAACTTTTGGGGGGGCGATTGCCCCCCCTGCCCCCACTCCGATACGCCTATGTCTATCCATCTATCTATCTATCTATCTATCTATCTATCTATCTATCTTTCCATTTACCTTATATTAAGTAAAATGGATTGGCATAATCATAATATAAAAATATGATATAATATAATATAATAAGTAACTGAGAGCAGGTTGAAACCTCTTTTCTCAGATCGTTACAGTTATAATTCTTCCGTATGGGCGTAGTGTGTATGTACAGTAAAGTGTTAAAACAGACGCCTCGGAATGTACTTTTGATTTTTAGAGCTCTGTCATAAT
The DNA here is from genome assembly GCA_026936325.1 of Platynereis dumerilii. Classification (NCBI taxonomy): domain Eukaryota; kingdom Metazoa; phylum Annelida; class Polychaeta; order Phyllodocida; family Nereididae; genus Platynereis; species Platynereis dumerilii. The sequence goes on from JAPTHN010000004.1 coordinate 19,733,834, forward strand.
AGCTTTTTCACTATATATCACTGTGTCACAAGTAGGTATATTTATAACATTTCAATTCTTGGTAGGAACAACATTGCTACATTTAAACTTCCATAACATCAATAAGATCAACAAGTGACACACCCTCTGTGCACTTGCTACAACAGACAGATTCATTGCACACAGTTTCCCAGCTTTTTCTTGTTTTTTTTCACCAAGGCTGTTATGTCAGCTATTCCAGAGGTTAATGGGTATTAATAGTGGTGGCCAGCTGAATGTACTACACCATTGGCATTTAGCAAATGAGTGCAGGGGAATTAGCTTTTGGAACGAAGAGTTAAAAAAAAGGCTAGAGGCTAATTTCCTTTACAGTTTTGATGGTACACAAAGTGTATTCCATTTGTCTTTTTACCTTTGACAACAATTTCTATAATATTACTCATAATCCACTTCAGGTTTGAATGAGACGTGAACTTTTCTCAAAAAAAGACATTGGGCATGGTTGGATCATGTGGTACACTTGAATATTTCAAAAGGTTTGTGACAAATGTGGAAGGAATGCATAAGAGATGTTTACGTATCCCGTATATATTTACAGTGCCAGCTAATTAGTTCCAGTCTATCATAAGAACCTGAACAATTTAAGGCAGTCCATGATTAGATGCAAGACATGAACCATACAATTTTTTTTTATAGACGGTGCTTGGAAAAGCGTTCTAGATAGGACATCTCAAGCATCGCCTAGCCTGATTACCTATCTATAACATGAAATAGTCTAATGTAAAATTAATATTCTAATGGCTGAAATAAAAATCTGTCTGTCTGTCTGACTGAAAAGACAAGCAGAAACTCAGGGAGTATCAATACTGAAATTTGATAGGCTGAGAGGACAATAAAATTCATCTGACTGATTGAGAAAAGAATTGTGATGCCGAAGGTCATATTGTGACCGTTGAAACCAGATTGAGACATGTACTAATTAAAATGTTGTCATGGAATACGTCCACAAAACCTTTCTATTCTTGCTGAACATCTTTCAGTTAGAAGCCCAAATTATCCGTTTATCACAGTGTCACAAAATATTGATAAGAATAATCGGATATACAGTAGCGGACAAAAGTTTAGGCCACATCAATTTTTTGGCAATATTAGGGAAAATAGGAGGTTAGCTGAAAAATTTCTGCGTGCATTTTCTTGCCTATGTGTCAGGGAAGTTCTACAAGAGAGAAAACTTGATCTATTTTTAGCACTTCCTTGAATATGTGTGATAAACCAAAATTTGAGGTGGTCTAAACTTACGTCTGATGCTTGCTTACATCCACAAAGGCCCTTAATGGCATTGTGCATTAGCGGAAAGGTGGCTAAATTATTCAATGTTATTTTAGACAAGTTATTCAGACATGTTTCATGTGATTTAAAGGCAATTAGTCATGAAACAGGAAAAAACACATTTTTTTAATAATTTTTAAAAATTTCAACTTAGGAGGTAATAATGGTGATTCAATGAGCCAAAATTGTTAATAAACAAAAGGTCAACTAAAAACAACTAAGAAAATATGTGTCTGACACATTTTCATCCTTCTAATGGAGTATGAATACACTTGACACCAAGTCATACTGCAAAAATGGTGTTTTTGCCAGGTTTTGTCTTAGAGACTCCTATTTGAAGCATCATAAAACAGTGAAAGGAGAGTTTTCATTCACCTGAGTATGTGTCCTGATAAAATCAAACAACTTTTGTTTGTTCGCTTTACATATAATGAAACTACAGCCACTTTTATGGAAGGCGTAAAACTGGTCCATTCATTAACATTACGTTTCAGTACACTTTCCAAAGTGCAACTGTAATTTTGTCTGCACTGTGGGAAAAGAACGAAAGTTTGTTGATTTTATCAGGACACATACTCAGATGAATGAAACCTCTCCTTTCACTGTTTTATGATGCTTCAAATAGGAGTCTCTTAGACAAAACCAGGCAAAAACACCATTTTTGCAGTATGACCGGGTGTCAAGTGTATTCATACTCCATTAGAAGGATGAAAATGTGTCAGAGACATATTTTCTTAGTTGTTTTTAGTTGACCTTTTGTTTATGAACAATTTTGGCTCATACAATCACCATTATTACATCCTAAGTTGAAATTTTTAGAAATTATTTAAAAAATGTGTTTTTTCCTGTTTCATGACTAATTGCCTTTAAATCACATGAAACATGTCTGAATAACTTGTCTAAAATAACATTGAATAAATTAGCCACCTTTCCGCTAAAGCACAATGTCATTAAGGGCCTTTGTGGATGTAAGCAAGCATCACACGTAAGTTTAGACCACATGAAATTTTGGTTTATCACACATATTCAAGGAAGTGCTAAAAATAGATCAAGTTTTCTCTCTTGTTGAACTTCCCTGACACAGAGGCAAGAAAATGCATGCAGAAATTTTTCAGCTGAGCTCCTATTTTCCCTAATATTGCCAAAAAATTGATGTGGCCTAAACTTTTGTCCACTACTGTAGGCCAAGGCCCATTGGAAAAAAGAATAAAATGTGGTCTTACCTGTTTATTGGTGGTTCGATATCCGGTGATGTCATAGATAATTGCAGCAATGACGTCACAATGTACACAAATGCTGAGGTATAAAGTTTCCAGCTATATCCAGGCATGTTGAAGTTTATGCGAAGAAAATGTTTGCGAGAAGTAATTCCAACCGTAATTGGAGAAGTTTAACAATAACTTCTTGATTATCTCAACGTGATGTCTGAAATTGCTGTCCATATAACTTCATGTTAATGTAATTCCATCCCCCTCATGGCTATCAAAACTGAATCTGCAAAGATAAATCAAAATGAAATTGCATTAATAAAATGAATTGATAAAACTGTGTTGATAGAATTTCATTAAAATTGTGTTAATACATTTTTTGATATCAATTGCAAGACGCTTGGAGACAGGATGCTTCAGAAATGCAATGCAAATTTGATCAACAAAAGGAATTACAAATGAAATTTAAGACTTCCATGACACTCAAATTATCCGGTTTCAAATGAAGTTTCGCTTCCAAGAAACTCGTTAATATTTGATACAATTAATTAATTTTGACAAATTATAAAAACAATGATATAAGAGACAAGTGTATTCACCAAAAGAATTCAATTAAACAAATGGCTTGAAATACATGAAACCAATGAAAAAAGTAGTAATTGGAAGAATTATGAAATGAAAGAAAAGAACTGTAATTGAATAACTGACAGAATTATTAAATTAAGGAAGAATTATTATATTGTAATATGATTTTAAAGAGAAGGGATCCATGATATGAAGAAAGAAGATGGGATGCCGCGGATTAACACATCTGAATCTCTTTTGTGCAATCTGGTTACTGTGTACAGTGGAACCACAATCGTAAGAGTGGTCATTATGTTATAGACCACTCCGCCTGTAGTTGTGAAGCGGTCGAAAGAGTCAGCGTGATATTTATTCTCGAAACTGTTTGTGATATATATCGTTACGCCGTGTCCTGCGATGTGCTCATTTTGCTTTTAAAACTTGGACTGAAGTAATAAGGACGAACCATAATAAACTGCAATGTTCATTAAATTTTGTGGTTGCCATAGATCTGCGGCCAGACTGATGGATTTGTTCGATATATTGTTATGCCATGCCCTACAATGCTGCTTGTTTTGTTTTTCAAAATTCATGTTTAAGGAGCATAATATTCATGATTGTTATCTGAGCGCAACCCATAAAATAAATTCCTAATTGCTAAAAACCAGACTGGTAGATTAGCAACAGCCAACAGTTGTCATTAATGTCTAGACAAACTTAGTTCTATTTCTATATCAGGCATTTTATAGATATTCTTCATTTAAAAATAACCTAATCTCAAAACTACCAGATTCTGCAGGAGCAACAGGCTTGTCTGGGTCTAAATATAATTGGCTATCTATGTATCTTGATACATCTAAATGATTTCCAGGCATTTATATGTTGACGGTAGAGCTAAAAACTTACATAATTTAATGTAGACCAACATAACATGAAGAAAATTATGAATTTCGCTGGGTAGTGATAACTTCAAGCTTTAAAATATTTTGGCTAATTTGTCAGACTACTAAACAGGGATGGACTGGCGACGTTTCGACCTTGTGGCAAAATAGTTCTATGGGCCCCCATATTCATATTTTTGACTACTGAAATCTATTGGTAAAATGGCCTTTTAAATAATGCATTGGAACTTTGTGTAAACAGATTCAATTTAATCAATTAATTTTAATCATCCCGTAACTCATTTCATCCATTTAATTTTCATCCATTTCACATTAGTTAGCCATCACATGACTCTTTTTGGGTTCGATGGCCTCCAATTCATAGTGCATTTGTATGTAATTGTTGGTGAAATAATGACATTTTCATTAAAAACACAATCCAGAACTCATCGCGAAACATGCAAAGCTGACGCGAATTTTAATTGTCTGAATAATCCTTTAAAATTTAGATACAATGGCATACATGTGATTCCTCCAGCACTGTGCATACACGATTGCTTTTAATTCAACTGTTTTGTGCAAACTGCAATGAAGAGATTAAATGGATATTTAAATTTGGAATAATTTTCATGAAATAAAAAGGTGCAATTAGTTGATATGTAGAGGTATATAGCTATTATAAAATGCCTATGTAGCAGTCACAATTGCTTTATCATTTACATAATAACCATGATATCATAAAATACGTATAAATAAGCCTCACAAAAAATTGAATAATTTCTAATGCGAGTGGTAATCATGAAAATAAATATCTATATTGAGTGAATAACATGTCAATGTCAAGGGCGCAATCAATTTAGATATTCTTGGACAAAATTATTTCTTCATATTGAGCATTGGCCTAAAATAGTTTACCAGGGACATTTCACCTGACAAATTGGAAGAAAAAAAATAGGTTTTGCCTTATCGATGAACAGACAGATGTATAGAATAATATGTAGCCTACTGCCGGTGTACTTGACTACAAATTATGTAGACCCATCCATTCTCCTATGAAGTGGTTGATTACATGTATGCAGTTATATGATACTGTCCTGGGGGCGGGTACTTCCCAAACTTTTACATACGAATGCACCACGGCAATTTCGAAAACCGGAATCATTCTAATCCCTAACCTACACAAAACCACAAACCATTTTAATCCTTCAGGAAACATTTTGACAACCAATTTAATCGGTATGCATTATAAACCATTTTAATCGTCTCTTCAAGCCGATTCTAACGATACCAAACATGTTGGGGTTGCAAAAACAAGAACCAAACTAATCAAAATTGTCAAAAAACCAAAACCATTTTAATCCAAAAAGGGCAAAAAACCTAAACCTCCTTACAAGTGCCTTTTGCTTCTCACTATAACGTTAGTCCATATTTAGAACTCAATTAATACAGCTGCCAATGTAATTGCAAATAGAAAAGGGGCACAATGTCAAATAAATCGAACAAAATTGCGGTAATAGAGTTAAAATTGCTGTTGTTTTAATGTAATTTTAATGTCATTTTAAAAGGTAAAGGCAGGAAGTGATTCAGGTGTGAAAGGGTAAAGTAGTGGCTGATTCTTCCTTAATTCTTGCTGGGATTGTCATGCTTTATTTTGGCTTGTACTGTACACTATTGTTTTCTCATGTCATTGTTCAAACGAATAATCTATCAGTAATTGGGACATAAAATCACAGACGTGACAGAAGATAGACAAATTACCCTTTGCATTAAGAAGATAACGGACAAGTAGGGCATGTGGATGAAATCAATTTAAGGTGATGACTGGCACTCTTTACTGACAAATCAATTCAGGAGAGACCTGAGACTGTTAGGGTGAGACATGATTAATTATCATTAACAAGTCAGAAATTTAGGCTTGATACTCTGAAGGTCTTGTGTTCCAGCTCAAACTGGAGTAATAGAGTCTGCATCCTGTATTTATGCACTAAATAGGACTGGCAGGGACTGTGATGAGGTACTGACAGGGGTTGAAACACTGAAACATCCAACTGAAATGGGTCAAAAGTTTGAAACCCTGAAACATCCAACTGAAATGGGTCAAAACACTGAAATATCCAACTGAAATGGGTTGAAACACTGAAATATCCAACTGACATGGGTCAAAACACTGAAACATCCAACTGTCATGGGTCAAAACACTGAAACATCCAATTAACATGGGTTGAAACACTGAAACATCCAACTGAAATGGGTCAAAACACTGAAATATCCAACTAACATGGGTTGAAACACTGAAACATCCAACTGACATGGGTCAAAACACTGAAACATCCAACTGAAATGGGTCAAAACACTGAAACATCCAACTAACATAGGTTGAAACACAGAAACATCCAACTGACATGGGTCAAAATACTGAAACATCCAACTAACAAGGGCTTGAACTTGAAACTTGAAACACTGTAACATAATATTCTCTACTTATTCTTAGTCAAATACACCGGCAATGGCATGGGTTGAAACATTGAAACATCCAACTGCATTGGTTGGCCAGACTGAGAATTAAACCAGGGTCCCATGCAAAAGTTAGTGACACAGCTACACTTTATGGTAAATGCCTAGTAAAGGGACAAACATGCAATTAAGGGCCTGTCTAGTAACTGCCTGAGGGAGGAGGCAATAACTTGTAAGCCAAACAAATTCATAATCCATGGCATTTCAAATCTTTCTGATGTTAATTACTGGCTTGAGTGGGTGGGGGCTTAGGCCAATATAACCCCAAATACATCACTGCATGCATAATGATACATTTGAAACATCTCTATTTTTCACATGGTGCCATGTCATCAATCAACTCTTGGCAAGTTCTGCTTCAGATTCTGATCCTAAAAGCTTTTGGAAAGTTCAGAGAATATAATACAATACATTTATTCTGAACATTTCAGCCTGAAACTAGCTGCATGCAACATTGCAACAATGACAAAGGGCCTTCAAGGGAGTTGTTTTATCCCCTGATCCATCTATAATGCATTGTGAGCCATCTCTTATTTGTTGTCATCCATCCATCAACATCTCTATGATTCGAGCAAACACTCAAATTTTGTTACATGACAGAAAAGTTATGAAATCTGAAATTCTTCAGGGGTGCCTAAAGGAAACACTGGCGGCAAGGGCAGTTAGACAAAAAAGGGCAAATTATATTCATGCGAATTTTGCAAAATTTAGATTAGGAGTCAATAATAATATTTTGAATATATATACAAATTATACATTTACTAATTTGTGCCTTGTCTTAAAATAGGGAAGAAAAGCGTTTTTTTTATTAAGATCAAAAGAGCATACCTTGCCCCCCTGCCCCCCTTGGACTAGGGCAGGATGGGCAATTGTCCCCCCATGCCCCCCCCCTCCCTGTTCCAGCACACCTGAACTTCTTCTCCTGTTGGACCAGCATCAAGTTAGATAACAGATAACAACAACAACAACAACAACAACAACAACAACAACAACAACAACAACAACAACAACAACAACAACAACAACAACAACAACAACAACAACAACAGCATCAAGTCCTAAAGTAGAGAATTCACAGTGACTTCAAGCATTGCATGGAAATTCTGACAGAAAGCTACAACACCGAGTGCCAATTAACTTATTTGGCAGAGGTTATTTTGTTATATCTCTTACATGTTCAAAACATTTTTATTTCCTTTATCCACAGGATTGGGTTTGCATGGAACTATTATTCCATGTGCATTTTGTCCCATTCCGTGTTTCATGAGATAAGGTGTGAACTGTAGAGTTACATGTATGTGTGTGCCAAATTATTAGGTTTTTCAGCAGGTTTCCAGAAAAATCTCAAATGATTATGGCCTGGATATATGCTTTTAGTATCAATTTCCTTAATATCAATCCAAAAACTATGTGTTAATATTTTTTTCTTGGCCAGCATCTTTACTGCTCAAGTTCAGTGAACAGTAGCAATTGGTTGATCTACTAATAATTAAGACATATTGACCATATACTTCCAGGTATTCAACTCCAGACACATATGGTCCATCTTGATTACGAGTTTGATTGATAACTGCAGAAATTGGTTCATACATCAAGTTTGGCCTTGAAGTTGTTGCCAGATGCCTTGCCTGTTTGCTAATAGGTTTCCCTATTTATTGCACATGATTTGTTCAATCAAGGTTCCCTGCAGGGGCCTTCCAGTAGATTCCCCTTTGTTTACTTCAACCTGCGTCGAAAAGTGTGATTTAAAATTGCCCAACCCTGGCCTGGGGCATCTATTCCATGTGCAACTAGCTCTATGAAATGCCGGAGCATGATGCAAATTTGATTTCATTTTCATTTTCGGTGTGATTAATATAACAACACTACTTTTCAGGGCTCTATGCTGTTTCAATGGCCCAAGGTGATGTCCAGTCGCCCAAGGGATTCAAAGCAGCAAGAGCAGTGCGAGGGCTGCTGTGCAATCACTTGGGCTAGAACTTCAAAACTTCCAGACAAGCATTGGATCTCTGTGAGTGATCTCAAACTGTGACTTTGAAAGACAACCTGATTTCAATGAACCGAATTAAAATTGATGGGGAGGACAAACCCAACAACCAATTTTGTATGACATTTAGTTTTTAGAGCATTGTCTGGCTCATAAAGTATTTTGTGCTGAGACTTGTGGACACATTACACAGAATACAATATTTCTATAAAGTTATCAAATGACGGAAGTCTGACTGCAATAAACCATGTTTATAGATAATTAAATACATAATATTATTGCAGCATCATCAAAAACTGTATCATCAATATTACAGGATAATATACTGGCATGCATGGTACTATATCAACTCAGATTAATACAGATATGAATTATTGATTATTGTTGTTCTGCTTAATAATGTCATGCTTTCCCATAGGTATGATTCTCCTGAATACACTAGCAAAATGCATCAATCAGAATCAGCAAAAGGAATTCCCCCCAGCTCGTCTATCTTCAGTACAAGAAGAATAATTTGTGTGGCCTTGATGTTGACAGCTGTTTCAGAGCATCTATTGACCTGGCTTTCTTTTGTATAAGTAGAGCATTGTACACTCTGTACATGCTAGCATAAAAGAACATATTGCAAAGAAGGACACACAAGAGAAACTGTGTACATGTATTATTCCATAGATTAAAACCCTATCAAAAAATGTCATGTCAATCTTGGGTCCAGCTCAAACTTTTTACTAAATCAGTACAAATGCCTCACACAGGTTGATGTAAAGGTCCTAAATCCAGATTTAGCTCACCAATTAGTATGCATCTCATTAATAGTTTCATTACGTTAGGTGACCCCTTGACAATAGGGTCAATGAACCAAGAAACCAATCCAATTTAACCGAACCCAATTTATGTTCAGATGCTGAAAAGGTCAGAACCAAAGCTCAGTGGCTCAGAATTAATCAACAGCTATTACCCAATGTAACAATCTGTCAACCCAAGAGCTATTGATTGCTACATAATTGCATACTGAAAGTTAAATTATTTAAAAAAGAACTGCCACTGCCAATCTATGCATTTCCGATCTCCAAAGAGTAACAAATACTTGTTTTACCGCTAGGTGGAGTCCCATACTTTGGTAATTATAATCATTTACAATTTGTAGATTGCCCCTTGAGACATTTACTACAATGTCCAAATATCTAAAAAAATGTCAGTTTATTTGTAAAACAGATACCAATAAAATATTACATAGTGGAATTTAAATCATAGTGACACATGACTCAACAAAGGATGTATTTGAAAAATAAAAAGGAAAAAGTTTGGTTTATAAATAATATGTTGTTAAATCGAAATTTTATTACAGTGAAACACTTTGATATAGAATTGAAGTGGACTGTGGCACTGTGAAAATGGCTCTTCGTGACTCATGATAGCCGATGAAGTGTCATCTTCTCTACTTTAAACATGGGAAACATAGAGGCTGTTTGATTAGTCATGATCAAGAGTAAGCCATTTGACAAATTTTAGAGTGAAAATCACATGCATAATCCTTTCGTTTGGCTGTCACAACAAGTGGGATAAGTCTCCTTCAATCAAATTAACATTGAAAGTATTGAGTCTGATCATGACAAATCGTTAGCATGATGACACACAAAGTGCCATTTTCACTGTGCCACAGTCCACTTTAATTCATGAATCAAATCGAATAAAAAATAGCAAAGGAAAGGATCATTATCAGACTTTAATGCGAGAAGTGAAATTTTAACTCGGAAATGAGAAAGGCGTTTTAAAGAATTGAGTGGGATGCCTACCCAAATATGGCCCACATCTTGAATAACCTTTGAAACTTGATAGCAATGTTAATTTGCGTGTCTTTAGGTTAAGGCATTCTCTTTACGAGATGCATTTCCTGAAGGCGTTTGTGCTCAGCGGACCAAACTGTCTGATTTACAAAATATCTAATCTGGATAGCAGGATAATCCTGTCTTGTATTATGCTATAAAATTTATTAAAGAGAATAATTCCAGAGAGCTTGATATGAAGCTTCAGATCAATATGCTTGCTATGGTAGGGTCTGATAGAGTGATATGAGATTTGTTGTTGTGAAATGCCAAATGCCAAACAATGCAGAGGGCTGTCATATGATAACCAGTTTTGGTGAAAAAAAGAAGAAGTTATTTCCAGGAGTTTTGGAATATGAACAATTCCAGGGCCTAATGGTTAAGATTGCTTGTTTATGTGCAACCACTGGCTCTTGAGGTCATGGTTTTGGGGGCCACTACTGGCACCCAGTACATGAAGCTGAGTTGCATCGAGGGTTCTTTCCTGAAGGCTGTAATCCCAATTTTTTATTGATGTGAATTTGATACAAATGGTTGCAAAGATAATCTGTTGGGTCGGTCATATCTAAATATAGTTTTGCTAACTTAATATCCTCAACATGCTGCAGGCCTACCACCAATATAAGTACAAAAAAAATTGGGTACACTTTACGTTACTCACATTATAGAATATTGTATGCTCGGACAGACCGCATGTACAATCATTCATTTAGTTTGCACCACAACTATTCATTTACCAATTTTAAATTTACCATTCATATAAGCACACTTTATCTGCCCTGCAAGGTTGTCAGGCCCTTTAGATGTTCTCTGATGGGTCCCACCCCTTCGATATTACATCTTATTGGCATTCAAGTGCTGCTCTATTCCTAGCTCCAATTCATACCTGTCAGTGGCTCTGAGTGCCCATATTTCTACATAGAAAAGTTGCACCAGCTACACTGTACTTTTCGTTGATCCAATTTATCATACTCAGTAAGGTCATAAGTCAAATGCAGTACACAAGTCAAATGCATTGCATACAATATTTGCATACATAATTGAGTGTTTTAGCCTTCAAATTTGTATGCTGAGGTGGGATAGAGGTATAGTTAGGAAGTACATGTATGCATGGCACACGTTCTCTCTGTCAATTATACGAGATTGATTGTCAATGCAAAACAGGGAAGGGAGAATTAACATGTTGCACATTCACCCCATTCATCTTCTATACTTGCCCAGCATAGACACACTGATTTAGTATTCAAGTGGTTACAAATGTAATTTTTCATCCAAGAAACATCCAGCTGGAATCCTTTTTCATGGAGATGTTGCAAAAAAATTGTTTATAATGCAAACCGCTTCCTGTCCTCGTCAGCCCATAAAGTGCAAAAACGCATGACATTTGTATTTGTTAAGTACGAAACTAACTAACTGATAAGCGGATGGAACCACTTGACCTAATTTCCTGCTTTGGACTGTTGATGCTGAGACCAACACTGAACAGATTTTTGAGTCGTCTCTTTACATGTATGTCCTGTAGCATAAACTATCCATCTATCCAGTGAAGTGGATCATATTTGACAAGCGTTACAACGATGTTGGCCACTATATACCAGTTAACAGTGTTTTTGATGATCATGCATGGTGATGTACCATAATGAAAATTCAATCTCTTTGTCCCATGACATAATCTTCCTTTTTAAAAGCCAACATGAAATATATGCTATTCCTCTGCCATAAGTGAGACTTAACACCTAACCTTGCTGCTGCTATCTATGATTATTTGGTCTCAGGGGATTAATATTTTCCACTTTCAGCTCTTCATGTCAGAAAAAGACATTGCTCAACACAGATATATGAAGTGGAGAGTGGAGAAATGATGATTTATGAGACCTTGGGTAGTTTGAAAAACAATAATGCAGGTCGTACAGTGCGTTTACGGTGACAGAGGTATTTGAAATAGCAATTCTCAATGTCAAATAACATTTCAGCATGTTCAGGCTGAGTGTCTGAGATGCTAGTGTTTTTTCATGCTCAATTGATAGTAAATATGCCGACAGTGGTTTCTATGCCTCGATCTACATCTATTTTTGAAAGATCTAACATGATGAGAGAGGCATCAACCCAAAGAAAGACCACTTCATGGCAATTGATATTATTTTGTCATCTTAGGCTTTATAATTCTAGGCTTTCCACCCTCTTTTGTTCTGGCATTTCTTGGTTCTGATGCAATTTGCTTGCTTTGCAGATGTCAAAAGGGTGACAGGTTATTAAGCCAAAAGCCTTCCTTCTCTCATTTGATAGTACTTGATACTACTGGTGCGACTCTTATAGTTATATTCTTGTCACTAACTGGTCTTATAGTACATTCTCTAAAGAAAACTGTATAAGAATACCATATTTGCAACATAGAAATAACTAGAAAACAATTATAAGCTTGTCATAAGGATATCTATTGTCAATAACTGGATAGGCCTACAATATCGTCTATCATTACAAAATATGGCTACCTCAGATTTCATGGTAATCCGGTTTCCATTAGCATTATTGGAATATAATAGTTACTGTATAGATTTCTTAGACACAATATGATACCCGAATTCTTCAAGCAGATGATTTTTATGGGTGCAGTTATTGGATTGTTCATCATGTTGCCTTCTCATAAGAACCATATAAGGCTACATATAACTGATACTGCCTGGTTTCTGATGTCTGGTGTTATAAATGATTTTGCTTGTCTCAAATTTTACTCAGGCGAAAAAAAAAAATTTATTCCTACTGTTATCTTCATAGCACATTTTCTTCTTTTGGTTGTAACTTATAAAGATGCTTGTCACCATTACATGCATATATATATTACTGTTTTATTGCTTAGTAAAACAAAACACTAAATTCCAAATAAAATAACTTAGGTGATCTCTGTCCTCTCCTGAGCACATGCCACTCCGAGCCCTAAAAGATATCATAGGACTATATATAATTTTCTTTCTCTGAAATGTGATAGGCTCATAGAAATACATAGAAGGGACATGAGGCCTTGGCAGATGAAGCAACCAAATCCACCATCTTGGAACTGCCCTGAATACTGGCACAATGGACTGTGACGTCACCAGTAACTGTGATGTCACTTATAACAATGGCATGACGTCACATCATAATTATTCTATTGTGACATCATGTCTCAGGGCAGTTCCAATATGGCGGATTTGGTGACCTCATCGTGAGGTGGCATCATACAGCCTCATGTCCGTTCTATGTATTTCTATGGATAGGCTGCATCAACGAATATTGTCTTAACAGGTAATGAAACAGAAGATCTCAGTGACATATTGACTGACCATATTATTGTAAGAACTCCCCTGAAGGTGACTTGCCCAAAGGAATCTTCAAATATGCTTATCCAGCTCTGAATGAAAATTCTCATACACTACATAGTCTAGCAAAGCCCATAGCAATCATTGTTCATCAATAAGATCTTAAGAGTGATCGAAGTTACGAACCCGGAAATAAGAAATTATCAATGACGAAAAGTCAAAACAATCAGACAATAATTTGCTGCTTAAGGCTGACGGAATCCTTCAGTGTCTCGGCTGATCAATGTGGAAAAAACTCACTCTGTTCGACTTGCACACTGCCAAAGCTTTTTGCTCTTGACAAAGCGTTCATATCGTTGACCATCTTACAGTATGATTCCGTATGAGATGTCCAGCTAAAATGCACCTTTAATATCTATTTTTTTGGTATGATAAACATAAAAACTGTTAGTGATTGGAGAAGTGGCTGACGGTTCTTTCAAAGATCAAACGAAGCAACAGATTTTCTCTCTATGTAAACAAGATTGACCTCACTCACAATTTTCGTTAAATTGACATAATAAAGAATTGAGATCTAACCTTTTACTTTATTTGTCCTGCCAACCTACCCCAGAAAAAATTCCTGTAAGAAGATCCAAGAAGCTAAAGATCAATTATTAGCCTAACAATGAACGTTTCATGCAATTATGCTCCCTACACGAACGTAAAATTACGTGATTCTCATGATAGAGTGGTTGAAAACTCTTTTTTTTTATGAGACACAGCACAACTTTCTCCCAACATTAATTGTTGAAACTGAATCAAATTTTCTTCTACTTTGTCCAAATGTCTCTGTTCAGAAAGGGCCACCAAAGGACAAAACAAGATATTACATTATAAAAGAATAAAATAACTTCAAAATGACCTTATAACGGCCATTTAGGAAGTTGCCCAGACCATTGTCATCATCATGTGGTAATGTCATGGCATTAATTACAGCAATTGTTGAAGACATGCATGTTCTAAGGTTGGATAAATAACAATAAAAGCGGGCACTAGCCTTCCTTAAGAGCAATTAAGATCATTGTAGAGCATTCAGAGCATGCTCATGTCATTATTCTGGCATGCTCAAGGAACATTGATGGGAGAAGTGGTCCATCGGGAAAGGGTTTGGGAATGTCTGTGCCTCTAGTCTGATATTCTTAATGTGTGAATGGCAAACGCTTACAGAAATGAACTTATCATTTATTGCGAGGTCATATCCATATCCATGCCATGTTATTCTCTATGACTCATATCCTATACTTTTAATGCTATCAAAACAAATAACCTACACAACACTCATCAATGAGGTCAGAAGTAACTCAATTGACAGTTTATTTCAATGCAATGGTAGGGCCCAAAAACAATTGAATGTCAGCACTCATCATTCTTCAATTGTAACTAAATTATCAAGTGGTTTCAGAGTGCAGCTGCGCACATAATTCCAACAGATTGTTTGGTGCGAAGGTCCTACATGTGCAGAAGTCCAGAATTGGCTCACCAACAAGTATGCATGTAAGATTTTCATCAAGTTAGCTGACCCCCTAACTAGTGATGCAGACCGGACCACCTTTTAGAGGGTGGTCCGGTATTTGCAAAAGTGGTCCGGTCCTGGTCTGGTCCTGGGTGAGGTGGTCTGATTTTGTTACTGGACTGGTCCAGAGGCGGTCCATCGGCATTTCGAAAATTATGATAAAAATCAGGGTTTAAACAATATATATGACATAAATTTCATTTTTAGATATTACAAAATTCATGTGATACCCTTCATGACATGAAAAATCACTGGACCGGTCCGGACCGGCACTTTACAGGTCCGGTCCAGCACTGGACCAGTTTTTTGTAGGTGGTCCGGTATTTTGGCAGTCCAGGCTGGACCGCGGACCGGGCCAGTCCAAGGAGGTCCGGTCTGCATCACTACCCCTAACAAAAGGGTCAGTGAACCAAGAAACCAATCCAATTTAACCTAACCCAATTTATATCCAGATGGTGAACAGGTCAGAACCAAAGCGCAGTGTTCTGGAATTAATAAACAGCTCCTATCCAATGTAGCAGTTGGTAAAAGAGGTGTGGGCTGCTAATGGTAAGGGGCAACCATTAAATATCCAAGGGGCTTGGAATAGAAAGAAAAAGTCCTTCCTAGTTTTTGTGAAATGGATAATGCTTTCCTTGCAGTCGTGAAATAAATAAATTCTATAGGATGGTTGTCACAACACTGTATTCTTTGACTTAGTAACAGGTTTTTCAGGATAGCGTAAGTATATATAGCTTTTCCATGAATTCGATGCTTGCCATAATAAAATTATATGAGATTTATTGCTGCAAAAGTTACCGGCAATTTATACGAATTGCCGAATTCCAAATAACCTGAGGGCTGGCATAAGATGCCAGTTTTACAGTAAACTTAATTGAAGTGTGGTTCATAGCAATGAATCTCATGGATGTCAGGTTGCGGAAGAATAGAACATGAGTCTGAAGGACGAGTGATTGTTCTGCAGCTGACCGGACATGATCTATTTGTCAATCAGTCTGAAGTAATTCCTACTTTTTCACATGAAAATATTGTTTAAAAAAAGGTTACTCATTTTGTAGAATAATTCATACCTGGAGTGATCCATACTAGAATCACTCATTTAGTTTGTAACAAAAATTGATATTCATTTATAAATTGACCATTCATATAACAATCTTTTGGGTTTTTTTTCTTAACACAGTTTATCTGCCCTTCAAGGCTGTCAGATGTTCTCTCCTGGTCTTGCACCTCTGATATTACATCTTATTGGCATTCAAGTGCTGCTCTATTCCCGGATAGCTCCAATTTTTGCCTGAAAGTGGGTGTGAGGGTCCATATTTCTGTGCAAAGGAGTCGCACCAGTCACACTGTACTAACAGTAGATCCAATTTATCAAACTTAGTAGAGTCATAAGTCAAATGCAGTACACAAGTCATAAGTCAAATGCATTGCATACCATATTTGCATACATAATTGAGTGTTTTAGCCTTCAAATTTGTATGCTGAGGTGGGATAGAGGTATGGTTGGGAGGTACATGTATGCATGTTGCACTTCTCTCTGTCAATTATACGAGATTGATTGTCAATGCTAAACAGGGAAGGGAGAATTAACATGTTGCACATTCACCCTATTCATCAGATCTTTTATACTTGCCCAGCATAGACACGCTGATACACTGTTCAAGGGGGTCACAAATGTAATGTTTCATCCAAGGAAAATCCAGCTGGAATCCCTTTCATGAATATGTGGCGAAAATATTGTCCAAGTTAGTGGAGAGCAGAGCATTTCCTGTCACAAATGTAATGTTTCATCCAAGGAAAATCCAGCTGGAATCCCTTTCATGAATATGTTGCCGAAAATATTGTCCAAGTTAGTGGAGAGCAGAGCATTTCCTGTCACAAATGTAATGTTTCATCCAAGGAAAATCCAGCTGGAATCTCTTTCATGAATATGTGGCGAAAATATTGTCCAAGTTAGTGGAGAGCAGAGCATTTCCTGTCACAAATGTAATGTTTCATCCAAGGAAAATCCAGCTGGAATCCCTTTCATGAATATGTGGCGAAAATATTGTCCAAGTTAGTGGAGAGCAGAGCATTTCCTGTCACAAATGTAATGTTTCATCCAAGGAAAATCCAGCTGGAATCCCTTTCATGAATATGTGGCGAAAATATTGTCCAAGTTAGTGGAGAGCAGAGCATTTCCTGTCCTTATTAGCCTGCCAAGTGCAAAAATATATGATATATATTGTGTCGTGTAGCCCACAGGTGTTAGCCTTTCACAGTTATTGTTTGTGTGTGCAACAGGAGATTATACCGACACATACCTACATATTGACAAGGTGTAGCAGTAACCAAAAACTAATTGTTCTTTGTGATCTTATCAGAAGCCCAAGGTCACCTTTGACCATGAAGGCCCTGAAGGGAGGGATTTTCTAGGATTTAATTATAAGAGCTTGTTGTTTTCTGTTTCAAGTTTTGTTGGCTCCAATCTGTTGTAATCTTTTTGTGTGAAATAGCAACTTTTAAATCCTGTGTTTTTTATTACCACAGTTGTGTGAGTGACCACAATGTGTAAATTGGCAACCTCAAATTCTAAGATTTGATCGAGCTTGTTTTTGGATGAATGCATACTAATCCCCTTAACTGCAAACATGAACACCAAAACAGCACCTTAATCATGCTAATACAAAAACACTGTCATTATGGCGCAACCCTTTGAGGCCATTATCTCAACATTCTCAGCGAATCAGAGAAGCTCAGAGAATTGGGTCAGGTCAGTCTCAGGTTATGCTGGGCTCCTGGAAAACTCAGCCAACTGAGGAGTGAGCAACCTTGTTTCATTTGAGTGCAAAAGATATATGTCGGCTACGGCCTATGTGTAGCCTGAACCATCCATACATCCAGTGCTGATGATTTTTATGGGTGCAGTTATTG
Organism: Platynereis dumerilii; assembly: GCA_026936325.1. NCBI lineage: Eukaryota > Metazoa > Annelida > Polychaeta > Phyllodocida > Nereididae > Platynereis > Platynereis dumerilii. The sequence goes on from JAPTHN010000004.1 coordinate 19,751,886, forward strand.
GATTGTTCATCATATTCCCTTCTCGTTACAACCATATAGACATACACAATGTTACACATCTGATACTGCTTGTTTTCTGATACCTGGTGTTATTAATTATTTTTTCTGTTTAATATTTTACTGGGGCTACATAAAATCAATTCTTTTTCTCAATGGTATCCTTATAGAATATTCTTCTTCATTTTGTCAATTGTTAAGATCCTTCAATCCTTATAGAATATTCTTCTTCATTTTGTCAATTGTTAAGATCCTTATAGAATATTCTTCTTCATTTTGTCAATTGTTAAGATCCTTCAATCCTTATAGAATATTCTTCTTCATTTTGTCAATTGTTAATATCCTTATAGAATATTCTTCTTCATTTTGTCAATTGTTAAGATCCTTCTATCCTTATAGAATATTCTTCTTCATTTTGTCAATTGTTAAGATCCTTCTATCCTTATAGAATATTCTTCTTCATTTTGTCAATTGTTAAGATCCTTCTATCCTTATAGAATATTCTTCTTCATTTTGTCAATTGTTAAGATCCTTCTATCCTTATAGAATATTCTTCTTCATTTTGTCAATTGTTAAGATCCTTCTATCCTTATAGAATATTCTTCTTCATTTTGTCAATTGTTAAGATTCTTCTATCCTTATAGAGTAGGTCGGGGCAAGAAGCCGGGGTTAGGTGAGAGGCCCCCCCAGGCTTATAGCCAAACTTACATTTTTCGTGTGTTTATCTATTGATAGACAGGTCGTAGAGCCGCAGGCTCGCCGAGCGAAGCGAGGCGACACGTCCCTTATGGCAAACATGCGTGGATCCTGCTCAGATGGTTCAATAAAAAATTTTGATTCAGACATCCCATAATATGATCCTGGCACTTGTTTCACCTCACGCGTCGGCGAGATGACGTCGGCAAATCGCATCCTTTTGCTTATTCAGGTCTTTTTGATTATCAACACTCCCGGCAGAACACATGTAGAATGGCGCTCAAAACAAAACAAACTGTTTTGGTCAGCAGGATTCTCTCGGAGGTTTTACTTCGTCGTGAATTTTGCCATATTCGGCGATCTGTTGACGGACAACCACTGTGACGTCATCCCTGCACGAGAGGGAGACTGGCCGCGTGACGTCATCATTTCCGCGCTCATTCTTTGCATGGACTCAATCGTCCATGTTTTTTGCAACATGTGCGTTACGTCTGCAACAGGCGATTCATCAAACTGTGATGATCAATCCCATGCGTGCGGAGGATGCAGTCGATTGTGCCGAGATATCCACGTTGAACTTCTGTTCACCACCACGCCAGACCTAATCCGAGTGTTAGACGTACTTCTAATCCCAGAAACGGCGCCAGACCCTGCCTCAGTGGCGTAGCTAGTGGGGGGGGGGCAGGGGGGGCAAGTTGCCCCCCCAGACAACTTTTTGGGGAAAAATGGGGAAATGGACCAAAACATGGGGAAATGGGCAAAAAAATGGGGAAATGGGCAAAAAAATAGTGAAATGTGGGATAAAGGAGGGAAAAAGATGGGAAAAATGGGGAAGAAAAGTGGAAAGCAGACAGGAAAAAAAGGAAGAGGAAGGGCAAAAGACGTTTTTGAGGAGATCCTGCTGAAATACTTGCGGACGCTATCTGAAACTTCGAAGTATGACTACTTGATAAATAAACAGGAACCGGTAGGAGAGACTTGTATATTGCATGTTAGTGTGAAAATTGAGGTATTTATTATCTATCTAGATAGTACTAGTAGTGTATATCCAGTTGGTCTGCCTTGTCCGCATGATTTAAGTCCTGACATAAGTGTTTATGAAGTCTTTATAGGAATTTTCAGATTGATTTTTTCATCTTTATGGCTTTCAATTAATTGGAATTTTTTCCCTGCTTATTGCTCATGCTCGTAACACATTGGCAAAACTTTTTCTTCTTAAAAAAAGGCCAATGGCTTTATCAAGGATGTCTCTGGTTCCTTATCTGAATACAGGTCGGTAGATTCCATGTTTCATGAATGATGAATGACACAAAGGAGTCGTCCTCTCAAAGTGTCATGACTTTCTAACTGCTGAGGTTTTATCTTTAGGTAACTTAACCTAACCAAGCTTGTGTGTAAACCACTGAACTAAATTTAGACATGAAATATGTAACAGACTTCATGATTTTTTTTTGGGCCAATCTGCATTGATAGATGTAAATTTACGCTGGTGTAAAATTACTTGACAATAAATAACAAGTAAGTTATTAAGCTGTTTAAAAACATGTGTTTTCAATGCTGCTGAGTTTCCAAAAAGATGCAACCTATCTGACACAAAATTGTATCCTGCGACAATTATGCTAGCAACTTTCGCTATTATTTTACAAAAAAACTAGCATCATCATATTTAAAGTGTTTCAATGCTGTGTATGCTTTATTTGAGATTTCAGTAAAGTTTGTCAATAGTTCAGAACCGTGTCGAACGTACCCCATGTTGTCGATAACTTTTTGGGGAAATCCAGGGTCATTTGCCCCCCCAGAGAAAAATCCTAGCTACGCCACTGCCCTGCCTGAAATCCGACATCGCAGCTGTCATGGACATTCTCAGCGACATGCACAGGTATTTGGACCAAAATCATAACCAGTAACGACAGGGGTCATAACGGATTTTGATCCGAAGTATTGTGACAGCCATTTGAAGATGAAAGTGGCATTCATATAATACATGTAAAGCCTATTAAAATTTACTGAAATTTTAAGAACCATCCATTGGCTGCTGAGGTTGTGGAACATACATTCTTCAATTCAGATAATCATACCATTAGGCCTACAGACAGTACAGTAATTTCGGGAATGAGTGTCCGCCATCAAAAATATGACAACAAAACATAACAAAAATGTGACAGGGTCACAAAAAAATTGCAAATTTGCTAATCTGCACGTGAGTATGTAAAATGTGTATTACTGCTGCGTAACCTGAAGATGACACTTCAGCAGACCAATCAGGCCAAACACCGGTTCGCATGTGAGACAAACTGTTATTCATGGACCCCTTATACTTTTTAATTCAAGTTGCTTAAAACAAGGCTGGGATGAAAATTGAGTTATGCCCAAGTTACTGAATAATAATTCTCAACCTTTTCACGGAAATTTGGGGGGCACCCATTGCCTATTGACAATAGACCTATTTCATTGAATGGCCTGAACATGGACCCCCAACTGCAATTCAACTATTCTCAATCTGCTTTTTACACACAGGAAATTTATACACTCTAAATCCAAAAACACAACCTTCAAAATTTAAACTGAAATAATGACCAAGATTTGCAGTTACATTAAAAAGCACTGAAAATACTACAGCTTGGGGACACCACTTTTCCCCTGGTGTTAACTGGGAGAACCATCAGTGAAATTGGTCTATTGAAATCAATTGTTTTGAGAATCAATTCTAGAACAAGACATAACCAGTTGACTTTTCCCACCATGGACAGCTACTTGTAGATAGGCCCATAGAATATAATATTATCTTCATTATTGATTATGCAAAAATAATGTATTTACCTTCACTAAAGACTCCATAGCCATGATGTAGAGAACTGTCTCTCATATCTAGACATCTTGAACTGAATGACCAACACCAAAATGGTCCCAGTTATATACCATTCAAAGTGTTCAACTATAGTGTCATCTTGATTGCAATTGCCTGAGCTCCTGCCAAATTTCAAATAACAGCTCACCTGATTGCAATCAGCTGTGGTAGGTCAGTAACATACCATTCAAACTGTTTAAGGGGTGTCATCTCAATTGCAATTGCCTGGACTCCTGCCAACTTTCAAATGAAAGCTCACCTGATTGCAATCAGCTTTGACAGTTCACCTAAGTGTCACATTCAAAGGAAAGCTCACCTGATTGCAACCAGCTTTGACAGTTCACCTAAGTGTCACATTCAAATGAAAGCTCACCTGATTGCAACCAGCTTTTACAGTTCCCTGAACTTGTGTCACATTAGATATCCAATTCAGTTGATTACTAATGAAAGGTGACAATGGAATTTGCATGCACTGACAGATCAATTGCCTGAGTGCTATTGAGTTACTGCTAAACCTGATTGTCATAAGTTTTTAAGATGATGACAAATGGGTGTCAAATGAAAGGCCCTAATAATCAATTAAAGAAACATAAGTATGGATATTATAACTTATGAGTCATATAATTGTATATTATTGATGATTGATATAAAATAATTGTTAAAACTATCAAACTTCCTATTTGCTTTGTTATAATTTTATATCTATTAGCTACAATTTACCATGAATCATTATTTAAAAGTTTTGTTTCTGTAATTGAGTCTAAGCAAAATTGGACAAATAAATTACTAATACACCAATGATTAACTAATGCTAATGAGCAGCTTTCTGGAATTGGCGCTATACAAATTCTATTACTGTTATTATTTTATTATTATTTACCGTGGGTTGTAATTAAAACATAATATTCTAATTATGATTTCAGACAGAAGAAGTCAAAGGCCTATCTGAATGGAGACCATTGTATGAGGATGAGCTTTCAGGTAAATTCATGACTACTTTAAGGCATATACGACTATTTCATAGCTGAATTTGCTGTGGATGTTCAAAATGGAATACAGAAGTTCTCATTTAAGTTGACTTCTCTGCAGATTTTTCTTGCAGTCTGCTTGTACGTAGATAAGATGTGTCACATCATGTGTGGTAGTTACCTACTCTTGTGTAACTAATATCTCATTCAGCAGTAAATTAGTTTTAGCAAATTAGATTTAATGTTGTTCTCATGGTTTCCACTGTTTTTGAGGGTTTCATTGTCGGTATTTTAATTTTATTAGATATTGAGCTTCTGTATATCATTGGTATGCGCCATAAATCATTTGTCAAAATAGTATAGAAAGAAAGGACAGATTTGGATTCCTTAGATGTATTTTTCTTGGAGATAAAAGCAAAATAAAAGCATAACCAAAAATTCATGGCTCTAAAATCCAAATTGTCTTTTTTTGTTATTACAGTTTATGGGGTTGTTGGAATTTAGTAGTTTTAATTAGTTTTTTCCTAGAAGTCTGCCAGTCCTGCAATATACCTCAGTTCACAACAAATTAGAACAATTTTGAAAGCCTTATGAAATAATCCCATTACTATTCGCTTGGGTAAAGTTATTATTATGCTGTGATTTGAAAAATTAATAAGCAATTTCTTTGTTTTTCAGGGCACAAGCTGGTTACTCATCTACTCGAATATACATGGCCACTTCCACCATGCTTTCAAGTAAGTGGTGTATTGCTCACATGATTGCGAAATATTTGATTTTCGGTGAAGAACCTGACTTAAGTGTATTCATCATAACCATGGCCTTTTCAATTTGTGAGTCATAATAGCCTATTGGAATTCTTGTCATGACAGGGCCGTAGCCTGCAGGGGGGCTGGGGGAAAGGTTTGGAGTGGGGGTAGTCCCCCCCCCCCCCGTAGAATGAGTGGGGGTAGTCCCCCCCCCCCCCCATAGAATTAGAACTGTCAATCTACAAACTTTGTTTTTAAAGCCTCCTCATGGTTATTATGCTTAGCAGCTTATGTAATAAAAATAATAATGATAAGTTTATTCACCTTTGTATTTTTTTTTTCAGTTTGACTTGCACTATGCTGGCTATGGTTTACATTGTCTGGAGGCTGGAGGCAAAGAACTTGAAATGAAGTTGTCAAAAACGCAGGACTCGGTAAGTAACAATTATAGCATGTCGAGTGATTGGTCTCAACTGGGCTTGTTGTCGATGTTGTTGAGAAAAGATGACTCGAATGAATCTTAGAAGCTTCCAATCTTTCTTTTGCTTATTGATGTCTTTCTAAAAAGCCAATTTTCAGAACAAAATTATCAAAGTTTCTCACAGTTCTTGTTTTTGCAAGATCTCGTAGCTAGACAAGAAATATCAGTGACAGATGGTGAAGTGCGACACCAGCCTAGCATGGACAATTGGACATTTTGTTAAAAAGTGAAATTTACTTTACATATTTAGACCTTTCAGTCTATCCATCTTATCTATTTTCATAATGATTCGTATAGTGAACCTGTGTCAATCCCCAGTTTGAACTTAAGTTAGTTGTTGCAAATTTTTGTGTTGAAATTGCACAAATCGGCACTGCGACTTAAATAGTGATTTGGCTTATTATGTGTTTAGTTAATACACTAAATTTTTATTTTCAGAGATACATTGGAGGCACAAAGATTCCATACGCTTGAAGGTACTAGTAAGATATATACTAAGATTGGAGGAGGAATGACAGAGAGCACATTTGGACAAAATTTTATACAAGATTGTTGAATGACGCTGCTCCCAAGTATTTTTCAGTTTCCAGATGCAAATTTCAATATTCAATAGATTCATTGAAATACATGTGTAGTTCCCAATGAAATTGTTCTTTCCACAATGCTAGAAAAATCATAAATTAATAAAAGTACTCGTATATTTGAATGCATATTTGATGTGTGTTTTCGCTAATATGTGCAATATACCTGAGAGTTGTCATGAAAATTAAACTGCTGAGGCATGTGAATCTAATCCAAAGTTAAAATTCTTGAATTCATAAAATGTGCGAGCTTCATGAAATGCTTAAACATGTGATTTTCATCAAACCTCCAGCTGATGAATTTTTTTCTGAGGTTTCTGACACTTTGATAAAATGACTTTATTTAGTCAATTGGGATATTATTATTATGTTCTGAATGTCTCCTGGAAAGCTGGTGTCACTGCAGGAGTGCAGCTAAAAAAAAAGTGAATAGCTGGAACAAATTTTTGAAGGAGTTTGATTTTCGTTGGCATTTTTAGGTTATGGCTCATTCCAGATTTCAGGGTAAGGCCCTCTTGTGTTCATCAGCATCAACATATTTTCAGAATGTTTTGTTTTCACAACGGATCCATTTTAATTGTTATTCGTCAAGAGAATGTCGGGAAACTAAAATTACCTTTACGTTGTGCTTGAATTACATGTAAATAGTGTCACAGCAGTAAATTACATTATGCAAAATTATGACAAAATATTACAATGAAGGTTTCATGAGGATGATGTCTTTTGTTTTTTTAGCCTGCAGGTTTGTTCATGAAATGGCATTTCAATTAATGTGTGGGTGAAAATCCGTTTTCGAATTTAAATTCGTTTATTACATAGAATTATATAGAATATTGTTGACCTAACAAGTATTTACACGTCCCGTCTTCTGCTGCGGCATTTTCATACTAGGATTGAAGCTAGAGGCATTTTAAGTAATGTCACAAATTTTCAGGACAAACAGCACCAAACCATAGTAGAAATTAAAGAAACAAAATAATGTGCATGGTTTTTGTAACTTTGACTAATTCTTTGAAAGGGGTTGTCAGAAATAACTTTGGAAATATTTAAAAGTATAATGGCTATCTGCATTGCTTCACTTTATGACTATCACATAAATATGATTTGGATCATGTTTTTTGCATTTTAGTTCAAAATATAGAGGTCAAATTAAAATATGTGGGTTTGGAGCGAGAGGCCCCACATGATATGGGGCATGAGGCCCCCTTCACTGGGGGTTCAAAACTGCTTCAGGAACCATTATTGATGTGTACTTTACCTTAAATCTTGATAGAATAGCTAATTAAAATAGAAAAAAAATTTGGCCCGAAATTGAAACAGGGCAAAAAATATTAAAAAATAAAAGTATGAACAGAAAAATTCTGAAATTCCTAAAAAGTGAATAGAATGCCTTAAAAAGGATAGAAGAACTCTAAGAAATAACTTTTAGGCTGAATGCGCTCGTAAAAAAAAGTGCCATAGGATTATAATAGGGGGGCTTCTTGCCCGATGGGTGGGGTAAGAAGGCAATTTTAATTTTTTTTACAAAAATGGCCTTAACTCCTTTATTAAAATTGGTAAACATTTGTTTCACTAGTTATTAGTAGAGTCAAGTGATCCCTTCCTGACAGCATAAGCATTCAAATAATCGCCCATAAAAAGTAGGTCAAATCGCACCTCAAAGTTAAGGGGGGGCCGCATGCTCCGACCTACTCTATTAATGTTTTATTGTTTACTGATGAAAACATTTGCAAATAAAATAATTAAAATGATCTAAATTCTCTTGAACACATGCTCAAAACCCTGAAAGATAACATTGGGCAATGTATAATGCTCTTTCGATATAATTAGCTGTATCCACGAATATGCTCTTAACCTGTTAAAATAGATGATCTCAGTGACAAATTGACTGACCCCATTTTCGTGAAAAAAAAAAATACAACAACTCTGTTGCAGGGAGTCACTTGTTGACTTGCACGATGTAATCAAGCTAATGCTATATCAAGGTGTGAATGCAAATACTAAATTTCTTGCATTGCCCATAGCATTTATTGTTCTTCAATCAGAGTGTTCCAAGGCAAATTATGTGACCCTTATGATACAGTGGTTGAAAAGTTAATTTCTTTTTTAATGAGAACAACACCAACTTTCTCCCCGTGTTAATTGTTAAAATCGAATCAAAACCGCCTTCAACTTTTTCCAAATTTCTTTTTTTAGAAAGTTCCACCAAAGGACAACTCAGATCTGACATCGTACAAGAATAAAATTCCCTCATAACGGCCATTCAGGAAGTTTCCCAGACCATTGGCAACATCACAAATTTACTGCATTTATTGAAGACGAATAACAAGAGAAGCTGACACATGCCTTCCTTTAGGGTTATTGCATAGCATTCACAGCCTGCTCATTTTATTTTTTGTAGCATCTGTCGGGCGCTGAAGATATATCAGAATGATGTCCTTACGTCATACCTTTTCACATTAATCATTGTCGCCTCAACCTTTGTGTCATCATAAAATACTAATGTTCTTGACTAATTTCTAGTAATCTAAACTTAAGTAGTGGGTAGTGTGATATCTCAGAACTTTATACAGATGATACAAACTATTATAGTTACCTTTAAAGTCAACAATCATCATACCCTTAATTCATGGATGCTTTACGCTACTCCTCCCAAACTACTCAATGCCCACACCTAAAACTGTGCAAGCAACATTATTTCACGTCTTACAACAACCATAAGCGGTTGTGGTTTTTCAAACTGTTCATACCAGTACACTTATTAATCATTTATGCACGCCTATCAACCTTCTCTAATGTTGTAATAATAGTTGTTCTGTTTTCCCCGGACTCCTACTCTCATTATACCCATTATCACGGGTACTATGCTAGTTCAGATAATATTCACAATACATGTATTTACTAAGTTAAAGCATTTTATTGAAATCTTTGCTGCACAGTGTGATTGATGTCCCAAGATTCATCATACCTCCACTCCCCACTTCATAAATATGTGGGGAGCAATTTCTTTTTCTGGTATAAAGAGCTGAAAGTTGAATGTTAATCACCTGGGAGTAAAGTGATCACAGGCATTAAACTTGCAGATGTCTTCCAACCTGATGGGAATTGCATTTCGTGTTTGGGTTGAAAGAAAGCTATGTCATGAGATAAAAGAGATAATATTTTCATTATGTTACATTATATCTTATCTTATATTTTCATTATGTTACATTATATCTTATCTTATATTTTCATTATGTTACATTATAATATTTTCATTATGTTACATTATTATATTTTCATTATGTTACATTATAATATTTTCATTATGTTACATTATATCTTATCTTATATTTTCATTATGTTACATTATATCTTATCTTATATTTTCATTATGTTACATTATATCTTATCTTATATTTTCATTATGTTACATTATATCTTATTTTACATTACAACTATTCCGGCCGTCATAAGTTAATTTCCACACATGCTCTCCAACACAAATTATACATATTATTATACCAGAACTTCCTTATTTTCAACCAAACAAAACTGGAATATGAAAGGATGGAAATTTCAATATAAAGATATCTTTTATCAATAACAGGATTACAATATCATCATCCATAAAAAGATATAGAGTGACCTCGGATTTCATGGTAAATTGGTTTCCATCGGTGTTATTGGCATTATTGGAAAGTAACAGTGACCATGGTTATTTACTGAGGTAAGTCCACCACAGGAAGACAAATCGAGATCTTACAAAAATAAAATTCTTTCACAATGGCCATTCAGCAGTGTTTAGGAAGTTGCTCAGACCTTGACCAGCATTACTTCGCAATTTTTATGGCATCAATTTCTGCAGTTGCTGAAGACAACGTCACGTTCTATGGATGGAATAACAAGGAAAACTGACATGAGCCTTCCTTAAGAGAACTTAGAGAGCATAAAGGGCATGCTCATGTCATTATTGTGGCAAGCTTAGGGACCAGTGATCAGTATTGTGTCTCAGTGTGGAATTTAACACATATCTGAATGGAAAAGGATATGAGATTATCAAGAGAATCTTAGAATTTAATTTTCTCAGAAAATCCCCAAAATGTAGAGATTAGCAGGACGTTTCTTTTTTTTTTTTTAGTTTTAAGATAATCTTGAAAAATTCTAAGATGAATCTAAAAAAATTCCTTTTATTCTCTGCCTTTTTTGATTCTCTCAAAAATTTCTGAGACTCTCTTAAAATTTCCACAGATTCTCTTTCAAATTCAGCTTTTCTCTTAAAATTTCTCAGAGTATAATTTTTCATTTAGGCTCTCAGAGAGCTTAATACCTACATGATTGCCTGATAGTGGTTCTATGGTCTATACTACACTCACTCATTCAGTTTGTGCCACAGATATGCATAATTCCTATTCATATAACCATTTCTTACGTTTTTCCTATCTTGAGAACACTTAATCTGCCCTCCATGGCTGTTAAAAGCTGTTTCACAGGTCTTTCGGCCATGATATTACATCTTATTGGCATTCAAGTGCTGTCCTATTTCCCAGACAGGCCCAATTCTGCTTGTCATTGGATGTAAGTGTCTGACAGTTCATATGCCTGCACAAAACGGCCACAGCACTAGACCTGGTTCTGCCACATATTATGTGTAGCAGATCACTCTTGTCATGATATATATGATGTTAGTTATTGGATAAATGGGAATTCATCTGTAAGCAAGGACTTTCAGATGTGCAGACCTAACATAATGCCTTTATCAGCATGACCACCCAACTCTGTGTGTGTTATGTACTTTAATGAAAGTTCAATCTCTTAATCCCTCAATATAGTTTTCTTGTAACACCAGCATGGTATGCAATTCCTTGGGGCAGTCAAGGTGGCAAAAAGAGCTTAACACCTAGCCTTGCTAAAGTGATATATGAGCTCTTTGACCTTGACCTATTTATATTCCCCCATTGAGCTGTTTTATCAAAAAGACATTGCTCAACACACATATAGGAAGTGTAGAGTGTAGATATGATGACAAAAGACCTTGGGCTTTTTAAAAAACAATGATGTTGAGTGTAAGGAGTGTTTATGGTTTCAGAAATGTTGGAGGTATATGAAAAAGCATTAATTGACTCAGTGTCAAACGGCATTTAAGGCTAAGTGGCTGAAATTCTGAAATATTTGCATCCTAAATTGATGGCACAACCAATGGTCTTTGTAGTGCAAAACTCAAGGACCAAGTTGCCTTGTTGACCGCATCTCTCCCGCAGTGCAGAGTCTTTTTTGAGACTCCAGCGCTAAAGAAGACACAGCGGAAGGGGTTTTGACAATTGTTGTATTGCTATGTTTGAATCGCCATCACCCAGATCTGAAATTTTGAATGATTTTTCATTGTGTTGGCTGATTTCATGAATGGGGACGCCACCATTTCGACGCTCCCTCTGTCGCATTTATGCAGCATCATCTTTGGCCACCAGAATAAACTTTGTGGTAATTAACCAACCAATTGGTCTTATTGGCACTATCTTCGCAAACACAAAAATCATTGACAGTGCCAGACATTGCTCGCTGCTCCTTTTTATAGCGACGTCTCAACCTGTAAGGAATAGTTTCTTATAAAAAGTCTATTACAATATCAGCTATAGGAAGATTACTAGATCTCTAGCGTGAAACAAAATGCGTGTGAAACGTCATCAAAAAGTGTGTATATTGCTCTGGCGGAGCTGTTTCAAGAGGGGGCCAATTAATGCAGGAATAACTGATTTCGGAGCTCCTGATAGACCAATGTAGATCTAAGCAATTGAAAGTTGCAAAGAGTCATTTTGATCTCAATATTACATTTGATTGATACTGACACGAAGGTGTGAATGTAGATTGCACTTCATAAAGTAATTCTCAATTAGATTTAATAATAGTGACACATCTATAATAATGACAGAGAGGTATATAAATTGCACTTTTTCATTTGATGGCTATCAAATATCAATGCCTTTTAATATGTAGATCTAGATATTAATAAATACATACATGTATATTACATATACAATTGCAAGAAAAAGGATATAGGCCTAACAAGTTGTCAGGTGTATTACAAAGGGTTGAGATCCCAGAACCTGACCTAGCAAATGACACATGCACTGCTGAGTTAATTTTTGTGTATTGCATATTGAGGCAACCTTATGCAAGTTGCGTACTAGTTAGACCTGCTTTGATTTTGTTTGAACAAACCCAAGTAATTTTGCCATAAAACAAGCTTGCTAATTTGTATAATGTGTCAAAGCTGCATGAGCACTAAGCATGAATTTAGAGTATCTTGAAGCCTGAAGGCTATTTTACCTTAGTGGCATTTACAATCTTATGATTTTAACCTATGTGTCTATGGCAAGTTGGTCACTATCATTATTATTACATGTCCGATTTTCAAAATTTAAAAACCTGCATATATCAAATAAACTCCTCTGAATTCAATGCACTTTTTCATTTTGCTCTATTTGCAATATTAACTTCGCAAAATGCTTTTCGGCGCATTACGCTGTAATGGTGCAAAGTTGCAAAATCTCAGTTACCACAGCAAACCAGTGGCAGATCCATGATTATTTTTTGTAGGGGGGGGGGGGGTGATTTCTTAGAAATTCCTAATTTAAGATATCAAAATCTTTTACTACTAATTATAGGAACTTTAATGATTCTCAGACAGACAAAAATGTGATTTTTTTTCACTTTCTTGTCATTTATATTGCAATGTGCTATTTTTATGAAAATCTACAATAGGCCTTAACAATTTTTATATATGAAAAGGTTCTTATTTTTTTCCATTGAACTTTACTGTAATACTAAATGTTCGAATTCAGCTTCCGGCATAATTATCCACCAAACACTTATTTTAAAGAATTTAGACGTTTTTGGATTTTCATGAATAAGCCTATTTCAAATCAATGGCTAGACACAATATTGAAGTTGACAAATATATACATATTATAAACCATAGTTTTGTCATACTGGCTAATACAAAAGTTGCTCTATCCAGTTATTACCATAACAAGCCATTGCCATCACCAGGTTTTATTATTTTTGGGGGGGGGGGGGGGGTTGGACCTTTGCATGTTTTACAAAAATGTTATTCCAGCCAAAATGCATCAAAATGACAAGAGTCATTTTTTTCAGAGATGGGTAACTGTGTACATGAAACTCTCCATATCAAAATAACTAAAAATTAACCCTAACTTCTAAGCAGATACATTAAATTCTTTGCATGCTGGCTCATTCCGTTACAGTTTTTAAAAGAAGGCAAGACCAAAGTTGCTATAGTACCCTTTTTTAAAGGGTACTTTTCTTGTTAAAGAAGCTCTGACCATCAGAAGGCAGGCCCCACTCTTCAATCATGGAATAAAAGCCTCTAAAGAGTTTGTTTTGTTTAGGTAATTAGCAGTTTTCCCTGATAATTTCTGTAAACCATCATAGTTTTCACAGTTTTTCATGCATGTTTGTTTTTGTTTTCTGTGTGGTAACCTTCCTCTATCAATATTTATTTTAGATGCTAGAGGCAGCCTAGTCATGATTCCTGGTTTTAGTTATACTGAGATCTGTGATTTTATTAACTTTACTTGTACTTTTTAATGTTTTTATTTTTATATATTGTTAAGTTTTTATCTTCATACATAGAATTTTTATACTGTATTTTATCATGTCTAAACCTTTTATAATTATGATTGTAAAAGTGTTTGAATAAAATATTATATATATTTAACACTCCTTTCATTATGTACCTGAAGATGACCAAATAAAGGTCAAAATATTGTACTCAAACAATGTCTTTATTCTGACTTACTTTTGTGCAGATGATATTGGAGTAGAAAAAAAGGAAGGCTTCTAATTAAATATATCTCTTGTCAATAACTGGATAAAATATCATCTACTACAATAATATACACCTACCTTGGATTTCATGGTAAACGCGTTTCCATTAGAAATATTTGAAAATAACAAAAACTGAAGATTTCGTAGAAGCAATATGAAACCTAAATTCCTCAAGCAGATGACTTTTGTCCAGTTACTGGATTTTCATTATTCCCTAGAAGTTCTCTGAAGAATCACACAAGCTACATTTGGTTCTCTATTGTTTCTGATGTCTGGTAATATAAATAATTTATTTCTTATTTTGATCTGAAATAAGTTGTTTCAACAACAACATTAATGTTCTCAACAGGCAATCAAACAGATGGTGTTTCGTCTTTTGGCAACATGGGGAACACTCACACGAACTCCGTAACACATTTACGAATGAAAATGCTCATAAATTTCCTGCACTGCCCATGCACAGCAATTATCGTTCTTCAATCAAACTGATCAAAATACAAACCCGGAAAATAAGAATACCCAGTGATGAAAAGACAAAGCTCTTTGATAAAACATTGCTGCTCAAGGCTGAAAGAATCCTCCTGTGTCTCATGTCTGGTGTGGCTGATAAATTGTAAAAAACTCAAATTAAAAGCAAAGATATACCGCCACGGCTGAGGAGTCTTAATAGAGATTAGTGCAATCCAATAAATACTGACAGCATCGAAAATCTTTGAACCTCTCTGTTAAGAAAGGTTCACCACAGTACAAACCAAGATCTTACATTGCACAAGAATGAAATTTTCTCATAACAGCCATTCAGGAAGTTGCCCAGACCATTGCCAACATCAGAGGCAATGTCATGGCATTAATTACTGCAATTGTTCAAGACATGCTCTTAGGGTGATGAAATAATGAGAAAAGCTGGCATTAGGCTTCTTTAAGAGTAATTGTAGACCATTCAAAGCATGCTGATGTCATTATTGTTGGATGCAATAAGGACCAATGATGGCAAATGAAGTCCAGAATGGGAGGGTTTGGGAATATTTTAGAATCTTTCCTAGTATGCTCAGATGCATCATCAGTGTAGAACTGAAGACAAATCTAAATGAGAAAGGAGCCAGAGGAGAGGTAAGGTAAAGGTAAAGGGAAATGAACTTTTTATCGGTGGTAGCCAAGCTAGTGACTTATTTCCAGTTGGGCCCACTGCGCCTCCAATTTATGTCTGATGTGAACGACGACGTCGTTGAATGACATGATGGCCAGCCTGAAGAATTGAACCCGGATCCCTCGCTTGTGAGATGAGCTCTCTACCGACTGAGCTATATGCGATATCTGCTGATCAGCGAATCAAACACAATGACCCAAACTTTCCTCTAATCATAGAGCACTCTTGTGCTTAATTAAAACTTATTAACTGAAGCCAATCTAGGGAGTATGATTCCATAGAACTCACAATAGATCATGTAAACTATAGCTACGTACTTTTGAAGACAAAAATTCAGATTACATTCAGAATATTTACTAAAATAAAGTATTTTATAAAAAACTTTGCTGCGCAGTGTGATTGATGTCCCAACAGGAGCTGGTGATGCGTCATAATGAAAATTCAATCTCTTTATCCCATGATATATTCTACTTTTAATGCCAACATAATGTATATGTAATTCCAGTTGGCACTCAAGCATCAGTGAGGCTTAACACCTAACTCGCTGAGGCAATCTATGATCACTTTGCCCTCTGGAGATTAATATTCTCCCTTTTCAGCTCTTTATACCAGAAAAAGACATTGCTGCACACACATATATCAAGTGGAGAGAAGAGGAATGATGATTTATGAGACCTTGGACTGTTTGGAAAGCAAGATTGCTGATCGTACAGTGTGTTTACAGTGACAGAAAGGGCAGAGATATTTGAAAAAGCATTTCTCAATGTCAAATAACATTTTAGGAACAGAAATGCTAAATCAAACAGTGATGCCTGGAGCGTAAGATTCTTTTTATAAGTTCATCAGCTTTATCAGAATTGCTCAATCTTGAATTGCATAGTGTATCTAAGGGATAGAGCATAACCCCACAAGAAACCACTTCATACAGCAGAAGGGATATTGGCAATTGATTTTTATAAGTGGTCTTCAACTGTTTTATGCTCAAGTATTGTTCGGTTGCAAAATCTAAGGGTACTCTGAAAATCTGATATATGGCAAAGGGGAGATGGGTTATTTGGGCCAACGCCTTCACTCTCATTTGACAGTGCTGGGCACTGTGGGTACAATGTAGCTCTTTTAAATATGTTTGTGTCTAAAACTAGTGTGAGAGAGCTGCACTGCTCATGTATCAAGCACTATCCACGGTTGTCTAATTAGTGATCGATGTTCAAATATGGGCAACTGGGACTAATGTTCAGTATAAGAGGGCACATGCTCACGTATGCCCCCTTCCCAGATAGATGGGGAGGAGTTGGTTTCCCTTATATTATGCAAATCAAACACATTTTGTTCCAGAATCCCATATTTGCAACATTGGAATAGAAAAATTGGGAAGCTTGTTATTAAATATATCTATTTTCAATAACTGTGTACAACATTATCTAGTGTAACAAGATACGGCTACCATGGATTTTCATAAGTAATATGAGGAAATAACAATAACTATAGCTTTCTTATTCTCAATATGATACCCAGCTTCTTCCAGCAGATAAATTTTTATGGGCGCAGTTATTGAACTTTTCATTAAATTCCTGGAAGCTCTTGTGAGAACCATATAAATAAGACCACACCTATTTCTTCCTGGTTTCTGATGTTTACCAGTAAAGCAAATTTTTGCTGTCTTTTTCTGCACCGAGGCTCGATAAGATTTACTACAATTCTTATTCTTGCATATGCAGTGCGTAACAATTCTTTTTCCATTATCAAACAAAGAATGACTTATCAATACAGTGGTCCCTGCATTATAAGACCACCCCTTCTGCAGTCATGAAGCGGTCTCTGGTGGGGGTGCAGTCTCTCGTCGGGTTGCAAAATGCACTAAAAATACTACTTAGTGCAGGAGGGAGGTGGTCACATAATGCAAGTCGGTCTAACAATAGGGTTCTTACAACGAAGCTACCACTGTATTAGGCTAATAGAAATGTTTCTTTTTGATTCATCTGTATCAATAACTAAAAACTCCATTTCAGTGTAAGACTGTCCTGTGCAGTGAAGAACTCCACAACAGTGAATGTGGTATTCTATCATGGGGAGCATGGTTGTAGAAAAACAACCTTTTTTACATCTGATTGTCTAATTCACAGTAACATTTATAACCAATTCCATATAGATACCAGGGGCTGAGTAACTGCCCGTAAACTACCTATCCGCCCACCCACCTGCCTGCCCACACGGGGGGCAGATGGATGACATTTTACCCAAGTGATTACAATACTTTCTTCGAACTTTGCTCTCTGAAGGTAGAAAAACGTCATGAGGAACATCAATAGACGTCATCACTCATAATGCTATCCAGCTGCAATTGAAAATGCTCATAAAGTTCTTACAAGACCCGTGACAATTGTTGTTCCTCATAATGCACTAAATACAAACCCTGGAAACAGGAAAAACCAACGATGAAAAGCCAAAGCACTAAGACAAAAAAATAATGTGGCCTAAGGCCTATCTCAAAAGTAATGAAGCCACACAGCTGGTTTTCACTGAAGGTCACAAATTTTGATAACAGCAGTATGAAACAACTTCATATTACAGTCTTGCCGTAAATACATTCTTATGCCAAAATCATGAAAATTTCATGGCAATTCGTCAAAAGGTTATTGAGATAGAGATGAAAGTATATTTGTCCCAGTTGCCCACATGCATTTTTTCACTTATTTAGCATAACATAGATTTTTTCACCTGATGAATTCTTTCAATTTTACAAAGTTTGACATGTTCCATTGCTATTTCCTTTTACTTTTTGGAATCTCCACATCCCCAGGCTTCATAAATCCATTGAAACAAGCACTTCTATCCACTTGTTTTGACATGATTGAGTTATTTGGGTTCAAAAGTTGACTTTGTAAAATTGAGTCAAATTTGAATGTTCCTGATCAGAAATGCTCTAGTTTCCCTTTAGCATATTTCAGTTGAATCTTTTTGCCATTGAGATCTAGTATTATATCTACTTAGTTGTTTTTGAGCTTTTTATGATTCTGGAAAATCTAGTTCACGGAAAAATTCCAATGAATAGCTGGAAAGGTGAATGTGTCGCACGCGTAACGCCGAGAGTACTTTCAAATGGTACAGAGCTATTAAAGCTCTGTCTTTAATCTGGATTGGCTCAAAATATAGTACATCTATAAAGTTGTATTAATCTATGAACTAACCCAACTTTTTGACTGGTTTCTGGTGATTAAATTCAAAAGTTATGTTCGTCGCACGCGTAACGCTCTGAAAATTTTGATTGTATTCATTTTTTTTTCTAAAAACACAATGAAGCAATCTTTCTTATATTACTTGGAGTGAAAATTAACAATTAATTTCAATAGTTCGAGTACATTTCATCGCCTAATTACAAAAATTTTAACATTTAAGGAGCATTCTTTAAAATTTGAGGCCATATTGCCTAAAAAGGCAATAAACAGTAAAACATTTTTATTTATTTTGTAAATGGTTGTATTTTACCCCCCAGTCATGATTGATAATAATATAAAATCGATTTGAGTCAAAACCATAACATTTTCTGAAGATTCATATCACACCAGTACTTAAAATCAGCTTTTTATGTCGAAAAATGGGCAAAAAATCACACTTCTATCATCATTTGCTTAGCAGACATTCACTTCGGTGGCACTTATTTGGTATCAATTTGAAGCCCACATATAGACGTATAACATAGGGCAGTTAAAATCATTCAAATGAAAAAATATGTTTCTGGGGTTAATATATGTGAGTTTTGAAAATAAATTTCCGAAAAATTTCGAAAAATTGGGTGTTTCTCAAAATATATTTTATGTATTTGAATGACAATCATCCAGAAGACTTTTAAAAATGTGCTAGTTGTTGTCAAATAAAGAAAACGGATTTAAGTTCATGACAAATTACCATTCAGCCCAGTTATGTTTCACTGCCATGAAAAACAAACTTTTAAAAATTCTGTAATATTCAGCTGTTATCAATTATTTCCACTCATCAAAGCACCATGGCCAATATAGTTTCTGGAACTTGAATATGTTCTTTACAATACACTTGGGTCATTTCATACAAAAATACATTTTAAAATTTTGATGGTCATGTCACACTTTGGCTTCATTGTTTTTGAGATAGGCCCTAAAGCTCAAAGGAACCAGCTTTGTGTCTCATGTCTGGCAAATAAATGTGAAAATCTCACTCAAAAGCAGATATACCACCACAGCTAATTGTTATTGACAGAGTGTAAAATCGCTGACGATAAAGTGCAATGATAGGACTTAGTGTAGTCTCATAAATACAAACACAGGAAGGGGCTGACTGAATCAACAGTCTTTGAACCTCTCTGTTAAGAAAGGTCCACCACAGTACAAAACCAGATGTCACATTGGAAAAGAATAAAATTCTCTCACAATGACCATTCAGGAAGTTGCTCAGACCACTGCCAACATCAAGTGGCAATGTCATGGCATTAATTACTGCAGTTGTTGAAGACATAAGGATGCCCAAATAACAAGAAAAGCTGTCATGACTTGAGCCTTCCCTAAGAGTGATTGGAGAACATTCAGAGCTCATGTCATTATTATGGCATGCATGCTTGTTGCTTAGGGACCAGTAATGGCAAATGAGGTCCAGAATGGAATGGTACCTCTTGCTCAGATGCATCGTCAGTGTAGAACTGAAGACAGATCTGGATGGGAAGGGAGCCAGAGTACAGCTTGTATCACTGGAAAATTATCTGGCGCATCAAACACAATGATTCAATTTGTACCACATATATTCATATTTCCTATTCATATAACCATTTTTGATGCTCTTTTTTTCATCTTCCCTTCAAGGCTGTTGTCGAAAGCTGTTTCACGGGTCTTGTCGCCATAATATTACATCTTATTGGCATTCAAGTGCTGTCCTATTTCCCAGATAGACCCAATTCTGCTTGTCATTGGAAGTGGGAGTTGGACAGTTCATATGTCTGCCCAAAGCAGCCACAGCACTGGACCTGGTTCTGCCACATATTATGTGTAGCAGATCACTCCTGTCATCATATATGATGTTAGTTATTGGATAAATGGGAATTCATCTGTAAGCAAGGACTTTCAGATGTGCAGACCTAACATAATGCCTTTATCAGCATAACCACCCAACTCTTGTCACATAGGACTTGAGAATATTGTAAGGTGTGAGGAATTATTTAATTTTCAAACTTGTCTTAATTCCAGACTTAGCTTATTTCACATATTTTACAGACTGAGGCTATTTCATGTATTTTATAGACTTAGGTTATTTTAGGTTATTTCACTGACTTAGTCTAATTAAGGTATTTTTTACATACTGGGTTTATTTTGGCATTCTAAGTATTTTTATGGACTTAGCCAGTTTCAAGTAATTTCATGGACTTAGAATATTTCTTGAGTCTGTTCGAGGAAATAAGTAAAGTTGATGTTTGAATCCATTATATTGAGTGGGGTTGTTAGTAGTAAGTACTTGACTTAGAGGGCTGCACTCTCCAGACCCAATAAGTACTATTGTATTGACTATAAAGCATTTCTATGAGTTTCATTGTACAGAGTTAGAGTCCACAAATGTTGGACTTGGCATTTTGGGAAAAAATGTTGGACTTAGCATTTTACCAGCATTTTGGGGGAAAATGTTGGACTTAGCAAAATACCACAAAAATTGTGGTTTTTGGCGGATTTTTGTAAATTCCTCCCTATTCTGGTGGGTTTTTTGCTCCCCTGTGATTGGTTGGCAGGTTTCTGGCTGATCTTGGCCCTGGCTTGTGATAGGCTGGTGAGCTTTTCTCTCATTGGCTGAATCTTGGCAGGCGTGGCCTTGATCTGGCCTGGCCTGGCCTGGCCATGGCTTGTGATTGGCTAAGAAACAGAGTGGGTTTTTCTCTCATTGGCCGGTGGGTTTTCAGACGACGTAAATAGGATTTTTCCGCCAATTCTAGGCAGTTGCAGGCTAGCCAGCGATGGAGGCACATGTCAGCTGGTGTGGGTTTTTGTGAGAATGACTAAGTCCCACAAAGTGTGGGTTTTTGAGAATGACTAAGTCCCACAATGCGAAATTCTACTAAGTTCAACAGTTTGTGTGGGTTTTGATAACAGCGACTTAGTCCCACAAAGTGTGTGTTTTTGAGAATGACTAAGTCCCACAATGCGAAATTCTACTAAGTTCAACAGTTTGTGTGGGTTTTGATAACAGCGACTTAGTCCCACTAAGTGTGGGTTTTTGAGAATGACTAAGTCCAACAATGCGAAATTCTACTAAGTTCAACAGTTTGTATGGGTTTTGATTACAACGACTTAGTCCCACAAAGTGTGGGTTTTTGAGAGTGACTAAGTCCAACAAAGCGAAATTCTGCCAAGTTGCACAATATGAGTGGGTTTTTGGTAAAAATGACAAAGTTCTACAACATGAAATTCTACTAAGTCCACAATTCAACAAATGACACTCTACGATGTATCACTGTTTTGTACTGTATGATGATGAATGATGAACTTGTATGATGATGAATGATGATGATTGATGATGATGATGAACTTAGTTCTTTTTGTAGCAGGGTATTGGAATAAATGATTTAAACTTATGTGACATGCTGTTGAGTAATAAATTTTTACACGCTACCAACTTCAACTAAAATTTAATTACCTCGACAGACCGTTACATTTTTGGTGGCAGCGGTGGGATGTTTTAATTCAACATAAACATCCAGAGATACGAATTCAACGTCAGTGTGCTTATTTCTTGATTTTATTTTTTCAGAGATATACTAAATTTCAACAAAGTTTCAACTTAGACAATTTAGCTATTAATGAACTTTATTTCAGTTCAACTTTAATCTTAAACTGTTTTAACATCAACATTGCAAACTTCAACTTAATTCAATTCATTTCAACTTATCAGTCAAGATGAGTAAGTAAAATTTCAAAATTTTAAACTCTGTTGTTGCGTGCATTTGATTTTCCAGGTGTCGATCCACTGACATAAATAAAATTCTAGAAATTTCCAGATATTCAACATTTGATAAGTACTCAACTATCTAGCTATCAGGTATTGTATTGTTATAGATCTACGGAATTTGTTTTCACTATTTCAGCTCAACTTTTTGAAAATTTGATAATCTACAACATTATTTCTGCTCAACGGTAGAGATTAACTGTAAAGTGTTGTCATTTTGTATCTTGAAAGTTCTACTTTAGGTTCAAAGTGCATATTTTGCAAATTCAACTTGGAAAAATTCAACTTGTAGATTCAACTTAGAAATTCTACTTGTGTGTTTCAACTTGTAGATTCAACTTAGAAATTCTACTTGTGTGTTTCAACTTGTAAATTCAACTTAGAAATTCTATTCGCGTGTTTCAACTTGTAGATTCAACTTAGAAATTCTACTTGTGCGTTTCGACTTGTGAATTCAACTTAGGAAATTCTACTTTGTCATTCAACTGAAATTTTGATACATTGTACTGTTGTCATTGTTCAACAATTAAGAGAAATTTATGGACTCTGCAAGTGAGAGTTCAAGTAAGAGACAATCGGATCTCCCGATTGCGTTTAATGCTGGTAGGGCACTTAAGATGTTATGTTGTTCAGATGATGGTCCCAGTGGTGATGCACAGGTTAGTGAGTTAAGTGCAAACGGGCCATCCAGTTATTTTAGTAATTTAACACGGAGAATTGGGAAGGGCACTGACCAGGAACCTGTCTCGAAATCTACAACTGAAGAGTGTGATGAAGGGTTAGTTGAACTTAGAAATGGTCTTCAACAAATTGGTCAAGATATTTCAACTTCTATTGCTGGTGTGTTGCAGCAGTCGCTCAACAATATGACCAATAAGCTGTTGAATAATATGAGGCAGAGTCAGGCCAATCTACGTGATGAGGCAGGAGTTAGGAGTAGGTCAAATGTCTGGGACCCTGTTGCTACGGAGTCAGACTCTGAAGAAGTTGAACATGGGTCTATCCCCAGCAGAGGAAATTCAAGAAGTGGTGGTGGAAATAGTGGCAGGTTGCCACCATTCTTAGGCAAAGAGAAGTGGGAGGTTTGGATGGAAAGATTTGAGGATGTTGCTCGAAGGAGACGTTGGTCGAGCAGTGAAAAGTTGGATGAGTTATTGCCCAGACTGCAGGGGCCGGCAGCAGAATTTGTGTTCACGCAATTGTCAAGGGAAGCTAGATCCAATTACAGGAACTTAGTTCGGGAACTAAACAGTAGATTCAGAGTCATAGAAGTGCCAAAGACATTCAGAGTGAAACTTAGTCATAGAGTTCAGTTGCCGGATGAGAGTGTCGAAGATTATGCCACTGATTTGAAGAGGTTATATGACAAGGCCTTTCCAAACAGATCTACAGAGGTTCGACAAGTTGATATTTTGCAGTTTTTCTTGAACGGCCTGAGTGATGACACAGCTCGTCATCAAGTTGAGTTTGTCAAAGAACCAGAGACTATTGACGAGGCTGTCAAGGAGGTTGTGATATATCTTGAGAGTCGAAGTAGTGGTGCAGGCAGTAGAGGCCGCAAGGGAAAGGCTATAAATTTAGTTAGGCCTGCAGATGACTCTGATGATGATGATGTATCAACTGAGGTTTCCACAGATAAGGTTGCTAGGATGCCCTTACGCAGTGGCAATAGGCAGCAAGTTTCGACCAGCACTGCCCAAACAAATCAGATTCTGAAGGAGATTCAGGGTGACCTGACCAAGATCAAGGCAGAGATGGTCACTTCCACCCAGTTTTTAAATCTACAAGCAGAAGTGAAGGAAATCAACGGTAGAGTGTCTACTTTAGAGAATAAAGTTCTGTTGATCAACGTAGAAGTTATGAGGCTAGCAAAGGCAGGCCGCCCAGCAGTGCACCAAGGGGTGAATATCGGTGCTATCGGTGTGGGAAGAAGGGACATTTAATTAAGGATTGTCCTCAGCCTCCTTATGTGTCCGGTCAGATGCAAGCGGCTGTGCAGAGCCCGATTCAACCAAAAGTTCAACAAAGAGAAAACCAGCCTACAGTTTGTAAGGAAGATTTAGTTGTAGGTGCTGGTGGCCAATTTCAAGCAGAAATGGTTGGTTTAGATAATCTGAGTTATCAGAGACAATCAACTTTAAACAACCAGGGGTCATCTCTGTAGGCCAAGAGACGACCCGGAGTATTCTGAATACTTTGCAAAATGAGTTAGGAAATACGAGTTTGAGAAAGGAGTTAGACTCCGAAAGTGAAAATTTTTCAGTTTTTGAGCAGCTGCCTCATTTCAATGAGGAAGTAGCAAACTTTAGTGAAGACAAAGTAGATGATTTTGGGATTGGCAGAGAAGTGCCAAAATTAAAGGGAGTTTATGTTGATGGGAATGTTGAGGGCGAAGAAATTTTGTTTACTGTTGACACTGGTGCAGCGGCATCAGTTTTGTCTGAGAGAGTGTGGAATCGACTAAACATTGTGGGAAATCGACCTTGGAAGAACACAAGTATTGGACCAAATGGCAAACCACTTAGAACTTTAGGAAGTGTTGAGTTATGTTTCCAGGTAGGACCTGTGAAGCTGAAACATTGTATCGCAGTGGCGGATATAATGGATGACTGTCTGCTGGGTGCGGACATTTTATTTGGTTTAAATGAGGGTCCATTTGACTTGGTGTTGAGTAAGAATGAATTGAGATGGAATGGATGGGTCATTCCATGTATTAATGTGGGTACTTCTGAGGTCAAGAAGGTCATGTGTTGTGAGGACCTTAAGATTTCTGAGTTTAGTGAAGCATTAGTTGATGTAAATATTGAGAAGTGCAGTGAGGCACAAAATGAGAAGTTGTTGATTCAGCCAGCTTCGAGGTTTATAGAGAGGAATGAACTGGCTGCAGTACCTTGTTTAATTGAGTCTAAAAATCCACGTTCTTACAAAGTTAGAGTTATGAACCCTTTTTCAACAGAAGTTGTAGTTCACAAGGGTGAACTTGTGGGATTTGGTTTTCCTATCAACTGTAACAGAGAATTGTCAACAGAAAATGAAGTGAATGTTAACCAAGAAGAGAGACTTGGTATTGTTTCAACAGAAGAAGTAGATATGAACCAAGAAGAGAGACTTGGTGGTATTTCAAGTGAAGAGTTGCCAGATCATACGTGTATGAGAGATCTGTATCAACAAAGTTTCTTTGCCAGGTTCTATCTGGTAATGATGTGGATTTTGTCTGTACTTACAGAATTTACAAATTCAACGGTCAACAAATTTGGCAAGTTTTCGGATATCGATTTTCGGCCTTATTCTACAAAGAGGAATCCAACTTCAAGGCTATCGCCGGATGATGGCAGGCTATGGCCAAAGTTATTTAACAGGCTAAGTAGGGGGTCAGACTCTATCTTGTATTGGAGAAAAGTTGTGGCTGAGAGAGTACACTGTGCGAAGCTTAAGATGTACTGCAAGACTGATCCTATGTTTGCTGAATTGATTGAATGGGTGAAGTCTGGACTTAGATCAGCTAGAGCAACAGTTGCTGGGTGTAGCCCTGTGATTCAATGTTACTGGAATAATTTCGACTGTCTTGAATACATTGATGGTCTTTTGTACAAGAAATTCCTTGAAGTAGATGGAAACGATTCACACTTCCAGCTAACCATTACAGCTGCGAGACTTGGTTTTAAGACAAATGCATGACAACATTTTGTTGGGACACTTGAGAAGGCTAAAGCCATGGAACAAATTCTTCAAAGATTCTGCTGGTTCAATGTTTAGAATAATGTAAAAGCTTTGATAACTAATCTTGAGACGTCTACTTCAACACTGAAAATCTACAGGACAACTGGTGGTCCTTAGGGCAAACAGGATGCAGGAGACAGAGAGCATGAAGAACTGATAATAAACTTGTCAATTTACTCCATTCAACCGTTAGTTCAACTTTAACCTCAACTGTATTAGATGGAAATTCAACTGTCAACTCAACTGTTATTCAACAATTTTTCAACCATTCAATCAACGTAATAATTCAACTTTAAACTCAACTGTATCAACTGGAAATTCAACTTTATTCAACTGTTTATTCAACATTTTACTGTAAGGTCACCTAATAATTCAACATTAAACTCAACTGTATCAACTGTAAATTCAACTCTAAACGCAATCATTATTCAACCTTTTGTTCAACTGTCTATTCAACCATCTATTCAACCGTTTATTCAACCGTCTATTCGACCATCTATTCAACCATCCATTTGATTGCCTACTCAACCGAGTGTCTGTTATTCAACCATTAATTTCTTAACATGTATTTTTCGATTTGGATTATAATTCATGTTATTATGAGTGTTTACTTTCAAAACTTATAAGTTGTTTGTTTTAAATGAATATAAGTTGTTCTTGTACACATAACCAGTGGATGTAACTTGTCCTGTAGTCTTCTATATTTCTCTTGGCAGTAATTATTGTGCTTGTCCTGTTATTGAAAGAGAATTATAATTGCTGTCCATGTGGTTTGATGTTTTGAACTTGTGAAACTAGGAATCAGATGTAAAATGGATTTACCTTGTCAATTGTATGGTACCAATAAGAAGACGCCAAGTTATGGCCTGCTTGGCTGTGGTCAGCATAGGGTTGCTGTATGGAAGTCTGCTCAGTTTGTTGTATGAGTTCTTGATAGTGGATATCGGAGCTCAGGGGAGTAAGTACTCAAGAGTTTATGCTTGACATGCTTAAGGTATGCATGTACATGTAAATGTGTTGCGATGTTATATTTATCCTATTCATGACACTGAATTTGTAAATAAGTTATATACAGTTCTATCTTATATTTGCTTGTCATTATTTTGTTCACTTGCTGTATAATTCTTCAGGCAAATTATAACATCACATGATTTCAAGAAATTACTTTGTTATCATTAATGTTAAATTTCTACTTTGTGAGCATATACTTGATTGATTCCCAAATTGTGATTTAACCTATGTGTTGTAACATTCATGGGGACATTGAATGTTTAAGTAGGGGGTAATGTAAGGTGTGAGGAATTATTTAATTTTCAAACTTGTCTTAATTCCAGACTTAGCTTATTTCACATATTTTACAGACTGAGGCTATTTCATGTATTTTATAGACTTAGGTTATTTTAGGTTATTTCACTGACTTAGTCTAATTAAGGTATTTTTTACATACTGGGTTTATTTTGGCATTCTAAGTATTTTTATGGACTTAGCCAGTTTCAAGTAATTTCATGGACTTAGAATATTTCTTGAGTCTGTTCGAGGAAATAAGTAAAGTTGATGTTTGAATCCATTATATTGAGTGGGGTTGTTAGTAGTAAGTACTTGACTTAGAGGGCTGCACTCTCAAGACCCAATAAGTACTATTGTATTGACTATAAAGCATTTCTATGAGTTTCATTGTACAGAGTTAGAGTCCACAAATGTTGGACTTGGCATTTTGGGAAAAAATGTTGGACTTAGCATTTTACCAGCATTTTGGGGGAAAATGTTGGACTTAGCAAAATACCACAAAAATTGTGGTTTTTGGCGGATTTTTGTAAATTCCTCCCTATTCTGGTGGGTTTTTTGCTCCCCTGTGATTGGTTGGCAGGTTTCTGGCTGATCTTGGCCCTGGCTTGTGATAGGCTGGTGAGCTTTTCTCTCATTGGCTGAATCTTGGCAGGCGTGGCCTTGATCTGGCCTGGCCTGGCCTGGCCATGGCTTGTGATTGGCTAAGAAACAGAGTGGGTTTTTCTCTCATTGGCCGGTGGGTTTTCAGACGACGTAAATAGGATTTTTCCGCCAATTCTAGGCAGTTGCAGGCTAGCCAGCGATGGAGGCACATGTCAGCTGGTGTGGGTTTTTGTGAGAATGACTAAGTCCCACAAAGTGTGGGTTTTTGAGAATGACTAAGTCCCACAATGCGAAATTCTACTAAGTTCAACAGTTTGTGTGGGTTTTGATAACAGCGACTTAGTCCCACTAAGTGTGTGTTTTTGAGAATGACTGAGACCCACAATGCGAAATTCTACTAAGTTCAACAGTTTGTGTGGGTTTTGATAACAGCGACTTAGTCCCACTAAGTGTGGGTTTTTGAGAATGACTAAGTCCAACAATGCGAAATTCTACTAAGTTCAACAGTTTGTATGGGTTTTGATTACAACGACTTAGTCCCACAAAGTGTGGGTTTTTGAGAGTGACTAAGTCCAACAAAGCGAAATTCTGCCAAGTTGCACAATATGAGTGGGTTTTTGGTAAAAATGACAAAGTTCTACAACATGAAATTCTACTAAGTCCACAATTCAACAAATGACACTCTACGATGTATCACTGTTTTGTACTGTATGATGATGAATGATGAACTTGTATGATGATGAATGATGATGATTGATGATGATGATGAACTTAGTTCTTTTTGTAGCAGGGTATTGGAATAAATTATTTAAACTTATGTGACATGCTGTTGAGTAATAAATTTTTCCACGCTACCAACTTCAACTAAAATTTAATTACCTCGACAGACCGTTACAATATTTAAAAATTTAAGTCATAAAATTTATTCTATTATATTAAACAAAGCAAGTGTGAACGATTGTAAATGTTACTATTTGTTTTGAATAATAAAATCCTTTTAGTTTTTATTCACATGAGGGAAACTGGCCAAGGTTAGCAAGTTTTGGCAAACTCTGAAATTGACCTGACCTTACCTAGTTTGAGGCTGATGTTGAGGGTGGCACAAATACATATTAATTGGGGCCAGGAGTTGTAAAAGTTGGCAAATTGAATGCCTTAGAGCAGTCGACTACTCCGAGCCCTGAAACCAGCAGGCCAGGTACGAGGTCCTGAAGCTAGGTGCCAACTGAGACATCAGACTCAGGTAGGAATTTTATAATTGAAGTAAATTAAATTAAATTAAATTAATAGAATGACTTGGTTATAACATCAGTTTCCCAATTGTTATACCTAAATATTAAAATTAAATCAATTTGTTTGTTTTACATCATTTTAGTTAGCCTAGTAGTCAAAAATAATTGAAATAGAATCAACGATCTCAAAGATAAGGGTGCCTCTCCGTCCCCAAATTGAGAGCATCATCAATCAATGCAAAGTAATTTTCTTATGTCAAACTCTCTGTGTGTTATAAAAGTATAATGAAAGTTCAATCTCTTAACCCAATGACATAGTTTTCTTGTAACACCAGCATGATATGCAATTCCTTGGGGCACTCAATGCGTAAAAGGAGCTTAACACCTAGCCTTGCAAAAGTGATATATGAGCTCTTTGACCTTGACTGATTTATATTCCCCCATTGAGCTGTTTTATCCAAAAGACATCGCTAAACACACATATAGGAAGTGTAGAGTGTAGATATGATGACAAAAAGACCTTGGGCTTTTTGAAAAACAATGATGTTGAGTGAAAAGTGTGTATGGTGACAGAAATGTTGGAAGTATTTGAAAAGCATTAAATTAAATTATGTCCTTGTCAAATGACATTTTATTATTATTATTATTATTATATATCTTTATTCAGGATTACAATATCAGACAAATCTGTTTTTAAAATTGGTCAGGACTGATGTATATAAAGTACAAAAATGAAAATAAAGCATTAATAAAAACTATGTACAAAATATATACCATAAAATCATAAAAAAACATAAAATCCTCATATAATCACAAAAGAATAAAAGTCCTTAGACATTTTTTAAAAGTCTCCAGTTCTGTAAGCATCTGTATATCTGCTGGGAGTCCATTCCACAAAACAGCACCATTGTAAGAAAATGAGGATTTAAAATAAGAGGAGTTCATATAGGGCACAATTAGGTTCATTCCATCACCAGACCTTAAAGCATAGGGCTGATCAATATCACTACATAACACAAATTTATCAGACAGATATTCAGGCGCACTACCCATAATACATTTAAAAACCAAAAGAATTGTGAAGTAATTTCTTCTCTGACAAACATTCATCCAATTTAATGACATAACAATATCAATACCCCTGGAATTTGCATAATCAAAATTGCCTGACACAATGCATGCTGCAAAGTTTTGAAGTCTTTGAATTTTCGCAATATTGTATTTACAAGTGAAACCCCAGGAACATATAGCGTAATCAATGACAGGTTGGATACATGAAATATATATCTTATTTAAAACATTAAACGATACAACTTGTCTTAGACGAGATAGCTTACTGATTTTATAACCAAGAGATGTACACAGTTTGCTAACATACGAATTCCATGACATGTCATGATCAAGTCTAATACCTAAATACTCAGAAACTTGGACTTCTTTCAGAGTCTCATCTTTCATTTTAATCACCAATTCAGGATTATCTTGTTGCATATACCGGGATGACATCAACATCACATTACATTTATCAGTATTTAGGCACAGTCGATTTGCATTATACCATTTTGAGACCTCTGTGATACTTGACTGGAGTTTACTTTGAACATCAATCAAATTCGATCCACTACAGTAAATTACTGTGTCATCAGCATAAAGATTACATGAAGAAATTGTGACAAACTGGGACAAATCATTCACATATATCATGAATAACAGGGGTCCCAAAACGGACCCCTGTGGGACCCCTATATTCATAATACTATTATCAGATTTTACACCATTTGCAAATACCATCTGTTCTCTGTCTTGCAGATAACTTTTGAACCAGTTTAATTCATTGTTAGTGACACCATAATTCAGTAATTTTTGTTCAAGTATGTCATGACTTATTGTATCGAAACATTTTCGAATATCGAGGAAACAAAGACCTGTCAAAAACTTATCGCACATATTATCAATACAGTCATCTGTTATTCGTATTATGGACGTTTGGGTACTATGACCTTGTCTATAGGCTGACTGATCAATACTGATCAAGTTGTTCATGGTTAAGTAACCCATTAGCTGACGTTGTACTTGACGTTCGAAGACCTTCACAACATGACTTATTACAGCAATTGGTCGATAGTTATTCTTGTCATGTTTTGAACCCTTACCATAGGCCGAGTGGCTGAAATGCTGAAACATTTGCATCCTTTATATATATATATATATAATAATTGATGGCACATGCAACCATTGGCCTCTATAGTGCAAAACTCAAGGACCAAGTTGCCTTGGTGACTACATCTCTCTTGCAGTGCATAGCGTTTTTGTGACTCCTGTGCCAAAGGAGAGACAGCGAAAGGGGTATTGACGATTGTTTTCTTGTTATGTTTGAATCGCTGCCATGCAGATCTGAAATTTTGTATGATTTGTCCTAATGCCAATCCAACACAATCTGTCCAGACTTCAGAATCTTATATATATGCACAACCGAATAATGTTGGAATAGACAGAAAAAAAAGGGCGGTTTCTTATTAAATATGTCTCTTGTCAATAACTGGATAACATATCTACTATAACAAGATATAGCTACCTTGGATTTCATGGTAAACATCTTTCCATTAGAAATATTGGAAAATAGCAAAAACTAAATATTTCGTAGAAGCAATACGACACCAAACTTCTGTCGTTCATCTGAAATAAGCTGTATAAACAATAAGATTAGAACTGTTTGCGGATTAGCGGTCCAAACAGTTTCAAAATCAACTTTCAATTTGGTCTTGTGATGTCACAGGCTTAAAAATGTTTTGTTTTAGTCAGTTATGCTTAATCAGTTGATTCGGTGCTTATTACAACAGGATAGGTGACAATGAACAAACTAATGAATAAATTGAGGTGCTCCATCAAATTAGAAGAAGCCAGTTGGCAAGTAGAAAATAAGAAAATTGACTTTTCCAGTGGAACGCCAATCTGCAAAGAGCTCTAATATTCTCAACAGGAAATCAAACAAAAGGGTGTTTCGTCTTTTGGCAACACGGGCAACGCTCACACGAGCTACATAAGCCTGATAAAACTGCAAATCAAAATGCTCATAAATTTCTTGCACAGCAATTATTGTTCCTCAATCATAATGATTGAAATACAAACCCTGGAAAAAAGCAAGACCCAGTGATGAAAAGCCAAAGCTCATTGACAAAACATTGCTGCTTAAGGCTGAAAGAATCCTCCTGTATCACATGTTTGGTATGGCTGATAGATGTGAAAAACTCAGTCAAAAGCAGATATAGCGCCTCAGCTAAGGAGTCTTGATAGGGATTATAAGTGCAATCTAATAAAGACTAACTGCATCAACAATCTTTGAAGCTCTCTCTTAAGAAAGGTCCACCACAGTACAAAACCAGATCTCACACTGGAAAAGAATAAAATTCCCTCATGATGGCCATTCAGGAAGTTGCCCAGACCACTGCCAACATCAAGTGGCAATGTCATGGCATTAATTACTGCAGTTGTTCAAGACATAAGGATGCCCAAATAACAAGAAAAGCTGTCATGACTTGAGCCTTCTCTAAGAGTAATTGGAGAACATTCAGAGCTCATGTCATTATTATGGCATGCATGCTTGTTGCTTAGGGACCAGTAATGGCAAATGAGGTCCAGAATGGAATGGTTCGGGTACATTTGATCCTCTTGCTCAGATGCATCGTCAGTGTAGAACTGAAGACAAATCTGGATGGAAAGGGAGCCAGAGTAGAGGGTGTATCACTGAAAAATTATCTACTGATCAGTGCATCAAACGCAGTGACTCAGCTAATCTCCTAATGCTGAAGCTGTTTGAAAATTATGTCTTTATCTCATTCCAAGTCACCTTAACCTTTCTCGGATCATAAAACACTCCTGTGCTTAACAAAAAATTACTGACTTTAAAGCTAATCCAGGGAGTATGATTCCACAGAACTTACAATAGATCATCTAAACTATAGCTATTTTTTAAGACAAAAATTTGAGGTAAATATTTTTCAATATTTGGCATGTGGACAAATTTGTGAACCAGTTAAAACAAACAGATACACGACTGGGGCATTTGTGTACATGTTAGATGCTACATTTAACAAAGTTTTATATGTGTAATTACCATCATAGAATCACAAACTCGGCTAAAACTATCTTTAACCCCAATTCTAACCCTGAACCCTATTTATCCAGCACTTCCACGAAGGCTAGTAATGGCATTTATACAAGTGACAAATGTGGCATGTAAGCAAATGTTAGATTTTACATATCGACGAGTAATATTCTCGTTTTAGTATGTCTACAAATTTGGTCATGCTCGTTTTAACAACAACACATTTTCGTGGATGTGCCAAATGTTGAAAAATATCTATTCATGAAAATTCAGATAATATTCAGAATATTTACGAAATTGAAGCATTTTATCAAAAACTTTGCAACATAGTCACCATCTAATGTTAACATATGTATATGCAATTCCTGTGGGTCTCAAGGCATCAGTGAGGCTTAACACCTAGCCTTGCTGGAGCAATCTACGATCTCTACGCTCTCAGTTAATATTCTCCCCTTTTCAGCTGTATATCCCAGAAAAGGACATTGCTCAACACATATATATGAAGTGAGTTTATGGCGACAGAAAGGTTGGAAGTATTTGAAAATACATTTATCAATGTCAAATGGCGTTCAACACCAATACAGCTCAGGCCAGCTACAAAACAATGCCCAGTGACAGAGACAAGGGCAACATTGTTCAAGATTCCCATGCTGTAGCATTCAGTAGAGTCATCTAGTTTTACATGTTGCCGTATTAGTTAATACTAATAATTATGATGGGTCTAGCATATACCCTACTCATTAAGAGATGTCCAGGTTCTTTCAGTTGATCCCAGGAAAGAACGCCGGTTACAGCCTGTCCCAAATTAGTGTTCCATGAGCTACTGTACAACCATCATAAAATGGCTCATCAGTTTGGAGCGACACTAATCTATCGATCTGTAGCGATCAATGGCGTTCTTTGTTGATATGGAGTGATCAATCTAGAGTGATCTGATGTGATCTGTATCTATTAATCACAATTAATATTAGTCAATTTACTTTTATGTACCAAATGACTTCTGGATATCTTTCCTTAATCGATATGTTAAATTGTTAGATGAATTTTATCGGTTCTTTGACTTATTACCCTAAATAATTGATAAGATTGATTTCACTAAAATTGGATTAGTAGATCACTAAAGATAGAGTTATATCATCTCAGATCACTACAGATCACTCTTTATCCGGACCGCTATGGATCACTACAGTAGCAACAAGCACATATAATGGCACAGCATCGCCCATGCCCCGCATGTCTTATCCTATGTTTATCCTATCCGTTAGCCAGTTTATCCCGTTTGTTTATCCTATCCATTTATCCTATCCATTTATCCTCTCCGTTTATCATATCTGTTTATCCTATCCGTTTATCCTATCCGTGTATCCTACCCGTTATCCTGTTTATCCCGTTTATCCTATCCATTTATCCTATCTATTTATCCTATCTGTTTATCCTATCTGTTTATCCTATCCGTTTATCCAGTACCCCATAAGCACTGGTTCATCCCATTTATCCTGCTTATCTTATCTATTTATCCTATTTGTTTATACTATCTGTTTATCCTATCAGTTTATCCTATCAGTTTATCCTATCCGTTTATCCTATCCATTTATCCTATCCATTACCCTATCCGTTGACCCTATCTGTTTAACATATCCATTTATCCTATCCGTTATCCCGTTTATCCCATTTATCCCGTTTATCCTATCCGTTTATCCTACCCATATATCCCATCTGTTTATCCTATCTGTTTATCCTATCCATTCATCCTATCCGTTTATCCCATCCGTTTATCCTATCCATTAATCCCATCCGTTTATCCTATCGGTTTATCCTATCCGTTATCCTGTTTATCCCGTTTATCCTATCCATTAATCCTATCCATTATTTATCCGTTTATCCTATCCGTTTATCCAGTACCCCATAAGCATTGGTTCATCCCATTTATCCTGTTTATCCTATTCGTTATCCTATCTGTTTATCCTATCCGTTTATGATATCTGTTTATCCTATCCGTTTATCCTATCTGTTATCCTATCCGTTTATCCTATCTGTTTATCCTATCTGTTAATCCTATCTGTTTATCCTACCCATTTATCCTACCCGTTATCCTATCCGTTTATCCTATCCGTTATCCTATCCGTTTATCCTATCCGTTTATCCTATCCGTGTATCCTATCCATTTATCCTATCCGTTTATCCCATTTGTTTAACCCAGCCGTTTATCCAATCCGTTTATCCTATCCGTTTATCCCGTTTATCCTACCTGTTTATCCTACCTGTTTATCCTATCTGTTAATCCTATCTGTTTATCCTATCCATTTATCCTATCCTCTATCCTATCCGTCTGTCAACCCATCTATCCATTAAGCCATCCGTCAATCCATTCCTCCATCTATCTATCTATCTATCCTGTGTGTTTATCCTATCCATTTATACTATCCACCTATCCTATCTGTTTATCCCAGCCATCTATCCTATCCATCTATCCTATCTGTCTGTCAATCTGTCTATCCATCCGTCTATCTATCATTCAATCCACCCGTCAATCCATTCATTCATCTATCTATCTAAGTTTCTATTTATCCTATCCGTTTATCCCGTTCGTTTATCCCATCCGTTTATCCTATCCGTTTATCCCATCCGTATATCCTATCCGTTTATCCCGTTTATCCTACCTGTTTATCCCATCTGTTTATCCTATCTGTTTATCCCATCCGTCTATCCTGTCCGTCTGTCAACCCATATATCCATCAATCCATCTGTCAATCCATTCCTCCTATCCGTTTATTCCGTTCGTTTATCCCATCTGTTTATCCTATCCGTTTATCCCATCCGTATATCCTATCCGTTTATCCCGTTTATCCTACCTGTTTATCCCATCTGTTTATCCTATCCGTTTATCCTATCTGTTTATCCCATCCGTCTATCCTGTCCGTCTGTCAACCCATGTAATTAGTTGGAAAGATGCATGAACTATACTGAGATGCAGGAATTGCTGAGTTTTCCAGAAATAGAATGTAGTGCAAAGGGAGGAACTGGCAAAGGACTTGCAGGTGCTGCCCTCTTGTGTAATGTATGTGAATGAGTTGCTGCTTGCAGTGGCCATTCTGTGTACTAAAACTCACCCTGTGGAAGGGAAAATGGCCACCACAATGCAGGCTTTTTGGACCTTGATAGCCTCTAAAACTGATAATAGTAAATTTTTTAATATTGAATTAAACTGAAAATACCAACCGTTGTGCACATCTACAATTGTATCAATGTGTTATGCATATGATAAGAACTTCCAGAGTGGGCTGGTTGAGGCCACAGCATTGGTTGTTTCACCCCTTCAGTAGATTTCAGCACTAAAGCATAATCGCCCTATGCATAGCATAGCATGGGCGATAATTATGGCAGTGGAATTTGAAAGCATGACTAACCTAACAATTACCCTGGGCTGCAGAGAACTGTACTGCCTGCACCAACTAGGGGAGACCGGGGCTGGTTGTCAAAGGGGCAGGTTGTCACACTTTTTATTGCACTAAACTATGGAGTCACACAGCTCAACCAATCATTGTTTTTTGCTTTTATAACCCACTGGAGTCTTTTTGAAAAATCTTGACCCCTGGAAGGGAGTCTGGTAGGCACAAGGACTGTTAAAAATTTCCTGTCACAAAAAGTAATTTTTTACCTTTAACTTGCATTCAATGCTAGTCTTTATCAAATAGTTGTTGAAAAAGACACAGTTAACACAATTACCATATAAACATTTCTTTAAATCATCATTAGAACAAATAGTGAAAATTTTGATAACAACGGCCTTGGTCACCCGTTTTTGGAATTTTCATCAGTCGGGGCAGGTTGTCACAAAAAGGCGGGGCAGGTTGTCACACTTTTTGGAGCTGGTTGTTACCTATTAGGACCAGGCTTTAAAACCAAAAAAACTAACACAAATATAAATTTGTGCTTTATACATGCTGTTGATGACTGAAGATGTATGCAGATATTGCATTGTGTTTAAATAAATCGATTTCAAATTTATACGTAAAATTTTCCAAAAAAATCGTAAAAATCCTACTCCGTATCAGAATGCTTTCCTACTGATTGGTAAGCCTTCATTTGCAGCACTCTTGTACACAGTAGCATGTTTGTTAAGGTCTTCACTTGGCAAGTAAAGGATTCCTCATATGTCCAAAATAACTTTTCTTGGTCAAGATTTGCCCTACAGAGTTCCACTTCCTGCATTCGAGCTCATAACCAAAAGTGTGACAACCTGCCCCGAGAGTGTGACAACCTGCCCCGAAAGTGTGACAACCTGCCCCGAATTCTGAATTTTAAAAAATGTCCAATATCACATCAAGATTTCGATTGATATAGGTATATATTCACCAGATAGGTTTAAGTCACTCCCCTTTTGCCATTCATACAGAATGGCAATGCTCCTGCATGCTTTATATAGAAATAGTAGCACGTCTAAGTTTTGCACACTGTGACAACCTGCCCCTGTGACAACCAGCCCCGGTCTCCCCTACTCAGCTGGCCATGGCCAACATAACTTATCTTCCACACACATTCTCCAAGGCAAATTGGACAAATACCAGAATCCCTTACCACCAAACATTACTGGAATAGGAAAGGATGGAAAGCTTATCATCTAATATAACAAGTTACTGCTACCTTGGATTTCGTGGTAAATGGTTTTCCATTAGTAATATTGGGAAATAACAGTACTGATTTCTTAGACACAATATGATGTATACCCAAATTCTTCCACCTGATCACTTTTATGGGTGCAGTTATTGGATTTTACATATTCCCAGAGGTCTCTGAAGAACCACATTAGCCCATATCTGATTTTACCAATTCTCTGCCAACATAACTCATTTTCTCCATACTTTTTTTTGCACCAAGGCTAGACAAAATTAACTGTTATTCTTATGCCTGCATGTGCAGCACAAAACGTTTTTTCCATTATTGCGCTGCCCTGGGGGTGCCCCCCCTTGGGCAAGTCCTTGGTTTCGTAAGCAAGCTTTTTTGCACACACTGAAATGTTAACATTCTTGCCCCAAATTTCTGTAAAAGCTACTGGGCACCTGCCACTACTTTCAGAGCCCTTCTTCACTGTATGTTACGTTACTGTCATAAAGTTTGTCCCCGAATCTCTAAAGTAACATTTAGTGCCTTTATTGTGACATTTTGAAAGTATTTATTGCCCAGTTCTACACACACATTCCCCCAGCGTGGCAATGGCTGCATTAGCCTGGTCTCCTGGCCTGTATGCATTCACATAGCAGGACACAGGACTATGGCTGCATCACAGTCATCATTGAGGGGGGCACTCGCTTTCAATTCAGTGAGATTTGTTTT
The DNA here is from genome assembly GCA_026936325.1 of Platynereis dumerilii. Taxonomy (NCBI): domain Eukaryota; kingdom Metazoa; phylum Annelida; class Polychaeta; order Phyllodocida; family Nereididae; genus Platynereis; species Platynereis dumerilii. The sequence goes on from JAPTHN010000004.1 coordinate 19,790,415, forward strand.
ACAGCTTTTTGGGTTCCTATGACATAGTGGGGCTCTACTGGACTAATAAAATGAATTGAACTCACTTAATTCAGACAAACATGCAATTGTGTTGATTGGTATTGTTTCATATCACCCCAATGTTGTGAATTTACCAGTTTGTGTTAATGCAAGTTGAATTCTACATAGAATTGGCAGATCTAATCTTTAATTTTCAAATATAAGTACAATGATTTTTTTTACTTGATTTGTGCAGTTGGTCTTTGTCAGTGCTTCCTTGTACTAAATTAATCTCAACAGGAAGTTTATTGAAAGTGGTGCAATCATATTACATATCTAATGGACAACATTTCATGTGACATGTTATTTACTATTAGCTGACAATGATAAGAAAGCCTAAAGAAAAACATACCTTAATTCCTGTTCACATATCAAGTATTCCCTTAGAAGTGAAAAAAGCAGGTCAGCATATACTTTATACCTCAAGAATGTCCATTTATCACATGGAACTAGGTGTGAGAAACATAAAACACCTTGTAGCAGTCCTGTTTCATGTTAACTGTAAAAGTTAGCTGTTATCAACAACTTGTTTATACTAAATTTGTCCTAAAAGCATCCTAGTGCCAGCTAGATCCTGTGTTTACAAATTTGGTAGAAAGAATGCAGGAAGGAAGGAAGAAAAGAAGGAATGAAGGAAGGAATGAACAAAGGAATGAAAAAAGGCATGAAGGGAGGAATGTAGGGCATAATCACGAAATAAGCCCCGCACCTCTGATGGAATGAGTGGCAGCCTATGCTTTTCAATGGCCTCGCTCATTCCGTTATCGGAGGGCGGGGGCTATTTCGTGATTATGCCGAATGTAGTGGGGGAAGGAAGGGAAGGCCTCGAGATAGATAGACAGATAGATAGCCAGCTAAATAGATAGATAGATAGATAGATAGATAGATGCAAGAGCAGTGTTGCCAATCGTAAATAAGAGAGCAATAACAAACTGGTAAATTACTCCTGGGCATATATATATCTTACATTTCCCTCATAACAACCATTCAGGAAGTTGCCAAGACCATTGCCGTTATGTGTCAAGGATGTGGCATTAATTACTGCACCTCTTCAAGAAAGTTTCTCAGGAGGGCCAAAAGCTGACATGAACCTTCTTTAAGAGTAATTGTAGAGTATTTGGAGAATGCTCATGACATTATTTTTGCTTGCTTAAGGACCATTGGTTGAAGAAGCAGTCCAGCAGGGAAGGGTCAGGCATTTTTGTGCCTCAGAATCATCTTAGTGTATGTGGAATTGCACACACATCTATCTGAGCTGGAAGGGATCAGAGGATGTTGCATTTCTTTCGATCAACAGATCAATTTATTCAACATTGCATTTTTTGAGCTTACTACTAAAGGCTTAGGTGAATCAGCTCATCTCCTATTTAAATATAGATATGTCTGTGAATGATGTTTTTGGTCTTTTCCAAGTCACCCCAATCTTTTAGCCATTGCAAAACACCCTCTGTATTTAACATCATTGTTTTAAAAGCAACCGAAGGCCGAGGGAATCCTATCTGTCATCATAAATCCACTCCATCCTTCATTTTAGTGTCAAGCAGGGCTTTTGTGTGCGATATAAACACCAGGAGAGAGAAGAATTAATCGCTAGATTCAGAGAATGATGATTCATATAATGGAAATGATGATCCACAATGTTGACATTAGACCTCAGTGTCAATTCACAGAACCTTGTGAATACATTGAGGGATTTCACATCACGTTGTTGTCAGATGACCATGTCAAGCTATTAAGATTGAGAAGATACAATAAAAGGCGGGATTATTCATAGAGTGCATTGTTGGACTACCGTTGATTTTCACAGTTAATGCATGAATCGTATGATGACCAGTCGGTACTCAGGCATGCTAATGCCTTGTCACTTTCACATGCCATTTATATACCCATGAACATAGGCTCTGCATTATAACACTTTTTCCTAGATTTGCTTGATTTATCTTTCAGACAACCTTTGCTTAATACCATACTTGGTATTATCGAATTTGAGGGGGAGGGGGCTTGTAACGTATCTCTCAACCTCTGAGTGCCCGGAACTGGGTTTAGAAGGCTGCACTTACCATATCTATCTGTCTATCTACTCCAATGCAAATTATACAAGAATCCCACATTGCAGCCAAACGATACTGGAATAGAAAAGGAACTTAAGGAAAGCTAGGCAGAAAAGATAACTATTGTCAATATCTGGATACAAGATCATCTGATATAATATGATATGGCTACCTTGGCTTTCATTGGAAAAGGGTTTTCCATTAGTAATATTGGGAAATAACAATAACTATAGATTTCTTAGACACAATTTCATACCCAACTTCTTCCAGTGGATGACTTTTATGGGTGTCATTATTGGATTCTTCATTATATTCCCCCAAAGTTCTTGTAAGAACAATGTAAGCCTGCATCTGATTCTTCCTATTTTCTTACATTTGGCAACATACCTGATTTTAGCCATCTTTCTTTGCACCAAGGCTTGATATTGATGAACTTTAAGAGCAATATTACCCGGATCGATAGAAAAGAAAGGAAGCTTGTTTTAAAGAAATCCATTGTCAATGACTACATACAATACAACATAATCTACCACAACAAAATGCGTCTACCTTGGATTTCGTGGTAAAACAGTTACCATTAGTATTATTGGAAAATCAAAGTAGCTTTAGATTTCTTACACACAATATGATACTCAATTCTTCCAGCTGATCTTGCTTATGGGTGCAGTTATTCAACTTCATCACTCAAAGTCAGAGATTATAAGTGCAATCTCATTTATACATTTTTACTAACAGAATCAACAATCTCAGAAGCCCTCTGTTGAGAAAATGTACCAAAGTACAAATAAAGTCTTACAGTACATTGTACAAGAATAAGATTTCTCTGATAAAGGCCATTCAGGAAGTTGCCCAGACCACTGCCAACATCAAGTGGCAATGTCATGGCATTCATCACTGCATTTGTTGAAGACATGTCCTAAAGACGGGCAAATAACGAGAAAAGCTGACATTAGCCTTCCTTAAGAGTAATTTAGAACATTCAGGGCATGTTCATTTGTTTATTGCGGCTCGCTTTAGGACCATTGATGGGAGAAGCAGTCCAGCAGGGAAGTGTCAGGCATTTTTGTGCCTCAGAATCATCTTAGTGTATGTGGATTGCACACACATCTATCTGAGCTGGAAGGAATCAGAGAAGATTGCATTTCTTACGATCAACCAATCAATTTATTCAACTTCGCATTTTTGGAGCTGATTACTAAAGGCTTAGGCGCATGAGCTTATCTCCCATTTAAAAAAAATATATATTAGTCTGTGAATGATGTTTTTAGTCTTTTCCAAGTCACCCCAATCTTTCAGCCATCGCAAAACACCCTCTGTATTTAGCATCATTGTTTTACAAACAAACGAAAACCCAGAGAGTTCTCTCTGTCATCATAAATCCAATCTATCCTTCATTTTAGTGGCACGGAGGGCTTTTGGTATGTGATATAAACACCAGGAGTCAGAAGAATTAATCCCTAGATTCAGAGAATGATGATTGATATAATAGAAATGATGATCCACAATGTTGACATTAGACCTCAGTGTCAACTCACAGAACCTTGTGAATAAATTGGGGAATTTCATATCATGTTGGTGTCAGATGACCATTTCAAGCTATTTTAAGATTGAGAAGAAAACTCAAGGGATTTTTCATAGAGTGCATTGTTGGACTATGGTTGACTTTCATAGTTAATGCATGAGTCGCATGGTGATCAGTCATTTCTCAGGCTAATGCTTTATCACATTCACATGCCATAAAATTATGTAGGTATACCCATGAGATGTGTGTGTCATCCTGTTCTAGTACAATTCGCCAAGCCCCCTTCATTAAAATAGCCAAACCATATGAATGCAAGAACTTGGCTTTTCATAAGAGCTAAGGTTATTATACTGACTACTATAAATTTACTTGGTATTATCAAATAAGAGGGGGTGTAGCTTTTAACGTAACTGTCAACCCGCCTAAGCCCAGAACTGACCAGCAGGCTGCACTTACATATCTATCTATCCATCTATCTATCTCTCTATCTAACTATTTCTCTATAGATCTATCTATCCATCTATCTATCTATCTATATAATGCCACCCCAAAGCAAATCATACCAGAATCCCGCATTTGCAACCAAACAACACTGGAGTAGATAAGGATGGAAACGTAGATATAAATGAGATCTATTGTCAATATCTGGATGCAAGATCATCTGATATAATAAGGTATAGCTACCTTGGATTTTATTGGAAATGGGTTTCCATTAGTAATATTGGGAAATAACAATAACTATAGATTTCTTAGACACAATCTCATACCCAACTTCTTCCAGGAGATGCCTTTTATGGGGGCAGTGGATTCTTCATTATATTCCCAGAACTTCTTGTAAGAACCATATAGCCTACAGTACGAGGGGCGTTCAGAAAGTTCACAGCTTTTTTTTATATGGACGCTTATTTTCAATCTAGAACAACAAATTTTTTACAGGATAAAATTCAGCAGTTTTGGAATGGATTTCCAAAATTTTGGACAATTTGGACAATTTGGACATTTTCAAGTCATTCTGTGGTTGCCATGGAAACAGAAAGTTTGGCTAGGTGGAGCAGGTAGTATGGAGATCAAGAAAATCAATGAATTGCGGCTGAGAGAGACCTCACTCTGCCACTTGTATTAGTAAGATTGACAATAATTAAAACAAGAAATATAATATTACCTTTTAAAAATACTCGCAAGTACTACAAAAGCATTAATTCACACACCTGACGCGTTGAAATAAATGTCCCTTGAAGCCCTCCAGGAAATGTTTTTGTGAAAGCATTTTGGTCATCCAAAGCCTTTTCTCCTCCAGTGCCTGAAACTATTGTCCCTGTGATTAAGGTAATGGAAACAAGGTCTTATATAAAGCCATATGTCAAAGGAAAAGCTTAGATGGATAATGCTGTCCCTTTAGGTCTCTTGCTCATACCAGTGAATCCATGCTTTATCATAAGTCCTGATGTAGGTAAGAACTCACTTTCTGGCGCCTGAATCGCTCTTGCCAAATCGGCATGCAGGAGTGCTTTCCCACATTGGTTCGCTCTATAAGAATACAAATATTTGGTATGATCGAAAGTATATTTAGAAGCTAATATCATATTTCTTGTGTCAAATATTGTCAATCTTACTAATACAAGTGGCAGAGTGAGGTCTCTCTCAGCCGCAATTCATTGACTTTCTTGATCTCCATACTACCTGCTCCACCTAGCCAAACTTTCTGTTTTCATGGCAACCACAGAATGACTTAAAAATGTCCAAATTATCCAAAATTTCGGATACCCATTCCAAAACTGCCGAATTTTATCCTGTAAAAAATTTGTTGTTCTAGATTGAAAATAAGTGTCCATATAAAAAAAAGCTGTGAACTTTCTGAACTCCCCTCGTACAACCCAAAATGGAGTAAGAACGTTTTCTCTCAGAAGACCTCGGTTTACCTATTTTGCCCTCCTTTCCCATTCACCCCAAATCTCCTTACAACTACCTTTGACTCCTCACCACGACTTTATCCCCTATTAAGAACTCTATTTTAAAAGACAGATGGTAAAGTAATTGCAATAAGCAAGGGGCACGATACTAAATAAATAAAAACACAATGGGTATGTTCGAGTTTGAATTGGTATTGGCTAAATGTAACATTAATGCAATTTCAAAAGGTAGTTTGAAAAAGGTGAAGGGAGTAAGTGATTTGGAGGGAGCCAAAAGGTGTGAAAGGGTAAAGTAGTGGCTGATTCTTCCTTCCTGCCGGGTAAGTAGAATTTTATTTTTGGTTGTACTGTAGGTCTGATTCTTCCTATTTTCTTACATTTGGCAACATACCTGATTTTTGCCTTCTTTCTTTGCACTGAGGCTTGATAAAATTCACTGTTATTGTACACACGGGACACAGTCTCCGAACACAAGTTATGCTGTATGTAACTCATTAGCAAACTGAAAGCCTGACTCCTGTTTAGTGTGAAAACTGTGGCATAACCAGCCTTAAGTAATCACTCATGATACTTCTCTTGCGTCAAAGAAAAAAATTCTCATGAAAGATTGCAGTGCCCATAGCATGTATGAAATTATTGTTCTTCAAACAAAATGCTCCAAATACAAACCCTGGAAACAAGAAAGATCGAATGGTGAAAACCAAAACACTAAGACAAAAATAACTTCTTTTCAAAGGCTGAACGAATCCTGCTGGGTCTCATGTCTGGTTATGGCTGATAAATGTGAAAAACTCTCTCAAAAGCAGATGTACCACCATCGCAGCTGAGGGGTCACGACAGATTTTATAAATTCAGTCTCATAAATACTGCCTACTTCAACAATCTCTGAAGCTCTCTGCTGACAAAGGTCCACCAATGGACAAAACAAGATCTTACATTGTATAGGAATGAAATTCTAGCATAACGGCCATTCAGGGAGCTGCCCAGGCCATTGCCAACATCACATGGCAATGTCATGGCATTAATTACTGCAGTTGTTGAAGACATGCTCTTAGGGTGGGCAAATAACAAGAAAATCTGGCATGAACCTTCCTTAAGAGCAATTAAGATCATTGTACAGCATTCAGAGCATGCTCATGTCGTTATTGTGGCATACTTAATGACCAATGATCAGAAAAGATGAACGGAACTGAAGGGTGAGCATTATTTGTGCCTCTTGCTGGCTGGACCATATGCTCATATACATATTAGTAGGGGGGGGGGTGATAATTCCAAAATGTTTGTGTGCGCACTTTTTTGTGTCACCTGGACCTAGTTAGGCAACACGGTTGCCTCCGTTTGTCAATATAAGCCGAAAACCCATATGTACGGAGCCGTTGAAGGTTGACGCATGGAAATAATATCGAAAATAACCAAAAAAAATCATATCTCAAGAACTATTGGTCATAGAGACTTGTGAATAGGCTCAAATTAACCGGAATACCCACTTTTATATCAGTGTTTCATAGTAACTATAGGCTTAAGTGCAATATCTTTTTAGTTATTGGACAAAAACTGTCTTTTTTACTCTTTTCCATCAGTATACAGGTATAAATTCGCGTTGCAGGCCGTTAGAACTTGAATAATTGCAACAGTTCATCAATCTTTGTTTACATTACTAAATGCAATAGACAGTTCTATTCCATATCATTGATACTGCATCAAACTATACAAAGTTGTTGTGTACATTGTATAGATAATGCCTAAATTAATTTGATCAGCGAGATATTTTTATTTACTTATTACAATATCATTAATATTTAGTTTCATATAATTGCATGGTACTCTGTGTGGATTAATTTATGTAGCTTTCCTAAGAGTCTGTAGGTTTACTGACAAGTTTTTGACAAGCTTATAAAACAAGTAACACTCACATTACAATAATTCTTTCTTCACATGTGAGACAGCAGTAATTGCATGAAATTAGCTTGAAGAGTATAAAATTAATATATATTGTATAAACTGTACTTGTGCCATTTCTAGATAAATAATGAATCTCTTAATACTAACAGTTCAATACTGGAAAAAGATGCTCCTGATGAACAAGTTACTCTCAAATTGAGTATTAATCATATCCATTTGTTTGCTATGCACTCTTTTTAGTAATCGTATATATTACAACGTCAAAGAATAAAACAGGATTTTTCAAGAAGAGAAACAAGAAGATGAGACAGGATCTAATAATTTTTTGTCACAAATATGACAGAACAAAACAATTTACAATGTACTGACTGTGTCTGACATCTTAATGCACAAAATTAGTATCATGAATATTGGCCGATACCCTAAGAAATTGGGTTTGCATGTACATGTAGCTTGGAAGTAAGGTAGGCTTTTTCTCTGAGGAGAGAATGATTAAGCTGAAATCTGCCTCTGCTAAGTGACCTTGCACCAATCCTCGGGACTTCTTAAAAGATACAGTTTTCCCCCAAATACTTTCTTTCCTTCTCCAACACCCCCTTGCTTAATTGTTTGGTGCATGCCTTTGTCTTTAGTGACATTGAATTTTCAAGGATCTTTTTGAACTGCTGTGTTGATAGCATTGTTCATCTGATTTTACCAAGTGACTTCGACCATGAAGATTAAGAACAGTTAAACCAAGAAAAGCAAAAGTTACACAGACAATAAGTGACAAATGATGACCAGGAAAAGTCTTACTTGGGAGAACAAGTCATTCAATTTTTTGTTCAGAAAAAAAATTCAGGCATGAAACTGGAACCTGAGAATATTTCCTCTCTCAAAAGTTACCAATGCATGTCAAGACAAGGATTTGTCCAAACTCTCTCAATACATGCACCCTAACTGGAGGCTTTCTCCTACTGAAAGAGAATGTATCAATTGGGTTTAAGGAAACTGTATCTGAAGATTATAGTGAACAAAATGGCCTTGATGCTGAAAGGTCTGGATGCTCTATCAATGACAAGCTGAACAGAGAGGCAAAAACCAGCAAGAAACAACCGGCGAAGTACTACTTCTAATTTCCTAAATCAGTTATTTTGTTGAACTTTTAAGATGCTCAACTTGGTTGAGAGTGGTTTGATGCCAAAGCTGAGTTGGAAAAGTATGCATTGTTGAAAAATAGAGATGTTAACAATCTTTGTAAAGAAGCAGAAACTTTATTGGTCAGGTTAGGCCATTTATTAGGGAAATGAAGTCAATAAAAAAAATGGCTACACAGTAAAGAGAAAAATGTTACACATAATTATAAATAAAATGTAATGCAAAGTGCCAGAAATACAAAATTCTCAATTCCTAAAACTAGTGACATGTTTCCACTGAAGATGGCATAAGTATAAAAGCGTTCTTTATTGGGAACTACATATTTCTGCTTACCAAAATTATGGGTTAAAAATTAAGATCTGACTTAGTATCTGAATATCTGATTCATCATCACCATCAACAATAGGTCATGATTCACAAGTCTCATTGGACACTTAAGACTAACACATTAACAACTTATATTTGATAATGCTGCTTCAGGTTGCAAAACCTTTCAGTGACCTCTTGATAAAAAAAAACACAACAAAAAAGTAAAATTTCCAAATATAGTGAAATGCGCTGCCCCCAGGAAACTCATTTAATTTTCTAATATACAAATGGGTAAACAAAATAAGGTCTACATTTCTTCACCAAACACAGACTTACTTTAAAATATGAGAAAATGACTGAAGACAAATAAAGCCCGAGTCATTGAAGTGCTGACGAGGATAAAACCCGAACACATGCATCACTAGGTTATATAATAGAGAGAAAGATAGACACTGTGACACATAGAAAGACTTAACATTTTAGGATGACACTTAAATTTTAGTGGTTGAGGCTTGAAGCAAGTGGAACATAGATTTTCTTAAGCTGACTTCCTTCAAATCAGGCCCATAACGTTCCAAAAAATCGAAAATATAAGGTTTTTGCTCAAAATTAAGGTTTTTTGGCTTTATCTCAAAAACATCAGGCAGATAGGCATATATTTACTATGGAAGACAAATATAAACTCAGGGATTGCGAATAATTTGAGCCTATTTTGAAGTCTGTATGTGCACTGGTTCCCGAGATACGGCATTTTCGGGTAATTTTGCCGTCGTTGCAAAAGGCGTTATCTTCAATGCCTCCGTACATATGGGTTTTTAAAACCAAATAATGCAATTAAATCATCATTGGGTTCCTTTTGACCTATATTTTCATATTCAATGCGCACAGACATGATTTTCTGACATTTTCAAAATAACACCCCCCCCTAAAATATTAGTGCACATGTGGAGCTAGAATTGAACACACATTGAGCTGGAAGAAATATCTACAGAGGAATTAATTTTATTTTGCATCTTTCTAAAGACTTATGAGACTGCCTTACTGCTATTTATTTATTAAAATTTCTGAAAATTATGCTTTATCTTATTCCGAGTCACCCAAACCATTCAGTCATTGTAAAACACCCGCTGTATTTAACGTTATTGTTTTACGAACATCCGAAGGCCATGGGAGTGCTCTCCATCAACATAAATCCATTGCAGCCTTCATTTGAATGTCAAGCAGGGCTTTTGTGTGTGATATAAACGCCAGAAGTGAGAGGAATTAATCCCTAGATGCCAGAAATGATGACTCACAACCGAAAATGATGATCTTCAATGTTGACATGAGACCTCACAGAACCTTGTGAGTTGTGAATACATTGGGGAATTTCATATCATGTCAGTGTGAAAGACAACGTTGGAAGATTAAGATTGGAAGATTAAGGAATTGGACCTTAGAGTTTGGACAATTGCTGATTACCATTAACCATAATATTCATTGTTGAGCATGCATGATGATAAATCATTTCTCATGTGTATTAATGATTTATCACATTCACATGCTATGTAATAAACCATGGGAATTTTCATTCAATTAAGCTTTAGTGTGTATACTGTCTCTGCACCTTTATACAAACACAATTGTTTTTAGAAGATTGTACACTACATGGAGTACATTATAAAAATCTGATTATAGTCCTTCTTTGAAAGGCCAACATTCAGGTTGCATAATAACTTCCATATTTCACGTTTCAGTGGCTTTTAATAAAGGTGACACATTCCATAAAATGATAGAATCTTGTTTCAGTGTCCATTTCATCAAACTGTCATTGTGTCCCAGCAGACTGACGCTATCAATGTTATCAATTTGTAAGAAATATAAAGTTTTCAAGGAAACTAGACTAACACAATCAACAAAAAAAAAACCATGTGAAATACTCTAAAATTTGAAGAAAATAAAAGAGACGTAGAAGTATCATGTTATGTTACTCACTTCACAGAACACTGGCCCTGTACAATGTATAATATATGATCACTTATTATCACTTATTCAGTTTGTGCCACACATATTCCATTAATATAACTGTTTCTAGCACATCCTTCAAGGCTGTCAGATGCTGTTTCATGGGTCTATAGTCACCCTGATATTACATCTTATTGGCATTCCAAGAGCAACCGTTTCCCATAAAGTCTCAATTCTGCCTGTCATTAGAAATAAGCATCTGACAGTTCATATTTAAGCTCAAAGTAGCTACTGTACAACCTGGCTCAGCTACATATTATCTGTAACAGATTACCCCTTCTGTCAGTTAAATGAGGAAAAACCTAAATATGATGTACAATTCAGTGATTACAGTCAGTTTGTGGGGGGGGGGTTGGTTTCAAGGTAGCATGCTGGGCTGCCAATCGCTAGGCCCAGGGTTCCAAACCAGCTTTTGCCGGGTCACCTGGGCTTATGTTGGACGGCTGTTTCAATCATTCTTCGCCTCATTGCCGAGTCCTCCTCTTGTCTTAATTGGCCAACCAAGTGCATAAGTACGGGATGTAAAGCTCCAATCATCCATCCATTTCAGTCAGTTTCTGCCTGTTTAGATTGGGTATAGCAGTAGAAGAGTCACAGATTATGGACTTGTGCTGACTTTTTCACTTGTGCTTGTTGCGACAGGAAAGCGTGGACATCCCGAGACACAGAAATGTCAGTCACTGAGTTGACCTTGGCCTGCTTTGCCCAGAAATGGCACAACTTACAAATGTAGCAAATGAAATCAGGAGCTATTGTCATTGGACAACAATTGTGGACCAATGCAAGCACAATTCCTCTCCCAAAACCTTGTTTGTGGGTCATTAGACATTCCAAAGAAATTCCCTAGATACAATTTACCAAGATCGACAGAGGGAGCACAGGAAAAACGCTTATTATACAGCACAGACACACAAAAAAACCACAATGTTGTTGCACATCTAAAAGCAGCTTTCTGGACATTAAAAGCAACGCCATAGTGAATAGTACTGAATTCCCTTTAGAAATCTTTCTAAAGGTGATGGTCCACTTCAAAATATAAACAATGTGATGTAAATGCTGTGCAGCATATCCAAAAATGGTATATAGCTACAACTCCACCAGACATAATATGCATTTAAAAAATGAAAAGTGATTACTTAATTGAAATAATTGTAACTAAGGAAGTGTACTGTAATTTAAACCAGGATTTTCAACGATATCACCACTGATGGCAAGATGCTATTGAGAACTCCGGTTTGAATCATACTTGTTCTCCTGATCAGCAGTGGTGTAAATGGGCTGGAGCTCACCGGAGCTGAGCCCCAAACCTCTGCAGGGCACTGGAGCTCTAATGGCCTAGAGCTCCGACAGCTCTCTGGGTCAGCTGCAGTCACAATTCCAGTTCCAGTCAAAATTGTACAGAAAAGTCATTCAAGAAATCTGCAGATAATCTTAAAACTGCCAGTGAAGGTGACAGAAATCAATAATTAATTGTCAAGTGTGCCTCCACTGTCATAAGTTACATTCTTTCAGACACTAGCAATAAACAGTGTAGCTTGTGCCCCTGGGACAGTCATGAATATAATAGTATTGGTGATATTCATGCAAACTTTTGAGTTGCTCAGTGCTTTCAGCATTGAGAAAAATTAGTAGATGTTAAAAGCATCCCAATGTGCAACCGTTCCCCCCCCCCCATCATGTGGCGGGCTATAAAAGTTACATTCTTTCAGACCCTAGCAATAAACAGTGTAGCTTGTGCCCCTGGGACAGTCACGATTATAATAGTATTGGTGATATTCATGCAAACTTTTGAGTTGCTCAGTGCTTTCAGCATTGAGAAAAATTAGTAGACGATAAAAGCGTCCCAATGTGCAATGGTTCCCCACCCCCATCATGTGGCGGGCTATAAATAAATAAATAAATAAATACAAATATATATTTAAATATATATATTTATGTATAGTAGGCTGTAAATAAATAAATAAACATAAATAAATATACACTTACTTATACATGCGATCGGTTAAATATGTGCTCGATAACCGCTAAAATTTGTTTTTGTTAGAGCTCCTGCTCCCCTTTTTTCCCATTTACACCACTGCTGATCAGGTAACTACATGTTCCTTCAAGTCTTCAACATTACTAAATTTCTTGCAAAGGTGAAAATTGTGTAAATGGTTACAAAAGAGGATCTCCTTACACAAAACAGAAATAATTGATTCAAGGTGTATGGTTGATAACATGGTGAATGAGCACGAGCGGAAGTATCAGTCATTGATAGACATGGTATATCAGGCCTTTTTATTTTATTTAATCCATCCATACACTAGTATATGACAAGTCCAAGAAATGCCCTGGACATTAGGGTTGTCCACATTCCTATGGGAAAAATCAAATCTTGTAAAACCCCCAATTTGAAAGTAGAAATTGATGACCACAAAGTAATATCTGAAGGTTATTTTGATTTATTATTCATAGTAAGTGAAATATTGACCTGTTTTAATGAAAAAATGCTTGATAATTGACCCATGTAATATCTATGCTGACCTTCTACAAAACTTTGTAAGCTACAAAGAATATCAGGACTAGATTGGGCATCCTTGACGTACCCGAAAAAGGTTATTTGATCAAAATAATTGGTAATTTTTGCAAGATTTGCAAATACCGTTGATTTTGAGGTCTGCTGCAGGGGAATCGCACGCTAAACTACAATGGCTTTGTGCCACCTCTAAATATTAATTGATTTTGCTGAAATGTTTACGCAATACCTTCTATAGATATAAGATCACAATGTAAGATTCAAATCACAGAAATTTAGAAGAAAGTGTTCTTGGACCACCCTACTGGACATGTGTGTTTTGAGATATTTGTCACAGATTCTATCAAATTTGACAGTTAGTTGACTATGAAAAACATTTTCTCAAAACTCACAGTTATTGTTGGGTATTGTTAGTTCTATAAGTTGCAGATTCTTATATATTTTTGATCTCTTGTCTAACTGCTAAAAGCACACATAGTAATAAACAATGTATAACAGTTTGTGGTCACTGCTGTGGATGTATGCTAATTGGAATTTATCATTTGACTTTGGAATAGGCTCCTACTAGTTTTGTATTTCTTCAAAATATGCAAATACTATAAAAGATAAAATACTTGGCATGCCAGAACATTATCGAAATAAGTGAGATGTACAACGTCAACTATTGCATTTGCAACATATCTGTGTGTTATTTGTAAAATGGCTCTACTCCTGCAATCTCCAAATTTGAATTGCATACGCTTGTATTGTCTATAGTGTATTATTGATATTCATGCGCGTGTGAATGTGGCAGTTACAAAAGAATTATATTCATTCAAATCCAGCATTGCTTGTTATTCCCAGAAATCTGCATGTTACGCTGCTGCTATCATGACTGCCACATGTATGAATGTCCGGAACTTGTAGTGTTCACCACATCTAATAATTATTCAGCCACCTAAAGCCTCATGCGCCAGGTTTTATGATTCTGATTCAGATTCAGATAAATTTATTTCCCAAAAAATAGAAACAACATACATGTTTTAATGAAGTACAATAATCAACTGAGGGAGGAGACCCCATAAAGGCAATTTCTTGCCGCTGCCATGGGGCCACCTGGTGTTGAATGCCAGAGAGAACAGCTGGAGATAAGATGTAAACCAAAACCTTATTTCATAATTCATTATTAACTGTCTCTGTCCAATTTGGATATGACCACTGGTGGATTTTAAGAATTCCAAACAATGAGTAAATGGGTAAAAACAAGGAAGTGAATTGATCAGTCAACTACATTCATATTACTGTTGCAGATATAGCAATTAAGCAATTCACAATTAATTTCATAGCTGACCCTAACTTGTTTTATAACTGCACTTGAGCTGCGCTTTATACACACTCCTGATTCTGAATACAAAATACGTTTTCTGTGTATATTGCAGCTTATAATTTTTGGTTTGCATGCCAGCAATATTCATTGTAAAATTGTTTATTACTATTAGAAGCCTGGGTAAAAAAAAATCTGGTCCGCCTTTGTAAGGCTCATCTCCTCTTTTAGTTGGCATTTTACAGACTTTGGTATGCCTAAATGTTATGGAAAATACGAAAGTAAAATGTTATCTGATGTAAATTTGTTTGGTGGGTTTCATGAATGTTGGGGTGGTCGAACAATTTCCATGTTTCATAAAATATTGTGGATGTATATATATTTTTTTAATAACAGTAATACTTTCCTCAGAACAGTCATTTGTTGCAATTACCTTCTTGTTGAACCATCATGTGCCAAAGCATAAGTTGTCAACTATATGTCAATTGTGTCAATTTAAGATGAAGTTAAACTCAGTGACTGCTGTCCATGTCTGGCTGTTTGGATGAAATAGCAATATTAAAAGCATCACAAATTTCGCTGACTTGTGATAGGGGAAAAATGGTTCCTGCTGAGACCTACAGTAACTGTCAGTCACTTAGCGCAACCTTGACCTGCTTGACCTGAAATGGCACAACCGACAAATGTAACAAATGAAATCAAGTGCTATTGTCATAAGAAAACCATTGTCATCCAATAGGAATACAATTTTTCTGTCATAACCACACCCAATAATTATTCAGCCACAAAAAGCCTCATGCACCAGATTTCATGTCCCATATCTTGTTTATTACTGCTCTTGCTCTGTGTTTTATTCTCTTGATTAATTACATCACAGGAGTATATGCATAATTGCATATGGTGTAGGTCTATATAATGCAAATTTTGTCAGTTCGCGTGCCAGCAACGTGTCAATATTATAAAAACCTGATTAAATCATCTCTAGTCTTCCGTTGAAAAACTCATCCACCTTTTCAACAGGCATTTTGTTTTTCAGTTGGGCACACCCAAATATTATGGAGCTTGAGGAATTCCCATGTTTAACACAATTAAATACTGTGGCTGTACTTTAACAATCATAATATATGGCGATATGCTGCTGAAAGTTTGATTTGTTACACTGTTGCAGTTAAAGATTAAAGGTCGAAATATCAATGTGCCAAGGCAGAAACTGTCAAATTCAATATTTATAATCAAAAGTAGGCTATATTTCTGACCTTCTTAGATATTGTCAATGTTATTAGGAACCTAGTAATAATTAATGTATGCTGTTAATGATTCATTTAATTGATGCAAAAGAACCTGTAAAAAGGCGGATTTAACTTTTTTTGAATCACCTAAAACTTGTCCAGCAGCCCCTTTGTAAAAAGATTTCCCCTTCTTTGGCCATGACACAGTTCTGTCAAGATTTTGTCTCTATCTGGGTAGTCAGGGCCACTTGCTAAAAACAATGAGGTAACTGTTTTCATTAAGCTTGATGTTTTCATAGAAGTTACCTCTATGAATTCATCTAGCTTATCTATTTTAACAAAATTTTCTTGGCACAAGAAGGGAAGTAAGCATCCATTGTTCCAGTATGAAAAAGACGGCATTATGTCACTTTTCATCACATAAATTTATAAACCATCTTACATGCACCTCTTCTGCAGATTTTACAGGCTATAGCAGGAAAACATCACATAGGAATTTTGATGGCCATGGTGATAAGTTTCTAAAACAGGTATTCATGCAAAATTATAAAGTGCAATCTTTATTTATTTCTGCATGGCTTGAAATAATACAAGCTAGATGGTTTCATTGGGGGTTTCCTTTATGAATGCATACACAGTCGATAAAAACAGCTACCTCTGTGTTATACACTAAAATACTCCCTAGTGAAGGTGGTCACATAAGGCAAGTTGGTCTTAAAACAAGTTACTACAGGGAAAAAAAAGTGCAACAAAATGACAATGTGTTTGGTGCTCAAGTGGCTTTGCCATGTCAAAAATTTCCGCAGATGACTGAGCACATTCAGTATATCACACTCCAATATTATTCAAGTTAAAGTGAGACAAAACAATCTTCTACAATAATATGTTATGCTTTGAAGCAACTGTCATAAACAACTGATACTTGTTGGGACAACATAATGCATACACCTCACACATGTTCATGGGTGTACCGAAGGAGGGGGGATATATATTTATTATATTATTAAAAGTCAATAGTTTCCAAGATATGCCCGTAGTAAATCTTGAAATTCAAACAAATGTTTGCCCCCCCCCACCAAAAAAAAAACTCTGATGATGACAGCAATGAGGTGAAGGCTGGTTGAATCTGCTGACCAAGCTAGATACAGTTGATCAACCCAGAGCTGGGATTAAACCTGGGACCCATTGATTGGAAGCACATGGCACTAACTACCAACTGAACTAACCCCCTCACCATACTGGGCAAGAGGAATAATTAATTTATTACATTTTAGTTGAGAACAGATATTCTTTCCAGGTAAAAATGAATTATGATCAGGGAAATAATGCATTTGGTGAGACATTTGAACAAAGATGTTGTACACAAATTTTGGTATTTCAAGGCCGAGCGTTAGATTTTCAAGGAGGGTTTTGATTTTTTCTCAGTGGGAAATTATTTATTTTACAGTAATGAGCTTGCAACATCCACAAATTTGTTTGTTTCTAAATGAAACAACACATTTTTTCTAAGAAATATTTCCATCCAGAAATTATCTATCGGCCGATAATGACTGCCCAGAAAGGATTACACAGTATGTTATTTCACCAAAACTGAACAAGAAATTATTTATTTCAGAAAACATCCAATTCCCCCCCTCCCTCAAAGGTTGCCCTGTTACGTGGTATTTCATAAAAGAAAGGAGTTCCTAAAACTTATGGATTAAAGTGTTGTATTCAGCTTAGGAGATATTTACACTCAGTGCTCAGTGGTGCATAGAAAAATTGCTTGTCACAAGACCACTTGTACAACAAACCACACGGTCATTTCGTTGCACTTCTTGTTCCCCTGTAGTAACAAGATGTATTACAATGTAGGGATAACTGCATACTAAATACACTGGCATACCAGAAGCTGGTTGTTCAACTCTGAATGCTCAATACATTAGGGTATTTAATGTTGTCTAGTAAAACCTATTAACTAAGAAGCAATCTATTAGCTAATATAAGAGCTGACATTCACTGCTTGAACACTTTGTTTGTTATGCTATATATGCCCTTGACATTTGCTGGAATGAAGTGCTAAGCTGGTGCAATGTATATGTATGGCAATGGTCCTTCATTGTGAACTTCATCATGCCCTCTGAGACACAGTAAAAGTTAGTAGTTACACATTATGAAAGTCATGAAATTGCACATGATGTTTACATTTTCTTCCCTCTTCAGTTCTTGAATTCAATTGTAGAATCAATGTGAATGATAAACATAACCTTTTTAAAGCAAGAAATGGTCAGTAAGATAGCAAGACAAAAATAAACACAGAAAGAGAGATAGATTTAGTAGGAAAAAAATTCCGAAAATCGAGAGTTTCATTTTTCAATATTTCAGTCTTTATTAGACCATCTTCAGGAACGTAATTACCCGTTGTTGTCATGCATACAACCATGAGGTACATGTAACATGCAGTGGGTTTGTCAAATCACAGTAGGTACATCTATACCTCCAATCTATACCTCCAATGTACCTACTGTGATTTGACAAACCCACTGCATGTTACTTCATGATTGTATACATGCCTAATTAATTATAAGTGAATATTTGAATAATAAAATATGTGTTTGAAGAAACCTCATATTACATGTGGTATACAAAGGTCACTACAATTCTTTTATTAAAAAGAATTTCTTGTTATACCTGCATGCCCTCTAGTCTACATACATACATATACCCATTGTTTATTTCGTTGACAAAGAGGAATTTAAAAACAATTTTACACAGTTTGTAACATTTATAAAGTTTTGAGAGTGACATAAAAAAACAATAATGACGGAAAATGGATCAGAGGTTGGATAAGACAGTAACATGATTATGACAAATCAGGGTGAGTATTCTGATCATGCAGCCTTGCTATGATTGATTATATGAAAGGACATACCCAAATGATATTAATTAGGGTAGCATGTGAGCTTCCTAACTTGGGTTTCAGGATGTTGTAGTTTAATCAACCTTTTTTGTAAGCCATTTACTCCGCAGCATTAATCAGACCCCAGACCCTGTCATAACATGTTTGTCAGTTGGCAAGTGTGCTATCTGTCTTAGTTGAGCCTTAGTCTTTTTTGGGACTGCACCTCAAAAAATTCAGGTGTTGCTTGGGTTAACAAAGTTACCAGATCTCTAATGACAACAACAATAATGTAACAATAATCAGACCAATATCCACTAAGAAACTTTCTTTGCGAAAACAGTACATGTACATGTGCATGTACTCTTGATAGTCTCCTGCTCTAGGCAATTATTTTATGTACATGTCAAATATTTTGGGCCAATTACAGAACAGAGCACTCAGTGAAATATATACGGATTTTCTCCATCACTATCTTGGCAAAACTTTCCAATAATGGTGATGGACAGTAACTCAACCATAAAATTTATCACATGACTGCGCATTGTCTGCTAAACCAAGCTAGTACTATCAAAGCAGTTTTATGGCATTCGCTGGCAGTGCAGCTCAAAACAAACACTGACAGGCACGTATTATTTCAAGTTTATTGGCATGGTGATTCTGAGGCAGTTTTTGAAATTCATTTAATTTGAGAATCAGTAAGTCTTTGCTGTGCGCTTTGTTGTTTGGAAACAATAAACAATTCTCAAATTTTTATTAAACGCTGGTGCCGTTGTGGCTTCGTACTTGTGTAACTGTGTATCCAAGAATGAAGTGCTAGGCCTGCAGCATATTGGTCATTCATTGCAAACTTGAATTTTGTGTTAGGACTCAAAGGAAGCAGAAGATACAGACCCCGAACCCATTTTTTGCTACTTTAAAGGTTAATTGATGAGATGAGAAAGATGCAGAGCAATCCATGACATAGCACAGATTCCACCATGCAAGGGGGGGGGGGTTTTTGTTTGTTAGGCGTAGAGTACACAGGAAGGGATGCCAGTGTTAGTTAAAACCCAAGAATGTAGTTTCTAACTGACTTGCCACATATATGCTGCCTGAACGGAACATTTTTAAATGTGACAATGTTTTGCACAATATACACAAAAAAATCTGTGTATATATGCCAGTTAATTTAATGCACTCTTTGTCAACATGCAAAACTGTCTTCTGAAGCCTAGCTATTCTCAGCATGTTGCACTGAAGCCATTTAACTGAATCAGGGTTTCATTAAAGATGGAAATGCAGAGGGCAGCAAAAGCGACATTAAATTATGTTTTATTCTATCTATCCTATCCTATATATACATTTGCATTGCTATTATAATAGGGGTTTCATATTACGAGCCATTTCGCAAATTGAAATTATACCATGTGATCTCTAATGCATATCTTGGTGCTTTTAGTGTCTCGTGTTATGGTTTCTCCAAAATCATGTTTCTGCAAGCATCTATTCTGTTTAATATTATATCAGAAGTCAGAAGTCAGAAGTCAATAAACTTTTATTTGCCAAAAAAAAAAATTAATTAATTAATACTTTTTAGAAAATAAAGAAAAAAAAAATATATATATATTAAAAAAAAAAAAAAAATGGCAGGAGACCCCCCTAAGGCAAGAAAATGCCGCTAATGGTGGGCCACCTTTGAGACACCTGGAGGAGACATCAAGCACACACATAGAACACAGGTAAGTGAGAGCTATAAGATAAAAAATTAATTTTGGCAGACATAACAATTGACATTTGAGCATTCACTACTGTAAGAATTAATCATCATTTCCTTAACTGAATACTTGTAGCTTTCCATACAATGAGAATAAATTCTTATTCTAAAGAAATCACTTAATGCATTATAAAAAATTGGAATTTTGTATCTAATAGCTGACATGGCAAAGTTATGTTTCAGATCATATCAGATCATATCAGATCATGACAGCTGCCACATTATCTATTAACTTCAGTCTGATATAATCATGCTGTATTTGCAGTTCAGTCTCCTGTTGTGACAATATTTAAGAACATAATTATGACAACAGAAGATTACAAATGATTGGAAATAGACCCATTAGTAAAATCCAGATTTCATTGCATCATAATTAAAAGAGAGATTGATGCACAATTAGGGTTGACACGAATCTGCTCTGTCATTAAAAAAATGTTTAGCAGAAATCAACCATGAAAACTTGGCACAGACAGGAAATGAAAAAAAGAAAAAATTCTTTTCCAATTTTATGATGGAAGATTTTAAGTTTTAACCCTTGAGAACGGCAATAAAACATTTTCAGGTATGATTGCTGTTAGATATTTTATTGACAGAAAATTGTTAAAGGAGAAGATAGCTCGATGATTTAAGAGAAAGCATGAAAAAAAATCGTCTGGCATACAAGTGACAAGTAAAGCATAAAAACAAAATATAAAGCATAAAAACAAAATATAACATATAAATTTAGACAAATGCTTTTGCTCATTTTTGCCTGTCCAGAAACCCGTGCAAACTCATTTTCACACCTTAAAAATGTGTGTAGAAAGTAAATGCGAAATATTAAAAAATATGAAGCTGACACCTCTTGTATATATACGTACACTTAATGCCAATTAAGAAAAGTGGAGGATACAGCATTCAGTTTTACATGTTACATTGTTTTTATTATAGTGTATGAAATGTACTGTCACTTAAACAAATATGTACAGTGTAAATGCCAAATGTTAAAAATTTGTAGTTGTCACTTCCTCTATTCTTATTCTTTTAAGGAACATGAAGTTTCTGCCCATTTGTGACAGTGTTTTCTATCGTAGCATATGAAACATGCTGGACATTACTAGTTTTAATAAAGTTCCATACCTGTTTGCCTGCTTTTGTGGTTAAAATGCTGCATTTTGAAAACTTCAGATAATCCATATAAATTTCGTATGTATTATCCTGTTTTTATGACAGCTCCAAGGTCAGCCGTAATCAGTTCTATAACATTTGGCGAACGTTCTAAATTTAGAAGCCTCAGGTTCTCCAACAATCCTGACGACCACAGACAAAAAATCTTGGCTCGAGTTTTTAGTTCAGAAACATCTTAAACAGTGCTTCAGTATATTGGATATTGCTACCAGCAATGCAATTTATAAGTATTGCAAGAATCAGCTGAGTGGAATGGCCCAGCTCAACATTCCACTTCAGAGTGAAGCAACGGCTCTCTGTGCAATGACAGTTGATGCAGAGAGCTACAAAGCAACTTGGTGATATTGCTGTTTGCTAGAATGTGGTCTGAATGGATCAGAGTCTGCGAAAAGTGTCGGTTTGTGGGAAACCAGACCAGGTCCTAAGTCTCAGACCTCCTTGCACCTGACTCTGGTTTGTTTTGGCTTACTTCCTCTGCCCTTGACCAGGTCAGGTTCTGAGATCTCAACACACTGTAATCCACCAGACAATTTGTTATCTTTTCTGTTGTAATTTTATTTGTAACATGGCTTTTCTCCATCATCTTAGAAAGTTTTATATCATATGACTTTGCAGCATTGTTTGCTAAACCAAGTTGGTATTATCAAAGTAGTTTTACGGTTTTCCCAGGAAATCCCAGCTTAGAACAAACACTAGCTTCCTTTTGCTTATTTCAATTTATTGGTGTGGTGGTTCTGAGGCAGCTCAATTCATTTAATTTGAAAAACAGTAAATCTTTGCTGGGCGCTTTGTTGTTTGGAAACAATAAACAATCTCAAATTTTCATCAAACATTGGTGCTGCTGTGGCTTCCTACTTGTGTTACTCCAAGAGCACATCCCAGAATGAAGTGCTATGCTTGCAACATATTGGTCATTCATGGTAAACTTGGCATAACCTTTATTATAAATCAGCATGTTATCAGAGAGAGAGAGATATGCTGTAATGAGCAATGGCAAGATATTGTGATTTTTTTCATTGACCTCTCATGTATCCATTACAAATAAAGTAGATCACATTGCAAGTAAAGTGGATCACATTACAAGTAAAGTGGATCACATTGCAAGTAAAGTGGATCACATTACAAGTAAAGTGGATCACATTACAAGTAAAGTGGATCACATTACGAGTAAAGTGGATCACATTACAAGTAAAGTGGATCACATTACAAGTCAAGTGGATCACAATACAAGTAAAGTGGATTACTTTTAACATGTATGCCAAATATGTGTCACTAAATAAATGGATATTTAGTAGGGGAGCATGTGAACTTACAAACTAGGGTTTCAGAATCACAGGCTTTTAAAACTGATCAAGTAAATTGTTGTTTTTGCTCCACAATCTCAGCCTATATATTGGAAGATATGCACAGAAAAATATCAAGGTTGGAAACTTGCTGCACTCACATTAAGCCACATCCGTGTTCCAGCTTGTCATTACATGCTTGTAAGGTCTGCATGTAGTCTTTATAGAATGATAGTCTACATGATATACATACATTACTGAATTCTTCTTTGTTCTTGTCATGCACTTCACGTCAAGTTCTAGCTGTGATCACTTGGCACCCGACCACGGCTTTCTGGGAGATATATGGTATTTTCTCCATCAGCAACTTGGCAAATATTAGCAGTAGCTTTCCAATAATGGTGATGGAAAGTAACTCAGCCATGAATTTTATCACAGTAACTCAGTCATGAATTTTGTCACTGGTCTTTGCGGCATTGTCTGCTGTACCAAGATAGTACTTTTATATAGTTCCATAGTATTCCAAGAGAATGCCAACTTAGAACAAAGACTGGCTGGCACTTGCTTATTTCAAATTATTGACATGGTGGTTCGGGGCAGCTCAATTCATTTCATTTGAGAAACAGTAAATCTTTGTCCTTCTGTTGTTACGAAGTAATAAACAATCTCAAATATTCATCAAACATTGGTGCTGCTGTGGCTTCCTATTTGTGTTACTCCAAGAGCACATCCCAGAATGAAGTGTTCTCCGTGCAGCAATTCAGTCATTCATTGTAAACTTGGCACTATGATAGTGCACTAGAACCTTACAATAGATGAATGAGGAGTACTTACATTCAGCTGTTAGTGGCCATCAGTGACCTCACAGCAAATACATTGAAATGAGGTGTCAAATTGTCATAAGGCAACTTATGACCTCGCTGATGAGTGGTGCGACACTTTAAATGCCTTCTCCCGGTAGCATTGCAAGTATAGGGTATGACTTCATTGAATGCTTTTGTGTAAGACAGAACATTGTAGAATAGGGATGTGACCTCACAAGGAACATTCCAGTGCTTTTCTGTAAGCACTCGAGTTTCGTTTACTGTAATAACAAAATCACTATTTGAAAGCCTCATATACTATTTTTACATAAATTTAGAATTATTTTTGGATGTAAACTCCCTTCATTTCCCTATTTCACCGCAGTAGCTACCTGAGCTTAATGAGCTTAACACTGTTTATATGAGCTTTTAGTGGCAACATGTTCTACCCTATATGCCTGCCATTTGAAGCACCTATGGTTGAACAAGATCATTATGTGCTCCAGCACAAGTTGCCAAAGTTATACATTTCTATGAAAATAGCTTATAGGCCTACATTCAATACTTATGAGCATTGAGCAAGATTGTAATACTAATATCTTAGCCCACTGGAAACATTCAACTGAATCAGGGTTTCATTAAAGATAGAAATGCAGTGGGTAGCAAAAGCTTTAGGCATATATTATGTTTTTACATTATTTATTCAATATAATATATTCGCATTGCTATTATAATAGGGGATTCATATTACGAGCCATTTTGCAAATTGAAATGATATCATTTAATATCTATGACATATCCTGGTGTTATTACTTTCTCATGTTATGGTTTCTCTTGAAATCATATTTCTGCAGCAAGTCTTCTATTCAGCAAAAGATTATATCAGATCATGACAGCTGTCATATTATTTAAACAACTTCAGTCTGTTGTCGTGACAATATTTAAAAGCATAATAATAGCAAAATATGATTATAAAAGATTCATTTTTCATTGTTGCAAAATTGTTCAACATATTAACCAAGAAAACGCGACACAGAAATCAAAGAAAATATTTTACTCCAACGTAATGATGGAATATTTTGATCTTAAATTGTTGAGAATGGCCATAAAATATTTCCAAATAATGATTGCTGTTAGATTCCTTACAGACAGGAAATCATTTAAAGAGGAGATAGCACCATGATTAAGAGATATTAGTTTAAGAGATACCATAATTTAAGAAATGCCACAAATTTATACTTTTTTCTTGCATATAGGTGACAAATCAAGCACAAACAAAAATTGAATGTTAGTTTTGACATATAGACAAATACTTATGCTCGCATTTGCATGTCCGAAAACGTGTGCATGCTCATTTTCACACCTACACAAATTTGTCTACAGCATAAATGCCAAATGCTGAAAAATATGCAGCTGGACACTTCTTGTGTTTACGTACCCTTTAGGCTACATGTAAATAAAAAAAGTGGAGGATACAGCATTGAGTTTTTTACATGTTACATTGCTTTGTTATAGGGTACGAAAGGTACTAAACATTACTATTTTTAAGAAAGTAACAATACTATTTAGTTTTTACATATAGACAAATAAATGGTTGTTTCTTCGAGTTCAAAAACGTGTGCATACTCATTTTCGCACCAACAGAGATTTGTGCATACAGTGCAAAAGCCAAATGTTGAATATATGTTGCTATCATTACCAGGTCCTGTATTCATTTAGGCTGCATTTAGTTCAATGTGACAGTGTTTTTATTACTCTAGGCATAAGATACATTGAACATCACAAGTCTTTAGTAAAGTAACAATTCCTTACCTTTATCGACCTGCTTTTGAATGTTTAAATGTTATAATAATCCTTCTGATATTCCATGTTAATTCCATATGTTATCCCTTTCTGTAAAAGTTACTCTGCTGTAATCAGTTAAATGACATTTATCAAACTTAAGTTTAGAAGTTACTGAGTACTCCAACAATCCTCACCAATTACATAATTAAATTACACATTACTGCTCTGTGTTAGATTTTTCAGTTCATAACCATCTTAAAGTGTATTGGA
The DNA here is from genome assembly GCA_026936325.1 of Platynereis dumerilii. NCBI lineage: Eukaryota > Metazoa > Annelida > Polychaeta > Phyllodocida > Nereididae > Platynereis > Platynereis dumerilii. The sequence goes on from JAPTHN010000004.1 coordinate 19,816,281, forward strand.
TATTTCCCACAGTAACAAGAATCAGCTGCTTGGTATGGCCAGCTCAACATTCCACTACTGTGTGAAGCAACGGCTCTCTGTGCACTGAGTGTTGATGCTGAGCGCCACAAAGCAACTTGTTGGTGATATAGCTGTTTGTCGGGAAGCGCTCTAAGGCACCTTCTTGTGAGCCAATGGGAGGAGGCCCAAGCATGGACAAGACTTATTTTGAGTAACTTTTGAGAAAAAGTGATATTATAAACACTCATATCATCAATAATAATGGTTAATGCATTAGATAAATAATTTAGAGGTCAGAACTTCAGAATTAGATGTCTAACTAACTTAGACCTCAAATGTTTCTCTATAGCTTTATTTTATTTTTGGGGGGGGGGCAGTGATTGTATCAAACGATACTACATGTGTTAAGTGCCTTGTTTATGTCTGTTTCTTTTTAAAAGGCACAGTTCATAACTAGGCATTAACATGCATTATCTGCCAGTTAATGTCCACTTTTTCACATATTGCGAGCATTGTGTTGAGGTCTCAAGAATGTAAGGACATTGCAAATAGTTGTCAGTAACTAATCAGTTCTTGAATTCGATTACAGCATTTAGATGTGTTTTGTAGTCTTGTTTCACCTATAATGTCTCTGAGAGAGCCAAATTTATGGCAAAGTGGTTTTTGCTTGAAGAAGAGATGGTCGTTTCAAAACAACCAATGGTTTAGTGAAACATCACCCCATGTAACAGGTGGTACATACTGAATGGGAAGATCCCTATGTTGTGATACCCATTCTATGCTACTCCCATGTCAATTGTAAGAATTAAGTGCTATGCTTGTTCTACACTTCACCATCCAAGTGAAAGGCTACGGCAATTCAGCAATGACACACTAATGCCCTCGGATATTGACCTCAGAGCTTTTAAGAAGCGTGGAGATAGGGAATTTTCTATGCAGGCACTCTATACGAGGGGCGTTCAGAAAGTTCGAGGCTTTTTTTCATATGGATACTTATGTTCAATCTAGAACTATGAATTTTTTACAGGATAAAATTCAGTATATTTGGAATGGATTTCCGAAATTTTGGACGTTTTGGACATTTTTAAGTCATTCTGTGGTTGCCATGGAAACAGAAGGTTCAGCTTCTTGGGGCAGGTAACACTGAAACCAAGAATGCCAAGAAATTGTGACTGTGAGAGACTTTTCCCTGTCACTTGTATTAGTGAGATTGAGAATATTTGATACAAGAAATATGGTATTAGCTTCCAAATATGCTTTCAAGCACAGCAAATGTTTGTATTCTTACACTGAACCCATTTAGGAAAGCACTCCTACATGGGTCATTCCATGTCAAATCAACAAATTTTCCAGAAATTTTCCACCAACCCGTCTGCAAATTGGCTGAAAACATTATAGAATGTTTGCGATCTCAAAGAATGAACTTCCTGAAAATTTCAACGTATTCAGTCAATTTTCCAGGATTTGGCAGAGGTTTGAAAATTGCTGATTTTACCAGTTTTTCAGACCTCGTTTTGACCACAATTACACTTTTTGCTCAATAAATATGTTAATAATCCACCTAGAACATTTAAATTCGGGATCTACACTAACTGGACAATGGCAAAGGTCCATGGGTTGACACCTAGTGCCTTGTTAAAACGGTAATGCAGCTATGGCCTTGTTAAACTACCCCCTCAAAAATTAATGTTCAGTACAATAAAATTCATATCTCCAAGGGTATACTCGGTATAAATATGAAACTCCTAGGATATATTCTGCATATGTATGGTCAAATAATACTTGAAAATTGGAGATGTGTTCAGCTTCATTTTTTTAATATAAATTTTTGAAAAATATTCTATGTATTTGGCTAAGTCCAAAGCAAAATCAGCTAAATCTCAAGGGGTATAGGTGGCATACACCTAAAACTTTTTAATTATATTTCGTGTATGTAGGGTATAATACAGGAAAGAATTCAGGAACGTGTTCAGCTTACTTTCGGTTCTGTGGAATTTTGAATATTTTTATATCTGTAACAGTAGTGCAACTGGCAAAATTCTGCAAAACCAAAAGTAAGCTGAACATCTTCCTGAATTCTTTCCTGTATCATACCCTACAAACATGCAAGACAACCGGAAATTTTCAGGGATGTGTCCCCTATACCCATTGATCTTTCACTGGATTTGTAATGGACTTAGCCTGACATATAGAATAATTTTCAAAAATTAATATTAAAAATACGCGGCTGAACACATCGACAATTTTCAGGAATTATTTGACCATACATATGCAGACTGTATCTGAGAAGTTTAAAGGCGGTCTCTAAAATACCCTTTACAGAAGGGCTACTCGCCAGTTGCACTTCTATTACAGATCTATATAATATTCAAAATTCTGCAGAACCGAAAGTAAACTGAACATCTTCCTGAATTCTTTCCTGTAGTATTCCCTACAGATATGAAAGATAATAAAAAAGTTTCAGGGGTTTGCCACCGATACCCCTTGAGATATAGCTAGTTTTGCTTTTGGCTGAGCCTAAGACAAAGGATATTTTTCAAAAATTTATATTTAACAAACGAGGTTGAATACATCTCAAATTTTCAAGAAATATTTGACAATACTTATGACAAATATATCTGAGAAGTTTAAAGGCTGTCTCTATAATACGCTTTGCAGAAAGGCTACTCACCAGTAGCACTACAGTTACAGGTTAAAAAATATTAAAAATTCCAAAGAACCCAAAGTAAGCTGTACACATTCCTGAATTCTTCCCTGTATTATACTCCACAGACATGGAAGATAATTAGAAAATTTGAGGGGTATGCTACCAATACCCCTTGAGATATAGCTAATTTTGCCTTTGACTTAGCCAAAGACATAGAGTATTTTAAAAAAAATTATATTAAAAAAATGAAGCTGAACACATCTCCAATTTTTAAGTATTATTTGACCATACATATGCAGAATGTGTCCTGGGAGTTTCATATTTATACCCGATATACTCCTGGAGATATGAATTTTATTGTACTGAACATTGATTTTCGAGGGGGTAGTTTAACAAGGCCATAGCTGCATTACCGTTTTAACAAGGCACTAGGTGTCAACCCATGGACCTTTGCCATTGTCCAGTTAGTGTAGATCCCGAATTTAAATGTTCTAGGTGGATTATTAACATATTTATTGAGCAAAAAGTGTAATTGTGGTCAAACCGATGTCCGAAAAACTGGTAAAATCAGCAATTTTCAATCCTTTGTCAAATCGTGAAAAATTGACTGATTAAGCTGAAATTTTCAGGAAGTTCATCCTTTGAGACATAAAACAACATATAATTTTTTCGGCTAATTCGCAGACGGGTTGGTGGAAACCACTTGTTGATCTGACACGGAATGACCCACATGCCAGATTTGGCGAGGGAAATTCAGGAGGCAAATGTGTGTTTCCCTGACTACATGAGGACTTGTGAGAGAATGGATTCACTAGTATGAACAAGAGACCAAAATGGACAGCATTATCCATCCTAGCTATTCCTGTGACATGTTGCTTTATGTAAGTCCTGGTTTTCCCTTACTTTAGTCCATGGGGCCGATAGTTTCAGGTGCCGGAGGAGAAAAGGCTTTGGATGACCGAAATTCTTTTACAGAACTTTGTTTGGAGGACTTCAATGAACGTTTACTTCAATGGGTCAGGCGTATGAATCAATCCTTTTGGTGAGCTTTGGAGTATTTTTTAAGGCTAATATAATATTTCTTGTGTCACATATTGTCAATCTCACTAATGCAAGTGATAGAGAGAGGTCTCTCACAGCCAAAATTCATGAGCTTTAGTGGTTTCAGTATTATCTGCCCAAGAAGCCGAACTTTCAGTTTCCATGGCAACCACAGAATGACTTAAAAATTTCCAAATTGTCCAAAATTTTGGAAATCCATTCCAAATATGCTGAATTTTATCCTATAAAAAAATTCATGGTTATAGATTGAAAATAAGTGCCCATATATAAAAAAGCCTCAACTTTCTGAACGCTCCTCGTACATTGTGTGCCGTTTACTCTATGCAAAGCAACCTAGTTAATCATAAAATCCCGAATTTTGGAAACATAATGTGGTTTTTAAAGTGATTGAAGGCTGATTGTTCTCATATTTATTTCAAACAAGACTTGTTAGCATAATGTTTAGCCCCTTTTTGAACTAAATATTACGTAACTTTCAAGCTGGCTAAATAAAGGAGATCACAAAAACCAAAAAAAAAAAATTCATCAGAGCTCTTTGCATATTTGTGGTCCATGGAGAAACAAATTTTCTATTTACGAACTGGTTTGCTACTTCATTCACAGAACTTTACCTGTTGGTTTCCTAATATTCTAATTAGACGAGTATCTAAAGTTATGATTTGTTTGTTTATTGGCATCTATGCTGAAAGGTTTGAAATGCACTGAATCAATTGATTATATAATAAACTGACACAAACAAATTATAAAAACCTTTTTAATCCAGGGACATCACAAGCCCAAGCTGAAAGTTAATTTTGAAACTGTTTGGACTGCTAATCTGCAACGATCTATAAGGGTGTTCACAAAAAGTTCACTGCTATGAAAATCAATATACAGTATTTGTATAGATCAGATTGACACCTAATCGATGCATAATTTTTAAATGTAGTTAAAACGTGTTTGTATCATATTAGGGTGCAGAAATTTTACCTGTAAATGAATCGTCCTTAAAAGCAAACATTATAACTCCACACGCTCCTCTCTTAAAAGGCAAACAGATACACATGATAAGATAAATAACAACAAAAAACTTATGGAAGAAAAGTTTCTTACCCGATATTTGATGGAGAGGGTGGTATCTTCGGTTCAGTATATGTGTCAATATTCAAATGTATTAAAGTGAAGTACACCACGGGTTGATAAAAATATCCAGAAATGACAATGTAATATGTCTTTCAGTCTGTATAGTATTTACCTTAAAAAGTCCAAAACAATGAGGTACTACTCTATGATGAATCACTGTGACTTGCACTGTTTTTACAGTGAATGATGTCTCACACCAAAAAAATTGTTTTCGTACAAGAGGATAATATTACTGTCCTGCGCACAGGTTGATTCGACTACTCAACGAGGCTACAACTAATTTTGCTCGGTTTATAAAATGTAACAGCAAGCCAAAAAGAAAGACTCTTGCAGCTCAAAGTCTCACCATTGAGTGAGGCAAAAAGTTCTCTATGCACTGTCTGTGATAAATGCCCGCTGACTGCAGATTGAATATAAAGCAAATGCCAGCAATGCTGTTTGCAGCTTGTATGACCACTGATGATTTGCCAGAAGTTTCATGTGCCTGGCAAAGTGCAAGTCCAGTGCAGTGAGCCTTGTTCAATGTTCCAGTAGTTAATGATGTGCTGGCTCTCTTTCTCAATAGGCTGTGCTGAAAGCCTGCTGACTGACGATAGCTACTGCAGTGACACTGTTCAATGTAGTATTTATGGCTACTGATCACTCTTTCTGTGGATCAAGAGTTCAAGACAAGTGATCAAGACATGTGAGAGTCCTGAGCAGTACATGTCTTGCTCAAAGTTCCAATACTGAATGATGTGAAGGCTCCCTGTGCCACAGTCTCAATATGCCATGCTGAATCCTGGCTGACTGTAGATAGCTGCTGTAGTTACACTCTTTGTAGTTTTAGGGCTACTTATCACTCTTTGTGAATCTAGACAAGTGAGAGCTAGTCTAGTGAAGTTTGACTTTCACGAAGTTCCACCTCCAAATGGTTCTGCAACTCTCTGTTCCAGCACCCTGTACTTGTAGCCTTACAACTTGACTAGGAATTTAGAAGTTTGAACAGTGCACTACACTCTTAGTTCGCAGCTTAATGATGCTACACTACACTTCCCTGTGGACTGTCGAACATTTCGTATACCACTGTACGGAAACAGGCAACTCCCAACTTAATGGCCTCAGAGTGAGAGCTCTGTTTGGAGTGCTTCGTTCAAAGTTCTGTGGCTGAATGATATTGGAAAGCTCTCTAATCACTGTCTATGTTTGATCGCCGCCTTTTCTGACATTGTTCTGCATACTAAAGGACTGGTCAACACCCTGGATATGAGTGAGAACTAGACTGGATAGTTGGAGCTCTTTTAGTGTGCTCGCCTCAAAAGTCCTGCAGCTGACTGATGTGAAGGCTTGTGCACTGTCAATGTTAAATTGCTGCTTGTGACATATTTTTGCTGTCGTACTGCTACTTAAAGACTGGCCAACACTCTTACTATCAGCTTAGTACTGAGCTAGAGAGCGAAAACTGTTCAGTTCGCCCTGCTTACAGTTTCACTGCTGATCGCGCTGAACGATGCAAAGGCTTGCTATATACTGTCTGTGTGTTGAATGGCCCCTGACGTGCTAATTGCAGATTGCTGCCTTTATAATATTATCTCTATAGAGAAGACTGACCAACTCCCAACTTGTGGGCCAACATGTAGAACTGTGCTTGAGAATAAGAACTCTGTTGAGTGTGCTCCTCTCACAGTTGTGCCGCTGAATGATCTGAAGGCTCTGTGCAATGCTTTCTTTGTATCTCTGGTAAAGACTCCCAACTGGTGCGGTTAGAACGGGGCTGAAGAGCAAGAGCTATACGCAGTGTGTTCTGCCTGCAGTCCCGCTGCTGAATGATGCGAAGGCTCCACACACTGAGTGCTGATGCGGAGCGCCACTCAGCTACTTGTTGGCGCATCAAGGCTGTTTGGTGGGATGTGCTCAGAATGGATCATTTGGCTGCAGCGGCTGATCTATGAAACAGGCCCATAAGCTGTGCTGCATGCACCACAACTATTTAGCCGACTCAGTGCTGGTCTTCATAAACTTCAGTCGGAAACCAGAAGCTTCACTTAAATGTGTCCAGATGACAAAGATTCTAAAAAGTAATCATCAGAAATGAAATTAGAGCTCGCTACAAAGTTGTCAGTGATGTCAATATTTTAGTTTATTAATACATTATTAGAATGCCCGTTGGATAATTGGAGATTACATAATACAATTGAAGTTGGGGAAAACGTGAACAAAAGAAATGATTGATCTTATATTTGAGGCAAATGTAGCTTAGTGATATTTGCATTGCATGGTAGTACTGAAGGCATAATTACAAAACTGTGGATCATAATAAAATGCAAGATGGAAAAATGACCTTGCTGGAAAATGTTAAGAAATGGTTCTGGCAGATACTAGCAATGACTGGCATAGCTAAAATATTCAGAGTTAGTTAACCAAAAGCACATTTCTTTTATATCATCTTGTATTCATTGTGTTGCCAAATGTAATTCTGCCAAAAAGAGGCTGACAGTGGCAAAGAGATTTTGCTAATTTCCAGGCTGCCAGATGTGTTCATTGTTAGTCTGAAAAAATACCGGTAATAAGTTTGCTTCGTGATGACTGCCTCACAGCATCCATGATTCTGCAAATGTTACTCATTATCAACCATCAATGACTTGCAGCTCATGCAGGCTGATTATCAACTGATTAGTGGTTAGTGAGTTATGTGTTAAACATTTAATTTAATTTCAAAGACCATTTCAAAGACAATGTTCCTAAAACTTGCTAATTGCTTTGATCACATAAATCGTTTATGGCCACCCACCAAGACCATTTCCTATCATCCTTGAATTAAATTGAAGTCTGTATTAAATCAATTTATGCTTGTGTGATCTAATGTGTAATCAAATTCTGGATTGATTTCTGGCCTTAATTATTAGCACAGCAAGGGCTACAAATCTGCTGCAACCAACGCTGTAGGGTAACGTGTCGGGAAATTGATGTGATGATTTCTGATGCTGTCGCCTTCCTTCAGGTGGTCTAAAATTAAAACTCAGTCCTACTCATTTTCTTCCAGGTATTTTAAAACACTTCTAGGCTGGATGTTTTTTTCCTAGAGAAGCATTAGGCTTGATAGAAGATGTCTGAAGAACTTATCTTAAGATTGACAGACATGGTTTCACACTCAGTGGATACACTTTGGATTTAAATACAGTATGCTCCCTAGATCATTTTGCAAATCAAGTGAGAAGTCCTCCAGGGTGAGTTTACATGTAGTATGAAGCTGAATCAAAATAGGATGTGAAAAAGTGAAACTGCAGAACTAAATAAGTGTTATACATTGTATTCATCCAGATGGTGTAAATTATTTGGCATCGGTAATGGAACTATTTAAATTGGCATAACCAGGAAAATGTCTGGCCTTTTGCCTTTAAAATGGTGTGGAAAAGGTGAAGAACTTTTTGTTAGTAATTAGTCATCTTGTATAAAATGATTTACTCATTAGCTCAGCATGTAATAGTTACCCGCATGAATCTTGACCTTGATCTGTCTGCTGCCAATGATGTTTCAAGATGATTGATAACAATCAAGTGTAAGAAAAGCTGTCAATGAATATTCTTAAGCAACAATGTCTGAAATATTCTTCATTTGACATTCTTACTGAATATTACTTTTGCCATGTCTCAAACCCCAGGTCTTCCTTGCTCTTCTGACATGGCTAATGGAAACCCACTTCCCCATGAAATGCAGGCTATCATGTCTGTTGAACATAGCTACAATTGCTTTTTTATCCTCCAGGGATGTGATGGAGTCCAGAGAATTTCTTTGCCTGTCTTCAAATGCAATAAAACGGACAATGTGCTGATAGAGTTGAATCACCCCCAAATGGAGAGCTTTACTTGGTACATTGTAATTATACTTCAGTTACTGTTAAACCTCACCATAATTGTTGCCAATTGAGAAGTGTAGGGATGTAATTTGACAATTAAAATTGCATTTGAGTGCCCTGGTGCAAACTGTGAACTGATGAACTGTGAACTGCGTGAAGAGTCATTCTGTGGAATTTTAACAAAACTTTAATTTAAATTGCTGTTTCAACAGCTTGCACAAAGCTCCATTCTCTTCCATCTCTAATTCTCTGCAATAATCCTCAGGGAATGAAGCTCTTGATTGGAACAGGAAATTCAAAGGTAACTGAACTCAAAAGTACTTAAGGGGTGGCTATCTAATATAAAGATGGCAGGCTTGGAGTTACTGTTTTTTTTTTTAGATCATGGATTTCTCGTTTTACTTGATTTTTAAAGAAAGAATAATCGCGCTTGAAATATGTAGTAACTTCAGCCATTACCATGAAGTAAATAATTTCCTGCCAAAGAAAACACCAATTGTCCCCCTTGTGGAGAGAGGTGTGGTAAACATCACACTCCGCATCCAAAGATTATTTTAGTTTCCCAACAATATTAAGTTTCCTAGTCCTAGTCAATGGGCTCACTCCACTGACTCTGCCAACTCTTCTCAGGTATTCAAATGAGTTCAATAATACTTCCAGACAGAGGTGGTAACACTTCAGGTTCAGATTCAAGACTCAAGTTTATTCCAAAGTTCACAAGCACATTCAAATTACAGTGTGGCCAGGCCCTTGGCCCTTGGTCTTAAGGACCAATCACAATCCCAGCAGGCCTGTGACATCACAAGATAATCAGTCATGCATGCATCAATGTTTAGGGCTAAGTCTGGCTTCAGTGGCCTGCCTCCTGGTGGCACCAAAGACTCTTAGACTACCCTCTTCTCACCAGAGCCCCCTGGTGGCCAATTCAAGACAAACATTAAAGAGTTCACCCAGAGTTGACTCTTGGGTGATTTGATTCCCACAGCTAGTTATTTATTAATTACACCCTGGCCCTTTGTGGTGCCACAGTATAGACATACCAAGTGGGGTAATTACAGATATGCATATAAAATACCCCCTCACCCCTCTTCTCTACACAAAGGCAATTAGCAATCTACTAGACACATTATACTTGACCCTGGGGCTATGGGTCACACTGCCCTAACATAGATATAGATAGCTGATAGTTCTGTGTGGGGTTTTAACATACAACATTGACACTAGATAATAATAAGCATTGATAACAATAATTACAAACAGTTCAGACCTCAATTCTTTACATTACTACCCCGCCCCCTCTAGTGCAATGATTGCATAAGCATTGCTAGTCATGGCATCAAATACAATTTCAAAAGATTGAGGGAAGTTCCATTGTGATTAATTCCCCAAACATTGATATTAATTACCCCAGCCACTGACTGAACAAAGTTGGCTAAATCAAGTGCTAATCATGTGATCCCATCCTAATTAACATCAATGGCTGTGAGATTGTTAACAAGCATTAATTCTGTCGACATTTAAATGTGATACCAAATTCATCATGATATTGAGAAGCCAGTAGGCACAATGTTAACCTGTGTTGGGGCTTGTTGACTACAGTGTTACTGAGGCAGGTCAGGGCTGTGACACCAACATCCCCCTAGTTACATGTTTAAACAGCAATGTAAGACCAATATCAAGACAGGAGTGGCCTGTGCTAATCACTCAAAACATCTGCTAGAGTATTTCTAACTAAATATATCTAAGCAGGCTGACTTATTTATTGGGGTTTATTCACATTGTTTCTGAGCTATACTTGCTCAGAATTGTGCTAACTGCTGCAACAATCATTTAATAGGGCTCACAAAATGGAGACAGAGTGATAAATATGTGAGTTTAGGGACCGTTCAGAATTTATGACTGGGGGGGGGGTGGGAGTTTTGGCCGAGGGGGTAATAACTTTTCACACGTGTTTCAAGGGGGGGTATTAATTTTTGACAACACTTCCAAGGGGGGGTAAGAAATTTTAACAAAGCAAAAATGTTAAAAAACACGCATAAACTCATTTTATTTGGACTTTTTTATGCGCGAAAGTCCGCGAAATGACGCGAATCTGTACGCGTGGCCATTTATAATATATATGTGTGTATGGCTTTGTATGACAGGGGGGGGGTACTTAGAATACGCGTGAAACCTAGGGGTGGGGTACTAAAAATCCGCATGAAACTCAAGGGGGGGGTATCAATTTTTGACGGGAAGTTCCAGCAAAACTCCCACCCCCCCCAGTCATAAATTCTGAACGGTCCCTTAGATATTTAAATTGGATCCAACCTGATACCATAATAAATTACATTGACATTAAATGTGATTGTACTCAGCAGTTACTTTAGGATTTAACCTGACTACTGTAGGATTTAACCAGCTTACAATACACATAATATTATTGTCACAGAAAGCTAGAAGTAACTAAGGCGGGCTAACTCAAAAATCCTTGAGATGCAGTCAAAGCATGTGATGGGACTGCTTGACTAACGTGTCAGATTAGTAGATCAGACCTGTGACACCCAATAGTCCCCTAGTTACATGTTCAAAGTTTAAAGACACACATAGATCAAAGAATGACAACGGTGAAGCATGTTGACTAAAGGCAAAGTACATGACATTTGCTAATTATTGCCATAATTAGTGCTCAGTCCTTTGTCTTAAACTGCCTCCTATTTGTTAGTCAATAATATCATGTGTGCTGGTCTTCAATATGACTGACCCAGCCTGAAACTTAATTTCTGAGTCTGTAATTATCTTAGCTGTCAGATTGTTCCAACTGCACATCTACCAATGTAAGACCAAAACAAAGACAGGAGTGGCCATGTTAACACTCAAAAACATCTACAAGAGTATTACCTAACTAAATGTATCTAAAGCAGGCTGACTTATTTTTGGGTTTAGTCACATTGGTTCTGAGCAGTACTCACTTAAGTTTCTTAAATACCTTAATTGTGCATGGCAAAACAGGCAGAGATGGCAGTTAAGTATCAATTGTACCCTTATTCACCCCTATCAAACAAAAGGACCCCCTTGTCTCCTCCCCAGATGGGTCATCCATGTATGGGGGCCAGCTATTCAGCCCAACAAGGGGCCCTTCTCAAACCAATTATAAAGGTAAACTCCAATGTCAACAATTGGTTGACCATAAAGATGCATTGGCATTAAAAGGGTACAATACATGACATCAAAGATAAACATTAATGCAAATGATAGATTCATGTGTGCTAATTGCATAACAAATGTGTAATTATATAAAGTAGCATCACATCATTGTGAGCAAATCAGACATATAAACTTAATTCAATTTTGAGACTTATGTAGCACAACAATGCAAAATACATAAACCAAAATTTCAAGGTAAAAATCACCAAACGTGCCATTCAAAATTGATTAAAATGTTCATTAAAAAAACGTTTGTGGTCCATTAAATATAAGTCCATGATTAAAATTTTTTAAATTACCAAATGGATGAGTCCATTAAAATTTCTTCCTTAAAACTGTTAAAGTGTCCAAAATCATCAAATTTTAAAATATTCAGCCAGAAGTTGATTTATAAAAGTGTCAAGGGTCCATTATTCTAAATTTCAAGAGTCCTGTTTCCATTCAAAGTTATTTTCCATGATATCAGTCCATTGTTGATTACTGCTGGTGGCTGACTCTAGTCAGGGGTTACACTCCAGTGGCTACCAATTGGCACTCCAGGTAAAACTTCCTCCAAGTCAAAGATGTCTGCAGCTTCTTTATCTGATCCTTTATGGCGCTTTTTGGTTCTGGTCATCAGTCTTCTTGTGCTGACAGCTTGGCTCCAGTTCCATGCTTCCTTCAATGATGGCTCTGGGCAGCCATGTTCTTCAGCACTTGTTCCAAAGAATTCAGCAAACGTTTTCAAGCAGTCTGATGTTGGACCACTGAGTTGGTTACTGCTCTCAGTTTGGCAACAACAATGAGGCATGCTGTCAACATCTTCTTTAGCCAACAGCAATTTCATTCCAAGTTCTTCTTGTCCAATGGCCTGCTCTTCTCTCAGAATCCATTTTTCCAGCTCCTGTACAGTTAGGGAAGGGCTGGGCACTCTTTGAGCTCCTGTAAGTTCACAGTCAGGAGTCATGTTTGCTTTGAGTTCTTAAAATCTGACCCTCAGTGTCCACTTGTCCGGGTATAATCCTTGGGTGTTAACTTCCAAGTAGTTGTTATGCAATGTTCAAACACGGTGGGTCACCAGTGTGGAGAGAGGTGTGGTAAACATCACACTCCGCATCCAAAGACTAGTTTAGTTTCCCAACAATATTAAGTTTCCTAGTCCTAGTCAATGGGCTCACTCCACTGACTCTGCCAACTCTTCTCAGGTATTCATATGAGTTCAATAATACTTCCAGACAGAGGTGGTAACACTTCAGGTTCAGATTCAAGACTCAAGTTTATTCCAAAGTTCACAAGCACATTCAAATTACAGTGTGGCCAGGCCCTGGGCCCTTGGTCTTAAGGACCAATCACAATCCCAGCAGGCCTGTGACATCACAAGATAATCAGTCATGCATGCATCAATGTTTAGGGCTAAGTCTGGCTTCAGTGGCCTGCCTCCTGGTGGCACCAAAGACTCTTAGACTACCCTCTTCTCACCAATGCCCCCTGGTGGCCAATTCAAGACAAACATTAAAGAGTTCACCCAGAGTTGACTCTTGGGTGATTTGATTCCCACAGCTAGTTATTTATTAATTACACCCTGGCCCTTTGTGGTGCCACAGTATAGACATACCAAGTGGGGTAATTACAGATATGCATATAACATACCCCCTCACCCCTCTTCTCTACACAAAGGCAATTAGCAATCTACTAGACACATTATACTTGACCCTGGGTCACACTGCCCTAACATAGATATAGATAGCTGATAGTTCTGTGTGGGGTTTTAACATACAACATTGACACTAGATAATAATAAGCATTGATAACAATAATTACAAACAGTTCAGACCTCAATTCTTTACACCCTGATTACTAATAGTTGCCCCCTTAGAGTAAATGTCAAGGGGACAGGACATTAAAAAATACAGATAGCCAAGGGGCAGGGGGACACAAAATCCCATCAGGGGACTCAGGAGTCAGGAATGCTAAGTCAGTTTTCATGACCAGAGGTTGACGTAATTATAAGATAATAAGGTAGTGTTTCCACAGCGAGGAACAAAATGTTGTCTCTTAGCATGGGGCACAGAGGGTCTGTGGCTGTTTGGGTGAATCAAATTGTTTGGTCAATTCAAATTTGAACCTATCAATCCAAGAGAATTTTGCTAATGCCCAGAAATGTCAATGTCAGTGCCTCAATTTTACTTCCACATCATTCCACCCCAATGATGGCCTTCTAAGTTGCACTGTCATAGAAATACTTGTGACTCTGTCCAGTGTCCATTCCACCTATCCATGTTGGAATGTCAGGGAAATCTGAGACATCATTTTGCATTAAAAACTGGAATGCAAAGTTGATAAGATGCCGAAAAGGACCAAAGCTACATATCTATAACTACGTACCATTAAAAGATGTCCATAAACAGTTGATATGACAGCACAGGTTGTTACAACCCCTGTACCATGGCATTGCACCCTCAATGGCCTATTGTGAATGATGGAGCAAAAAGGTAAAACATTTGTCCTACTCTATCAATGCCATCATTTATCAGCCTGAAGGCTAAGTGTCACCATTCTTGTCTTTTCGTTGTACACTAAGGTTGTTCATCTTCAAACAGATGTAGACTCCTACTGCGTAAAGTGAACATGTCATAGCCGTATAACCTTTTTAACCATTAGCATCTTTGGGTCCAAGTGTGGTATCTGGCTGCTTCCGGCATTTTTCAACAAAGTTCTGCAATCTTAATATGATATGGTAAACCTATCTGAGTGTTTGGTCCATATATTTGTATAAACATTACACCCTTAACTGCCATGGCTCCTGTTCTGGCTTGAAATTTCCGTCACAAATATGCACATTTTTGTGTGAAATGATTTTTTGTTTGTTGCATGAGAAAAACATTCTCTGCAGATAGGCAGTTGTTGTTGGATGCTGTTTGTCTTGAAATAGGGCTGCACGATTGATCGAAAATTTATCTTTATCGCGATTTCAGACAGTGCGATAACGTCATCGCAGTTCAGTGCGATAAATTAATTAAAATAAATAAATAGTGAAATACACACATTATCACTCGCAGACTTGAATGCTTTATCAGGAATTAAAAGCCCGACCTTCCATAAAAAGCACTTGGATGTTTCTATCAGGCACTATGCTTTCATGTGCACACACAATTCCACGTGCAAAACTTCTTATTTAAATGAGTACATTCGTTTCGCTGCTCCAAAGTGCTCCTGGAGTAGAGTAGTTCACTCCAGATCATTCGTTTTGCACTTCCGGGAGTAGTTCGGAGTAGATTGGAGTAGAACGGAAGTACTCCAAGAAATTGGGATATCCCATGACGTAGGATTGTTTACAAAGATAGATGACACTTCAGAAGCTTTGATTTAGTGCCTAATTGCTTTTTTCTGGTGTGAATTTCCGTATTTCAATTCAATAAATTAAGAGCAATCGATTGAGGGTGTCAATTGACGTCGTAATTGACATCAATTAGGGAATTCTAATTGCTAGGGAACCCCCAAGTTATGACGATTCTAACTACTCTGTTATGTTCGATTTGGACCAACCTTGGAGTAGTTTACTCCCGGAGTAGAAACGTCACTTCCAGGAGTAGATACCTAACTTCCGGAGTAGTTAGAGTAGATCGAATCGAATGTACCCAATGAATTTGGTCAAGTAAAATGCGGATCCGAAAATGAAGTGAATTGCGGACCATGCGGACTGGGTGCGGAACGGACCCGAAATTGGTTTTATCGCTGATTTATCGTCATCGCGATATGACAGCTAGTCATCGCATATCGCACTTGATGTGTTTATCGTGCAGCCCTATCTTGAAACATGACATTCATTTTCTGTTTTCTTGTCAGTTCAATTGATGAAAACAAAAAAGGTGGTGAACAAAGCTGTGACAGACCTCCATTATTACTGACCTTCATTATACTTTAAAATAAGTTTAAAATGCATGTTACTGAATTGGGCCGTATTCACTTGATAAAATAGAGATGCAAACTCACAGATAACTCAGATTTGATGAATTTTTTTCTTCTGTTAATTGACATGTTTCCTGAACAACTGTTAACAAAAGCAATTGTTTTCATTTCATCAGTATGTTCCAATCTGTCACCTGTATAATTTAATACTACAATGTGGCTCATTCATGGCCCTAATTAGCTTGATCAATGATGAGACATGCATCTTCTGATCTTTTGTCTGTTTAAATTGATGTAACACTGATCTGCTGATGAACTGTCTTCCTTTATTGAGTTTGAAGCGTCTTCTTTCAGTTTTTTCTGCAGTATTTTCTGGCCTTTCATGCAGGGCTTCACAATTCGTGTGTTAGGTTGTATATCATTATGGCATGCCGATGTCACCAAGGACATTTTTATTCTTTATTCAACTTTGTCAATGTACTATGTACACCAAGCAGCTGAGTCCTTCAAATCCAAACATGCACTTATAGTCTGACAGGGCATTGGCTTAAGCTATACATGGATTGACTGGGTGGCCTGAGAATTTTACTTTTCACCACAACCATGACAATATTGCAGATCTCTCAAGGCATATAGTGACATACACTGTAGGAGACCCCATTTACACAGTTGGTTTGGCTTAACCAGGATTAAGGCACTTTGTAAATATCTTGATTGTTTGCCCAAGTATTATGCTGGGGACTTTTAGCCCAAACCTAAAGGGCTATGATACATAGACGCAGTCACGCAGAGACTATGTCATGTCACAAAAATTGTCACATGTTCTAAAGAGTTTTTTTTATTGTTCCACCCATATCATTGTACACCATACAGCGGATTTGCAAATTCAGAACTAGGATTTTCTGGTGAGAAGAATGCTGAGGCTATAAATGAATTGACTGGAGACTTTAACTTAAACATCCTGAAATTTAAAGAAGTTAACTATGTGAATCAATTTCTTGAGTCAATAATCTCAAATGGTTACATTCCAAAAATTACTTTTCCTACGCGTCTAACTGAAAGAAAGGGAACTTTAATTGACAATTTTTTCATTAAAATATCTGATAGACTTAATAATATTAAAGCTGGTATAATCATTAATCAAATTTCTGACCATCTGCCTTACTTTATAAGCTTAAATCTTTTAAACCGAAATCATGAAAAGAAAAAGTATGTCAAGATTACAACTTATAATAATACCACAATTCTTGGCTTCAAAACCGAATTACAAAGTCCATCTACTGCACAAAGACTAAATGAGATTCTAGGCCAAACACCTGACATAAGCTATGATCGATTCAATTCTATTCTAAAAGATTTAGTTCATAAATATTTTCCGACAAAATCTGTGCGATTTAATAAGTACAGACACAAAAAAAGTAAATGGATAACTACAGGAATTCTAAAATCTATAAAATATAAAGATAAGCTGTACCACTTACTAAAATCAACTGACACAATTGATCCTAATTATAATAGTAGGAGACTAAATTTCCAGACTTACAACAGGATTCTTAAAAGTAGTATCAGAATTGCGAAGAAAAATTATTATCATAACCAATTTGAAATGTTCAAGAGTGATATCAGAAAAACTTGGTCAACAATTAATGAAATAATGAATAAAACAAAAAAGAAGCAAGAGTTCCCTGAATTTTTCTTAATCAATGGCAATACAACTTCTGACAAAAGAGTGATTACAAACAAATTTAATCAATATTTCGTAGAAATTGGACCAAAGTTAGCAGAAGGAATACAGATGCCTATAAACAAATCGTTCAAAGATTACATAAAACATCCAATTCTGGAGTCATTTCAATTCACAAAAGTAGATACGATAACACTGATAAAAGTAATTGATTCTCTTAAGCCAAAGTCTAGCTATGGACATGATAGAATTTTGAATAAACTACTAAAATTTGTTAAATTTGAACTTGCAGATACCTTGAAAGTCTTAATTAACCAATCAATAGAACATGGTACATTTCCTAAAAAGTTGAAAATAGCTAAAGTTACACCTCTCCACAAGAAAGACAATGATCAACTATTTTCCAACTATAGACCTATTTCTATTCTTCCAAGTATATCAAAGGTCTTCGAGAGAATAATGTATAATCAAATATATGACTTTTTCACCAAAAACAAAATTTTCTACAACAGCCAATATGGCTTCAGGCAGTCACATTCCACAGAATTAGCAGCTTTAGAATTAATAGACAGAATCATTTATGAAATGGATAACAACAGAATTCCAATTAACATTTACTTAGATCTCTCGAAGGCCTTTGATACACTCGATCACGAAATTCTGATGTTTAAGCTGTCACATTATGGAATTAGGAATACCTCATATGATCTTTTGAAAAGTTATCTGACTGATCGAATGCAATATGTACAAATGAATGATATTACTTCTGAATTTCTTGAAATAAAATGTGGAGTCCCTCAAGGATCCATACTAGGCCCTCTACTTTTTATAATTTATGCAAATGACTTAATCAATGCTACTGACAAATTTCATCCTGTCATATATGCTGATGATACAACACTTTCAGCTACTTTAAATGTTTTTGAAAATGACCATGTAACAACCGCAAGTATCAATGACGAATTAAAAGCAATAACTGAATGGCTGAAATTAAATAAACTTTCTTTAAATATTAGTAAAACAAAGGCAATGGTGTTCCATACAGCCAATCGCACCATTTCATTGCCTGATCTTGTAATGGAAGAGACTCCAATAGCATTTGTAAATGAGTTTAACTTTCTGGGACTTATAATTGATAAAAATCTGAAATGGAAACCACATATAGATAATATTTCTAAAAAGATGTCAAAAACAACAGGTATAATGAACAGGCTGAAAAATTTTGTACCATCTGAAGTATTACATATAATTTACAATTCTTTAATTCTTTCTTATCTAAACTATGGCTTGATTATATGGGGTTGGAAAGCAAATAAACTGATAAAGCTACAAAAGAAATCATTGAGAATAATAGCTAAAGCAAAATATAATGCTCACACAAGTCCACTTTTTAAGTACTTCAATATTTTGAAGATCCCTGATCTATGTGCACTGCAAGATCTTAAGTTCTGCTATAAATTAAACAGTAATATGCTTCCACTATATTTTTACTCTGAAAAATTTCTTTTACATAATTATTCTCATAACTACCCCACACGTCACTCAAATAGAAACCTTCCTGTTCCTGCTGTGAGACATGACTTCGCGAGAAATGGTATGAGTTACAGGTACCCAATAGTGTTTAATGATATGTCTTCAAAATATAAGGATAAAATCTTTACTCACAGTTTTGATGGTTTTAAGTTTTATGTCAAACAGAATCTTACAGATCAGTATGAAACGAATTGTTCAATATCAAATTGTTATGTTTGCGGGTCATCAGTCTCCTCTTGTGAGCCAGAAGCTGTCTTGCATTCAGGTAGGTAAAGCATTGCCTCATTATCTCTAACATCATTTCACTTTCTTAATCTTAATTGTTTTATTTACAAATTACTTTAAAAAAAACAGAGATTGTCATGGTTTCATCAAAAAAAGTAAGCACTTACAGCATTAAACTGTAAAATAATATCCTCTTCAATACATTAAGAATAATTTTAATAATATTTTTACACAAGGTGGCCCTCCGATAGCGACAAGTATTTTGTCTTTGGAGGTCTCCTGGCTCCTTAATTATCAATTTTTCTGTAAAACTACATACTGTACACTGTAAGAGCTAAATAAAATATGTGTCATTGTCATTGTCATTGTCATATTGCAACCTTACTCCATTGTCATAAACCTGCAGAACACTGTTAAAATATTATCCAGATGTGATAGTGCAAAAATATTGTAAAATAATACATAATACTCTTAGAGCCCTAGGAATTGTAACAGGGTCGAATGAATTTCTTTGCCTGTCTTCAAATGCAATAAAATGTCATTCTCTGGTACTTTGACAAAATTGTGAAAATGGCCTTATTTAAATTGCTGTTTCAACAGCTTGCACAAAGCAGTTCATTTCTCACTCTCTATGGGGCGTGCGTTTTATAATCGGGAACGGGGGTGAGATTTTTGGAGGTTTCCTCGGTAGGAAATGATTCATTTCACACGAGAAGGAACTCAAAAGAACATGGAGACATGAAACCGCATCAAGCGTCTCTGATTCCCAGTCAGCCTTCACGACCAGCTACTGAAGGCAGATGTAATGAGATGGAAGTTATGATGTTGTTTGTCAATTGTGAAACACACAATTGTGACTTATATAAGGTGCTTTAAGGGTCTGGGGCAGATTTCACAAAATGCAAATGCTGCACAATGACTTACCACAACTTGGTCCACAAGTTACATTAGCACAATGCTGATATTTCAGTTACATTAGCAGTTACATTAGCAATTAAAAAAACAGCTACCACCTAAGTTTTTTATTTTGTCAGTAATCTATATAGGTAAATAATGCACATTTTTCAATAAAATTTGGAATTCATATTTTAGATTTGCCTAGATAGCGAGAACACTGAGAAATTCCGATGTTAAAATTGACTAGACATCAATATTACTGGTGAACCAGTAATGAGCATTCACCATAAGAAAGGATTTACTTTATTATCAACTTGACTTTAATTCTTCATATTGACGTTTATATTGACACTTAAATTGACTTCATTTTGACTTTCATATTGACATTCACTGACATTCATTTGACCCTGATATCAATTGACAGTGATGACACTGATAGTGACACTGATGACACTGATATCTACACTAATATTGACATTCATTTTGACATTCATTAATTTCGACATTCATGTTGATATTCATGTTGACATACATATATATTGACATTCATATTGAAATTCATATTGACATTCATATTGAATTCATAATGACATTCATATTGAGTTCATATTGACCTTAATTTATTCTTTAATTCATTTTATTACATGACCACTATGCTAGAGCGATGCTGATTGGCCGAAATCAGTCACATGATGCCATCATAAAAACTCATATTGCATGGTTCGAATGCGATATGAGAAAAAAATTTAATTTTTTTTTTCAGATTTTTTCATATTGCATGGTTAGAGTGCAATATGAGTTATTATTGAAAAAAAAAAAATCCAAAAAATTGTTTTCCAATTTTTTTTTTTAAATAGGCCTACTAAAAAAAAGATATTTTTTTTCACACTCATTTTTTTTTCCGAATTTTTTTTTTAGATACATTATTTTGGAAGCATAGTGGTCATGTAATAAAACAAATACGGCACTTATTATCGTGCAATATGAAAATTTATTTGCACTCGTAAATTCATATTGAACTCGGGCTGCGCCCTCGTTCAATATGAATTTCCTCGTGCAAATAAATTTTCATATTGCACTCATATCATGCCGTATTTGTATACTATTCTGCACTTATCTCATTTCTTCATTTTTCCCGTCGTTGACTGGTGATGACCTTGACAAGTGATGAACTTCTTCACAAGGTCAAATATATTTTAGATCATTCAAGTTACTCTTGATTGGAAATGATAGACCACAATTGTACAACCTTGCTTGAAAAAGTTGTGAAATGTACCTATTGGGGCTTTTCATTCACTTTCTGTGACCTTGACCTTGATGTCAAGGTCATGGATGTTTTATGAAAATATTCCTCTACCACGGGGCTATATATGTTCCAAGTTTCATTGAGTTGTCTTCATTCAAAGCAAAGTTAAAAAATATTTTCACTTTTGGGCAAAATATTTTAATTTTGAAAGTCGCATATCTCAGTAACCCCTTGCATGATTTTCACCACACTTCTCGCTGCACTGGCCCATGCTATAGAGCACCTTTTACTATAATTTCATTACAGTACTGCTTGTAGTTTTCTCAAAACCGTGCGCAAACTGGTTTTCATTAAAAGGGGTTAGGGCAACTACCCCTTTTCAAAAATGATCAATTTCATGGCTGATATTTGTTCAATAGGGGTCTACTAACTTAACAGTGAAGACCAGGTGTCTCTATCTTTATTAGTTCAGGAGATAGACCTCCAAAGACAGTGACTTTGAGGTGACCTGTGACCTTGAAAAATAGGTCAAGGTCAAAAATATTTTGCAAATCATGTTTTCTCATCTAGGACTACCTATACACTTAATTTCATGTTGAAATTCCAAAAAAAAGTGGCAGAAAAATAATAATAATACGACCAAAATCAATACCATTCACCAGTGTGATGGTGAATGCTAATAATGTAACATCAGAGTCCACTGAGATGGAATGGAGTTACATTAGCAGTCTCTCTTATTTTTCCTTTTTAAAAAGAGTATACAGTTATGAAAATGATTACAAGTGGTGCCGAAAAAGTATTTAAATAGTATTTTATCAATCACATATCCTTATGTTTGCTAAAGTGTTTTCTGTTGATTCTACAAAGTGCCAAAGTTGGCATGTCATATGACAAGTAAGTTTTGCCGTCCATTATTGTCCTTATGAGAGATTAAAAAAGTATTTTTTTTTAGAGCAAAAAGCGGCATATTGGTGGATTCTTTTATTGATATTTATTCTTTAGTTCACTGATTTACTTGGTAATGGGTTTACGTGCTTCAGGAAGCAATGGATATAATAATTAAAAAAGGTGGGACAATTTAAGGTGCTCTGTGAGCACATTTTCGTGGAATCTGCCCTGGGATATATGGTGTATCTACATGTAGTTTGGTCCTTTCAAATGTGACACTACCAATCCAAGAGACTTTTGTCCATGCCCAGCGATGTGAATGTCAGTGCCTCAATTTTACTTCTACACCACCCTGCTCCAGCGACAACTTTCTGAGGTGCACTGTCATAGATACTTGTGACTCTGTCCATTCCACCTGTCCATGTCGGAATGTTAAGGAGATCTGAGACAAAATTTTGTATTAAAAAACTGTAATGCAAAGTTGATAACATGCCGAAAAAGGACCCAAGCTACATATTAATTACTACGCACCATTACAAAATTTCCATAAATAGGTGATATGCCAACACAGGTTGGTGGCTTCTCCATTCCCACAATTATATATTATGACCCCTGTGCCATGCCATTGCACCTTCGGTGGCATATTATGAATGATGAAGCAAAAGGTAAAACATTTGGCCTACTCCATCAATGCCATCATTTATCAGTATGAACTTGGCTGTAGGCTAAATGTCACCATTCTTGTCGTTTTGCTGTACACTAAGGTTGTTTATGTTCAAAAGGATGCAGACTCCTACTATGTGATATGAATCTGTTTTATAACCTTTTTATTCATTAACATGTTGGGCCCAAGACCCCAAATGTGGAATTTGGCTACTTTCAGCATTTTTCAACAAAGTTCTGCAATCTAAATATGATATATGGTAAACCTATCCAAGCAATTTGTCCATACTTGTATTATTGTTTCAATATTTGAATGATGAATTTTAATGAATTACACACTTCACTGACGCCTATCCTGCCTTGAAATTTTAGTCACAAACATGACATTGAATATTTTATGAACAGAATTTTTATCACGTCGGATTGTTCCTTGTGAAAAACTTTCACACTGGGAGACAGTTCATGTTGGATATTGCTTGGCTAAAAAATGACAACCATTTTCTGTTTTTCTGCGTGTCCAACTGCCGAAGTCAAAGGTGTTGGTGAACAATGCTCTGACAGATCTCCTTTATCACTGACCTTCATTAGACTTTAAAATAAGTTGAGAACAGACTTCCAGTTAAAGCCTTTTTTAAACAAGGAAATGCATGGACTAGAATTAGGCTCTATTCTATAGACAATGAGAGAAAGGGATTCTCTCTGATGCATCAGATTCGATGAATTTCTTTCTTCAGTTAAGTGACATGTTTCCTTCACAATGGTTAACAAAAAGCAATTGTTCCCATTTCAACAATCCATTTCCATCTATCTCCTCTCTATTTTAATGCTACAATGTGGCTCATCCATTGTCCTAATTAGGTCGATCAGAGAAGAGACATTCATCTTCTGATCTTTTGTCTGTTTGGAATTAATGCAAAACTTGCTAATTACCCTCTTTGGTGGAGTTTGGAGCATTGTTTTCCTCCTGGTCATGCAGTCCATAGACCTTCGCATTTCTTGGTAATGCCATATAAAATGTTTTCAAGCACATATTTATTTTCACTGCAACCTCATCAATGTACACTATAGGCCTACATGGCCAATTGTACAGCGTGCGTAAAACATACAAAGCTCTTTCTTGTGTATTTCGTACGTAAATCGGTTGTTATTACGTACGTACATTTTCGTAAGGATTTCATAAATGTGAAGTAGATTTTAGGACTTTAACTTGATTTTGTTTGCTGATTTTTTTTAGATAGAGCAATGTGAGGTCTAAACTTAATCAATTTTTGATAGTCATATTGCACCAAAATTGCCAGAGTAACTGAAAAGTACAGTGCCGCCTGTAAGTAAGTGAAACGCATGACATTGTGCCATTGCATCAATGCTAAACATTCTCAGCCAAACTGCTTGTGGAGGCATGAATTCTCATCGGATGAAAGGGAAACAAAGTGGGTCATAAAGGCCGATGTGTGAGGCAAGTGGGATAAAAATAGCAGCCGATTTTCTTTGCTGTAGTCGGAGTTAGGTATGGGTCAAAGTCTGTGATAAGTAAGTGAGCCACCCTTCCCTATGTTTTAACATTGGGCCTGCGTTTCACTTACTTATCAAAGACTTTGACCCCTACCTAACTCCAACTACAGCAAAGAAAATTGGCTGCTATTTTTATCCCACATGCCACACATATCGGCCTTTATGACCCAAAATGTTTTCCTCTTATCGGACGAGAATTCGTCCTTCCAGAAGTATTTTGGTTAAGGATGTTTAACATTGATGCAATGGCACAATATCATGCGTTTCACTTACTTACAGGCGGCACTGTATCTATGTGAAATTTGTATGAATTCGTACAAAATTTGTATGAAAATGTAGGTACATACTACGGATTTGCTCTCTTTTGTGAGTTTCATGCTTAGAATTTATGTACGTAATTCATATGCTGCACTATCGCTAGTGTATGCAGCTAAGTCCTCCAAGTCCAAAAAAGCATAGTCTGGCAAGGCTAATGCTAAAGCCATAAACGGAATGACAGGCTGGCTTACTACCATAACCTTACTCCATAACCATAAACCTGCAGAACAACATTAAGATAGCATCTGACATGATGGCATGAAAATATTGCATAAAAACTGTTGCATACAGTGACACAGGAGGCCTCATTTACACAGCTGGTTTGGTTCATCCTGGTTTAAGGTACCTTGTAATGATACATAGACGCAGAGACCATGTCATGTCAAATGTTCTCAAGGGCTTTTTTTGTGTGTTCTGATCATGTCAAAGTAAACCATGCTGCTGAGTAGCAATGTCTAAACATGCATAGTTGAAGCCATTTATGGATTGACTGGGTCACCCGATACCATAACCTTTTTCCATAATGAAAAATCCACAGAAAGACTGTAAAGATTACATCCAGATGCGGTAGAATGAAAACATTGAATACAACTCCTGGCATACAGTAACATATATAGAAAAATGTGGTTTTCGGATTTTCCTGAAAATATGGGAGAAGTTTGGAGTCTTTTGAGGCTGTAAGTCAAACTCCCCTGAGGGGCACCTAAGACTGTGGTTTTCTGATGCGCTGATGTATGCTACACCATATCCGATCATGAAAAAGACGCACTGAAAATCTTTTTGATTAATTACCTAAGTCAGAATGCATAATTAGGATGGTCATTTGATTGGGTCTTAAATACTTAATCATATTAGTCAAGTGACTAACTTAAGTAGTCATTTCGACTAAGTTAATTGCTACGCAGACAGCCATTTAAAAAAATTTCTTGGTGAGGCTTGAACCATCAACTTTCAACTCAGTTTAATAAATTAGTCACAAAATTAGTCACATGTCTAATTAAATTGGTCAAATAACCAACTTAATTTGTCAAATAAATTAGAAAAATGATTAATTTTATCAGACAACTAAACTAAATATGATAATGACCAACTGGATGTCAAAAGTCTAGTACTAATTAAGTTGGATGTTTGACAAATTTTTGGGGTTGAACTTACTTAATTGGTCAAAAAGATTGTTAGTGCGAAGAGGTAATGAGGAATACAATCTGACCCTGTCCAAGTTCTCATATCAGTAGTACACTCTGAAAAATGTCGGGACAAAATTGGTTTTTTAGATTCAAAGTGGTTTTTTGAAAAACCAAATTTCAATGCAATAAACCAACATGGATTAAATTTTTTAGAGTGTAGCTAGGTGCGGAAAATCAACCTCAAGGTTGGACCTCTCAACTCTTGCTTGAAATGTATATGGGGATATAGGCTGGAGAGAGGACTAGTGCTTGATGTACGATGTATATTTTCACAGGTCTACCTGCCTTATCTGACCAAGGCAGGCAGAAATGATGCAAAAAAATACGTCTAGCAGCAAAAGAGAAACTTAGATTGTAACACTAGTGGAAAACTAATAGAAGTCTTATTTTCTCTCTTTGCTTCAAATGGAACACAAAAAAGGAAAGGCAAAAATAGAGGTGGACAAGTTATAAATTAAGAGCTCAGTGAGGACTTTAGATAGAAATAAAATTAGTTTAATACATAGTTGTCAAAGCAGTGAAAGCACTGCAGTGCAATAGCCAAACAATTTAAAACACTTGTTCCATATTTATTGCTTGAGCACAGCATGAATAGTAAGAAAAAAAAAATGAAATGGAAGGAAAACGAAAGAAAGATAAGAATAAGTAAAGATCGATACACGTAGACTTTTACAGAGATACATGAAGTGTATAGATGGGTTATTTCTCATTTCTTCAGCAATTGTTCACAACAAGCAATTGCTCCAATTTCATCGATCCATTTACAAATTTTTTCATCTATTCCCTCTCCATTTTCTTCTAACTAATTAGCTCATCCATTGCCCTAACTAGGTTTATCAGTGAAGAGACATTCCTCTTCTGATCATTTGTCCATTTCAATGGATGCAACATTGCCAAATTGTCTTCTTGGATTAAGTTTGAAGCATCATTTTCTCGTTTTTCTGGCAGTCAACAGGCTTCAGCACGTCTTGACAATATATAACTATACAATGTCAATGTTTTCAAGTAGACTACACTTTTATTAGCACCAGAACTCTGCCAACATACATTGTGCAGCTGAGTCCTTCAAATCTAAACATGCATGGGGGGCACAGGGGGGGGGGCATTATCGGACCTGTGCCCCCCAGGTGCCCCCATATGAACTTTCCAACTCTGGCTAAAATATAAAGTTAGTATAGAGGGTGCCACCCTAGAGAATTGCGTGCCCCCCAGGTGCCTCCCCGCTCTAGCGGGCCGAGTTACGCCACTGCATGCATAGTCTGGAAAGGCTACTGCTTGAGCCATGGACGGATTGACTGGGTGGCATAGCTACCATAACTTTACTCCATATCCATAAACCTGCAGAAACAACATTAAGATATAATCTGATGTGATAGCATGAAAATATTGCATGTACATTGACACAGCTGGTTTGCTTTTATAAATCTGGATTAAGGAACCTTGTGTGATACATAGATGCAGAGACTATGTCATGTCAAATGTTCTCAAGGGCTTTTTTTTATTTTGTTCCAACCTTGTCAACTTATATCATACAGCTGAGTTGCAATGTTGAAACAAACATAGTCTGGCTAGACATTTACTAAGGCCATAAATGGAATAATTGGGTGGCCTAACGCTATAGCCTTACCCAATAACCATAAAACTGCAGAAACACCATAAAAATGTTAGCCAGATGTGAAAGGATATAACCTGAAAACATTATAGCGTAATGCATACCTGCTAAAGCATGGTATATAGTGACATCAATTTTGATCTGTAATTCGGACAATAACTGCGCGAGGCCTTATAGTAAGTAGAAGGACTATGCATGTGTCGCAATACTAAAAGTCACATAATATGTTACACAACGACACTGCAGCAACAACAATCTCAAATGTAAAATTGTCATGTCATCTGTTGTTTTTGCAACTGGTGGGAACTTAAACAGACCTATCTTACACCCTGAAGTGAAAACCTTGAGAAAGTAATTAATCATAGCCTCGGGTTAATCAACATCTGAACAGGCCTTGAAATATGCTAAGAGAGGAATTCAATTTACACAACAATAGTATTTTGTAATCCTCTTTTTTGACCTTACAACTGCCATGGGATTCTGCTGGATGAAGAGATGACTGGAGATTGTGGTTTTATCAATTTTATGACCAACCTGCCACTCAATGCCTGTAAATTGTCGTGAGACAAGGATTCCACTGCAAAGTTAAGGCCAGGCACAGTGGAACACCACAATGTAGGCCTACAGTATCGCCTGTGAGTTAGTGAAAGGGGTGATATTTTGTCATTGTTGCAATGCTAAACACCCTCGACCAAACTATTTGTAGAAGCATGAATTTCCCCGTCCGATAAGAGGAAAACATATTGGGTCGTAAAGGCCGCGGTATTTGAGGCATGTTTGATTACAATAGCTGCCAATTTTCTGTGCTGTACTTGAAGTTAGATACGGGTCAAAGTCCTTGATAAGTAAGTGAAACACAACCAAAATGTTATTTCAATGGGAAGGGTGGTTCATTTACTAATTCAAACGTAAGAAAGTCACACAACCAAGTGTGCAATTACAGCTCTAGCAATTACTCTGAAGAAATCGTCTTTCATGATAGAGTGGACCATTGATGTCATAGCTTGAGACTCCATTGGAACCTATGCAACTCTGATGTCATATGTGAAACTGGCCATTTCATGTTAACAACTTCATCATAGCCTTGCAACTACTGTATGTCATGGCCAAATACCACTGCAAAAACTCAGGTTTTAAGTTGGGGGGAGAATGGTTGTTTATTTGGTGACATTTAAAGTACCTAAAATTCGACCAAGCATGGTTAGTAGCATAACTGGCATTTATCACAGTTGTTCACAAAAATGCTTCAGTTCTCAATTGGATTTGATATGGAGTTGTCAAGTAAAAAATTTTGTGTACTGTTTGCAGTTTTGTTGGTTGTCTCTTTCAGTGTAAAACAAACAACTACTTTAATCCTGTATTGCATTGTTGGTTACCACAGTAACTGGTGTGAATATGCAAACATAAGGACAATTGACAGCTTTTGAGCACAGTTTGCCCTCCCCAGGTGCAGTCCAACTTTGCACCTAAGTTGTTGTTGTGGTATTATTAGCCACTCTAGGAATGATGTAGCCTACATGTAACTGCAAGGCTGTGATGAAACAGTCCACAGTGAATGCTATTGGCCACTTTGACCTATGCTATATTGATAGCATCAATTTTGCATATTCTCTGGTGCTGAGCAATGGAGCATCCACCTATGACATCATAGGTCCACTCTGGCACTGAAAAAAAAAAAACAACTGATTTCTTCAGATCAATTGCTAGAGCTGTAATAAAAGTCCCTGGGAAAAAGTTGGTCTCCCAGTGAGACCAATTCAGCAATGACTGGGAGACCAAACTTACAATGTTAAAGAAAGGCACTGAATGGAGTTAATACTCCAAGTCTAGAATAACTCGGAAACAATTCCACTCCACCTTCCATGGTTTTCCGGTAGTTGCCCCCAAACAAAAAGCCACTGACGTGTCGTACCACTCATCAATGAGGTCACAAGATACTGAATGACAAATTCACTCTTCATTTCAATGTATTTGATAGGGCATGTTATGAGGTCATCTATGGCCACCAACAGATTTTCTGTAAGCACTAGTTTTTCTTCTACTCTAACTTATCTTCTGTTCTAAAGCAACAATGTTTCAAAAACAGCAAAGTAACAACAAAACACTATGAATTGACTAAGCAGCATGGACTCTGCCTGTAGGAAAACCTTTCTTCCTAAGCCATTGTTCAGAGAGGTCAAAGAGATATATTGTACAAATAACTCATAATTCTGGACCCAAATTGAATAGGGCAAGAGGGGCAGTGTGAATAGCTTCCTGATCAACCATACACATGGTGTTCCAGACGGCTACTGACCAAACCAGAATTATCGAAATTCCTAGAGGACAAGGTACAGTAACTATACTTTATAGAAACTGCCAAATCTCTTGCTCTCGATTTGGGGGATATACCTGCTGTGACCGAGTTGGACTGTTACAATGAATGTAGGGGGAACAGGGGCACATTGGGATGCTTTTAACGTCTACTAATTTTGGTCAATGCTGAAAGCACTGAAGAACTCAGAAGTTTGCATGAATATCACCAATACTATTGAGCTTAAATGCAAGGCATAATAAACTAGACTGCACCTACCCTTTTGCAGCCAGAGAGTCGTAAAAATGACTGTCCCAATGTGCCCTGGCGTGGCACAGCCGGGGCACATTGGGACATCAATTAAAAAATCATTTTAACACTCCATGCGCAATAGATATCACATATTTGTAGTGCGTTAGACCATATGCAGTGCATTAACACCTTAGAGTGCCAATAGTTCATAACTTTAAACAGTTTTAAACATTTAACATAAACTGTCCTGGGTGCTGACATCTATGTAAGTGACACACAGTGCTTTGCGACAAATTTGTTCACAGAGCATGGCAATCCACTATACCTCTATTCACTTTGGCCTGAATACCTGTTGTGTGCTGTCCCAGGTCATTCAGTTGCCTCGGACACTAAAATTCTGCCATATTAAGTGCGTCCCAATGTGCCCCAAATTCACTGTCCCAATGAGCCCCGATATGACTTTTACACCAAATGCTAATTTCTCGGACACCAATGAGTGTGTTTATCACGATAGCAATTCATAACTGTTCGTTACGATGTATACAATTCATACAAGCACTGAGAAGGCCTCATTGTTCATGGTTTGTCCACAGAATGGTTCGAATAGAACCTGTCCATATTTACTTTAGTAGTAGGAAAACAAACTTCTGCACGCCATACTTCTGCATGTGGCTGTAATTTGTCTATAAAACCATGGAAACAACAGGATTTGAAATTACAAGATATGATGGCACTATACCATATCATATATCTTGCCAGGATCCAAGAAAACCCCACCGTCCCACAGTGCCCCGCGTCCCAATGTGCCCCCGTTACCCCTACTATGTATATACAGCAATATACATTTAAAGGCATCTTTTTGTGTGATAAACCTGTAACACACAATGTCAGCAATGTCGGAAAACCCATTGATGTGTCATTGTAATTCCATACTTTGTTGCTTGGAAATGCTAACCCCTTATTAGCACTTGCCATGTAGTTTATTCCCTTTGGAATTTGCCATTCATTAAAACAGGGCAGGAAATGTGACCTGAATTCGCTCACCCTTAACTCAGGTTGGTAACTAATTTATACACCTAGACCTCAGAACGTCCTCAAGTTAGTTAATGCAAGTTAGAGACAGATTTTTCTTCTGACTTGAGCCCAGCGTCATGTTACAATTCTACTGGCTATTTCAGCTTATGCATGCAGCCCCTCGAAGCAGATGAGATGTCAGGCTGTGAGTCCCATCCAATATACTACTGCAAAACGGGATAGAGGTTTCAAGCATAGA
This sequence comes from Platynereis dumerilii, assembly GCA_026936325.1. NCBI lineage: Eukaryota > Metazoa > Annelida > Polychaeta > Phyllodocida > Nereididae > Platynereis > Platynereis dumerilii. Next base: position 19,847,604 of record JAPTHN010000004.1, read on the forward strand.
TTTCTTTGGGAAATTTGCCACTTGTGCTAGTATGGAAAGTTGGACTTTTTGCCATGAAGTGGGTTAAAATTTGTGGCCAACTTTCCCCCGGCTTGCCAACTTTACCCCATTCTATGGTATTATTCACTAGGGTTGGCTCTTTTACTTGACAGTGAATACAATAGTGAATAGTCAGTGACTACAAGTCATCCTCGAGCTCAATGTCAAATGTGATTGACAGAATTGAATTCCTGTTGTTGATTCAAATAGTCAATGCAGAAAAGCAAGTTGTCTATAAAACAAAGTTGCGATGTCCCCTCTATCCTTCACTCTATCTCATACTGAATATGTATCCATGTCTTGTTTCTTTTCCTTTTCTTGGATTCTTCTAAAATTTGCGGAATGACAGACGACCTCCAAACATGTACAACCTTTTAAGAGAAACAGTTTTCACGTTTGGTGGTCCCCATTGCCTGTCTGCTGACAAAGTGAGTGATTTCATTTGTTGCATTTGACAGATGTACAATATGTTGTATAAAATGGGTCAAGGTGGGGTCAAGTGGCTGACATGTACAGCTTTATGTGCAAAAGCCTTCACTTTTTATTTTACTCCTAGATTTCCACTGTCTTCCTTCTAAAAGACTGGCTGATATTTGACAAAAGAGAAACACGTCCTCGACTCTTGAAGTAGCTTTAGAAAATTTTCAGGCTAACAAAACGTAACCTGGGCTGCAGAAATAACATACATGTACAGAGGTACAATGGTTGAAAGATGTATGAAATGTGATTTCCATGGCAAAGGCAAGCCTTCAATATGTTTGGAGCTGATAGTGAGTTGTCTTTTATATGGTGATATAACCTTAAAATCTAAATGTTTCGGGAGATTTTACATACAAATGACACCACTTATTTAGAATGTCACAAGTAGCCGTGAAATGTATATGATATGCTTGAGGGCTTTACATCATTAAAGTAAAATCAACATCAGAGATAAGGCAAATGATATGAAGGAAACTATCTGATTACAGGTCTCCAACAAGTCTCCAGACTGACAAAGTTCCAATTGCTACCAAGCAAAATTCACACTTGCAGACAAAGTAAATTACTGTTAAGATATCTGAAATTTGCAATAATTGTCCTTTGATTAAAAAATTAAAATACCAAGTAGACCAGACATTAAGAAGGTGGGCATCACAGGGAAAACAAATAACATGCAGACAGAGCGCTGCATATCCAATATAAAACTGCCTTGAAACCAAGCTCGACTGGTACATGTAAGAGTTGAAATCTCCAAGTTCGCAAAAACATGCTATGACGCCAAACACCATGACATGATAATGAGGTGACATGTCATGGTGTAAAAAGGTAAAACATTTGGCCAAATCCATCAATGCTGCCATCCGTCAGCCTGAAGGCTAAATGTCACCATTCTTGTCTACTCATCATTAACAGAGGTCATTCACCTTTCCAATGTGAATGAACTCATGCAACAAGATATGAGAATGAACTCTTGCAACAAGATATGTTGGGGAGACCGGGGCAGAGTAAGACACTCCTTTTAGTTGCAACACCTAAGTATTACAGAATGTTGATAGTAAAACCAGCTTAGTCCCACATGGCAGATGATAAATTTTAGCAGACTCTCCAGTAGTTTTGGGAAATATACAGACTCAAACAAGTTTAGCACAACTCAGGCTAAAGGTATCAAGCTAAAGCTAACTGTTGCAGGTTTCGAGTTTTATTCCACCAAAATATCTGTTTAATCAGCTTTTAGAAATGTTTAGAATTAAATTAACATTCATAAATGTTATCTTTAAATATTAGAATGCTTGTTGGGTTGTGCCTGGTCAAAGCAGGCCATTGTCTCATTGTGTCCCATAAGCTTGCGAGCCGGTGTTCCATGACCATGCAACAAAATGTTTAATTTGTTAAAAATGATCTGAAAATGTTGAAAATCCTGCGAACAATGATAATTGGAAAGATTGTCAGGTCTACTTGCAAAATGAAATATGTATGTGCAGTTTGTCCTTCTTAAAATCAAGCAATGAGGTGAAGTCAGTGAATCCACATTTACTGTAATCAAGTATTTGAATGGAGCTATTGGATTCAGCAGGAATCCATTCTACAATACTACAACGACAAACCAAGATTAATACAATTGTATTTATACTCCATCAAAACAGTTTTCTAATGTCCTTTGCCGTGGCATAACCAACAGATTTGTTAGTTATACCACTGTTGAGGATTAAGATAGCCTGCTGTACTACTTTTTTGCAAACAACTCAACTAAAGATGACAAGAAAGCAACAAAATTCAGTTACAAGTCATATAGGGAGTATAAGTCGCTTATACAACTCGTTTTCCCTGTATAGCTAACATTTCAGTGGTTATTTACCTCAGGCTAAATCCCTCGGTAAATAACCTCCTGAAATGTTAGTAATACACCTCAAACTTGTTGTATAACCTATACAAGTAATCCTGTCTTTTGACTCTTACAACTGCCATGGGACACTACAGGATAAAGAGATGACTCCAGATTGTGGTTTTTATGACCAACTCAACACCCGTTGCATGCAAACTGCTTTCTGTAGAGCTCTGAGAATTCCAGCAAAGGACAGTCTTGTGGCATTTGACCGTTCTCTTATCTGGTCAAATAAAAAGTTAAAGTAGAGATTTGAGAATTTCAATTTCCTCTGATTTGAGTAAATCTCTTCCATTTCATTGGAGTGCTATGTTTGTATCATTCAATGTTGAACCAGATATTACTAATTTCGAAGGTAACTGCATGTGAACATTCTGAAGGAGCGATCGTGATGAATTATATTATTCACTTATTTGATTTGCTTTAATCACTGGATTCTCAAGATGCTGCATATAATTTCTTCAGATTAATAGAATTTAGTTTGTAAGTGATTTCCTTAAATCATTTTCCATTTTTCTTTGAAATAAAAGGAAAATGGTCAAAACAATTGGAATGTTTAAACTTAGAGAATTACTGTAACAGAACAGGTGGTAAATAACTGGTAGTCTTCAGCAGAATTTTAAACCAATCTGAACCAACCTTTATCAGGATAATTGTATCTATTGATGTAGTGCATATGTCTGAATGTAACTCAGTCTTAGCTCAATCTCTATGAGGAGAAAAGGCAAATAACAACTTATGCCAAGCAACTTACTGCTGCAACATTGTAATTTAGTGTTTTTTTTAAAATTAGGTTCCATTTGATGCAACACCAAATTTCAAATATGATCAGAAATAGGGTAAAAAGTGATGTTTTCAAAACAAAAATTCTTTGATTGATGATCGGTAGGTACGTGTACAACAACTTTTTCAGTCGCAGAAACTGAAAATAAAATATTCATTACTGTCAATGAACACCTCACAGACTTTTGGACACAACAGCTGTAACAAACACTTATAAATGCTTTGAAGGTTCTTTATGTGTATGTTTTCACTGGTTAACTCGAACATCACATCATCCAGCTTATTATTTTAGGGCTTAGGGGAATATAATTATTTCATTGTCAAATCTCTCAGAGTAATTGAGGTTAAACTTTAAAGAGGAAACAAGAAAAATCTGTTAGAGATATAAAAGCACTTTGAAATATTAACTTTTGTATGAGCTCTGATACAAGATAGGGATTAAACCTCAGTGTAAGCAAGGGAAAAAATGAAACAAGAATCTGTTTTGAGTGTATTGACATCTGTAAAGTCTTACTCTAGTCTTACTAGTCTTTTCCGTCAAGATGAAGTCCGTGGCTCAAGAGGAACATGGCACCTTTGAACTGATGACAAATAAAGGGAGGACTCTGTTTAGGCTTTTACCTGTGTCTTGTTCTAACTGTAATGACATTTAATATTTTATCTATTTTTAACTTACATTTTTTAAAAATTGTTTTTAACTATTCTATCTATTTTTAATTCTGCATTTATGTGTTATAAATTTACAATTGTATTACTAAGGGCCATACTGTGAAACAGTTTTGTTCTGAGTGCACTTACCCTGATGAAATAATTAATCATAGCCTCGGGTTAATCCACTTCTGAACCGGCCTTGAAATATGCCATTAAAGGAATCCATTTCACACAACAATATATTCCTCTTTTTTGACCTTACAACTGCCATGGGATTCTACTGGATGGAGAGATGAATGGAGATTGTGGCTTTGTCAATTTTACGACCAATCTGTCACCCAATGCCTGTAAATTGTCTTGCAGGAGATAAGGATTCTACTCAGAAGATAAGGATTCTACTCAGAAGATAAGGATTCTACTCAGAAGATAAGGATTCTACTCAGAAGATAAGGATTCTACTCAGAAGATAAGGCCAGGCACAGTGGCACACCACAATGTATAGCTACGCTGCCTTTTGTTCGGGTGCAACTACCAGAAAACCGTGGCAGGTGGAGTGGAATTGTTTCTGAATTATTCACACTTCATTTCAATGTAATTGATAGGGCATGTTGTGAGGTCATTGATGGCCAGCAAACAGCTTATCTGTAAGCACTAGTTTTTCGTTGACTGTAACTCATCTTCCAATTAATCAAAAGCGACACTATTTCAAAAAGAGCGAAGCATAAAAAAAAACACTATCAATTGAATAAGCAGTATGGATTGTGCCTATAGGCTATAGCAACCTTTCTTCGTTAGCCATTGGTCAGAGAGGTCAAAATGGTATATTGTATACAAATAACTCATACATTTGGACCCAAATTGAATGGGGCAAAAGGGGGAGTGTAAATAACTTCCTGATCAACCACGCACATGGTGTTCCAGGCAGCCCCTGACCAACCCAGAATTATCAAAATTCCTAAAGGGCCAGGCACAGTAACCATAATTTATGGAAACTGCTAAATCTAATGCACTTAGTTTGGGTGAGATACCGCTGTGAACAAGTTAGGCCATTACAATGACTGTACTATGTATATACAGCAAATCATTTCTTCATTTATGAGCATCTTTTTGGGTGATAAACCTGCAACACACAATGTAAACAATATCGGATAACCCATTCATGTTTCATTGTAATTCCATCCTTTATTGCTAAGACATGCTAACCCCTTATTAGCACTTGCCATGTAGTTTATTCCCTTTTGTATTCGCCATTCGTGAAAACAGGGCACAAAATGTGACCTGATTAAGGCCAGGGGCGGACTGGCCCTATGGGTCAGAGGGCAGTGCCCTGGGGCCCAACACCTCAGGGGGGCCCACCAGCAACCTTAAAAAATCAAAATTATCAAAAATTATGTAAAGAGGTAAAAATCTAGTTCTGGGCCTAATAGAAATATAAAAAACATCAAGTAGTGGGTGGGGGGCCTTGAGATCATGCCTGGACTTTTGAAGGTCCTTGTATGGGCCCCCTTCGTCCCCCTTCTAAATCGCCTACTTTCTGCCCCTCAATTAACTGTATAGGAAGGAATGTGATTATCTAGCTTTTTAAATGTTTGCATGATGATAATTTTCAGTGAAATCACACAAGCAAGGCCCCACTCCCTATTATCATACAGAAGTTTCTGCTTAATTTCATTCTACATGTATATACTATTCATAATTTCATATCATAACATGCATGTAAGAGCAATATATGTTCTGAAAATGCTGCTATTGCGATAGCAGGGGCCTGCCAATGATCTTGCCCAGGGGCCCAGTGTGGGGCCAGTCCGCCCCTGATTAAGGCTGAATTCAGTCACCATTGGCTAAGGGTAACTATCTTATAATACAACTAACCTCAGAACATCCTCAAGTTAGTTAATGCCAGTGAGAGACAGATTTTTTCTCTGACCTGGCTACAGTACAACTCAAAATAAGGTATGACTATCTCAACAAGAAGGAAGAATCAGCCACTACTTTACTCTTTCACAAATTTTGGCTCCATCCAAATTACTTCCAACATTTACCTACTTTAAACTACATTTTAAAACTGCATTAAATTGACATTAAGCCAACACCAATGCAAACTCTTCAAACTCCATTGCGTTCGATTTCTTGGATATTGCGCCCCTTTGCTAATTGCAATACATTTCCAGCTGTCTTTGTAGATTTCTTTATATTGGGTAAATTTGCGGTAAGTAATCAAAAATTCTGTAAGGAGATCTGGGGTAGAGAGGAGAAAGGAGGGCAAAACAGTAAACAGGGGACTTCTGATAGAAAATTTTGTTACTTGATTTTGGACTGTATGTTATTTGCTATTTCAACTTATGCAAGCAGCGCATAGAAGCAGATGTAATGATGCGGTTGTGATTCCCAACTAATGCACTAAATATTGTTCACAAGGGGTGGGCCTTTTATTTGACAATGTACGAGTATACAACAGTGAATAATCAGTGACTACAAGGCATCCTTGAGCCTATAATGTTAAATGCGATTGACAAAATCGAATTGTTGTTGTTGATTCAAATAGTCAACGCAGAAAAGCAATTTGTCTAAACAAAGTTGTGATGTCCCCTCTATAATCCCTACTCTCTCTTATGCTGACAATGTATCCAAAGGGTCGTGTTATGCTCATTTCTTTTTTTGGATTCTTGCTACTTAAGAATGCTGAAAAAAAAATCATATTCACAGCTTGTTTGAAAAAAGTAAGAACAACATACGAAAATCTTGGCAGATAATATAAAAATGTAATCAATAGCAAAAATAGGCATCATACTCCATCCCACTTCTCCATAGATGACAAAATTGTCACTGACCATCAAATTATTGCTGATGAATTCAACAATTTTTTCGTTAAAATCAGAAAGAATTTAAGCAAGAATATGATCCACTAACTAGCACTTCTCACTTGTCCTATCTCCACAATGTAAATATTCAGAATTCCTTATATCTACAACCAGCAAATGTTTCGGAAGTAAAAGAAATATTGGCTTCACTAAATGATAGCTCTGCCGGTTATGATGATCTCCAGATAAAAGTTTTCAAAAGGTGTCATGACCAATATGTTTCAGTTTTAGGGCATTTAGTTAACTTGTCACTGTCTCAAGGCATATTTCCAGATGAACTTAAAGTCGCTAAGATAATTCCGCTCTTTAAATCTGGTGATGAGCAATTCCTTAAAAACTATATGCTTATCTCAATTTTACCATAATTTTCAAAATTATTTGAGCGAGTCATATACAAAAGACTATTTAAATTCATTAATGATAATGACAAATTATGCAAATTTCAATTTTGTTTTCGCAAGAATCATAACCCCACACAAGCTATAATTGCTTTAATTGACAAAATATTAGCTGGATATAATGATACTAAGTTTACCCTAGGTGTATTTCTTGATTATAGTAAAGCTTTCGACACTGTTAATCATGGCATTCTATTAGATAAATTATATAGATATGGAATACGAGGAATTGCTCATCAGCTGATTTCAAGCTACCTTACGGGTAGAACTCAGTGTGTTTCCTATAATAATGTATCATCTTCATGTAAACCTATTACCTGCGGGGTCCCACAGGGATCTATCTTGGGCCCAAGTCTATTTTTATTATACATAAATGATATTTGTAATGCGTCTCAATCACTTCTGCCCATTTTATTTGCTGACGATTGTAATGTCGTTATTCAGGGTAGTGATAAGAACAACCTGGTAAATGAATTAATTTTGGAATTAGAATATAGGGGGGAACGGGGACACATTGGGACACGGGACACCGTGGGACGGTGGGGTTTTCTTTGATCCTGGCAAGGTATATGACATGGTAGTGCCATCATATCTTGCAATTTCACATCCTGATGTTTCCATGGTTTTATAGACAAATTACAGACACAAGTAGAAGTATGGCGAGCAAAAGTTTGTTTTCCTACCACTAAAGTAAATATGGACGGGTTCTATTCGAACCATTCTGTGGACAAACCATGAACAATGAGGCTTTCTCAGTGTTTGTATGAATTTTATATATCTCAACGAACAGTTATGAATTGCTATCATGATAAACACACTCACTGGTGACCGAGAAATTAGCATTTTGGTGAGTCATATCGGGGCTCATTGGGACAGTGAATTTGGGGCACATTGGGACGCACTTAATATGGCAGAATTTAAGTGCCCAAGTCAACTGAATGACCTGGGACAGCACACAACAGGTATTCAGGCCATAGTGAATAGAGGTATAGTGGATTACCATGCTCTGTGAGCAAATTTGTCGTAATGCACTGTGCTTTACTTACATAGATGTCCGCACCAAGAACAGTTTATGTTAATTGTTTGCGGAATGACAGACAGTTTTCACGTTTGGTGGTCCCCATTGCCTGTCTGCTGACAAAGCGAGTGATTTCATTTGTTGCATTTGACAAATGTACAATATGTTGGATAAAATGGGTCAAGGTGGGGTCAAGTGGCCGATATGTACAGGTGTATGTGCAAAAGCCTTCACTTTTTATTTTACTCCTAGATTCCCACTGTCTTCCTTCTAAAAGACTGGCTGATATTTGACAAAAGAGAAACACGTCCTCGACACTTGAAGTAGCTTTAGAAAATTTTCAGGCTAACAAAACGTAACCTGGGCTGCAGAAATAACATACATACAGAGGTACAATGGTTGAAAGATGTATGAAATGTGATTTCCATGGCAAAGGCAAGCCTTCAATATGTTTGGAGCTGATAGTGAGTTGTCTTTTATATGGTGATATAACCTTAAAATCTAAATGTTTTGGGAGATTTTACATACAAATGACACCACTTATTTAGAATGTCACAAGTAGCCGTGAAATGTAAATGACATGCTTGAGGGCTTTACATCATTAAAGTAAAATCAACATCAGAGATAAGGCAAATGATATGAAGGAAACTATCTGATTACAGGTCTCCAACAAGTCTCCAGACTGACAAAGTTCCAATTGCTACCAAGCAAAATTCACACTTGCAGACAAAGTAAATTTCTGTTAAAATATCTGAAATTTGCAATAATTGTCCTTTGATTAAAAAAATAAAATACCAAGTAGACCAGACATTAAGAAGGTGGGCATCACAGGGAAAACAAATAACATGCAGACAGACCACTGCATATCCAATATAAAACTGCCTTGAAACCAAGCTCGACTAGTACATGTAAGAGTTGAAATCTCCAAGTTCGCAAAAACATGCTATGACGCCAAACACCATGACATGATAATGAGGTGACATGTCATGGTGTAAAAAGGTAAAACATTTGGCCAAATCCATCAATGCTGCCATCCGTCAGGCTGAAGGCTAAATGTCACCATTCTTGTCTACTCATCATTAACAGAGGTCATTCACCTTTCCAATGAGAATGAACTCATGCAACAAGATATGAGAATGAACTCTTGCAACAAGATATGTTGGGGAGACCAGGGCAGAGTAAGACACTCCTTTTAGTTGCAACACCTAAGTATTACAGAATGTTGGTAGTAAAACCAGCTTAGTCCCACATGGCAGATGATAAATTTTAGCAGACTCTTCAGTAGTTTTGGGAAATATACAGACTCAAACAAGTTTAGCACAACTCAGGCTAAAGGTATCAAGCTAAAGCTAACTGTTGCAGGTTTCGAGTTTTATTCCAACCAAAATATCTGTTTAATCAGCTTTTAGAAATGTTTAGAATTGAATTAACATTCATAAATGTTATCTTTAAATATTAGAATGCTTGTTGGGTTGTGCCTGGTCAAAGCAGGCCATTGTCTCATTGTGTCCCATAAGCTTGCAAGCCGGTGTTCCATGACCATGCAACAAAATGTTTAATTTGTTAAAAATGATCTGAAAATGTTGAAAGTCCTGCGAACAATGATAATTGGAAAGATTGTCAGGTCTACTTGCAAAATTAAATATGTACGTGCAGTTTGTCCTTCTTAAAATGCAGCAATGAGGTGAAGTCAGTGAATCCACATTTTCTGTAATCAAGTATTTGAATGGAGCTATTGGATTCAGCAGGAATCCATTCTACAAAACTTCAATGAGAAACCAAGATTAATACAATTGTATTTATACTCCACCAAAACAGTTTTCTATTGTCCTTTGCCATGGCATAACCAACAGATTTGTTAGTTATACCACTGTTGAGGATTAAGATAGCCTGTTGTACTACTTTTTTGCAAACAACTCACCTTAAGATGACAAGAATGCAACAAAATTCAGTTACAAGTCATATAGGGAGTATAAGTCGCTTATACAACTCGTTTTCCCTGTATAGCTAACATTTCAGTGGTTATTTACCTCAGGCTAAACCCCTCGGTAAATAACCTCCTGAAATGTTAGTAATACACCTCAAACTTGTTGTATAACCTATACAAGTAATCCTGTCTTTTGACTCTTACAACTGCCATGGGACACTACAGGATAAAGAGATGACTTGAGATTGCTGTTTTTATGACCAACTCGACACCCGTTGCATGCAAACTGCTTTCTGTAGAGCTTTAAGAATTCCAGCAACAGCATAGTCTTGTGGCATTTGACCGTTCTCTTATCTGGTCAAATAAAAAGTTAAAGTAGAGATTTGAGAATTTCAATTTCCTCTGATTTGAGCAAATCTCTCCTATTTCATTGGGGTGCTATGTTTGTATCATTCAATGTTGGACCAGATATTACTAATTTCAAAGGTAACTGCATGTGAACATTCTGAAGGAGCGATCGTGATGAATTTTTCACTTATTTGATTTGCTTTAATCACTGGATTCTCAAGATGCTGCATATAATTTCTTCAGATTGCTAGAATTTAGTATGTAAGTGATTTCCTTAAATCATTGCTCCATTTTTCTTTGAAAAAAAAAAGGAAAATGGTCAAAACACCACAAGAGTGTATCGAAGAAATTTTTTAAAAGTGGTCAATCACACACCGGCTGTGGTGCATGAATATAATGTGATTATCCAGGCATCAAATGACTTATAACCCAGGAATTATCTGACTTTTTGCAATTTCGACCTGAATCATCTGATCCCTTCATGATGCAGTTTCATGATGGAAGTTTAGTTTGATGAGCTCCAAAGTGCAGTACTGTGCCATTTGCTGACAGAAATACCATTTATAGGAAACCATAAAACTGAAGTATCGCAGGCCTGTAGCCAGGAATTATTGTGGGGGGGTGCCTTTAAGGGAAAAGTGGACTCTTCTTTGCGAGCACCGAAGGTGCGAAGCCAGGCTAGAGGGGTCTGGGGGCATGCCCCCCAAGGAAAATTTTGGAGAAAGTAATGACAATGGTGCATTCTGAGCCTTTCTGATCATGGTAGGGTTGATCAATTTTATCCTTTGGCCAAACTTCATTTGCACTAATTCACACAAGAAATCCCTCAATGGGATTTATTATTTTTGAGCCACAAAACGAGGTCTTCTGTTATGCATGGATTGAGAAATAAAATGTGCAGAATCGTTATAATATATCTTAACATTATGAAGGCCGTTACTAACAAGTTATCAGGAGGGAGGCACAGTGAGGCATTGGGTCTTGGGACCAGGGCTTTGGAGTCGGGTGATAAGTGAACCGACTCCGACTCCCGACTCCTTTGACTTTCTGAAAAGCAACTCCGACTCCGACTCCGACTCCTTGGGTCTCCTGAATTACGACTCTGACTCCAACTCCCAACTCCGCTTATCGGCATTTTTGCACATTAATTACATGATTAACAGAGAAGAAAAAGTCATTCTACAAAGTTTTCATAGGATTTTGTACATGAATACTTGCTTAGGAAGTTTAATGTAAAATTTGGGGTTGATTTCAAATTTTTGAAACTGTGTTTTTGTAAATTATATTAATTATTTTAAGGAGTTAGGAGTCACCACTTTAATTTTCGACTCCGACTCTGACTCCGACTCCACCTGAAAATCAAAGTTCGACTCCGACTCCGACTCCGACTCCACCCAAAAACCTCCGACTCCACGACTCCGACTCCCGACTCCGACTCCGACTCCAAAGCCCTGCTTGGGACACCAAAAGTAGCATGCCGATGGCACCCAGATGGCTGCCTGGAGAAGAATTCTGGACAATGAGGAGTACTATTTCCATCATAAAATGCAAGACATGATCCAGGACCATTGAAACCAACATACATGATATAGCATATTCGGTCTCTATACCTCCTTCTTGCCAGCTCTAAGCAAATGCCTCCTCCTGATAGCTCCTTCTGTTGTGTGCTTCCTCCCTATCTCTGCAGCCAGCTTATAACTTATTCCACTCTTCATTCTCCGTCTTAATTGTCTCCTCCCTTGATTCTGCCTCCTCTAGGTGCCATGTCACCTCTTCCCTCTCTGCACTAGCTTATTAGCATTTTCTGCCATGCTCCAGCTCTTGTATCCTTCCTTCAATGTAGTTCTTTGGTCCTCCAATTGCTCTATCCTACTCAATCTCTTCTGCCTTATCTGCCTCATTCCACTATGCTTTTTCCATCTCTGCCTCCTCCCTCTCTGCTTTCTCCCATTCTCCGACTCCTCCCCCAGCTCATGTCTCCTTTCTACAGTGTAGCTATTGGCTTCTTGGATTGCGCTTGTCTTCTCCGTCCTCTTTCCTTGCACTGCCTCTTCCCTTTATGGTTTCTCCCTCAATGCCTCCTCCTTCCCTGCTTAGTCCCTCTCTGCCTCCTACTTCTCTGCTTAGTCCCTCTCTGCCTCCTACTTCTCTGCTTAGTCTCTCTCTGCCTCCTACTTCTCTGCTTAGTCCCTCTCTGCCTCCTACTTCTCTGCTTAGTCCCTCTCTGCCTCCTACTGTCTCCTCCTCCTCTGCTTAGTCCCTCTCTGCCTCCTCCTTCTCTGTTTAGTCCCTCTTTGCCTCCTACTGCATCCTCCTTCTCTGCTTAGTCCCTCTCTGCCTCCTACTTCTCTGCTTAGTCCCTCTCTGCCTCCTACTTCTCTGCTTAGTCCCTCTCTGCCTCCTACTTCTCTGCTTAGTCCCTCTTAGCCTCCTACTTCTCTGCTTAGTCCCTCTCTGTCTCCTACTGTCTCCTCCTTCTCTGTTTAGTCCCTCTTTGCCTCCTACTGCATCCTCCTTCTCTGCTTAGTCCCTCTCTGCCTCCTACTTCTCTGCTTAGTCCCTCTTTGCCTCCTACTTCTCTGCTTAGTCCCTCTTAGCCTCCTACTTCTCTGCTTAGTCCCTCTTAGCCTCCTACTTCTCTGCTTAGTCTCTCTCTGCCTCCTACCTATCTGTTATCTCCAATTCTGACTCCTCCCTAGTTCTTTTCTCTATTCTCTCTTTTCCATACAGGGTAGCTCTAGCCTTTTTGGATTGCTATTGTCTCCTCCCTCTCCTCCCTCTCCTCCCTCTCCTCCCTCTCCTCCCTCTCCTCCCTCTCCTCCCTCTCCTCCCTCTCTCTCTGCCTCTTCCCTTTATGCTTTCTCCGCCTCTGCTTTCACATTTCTACAGGGTAGCTTTTGGCGTTTTGGATTGCTTTTGTCTCCTCCCTCTTCTCTCTCCTCCCTCTTCTCTCTCTGCCTCTTCCCTCTCCGCTATCCCCCTCTCCTCCTTCCTCTCTGCTATCACCCATTCTGACTCCTCCCCAGCTCTTGTCTCCTTCCTACAGTGTGGTTCTTGGTTTCTTGGGTTGCCCTTGCCTCCCCTGCAGTCTTTCTGCCTCTTTTCTATATGATTTCTCCCTCTCTGCATCATTCCTCCCTGATTTCTCCCATTCTGACTCTTTGCAGCTCTTTTCTCAATGTTGCTCTTGCCTCCTTTAATGGCTCTTGCCTCCCCTCTATGAGTTTATGTCCAATATGTAAGTGCCGAATAGTTCCAGAGTGTAACAAGCACTTCCTTTGGTCAGTGATTTAATCCCAACAGCCATTTCAGCCAACAGACAGGCGTCTGGGAGCGGTATGAAGCCTCCATGCATGAGACATATCGTGACAATTTTAAGGACACTGGAACTGTGTATATTTACACTGGACTTGAATCCCTCTCTGCTTTCACTCTCTGCCTCTTCCCTCTTGTTCACCCTCCTCTCTACCTTCTCCCTCTCTATCAGAAGTCCCAATATTGGATCACTTGTCCAATATCAGGAAACAGGTTGTATATAAATTCCATGTGGACTAGTGCCGTAGTGGTCAAAACTTATTTTTGCATTATATGCAAAATATAGAAAATGTGTTTTTTAACCTCAATCTGGCCTCACATTTAGACCTTGGCCTGGCCCATGTAGGCCCTACATGATTGTTTCGGTCAAATAATTCATCTCTCAGGTATTAGGCCTACCCTGTATGAGAAATGGGGCCTTGAAGTAGGTGGTCCCACATATGTACACTTCCCCTGTATAGCCCTATGTAAGATATTCATCCACAGATCTATTGAAAGTAATCAAAGCAAAAAATGGGCATGATTATTAATTGCTATTTAGTTAAACACATTACCCTGCATTGACCAAAAAGGGATAAATTGCAATTAGGATTGGAGGAATTAATCCATAGGTGTGAATTGCAATTCAGAAAAGCTGTGAAGTCTATGACCAACTGGGCAAATCAAACACACTCAATTATATATATATAATATTTTATTCAAACTCTTTGTCAGAATACAAAGGTTTAGTTTAAAAACAATTTGGCAAAATAATAAAATATAATTAAAACATCAACATATCACAGATATAAAACACAATTATTAAAAAGTACAGATAAAATCAATAAAATCTCGTCTGTCTGAATTATTAAAACCATCCAACTCAGTCCGGCTATCTCGTAACTCGCGGATCATGGCTATCACACTCTTATCACAGTTAGATATATCTTGCATATAAGCACCTTTTAGCATCTGAATACCTTTACACAGAATCGAAGTTTTGTCTAAATGCACCCTTCTTTGAATAACATTAAAATTTCTACTAATTATTGACCTAGCAGTTGTCATACAATGATTGTATAAAAATCTAATTTTGACATTCTGACTCTCTTTCATTGTCTGACATAACTTAATGAAACGACAGTAAATCTGGTCAAGAACACCAGGTGTCTCTAATACAGCAGGTAAAAACCTAGTGTGAGTTCTGTATGGTAAATCAAACAATCTTCTGACTGAACGATTCCATGAAATGACAAATTCATTAACAGACTTATCACTTAAATTCCAAATAGCACTACCATATAAATGGGCACACTGGCTATTGAAAACTTTACGTAAAATAACATCCGGACATTTACCAAGTGTAGCTAACACAGTATTGACACGGCTAAATAAGTCACCTTTTTTACTTCTTACATCATCAGTTTCACATAAATTAAAATTAATTTTATGTCCTAAATGTTTAAAATTATCAACCCATAGCAGCTTATCTCCACACAAATACATGTCAGGTTTACTAATAACATGTTGCTTAGAAAATAACATACAGACAGTCTTTTTAGAATTAAATTTAACTCCATAAACAATGCCAAAATTTTCGCAAATTTCTAACATCTTTCTTAAACCTTTAATGGAAGGAGACAGCAAAATTAAATCATCGGCATAGCCGAGACAGCCAAAGTACTGACCTCCGACCCAACAACCAAAACCAGAATTTTCCAACTCACTCAACAATTTGTCCATATAAACACAGAACAGAATGGGGGAAACAATTCCTCCCTGCTTTACACCATTAATGGTCTTAAAAGTTTGTGAATGACAACCTTTCCAAACAGTTCGCATCTGTTGACGACTATACATATCTATAATAACACGAAGAATTAAACTAGGAATTTTTCTATCAATTAAAACTTGAAATAACATATCATGTTGAACTCGATCGAAAGCTTTTGTTAGATCAACACAGGAAGAGTACACCTGAGAATCATTTTCAAAATAGTAGTTTACAACTTCTTTAGCAACAAGGCTACACATAGAAGTACTATGACCTTTTTTATAAGCAAATTGCATATCACTAGTACAGAGTAAATGGCTATAACGATTCAATATAATAATATCAAAAAGTTTGCTCACAGAGCTGCACAATGCAATACCTCTATAGTTACTGGAATCACACAAGTTACCTCTATTGTCTTTCGGTATTGATGTTATCGTAGCTAACAACATAGACTGCGGTTGATAACCGTGAGTAATTATAGCAGTAATCAATGAGGCTAGATTGCTTTTATACAATTCACTACTCATAAGGAGATGCGAAGATATCAAATCAGATTGTCCATCAGATTTTTCTGCTTTTAACTTATTCATTGCATGTGAGATATCAGTAACATTAACAACACGATCACATTCAGCAGCATTGACACATTGTTTCTTGATAAAGTCACAAATTTCATCAATATTATCTGGACTAGAAGGCACAGAATTGTAAAGATTATTATATTTATCAGCTAAATGTTCAGCAATTTCTTCACTTCCAGTAAGTCCATCGATATTTGGAGCACTTGTACGTTTCGATTTAATTTTCTTAACTTCTTTGAAGAAGTCTCTACCTCTGTTGCTACTTATGGCCTCAGCCATCCTGTTCTTTCGAAACTGATCTTCCTGACGTTTGTAACGACGTACAGCATATAAATACTGCCGTTTAGCAAGAGTTTTATTTTCATAAACTGGACCATCTCTAGGTGAACCGCAAAGAATCCAGAGATTGTGCCACCACAAGCTGTCGTCCTTAAAAGGTTTCACTTCGGACTTCCAATAGGGTTTATTGGTCTTCTTGAATTTTACACGAGGTAAATGTTCATCTGCTTGCACACAGCAATCGATCAAATCTTGGAACCATTGATCAATTTCAGATTGATGGTTAGGGTCCGAACATGACACATCACGACAATGTGCCACGTTTTGGACTGGGGCAGACGAAAGTGCACAATCTTGCTTTAGTTGGTAGTCTTCAACATCTTGCTCAGTAACTCTGTGCCAAGCAATAGATTTTGCATGAGCTTCCTGGTCGTTAGAAACTATGATTCTTGGTAAGTGACAACTTAGGCGAACCTCTGTACACAGTGGCAGATGCTTTGAGGGATTATCATGATCTTCACATCGCTTGACATAAACAATAGAGTTAGACACACCTGAGCTGACAATAAAATGGTCAATTCTTGAGTAACTTCCATTAGCAGGGTCATGGTAAGTATAGCCCTGTTCGGAAACTGGTAAATCCATAGTTCAGACCATATCATTGGTTCTGATAAAATTTCTTAGATAAACATCATGAGCATTTTGACGCTTAAAATCACAGTTAAAATCACCACCGAAGATGACATTCCTGAGGTCACACTGCTGTAAGAAAACATCAATGGCATCCAGTGTGTTAAGAAAACTTGGATCAATCCGACTCTTACTTTGACTGTCCACCGGGAGATAAACATTAATGCACATAATTTCTTCAGATCCATCCTTTATAATGACTGCACATGCCCTGTCTGTATTTTTAATCACCTGAAACTTCACAGAGTCACTGATACTTCGCTTCCATAGGACACCAACGCCCCCTCGTGGTCTTCCAAGCAGGAGTTCATCATCAGGAGTTCCGGATACACCATTTCCGATGTATTCTTGGTGGATGCAATTTAAAACAGACATATTGGCATTTAAAAGCCATGTTTCCTGAATAAAGATGAGATCAGGAGCATTTCTATCAATGAGATCTTTTATGTATGCTTGTTTATCCCAGCCAAGCCCAGTGCTGTTAAAAGACATTATTCGTAGACTACTAGTCATATTAAAAGTTATTGTTTTTTCTCTTTAGCTGGAAACCAGCGCTTAAAATAGATTTTTCTGGGCCAAAACTCAACATTCATAACCTTTTCATAATGTTCATAAGCAAGTGTAACTATAAATCGCTTAGTCTCCCATCCTTCAGAGGACTTGTCTTCCACTTTGGTAGCCTCAATATTTTTACTCGTAAGATAATTCTTAATGTCATCAACCGACAAACCATGATTGACATTTGTGATCTGTAGCTGAAAGCTACTAGGACAAGCTTCAAGATCTTGGTCAGGAATTACTGCCAAACTCACCACTTTCTAGCATACACAAAATTTATTTCAATTTAAGCCTATCTTATGTAAAATTTTCTCAGGAATTCAATTTTGAAGAAAAAAATGCACCCACTCTTTTATTTTGGAAGTTACACCCCTATTTGTAAGGCCCCCCTCAGTGGGGCGCGCTAGATACCCCCAAAATATTATAAAATTTTCTGCAGGTCTGTGGCTTCAGTAATAAAGCTGCACTAATACCACTAATAAATATACTTGAAATCTATGATGATCCATCAAAAACTAAGATGACTACATGGGTATGATTTTTTTGTTTAAATGACAAACATTTTGTGGTGCTAAGTCGCGGTTTCCTATATTTAGCTTAATATTCATTTCACAGGAATAATTTTTACACCATCAATCTCAGCAGGAAATAAGCTTCATTTTGAGTACCAACAACCTATATTTCTGAGAAGTCTAGCCCAAACCAAGGAATTACCTTTTTCAGAAATAAAATTCTAAATAACTTGCATTTTTTTATGGAGGCAGATATCGAAAAAATAACACAAACTCGTTTTAATGTAAATATCTGCGCATAACGAGTTTGACTTTCAGACCTGTATGACAAAAATTGACGAAATGCAAGTTATTTAGAAAAATGACATATTTTTTTCACACATTCAGAAGTGAAAAGCAGCGGCTTCATTTTTTGTATGTGTGAACCTAAATACGCAAAGAAAGGACACTTTTATGTAGTCTGTTGCCTTCATCTGGTCCTTCTGGACTCATTGGTATATAATTCATGTCCATAAACATCTCACTGACATCAAAAAAATTATAATCAAATAGGAGCTTCACCCCATTTTAATAAATTGTTTTTACTTTTGTCACTTGACTTTGTTTCAATATTTTGTTCAGAGACCCACATATATTGATGCAAATTACTAAAGCTGGATGCCATTTTAAACCTTGGACAATAGGGAACGTCATGGTACCTTCAATAATCGTGAAACTTTGATATCTATCAAGAGAGAGGCAGTCAAACTTTGATGTCTGAAAAATGTGTCACCAAAAATTAGCATTTTTCGCACGTTTTTTCACTTAAATAATAGGATAGCAACTTGAGATCATTATTAAGACAATTAAAAAGGTCACCATCAGAAAGAGCACAATTTTTTACACAAGATAGAATATATTTTGAAATCTATGATAAGTTTTTGTGGCCTCGAGAATTTTTTCACACTTGTGGCAGTAACTCCTGACTTAGATCTTGAAGCCTGTCCTAGGTCCAGCTCGCAACAGGGTCGAATCTCCTGTACCTCCCTGTTTCGTCTGTTTCACTTTGTTGCTACCTTTCTGGGGACGCTTGATTTGCTGCTGAAACTGGTTTCCACCACCAGCTGCATCACCATTACCTTGGGCGACATTGGCAAAAGACTTGACAGTTGTTTTGCTGTGGCTTGGGGCTGCTTTTTCCATGGAACCTCCATCACTAGTTGAAGCTGCAGGAGCAACAGTAGATGCTTCAGGTACAGCTGCAGGTACATGCTGAGCTTGAGGACGTCTGTCTTCTGTAGTATCATTCTCTGCAATTGTACCAGGCAATGTAACATTGTTCTTCTGCACAGTATCCATCTCAATCCGAAACAGATTCATAGATTGCTGCATCTGGTTAATCTGTCTCTGCTGCGTAGCAAGAGTCTCAAGAATTGTCATCATACTGCCAGCCATCTCTGGACCTGCAGGAGGCAACAACGATGCATCACTGCACACAAAACGAGGCAAACAAGCACCTTCAACTTTGTCCAAAGCATTGAACAAGTCTAAAATGTCATCAAGCATGGCATCACAAGCAGTTCTCTTCAATTGCAATTTGAATTACTTGACATGAAGTCAGGTATATCCTATTGATTCTGGGACTATTTTGGACCCAAATAGTGGACCTTTTGGGACCATTTTCGTCCGTGGGGGGGTGCGTTCGCACCCGTCGCACCCCCCCTGGCTACGGGCCTGTATCGCCTGAAGTGTCTTGTGTGACAGTACAGGATATGAAGAACTGTTCAAGAACATCTTTCTTGCATGGTAGATGGAGAATTGGAAGTATACAAGGAGGAAATAACACATGTAATGACCTGGATTTAGTACCGTTAAGAGCTTGAGGTATGAACTTGACACTGATTACAGGAAATGACAGATTTTTGTTTTTTGCTACCAAGACAGAAGCTCTTCTTGAGAGATTTATAAAATTATTTTGGGACAGTAAACAAGGTTGCAATCCAAACATAAGTGTTATACACAAGTACATTCTCAAGTCACATTTTAGCTAGAGCTTATTCGTAGACACTTTAAGATGATAGTGAATGTTTCAATTAGTCGAATTTTCTAAAACGCAGGAGATGATTAAATGACTCTGACTGGAATAAGGACAGTGTAGTATCTATCTATACGGAGTTTTCTTAGTTGTGTATTGTCTACGTATATGACAATTGGAATTTTTAAACTTTGAGAATTACAGTAACAGAACAGATGGTAAATAACTGGTAGTCTTCAGCAGAATTTTAAACCAATCTGAACCAACCTTTATCAGGAAAATTGTATCTATTGATGTAGTGCATATGTCTGGATGTAACTCAGTCTTAGCTCAATCTCTATGAGGAGAAAAGGCAAGTAACAACTTATGCCAAGCAACTTACTGCTGCAACATTGTAATTTAGTGTTTTTTTAAAAATTAGGTTCCATTTGATGCAACACCAAATTTCAAATATAATCAGAAATGGGGCAAAAAGTGATGTTTTCAAAACAAAAATTCTTTGATTGATGATCGGTAGGTACAACAATTTTTTCAGTCGCAGAAACTGAAAATAAAATATTCATTACTGAAAATGAACACCTCACAGACTTTTGGACACAACAGCTGTAACAAAATTTATAAATGCTTTGAAGATTTTTTATTTGTATGTTTTCACTGGTTAACTCGAACATCACATCATCCAGCTTATTATTTTAGGGCTTAGGGGAATATAATTATTTCATTGTCATATCTCTCAAAGTAATTGAGGTGAAACTTCAAAGAGGAAGCAAGAAATATTATCGGTTAGGGATACAAAAGCACTCTGAAATATTAACTTTTGTATGAGCTCTGATACAAGATAGGGATTTTAAAAACCTCAGTGTAAGCAAGGGAAAAAATGAAACAAGAATCTGTTTTGAGTGTGTTGACATTTGTAAAATCTTACTCACAGGCCGAAGCCTTTTAGAATGTAGTCTTGTATTTTCTGTCAAGATGAAGTCTGTGGCTCAGTAGGAACATGACACCTTGGAAGTAATGAAAAATAAAGAGAGGACTCTGTTTATGCTTTTGCTTGTGTCTTGTTCTAACTGTAATGACATTTAATATTTTATCTATTTTTAACTTACATTTTTTAAAAATTGTTTTAAACTATTCTATCTATTTTTAATTCTGCATTTATGTGTTATAAATTTACAATTGTATTACTAAGGGCCATACCGTGAAACAGTTTTGTACTGAGTGCACTTACCCTGATAAAATAATTAATCATAGCCTCGGGTTAATCCACTTCTGAACCGGCCTTGAAATATGCCATTAAAGGAATCCATTTCACACAACAATATATTCCTCTTTTTTGACCTTACAACTGCCATGGGATTCTACTGGATGGAGAGATGAATGGAGATTGTGGCTTTGTCAATTTTACGACCAATCTGTCACCCAATGCCTGTAAATTGTCTTGCAGGAGATAAGGATTCTACTCAGAAGATAAGGATTCTACTCAGAAGATAAGGATTCTACTCAGAAGATAAGGATTCTACTCAGAAGATAAGGATTCTACTCAGAAGATAAGGCCAGGCACAGTGGCACACCACAATGTATAGCTATGCTGCCTTTTGTTCGGGTGCAACTACCAGAAAACCATGGCAGGTGAAGTGGAATTGTTTCCGAATTATTCACACTTCATTTCAATGTATTTGATGGGGCATGTTGAGAGATCATTGGTTAGATGGCCACAAACAGCTTATCTGTAAGCACTCGTTTTTCGTTGACTGTAACTCATCTTCCAATTAATCTAAAGCGACAATATTACAAAAAGAGCGAAGCATAAAAAAAACACTATCAATTGAATAAGCAGTATGGATTGTGCCTATAGCAACCTTTCTTCCTTAGCCATTGGTCAGAGAGGTCAAACAGGCATATTGTACAAATAACTCATAATTCTGGACCCAAATTGAATGGGGCAAAAGGGGGAGTGTAAATAACTTCCTGATCAAATACACACATGGTGTTCCAGGCAGCCACTGACCAACCCAGAATTATCTATATTCCTAGAGGGCCAGTCTCAGTAACCATACTTCATAGAAACTGCTAAATCTAACGCACTTAGTTTGGGTGAGATACCTGCTGTGAACAAGTTAGGCCATTGCAATGACTGTACTATGTATATACAGCAAATCATTTCTTCATCTCTGAGTATCTTTTTGGGTGATAAACCTGCAACACACAATGTAAACAATATCGGAGAACCCATTCATGTTTCATTGTAATTCCATCCTTTATTGCTAAGAAATGCTAACCCCTTATTAGCACTTGCCATGTAGTTTATTCCCTTTTGTATTTGCCATTCATGAAAACGGGGCACAAAATGTGACCTGATTAAGGCTGAATTCAGTCACCATTGGCTCAGGGTAACTATCTTATAATACAACTAACCTCAGAACATCCTCAAGTTAGTTAATGCCAGTGAGAGACAGATTTTTTCTCTGACCTGGCTACAGTACAACTCAAAATAAAGAGTGACTATCCCAACAAGAAGGAGGAATCAGTCACTACTTTACCCTTTCACAAATTTTGGCTCCATCCAAATTAATTCCTACATTTACCTACTTTAAACTACATTTTAAAACTGCATTAAATTGACATTAAGCCAACACCAATTCAAATTCTTCAAACTCCATTGTTTTCGATTTCTTTGATATTGTGCCCCTTTGCTAATTGCAATTACATTTCCAGCTGTCTTTGTAGATTTCTTTATATTGGGTAAAGTTGCAGTAAGTAATCAAAAGTTTTTGTAAGGAGATTTGGGGTAGAGAGGAGAAAGGATGGCAAAACAGTAAACAGGGGATTTCTGACAGAAAATTTTGTTACTCGATTTTGGATGGACTGTATGTTATTTGCTGTTTCAACTTATGCAAGCAGCGCACAGAAGCAGATGTAATGATGTGGTTGTGATTCCCATCTAATGCACTAAATATTGTTCACAAGGGGTGGGCCTATTATTTGACAAAGTACGAGGGGCATTTAGAAAGTTCAAGCCTTTTTTTATATATGGACGCTTATTTTCAATCTAACACAATGAATTTTTCACAGGATAAAATTCAGCATATTTTTGGACAATTTGGACATTTTAAAGTCATTCAGTGATTGCAATGGAAACTGAAAGTTCAACTTCTTGGGGCAGGTAACACTGAAACCACCAAAGCCAATGAATTTTGGCTGTGAGAGACCTCTCTCTATCATTTGCATTAGTGACATTGACAATATTTCACACAAGAAATATAATATTAGCCTTAAAAAATACTCCCAAGCTCACCAAAAGCATTGATTCATGCACCTGACCCATTGACGTAAATGTCCTTGAAGTCCTCCAAACAACGTTCTGTGAAAGAATTTCAGTCATCCAAAGCCTTTTCTCCTCCAGTGCCTGAAACTAAAGCCCCAAGGGAAAACCAGGACTTATCTAAAGCAACATGTCACAGAATAGCTAGGATTGATAATGGTGTCCAGTTTGGTCTCTTGTTCATACTAGTGAATACATGCTTTCACATGTCCTTATGTAGTCAGGGAAACACCCCTTTGCCTCCTGAATTTCCCTCGCCAAATATGGCATGCAGGAGTGCTTTACTGCATGGGTTCAGTGTGAGAATAGACACATTGAAAGCATATTTAGAAGCTGATACCATATTTATTGTGTTAAATATTGACAATCTCACTAATACAAGTGACAGAGAGAAGTCTCTCACAGTCACCATTTCTTGGCATTCTTGGTTTCGGTGTTACCTGCCCAAGGAAGCTGAACTTTCAGTTTCCACGGCTACCACAACAGCCTCAAACT
This sequence comes from Platynereis dumerilii, assembly GCA_026936325.1. NCBI lineage: Eukaryota > Metazoa > Annelida > Polychaeta > Phyllodocida > Nereididae > Platynereis > Platynereis dumerilii. The sequence goes on from JAPTHN010000004.1 coordinate 19,871,513, forward strand.
GTCTGAACGCCCCTCGTATGCAACAGTGAATAGTCAACGACTACAAGGCATCCTTGAGCCTATAATGTTAAATGCGATTGACAGAATCGAATTGTTGTTATTGATTCAAATAGTCAATGCAGAAAAGCAAGTTGTCTATAAACCAAAGTTGTGATGTCCCCTCTATAATCCCTACTCTATCTTATGCTGACAATGTATCCAAAGGGCCGTGTTATGTTCATTTCTTTTTTGGATTCTTCTGAAATTTGCTGAATGACTGACAACCTCCAAACATGTATAGCCTTTTAAGAGAAACATTTTTCACATTTGGTGGTCCACAATGGTTGTCTGCTGACAAAGCACCAGATTTCATTTGTTGCATTTGTTAATTGTACAATATGTTGAACAAATTGGTTCAAGGTGGGGTCAAGTGGCCGACATGTACAGCTGTATGTGCAAAAGCCTTGACCTTGTACTCCTAGATTCACACTGTCTTCCTTCTTAAAGATTGCCTGATGTTTTCTCAAAAGGAATGAAAATCCTTGACTCTTGAAGTAGCTCTAAAAAAATTTCACGCTAACAAAACGTGACCTAGAGGGCCTAAATAACATACATATAGAGGCCTTTGCCTTTGTGAGCAAGGTACAATGGTTGAAAGATGTATATGAAATTGTGATTTCCATGGCAAATACAAGCTTCAATATGTTTGGCGCTGATAAAGAGATGTCTTTTATATAGCTATATAACCTTAAAATCTTAATGTTTTGGGAGATTTTACATAAAAATGACACATGTTCCAAGTAGCCGTGAAGTGTAAATTACATGGTTGAGCGCTTCCATCATTAAAATTAAATCAACATGAGAGATAAGACAAAAGATGTAGGAAACCATATCTGGTTATAGGCCTTCAGCAAGCCTCCAGACCAACAACGTTCCTACTTCCTAATGCTACCAAGCAAAATGCACACTGGCAGACAAGTAAATTACTCTTAAGATATATGAAATTTGCAATAATTGTTCTTTGATTAAAAAATTGAAATACCAATCTAGGCATGAAGAAGGCATGGATTAGGGAAAACAAATAAAATGCAAACTGTCACTTGACCATTGTAAAACCGTCATAAAGACATGCTCATCTGGTACGAGTTGACATCTCCAAGTTTGCAAAAACGTGCCATGACACCAAATGCCTTGACATTCATGATAATGAGGTGACACATTATGGTGTAAAAAGGTAAAACATTTGGCCAAATCCATCAATGCTACCATCCATCAGCCTGAAGGCTAAATGTCACCATTCTTGTCTACTCATCGTTAACAGAGGTCGTTCACCTTTCCAATGTGGATGAGCTCGTGCGACAAGATAGGTTGGGGAGACTGGGCCACAGTAAGACACGCCTTTTAGTTGCAACACGTAAGTATTACAGAATGTTGATAGTAAAACCAGCTTTGGCCCACAAGGCAGATGATAAATTTTAGAAGACTCTTCAGTAGTTTTGGGAAATAAGCAGACTCAGACAAGTTCAGTATGTCTCAAGCTAAAGCTATTAAGCTAACGCTATCTGTTGCAGGTTTCGAGTTTTATTCCCAGCAAGCACTAGGAATCAGTTTAATCAGGTTTTAGACATGTTTAAAAACCAATGTAGCATTCGTAAATGTTCTTTTTAAATATTAGAATGCTTGCTGGGTTGTGCTTGGTCAAAGCATGCCATTGTCTCATTGTGCCCCATAAGCTTGCGAACCAGTGTTCCATGACCATGCTGCAAAACAATGAATTTGTTATAAATGATCCAACAAAATTGAAAATCCTACAAACAATGATAATTTGAGAGAATCTCATGCTTACTGGTAAAATGCAAATAGGTTGTAGCACACTATTGTGTACACATTTTGGCCACCGATGTTGAAAAATGAAAGTCCTAGCTAACTTAACTACTTCTTATGTTTTGATAGCTAATATATTAAGGAAACTAAATCCAAAAGGATTGAGCTTAATGAGCTTTCTTTGTTCCGTAATATGGGGTGAATAGGTAGGCTGGGTGAATTGTGACAGAACAGGAATATGGTTTATTTCTTTAAAAAAAAGCTGCTTCCACTTAACCCAGGAAGTTAATTTTTGGAACACTTATAATACACATACTGGAGTATATTATGATGGGGTTTTACGTGTCTAACTGGAGGCAGTGAGGAGCCATACCTTAAGCTTCGCCCTGCCATAATTGAATTTAAACAGCTGGTCTAAACACTTGTATCACAAAAATTATTGGTATTAGAGCCACCAAACTACCAGGAAACGTCTATGATGTAGTGTTGACCAACTTTGGAGAAAATGGTAGCCATAGTCAAAATATTAGTCATAAAAGCATTGATTGAGCAACAAAAACCAAGCCAAAGTAAATTTCAGTGTCATTTTTGGATGCAAATAAATTAGTTATAACAGCGCAAAAAACCAAATTGGGGGTCAAGTAACATGAAATGAATAATGACCTTGGTAAAAACATAGTGGAAAATCAATTTAACCTTTTAAAATAGGTAAATAATGATTGAACACTTCATTATGGTGGCGATGATGCACTCCCTGAAATTAACAAGAAATTGTGCGATATTATATAGAGATGAAGGTATCAAAATGAGGAAATTCTGTTCCAAATAAGTTAGAAATAGTTTTTGGGAACCAGAACATTAAACATAGTATTTGATTTTGGATGCTGGTTCTTGGGTACTGACCCAGGTTATATTTGGCAGATTTTCGACACTACCCAAAATAGCCCTACTAATTTTCATTTGAACATACATGCGTGGTCCATTGAAGAAAATAATTGAAATTGGCATGATTGATATTGGATTTAATCCAGAATTACCTATCTATAGCATTATTTACAGAAAAATATGGATTTTGATAATTTTCTCTTATTTATCATATTTTTAAAAATATGCTAATTTTGTGCATAATTAAGTTAAAATTTTTCTCAAAATATTTTTTTTACGTTTTAAATATATTTTCAAATGATTATTCACAAGTATACATGCAATTGGCATGACCTTGGTGAAGTAGCAGCTGGATGTGTCTGTTTCTGAAAACGCGACGTATACTTGTGAACACACTAAAATTAGCACTAACAAGTTCAATATAGTGGTTAGAGACTTAATATTTCGTCCTGTATTGCAGTTTGAAACACTTAATATCTGTAAAAAAATTGTCAATCACATCTCTAATAACTTGACACCTAAACATTCAAGTTTGTAAAACGTGACGTACTTGTGAACATTTGCTTAGGCAATGCAAAAGTATCCTAAATGTGCTCTTATAATGATCTCAGGAATTGAAGAAGTGTTGGTCTGGAAGAGGGATACTATGGGGCTTCCACACAGCCATCAGAAATATCCCAGATATATAGCATATATATTCCAGAAGAGATCAAAAGTGCATGTTAGAAAATTAATGGTTTTCAAACTATGTGACATCTTCATGTAAAAAATTCTCTTGGTGAACCCAAACACCAAAAAAACAATAACTTTTAGCTAAATATGATCTGTGTATTTCAGTCTGTGATACTCAACCAATTATTTCATTTTCAAAATTGTTAAAATATCAAAAGAATCAAGACCCTTTATATGCAGTAATATTTCTAAATGAGCTATAAAAAAGGCAAAAAATTTGTTTTTTGAGCCAAATTTTGATTTATGGTGATAGACCAGTTCAACCAAAACATAGCAAACCATATATTTCTGAAAACTACACGTTCTTCTCTACTTAGTCAGATACATGCCATGACCAAATGACATATCATGTCGAAATAATAAGCTTTTCTGTCTGAAAAAAGCCACTGTACACAATACCATGCTACAAGCCAAATGCAGTTCTTAAAATCATGCAATGAGGTGCAGTGAGTGAATCCACATTAAGTGTAATCCAGTATTTGACCCTGACCGGAGGTATGGGATTCACCAAGAATCCACTCTACATTACAATGACCAGGATTGATACAATTGTATGTGTGATCCTGTCTTTTGACTCTTACATGGGACACTACAGGCTAAAGAGATGGCTCGAGATTGCGATTTTTATGACCAACTCAACACCCGTTGCATGTAAACTGCTTTCTGTAGAGCTTTGAGAATTCCAGTAAGAACTCAGACTTTGGCATTTGACCATTTTCTTATTTGGTTAAATGAAAACTTGTAGCTGTGTCAGAGATTTGGGAACTTGTTTGAGCAAATCTTTCTCTTACCATGCATTGGAAAGACAGTACTCAAGACTATATATTACTTTTAACTGAAAAGTCTCTGAAGTTGTCAGACTGATTTTACTTGATCTATTCGTTAACGTTGCTGTAATTTTAGTTATGCTGCATGGAATTTATTAATGTTTTCTTGAGTTTTCATGGAAGTTATTTCGTCAAATCATTGTTACTTTTTTCTTTGACCCAAAGGAAAATTCTCAAACACCATATGACAGTATTTTCAAGAAGTTTTAAACAGTCAAACACATCCGCACTAGCATGCTTCTTTCTTTATTGTTATCTCAGGGTGTTGATATATCAGTCTGGATTGCTTTATGATACATTCTATTATAACTTATAGGATATGTCTCATACGACCACCTATTCCTGCACTAATTACTATACTACGTTATGGGCAATTTGCACCCTCATATATTGGGAGAGGCCAAACCCATCAGAGACCAAAAACCCATCTGAGAATGATGCATTGGCATGGAAGAGGCTGTCTTATAACACGAATGGCCCTGTAAGAAAGATGACATGTTGATGCATGTATAAAATGTAATTTTGCCTGCCACCAGCAATTTATAATATAGAAATAATGCAATTTCAACCTGAATCGTCTGATATCCTTATGATTGATGCAGTTTCATGATAGAAGTTTTGCTTGAGGGGTCTCCAAAGTGCATTACTGTGCCATATGTTGACAGAAATACCATTTATAGGAAATCATGAAAACTAAAGTATCAGCTGAGGCATCTTATTTACATCATATGATATGAGGAATCCCATAGAAAACATCTTTCTTGCATGGTATGGAGAATTGAAGGCATACAAGGGAGAAATAACACATGTAATGACCTGGATTTAGTACCATCAGGAGCTTGAGGTATGAAGTTGACACTGACTACAGGAAATGACTGATAGCTACCAAGCCAGAAGCTTTTATTGAGAGATTTATACGAAATTATTTTGGGACAGTCAAATGAGGCTCCAACCAAAACCTATTATACACACTAGTCCTTTCAAAAAGTGCATTCTGAACCTGAATTTCAGCTACGATTTAATTTATTTCAACATGTTTCCTGTCTAGACACTGGAAGATGACAATGACTGTTTCAATTAGTTGAATTCAAAACACTGGAATCCAATTTACTGTCTGTGACTGGAATAAATTTGCCAGATGTAGTGTTTGTCATACAGAACTTATTGATTATATTATTTACAAGACAACTGGATTATTTACACTCAGGAAATTACAGAAACGGAACATGAGATAATTCCAGAAGTTGTCTTCAACTTGGAATTTGTGAACCACATTTTTCTGGAAAGTTGTATAGATGCAGTTCATAAGTTGTTTGTTTGTTTGTTTGTGTTTTACGCCCCTGCAGCACCTTAGTGGGCTATATCAAGGCAGGCGATCGCCGTATGGTGATGAGATGAGAAGACTGTGAGTCTGGCACATACCCTATTAATATAACAATAACATGACCTGTGGAGGGCGTTATGGGTGGTTGACAGCCCAAGGGCTTGCTTGTCAGCCCTACGATTTCTTGTCAGCCCGAGGAACGAGGGCTGACAATCGTAGGGCTGACAAGCAAGCCCGAGGGCTGTCAACCACCCATAATGCCCGACACAGGTCATGATATTACTATTATCATTACCTCTTACTCAAACAATTCACTTGCCATAAAACTTTTCAGAACTTCCCAATTACATAGCTTTAAAATCACAGTAAATGTGTGCACTTTAATGTCCTTATCAGTGCTTGCGTATTGTACTGTATTCAACATCATGTGCAAATTTCAGTGTCATCAGTTAAATAGGAACTCAGAAAAACAGAAATAACCAACACTGAGTCAGTAAGATTTCAACAAAACTTGTGACGCTACCACTTGCATGCCCTTGAAAATGGTGACGTCACGATCTATTTATAGATTCAGATGCTCATGGTTGCTAGGCAGCATGAGTCATGACGTCATCACAGGGCTGACAATACCATTGTCGGCCCCCAAAATCATTGTCGGCCCTCAAAATCATTGTCGGCCCTGCAAATGAGGGCGTTATGGGTGGTTGTTGCATGGGTCATCTAATGACAATACCCTACTTATCTCATGGCTGAGGTGATGATAATTCAGGGATACCCAGGGTCTTTCAGTTGCCCCAGCATAGAACACTGGATACAACCCGCCTCCATTTAATGTCCCATGGGCTCGGACTAAAGTGAGTTCCCGGGGTGAGATTTGAACCCACGCCATCAAAGCCAGCTAACAAGCGCACTTACCAATTAGGCCACGGGGGGATCTCTGCAGTTCATAAGTCAGACAGCAACTGTCAGATTAATCTCTGTAAGAGAGAATGAGCTCATGACAACATAAGCAAATTATGGCGACGGCTAAGTAATTTTGTATTTTGACTTAGGTTTCAATTGATACAAAAGCTACTCAATTTCATACAAAACACAAATAGGAAAAAAAGTAATGTATTCTTAACAAAAATATTTGATTGATGATCTGAACAACTTTTTCAGTTGCAGTAAACTGAAAATAAAATATTCATTACTGTCAATGAGCACTTCCCAGAGTTTTGGACAAAGCAGCTGTAACAAATATTTATAAATGCTTTGAAGGTTTTTTATTTGCATGTTTTCACCAGCTCATACATCACATCATCCAAACTTATTAGCTTTTAGGGTTAGTGAGATATAATTATTTAATCACCAGAATCTCTTAAAGTAATTGAGTTGAAACTTCAAAGGGGAAAGAAGACTATTCATCCATTAGATTAATAAAAACTCTCTGAGATTCTGAAATATAACTTTTTGTATTAGTTCTGATACAAGACAGGGGTTACGCCTCATTCCTGGATGTTGACCTATTTCTTCTCCATAGTTCTGTCCTAGTAGTGTGGTTTGAGGAAAGCCGGGACAAACAACTTGACAAGGAAAGTAATGTAAGTTGGCCGCAGTGCCGATTTATTAGTCAGCAGAAACAGGAGTACACACAACACACTCATACACAGACCATAGACATTAGACACACAGACAGTAAAGTAGTGAACATGAAACATAGATAAACCACCAGGTGGCTGCTCGCAGGCAGACCAAATCAGTTATGATACCCCAAGTGACAGGATATGGTATCGAATATATAATAAATAAACTCGGGCTAATAAATTAGGAGGCACAAGGCAAATATATTAATAAGCAAATATATTAATAAGCAGGTACAAATAAGTCAACCAAGGAACAGCTATGATAATTTTATGATAATAATAAATATTAAATTTTTTATGATAATAATAAAAAAAAATAAATAAAATTTTTATAAAAATTTTTTAGTTAAATTTTACCTGAACCCTGGACTATAGGGAAATACTCCCTATGTACTAAGTTAGAGAGAAAAAAATTCATAAATTATAAAACGCCCCAATATGGGGTTTTAGATAAGTGAAATTTTACGAATTAAAAATAAATGAAAAAGGAAAATTTTATTTTTTACAAGTAACAACTACCTATAACCAGGTTTTGGCGAGGGTGGGTGGGAATTTTTAGAAGTGCGACGTGGAATAATGTTGGAAGCGGCTTATATACTAGCCGTTGTTTGTGACGGTTAGGAATCTCAACCAATCACGTGCCGGCTCGGTGGCGGGAAAGGACGCTCACCTGTGATCATACCCGACACCTAAACAATACATGGAAGACAGACAGTTACGCGACAACAGACCGGCCGGCCCTAAGACAGACAACCTGTGTTAATGTCCACCTCCCTCAATGTACCCTAGTGCCCACACTAAGCTATCATTGAGGAACGCCGGGACAAACAACTTGACAAGGAAAGTAATGTAAGTTGGCCGTAGTGCCGATTTATTAGTCAGCAGAAACAGGAGTACACACAACACACTCATACACAGACCATAGACATTAGACACACAGACAGTAAAGTAGTGAACATGAAACATAGATTAAACCACCAGGTGGCTGCTCGCAGTCAGACCAACCACCCCAGCCCAAGAGCAGCCGTGAGTGAGAAACCCTAAGTGAAGTGAAAAACCCTTAAAGGAAAAAACTTAGAAAAACACTCTGTAAAATAAACGAACAATAGTTAGAACAAAGGAAGAAGAAAGAAAGGAAGAAAGGAAAGAAAGTCAAATAAATAAGGATGGATACACTTCCAGGTCACCAAGGGGGGGGGGGAGCTCATGTGAGCTGGGGGGCCAACAGGGCAAAAGATTCCGGAACAGGTCGCATATACAAGGTATACGCTGAGGAGCGCCACCTTCCAAGGCGTTGTATGTCATGAGCAGGCATACCTGTGGTTGCCGCCTGGGTGGCCGCCCCCGCCCTGAGGGAGTGGGAAGAATAAAGAAGTGGGTCCATGCCCATATCTTTAATCAAGGCCTTAATGGCCGAGTTATAAACCGGATACGTCAATGGTTGCCCTGAAGCCAAGGTGAACAAATGAGAATGAGATGAGGATGAATGAACAAGTAAGTAGATGAGACACACAGCACAGACTTCCTTACCGGAACACCCAAGACAGACCACAAATCCATGTGGTTGGGTTTTCGAGGACGCCACGGCATACCTCATTAGAGGCCGGCCTTTAAAGGAGGAAAAGGAGACCGAGGACCTAGCAGGACCCTTACCCAGAAGTGGATCTACACACAATTCTGATGCCCTCAAGCATCCAAAATACTGGAGGGCCATAGCCGAGGCAAGCACAAGGGCATCAGGTGAGCCCGTCAAACGACGCAACATCGAACATAACAGAGGGAACGATATGGGGGCAGCTTGGGAAGGGGGTGGTCGATTCCTAACCAGAGACCGGACAGCTAACTTTACCCTAGGAGACCAAATCACAGGGGGTTGGAGACCAATGGCAATCACCCAAGCCCTCAATCCTGACAGGTAAGTAGATACAGTCCTATGGGACAGGGAATCTATATCCAAGTAAGCAATGAATCGAAGTAATTTGGTTTCCGATAGGGGGAGTGGCTGCATGGAATAAGATTGGGCGAAGTTCAAGTAGCGGCGTACAGCAGTGGCGTATCCCGCCTTGCTCCGGGGAGCCCATCCCTCTTGGACTAAGTCCGCCGCTCTATGATCCAATCCTACAACAAAAGGGAGAAAAGGAATATGTAAAAAATATGTAATAAAATAATAAAAGGCATAATATTATGTAGATTCAGCGAATGGTATCGATAACATCCGTATTAGGCCAGACCATGGTGGGGTCAGCTTGGGGGTTCCTGGCCTTGAACTGGGCCAATCTCATTCTGAGATCGTCTGCATCGACATTCTTATGTGTAGGGATGTAAACGGGGACAGCTGAAATATTAAATTCCTCTAGAATCTGGCACCAACTGCGGACGAAGGCCATGAGCTCGGACACAGGGGAATAAAGGCTGTTCAGGATATGGCAAACTACCATGTTGTCAATGTGAAAAGTGACACACTTGGCCCTGAGCCTCGGGGCCCACGTGGCCAATGCCAACAATGCAGCCAAGAATTCCTTCCAATTAATGGATTTTTCCCGAGCAAAGTCCAATCTACCTGAAAAGGATAAATAAAACCACTCGGGCTCACAAAACGCCCCGAGGGCCGAACCACTTGAATCTGTATAAACATCAAACGCATCCGAGTCCCAAACAGGGCAGAAATAACTAATCCCATTATGGGACTCGATGCAGTCAATCCACCACTGGAGATCTGCACAAGCTGCTGCATTCAGGCGTAAAGAATGGTGGATATACTTCACAGACCTCGATGCCTGGAACAGCCTCCCCAGAAACGCCCGTCCGTGGCGAATAACCCTGGCGGCAAACGCCAGCTTTCCCAAAATACTCAGAAGGCGTCGCTTTGTTAAGGATTTGAGACCAACCCAATGGGCCGCTTCCTGCTTCAGATCAAGCAGGCGCTCCCGGGAAATTCTTAACTGATTGAGCTCCGTGTCAATCACTATCCCCAGGAACTCGACCACATGGTCAGGCTCTGTAACCTTGGCAGGGTTCACAGCAAACCCGGCCTTGGCACATACAGATAACATCAGCTGAAGCGCTTCCGAGCACTCTTCGAATGAAGAGGCAATAACCAAAAAATCATCAACATATCGCACAACGGGCACCTTGACCCCCTCCAGGGTCATGAACTTCTCCAAGGCATCTGCAAAGATGTTAAACAGGAATGGAGCACTGCGGAGACCAAAATTTAGTACCTTACTAAAATAATATAAAGTTCTACCACTGGGGTCGGGCCATGACAGGCCCATCAGGTGCCAATCTGCTGTATTGATGAAAACATGCTTAAAGGCATTTTCTAAGTCAAGCTTAGCTAAAAATAAAGGTTGTCCCCCCCCATAGCGCGGCAGTGAGCCGCAGCATCCTCAACCGAAGCATATGAAAAAGAAAACTCTTCTGAACTAATAAGGGCATTGACCGAGGAGTGAGCTGGATACGAAAGGTCATGTATCAAACGAACCTTGTGTGAGCCCTTCTTAGGGAAGGCGCCCAGCGGGGAGACTATACAGTTATCAAAGGGGATGTCTCGAAACGGGCCATATAGACGACCTGCCTCCAGGTCAGCCTTGATGACCTCTGTGACCTGGTCCCTGTGCTGAAAACTAGATGGCCAGTTATGGCTAATTATAAGAGTATCCGCTGGGGGGCGCCCCACCCTAACTCCATCTGAAAGTAATGAGAAAATCGAAGAGGCTTGGTCATGAGGATAAACAGCTGGGAGGTGGGCTGACCAATAATCTAAATCAAGCACTGGATGAAACCCCCACTGCAGGGCCGGCAGCTGACCTACAACCTGCTTTGGGGCAACTAACCTGGGGGTCTGGGCCCCCACAACCGAGACAGGCGTGCTTCCTGTGACACTTACTACTGCTGTACCTGCAGCGATTTTGCCGGAATTTGAAGCACGTCTCGTTTCGCACCGAGGACTCACCTGACCTACTCTTTGTGCCTCGAAATGCCCGTTGAGTACATTCTACTGTACCATGATCAAAGGAACCACATTTAGAACACTTGACAGCAGTTTTAATAGCACTAGGATCAAAAATGGTCACGTGAAGCTCGTGATCCACATCCGAGAAAGCAAAGGATCTAGCTTGGGCCAGGCGCTGTCGGTGTCTAACATCATAAGCCAAAACACTTGCCCATTTAAATTTCTGGGCCGAACTGAGAATGAACAGACTGTACCTCGCCATCTGGTACAGGACATTGTACCCATAGTACTTACACAAAACCATCTCGTAGGCAGTCCAGGCCTCAAGCCATTTAAATATGTTATTTACAACCTTCTTGCTCTTGACTGACTTAATCTGGACATTGCCGCTAGTATCAATAACAGGCTTTATCTCATCGACCTCAGATACACAACAATTCAGGAAATTATCCAAGACAACAAACTCACCACGCAGGGCTGAGCTGACCGACCGTGGGTCAAGAAATTCAAGTCCAATATCCATCTTGTGGTGATTGCCGTCATGGGTTCGATCCTGGATACGAGAGTCTTGCTGACCGAACGTCGCCTCACCAAAGCCCGGGTCGAGATCGTGATGAGCCCAAGCCGAGGGAACATGGGGGCGAGGTGGCTGGTTGGGCAATGACATGCCATGAACAGGGGGGCACACGAGGGGGTTGTGGGGGATACACACTGGCGCTGTAAGGGGCGTCCATAGCAGAATTTGCGCTGTAAAGGGCGTCCGTGGTGATGTTGGCAGCGCTGTAAAGGGCGTCTGTATTTTGATAGTGGGAAGGGAGACACACAAACACACTAAGGCGCACATTATAGACGTCGCTGTAAATGGCGTTCGTATTCACACAAGTCACAGGCACAGCAGACGCCTGGAGGGGGTGTGGGGCGCTGTAGATAACTCTCGGGCCACTCATCGAGACGTGGCGCGGGGGAACTCCCACACCATACGAGGGGGGGGGGGGTGCTGACACGGGCTTCGTAGGGATGAACATACGAGGGCAGACGATGCCCACCGTAACCCATTTGTGGTACGGGGCACTGACGGGGGCAATACCATAAGCACCAGCTGGGGCACTGACGGGGGTCATGCCATAGGCACTAACCGGGGGGGCACCGGCAACCGAGGGGACAGGGAACCGAATTGCAGGTGTCACGAGCGTCCTTGCACCTGCTGTCTGACCGTGATCAGGCATACTCATAGGGCCGTCGAGGCCCCATGCATCCGAATTACGAGTAGGTGGATAATCGAACTCACCCACTTGATCCACGATGTGCATTTCGTCCACCAGATGAGATAATGGGGACGCCGGGTCCCGTCGTCGGACGTAATTTTCTCGTTCGTGCAAGGAAGCCCTGCCCAGGGAATCCTGTCCGGAATCGTCGAAAGATTGGTCAGCCAGAGGTCGTTGACCCTGGTCAGCCTCGGCCTGGCCGTCTGCCAGCAGAAACTGGGCCGTGCATTTTCTCCCAGTCGGGCCGGGGTGATTTTTGCATAGACGTTTACACGTCGAGCAGCGTTTCTTCTTGAGGTTTCCCATCCTGGAACGTCGAAACACAACAGTGAGAATCAGGAACTCAACAGCACAATGAAAACACGTGGCGGGGCTGTACTGCCGTCCGTCCGAAATTGAAAGCACAAATCCAGAAGCAAATCCGAATCAATTCGCAACGTAGCAAGCCTCTACGTGTGTAGAGCAGGCACCAAAGTCCGAATAGTTCAGGCAAATAATATGGAACGAGCTCACCTAGAAATTAGCGTGAAGTGAGCGGTTGCTCGACCACGTGGCGTGCTTTCCTCCGGGCGAAAAAATTCGGGCGAAGACGTCGGACGAAGCCACGTGCTTCGGACTGTTCACAGACGCGGGCCGCCCGCTCCTAGTGGGCGCCGGCAAACTCCACACAAATGTCCGTCAAGGATGTTCCGGCAATGTGGAGTCCATGTCGCACAGGAAGAACTGCACTGGATGAGATGAATCTGATGACTTTGATGAATGAACCAGCCTTCAATGGCCGGGCGTATATCCGTGCGTGGAATTTTTAGAAGTGCGACGTGGAATAACGTTGGAAGCGGCTTATATACTAGCCGTTGTTTGTGACGGTTAGGAATCTCAACCAATCACGTGCCGGCTCGGTGGCGGGAAAGGACGCTCACTTGTGATCATACCCGACACCTAAACAATACATGGAAGACAGACAGTTACGCGACAACAGACCGGCCGGCCCTAAGACAGACAACCTGCGTTAATGTCCCCCTCCCTTAATGTACCCTAGTGCCCACACTAAGCTATCATTGATATGTCCAATATATGGATTCCGTAGGATTTTTTTGCTAAAATTGATTTTTTTTGCAGATTTGGGTCCAATGGGCATCCAATAACAACATATTACGGGGGACGAATTTTCCCGCCATTTTTACCCCTCCTGTGGGGGTATTTTCAAAATGGCCGCCAAAATCACAGACAAATCTGCTTTTTCTGATATTTCAGTCCCTAATTAAGATAAAGTAACAAGAAAAAGATCATTTACAATGTTTCTTAGGTCAAGAAAGTCATTCTGAAGGGTTTCAAAGCCATACATACAATATTTGGTGGGCTAAATCCAAGAAGGCCGCCAAAATGGCTGCCCAAATGTCGACAATCTGTATTTTATATCCTAATTGTCATAGACTATCAAATAAAAGGTCATTTTCTATGTTTCTTGGGTCAAGGAACCGAAATATGCACCTTTTAAAGCCATAAATATGATATATGATCCAATATATCCATGATGGCCAACAAAATTCACTGAACATACTTCCTAGAGCTTAGTAAAAAACATGTAACTTCACAAGTTTTTGCCGTCTTTGGGGTCTTGACAAATCGCATCACCAAGAGAGGAAGAATGAATGATATTAAAGAGTGGATAAAGTGTGAAACTTACCAAAAAGTTGTTGACAAGCCCGGTGCATAGAATTAACAGAATGATGTTGGCGGCCCAATTGTTAATATTTATGGAGGCAAGAAATCTGTGGCTCCCAAACCTAATATTACCTTTGTGACTTTGCCTAAAAATTTTGTCTCTAATGGGATTTTCAATTGTTTAAAACCTATTTAGCAGACTTTGATAGATATCAGACAAAATCTTATGTGTGTGAATACCCCATCTGTTGGGGATATTACATAAGATTTTTGCAAAAATATAGCCAAACCTTACCTCTAAGTTATTCGGCAAATTCCTGCATATATTTTTCTCCAGCACATACCTTCTTATTTAATCACAATTGCAAGTGTACTTGCAGCATCAATGGGGAGGCAGCTGAGGGGAAACTAAGAAGAGGGCAGGTGATAAAGGATGAGTTGAGGAGATTCAAAGGAGATATGCAGTGGAAGATAGACAAATAGACATGAAAAGTGCAGTCCAGATCTTTTACTCATCCATAGACACTGATACAAGGGGCCACCAATTTCATGTGTCACCTGAACGACATCCAGCTGTGATTTTCTCATGAAAGACCTCGGAAAAATCGGTACCCTACCTTGGGTTCGAAATTATATTTAGTAAAGATCTATAGACACTGACCCAGCTGCCTCTTGAGGAGACATACTGTAATCAAACTGGAATGACATTGGCAAGGGGACAAGCACACATTTAGATGGGGGGGGGAGGTGGGAGTAAACCACAAAGACGGAAGGAAAGAGGTACAGAAAGAGGCTCTGAGAATAAATGGAGGAAAGAAGTATGAAGAGGGGGGCGGTTGGAAATGAGGTTTCGCCATTGCAGCACAGCGCCTATAGATACAGAGTCAGACAGGACTAGTATCTATGAATCAGCAGAAACTATATATATTGAAGAAGGCCAATGGCAGGTTGAGTCATGTGGAATGAAAGAAGGGCACTGGTCAATGAGGGAGGCAGGGATGTCAGTTTAATTTCAAAGTGTTGGGGCAAATTGGGCTGAAGCCTTTACAGAAAGGTGTCCCGTGGAATCCTCAACATTTTTCAAATTGAAACATATGGTTTGGTCAAAAAGTGGTGGGCAAATGCCCCACCAGCCCCACGTACACTGGTGCCACTGGAGGTAGGCAGGGAGGGATATAGAGGAGGAAATGTGGGAGGAGCTAAGAAAGAAAAATATATAATTAGAAGTGGCATGCATGGGGGAGGAAAGAAAGGAACTAATGTAAAAGACTAAATGGTTGATTATGGAGGGGCAGGCCAGAAGAGAGGAGACTGGACAGGAAGTTGGACAACTGACTGGAGACTGGGAGAAAAGATGCACTTGTGATATTTGATGCTGATGCAAGTGCAGGGCTATAGGTTTTCTCAGCTTCAGGACATGGAACTCCGCTCATCAATAGTAAAGCCCCGGAGGGTTCTATCACAGTTAAAGTCCTCCCTCACCTTGACCCATTGGCCTGTTGAAAAATAATGTCAATGATCAATAATGTGCCATCCAGGGTTTGAACCCATGGTTTTTCACTCAAAGCATACATACATGGCAAGCAGCCTGTTTTTTAAACTGAGGCATTCAACTCCTCTGGTAGGAACTGGGAGGATTGAGGCAAATACTTATGACAGAGATATGGGGGTATGGAGGGAATGGGAAGAGGGAAAATGGGAAACACTCATTCATCCTCTCACCTCTAGAAGTTTCCTTACAAGTGTGTCTTTCCCTCTACTCCTTATGTGGATTATACATACCTTGGTGGGTGCCTCCTTAAACCATGCACCTCTCTCCTTGCTAGATCCGGGAAGTTAGCTACCTGAAGCTGGTTACTTGGGAGTTACCTGGCAGCTACCTGAAATGTGAAGCTAGATACCCCAAGCTGGTACCTGGCAGCTACCTGGTAGCTACCTGAAACCTTTGGGAAAATAGCTACTTGAACTGGCTACCTGGCAGTTACCTGTCAACTAGTGACCTACTTGAAACTTTGGGAAGATAGCTACTTGAACTGGCTACCTGGCAGTTACCTGTCAGCTACTTGAAACTTAGTTTTAAGATAGCTAGTTGAACTGGCTACCTGGCAGCCACCTGGCAGCCACTTGAGACCTAGTGGATGATAGCTACTTGAACTGGCTACCTGGCAGTTACCTGGCAGCTACTTGAAACTTTGGGAAGATAGCTACATGAAATGGCACCTAGCAGTTGGAGAGCAACCATTTAATATTGAGGGGTTGGATTTGATATGAAATAGTTGTCCCCCTTACCTGGCAGATACTTGAGACCAAGTGGAAAATAGCTACTTCAACGTCCTGCCTGGCAGCTACTTGAAACTTAGTGGTAGCTGCCAGGTCATCACTGACTCGAGTGCAGAATGACCTCCTGAGGGCAGTGGACATTCAGGGAGGAGCTGTTCTGGTCCTCCTTGATCTGTCTGCTGCCTTTGATACAATCGATCGCGTTGTATTGTTAAGAACACTAAGGATGGAATTTGGAATAACTGGAAAAGCATTGGCATGGTTTCGCTCCTATCTGACAGAGCGCCATCAGTCTGTCAAAATTGGAAACATCACCCCCACTCAGAGGAATCTTCACTGTGGTGTCCCTCAGGGCTCCGTTTTGGGACTGAAGCTGTTCTCCCTCTACACACAACCTCTACAGAAGGTTATTCAGTCCAGTGGCATGTCATTCCACCTCTACGCTGATGACACACAGCTTTATATGTCCTTTAGCCCCAAGTTTGCCTCTTCAATCAACTCCATGCTGCGGACTGTTGACTCATGCACTGCCAGTGTTGGCATGTGGATGAGATCACATTTTTTGAAATTGAATAATGATAAGACTGACATCCTTGTCATCACCAGACCATCGCTGAATTCGCACAACATGACATCAATGAACATCTGTGGCTCGGACATAGACATCAGCACCACTGTCAAAGATCTTGGAGT
This sequence comes from Platynereis dumerilii, assembly GCA_026936325.1. Classification (NCBI taxonomy): domain Eukaryota; kingdom Metazoa; phylum Annelida; class Polychaeta; order Phyllodocida; family Nereididae; genus Platynereis; species Platynereis dumerilii. The sequence goes on from JAPTHN010000004.1 coordinate 19,888,567, forward strand.
ACAATATGATTCTATGTTGAAAATGGAATCTCGTGAAAAATCTATTTGTAAAAAGGCATTTTACCAATCCATTTGATCCATAAAGTGCGCAAATACATCACTGAAAATGCAGCTTGTACGCTTGTCCAAGCTAATGCAGACCAGCACTGAAAATCACTGGCACAACTCTGTGAAATAGATCCTGACAGACATGACAAAGTTGGTGGCCAAAACTGATGATCTGTTTACCAACACTGCACAAACTATTTTATTTTGGAGATAATTGTCCATAGTGTAATCAGTGTACATTCAAAATTATAAATTCCTACCAATGTTTATATTTCACCCACCCTTTTTTGCTAATTTATTATGTATCTCAAAATCTGAAAAACAATTACCATTGCAGCGTCATGCAGCATCTTCAGTTCTAACATCTGGCCAATTTTTCTCTGCATCTATCAATTATAGCTTGTCCTTTTTATGGTGGAAATATTGTGTACTACAAATTTGCAAAATAGTGTGAATTTGTCCATATAGATAATTTCTAATGTACCAAAGTCTACTGGATGAGTTCAAAATCTTTGTCAACCTGTTTTTGGACAAAATTTTTTGTTCAACTTTAGGCAAAGTTGTTAATGATATGAGGTTCGGGGGCCATTTTGGGCACCTTAGATTTCTTGACACCATAAATATTAGCAATTGGGCTGCCATCATAATTGTCTCAACCAAGCTTATAAACAACTTCTTTATACTTTAACCACACTTTAATATCATTCATTCTTCCTCTATTGGTGATATGATTCATCAAGATCCCAAAGAAAGCAAAAACCTGAGAAGTTACATGATTTTTACTAAGCATTTGGTCATATGCTCGGCCATCATGGATATATTGGATCATATATCATATTTATGGTTCCAAAAGGTACATATTTGAGTTCCTTGACCCAAGAAACATAGAAAATGACCTTTTATTTGTTTATCTACGACAATTAGGGGCTGATATAGAAGTTGTCAACATTTGGGCAGCCATTTTGGCGGCCATCTTGGATTTAGCCCACCAAATATTGTATGTATGGCTTTGAAACCCTTCAGAATGACTTTCTTGACCTAAGAAACATTGAAAATGATCTTTTTCTTGTTACTTTATCTTAATTAGGGCCTGAAATATGAGAAAAAGCAGATTTTTCTGTGATTTTGGCGGCCATTTTGAAAATACCCCCACAGGAGGGGTAAAAATGGCTGAAAAATTCGTCCCCCGTAATATTTTGTTATTAGATGCCCATTGACCCCAAATCTGCGAAAAAATCAATTTTAGCAAACAAATCCTACGGAATTACACAACAGACTGCACTATAGTTCTGCTGGATCTTATGCTGAACATATATCCTTAGGATGGGTCCTGTTCATCTGCATTATCCAAAAGGTACATATTTGAGTTCCTTGACCCAAGAAACATAGAAAATGACCTTTTTATTCGGTTTTGGGTTTCTTATAAAAGTATTCTGAATTACTAGCGATCACATTTTTTTGATTGAAAAGGTTAACGACCAAGCAGACTGGGTATCAAAACAGCAATTAAAGATTATGAAGAAAAAGCTTCTGTTAGAGGATAACTTTTAAAAATTATTCAATACATAACAAATATAAAACTGTTATAAAAAAGATCTGCTAACAGGTGTTGGCTGCTTAACCTCTGCCATGTTATATGTCATGCCCCCTATGCCATAGCATGGCCATGAGGCGGCATATCATTAATTATCTACAGAGTAAAAATGTAAAACATTTGGCCTATCCATCAATGCCAGCATTTGTCAGCCTGAAGGCTAAATGTCACCATTCTTTTCTTTTCATTGTTTACAAAGGTCGTTCACCTTTCAAATGAGGGCGACGTTTGACTACATGATATGTACGTTTCATGTAGCTTTTTTCTTTTAAATTTTAAAATAATATCTTGCAATACTAGAAATTAAGATGCATCCAAAACGTTTCTGATCTACAATGCATTAATAATTTTGGATAATATTCTAGCTACATCAAAACCTGTCACATAGGCCTGTGTTACTGTATATACGAGCCTGTGGTTTGGTCAGTAGTTGTTGGCCTATTTTGAAAAACTGTCAAAAGATATGTTTATGGCCGATATATTTTCTTAGAAAATATATCGGCCATAAACAACAAGTTTGTTAACTGCTGCTGATTGCCATTGAAGAACAACACACATTTACAATAATATATTAAAATGATCGGCTAAATTTAACAATGGTAGAGGAAAGAATTTAAGGTCCACATGTTTAGTGCAGCATGGACCTCAATCATGCAGTGGTTTGAATCCACCACATGGATTGGTGGTCGGTTGGAGCTTCACACCCTCTATTTATGCACTTGACAGGCAAATCAGGGCATGAGAAACACACAGCAAAGGATGATTGAAAATACTACCTAGCATAAGTGCAGGTGACATGGCCAGAGCACAGGAATCGAACATAGGCCCCATCAATTTGTATCCCGATGTGCTACAAATTCAACCAATTTTAAATCTAAGTCTCCCCTCCCCCTTAACAAATCTAAAAGTTTAATCCTGTATTTGTCCTTGAAAATGTGGGATTCATTCTTCACCACAATTGTATGTGTGATCCTGTCTTTTGACTCTTACATCTGCCATGGGACACTACAGGATAAAGAGGTGACTCGAGATTGTGGTTTTTATGACCAACTCAACACCCGTTGCATGTAAACTGCTTTTTGTAGATCTACAGAGAATTCCAGTAGGAACACAGTATTTGGCATTTGACCATTTTCACAGGCGCTCTCCAGTATTAGATGATGTTCAGTAAGAAAAATATCGAGTAACTTAATACAGACAGTACAAGCTGTCAGTTCTGGTGACTGCCTGTGCTCAGAGAATTGATTGGAGAGCTCCAATTCCAAGTGATTTGAGCAAATCGTTCTCTCACCATTCGGAAGCAGAGTCTAAATTTATTTACTAAGAATACATCATTTGAATCTCTTTGAACAGGTGTTGGACTAATTCACTGAATAATTTGTTCAAATTGTTGGATTCTTAATACAAATATGTCGCCTGGAATTGCAGGATACTTTCAGAATTTAGGAATAAAAATGCCCAAATCACTGCTCCATATTTTAAATTCACAAATAAGAAAAACATCAAATGCCACAAAACTGCATTTAAGGAAGTTTTAAAAAAAAAGGTCAGTCAAACAAGAGCACCGACATTGTCCGGCAAGGTCCGGCATGCTTCTTTCTCAATAGTTATCCCAGAGTGTCGACATACACTGGTCACTTTCATCCGTTTACATAATGTAACTTGGTTTGGAGGCCACATTATTATCCAGACATCGGTAACTTACCTAATGAAGCTTTTCAGGATAAGGGAACTAAGGTGGCTACTAAGAATGTCCGCTTAAATGCTTATTTTGTGATCTCTGTAATGCATTACATAATTATCACACTGCAGGTTTGTTCAAGCAAAATATATGTTTTCACACATATTCAATAAGATTATTAAAAAAAAATTTGCATAAAACGGTTCGATTACCCCCTCTTAATGACCACTACTAAGCCTTAATGGACATAAGTTTTTAGTAGCCAGCTAAGTTCCCTTATCCTGAAAAACTTCATTAGGAATCATGATGAAATTTCGACCTGATTCATCTGATCTTCATAATGCTGCACTTTTGTGATGAAAGCTTTCATCTGAAGTTCATTACTACACCATCTGTAGACAGAAATGCCATTTATGAGACTCCATAACCACCAAAGTATCTTAACAAGGCCTCATGTTTACATTATATGAGAACTCCAGGAAAAACAACATCTTTCTTGCATGGTATGGTGAATTAAATACAGGGGAAAATGATATGCTGTAATGGTATGGATCAAGTACCGTCAAGGGCCAGAGGTTTCAACATGACACTGATTTCAGGGCTACCAAGGGCAGATTTCATGAAAAAGCTGCAAAATGACTTACCACAACTTGTCCACAAGTTACATTAGCACAATACTGATAAGGCCAGACATAATCGATTTGTAAATTCTCAGATTTTCTCAGGGTGCTTCTTCTGAGGATAGCTGGCAGAACAAAAAAAAAGCTGAAATCTAAATCTTTTATTGTGTCAATCCATTAAATAAAATCATGGGTAAACAATCTTTCCTGTTGGATTGGTAGATCAGAGTAGCTAAAAATATGGCCTTGTGCTAATGTAACAATGATGAATTTTTGATCCTACTGCAATATAAATGAAGTCACAAGCAGGGTACCACCCCTGGCCTGCTCTTGGGAGACCTGGCTTTCAGTTCAGAAAAAATTTGAAATGTAATCATGTGTTTTTTAACGTAATTTTTATGTACACATTTTGCTAATGTAACACTATGAAATGGACGGATGCAAAATTGCAGTTACATTAGCAATAAAGAAACAGGTACCACACCCAGTATTTATGTTTTTGGTGATGTATATAGGCAAATAAAACACGTTTTTCAATAAAATATTATAATTTCATGTTTGAAATTGGCATAAGTAGCGAGAACACAGAAAAATTTCCATGTAAAAGTTGCTAATGTAACCTCAGTGTCCTGTGACGGAATTGAGTTACATTAGCAGTCCTTTTTTTATTTTTCATTTTTTTCAAGTTTTATAATGACCAAGACAATTAAAAATGGTTCCAAAATAATTTTCAAGATGTTTTTTATCAATCACATACCATTACATTTTCCTGAAATGGTTTTAGCAGATTCCACAGAGTGCCAAAGTAAGCATGTCTGATCACCAGTAAGTTTTGTCATCCAAAATTGTCCTCATGAGGCATAAAAAAATATCTTTTTAAGAAGAAAAAGCTACATATTTGAGGAATATTTTATTGATATTTATTCATTACCTCACAGATGTACTTAGTAATAGGTTTACTTGCTTCAGGAAGCAACAGAGAGATAATAAAAGGGTTGGAAAGTTTAAGGTACCTTTTAAGAGCACTTTTCGTGAAATCTGCCCAAGCCAGAAACTTTTCTTGAAATTAAGCTTTATCCAGTATTATTTTGGGACAGTCTTATAAAACTGCCAACTAGATCTTTCAAAATGTTTACTAAGCTAATCTTTTCTGTATCAGGCAGCAGGCTAGATTTAAACTCTTTCCAGACATTTCCTTTCTAGCAGTTGGTGGATGGCTGCTTCAATAAATTGAATTTCCTAAAACACTGGAATCCAATTTACTGGCTCTGACTGGAATAAGTAGGACAGGTGCAGTGTTTGCTGCTGAATTTCCCAAATTATATCTTTACAGAACAATTGGATTGTTTACCTTCTCTGAATATTATAGAAGCAGAACAGGATTACTTCCGGAATAATATTTGATTGTCGCCATTCAGCTTTTCCTGAATAATTTGTCGCCTGGAAGTGGAAAGTTTTTTGTAGCAAAATAGTACTTTGCTAGACAGAGAAGTAGTGCACTTTTTTAACATACATGTACTACAAGTCATGTATCAACTGGGAGTAAACGGATGTGATCTCCCAGTCATTGCCGAATTAGTACCACTGGGACACCAACATTCTTCTATGTCTTTACAAAAAATTTTTGCTTGTCCTCTTTCAGAATTCCAATTTTCATTAATTCAAATTTGTCTAACTCCTAAAATATAGCAGTCAGCTCAGGAGTTTAACTCCTTCTGGAAACATATCTGGAGCTATAATCGTTCAGCCAAATTGTGAGTAAATTGAAGGAAAAATTCACAATTGTTTTGAAACAAGATTGTTTGATTGATAGTCCATGCAACAGCTTTTTGTTAAAAAAAAAAACATATAATATTGACAAATAGAAACTATTCTGATTTTCAAAGCATCTGCAACAAAGGTGCTTTGCTCTGTAGTTTTTATGTCATCACCTTTTCCAATCAGCATAATTGGGTAATGGATATATCTTACCTCAAAATCTCTTCTCCTAAGACTTCAAAGACATAAGGATTGAAATCAGTCCATTAGAGCAATGACATTCCCTTGCAATATGTAATTTTTTTATGACTTCTGATCTGATGTGACTGAAGGAATCTATCTTATCAAAACAACAAATCAGCCGCGACGGAATATAAGCCCTGCTTTCACAATTTTGACATCAACATATGAGTACACTTGAAAAACTCCCTAGTGACATGAACCTGGCATCTTGTTTTCAAGTTAAGTCTCAAAAGTCTGCTTCATACTAAACGATAAGTACTTGACTAAAACTTGTGTAATTTGGTTGTTGATTTGACCATCTGGGCAATTCGACTTACAGTACAAACCAAAATAAAGTATGACTACCCAAGCAGGAAGGAATCAACCACTACTTTCACACCTTTTGACTCCCCTCAAAACACCTTCACTGTAAAATTTGAAATTGTGAGTCAGCTCAAATGATTGAGTGAGATGGTTGCACAATTTGTTTGAGCTAACATAGCTTGATGTTGTGAGTTATGATAATCTTTCTGTTGTTCTAACCTAAAACAACAAGCTATGATAGCTCAAAGGAATTGTGCAACCATCTCACTCAATCATTTAAGCTGACTCAGAATTCAAATTTTACAGTGTTCTACATAGACCTGTTTTAAACTATCATTTAAAATTATATTAAATTTTCATTAAGCCAATACCAATTCAAACTCCATCACTCCCATTTTGTTTGATTTCTTTGATAGTGTTCCTCGTTCTTGTTGCAATTAATCTTAAGAGATTTGGGGTGAAGAGAAGAAATGAGGACAAAATAGGAGATCCTGGCCCAATATTATGGCTAATGAGGCGGGACAACTACCAACAGCTTTGGTCATGACCTACGTACATTAGGTCTACGACGAAATAATTGGACCAGAAATTGCTTCTTCACATATTTTTCTGATACAGCAGCTACAGTTTGGTGGATTCACACCGGCTAGAAGCTGGGGAATCTGACCCAGTTTAAAATGACATTGACATCACAGCTTGTAGTTAATTTACATATATTGCAATGCTAGAATAGAGTCATCTCTGACATCACAGTTCAACAGCATAGAAAAGAACTTGAGATTCCATGTAAGGACTTTAATAACAGCTTTACTGCATAGTCTTCTAATTGGTTGTGAAACTTAAGTTTGAAAATCCAGCTTTAGAAGTAAATATACAAGGTATTACTGGCTCTCTCAACCAAAGGAGCTGTTCATTTGAGCACGTATCAATCAGAAGGCTAATCAGTCCTTTTGACTATGGCTGTAATGGGACAACCCTAAGGGGGGAGGGGCGTTTGGAGTTTTTTAAAGATAAATACGTTCTAGTAAATAATTTTGAGAGGGGGTATTTCTTCATAAGGCAACACTTGATTTGAGAATGAATTTCGCGTGCTCGAGATAAATTATTATAGCTGCTGTTAACAGGGGTGCCAGACGGAATCGCAGACGGCAGGGGCGGTCTGATAAAAAAGGGCAAATCATATTCGCGCCATTTCGCGTGACAAAAATTAAATAGAGAGTCACTAATAATTTTGAAAAGATACTTATTAATACTTACCAATTTGTGCCTAAAACTAGTAAGATAAGGCCTTATAATGTTTCTTTCTTAAAGATCTGAAGGGCAACCTTGCCCCCCCTAGACAAGGGCAGGAGGGGCAATTGCCCCCCCTGCCCCCCCTGTTCCGGCACCCCTGGCTGTTAATGTGAAATAAATAATTTCCTGCCAAGGAAAACTCTATGTTGGTGCCAACTTGAACTTGGCTGAAGGCTGCAGATGCGATGGGAAATCAGGATCTTGTGTTGGCTTAATGGTTCTGTAACCAGTGAAACTTGTGAAAACAGATCGAAGTCCATCTGCAAATCCAAGGCCATCTAAATGCAACCACTTAGCAATAAATTGGCAGATGGGACAGTTTCGGATGAAAAGAAAAATGTAATAAGTTGGTGCAACATTTTCTAATCCGATGCAATCATTGGGAAATTGACCAATTCAGGCCAAAAGTGGTTGCCAGCTCAGAAATGAATGTAATGCAAGTAAAAGGTCCAACTATTGAGAGTAAGCTCTGCATCCAACAGAAGTCTGAATCTTTTGGTTATTTTGGAGCTAGTTTGAGCCTGAAAGAGTGGCGAGACCTAGGGGGTCGCGAGCGAGGGGGGGGGGGCACCAGGGGGGCACGTGATTCTATGGGGGGGCACCCCCTATACTAACTGTATATTTTAGCCAAACAGGAAGTTCACATGGGGGGCACTTGGGGGCATAGGTCCAATATGGGGGGCACGTGCCCCCTCTGCCCCCCATAAGGATGCCACTGGTCTGAAAATGCTTATTTGCCACCCACAAAATTAATGGTCACATTATGTCTTTCATGATTGTTTGTTTATTTTAAGAGGCTCAGTCACAATGATATCGCTTAAAATGACCACCGACAGAATTTTTTTTAGAGTATGTATAAAAAGATAAAAAAGACAAAATGTCCTTTGCTACTTTAACAATGGATTCGTCATCTTCCTGTCCAGAAATCTATATACAATCGCCTTCTGTGAAATTGAAAGGAAAAACAGCTGTATTTACTTTGTCATATATCAAAAGATCTTCAGTTTATCATTTGATACTTTGATACTCAATCTGTAATGAGACAATTTTAATAATAGCTGACAATTCAGTTGATAGATTGAAAATAATGAATTAGGTTATTCTAAAAAAATTAAATTCATCTTGATAAGTCTTTTTTGGCCTTTGGACATAGAAATGACAATTTCAAGAGAATCAGATATATATATTGTGAAGGAGATTGCACTCTTAACAAAAAGGTTTATATGGAACCTTTAAGGGTTCTATAAGCTGGTATAGATAAGGAACCCTAAAAGGTTCATCACTCAACTTTAAAAAGGTTCCAACAGCAAACAAAAACATAATTAAGATAAACTCTCACACTTAAACCCCTTTCTCTCATGTTGGAAGCATAGGGTCCTATCATACCAGCTCTGGGTTGGTAACTGTGTTGTACAGCATTTTCAATATAGAAGAAGAATAGAAGAAGAGTGTTGCAGAAGAAGACTGTAATTTATTGGCCAACTAAACTGTTGTATTTGTAGTAGTTTTTCTGACAAAAAACCTTTACCTCATTACTGTTTCAAATTCGCCTTTTATGTTAAATACATCATGTTCCTCATGGTTTGATGACCAGTTTTTGCAGGACTTAATAGAGTCTGTCAGACAAAAAAAAACAGGGTGGTTGAATAATTTTGCAACCAACTGTGCATTTTTTTTGATTGATTGATTGTTTATTTGTTTTTACCACACATGCCACTCATATATAGGCCTACAACAATGCACTTTCACATATTCACACATCCGTCAGTAAAGTAAAATCATTATAACAATTCAAGTGTATGGTAAGGAGGTGTTCCACTAGTTAAATATAACTGTTATCGGAACACCCCCTGTGATGAAAGAGTTATGAGAATGGATGATGGAGCGCAGAGCCTGATGAACTTTCAAGAAGATTATCGTGACCACCAACATAGCGGAGCAGAGACTAAAGAGCTTGATGAATTGATTGCTTTAAAAATGGATTTCTGTCAAGAGGAATCAAATCAGATTCAGAGCCTGTTATTATGCTTGATGAGATGACAAGCTTCAGAGAAGACTCAGGGCAGTGGATATTCTGAAAGTTGCAGCCCCTCTAATGCCTAAAAAAATACCAACCTGTGCAACACATTGATACTCTTTTCTTGACTTTGACTTCAAATTTGAAAAAAATGTTACCATTTAGAGTGTAAAATTTATTATTTTTTTATATGCCTATTTCGGACTTGACACAGCAAATTTTCTAACGCACGTAGAAAACATAAATTGTAGTTGAATTCCTTTATTCTTGGCGAGTTATGAGATACATCTTGCTTGGTAGATGATTCATACAATACATAAACATGAAACGTGATCCTTAAAACGTGAAACGTGATCCTTAAAACGTGAAACGTGGTTAAAAGTAGTTTTGCTCCATACCGTCAAATCCAAAGTCAATATTATCTATTGTTGCCCAACGAGGCTAAAAGATGACGTTACCATGACGCCACTAGACGGTGGCGTCACCTATGATTAATAAATATAACATGGTCTGTAACAATGCCTGCCACAAACTTAATTGTGGTTGTTCAGACATGAAACCATTGCTATACACCCACTATAGATGCTGTACTGAGTGTCTGTGATAAATACATTTGCATCCGAAACTCTGTAGACACCACAGAGCTGCTACATTTATTTGACAGTGCTACAGTTACATGCACTTTGATCCGTCCACTTTCAGCTGTTTTGGGGTAATTGCACAGGAGTGCCCATACTGTAACAAGATGATGTTGGTAAACTAGGGGGTCTTGAGTGGGTTGGGGGGGGGGCGCACCTGGGGGGCACACAATTCTCAGGAGGGCCACCATAATAATTGAATATTCTTGCCAATGTTGAAAAGTTCATATGGGAGGGGCACTGGGGGCACTTGCCCCCTCATATCAGTCCTGTGCCTCCCCTGATGCCCCCCATGGGGACGCCTCTATTGGTAAACAGAGGCAAGACTAGCTATAGTACTTACACGTTTGGCCAATATTTCTGATACTTTTTTGTTGATATTGTTATATCGTGCCTTATTGAGTTGCTTGTCACTGAGTGAATGGTACATAATGTTATTATCTTAGTAAATAGGTAATCACTCATGCAGCAACATGCACGTGCAAGGCCCAGCATGAGAGGGTTGAGGTGTCACTTAGCTATTATTATTTCACCTCTTTGCATGCCACGACAGCTCTAAATGTCTGACATTGTCCAAGAAGATAATAGAAAAAAAAGTAGGTCAATGATACAGTGGAGTCTCTGTAGGTGTTGTTGGCATGAACAAGCCTCATTCAAAATAAAGAGCAGCACTAATGATAAAAGACGAATGAAGATAAAAGCTTTGAGCCTTTGACCATATCTATAATATTATACAATATGTATCCAGACTTCTTGTCTGAGAATGAAAATCAAAACAGATTTTCTTAAAATTGAGTTGATTTGGTTATACCCTTTGATGTTAACCAAAGCAGCCATAACATCAGTGGCAAACTTTATTGGAATATTTGACCACTGCCGCCTCCCTGCTGCGGCCCGTAATTGATATGGGAGAGCAAAGAAAAGCAGCGGATAACCGCATTTATTCGCCAATTATTAAGCTTTCATACTCTGATTATAACAGTGAGTGTCAGAACATCTGATGGCAGTGACAAGACAGTTGCTTCCCTATGGGGGGGCACGGGGGGCATGTGCCCCCCCATACTGGACCTGTGCCCCCCAGGTGCCCCTCAAGGGCCCCACATATGAATTTTCCAACTCTGGCTAAAATATACAATTAGTATAGTGGGTCCCCCCCCCAGAGAATTGCGTGCACCCCCAGGTGCCCCACCCCACTTGAGACGCCCCAGTTACGCCACTATGACAAGATAGTGCAGTATCGCATGCAATATCGTATAAGTGGCCTTTATGATGGGTTAAGCTGTATTTGGTTGTTATTGCGACTTCTGAACCAACAGGTCAGTGGTGTCATGATATGTCAAACAACCCTTTTTGGTGACATGCCATCTTCATTACGGCTTGTTGTGTTACATGTAACCACACTTCCAGAACATAAACAAAGACATTCTTTCACTTTTACTCAATCAATTGTCAAAACATAGCGCTGCGCAGAAGCAAACCTTCAGCGAAAAACACCTTTAGAATATTACAATTACACCATAAAATTGATGTGTTTACTAAATTGCATATAGGTACGCATAAGTGGCCGAGTCATGGCCTTCAAATATCTCTATATGTGCCCACTGCCCTACCATCTGGCCATCTGTATGCCAGAGTTTACAATAACAGGAAAATGCCTTATTTCCGCCTTTTATGGGGCAGTTTCATGCATGTGCAATGTTTAGGTTATGAACTGTTGGTTGGAAACCAAAAAATATAGCGCTCTTATACTTTTCCCATGTTTGTGTAATCATTCAAAAAATTGTAAATACATACCAAAAAAGCACTGCTACATTCTATAGGTGATATGTGTAGACATTTTCATTGATGCAATCACGGCGAAGTTTTGGCTCCGATATCTTTTCTCAATATAACAAAAAGTACTGAATATCTGTCAGTCAGACCATGAAAAGGATCAACTGGAACATGTAAGCCATATGTGTACCAAACTTTATCATACATGCAAGAGTGACTGAGCCGTGAGCCAGAAACAAAAATGAAATTATAATTTTTTTTTAACATTTCAAAATGTTTATATTTTCCATCAGACCTTTCAAAGGGCTCAACTAAACGATATAGGGCATATATGTACCAAACTTTATCTTGTACAAGCAGTGGCAACTGAGTTTTAGCCCGAAAAAAAAAAAAAATTTTAATATTTTTTCAAAAAGTATATAAAATATCTATTAATGAGACCAACAAAGGCACAACTAGGCTGTACTGGCCACATCTGTACCAAATTTAATCTATGCACCTGCAATAGTGACTGAGTCTTGGCCCGCAAACAAACAAAAATAATTGATATATTTTTCAAATTACTTCAAAAAGTATGGAATGTATATTCACTAGACTATCAAAAGGCATAACTAGACCATAGAGGCTATATGTGTACCAAATTTCATGCAAGTACATTCGATAGGGGCTGAGTGCCAGCCCGGAAACGAAATATCTGCCCACTTCATTTCGCTGAAGTAAAAAATGACTTTTTTTCATCGTGTTTAGAAAATGGAATCTAGCAAAAAAAAATTGGACTTTTGGGAAATGGTTCTCATGTGGTTGTCTAATGCCACTCACTTTTATCAATGCACTCGTATTTTTTTTGCATATTTTATCTTTTTTTAGCATTATTCATGCCTTTATCAATAGTCATTAATGCTCATACTGATGCAACTCAAAAACATGAGCTTACCAGGAGAAAAAATATCTGCCAAATGTGGGGAAGTTGTGTTGCTTCAACAAATTATGTTCAACCTATTTTAAAAAATATATTTTTTTTCACAACCATAGCTTCTTCTCTGTTTCGTGTTCCAAAGTCAAATATTATATTTTTGTCTCTCATGCCAAATGTCTGCTGTTGAAAACCTTTTTGAAAATCTACCTCAATCTACCATTAAAACCATATACATGTTCAGAATGTTATTAGCTTTGGCTTTATCAATAGCCACTGTAATAATGCAAACCAAAAAATATGATAAGCTCACAATGACAAAAAAAAGAAACAATTGGAAAATGGAAAATTTGAAAAACTAAACATGATTTTCATATGAATGATCCATATTACTTAATCTAATCCGTGAAACATGAGGTCAGACGAACCAGTCTGTTATAAGAACAAACATAATATATAAAGCCACACAGTTTGAAGTCTACGAAAGGAAAGCAGTAGCTTCGGAACAAGTTGCACAAAAAAGCGTTTGAAGTAGATTCAACATGAAGTGCTCAATTTTCATGCTCGTTCTTGGTATGGTGAGCATTTATAAGGTAAGATACCATCTCTGGCTTTTCAAATTACCAAATATTAGTTTTTCTTGGTAGTACCTTTTGTGCTATAGTTACCGCTGGCAGGTTGTGGAGTCCAGGTGGGGCATTTTTCACCAACCTGGAAGCACTACACTCCTTCCTCCTTAGAATGAAGCTTGACCGCAAGCTTCGCCGTTATTAACCTGGCGCCTGTTCTAACTATCCAGGCCAGATTGGATAAGGGGCCGACCAGACGATAGTTTGGGGGGGGGCTATGGACTTTACCCCAGGGACAAACTTTTTTTTTCGTTAGCGGCGCGTCAATAAACAATTTTCTCGCATGCGCACTCGCGACAAACTTTTTTGTCTGAATTTTAACATTACGGTACCCTAGCTACAGGTGGAAACAAACTTTTTTTTTCAGTGTCAAGTGGGAAACAATCTTTTTTTTTCACCAAATATCCATAGCCCCCCCCAAAGATCATCTGGTCAGCCCCTAAGTGTTCACCAGTCACGACATGCCATGAGTGGGAGTCGAATCCTGGTCCCCTGCGCGGGAGGCAGGAGCGTTATCCATTACACCAAAGAGTCACTCTTTGGTGCGAGGGAAACACCCTGCCACCAACCTTGAACCACTACTTTTGTGAAGTATGTTGATACTGACTTTGTGTATGAGTAACGGACTATAAAAAAAAATCAAAATTTCATTTACGTTTATTTCAGGGTGGTGCTGTTAATGGATATAGTCCTGATCCATGTACAGAAGCAATGCTGGCCTGTAATGTTGCCATTTAACAAGAAGTTGCTAGCCTTGGAGAGTGCAAGTATGTTATCAAAATATGTCTGTAGGCCTAATTAGCTTTGCTGAGAAGCTATTGTGGAGCATTACATTTCAACATGTCACATTTCAGAAATTAAACTAATTGTGGAATATCTGTTGAAATGTTCAAATGAAAGTGGAATTTCAGGCAGATAGAATTCTATACGGGCAGGTAAAATTTGGAATCTACCTGCCCGAATGTCCTGTGTGACAAAAGCATTTTTGCAGACTCTGAGTTGCAGGTACTTTATCAAAAAAGAATTTCTTGACTAATAGATGTTCTATACACACTTGCATGTATTGGTCAATCATATACACCCCCACCCCCTCATTAAATTATGCTGCTGCATTCGGCCATGGCAAGTGTGTATATATCCTTTTTTACGACTTTCCTGTTTATTTCAGAGCTTTTGAAAATGCGATAACCTGCAAAGATGCTGCGAAGCCCCTTTGCTCCCAAGATCGCCAGTCTGCCATGGAAGCCAGTATAGAGCGATACAGATGGCAACAAAGACTGGCTAACTGTGATTAAAGGTAGTAATTTGATTATTTGAAATGGAAATACATGTACATCAAAACAAAATTGAAAAATAAAATTGATGTCATTAATGCAAAATTCTTAACGATCTCTAAAGAGTCTGTTATATTTTGATATAGAAGGAAAGTTCGGTCGCAAATTTTTGTAGTTACGGTCCATGCTTAATCTAGAGGTATAAACCAACATCTCAGGGGTGTGGGGGCATATGCTGTAGCATTGCTGCTTCCAAAAAATAGTTCCAATTTCATAGCACATTCACAAAGTTTCTATTCAATATTGAGGTAAACCAGAATGAGACTCGGCAATTGCATTATCTAAGGAAGTAGACTAGCCCATCAGCAAACTCAAAAAGAGCCCTGGTTTCTTCCGGAAAAAATTTGTGTGAGTTCCAGACATGAGTTGATGTGGACTGCTCGCTGGAGCTTGTGGAATTGCGCACTAGCCACTAGATGGCAACTCATGCTAGCATATGTTCTGCTAGGGCTGGAAAAAGCAGTGAAAATGTAACAGTGGTCAACTTGTAGACAGCAATGTATCATTTGAATGATTCGATTCCAAACCTTCCGATAGTTCGTGATTATTTTAAGGCATGTGATGGTAACAAAGCTGAAGAGAAATAAAATTTCAAAGAATTACGAGATGCTATGAAAATATCCATATCACATATTATCAGTGAACTTAATGAAGTTTTTCAGGATAAGGGAACTTAGCTGGCTACTAAGAACTTATGTCCATTAAGGCTTAGTAGGTACACTATAAAACCAGTTGCGTCTCTTTAACAGCAGCAACAAAAATGATGCAGAAATGTACCATTTTTACGGTAAATAACCATCGTTTTTAAGCAGACATCATTGTTTTAATGGCATTGCAGTAAATGTTAAGGAGCTGGTTTTACACTGTGTATGGCAGAAAATTCAACTCTGAAATGGGATACTCCCACATATCCATATTAGCACATCATTGCAGAGCTTCAAATATTCAGAAGACAAATTTGTTCGAACTTTCAGCAAAGTTCAGGGAGTTGCGTTACATTTTACAGAAAGAAGAGTGCAAAACGCATTGAAAGAATCTTTTTGCCACATTCAGGAAAATGAAAAGCTGAAATCATGTTACAAAACCTTCCCCTAAAAAAATATTAAGGCAAACAACAATGATGGTCTAAAATGTCTTTGTTTCAAATATGATGTTATACCATAAGTAGAAAATCCAAGTGATGCTTTTTAAAACGGTGCCGCAAAGCGAACAGAAGAGACATTACATGATATTATTCTATCCATCACATCAAAATCTCCCACCTGCACCCTGTGGATGTTATAAGTAAAGGTAATGGTATATAATGACAGGGTAAAATGAAGGAACTTATAATTATTAGACGTATTGCCTGCTAGGTTACATTACAATTGTCTCTACTTTAAAATACCTTTCAGAGTCATGAAGCTGTCTCTCCTGGGGTTGTGGTCTGCTTGCGTTGAGCAATAGGCACTAATCACCCAGAGAGCACTTCAAATTGGCAGAAATAAGAGCCGAAGTATCTGGAAGATTCCTCACATTTGTACCATGCCAGTAGCAAGGACAGGCCTCCATCTGTTTACCAACATCATCATATAAAATCAACTTGGGCGCTCTTGAGCAATTACCCTGAGGCTAGAGAAAATGGATAGGTCATCACATGTGTGACTGTAGCACTATCTAAATGAAGCACCCATTGATCTATGGTAGCACCTCTTTGATGTTTATGGAAGCTAATGTACAGACACTCAGGACAGCATACAGTACAACTCGAAATATAGTAAGAAAATGTTCTATTGAAAATCCACTGGATGCCTATTTACCCTCCTTTCTCCTCTCCACCTCAAATCTCCTTGCAACTATCTTTGACTCCTCACAACAACCTTAGCCCATGTTAAGAACTCTATTATGATAGCTACCAATGTAATTGCAATTAGCAAAGGTGCACAATGTCAGACAATTATATCAAAACAGTGGGGGTGATGGAGTCTAAATTGATTTTGTTTAAATGTAATTTTGAGAGATTGTTTGAAGTTGGTAAAGGTAGGAAGTGATTCAGGGGTAGCCAAAAGGTGTGAAAGGGTAAAGTTGTGGCTGATTCTTCCTTCCTGCTGAGGCAGTCATACTTTATGAGTTGTACTGTACATGATTGTTATGGCAGGAGCGGAGAATCATGTCTATTCGTCGTTTCGGCACTCGCAGCTCCACTTTTGGTTATTGTAGAGTTAGATTTGTTAGAACCTCTCTGATTGGTCTAGGCCAAGTGTGACCTATTTGCTGCCCAGATGAAGTCAGCCAATCAGAGATGTTTTCATAAAGTTTTAATCAGTAAGAACTCCTCTGATTGGTCAATTTCGAAAGTGACCTATTTTCTGTCCAGATGAAGTTAGCCAATCAGAGATGTTTTCACGAAGTTTAAATTAGTAAGAACTTCTCTGATTGGTCAAGACCAAGAGTGACCTATTTTCTGTCCAGATGAAGTTAGCAAAGCACCTTTGAATTTAATTGTGACAAGTAAGACAAGACTTTGGCTTCCGGCCTGTGGAGCAACCAAGGCTTGTGACAGCTATATAAGGAAATAAATTACCAGACAAAATGATCAAATTGTTTTTTAAGACAAAGTTCACAAAATAGAATCATTGTGTAGCAGATTGTCAGGAGGCACCATCTATTCAACACGCACATATGGAGACAGAAACTTTTCAGAATATCCTATACTTTGAAGCTTTTCATCTCATCAAGCATAATTTCAGGCTCTGAAATTTCTGAGGTAGATCTGCTCTAACATTAGAAGACAGGTAATGCATAAAAATTAAGTGAAAGAAGCATTATGTGATATATTTGCATAAGAACACCAATAGTCTTCGGAAATAAGTATTTGACCCCTTTGTTTGCAGAGGGTTTATCACAAGACTTTTACAAAACGAACACTTGGAAAAATATTATAACTGAAATTTATTGCAATCAAAACCTATTTCAATTGTTTTCACCTATTACATTTAGCTTTTTATGCCCTGAATTGCACCTCGTAAATGTTTTTTTGCAATTTCTTCATTTTGAAGATGCAGAGTTGAAAAAAAAAAATCACAAGACACAAGACAAGAGACTTGATTTTTGACTGTCCCTGGTCTGGTCTTGGTACGCAGTCCCTATGTAATGATCTAGGGGTCAACATTTCAATAATTGATGCCATTATGTGCAAGTAAACAAGGGAAGACGTCACCACTGGAACATGCTGGTCTGCAGTGCCACGATAATCTCACCTACACTGGTGTCTGTGAGATCGAAAATCATTTTAGAAAGTCCTAGACGGCCCAATGATGATTTAGCAAAGGCTGTGAAAGCAGTTTGCAACTCTGCCAGCAAGAGGTAATGACCAGTACAGTATGTCGCAGTAGGCCGAGGTGATGCAGTGCTGTCATAGTGCTGTCATAGTGCTTCTTTTGCAGAATAATCATGCCAAAGCTGGTTTGAATTACCCCAATCATCAGCAAAATACTTCCACATGATCAATTGTCAATTCTAAGCAAGTTTTGGCATGATTCTTCTGTAACAGAGGCACTATGGCCGCACTGCATCATCTCGGCCTACTGTGACATATTGTACTGGTCATTACCTCATATAGGTAGAGGTGCAAACTGCTTTCAGAGCTTTTGCTAAGTCATTGTTGGTTAGTCTAGGACTTTCTAAAATGGTTCTTGCATTCATGAACACCTGTGTAGGTGAGATTGGTGTGGCACTGCAGACCAGCATGTTCCAGTGCTTATTTTTTCCTTGGTTTACTTGCACACAATGGCATCAATTATTGATATGCTGACCCCTAGATCATTACATAGGGTCTGTGTACCAAGACCAGACTGGTGACAGTCAAAAATCAAGTCTCTGGTGTCTTGGGATTTTTTTTTTCAACTCTGCATCTTCAAAATGAGGAAATTTCAAAAAAAAATTTACGAGGTGCAATTCAGGGCATACAAAGCTAAATGAAATTGGGGAAAACAATTGAAATAGACTTTGATTGCAATAAATTTCAGTTATAATATTTTTCCAAGTATTCAATTTGTAAAAGTCTGGTGATAAACCCTTTGCAAACAAAGGGGTCACCTGTCTTCTAATGTTATACAAGATTTACCTGAGAAATTTCAGATTTTTAGAGCAAGTGCAAGTGCCAAAACCAGAAAATGTGGTAGGGGGTCAAATACTTATTTTCCTCACTGCATATACAGTTGGCAGCAAAATTACTCAATATCCTTTTTGAGTCTTAGATAGAACCATCATGATTAAGATATGAAAGCCCTAAGGGCCATGAAATTAAGTAATCATGATGCATTTAACAAAAAAGGTGAAACTTTAAAAAAAATCCAATCCCTTGTTTACAAAAGGACAGTAGTGGACCATTGACAGGAGGAGGCAGCAAGAAGGCAAACTGGCAATGGTTGATTGGAACTACTGTCCAAGGCAGGACTCAGGAGGAGATGTGGCCAAGACTGGATTTGAACAAGTCCCCCAGCAATTTGAAACCCACTGCTGAATAACCTCAGACTAACTGCTAATCTTTTTCAAAATAACATAAATTATTTGATACTTGTGGTATCACCATTTCCTATTTCTAAACACCAAAATGTCTTTTTTGACAAGAAGAGTCGGATTTCTTCAGAATAATGTGATCCATTTCAATCTTTTCATTCCATCACAAGAATGGTCAGCTATTATTGATAGTATCTTATTACAGATTGAATAGCCAAGTATCAAATAATAAACTGAAGATGTTTGGATGAAAGGCAGATTCTGTGTCTGTCCTTCTTTTTATATAAAAAAAAAACAATTATTGTCCTTTTTTTAGCTGCCTTGAAAGAAATATGATGAATGTTTTGTGAAGGCTGAATATATACTTTTTTCTAAACATAATAATTTGGAGTCTCTCTCAGCCATTGGTAATTTGAGCTATATCAAATGAAATATAACACGTGCATGAAGTAAATTCTTATTCTAAAATATAATCAACCTTCATTTTTTGACATCTTGTTTTAAAATTGTCCATGGAGCTTATCAAATTATAACATTATTGCTAAGGGCAACATTGTCAATCAAATTGTGAAGGAACAACTTATTCAGAAGCCGTTAATAATTTGTTTGATTGACAAGGAATTGTGAAGTTATTAAGAACTGTTCTGTGGGGAAGTTGTCTTATTATTCAGGAATTTTGAAATCCATTTTTTTTCATATTGTTGATGTATGATGTCATATGAGGCATCCCTATTCCCCAGCATGGTTGTATATGTAGAATAGGCACCAACCTTGATGTTATTTTATACTGCACTCTTAACCGAAAGGTTTTATATAATATAGTATGATTTTATATAGCGCCCATTCCAGATAAATCTGCTCACCATTCCAGATAAATCTGCTCTCCCGCGCTCACCATACTGAACGGTAATCATACCAATCATTACCGTGGGCGGGGCACAGTGAGACAGCAGGCAGGGCACAGTAAGACAGGGCATCTGCTGCCATAACCGCTGATCCTCAGGACCTGCAGAATTGTTCTATCAATTGTTGCTACAGAAACTACTGTACTCATTTAAAAGCAATTTATTCTTTATGTCCTTTTTTGAGCATGTTTCGAAACTTCATCGCACAGGACACATGCATGACTTATTTAACCTGCCGCACCTGTTACATACTAATCAAAATTCTTCTCTGATGCTTCTCTTTGGATATGACTCACTAAAATCAGTAGTTTATAGCAGGAATTTTGTTTTTAATAGTTAATTGTGAGCCATGCATTACATTCTGGTCGTTTCGAGTGTATTTTGTGATGTCTCACTGTGCCCCGCCTCAAACTGTCTCACTGTGCCCCACGCAGCTCTCTTCATAAAATTTTTGAATCCTGCGGACCGGATGCCTGTATTGTGGTTCATCATCTCACTAAACTAAGACAAATAATCAAGGTTTCAATCCCTGGCAAATGATTTGCATTAGACCATTTTTCTTGGGAATTATGACAAAAAGTCGTTTAGCAAAATTATTTACTTTTACCGGCTAAAAACCAAAATATTGAAATTCCACTCTCGATATGCTGTGCAGATATTCAGGATGTAGGACAGTCTATCACTTACTTACTTTTTGTACTGTACAAAAGACGGTTGATCTGTAAACAGTACCAGCTTGACGCTACGGCTGCTGTCTCACTGTGCCTGCCGTCTCACCGTGCCCCGCTCTCCCCTACCTTATTGAGCTCATTCCAAACACTAAGTGAATTGAATTGAAGTGAATTTGCACTCAAGCCCACATGAATTGATTGAATTGAATTGCACAAAGCTGAATTGTGCTCATCACTGCTTCAGACGGCTCGAAATGTTGCTACAACCAAGTTTTCAAATTTTACAGTGCATGAAATTAAGTTTGAAAGATGCAAATTTTATAACACTCTGGAAATTTGACAGATCTCTAGCACACTCAATCACAGTGATACTTGTAACAAAATCACAAAGATGCTTTGATGGACTGATGACAAAGCACACTGGCATTCTTGAATTTTTTGTACTAACTATTTCACTTTCTGAATCAAGAACTCAGAGAAGATAATTGACAGATGGCAGTTCTTTTTCCTCCAGTGTATAAATTATTCTCTGTGATTGGTGTTCTTGCAAATGTATCACCTAAGCAGCCCAACTGCATTACTCACCAGTTAAACAGATAAGCTGCTGGTTAATGTTTAATTCTCTGGAATTACTTATCATGGTACTTCCTAAAGAACCAGTCATAGTGTGAAGTAACTGAAGCAGTTTCTTCTTCCTATTTAATTGCTGTAGCTGTAGAAATGTATTGTAGGAATTATGTTCCTGCAATGTGAACACAATATTGAACTTTTTTTTTCACATTGTCACAACGTTACTTTAATGTCGGATGCTGATGTCATATTTTGACATTGCTTCACAATGACATTGTGACAATGTTGTGACAGCGTCTTTTCTACCATAAAATTCTATGTAATTTTCACCAAGATTGTGATGCTGTCTAAACATTTCTGCAATACAAATGTGGCCATTGGAATATTGGCTGATTCTTTATTGCTGCTCGGGTAGTTGTAGTTAATTGATGTGCTAAGGGGCGGGAGACCATTTAATATTCAGAGGGACTTGGTGTTTATTAACATTTCAATGGTGAAAGTGCGATGTATACTGTAATAGTTTTTATAAATGTCAAGCTCAACGAAAACAGTTTTTAAAATGTGTGTATAATTGAGTCTAAACTGGGACCAATTTCTGATCCCATGACCTTGTTGCCCTTTTTTAGAAGCATCAAGCACAACTATGACAGCACACCCTTTTCAATTTTGACCTGCACTGTCTGGTGGACAACACAAATATAACCGGAAATGCAAATGGTGCCATAGTGAATTGAGATATCAACATGGCCACTGTAGTGACATTGTGATCAACATTGATAGTCCTGTGAATCACATGAAGTCCAAACGAAAGAATAATGACAAGATTGTAAAATATATGTCTGACCCTAATGAGTCAATCTGTGTTTGTTTTCTTCCTACGAGATGCACTACGGGTCTTTCCCATATGTTTGGAAAGCAGAACATTGACCACAGTCATTGCAATACACATCAGGCCATGTACAACTAAAACTGATGAACTCTCCATCCAATTAAATTTCATCATGCACAGAGGACTAGGCGTTTTGCTGTTGCTTATCTTTTGTGTAAATCCAATGACACTGGCCATTACTGATGCAAGCAAGAGAAAGTATCTCTTATTGCAATTTTTCCTTGAACTAAAGGATCTTATGGTCCTGTATGTTTCAAAATAATGGAGCACTGAGAGAAATGGATAGTAACAACCAAGCACAAACAAAGTCTTTGCAATCATCGCACACTTCACTTGCTCTTTTAGGGTAATCACCAACATTTCTGAGTTCGTAACTTGTTCATGTACAAAATGGAAAATCATCAGAATAGCTGCAACGAGTAGCCCTGATAAACTTTTGAGGAATATCAGATTGAAGTACGAGATTTTCATCAAATGATAAGAATGTTCCATGGCTAAGAAGTTTATCAAAATCACTAATAACAGAAAAGGGAGAGTTACCCGTGTGGTCCTTGGATAATCAAATGGACATAAATCTTTTAGTTCATTCCTATCCATAATTGTGCACTGTTTAATCATCATTTCTCTTTCCAAACAGCAAAAATGTGAATTGTTTGTTGAGAACAGAGACAACTTGATCTTGAGAAAATCCTTTGAAACACTCTGAAGCCTTGTGCTGCTGAAATGTAATTCTTCGAGATGGTCTATTCCATGATACAGATCAGATTTAACATGCATTAATCTTGTATTCATAAGGTCAATATATTTTCACTTGGACAGTCTGCAAAAAGAACAATCATCCAATTGATATAACAGTGAATTCTTCAGGGATATATGAGTTAATTTTAAAAAATTAGAAAAGGATTCTTCAGTGATTCTTGTAATGGCTGTGTTTTCCATGATTAAATATTTTAGTTCTTTAAAATTTGCAAGACGGGAAGAGAAACTTCTCAAAGGGTTATTACCAATATTCAGCTTGACCAGCTTTGGTATTTCAAGGTTTTTCAACAGTGCCACATCAGATAAATTGGAGTGTGAAATATCCACAAACCAAGCATTTTGCAATTTCACTGATGTGATTAAATGATTTGATATCAACCTTATTACAGCTATTGATGAACCCATATGTTCTAAACTAAATGGATTGAGACAATAAATTGCCCTTCCCAAACAAGTGCACTGCTCAGGACACTTTCTTCCACAAACCGCCTCATCATCACCGGACAAAGGACAATGCAACACCCCATCACAAATCTCCGCTGGGTGCACACACATTTTCTCCTCGGTACAACGAAGCATTCTGCTGCATGCCCATGATGTACAATTTGATTCATCATCTCCAAATGGACACTCAGGAATTCCATTGCAAACTAGTCTATAAGGGATACACCACTCTTGATCTAGGCATGAATACTTGTCCTTACAATACAAATTTTTGCATTCCCAGTTATTCTGACAATTTTGAAACTGCCATGCCTCCTGGCATGGTATTGACTGGCCATGAAAGTCTGCGTCATGCACGCAGTCATACTCTTTTTTCTCTTTTTTCAATTTGTTCTATATTTTATTTTCAGTTGTTGTTTGCTGACTTCGTTCAAGTTGACCGAGACCTAAAATACCAATTTTTGGGAGGATCAATTATAATTCTTATACTGGAGTTGATATCTCTGATAACAGATATGACCAATATCTACTTCTTGTATGAATACCCAACAACATATTTACGACCAATAAGAGAATCCCACCAGGTGATTATAATGAGAATACTTGAATTCATCTTTGGTGCAGCTGGTATGATCATTGGATTTATAGCCAGCGAATCCTTGACTATTTATATTGGACATAGAATTTGTCCTGGAAATGGAACCTGGATCGGATTTGCCCTTAGTTTAGGTGTTGGCACTCTTGCAGGTTTTCTTCTTGGTGTAATAGGCAAGGCAGCGGGAAATGGTCTGGGCATTTGCATTTCCAAAAGAGTTAACTGTTGCAACTCCTCCGACAATTCTTCAGAAGAAGAAAATGCATGCATAGATGAAGTGAAGAAAAGGTTAGTTTTTGGTAAATATTTAAGCTTCAAAATACATCTCATCCATATAGTCTACTTATCTTTTGTAGTACTTTGACACACTCCAGTCAACAATCTGACCTCAATGCCACCGGCCACCACAACCGGGATTCGAACCAGCTACCTCTGAGTAGCCTCAGGCCGATGCACCTTAAAGGTCCAATATCAAACCAGTTGAGCTAAAGGGCCGGCCCCAAAGCCAAGTTCTTAAGAGCAACCTATTATACCCAAATCCACTATACTATAGTAATGATAATGTCAAAACCTCTACAGGTGTGAAGTGTGTACCTTAATGACACAAATTTAGAATCAACCTGTAAACGTTTCAGATTGATTGAAGAGATTGTGCAATCTCCCGTTTTGATAACATTGAAGTTGTTGTCATCTGTCGTGATTTTTTGTTGCCACAATTTGCTTGGGAATGAAGTAGCAAGTGATGATTTTACAATATTTTTCTGCCAAAAGTTGAAAGTGCACTGGCTCTTGCCATTATTATATATTACGTTGAGTGAGTGATGAATAAACTTGGGTTAACCTAACAGGGTGGTTATCTATAGAGTTAAAAAAACTTCAATTTTTAAAAAATATACTTGAATTTTATTTTTTATGTCATAAACTTGCTTCCAAAATTTGTATCCCCAATTTTTTTTCAGCAAAATGGTGCGTCGATACCTTGCTCGTAGCTGGAAAGCACAAGTAGGGTTGGTAATGATCATATTAAGCATCATTCTCCTTATTGCGGGCACCAGACAATACTTCAAAGTTTACGATGCCTTTGTTGGTGCAAAGAAGACGACTTGTACAATACAAAAGCTTACTGATTTGCAGTAGGTTGATTTCGTAAGGGTTCTGATTAGCATCAAACCTATCATGAAGCTTATGTTTATAATGGCACCACCTGCAGGCCGCAAAAATATTTTTTGGCAAAATCTTTTATTTGTTTCCTCAAATTTTTGATTTCTAAAAGATTTCTATTTTTTTTCTCAGAATTTTTCTTTCCGAAAACCAAACCCTCTTTTCTCCCAATTTTTTATTATGAATTTACGAATGAATTTTTTGTAATATTGTAGTTCATTACAATTTACCGTCATGAAAATTGATCTATTTGGTCCAGGTTATGCTATTATTCTTGAGTACCTTAAGTATTATCCATCCAATAACTATATATTATAACAAAACAACCCAAGTCAGGGTCACTGAGTAACAATATCACAAGCTGTTGTGTGAATTAATATCACTCGAGCCCGCAGGGCGAGAGTGATATAATTCACACAACAGCGAGTGATATTGTACGAAGTGCCCTGACGCGTAGTTGTTTTGTTTTTATCACCTGGTTTTACATCCAATTTGTAATTATAAAAAGAGACTATTTTCTGCCATTACAAAAATCTGATGTCACCATGGAGCAACAATGGATGTGACGTCACAATCCTATTGTTTTGGCCATTGTTTGGTTTGTGACGTCATCAGGCATCTGAAATGCCGATGATGTCATAACCATTGTTAAATAATATCGCCTTTGAAGGGTGGTATTTTTTACAATATCATTGGCCCTGATATTTTGACTGTAAACAGTGATATTCATGGCCAACCAGGTGATACATTTTTCTTCACTGCTGGAGAGCATGATGTCATGCTGAGACTGGTTGTGGATCATTCTTGTATTTGGCTATTCACAGTAAACAAATTTCTAATCTGAACTCTGGTAATCAATGGCATGTACAGGCCTAGATAGGAAGACCCACCTTCTCAGTGTAGCTGAGAAGGATGGGAGACAAAACACAGGTTGAGAACTATACACTTGCGACACAGGAGCGTGTCGCGGCAGTTTAGGGCCTATTCCCATCAAAAATAAAGGTATGGGCTGATAGGAAATGGTTTAAAATGTATTGTGTGCGATTTTCAGAATTTTCCTGTACTTTAAAGTGTCAAAATCGGCCAATTTTAAACGAAATTACAACTAAAAATGACAGAAGTTTTGTTGAATGGAGGGAGGCTTTGTACAAACAGATAACTGTTATTAGAATGTCTTACAAACAGATAACTGTTAATCAGTATGTTGTTCATGATTCACTTTTTCTGTTTCTGTTTTATGTTTTGAAATGAACAGCTTTGAACTGACACTTTTAGCAGTCAATCAAACTCAGAATTTCTCTGATTCGCGTTATTGGTTGCTCAGTGACCCTGACTTGGGTTGTTTTGTTATAATATATAGTTATTGGATGGATAATACTTAAGGTACTCACAGCGCTCCTGAAAAAACATAAATTTCAATTGAGTCACAAAATATTTTCATTTTATTGTTGTAACATGTTTGAGATTCTTAAGGGAGCTAAACTAACAGGTTTCATAGTGTTTTCAAGCTTGTTTATGAAATTTTAAGCCATTTTACATGTATTGAAGTGATGAGATAAACACGATTTTCAAAAACTTGAATTTCTCATAAAATTCCCAACAGAATTTTTTTTTGTTTTAGTCTTAAAACGTTCGTATGATAGTACAGTTTCAGGTGGTATAGGTCCCGTTTTCGGTTCATTTTTTTAACCCCAATGTTTCTTCAGGATCGCTGTGTTCAAATACACTTTGCTGAACACTGATTGACTTATACCACATTTGACAAGTTCAGATCGCATTTTGGTGGAATATCCTTAATTCCAGCCCTCTTTATAATGTGTTAGTGTAATCAAGGTATATTTTAAAAAAAACTAATAGATTTGCTTAGATATAAAAATATATAGGGACCCAGATGGATAGATAGATAGATAGATAGATAGATAGATAGATAGATAGATAGATAGATAGATAGATAGATAGATAGATAGATAGTCAAACCAAAACAGGAAAGTACATTTTAATTTAACTTATGCGTTAAAAAAAAAATTGTTTCACAAGTGATGAACTTCCACATATTCTGACATACAGAAATACATGTTCCCACCCAATTTTTCGAAATCTTGACTGCTCTTTGTGTTTAGAACACCTCAGGACTGGCGACAAAACCAGATGACAGCTTATGTTGCTTTCTGTTTGCAACTTTGCAGATTACAGTTTTGCATTTGTATGATTCTTGTTTGATTGTTTGTTATTGTCACTTAATGCTTGCGATGATTTTCAAGAGTACTCAGCAAAGGTAATGTCCTCAGTCTACGTTGCCTACAGCAACGTGAAGACTGTGACCTCGGTCTAGTACAGGTCTAACATAATTGCTTGTAACTGGATACACACTGTCTTACTACTGATTTTCAGTCTTTCATACTTTTTCTACATTAATAACATGTTTTTTTTGGGGGGTTTTTTTCAGTGGTGAGGTTTACCCATGTCCCGTTGTGTATGTGAAACTGTACAGCCAATTAGGAAGGATCATTTCTTCTTCTGTCAACCAGTCTTTTGGAGAAAATTCTTACGGGTATCAGGGGAGGACGCAGATCTTTGAGAATGAACGTGTGTTCCACCAAGGCACGGTAAGTAAGAAAAGAAGCACTGGAGAATGACTTGAATATGTTGTTTATTCACCAAGCAGATTAAAGTTGAACCCCGCTGATACTGAAATAATTTTGAAATTACCCACCATTATTAATCAGGGCTTTGGAGTCGGAGTCGTGTAGTCTGAGGTTTTGAGTGAAGTCAGAGTCAGAGTAAAACTTTGATTTTCAGGTGGTGTAGTTTGAAAATTAATTGGCTGACTCTTGACTTCTAAAAAAACAATGCAAAATATATTCAAACTTTTACACTAAACTTTCTAAACAACTATTGATGTACAACATGGAATCGTTGTAAATTACTTTTTCTCCCTGTTAACAATGTAATAATTGCTTGCAATAATTCTGATTTGAGCAGAGTATGAGTCGGGAGTCAAAGTTTACTTACAACATACTAGTACTCGACTCCGAAACCCTGCGTTATTTCATTCACCCTTTCTGAAAGAAAAGAATGATACATTGCTTTATTTCAGTAAATTATTGTAATGATAATGTGTGTTTTATTGAATTTCTACAAGCATCTAAATTGCTAAAATTTGCTGCATAACATACATTGCCATTGTTTACAGTGTTCCTTCCAACCTCGATGTAGAGAGAATGACACAAAAACAGCTATCGAAGTCCGCTCATAGGTCAATCGATTTGATACACCTGGAACCAACTTCTCCTGTTACTACGTACCAAGGAATTCTTCAATGGTTATCAGATTCAGGGAATCATTTAAGTTTTTTATTCCTGGGGTTATTAGTTTTATTTTACTTATAGGTTTTGGTATTGCTCTAATTACCTGTGCTACCTGTAAGGAAACAAAGGCCAGGGTACATGCCGAAAATGCAGATGCTTGGCCCTACACCCTGATTTCGGTGTTAGGATGGGCGTCATATTTGTACACTTTAAGATCGATCAAGGACCTCATCATAACCAAGTTATCAGAAAGAAAGCGATGACTTCAGCAGCAGTTTAATTTGCAATAATTCCAAGAAAAGCAATTCTGTTATAAATATTTTCTTGTCTTGTTTCACCATTTTGTCAAATTAGATTTATAACATGAAATATTATTTTGTATATGTTTTTTTTAATGTGTGATTTTTATCCTGTATAAAATAAAAATATTTGTATCCCTATCACCATGCCTCGGCGGGCCAACGTCGGCCCAATGGCGGTCCGATGCTGCTGACATCGAACCGACACCGGGCCGACGCCGGACCGCCGAGGCACGCTGAGAGGGATATAATTTGAGATTTTTACCCTTTATATAAAATGTTTGGAATACATGTAGTAAGAAATATTCGGCCAATCTTAAACATGCAGGGCCTTTTTTTACAGTTATTTTTCTTGTCTATTTCAATTGTTCAATCAATCGGACGCAGACTCGGATGCAGACACAGAGTTTTGTGCAGCATGAATTCATTCGCTGATCAAATGATTTCAATTACATAATGACTCAATAGAGTATTATTTTATCTTTATCCATAGTCTCAATAGAGAGATTACTGACTGACAATTTGGATTAAATAATTCCCAAAGTAACCTCAAATCTCAAACAAATTACCCGAAACTTCTAGTTTGTTGTTTCTCCATAGTGACTATTAGTGTGGGCATCACAGAATAACAATAAAATTTAATCCGATTCAGCAAACAGTTGTATGTATAATCCTTCCTTTTCACCCTTACAACTTCCCTGAGATGGTGCAGAACGGAGAGATTTCGTTTTTACAACCTTTTGAGAACCCATTGCATACAAATGGCTTTGAAAAGAGCTATCAAGATTCAGAGAGATTTCTGAAATGTGCTGGGGAAGTCAGACAACCTGTTATTATAATTACCTGGTAGAAGTGAATACATTTTAAGCTTTCGTTAATCAATAGTTTTGCATCTTACAGCCTTTCACTTTGATACCGAAGAAGAGTGTACTGTTGCACTGTGGAATGGCACTTTGTTTGTCATCATAGAAATGATTCGTCATGATCATACCTAATACTTTCAATGTTAATTTGATTCCAGGAGACTTATATCCGTCTTGTTGGTGACAGCCAAACAAAAGGATTATGCATCTGATTTTGAATCCAAAATCAGTTATGACAAGTCAAATGGCTTTCTCTTGATCATGACTAATCAAACAGCCTCTATGTTTCCCATGTTGAAAGTATAGAGGATGACACTTCATCAGCTATCATGAGTCACGAAGTGAATTTTTCACAGTGAACTGTTCCTCATTTTTTCTTTATCAAAGTGAAAGGCTGTAATGCTGTGCCACAAGCCATGTTCATCATAGAGGTTAGTGGCCTAGGGCCTGGGGAGGGGCTGCGATGCATCCACCTTATCCGCCACCGTAGCATCAATGCAGATTCTATTGCACTCCCCCCCCTCCTGCAGATATACAAAGCAATGCACGTACATATTGTTATACAATCATGTATTCGCACCGTAGATTTGCACAATTTTTTGCGCATGTGCACGCATTTTATCACCTTTTTTATTATGATCAAATTTGACATAAAGATCACCAGAGTGAGCACAGAATGTGATTATTTATATATTTATATAGCAACATAATGTAATGTATGATACAAATGTTGAATAGCATTAATACAGCAAATTATATTTGAAATGTAATTAAAAACGTGTAAAATTATATGTAAACATTAAAAGTGAGAGGATATAAAATATATACTTATAAAAAATAAAAAAAATAATAATAAAAAAAAATAATAAAAAATAAAATTAACTAAAAATTGTTTAATACAAAACAGTCACTTATGCAAAATGTCTGATTGCATATGGCACAAAGCTGTTGCGGTACCTTAGGGTGTGTGTGGGGATACTGGCAAAGGACACAGGCCTCCTTAAATCATATCCTGTGCTTCTTGTGTCTGGTAGGAGGTTGTGAAGCTTGTGCGAGTCATTCTGCATTTCAGTAAACAGCTTTTTACATTGAGCCTCCCTTCTACTGAATAGAGTGCCAAGTTTGGCTACTTGAAGGCTCTCGTCATAACTCTATTGAGGGTATATTATTGACATAGCTCGTCTTTGCAGTCGTTCGATGTCATCGTGCAAGTATCCTGGCAAAAAAGTATGCCATACAACACAGCAGTATTCCAGTACTGAACGCACCAGACTGGTATAAATTGTCACTAGATCTGCAGATTTTACACCGGCTCTTTTACACAAGCGAAGAAGGTACAGGCGTTTGTTGGCCTTCTTTGTAATCATAACAATGTGTGCATTCCATTTCAGGTTAGCCTGCAGCATCACTCCGAGAATTTTCGTCTCCATGACTTGTTCCACTTCAACTCTATTCAACACAAGATTTTGGGGTATTGCGGTGTTAGTCCGCGAAAAATTGAAAACAATTTCTATTGTTTTCTTCATATTGAACCGCATCTTGGTGCTTTCAGCCCATTCATTTAAATATGTAAGAACTCCATTGAGTGACTAATCTGTATCTTGTGGGCCTCTTGAATACAAGATTGTAGTATCATCAATGTATTTGACATTCATTAAAGGGTCAGGAGGACAAAGGTCATTAATATACGATACAAAAGCAAGTGGTCCCAGTAATGTCCCCTGAGGGCAGCCAGCATTCATAGTCAGGGTGTCTGATCTACACTGTCCAATCTTGACTCTTTGTGTCCTATTACTCAAGAAATTAGCTGTCCATTTTATAAGTGATTCGTGTACTCCAAGATTGGCCAACTTGTTTACCAGCAGATTATGATCGACCAAATCAAACACTTTTGAAAAGTCACAGAGAAGCATCTGAACCGATTGCGAAGAGTCATCAGTGGTTTTAGCGATATGGTCAACGATTTTCAGCAAAGCCAGGGTGGTTGAAGATCCCTGAATCCCTCCAAACTGATTGCAGTCCAACACATCTTTCACTAAAATGTTCATAAATTTAACTGGGAAATATTCCACAGCTTTTGCTGCCACAGATGTTATTGAAATTGGCCGTAAATCCGATTCAATGGCCAGAGCAGGTGAAACTTTAGGCAAGGGGTCTGCGTCTGACATTTTCCATACTGTTGGGATGTTGCCTTGTCGTATGGATGCATTGGCAATCGAAGCCAAGGGACCTGCCATAATATGAGCAAAGTCATGGTATATCCAGACAGGAAGTCCATCGGGCCCTGCAGACTTATTTTTGTTATTTATTTGTGTTTAGTGTCATCAGTCTCTTTTCCATTGCGTCCACCCCAACACAAAATGCATCAGGGACCGTACAGTCCATTGACAAATAACTGTTGTCTGGAGCAATTGGCTTTAGGTGAATACCTACAGACTGAAAGAATCTGTTAATACTATTGGAGGACACATCTGTACATATATGTATCTCCTCCTGATGTTTTCATTGCTAGTGAATGCAATCGTTGAGCAGATGATGTTTTCATTCCTATGAGATCTTTCATGTGACGCCAGCAATCTCGACTAGTCGTAGTCTTGAGATGCTCCACTTTTTGCTTGTAAAACCTCTTCTCTAGCTTCTTGCTGAGGTGGTTAGTTTTGTTTCGGAGCTCCCGGAATCTCGCCATATTGTCAGACCTAGTGCTACCTGACGTTGCGAAAATGAGTGAACGATACTGGTCAGTAACCCTTGGCTTGTCACAAGAATGTCTCCTTACAACTTTCAGGGGGAAATTCATTTCGTACAAATCGGTGATAGTTTGATTAAAGATGTTCACTTTTTCGGTTACATTATCAATCCGATATAAAGTTTCCCACCTGTACTGAGGCCTGACAGCTCATAGGCAAATTGGACCTTTTCATTGTGACCATTCACTCTGGTCACCACTGTCAAGGGTTGTCCCCTGTCATAGACCTCACTTGCGGGCTGTGCCATGATGCTGCTGTGGTCTGAATTCCCTATGGGTGCAGCAATATCACAGGTTGGATAAAAGGCAGTATCATCAGTGAAGAATTTGTCCAATAGGGCACTTCCCCTTGTTGGTTGCTTGACTAGTTGTGTGATCTGCAACTGAGATTTGATGAAGAGGTCAGGAAATTGGTTAAAATCTCCGGTCAACACAAGGCAAGCATATGGGTGGATGCGTCTGATGTGGTCAACTGCTTTTGTGATGTGACCAGCCATTGAACGGTGCCCATGTTTGGTGTTGTCGACATGATAGATCACCCCAAGGATGATGCGACAAGCGGATCGAGGCATCCGGTTGGACCAAAGTGTGAGCCACATTGTTTCGTAGACATCATCCATCAGGTTGTGCCACACTTTGTAACTGAAATCCTGATGAATCCAGACAGCGACACCACCACCAGTTCTGAGTTGCCTATCATGTCTTTGAGGATCAGAGTATTCTGGGCCAATGGACAGGCAGCTGCTGTCAATACTGTCATTCAACCATGTTTCGACAATGCAAACGACATCAGCCTTCAATAACTGGACAGATGTAGCCAAATCATTCATCTTGTAGCGCACAGACTGCGCATTTGAGCATAGGATTGAAGGTAGTCTGCAGGAACGTTTATAATCTAGTGGTACAGTTATCAGGTTATTGTTATTGCGACAGCCTGAAAACTTCGGTTGTACTCCGGAAGAACAAATCACTGAAATGTGATGGTGTTGATTACCATGCACAAGGGAGGGGAGGCCAGTCCTCTGAGACCGTTGAGAGGTGGGGGCTTGGGTGACCCTGACGGGGTTGATGTCTTCCAAAGTGCCAGGGAGCTTGTCGATTGCTGGGAATTGCTGCCATTCTTGAGTAGTCCCAATAACTATTCCGTGCATCCTGCATAGCTTGACGGTAGCCAGCTCCGTATTCAAGCCTAACAGCTTCTGGTGCATTTTGGGCCTTGCTGAAGCTGCGAGTTGGTGTTGACGAGCTGTCTGAGGATCGAAATGCCACCCTGCCAATGGTTCTTTTTCCAGCTCCACGGAACTTGACTTGTTGCTGGTTGTTACGTCGCCCTTGATTTTCAGAGTAGGGTCTAACTTTGACTCCTTTAGACCAAATTTTTGACACCTTATTATAGTTTGTGGAAGGGAGAGTTATTCTAAACGATGCATAATCATTGCCTTCATGTAGCTGTGTAATGTCCTTTTTAGCGATCTTGATGCCATTATTTTCTATATGTTGTCTCATGTCACATTACCCCATCAAATAAAAGAAGCGCACATTACCCCATCAAATAAAAGAAGCGCCATCTTTTCACTCTTTTAAAAGAGCTTTAAAGACTTTGTTGTTTAAACAGCATTTTAGAGACTTTACTTGATATGCCTGCTCTTTTGATTTTAATCTTGTCGATTTTATAGTTATTTACAGCCAAATTATAATTTTAACCTTATACATATAAATTTACATTTTGAAATTTCTCTCTTGTACAGCGCAAAGAAAAATTATATAATATATATAGCGCTTGTAAAAATGACTTAAATAATTAAATAAATAAATAAATGTCATTCACTTTGCACCTTGGGTTAACATTTCCAACATAGAGAATTTTATCATGTGACCTTGCAGAGGCAGGGGTAGGCAAAATCACAGATCGTCTCTATTTCCCTTTTTTTCTTACTTTGTTTACGATTTGTTGACAGTTTGAAGCTGTCATCTTGATCCTCTAAGTCTTCTTCGTCAGAGCTGCTGGATGAGGCTTCAGTGTCAGAGCTGTTCAAACCATCGGAACTGGCACAACTAACAGTCATGTTAGATACGTCAGGCCTGATAACCTTGTTGGAGCTTGGTAATGCTTCTGGGCATGGTGTTGTAGCTGTGCATTTACAAGCTTGTTGAAGTTTTGTCAAGTTATCATAGAGTTTTTTTTATTTCATTGGAGAAAACTCGGAACTGAGATGCAACGGATGCTGGGTCATTAGCGTCAAAATCAGCCAACATCAGGTCAACTTCAGGTTCACCAGGGGCCTTAGCCACAAAAATTTTCTCCATGTCACGAACTGCATTGTCCCTCAGGATGCTGTTAGCCAAACTAATAATGTCTTGATTTGCAAAGTGCACTGCCTTTCTATTTATTGGCTGTCTTGGAGAAAACTCTGGGAAATTTTCCTTAATTTTATTACACATTGTTTGGCGGATGCTTAGAACAATGTCAAGGTGTTTTCCCTCAAGGATGTTCAAAATATCTTTCTCAGCATACTGGAATATGACACCGATGTTGCTTGCAAAGACCTCTGCAAACTGGTCATCATCAATGTCGGTCAGCCGATCCATGCTTGCTATTTTTGTTGAACTCATGTTGTGACAGTTACTGACTAGTTCAAACAAATCAATGACAGTTTCTTTCACAAATAAATGATAATGTCTTTCACAGTGGTTCACACCTTGCTTCACTCGCAAACATAAGGGTCCAGTGTTTGTATATTGAGCACAAATCCCTAATCCCACTAATCCTCGGGAATCAAAGGGTTGGCCAATATCAAAATCGAAGTACTTTTTGCAAAAAACACACACACCTGCTTAAAATTAGTCCTTTAAAAGTACACTGTGAAATAGTCCATAATAATCCTAAGTATTTGTATAACTTTAGGTCGAGTCACTTCATTAAAATCCGTGTAAATAAGCAAAATAAACAAGAGCAAACTGCATGCTGCCATGAGGTGTAATGGAATCCGACTTAATAAATTCAGCTTGTGTAAATACTTTTGGCTCTTGCTGTATCAGTGAGTATTATTATATATACATTATGACTGGCATTCTTCATACCCTTGGTTCTTTTGATTCACAAGGTATGAATACTGATCGAGCAAATATAAACTTTTGACAAATGACTTATGCCCACATAGAAAAACAGCTCGCATATACATCCCCTGTACTCAGAAACCCAAGAATATTTCCCAGGTTTACTTTTGTAACCTTAGGTCAGTCCGAAGAAGGCTCATGTCAAAAACTTGTGGCGAACTGTCAGAAGTTTGTCGCATACTTTATAATGCAACCAAGATGGATTTTTGCGGAGTAATACATGCAGATCTGAGGCTAGCATTCCCTATTTCTCATCAGAGGAATCTGTGCGATGTGTGCATAAATACACTGCTTACACAAGTTAAGTGAGCAGGGGTTATTTTCATTTTTGTTGCCTGTTATGGCTGTATCAGTGAGATACCAGCAACTATCAGAAAATATGTACGTATGAGGAGATTGGTTACATAGATAGATAGATAGATATGGTAAGTGCAGCCCTCTAAGCCCAGTTCTGGGCGCTCACGAGGGTTGATTGATGAGATGAGAGAGAGAGCAGGAGTCCTCAACATGTTACACATTTACCCCATGTGAGGGATCTTTTACTTGCCCAGCACAGACACTGATACAAGGGGCCGCCAATTTAACGTCTCATCCGAACGACATCCAGCTGGGATTTTGCTCATAAAGGTACACTGAAAATTTTGGGTTCCCCAACCGGGAGTAGAACCCATGCAGGCAAAGACCTTCAGACATTTTAAAATGCATTTTTCTAAACAATTTTCTCAATATCTCTAAAGGCATAAGATATCAATCAATCAGACCATCAAAAGACACAATTGGACCATGTGTGTACAATATTTCATCCATGTACGTGCAATAGGGACTGAGTCCTGGTCCGGAAACGAAAAAAATTATTTTGTATATTTTTTCTCTTCCTTTCGAAAAGTATGGAATATCCATCAAACAGACAATCAAGAGGCACAGCTGGACCATAAAGGCTATATGTGTACCAAATTTCATCATGTACATGCATTAGGGCCTGAATACTGGCCTGGAAACTATCAATCCGCCCGCTGCCCGGACACCCGACCGCCTGACCGCCCGCCCGGTGTACGCACTAAATTTTACCAAGATGATTACAATACCTTCTGCGAACTTTGTTTGCTGATGGTTAAAAGGCAAGAAAACAGAAGCAACATATACAACGATGTTCAAAAACTAAAGCCTGGTTCACATCTCCACGATTTTGAATTGACACCAGTATGCGTCAGGGGGAGAGCAAAATTGTTGACAGTCATGTGCATTCATCCGTGAAAGGCCTGGGTCAACTTGGGGTCCACAGTGCGATGCAGGGCATTGCCTTGCGTTATAAACAAAATGAATTAATGACTTCACAAGTGAGCTGTTTTCTTATTCAGCCTCTCTGTCACAATCAGACACCAACTATCGCCATGGCGACGTGTACTGGACGGGAACAAGAGGCTCTGTTGCTTGGCAATGTAAATTTTAACCTGCAGTGCACGTGGACTGCCCACCAACTCAACAGAGACACTACGCAAAGTTCACGGCAACTTGTTGCATGTATCCAGACTTGTAGCCCAAAAATTTCGACCTGCCGAATTTTTTTTTCAGTCCCAGCGTCCACTCTGTGATTACATGTTTCACGCTTCATTGGGCAGCGTCCACCTCATGTAATGCTGCGTCTCTAATTGATTGTGGTCCATGTCCAGCCTGTGACAAGCAGTGTGCAGTCTGTGTCAGGGCAATTTGCCTGACGCAGACCAGTGACAATTGCAAATCACCAATATGTGAACGCTGCTTAAGAACTCAAGAGGCTGAGTGACCCTTCCATCACAAAGGTCAAAGCGAGGGACACCGAGGATTCGTTTTACTGAGCAGCCACTAAGAGCTGTCAGGTGCAGCTGGGTTTTTAGGGACCGTTCAGAATTTATGACTGGGGGGGGGTGGGAGTTTTGGCCGAGGGGGTACTAACTTTTCACAACACTTCCAAGGGGGGGGTAAGAAATTTTAACAAAGAAAAAATGTTAAAAAACACGCATAAATTCATTATATTTGGACATTTTTACGTGCAAAAGTCCGCGAAATGACGCGAATCTGTATGCGTGGCCGTGTATAACAGTATAAGTATGTGTGTATGGCTTTGTATGTCGAGGGGGATACTAAAAATATGCATGAAACCTGAGGGTGGGGTACTAAAAATCCGCATGAAACTCAAGGGGGGGTATCAATTTTTGACGGGAAGTTCCAGCAAAACTCCCACCCCCCCAGTCATAAATTCTGAACGGTCCCTAATACCCCAAGAAAGATAACACGGCCAATGCCATTATTTCCATAAATGTGAGATCTGGATGCTTGTTTTTTTTGGTGTAGTTTGCACTCCAGTGGATGTGTTGATATATTGTGCTGTGTTCTTGTCATTTTTCTTTATGCATGTTGGCTGCTAACTTATTTTCCATATTGTGTATTTTGGAGAAAAAAAATTGGCGCCGGTATTGAAAAACATTTATTATCTGGTGAAATACCATTTGATGTTCAGGGAAGGGAAAGATTTCTCGATGGGAATTTATTTATCTTATGATAATTGTCCATTTTGGGTGCATGACATCCCAAAATATTCCTTTGTAAATGAAACAACCCCCCCCCCCCCCGGAGATTTGTAATGGTTGCCCCAAAAGAATAAAAAAAAGGAAACCAACATATAGAGCAATGTTCAAAACTAAGAACATAGGAGCCTGAGTGACCCAAGCATGACACAGGTCAAAGTGAAGGATTCCTTTTGCGGAGTAACTACTAAGAGCTGTCAGTTGCAGCTTGGTTTTTACCCCCAAGAAAGATTGCGCATCCAATTACATTTTTACCAGAAATGCAAGATCTGCTAATTTTTTTGTTTTTTTGTAGCTTGGCTTTCCAGATTGGTAGATATGTGAGCTGTGTTCCTGTCAATTTTGTTTTACAAGTAGGCTGCACATTTTTTCAATATTGGATCATGGAAAAGGGAAAGCTTTCAAGACTAAATGACAATGACCTTGCTGGGGCAATTATTGATGTACACTCTAAAAATTTCAGACAAAATTGGTTTTTTAGATTCAAAATGGTTTTTTGAAAAACCAAATTTCAATGTAAGAACCAACATGGATTTTTTTTAAACTCCATGTTGGTTTTGCATTGAAATTTGGTTTTTCAAAAAACCATTTTGAATCTAAAAAAAAAAATTTTGTCCCGACATTTTTTCATGATGACATCTTGCCTTGTACCTCAGCTCCTGTTGCACTTGGAGCTTTGGTTGATGCCTTGACTGATACCCCTAT
This sequence comes from Platynereis dumerilii, assembly GCA_026936325.1. Classification (NCBI taxonomy): domain Eukaryota; kingdom Metazoa; phylum Annelida; class Polychaeta; order Phyllodocida; family Nereididae; genus Platynereis; species Platynereis dumerilii. The sequence goes on from JAPTHN010000004.1 coordinate 19,927,507, forward strand.
TACCTGTCAACAATGAAATAGCTGACGTGTAATGGTAGGGCTACACAAGCTGCCAAAGTGTAAATTGGACTTAATGGAATTGCCCTGTACTCAGTGTACTGTCACTGAATAAGAAAGTAAATTGCCATGAAACCTTGAAATATTTTCAGTGTCAGTTTCATCCTACTTGGAACATTCGTCTTTTTCATGATTAAATTATTTTCTTTTGGTTTTTATTAGATGTACAACCTGAGCCATTAGCAAAGACATGAACCCACAAGCATACTGGTATGCAAGACCAACAAATTGTGTGAGTCGGCTGATCCTTCCACGCAGTCAGTATTCTCATAATTTAAATGTTTTGCCAACAAGCGGAAAAGGCCAAATGTTGTGACTAATATTTTACAGCGTTCTGTTATAATCGAAGCAGGCCTCATGCTAATATAAATTTCCCTTTGGATACTAGGGTGCTGTACATAAAGATTATCTTAGCTATTAATAATTCTTTTTCCCGAGTAGTGTTTTAGGATGTGTCCTTAATAATTGGGTTACATGGTACTCAGTTATTGCATGAGTCATGAATGTGACCTGACCACTGACAGCTCAGGAATGTCACTAAGTGTCAAACAACCCTTTTTGGTGACATGCTATCTTCTTTATGGGTATCTGTGACATGTTATTACATTCTTACATGAACACAAAATCCACGAGCAGTAAAACACTTAGGACAGCAAGATGACACAACAAGGAAATGAAGGTTGATTATAACCACTGTTCAGCAGAATCTAGGTGACCAGTCATGGTGGGAAACAATACTGAGTCCAAGCGTTTGGCTTCATCTATATCATATCAAATTATATCTTGTTAAATTCTGTTAATGCTATCATCAATTCTACAACATTAAATTACTACCTCAGTATGTTGACTCCATGATTAATTCATGATCACTGAAGATCTTGTTTAGCTTTTTGTGCTGTCGCTATTTGTTCCATTTCCCCACTATGAAGTTTATTTATCTGAGGAAATTACTTAAAACTATTAAACCTCCCATTCACATCGGACCCAACGTTTGAAAACTGCGCATTTAGTCGACAAATGATTACGAGATTATTACGTACGTATATATCGTAAATACTGCGTATTTCTCCAACCTCTGATGTTAACGTAACCCCACGTTGAAGGAATGGTCGTTATACGCCTCTGGGGCGTCAGGCGTGGCAGGCCAGCCCAGCGCGCTGCTTCTTGCGCATGCGCAGAATTCGGAGGAGGCGGTCATTAGCTGGGCACCACGCTCGTGTGGATTAGATTTATTTCGGTCTTTAACACCATTTATAGCACCGTAACAATTTCTTTAACCATGGCCGATTGATTCTAAGATGTATATGTGTTAGATGACTACTTCTGATGGCTGTGGACGTTGTGTGTGCTTCAGAATCACCCGGGCTAGTCGGCGATATGTGGAGCATTTGGATTCAGTGCTAGCGCTTGTCATTGTGATTTCAAGTAACAATATCTTGTGAAATACGGCCTGAAAGACTTGTTTGAGGGTGGATTTCAGGAATAACATCGAGGAAAGACTGATATTTAATTGTTACGATGGAATTCTGGTGTTCTGGACCGATTGCTCGTGTTCGAGATGTACATGAATCTGTCATTGTCAAACAGCTAGCAGGGAGGCGCCGGCCAGGGGCGGAGCGCTCGGATGGCCCGGGGACTGCCGCATTGCTTCAGGCGGATCCAGCCACCCGGCCTGCCCCGAAAAAAAAAAAATAATAGATTAATTAAATAAAGCCCTTGAATATTGGCCCTCATTATGAATAAAGAATGTTCTCATTTGATTTTACTGCAGTAATTTTTTTTAAAGTGGGGGAGGAGGATTTCAAGAATTTTTTTTTTTTTGAGGGAATGGGTGGTTGGTCAATTGATTGTTGGAGATCTGCAAAGAGAAACATAATTAAAACAGTGAAGAGAAAAGAAAAACAGAGAGATAGAGAGAGCAGAGCCAAACAGAAAGCACTGAAGTTGGCTCCAAAATTAGCAGACTTTTCTTCCTTGTTTTACCAAGCAGTCTGCAGTCCATTTGAGGACTAAAATAAAATAAGAATATTCACTTACCTTGTAAGGGATTAATGCTGCAACCCTGAAGAGTTGGAAAAATCCCAATCCAAATTGGCCTGCTGGATATGTGGCATTCAGTTGCAAGTAGGCTCAGTTCAACTCCGGTCTTAACTGATTCTCTCTTGCTCGTTTGTGGTTGAGCAGTACTTCAGAATTTTTTTTGGCCTATCTATTCTTTATATTTTAAGAGATATTTAATTGGTAATTTTTGTAACTCGTGCAGCTACTATTTCTTTATGGCTTCATCCAATTATCACCAGCAAGCATCCTGTTGGAGGTTTTATACACTCAAAGTTACCAGATAGCTTGGAATAAGTATCGAATAGATGGCGCTACAAGGCTCTCTGAGACTCAAGATCCCAGGTTCTGCAACTTTGTGCAAACCTTCAACAAACCTTTGGCATATACGTATGATCAGACGTTTGCCCTGAACATTACTTTCAAACGTTGTCCATACATATCAAAAACACATTAGAGAAACTTTGGAACTTACGTACTGCCAGATATGACCATACCTTTGATAAACCTATGAATCAAAGGTATGGTCATACGTAATAGTCTAAGGTTGTAAAAACCTCTCAAATGAATGTTCGACAAACCTATGAATCAAAGGTATGGTCATACGTAATAGTCAAACGTTCTTCAAACCTCTCAACCAACGGTATGACTTACATAGTAGTCTAAGGTTTCAAAAACCTCTCAAATGAATGTTAGACAAACCTATGAATCAAAGGTACGGTCAAACGTAATAGTCAAACGTTGTAAACCTCTCAACCAAAGGTAGACTAACGTGTGACTGACATTTTTAGCCAAACGTTACAACCAAACATACTTCCAACCTCTCAACCAAAGGTATGACTGACATGTGACTCGAACGTTCAGCCAAACTATAAAACAAACTATCTGCCAACCTCATACTAAGGTTGCGACTTACGTTTGGTTTTCCATCTGAGTGCAACGTTTGGAAATTACCTTTGCCCTACCTTTGTCATACGTTGTTTGGCCCAACGTTTGATTCTAACCAAAATAATTACGTAGGGAAAGGTTTGATTTACGTTGCTGCTCGGGAGGGTACAACCCCCGCTCCCTTTCCTTATTCCCGCAATATCAGTTACCCCCCATTTTACCCCCCACTTGCCCCCTGCTTCCTCCCTTTTCCCCCACTTCCTCAGCTTGCCACCTGCTTGGCCCGCGTTTATGCGCAAATCGTGAGATCTTGTGTGGTTTTCAGCTAGTACAAATTCTTTAACTTTCAGGCCCTATTACAAAAAATTCACTGGAACCACTATACACAGTGCCGCCTGTAAGTAAGTGAAACGCATGACATTGTGCCATTGCATCAATGCTAAACATTCTCAGCCAAACTGCTTGTGGAGGCATGAATTCTCATCGGATGAAAGGGAAACAAAGTGGGTCATAAAGGCCGATGTGTGAGGCAAGTGGGATAAAAAAAGCAGCCGATTTTCTTTGCTGTAGTCGGAGTTAGGTATGGGTCAAAGTCTTTGATAAGTAAGTGAACCACCCTTCCCTATGTTTTAACATTGGGCCTGCGTTTCACTTACTTATCAAAGACTTTGACCCCTACCTAACTCCAACTACAGCAAAGAAAATTGGCTGCTATTTTTATCCCACATGCCTCACATATCGGCCTTTATGACCCAAAATGTTTTCCTCTTATCGGATGAGAATTCGTCCTTCCAGAAGCATTTTGGTTAAGGATGTTTAACATTGATGCAATGGCACAATATCATGCGTTTCACTTACTTACAGGCGGCACAGTAAGGAGATGGGCAGATGTGTACATCTTCAAATGTCAGAAGAAAAGGAAAGTGTAGAGAAGAATGCTAAGACTTGTACTACATCTGGTACAGGCCCCCATCTGTTTACAAACATCATTATACTATAAAATCATCTTCGGCACTCTTGAGTCTTGTGCAATTACCCTCAGTCTAGAGAAAATGGATAGGTCATCACATGTGGAACTGTAGCACTATCTCTAAATGTAGCACCTCTTTGATGTTTATGGAAGCTAATGTACAGACACTCAGGCAAGCATACATGATTGTTATTGGTGCAAATGGCAGGAGCGGAGAACCATGTCTGGTCATCGTTTCGGCAGAGGTTAGATTTGTCAGAACTTCTCTGATTGGTTGAGTTCAAAAGTGACCTATTTTCTGTCCAGATTAAGTTAGCCAATCAGAGATGTTTTCACCAAGTTTAAATTAGTAGGAACTCCTCTGATTTGTCCAGACCAAGAATGACATATTTTCTATCCAGACTAGAATCGCAAGCGATGATAATATGACCGCCGGCGCTGCTGGACGCCTTTTGCTGATCAAGTGCAATCAAGTGTGACTGTGTCGATCCATAAAAGATGAATAACAATTTGTGTTTTGAGTGCAGCTTGTTTGGACCTGGCTTAAAAAAGCTCAGTCGTATAATGATAATAATAAATAGATATATTCGTTGTTGTCCACGGCGCAGTGGGGCCTCTATTTGACGGGGGGTTTATTCGAGGGGCGTATATGTGTACATCCATTGTGCATGCCTGTGTACAGCCATCGTCAAGTGTACGCCCATCTGTAGCTCGTCTGGCATGCCCATCTGTGTGTGCACGCCAATTTGTGTGTACACACCCATCTGTGTACGCACCCATTTGCGTGGGCATGTCCACCTGAATGCCTATCTGTGTGGGCACGCCCACCTGTACACCCATCTATGTGTACGCCCGCCTGTAGGCCTATGCCCATCTCTCGAGTGTATGCCCATCTGTGTTGGAACCCTCATCTGTGAGTGCATGCCTTCTTAGTGTGCATGCCCCCCTTTACACCTAGCTGGGAGTACGACCATCTGTGTGAGTATGCCAATTTGTGTGTGCACAGCCACCTTTGTGTGCACGCCCATTGATATGGCCATCTGTGTGCGAATGCCCATATGTACAGCCATCTGCATGTATATGCCCATATCAGCACGCCCGTCAGTGTGTGTAAGCCCATCTGTGCGTGCACGCCCATCTGTGTGTCCATGCCCATTTGTATGTGCATGGCCATCTGTATGCCCATCCCAGTGTGGATGCCCATGTGTGTGTGGACGCCCATGTGTGTCTGCAGGGCCACCTGTGTGTACACACACATCTGTCAGTGCAGGCCCACCTGTACGCCTAGCTGTGTGGGTATGCCCATCGGTCAGTGTATGCCCATGGGTGTGTGTACGCCCATGGGTGTGTGTAAACCCATGGGTGTGTGTACTCCCATGGGTGAGTGTACGCCCATGGGTGTGTCTGGACCCATGGGTGTGTAAAACCATTGGTACAGTTTATATACACCTTCTGATATATATATATGAACACCCTTTGGTATAGACTCGCCCATGTCAGTAAACTGTCATGAAAAGTAAGCCAACCGACCTGCCGCCTGACCTGTAATGTAATGTAGTGCTTTAATGCAGTGCTGTAACGCAGCGCTGTAATGCAGTGCTGTAATATAGTGCTGTAATACAGTGCTGTAATGCAGTGTTGTAGTGCAGTGCTTTAATGCAGAATACAGAAGGCAGTCCAATAACACGTTGCTGTAATGCAGCGCAATGATTCATTGTAACAGTTGTAATTCTGTTGTAAAGTAATGCAGTGAGGCAGTGATGTAATGCAGTACAATAATGCAGTGTAATGCAGTGCTGTAATGCAGTGCTGTAATGCAGTGCTGTAATGCAGTGCTGTAATGCAGTGCTGTAATACAGTGATGCAAAGCATGCAGTAATGCAGTGCAGTTATGCAGTGCAGTTATGCAGTGCAGTTATGCAGTGTTGTAAGCAGTGCCGTGATGTGGTCTGTAATGCAGTGCAGTTATGCAGTGCAAAAAAGCACTGTTGAAATACAGTGCAGTAATGAAGTGTTGTACTGCAGTGCTGTAATGCATTGCAGTAATGAGGTTCTGTGATGCAGTGCAGTAACACAGAGCTGCAATGCAGACCGCAGTGTTGTAATGCAAGGCAGTGATGCAGTGCAGTTATGCGTCCGCGGGGGCATGGCCCCGTGTCCGCGGGGCATGTCCCCGTGTCCGCGGGGGCAAGTCCCCGTGTCCGTGGGGACATGTTCCCGTGTCCGTGGGGACATGTTCCCGGGGGCATGTCCCCATGTCCCCGGGGCATGTCCCCATGTCTCCGGGGGTATGTCCCCATAACCATGGGGGTATGTCCCCGGGGGTATGTCCCCGGGGGTATGTCCCCATGTCCCCGGGGTATGTCCCCGGGGGTATGTCCCCATGTCCCCGGGGGTATGTCCCCGGGGGTATGTCCCCGGGGGTATGTCCCCATGGCCCCGGGGGTATGTCCCCATGTATGTCCGTGGGGGCATGCCCCCATGTCCCCAGGGGCATGTCCCCATGTCCCCGGGGGCATGTCCCCATGTCCCCGGGGGGCATGTCCCCATGTCCCTGGGGGTATGTCCCCATGGCCCCGGGGTTATGTCCCCATGTCCCCGGGGGTATGTCCCCATGTCCGCGGGGGCATGCCCCCATGGCCCCGGGGGGATGTCCCCATGTCCCCGGGGGCATGTCCCCATGTCTGGGGGGGCATGTCCCCATGTCCGCGGGGGTATGTCCCCATGTCCGCAGGGGGTTTAGTAGTTATAAATGGTTGCCCCCTTATTCTTAGTAATAATGGTCGCCCACTCTTTAGTATATATTAAATGGTCGCCCCCTTATCCTATCTATCTATCTATCTATCTATCTATCTATCTATCTATCTATCTATCTATCTATATCTATCAGCATTGCTTAGTAGATATTAAATGGTTGCCCCCTTGGTTCATACATTCTTAGTAATAATGGTCGCCCCCTCCTTAGTAGATATTAAATGGTCGCCCCTTATCCTATCTATCTACCTATGTATCTATCTATGTATATCTATCATCATTGCTTAGTAGATATTAAATGGTTGCCCCCTTGGTTCATTCATGCATGTACTTTTGTTATCTTAGCACCTTAGTAGATATTAAATGGTTGCCCCCTTATTCTTAGGAGATATTAAATGGTCGCCCCCTTATCCTTAGTAGATACCTTATCTATCTATCTATCTATCTATCATCATCATTGATTGCCATCATTGATTGCCATCATTGATTGCCATCATTGATTGCCATCATTGACTGCCATCATTGACTGCCATCATTGACTTCCATTATTGACTGCCATCATTGACTGCCATCATTGACTGCCATCATTGACTGCCATCATTGACTGCCATCATTGACTGCCATCATTGATTACCTTTGTCTACGACTCCGCCACATAAATCCTCCGACACCCTCCGACACATGAAATCCCGCCATGTGACCGCGTAAAAACAGAGATCAGCCTAAAGGCGATCAATAAGAGTTTGGCTGCTTTTGAGACATCCCCCAGCAGTCAAGTGGTCCAAGCAGGTCTAATCTGGCACAGTGCCAAAAATCACGAAAACAACATTCAGATAGCCAAAATAACAATAAGGTGGGGTGTTTCACTGAAAAATCATGAATCTCAGAAAGGTATGAAAGACCCCTTGGATCATTCTGGTTTTCAGGGGTTGATTGTAGAATGCAAAGTTATGTTTATATAGCAAATTTCATGATTGTACATTGAGTGTAACTTGTTCTATCCATCCCCAAAAATGCGAGTTAAATGGTACAATACGGGGGTAAAAGCAAAATGACCGCGCCAGCGGCTGGCGGCGGTCATAATAAAGTTGCATTGCACCTTTGAATTTAAAAATGACAATTGAGACTAGACTTCAGTTTCTTGCCTTTGGAGGAATCAAGGCTTGTGATATCTATATAAGGAAACAAATTACCTGGCAAAATGACCAAATTGTTTAAGTCCAAAATATAGGATCATTTTGTAGTAGATTGTCAGGAGGCATTATCTATTCAACACACACATATGGAGACAGCAACTTTTCAGAACATCCTATACTTTGAAGCTTGTCATCTCATCAAGCATAATTTCAGGCTCTGAACTTGATTGGTGTCTTTTTTTTTACAGAATCAATTGATTAAGCTCTTAAGTCTTTGTCATGTAGTGGTCACGATAATATTCTTGCCTATTCATTAGGTCCTGCGCTCCGTCATTATGCAAATACAGTTGGCAGCAAAATTATTCATCCACCTTGACATTTTCTCAAGGAGTCATAATAAGTCTTAACAAAAACTAGTCGTAAAGTCCCTATAATTAAGACATCAAGGCCCTGAAGGGTCCTAAAATGAGGTAATCATGCTGCCTAAAAGTTTTGTCTTAGAGAGGTCTCCATGCCACATTTAACTTAGTAATAATCAAATATAATAGGCCTATTATGTAATTTTATCTCTGTATATATATGGGTAAATAAAATCTCTCTGTGTCTGAGTCTGAGTCTGCCTTTAACGTTAAGGGAGAAACTTTTAAAAAATTGGGCCATTGGTAGGAGGAGGCAGCAAGGGTGTTTAGGACGCTTGAAACTACTGTCCAACACAGGGGACCGGCCAGGGTTGGATTTGAACAAGTCCCCCAGCAATTTGAAACCCACTGCTTAATAACCTCAGACTAACTGCTAATCTTTTTCAAAATAACATGAATTATATTTGACACTTGTTGTATCAACATTTCCTATCTCATAACACCAAAAATGTCTTTCTTTGAAAGAAGAGTCGTATTTCTTCAGAATAATCTGATTCGATTCAATCTTTTCATTCCATCAGAAGGATGGCCAGCTATTATTGATAGTATCTTATTCCATATCGAAGCATCAAATTATAAACTGAAGATATTTGTATGGAATATGCCTCTTCTTCTTCTTCTTCTTCTTCTTCTTCCAATTAGGTTCAGCCCGCGTTTGCGTATCCTTGAACCTTGTGCATGTGCGCGAAGCGGCATGTGTAAAAGTCACCACTCCATTGGAATGAAAATATTGTTATGTACAGCCTAAAACCTGAACGGTTGTTTAAATTGCCGTTCTGAGTATGTTTGATTTAAAAGCCTCTGTTGAGGTGCAATCCACCGACGATGCCGGTAGGTTGTTCCACAGCCTTATTGTGTCCGGGAAGAAGGACGTTTTGTAGCCTTGTGTTCTTGTGTGCGGTATTAAGTATCGCTGACTATGGCCTCTGATGATTGATGGTAAAGGCACGAGGTGATCATGTGGCACTGCGACTTGGTTGTTGATTATCTTGTAGAACATGATCAGTTTGCTGCACTTCCTGCGGTCTTGAAGGGTTGGCCATCTCAGTTTGCCAAAATGAAGATTCTTTGTTTGTCTTTCTTTTTATATAAAAAAGCAATTATTGTACTTTTAGCTGCCTGGAAAGAAATATGATGAATGTTTTGCGAAGGCTGAATATATAATTTTTTTTTCTTAACATATTAATTTGGATTTCTCTCAGCCATTGATACTTCGTGCTATATCAAATAACATATAACACGTGCATGAAGTAAATTATTATTCCAATACATAATTATCCTTCTTTTAAGGTATCTTGTTTTAAAATGTCCATGCCATGACTCCATGGGGCTTATCAAATGATAGTATTATTGTTAAGGGACACATTGTCAGTCAAATTGTGAAGCAACAACTTATTCAGAATCTGTTAATAATTTGTGTAATTGACCGGGGATTCCTATGATCCAAGGGAATGCAGAAACACCCTTGATCTGATCAGAGAATAAAAATGGACACTCCCTTCTGTATTGAAACTATGATGCACAGTTGTTCTGAAAGCCCATAAATTCGTCAAATCACTGTGATGCACCTGCCATTGCATGGGAAACTCCAGACCAATATTCACTTGCCATCGAGGGGCACAGTTGAGACGGATTACCATTTGATAGGGCCTTGGGAATTGGCCCATGATACACATGATGATGTCACAGCTTGTGCCTATTATAATTCTACATAGGCCTATACTGCATTGCTGGGGGCAGGGATGCCTGCTGTAACATCCAGTCCTTATACATGACACATTTGAAAAATCTTGTATTTCAAGAAAATCATACAATTACAGTATAGTTCCCCGTGGCCTAAAGGTCAAGACTGCTTGTCTACTGGCTGTGAGGGCGTGGGTTCAATCTCACCCCAGGAACTCACTTTAGTCCGAGTCCATGGGACATTAAATGGAGGCGGCCGGGTTGTACCCAGTATTCTCTGCTGAGCAACTGACAGACCCTGGGCATTCCTGAATTAATAGGGTACGTTCCAGACTCACTGTCTTCTCATCTCATCATCGTATACGGTGGTCAACAAAAAATAAAAGTGCAGCTCCCTCCGCAAAGATGGTGGTTGAGCTAAAGTGAGTTCCTGGGGTGAGAATTGAACCCATGCCCTCAAAGCCAGTTGTACCCAGTATTCTTTGCTGAGGCAACTGAAAGACCCCGGGCATTCCTGAATTATGAATTAATAGGGTACGTTCCAGACTCACTGTCTTCTCCTCTCATCATCATACGGTGGTCACCAAAATAAAAGTGCAGATCCCTCCGCAAAGATGGTGGTTGAGCTGTCCAGGCTAATCCGGGGTACACCAGCAAAACACGAGTCAAGTCAAGTTAGTTGCCATTTGAGCTGCTATTTGACTCTCAAGTTGCTAAACTCAATAAAACTGCCAGGAACCTCTGAAGTTTCTGGATAATCGCCGTAACTTTTACAGAAGAAACTTGGTTCCAGTTCAGCCATGTGGTCAGAATTTCTCAGAATAGGTAAAAGTAAGATGTAGAGTTAGCAAATTTGCATTATAAATAAGGGTTTGTCACCGTTTGTGGATCCCAGCAGCTCCAAAATATGCAAACCTTTTAAGCTTCTACTGGATGCATGGTGGCAAACACAATTGCAACATTACTCGGACTACAGCGAGACCTTGCATTGCATTCATTCCAGCACTGGCAACCATTTATGGCCAGAATTGGTGGATTTCCCAATGATTGCATCGGATTAGAAATGTTGCATCAATGTTGCGATCAACTTTCTTTTCATCCAACAACTTCTGATTCTTTGCTTAGTGGTTGCATTTAAATGGCCTTGGATATGCCGGTGGACTTCGATCCGGCTTTATAAGTTTCACAGGTTGTGAAAAATTTAGCATACAGTATAGTTTTGTTTCACCCAATATCTGAGTACCAGTTTGTGTAAAAATGTTTCATTGTAGATCACCTGCTGCCACTAATCAATTGCAAATGAGCTAATGGTCATTTAAATTCATGTTGCGTCCTTAACCTTCCATGTCCGTTTTCTTCATGAATATCGAATTACCAACGGAATACACCACATGGCAACCGCTAATGAGCAGAGCATGAACAGGAACTGACTTGCAATGAGGCATGGAAGGGAGCCCTGACAGACCAGAAAAGGACAACAAATAGCTTATATATCTCTTTTGTTGCAGTCTAGTATCTTGCCCATAACAAAACTCCAAAGCTTCCAACCCAGCTGTTCTCTTAATTACTGCGTTGGGAAATGCTTTATTTTTCAAGTAACTTAAACTAAGTATATAGGCAAGGCAAGTTTGAAAACAAGAAAATGTCAGAAGATGGTATGGAGACAAACTTCTGGACTATACAATTCAGCAGCCAAGTAGAATTGCAATGTCATGTCCCGGAATTGGGTGATGCTCGTTGCAGCACCAGAAAAACATGACATTGTGAAGAAGCAATTCTGGTTCAATTATTTTGGCTTCGACCTATTGTGGGTCATGACCAAAGATGCATGGTGGTTGTCCCCACCTTACCAGCCATAAAATTAGGCCAGGATCTCCTGTGGAGTATTTCCTCCACTATAAACTGAGCAAAGAAGTTATTCTGGGGAAGAAGGTCTTATTTGCACACTGTCCAAGTGAATAAAGGTCAATTTTGTCATAGTTCACAAAGACTTGGTCAGTGTCTTGACAAATTATGATTGAAACACACAATTGTTTGCTTCTGAAACCAGATTACATGGTTTTTATTGAAGTATCTTTCAAATTGCAAGTACAGTTTATTAGAATTTATATCGAGAATAAGAAGTCAGGTCATGTCATGAGAGATTTTTTATACAACTGTAAGATACAGTCCTTGGCCAGAATCAGAAGTCATACAAACTTTTCTGAATAACTTGATGACTAATATCGCTTGATTTTAATTTTAGGTTAAGAGATTTCTGAAGAGGTGAGCGTCCCTTGGCAAAACCTAGTAGGTGACATTTTGGGTCAAATTGACCTAAGGTTTATTATGTTTTTCCCTTCAAAGGAGAAGGAGATGGCTGGTGGACTTACCAGGATATGCCAGTGTCATTCTGGGACAATGGGCAGTGCACTCCTACAAAAAACTGAGAAAATAAATAGAAATATGTCTTATATGCCATTTTTTTTACCTTAGGTCAATTTGACCCAAAATGTGACTTACTAGATTTTGTCATTGGACGCTTGTGAGACATATATATCTGAGAGAGTTTCTTCAACAAAGCTGCTATCTGTGTCTAGGTACATCATTTGTTATTCCAATAAGGGCCAAAATCTGAGGATCTTCCTGATATCACTGCTTGGCCATGCAAAAACGGGGCTAGGGCAGATTCCACGAAAAGTGCATTCAGAGGGTACCTTAAACTTCCCAACCCTTTTGTTATTTCTCTGTTGCTTCTAGAAGGAAGTCAAACTATTATTAAGTACATCTGTGAGCTAATGAATAAATATCATTAAAATAATCCTCAAATATGTAGCTTTTTCCTCTTAAAAAGATATTTTTTTATCCCTCATGAGGACAATTTTGGACAACCAAACTTACTGGTGATCAGACGTGCTTACTTTGGCACTCTGTGGAATCTGCTAAAACCAATTCAGGAAAATGTAATGATGTGTGATTGATAAAACACATCTTGAAAATTATTTTGGAACCATTTTTAATTATGTTGGTCATGATAAAACTTGAAAAAAATAAAAAATAAAAAAAGACTGCTAATGTAACTCGATTCCGTCACAGGACACTGAGGTTACATTAGCAACTTTTACATGGTAATTTTTCTGTGTTCTTGCTACTTATGCAAATTTCAAATGTGAAATTCTAAAATTTTATTGAAAAAGTTGCCTATACACATCACCAAAAACATAAACAGCTGTGTGCAGTAGCTGTTTTTTTATTGCTAATGTAACTGCAATTTCGCATCTGTCCATTTCATAGTGTTACATTAGCAAAATTTGTCTGTATAAATTACGTTAACGAACACATGATTAGATCTCAAATTTTTTCTGAACTGAAAGCCAGGTCTCCCAGCAGCAGGCCAGATATGGTACCCTGCTGGTGTTTTCATTTATATTGCAGTTGTATCAGCATAAAAAAGTTCCGTCCTCCATCATTTAACGTTGTTACATTAGCACAAGGCCATATTTTTAGTTACTCTGATCTACCAATCCAACAGCAAACTGTGTTTACCCATGATTTTATTTAATGGATTGACACAGTAAAAGATTTAGATTTTAGTTTTTTTTTGTCCTGCAAGCTATCCCCAGAAACAGTACCCTAAGAAAATCTTAGAAGCTACGAATCAATTATGCCTGGCCTTATCGTCTTTGTGCTAATGTAACTTGTGGTAAGTCATTTTGCTGCTTTTCGTGGAATCTGCCCTAGCTCATCATCATGAGAACCTGGCATTGTGCTAAGCTGCATTACCACACATTCAGAATTCAGAATGGTGCTATTACAGCGAAACACTTTGATATAGAATTAAAGTTGACTGTGGCACTGTGAAAATGGCACTTTGTGTGTCATCATGCTGATGATTTGTCATTATCAAACCCAATACTTTCAATGTTAATTTGATTGAAGGAGACTTATCCCACTTGTTGGTGACAGCCAAACGAAAGTATTATGCATCTGATTTTCACTCTAAAATTAATTTTGAGAAGTCAAATTGGTTACTCTTGATCATGACTAATCAAGCAGCCTCTACACTGTAAAATTTGAATTTTGAGTTGGCGTAATTGATTGAGTGAGATGGTTGCACAATTCCTTTGAGCCAAGATAGCTTGTTGTTTGTAAGTTATAACATAAAAATTATCATAACTCATAACAAGCTATCATGGCTCAAACAAAGTGTGCAACCATCTCACTCAATCATTTGAGCTAACTCAGAATTTCAAATTTACAGTGTATGTTTCCCATGTTGAAAGTAGAGAAGATGACACTTCATCGGTTATCATGAGTCACAAAGTGCCATTTTCACAGTGCCATGGTCCACTTTAATTCTATATCAAAGTGTTTCACTGTAATACTACTTCTGAAATTTTACTGTCCTACTATATTTTTTTGCAGAGAATGTAAACAATCCATTAGTCATGGCCTGAATTAATTATGACCAAGGAATTCAGCAGATGGACACTACACCTGCCCTTCTTATTTGAGTCAGATCCAGTAAATGGGATTCCAGTGTTTCAAGAAATTAAATTTATTGAAGCTGCCATCTACTTGTGGCTGGACAGGAGATGTCAAAAAAGAGTTAAAATTCAACTTGCTGTCTTCAGAAAGTAGTACTACAAAATACAGAAAAGGATTAGTTTGGTAAACATTTTGATAGATTTAGTTTAGTTTGCTGCATTATTAGACTACCCGGAAATAATTCTGAGTAGAAACATTCAAAAAATTCTAGTCAGGTAGCCATGCAATCAGTGTCAAGTTGATACCTGAAGCTCTTATCGGTACTGAATCCATGTCATCAAACTTGTTATTTCTCCCTGTTATATCTTTAAATCTCCGTGCCATGCAAGAAAGATGTTGCTTTTGCCAGACTCCCTCATAAAATGTAAACATGATGCCTTCTTCTGATACTTTGATGGTCATGGAGTCCCATAAATGGTATTCTTGTCAAGAAATAGTGTGGTAACGTACTTCAGAGACTCTTAAAACAGATCATAAATCACAAAACTGCAGCATATGGAGATCAGATTGCTGGTTGAAATTACATTCTGTACCTGGTACATCTATAATTCCTGAAGCTACATCATTTGCATCATTTTTTTTTCTGATTCTTAGATTGTGACTTGCTCCGGTCCTGGAGAGAAAGGTGTGATACAAAACCATGCAAGTCACATAACATACAGTATATGGGCCTAAATAAAATTGAACTGATATTCATCTATCTATACACACTGTAATTTCTGAAATTTTGAGTCAGCCCAAATGATTGAGTGAGACGGTTGCACAATTTGTTTGAGCCATGATAGCTTGCTGTTTTGAGTCATGATAATCTTTATGTTGTTATAACTTGCAAACAACAAGCTATCTTGGCTCAAAGGAATTGTGCAACCGTCTCACTCAATCAATTAAGCTAACTCAAAATTCAAAATTTACAGTGCAGTGGTTCCAGCACTGTTACACCATGGCTACGAAACATGCTCTCATGGGGTTGTGCTCTTCCTGAGAATGCAAAATACCGACCATACTACTTGGTGAAGGAGGAAGGTGGTATTATATAAGGTAAGTTATATTAAAACATATGGGGTTTCATAATGCAGAGATAAATCAATGTCAAAACTCAGAGATAATAATAAAGAAGCAGTGTGTGACTGACCTTTCAAAACTTCCAAGGGGGCGACCATTTAATAATCGGGGAGGGGGGCTTGGAGTTTTCCTTGGTGGGAAATTATTAATTTCATTGTAAGGCAGGCCATAATTATTTATTTCCAGCACGCAAAGTCCCTGAATATTTATTCCCAAATCTAGCATCACCTTATTAAGAAATAACCCGCACAAGAAATTATTTATTTCAAGACGGCCCAAAAAGGATTGATTTATTTCACCAAAACTGAGCAATAAATTATTTCAAGAGAACACCAGCTCCTGTCAGGGTCAGATACAGAATTACACTAATGTCTGTTTGGTAGTAGCAGTAGTTTATTGACTGTTAAACAATCCACCAACAAATTTGTACATTATACACCCAAGATTTCATTGGCTATTCAAAACTCGATCAAAAAATTCACAAAAATTGTGTCCTGTGCAGAGTTCATTAATTGAAATAGGAACAATCTTAAGATAGTTTCTGGCTTGCTCTGTAATTCCACACTGCAATAACACATGGATGTCACTTTGCATTTCTCCACATGGGCATCTTTGTTCTTCTGGTGAGATTCACGTCCAATGGCCTTTTTAAAATGACAAGTTGTGTGAGCTCAGGCGTATTCTTGTAAAAGATATCAGATGATGCTTGGGAATGGTTTGGTCAACATAATGCTGGAACTTCGTGTACGCAATCCTTCTGGTACTGGCAGCAGTGCATGCGAAAGCATATTGACTTTCGTCAGACATTTTGTCTGACGGAGAGAGAGTTCCGGTCAGACAAATTAGTGTTTTGTCACACAACATAATAAATTTAATATATAACTTTTCAAATGGTTGAAATGCATTTTAATGGAATATTGTTCTTTGATCTTTGAAGATGGTTTTTGCGACATTGCAATTAAGTTTCTTGAGGTCTTACAATACAATTCAACATCAGTGAACACTAGCAATTAATATGACTATTTCCAGTAGAGATTTTGTGCCAGTAAATTTGTCTGACCATGGTCAGACATTTGCAAAAAGTGCCAGTAATGTCTGACGTGGCTGACCATTATCACGCACACTGACTGGCAGAGGATTCTACTGCTTGCTTCCATATTGACAAGCTATCTGTGACGTAGTTCTTTGTCATATTGTCTGTCAGTTCTTTTAGCAGCAGGCCAGCCGGGCTCCTTGACTGTTTTGCGAGGTTAATTACCCATTCAAGGTAGCTGTCTTTGTAGGAGTCTCTACTCATTGCCGCTGCAAGAAGTTTTGCAGTCTTATTCTGATCATGGCTTTGGCACCACAATCTCCTGCTTCAACCATAACAAGGTCAGTACATGTCGTGATCCTAACTGCCAACATCTGCTTTCGAGTTATGTAGTACACATTTTCAGCCGTCTGAAGGTCCCTTGTCAGCCAGAGTTCACAACTGTAGAATATTGCACTCATAATACTAAGTATTCACACAATTGCATGACTCAAGTTAAGTTGAAACTTACATAGTAATTATTTGAGTCTAATTTAGTTCTTCCAAATTGCCTTTGTTTTTGGTGTTTAGTTGTGTCATTTTTAACAAATTTATGTTGTTGCTGCATGGTTTTTAGAACGCTGGTTCACAAAGTTGTGGTTTAGAAAATATATTTTCTCCAACACGACCCAAAATAATATCATCTTTTGACAATTTTTTAAGTGGTTATACTGCTTCTAAACTCACTTATGCATAGGCCATTTTCACAGGTTTCATACAGTTACATGTAGAATCTTTCAAAACCTCACTGCAGGGTTAAAACAAATAAAAGTGCTGCATTCTATTTGCTATAATTTGCTTTATAAAAAAGATCTTTTTGCAAACATATTCAGCACTTTAAATTACTTATGATGTAATAAAATGATGTTTAATACAAATAATGAAAGGTCATATTATACAACGTGCGAAGTTGCAAACTGGCTCGTCTTTTTCACATTTTTTGTCAAAATATTAAGTAGAGAATATGTAACTTATTATGTACCACACATGAATAAATGATTCAGGAACATTTTGGACACAGCATAATTTCTGGCATTGTGAGACAACAAGCTTCAATGACAGGGGAGTGAAAGCGCATTCTCATTGGAAAGGCGAATGACCTGTGTTAACAATGAATAGACAAGAATGGTGACATATAGACTTCTGGCTGATGAATGATGGCATTGATGGAGTAGGACAAAAGTTTTACCTTTTTACACAGCGATGTGCCACCTCATTGTAATGCTGTGGTATTGCCACCAGTGGTGTAGCTATGGGGGGCCTGGGGGGGGCAGGCCCCCCCAAATGGATTAGTGGCCCCCCCACTGGCCCCCCCATTTCAGATCTGAGAAATTTGAACAATTATTTGGGCAGAGCACATGCGTCTTAGTGACCTGAGCGGTGCCCACTTTAATATTCCCGATTCTCACCCTTTAAAATGTTCTGAGGAATTTGAAATTTTTTATTTTCTTTGAAAACTGGCAATAGGCGTAGAGGTCTGCATACAAACTTAGGGAGGTCTAGCGACATTTGCCCTTATTTTCAAGATCCAGGTTTAACGCTATTTCAAAATAAATCTTGTGGAAACCATTTTTTTAATTATGTTAATTTAATAATCTGCCTGAATTGTTCGCCTTTTTGTCTCGAATCTGAGTATTTCCCAATTTTTACCCCCCCCCCCCTCGGTATATCTGTGTGGGTCTATCTACAGCAGTTCCATGCAACATCAAATATCTTGTGATTGAGGAAATCTTTCCCTTACGATTGTTGAGCTAAGGAAATTTTGTGCCTCTGAAATATCACTGGCCAGGAATGATTAACCAGAATGTTCTGTACAAACTGCTCAATTTTCCATGTGTTACATGTAATTTCCCTATATTTTGGAATTTTTGTCATTTTCAGCAATCGCTATTACCTTTTAGGCTTTTATGACCAGATAAAAAATAAGTTTGTTTCATGAGACCATTCAAGTCTGTGTTAAGCTTGTATCATTGCATTGTAAGATCGATCACATTACTGTATGCACCCTTGAGGTTTTCTTCTTTATGTACAAGCATGGTCATTGATGTTGTATCAGGGAATTTTTATCCAGATAGGGGCTGTGCACTTTCAAAAAGTGCAACCAAACTCAGACTCATACATCATTTATTTTCCCGCTTTTAAAGATAAATATCGAAATAATACATTGATATTATTATAGAAATAGGGGCCGAGGAGACCTCTCAAGATTAGGATCGCTGCAGAGAGGCCAACCAAACACCATGACCAGCTGGTTTTATGGAAAGTCATTTCTCTCTAAAAAGTAATTGTGAAAGTGTTTTTTTGTACCATATCTAAATTAAATAGTAAATGCAGTAAGTGTTCGCCAGATGAAAATAGCGTCAATGTTCCTATGTCATTTGTGACGAGGGTGTGTCGCGGTGTCAATTTTTACCCTTGTATTACCCCCGAAAATTCGGGAAAAGGTTGGCCCCCTAGTTCAGACCCTGGCCCCCCCTTGGCCCCTCTACTCCTGGATTTTTAGCTACGCCTATGAAATTTGCCACTGGGGGTTGTAACATATGGTAGAGGTAGAGCAGTCAACTTGCATTGGCCAAACATCTCTTTATGGTGGTTATAGGATAGTTGTGTCACATTTTGCAGTGAATATCTCGAGTCGTCCTCTCAATAGGCTATAGCTTCTTGTTCTTCATAATAAAGAATAGCTTCTTCATAATAAGGAATAGCTTCATAATAAAGAATAGCTTCTTGTTCTTCATAATCCCTGCATTCTTGATTATTGCTGAGTATTGCGATACACCGTATCAAAATAAACCAGTATATTTTAAGTTGATATGTTCAACGGGGTATCGTACTACATCTTACCAGTTATTTTTCAAGGTTAACAATCATTATTTATTGCAGAAAATCACTTTAAATTCCCATGAAATCAGCCAAACTTTGCCTCCAAAAGATCGTTTTTCATTTGCCTGTACTGGTGCTTTATGTCCTGTATTTATGTGTTGGGTAGGCTTCTTCGAACAGGATGAGGACGCGGCAATGTGGCAAAGGATGACTGAAACAGTTGTCCACGGGTGACAGGGCAAGAACTGGATTTGAACCCTGGATCCAGCGATTGGCAGCTAGCCTTCTACCACTATCACCCCCCTCATCTGACATCCACAGAGACTGAGTGCAGGCTTAAAATATTGATGAATACATGGTAAAATATCATGTTATGTTGTTCTGTCAACTTGGCAACACCTTTCAAAGCATCACTTATATAGAACAAATGCACATTTGAAAAACTAAGAAATTCAAGATGGCAATTGTTTGCCTAAAGGTCCTCTTTAGCTGGCAGGAAAGCTTTTTGTAACATGATTTCACCCTTTCATTTCTAAAATGTGGCAAAAAGATTATTTTACTGTTCGTTTTTGAAAACACAACACAACTTTCTGGACTTTGCTAAAAGTTTGGATGAACTTTCTCTTCAGAAGTTTTGAAGCTCTGTAAAGAAGGATAAATACGGATATCTGTGAGTTTCATACTTCAGAGCAAAAGGTTTCTGTCATGCACCTTTTTCGTAAAGGAAATTTTTATAACATCAGATAAAATATAACCTACCTTTCTGCAATGTACTTATCTAAGCTGAAAACAACATCTTTGTCAGCTCAAAGGAATTGCGCGACCATCTCACTCAACCATTTTGGCAGACACAGAATTTCAAGTTTTACAGTTCAGGTAAAGAATCCAATCATTTAAATGATATCTGCACCTGACAGGCGTAAGATTCTGTTTTAAAACTCTCTTTTAGTCACCATCTTGGCAAAGGAGTGCTGCATTGTATTTATGCTATAATTCGCTTAAAAGAAAAAGATAACATATTCAGCACTTTAAATTAATTATGATGTGATAAAATGATCTTTAATAAAAATAATGGAAGATCATATTATAAAATGTGCGAAATAGCTCGTCTGTTTCACATTTTCGGCCAAAATATAATTATTTTATATACATATTTGTTTTTTTTTCAATATATTTAAAAGTACATATATACATGAGTTAATAACAAAAATAGACATTAAATCCCAGAGGACTTGTTGGTCTATAAACAAAAAAGAACAAAATCTTTGATATATGCACAACACATCAATATATTCAGGAACATTTTGGACACAGCATAATTTCTGGCATTGCTAGATAACAAGTTTCCATGACAGGGGAGTTAAAGCGCATTCTCATTGGCAAGGAGTATGACCTGCGTTAACAATGAAAAGCCAAGGATGGTGACATTTAGCCTTCAGGCTGATAAACGATTGCATTGATGGAGTAGGACAGATGTTTTACCTTTTAACGCTGTGATGTGCCACGTCATTTTAATGCCGTGGTATTGCAACTGGGGGCTATAACATATGGTAGAGGTAGAGCCATCAACTAGCATTGGCCAAACATCTCTTTATGGTGGTTATAGGATAGTTGTGTCACATTTTGCAGTGAATATCTCGAGTCGTCCTCTCAATAGGCTATAGCTTCTTGTTCTTCATAATAAAGAATAGCTTCTTCATAATAAGGAATAGCTTCATAATAAAGAATAGCTTCTTGTTCTTCGTAATCCCTGCATTCTTGTTTATTGCTGAATACTGCGATACACCGTATCAAAATAAACCAGTATATTTTAAGTTGATATTTTCAATGGGATATCGTACTGCAGCTTACTAGTTATTTTTCAAGGTTAACAATCATTATTTATTGCAGAAAATCACTTTAAATTCCCATGAAATCAGCCAAACTTTGCGCCAAAAGATTGTTTTTCATTTGCCTGTATTGGTGCTTTATGACCTGCATTTATGTGCTGGGTAGGCTTTTTGATGAGGACGCGGCAATGTGGCAAAGGATGACTGAAACAGTTGTCCACGTGTGACAGGGCAAGAACTGGATTTGAACCCTGGACCCAGCGATTGGCAGCATAGCCTTCTACCACTATGACCCCCCTCATCTGACATCCACAGAGACTGAGTGCAGGCTTAAAATATTGATGAATACATGGTAAAATATCATGTTATGTTGTTCTGTCAACTTGGCAACATCTTTCAAAGCATCACTTATATAGAACAAATGCACATTTGAAAAACTAAGAAATTCAAGATCGCAATTGTTTGCCTAAAGGTCCTCTTTAGCTGGCAGGAAAGCTTTTTGTAACATGATTTCACCCTTTCATTTCTAAAATGTGGCAAAAAGATTATTTTACTGTTCGTTTTTGAAAACACAACACAACTTTCTGGACTTTGCTAAAAGTTTGGATGAACTTTCTCTTCAGAAGTTTTGAAGCTCTGTAAAGAAGGATAAATACGGATATCTGTGAGTTTCATACTTCAGAGCAAAAGGTTTCTGTCATGCACCTTTTTCGTAAAGGAAATTTTTATAACATCAGATAAAATATAACCTACCTTTCTGCAATGTACTTATCTAAGCTGAAAACAACATCTTTGTCAGCTCAAAGGAATTGCGCGACCATCTCACTCAACCATTTTGGCAGACACAGAATTTCAAGTTTTACAGTTCAGGTAAAGAATCCAATCATTTAAATGATATCTGCACCTGACAGGCGTAAGATTCTGTTTTAAAACTCTCTTTTAGTCACCATCTTGGCAAAGGAGTGCTGCATTGTATTTATGCTATAATTCGCTTAAAAGAAAAAGATAACATATTCAGCACTTTAAATTAATTATGATGTGATAAAATGATCTTTAATAAAAATAATGGAAGATCATATTATAAAATGTGCGAAATAGCTTGTCTGTTTCACATTTTCGGCCAAAATATAATTATTTTATATACATATTTGTTTTTTTTTCAATATATTTAAAAGTACATATATACATGAGTTAATAACAAAAATAGACATTAAATCCCAGAGGACTTGTTGGTCTATAAACAAAAAAGAACAAAATCTTTGATATATGCACAACACATCAATATATTCAGGAACATTTTGGACACAGCATAATTTCTGGCATTGTGAGACAACAAGCTTCAATGACAGGGGAGTGAAAGCGCATTCTCATTGGAAAGGCGAATGACCTGTGTTAACAATGAATAGACAAGAATGGTGACATATAGACTTCAGGCTGATAAACGATTGCATTGATGGAGTAGGACAGATGTTTTACCTTTTTACGCTGTGATGTGCCACGTCATTTTAGTGCCGTGGTATTGCAACTGGGGGCTATAACATATGGTAGAGGTAGAGCCATCAACTTGCATTGGCCAAACATCTCTTTATGGTGGTTATAGGATAGTTGTGTCACATTTTGCAGTGAATATCTCGAGTCGTCCTCTCAATAGGCTATAGCTTCTTGTTCTTCATAATAAAGAATAGCTTCTTCATAATAAGGAATAGCTTCATAATAAAGAATAGCTTCTTGTTCTTCGTAATCCCTGCATTCTTGTTTATTGCTGAATACTGTGATACACCGTATGAAACTAAACCGGTACTTTACGTTGATATGTTCAACGGGGTATCGTACTACATCTTACCAGTTATTTTTCAAGGTTAACAATCATTATTTATTGCAGAAAATCACTTTAAATTCCCATGAAATCAGCCAAACTTTGCGCCAAAAGATTGTTTTTCATTTGCCTGTATTGGTGCTTTATGACCTGCATTTATGTGCTGGGTAGGCTTTTTGATGAGGACGCGGCAATGTGGCAAAGGATGACTGAAACAGTTGTCCACGTGTGACAGGGCAAGAACTGGATTTGAACCCTGGACCCAGCGATTGGCAGCATAGCCTTCTACCACTATGACCCCCCTCATCTGACATCCACAGAGACTGAGTGCAGGCTTAAAATATTGATGAATACATGGTAAAATATCATGTTATGTTGTTCTGTCAACTTGGCAACATCTTTCAAAGCATCACTTATATAGAACAAATGCACATTTGAAAAACTAAGAAATTCAAGATGGCAATTGTTTGCCTAAAGGTCCTCTTTAGCTGGAAGGAAAGCTTTTTGTAACATGATTTCACCCTTTCATTTCTAAAATGTGGCAAAAAGATTATTTTACTGTTCTTTTTTGAAAACACAACACAACTTTCTGGACTTTGCTAAAAGTTTGGATGAACTTTCCCTTCAGAAGTTTTGAAGCTCTGTAAAGAAGGATAAATACGGATATCTGTGAGTTTCATACTTCAGAGCAAAAGGTTTCTGTCATGCACCTTTTTCGTAAAGGAAATTTTTATAACATCAGATAAAATATAGCCTACCTTTCTGCAATGTACTTATCTAAGCTGAAAACAACATCTTTGTCAGCTCAAAGGAATTGTGCGACCATCATACTCAAGCATTTTAGCAGACACGAAATTTCAAGTTTTACAGTTCAGGTAAAGAATCCAATCATTTAAATGATATCTGCACCTGACAGGCGTAAGATTCTGTTTTAAAACTCTCTTTTAGTCACCATCTTGGCAAAAGGAGATGTTATCTCACTCAGCTCTGATCTTCCTTTTGGTCAAAATACAAACCACAGACTCTTGAAGATTGCTCAGGATTTTATATCATCACCATTATTTTTGTTTTGCTATTTGATTAAAGCAAAACTTTGCTTTTTGGTAAAAATACAAACAAGAGACACTTGAAGATTCTTTGGGATTTTGCATCAATGTAAACGTTCATTTTTCGTTTATTTCTTTTTCAAATTTGAGAAATGAAAAACTTTCATGTTTGTTAAATATATATAAATAACAAGAGTCTATCAGATTGTTTAGAATTTAGCATAAAGGCCTTTGCTTTTATTTTACTCTTTTTTGTTGTCATGCATTTCAATTTCAGATTGCTTCCTTCAACAATTCTCTCGCTGCTGCTGCCACCTGTATCGTTCTTTTGTCATCTCAATAGAATCATGCACCGTTTCAGGGCAGATGGGTTTTGCATTGTCATTGCAGGTTATAGCCTTTTCCAGGGCTCTGAAATAAAAATTAATGATGCTGAGTGAAGAATACAGTAGATCCCCACAAGATTTTCCTAAATTCCATGCCCTCAGGAAGATGCTCGGCGTTGCTTGCCCTTCCACACCATTCTGTTCTTACCCTCACCCCTCAGTTATTACCCTCACCCTTCAGTCCTTACCCTCACCCTTCAGTTCTTACCCTCATCATTCAGTCCTTACCCTCAACCCACAGTTCTTACCCTCATTCTTACCCTCACCCTTCAGTTCTTACCCTCGTCCTTCAGTTCTTACCCTCACCCTTCAGTCCTTACCCTTACCCTTCAGTCCTTACCCCAACCCTCCAGTCCTTACCCTTAGCCTTCAGTTCTTACCCTCACCCTTCAGTCCCTACCCCCACCCTTCAGTTCTTACCCTCACCCTTCAGTTCTTCCTCACCTTTCCATGCCCTCACTTCCCAACTCACTCTAACAGTAGCTCAATCACTCTAAATAAGCTAAAGTATGGGAAATCATTAAAACATCTGCTTTATTATTGAAAGGTCATAACTATGTTCAATTGTTCATTTTACACTAAATTTTGAATAAAACATCTTGATTTATCTATGGATACGAAATTAACTGTTACCATCTACTCTTCTCTATTGAGTCAACTGAGAACAACATCACTCCAGCTGACTCAGCACAACAACACCCCTCAGCGCCCCCAGTGATCAGTTTTGGGTGAACAAGGGCTAGTGTAACAGTCTGAAAGCTTCCAATGGAGGTAAATATAAAGTTGTTTGTATACTATTAATTGGAATGCTAACTGTTACCATTTTAGAAACAAGTGAGTGGAAGGGAGCGCAAAGGCATGCAAGTGCATGGAAGTGCATGGGAGTGCATGGAAGTGCATGGAAGTGCATAGGTATGGATGGAAGTGGAATGAAGTGCATGGAAGTGGAATGAAGTGCATGGAAGTGCATAATTGACGATTTAATATTTGGTTTCAATGACATTTTTAGCATACTATGTTCATTCCGTGCTTCTCCCAGAACTTTACGCCACCAGATAAAAAATTTTGTGCTTTTGGGGCAAAATGGTTTGCATGGCTCTTTGTGGATACAGATGGCACCAAATTCAATAAAAAAATCTACAAATGACGGTTAAAAAAGAAAAAATTTAAGAGAACTTACCTGCACACTCCGAGACTAGCACTGTCTTCTCTGAATGCACTGCCACATGCTCGCAATGCTTCGGTGCATGAATCAGAACTCTCCACATCTACGGCACAACTCTGAAAAGAATAGGAAAGAACCTCTTAATCACTTGCAATATGCCAATAAACCATGTTGTTTTTTTGTTTAATTTTTTTACTCTTTTGTTACCTCTGTTGGTTAAAATTTCTGATAAACTTGCGTCTATAAGACACAACTATTTATTTGACATTATGACAAAACTAATACAGTGAATAGTATTAAATTTATCGCAATTTTTTCATAATTCATTCACTTTGCAGTGAAAATGGTACTACAGTACTCTCTTCTGTGGCCATGAAGTGGTCTCTCGTGGGGGTACAAAATTCACTAAAAATACTAGTGCGTGAGAAAGGCGGTCACATGACGCTAGTCGGTCTCACACCAGGGGTCGGTCTTACAACACAGGTATCACTGTAGCCTATTATAAATTAATTATAATGAAGAACATGTATGACTTCCTTACCTTATAAATGGTCACCATACCAAGAACGAGGATGAAAATTGAGCACGTCATCTTGAATCGGCATGCCTGGATTGCTTTCGTGTGGATTGTCAACTTGTTCCAAAGCCACTGCTTTCCTTATGGTGGACTTCAGCAGTGTGGTTTTTATATATTCTTGATTCTTGTGATGTCAAAGGATTATGTTATATTGATCATTGATATATATATATGTAAAATCATGTCAGTTTTTCAATTTTGCAACTTTGTGTAATTTTTTCTTCATGATAAGCTCATGTTTCGCGTTGTATTATCGTAATGACAATTGATGAAGGCATACATAATGATGTGTGGATTGGGTTATACGGTTGAATAAAGTCAAAAAGGTTTGAACTAACATGTTCAGCAGCAGAGAAAAGAAAAATGCTGATTTAACTTTAGAAGGCAATTCAGAAAAAAGAACATTTTTCGTCACAAAAATATATGCAGAGTCCTTAGGTTGAACATATTTCCCAAGGGACACAAGAGGGGAGGGTTGGTCTAGTGGTAGCATCCTGGACTGCCAATCGCTGGGTCCAGGGTTCGAATCCAGCTCTTGCCGGGTCACCTGGGCCTATGTTGGATGGCTGTTTCAATCATCCTTCACCTCAATGCTGTGTCCTCCTCCTGTCCTAATTAGCCTACCAAGTGCATAAATACAGGACGTAAAGCCCCAATCATCCATCCATCCCAGGGGGCACACAATTCAAACACAATGTTGTTAATTGGTGGAGGGCTCGCCTGTTGATTGTTTTGAAATGTATGGTAGAATTTAACTCATGTCACATGCTAACGTCATATAAATATTTTTGATGCTGCTTTGTAAAGTTTTGACAAAATCATATTTGACATAAAATAATATATAATTTTCACGAACATTGACAACATTGTTGCAATGTTGTTGCAAAATATGTATGCCCATAATGCCTAAAGGTTGGTCCATACATTGTTAGTCGATAGTAATGTATTGTTTCATCAAATTTTGATCATCTCATTCTTCCAAATAAAAACTGCTTGAAGGTGCCTGAATTTGCATCCAAGACAAAATACACATACATAACATGCGACCTGCTCCACCGAAATGAGTTCAAACAAGAATTCCTATCTGATAAAATGAAAACATACTGGGTGGTAAAAGACAATATTAGAGGTGCAGTGCTACACTGTACATGCAGGATAACAATGGCTGCCTGTTTTCTTGACTGCATTCAGAATTAAGCATAGGTCATAGTCTTTGGAAAGTAAGTGACTATCCCCCTTTTTTAAAATTGAAATAACATTGGCCTTGTGTATAAGAGTTACTTACTTGACAAAGACTTTGATCCATACCTTATTCTGATACACTCTAAATATTTGGTTGTCACTGTTACTAGTTTATGACTACTTTAGGGTAGTAATGGTTGCAAAAATTTGTTACTGACTCCCGGGAAAATCATTTTGACTATTCTATCATAATCAAATGACTATGTTGACTGTGTAATTGTCCGAAAGGCAGTCAATTTGATCACCATCTGGTAGCTTTAGTAACCAGAGTGGTACAGCTTACTAATCCAATATTTGTCTCATTGGCAACCTTTTAGTAATTACAACTCAAGGAGTTGTCGGTTTAGGCACCAGGAATTACCACTGTAGAGTTGTCATCTTGACCACCCTGTGTTTAGAGTGTAGCGCCTAAAGTAGACAAATTTTAAAAGCATCCCCTGTGCCACATTATTATACATGAACAAAAGTTCTTGTAATTGTTATTGTCGTGACATATGGCATAAACAAATATGTCTGTCTGTCTGACCACAGCAAAGAAAGTCTGACGGGATTATTATCTCGCTTGGTTCAAGCGGCACCCTTTATGACTCAATATGTTTTCATCTTGGCTGATAAGAACGCCAGCCCACAGTCTTTGTTTTCCAAGTCAATTTCTCCAATAACTAGATTCACTTGAGAATAAGCAGTGTCGTCAAGTAACTTTTTTAATGGTAAATTCATGTTTTTCGGTTGTGTTGGTATAATGACAATTGATGCATGCATAAATAATGAAACGATTATATGCTAAGCAATAAAATCAGCAGTGTATTAAAAAATTACTAATATTCAAATTTGCAACATAAAAAGTATTTCCAAAAATCAAATTCATTGAGAACAATGCCCTTTTTTCTTTTGAGAAACAAAAAGGAAAAAAATCGTTTTTTTACCTAGTGTCGAATGAGGAGATCATTAACATTACTGCTTTCATAATTTCATCACTTCGAAAAAACAGGGTAAAGTTGGCAATTCACGGGAAAGTTTGCATGCCATTTTAACCCACTTAATGGCAGAAATGCCAACTTTCCTCACTGCTGTCACAGGTGGCAAATTTGCCAGAGGAACCTGTGACAGTGAGGAAAGTTGGCAACCATTCGGTCCATACTATAAAAACATCTGCAACTATAGACTGCTTGGAAGCAAGGATGCTCATGTGAAGAGAAGAAAACTTGGATAATAAAAGAAAATATTTGAGATATATATGTTCCCATGAAAGAAATCTGACTAATTTTCACTTACTTATCAAAGCTTTTAACACATGCCTAACTTTGAGCACAGCGAAGAAACTTGGCTGCCATTGTTCTAATTGCCTCGACAGTCGTCATTTATGACTAAACAACTTGTTTTGATATTATTGGATGAGAATTCATGCATCCACAAGCAGCTTGGTTGAAAAACATTACCTATTTCACTTACTTAAAGGAGGCACTGTACATATATGACATTCACTCACCACTATGCATATATATATGCATAGTAGGGGTGGATCGAGGAATTTGAGAAGGGGGGACGGTTCAGAGTTCATGGAAGATGGGATTACTAAAAGATGAGAAGCCCGGATGGCAGAACCATGTTCGGCCGAGGGTCTGGGGGCCGCTTAATGCCCCCATAAGCCAGCAGATTTTACAGGTACTCAGGTGAAATTAGAGCAATCTGAAGACTGTTTTTAGAAGACATTTTTGGACTGTCATCAGAAATTAATATTTAGCTCCTTCTAAAGTGGGTCTTCCGACGTCGCAAAACTGATAAAACTCAGCAAGATCAATTGTCTGATATTAGTGAAATGTCCTCATGGGATTTTTGCTTCTTTTTTGGGGGGGTCCGTTGATTATTCACCCAGGTCCCATGTTACATTGATTATTTACCCGATCCCATGTTACATTGATTATTCACCCAGATCTCTTATTACATTGATCATTCACCCAGATCCCATGTTACATTGATTATTCACCCAGATCCCATGTTACATTGATTATTCACCCGATCCCATGTTACATTGATTATTCACCCAGATCCCATGTTATATTGATCATTCACCCAGATCCCATGTTACATTGATTATTCACCAAGATCCCATGTTACATTGATTATTCACCCGATCCCATGTTACATTGATCATTCACCCAGATCCCATGTTACATTGATTATTCACCCAGATCCCATGTTACATTGATTATTCACCCGATCCCAGGTTACATTGATTATTCGACCAGATCCCTTGTTACATTGATTATTCACCCAGATCCCATGTTACATTGATCATTCACGAAGATGCCATGTTACATTGATTATTCACCCGGATCCCATGTTACATTGATTATTCACCCAATCCCATGTTACATTGATCATTCACCCAGATCCCATGTTACATTGATCATTCACCCAGATCCCATGTTACATTGATCATTCACCCAGATCCCATGTTACATTGATTATTCACCCAGATCCCATGTTACATTCATCATTCACCCAGATCCCATGTGACACATGCAGACAAACGCTGAGGACACATTTATGACATCACAAGTGACAAGGTAAAATATTATCAAGTGCACCAAGTTGAGATGTTGCAACTGGACTGCTATTTACCTTGTCAGGGAAGTCACTCTTTGAAAACTCACTCCCATTCAGTTTCCCAGATTAGTAAGAATTCGTCATTTGTATGAGAACTGTGGGTAATTTTCTAATTGAAAAAGCTTTCAAACATTGTATGTACATGGAAACAGGGCAGGTACATTGCTGTATATTGCAGTCAATAATGTAGGGATTGATTGTCAGCAATGTGTCACTTCACAGCAATATACCATACCAAGCACACTTTAGCATCACCGACTATCCTCTTCAAATTAGAAACCAAAAAGAACTTCAGAACTAGCCTACTTAATCTGTGTGTTATGGAACTAAGATGTTTACATGTTTGTTGAAAAAAAAAAAAAATTCTTTGTATGTCATTCATTGTGCTTCTCTGTGTGAAATATAAAGCAGCTTTAAAACTTTGCCGAAAGTTTGGACAAACTGTGCCTTCTGAAGTTTTGAGTCCTGTAGAGATGGATGATATGGACACCAAGGAGTGTCGTATTTCAGAGTTGAATATTCTGTCATGTCCTTATTTCATGCAAGTACACTTTTATATAACATCTGATAAAATTCACCTTTCCGAATCATGATTTCTCTGCAGCTTTAAAACCTTTATGCCACCAAAGGAATAACCAGGTAAGGAATCCAATTTTCAAATGATATATGTATATACGTGTATTATGCTGTTGGCATGCATTGGATACTGCATTTAAAGTAATAACAAAAATTTGGTTTTTAATTGTGTTTTCAAGGCTTAACAAAAAGGTTTTTTATGAAACCTTGAAGGGTTCTATAAGCCGGTGTAGATAAGTAACCCTAAAAGGTTAATAATCGACTCTAAAAAAGGTTCTTACATCAAGCAAAAACAACATTTACTAGATAATCTAAATGCACTAAACTCCCACAATGGAACCCCTTTCTCTCAAGTTGGGAGCATAGGGTCCCATCATAGGACCTTCCCACCAAGTATTGAACCTTTTCAATTCAATTGAACCCTTAAAAATTTAGAACCTTTTTTGGCACTGGGTTCTTTATATATATCATCAAGAACCTTTAGCATTAAGAGTGTGTATATTCTTTTCTCAAAATTTCTGTGGTCACTAATGGTCAGAACATCTAATATTCAGAGTTTCATCCTGATATTGATGCATTTCAATTTCAAATTCAGAAAAATAACTAGAACCGGCGTGGTGCTAAAATGTTCTTCGATTGGAGCTGAAATAATTTTTTGAAAATTGACTTGGTGTGGGTAATATAAATGGTAAGCTTTTACGAAGAAGAAGTGAGAAATGAATTTCTGTTATGGTAGAACCTTTGCCATTTGGCCACTGTTTTACATGGAACATAATTTATGAAATATTTTGGCAGTGCCAGGAAGTCAAGATGTAGGTAAATATTAAGAGTATATAGTAGAATTTACTGGATACAGATGTTGAGAAAGGACATACAGTATGCAGTAAAATGAACTTTATTTTCTGTTCTTGAGTACCCCCCAGGAAATTTTATTTTGATAGTACCCTTCCCCAAGGTGACCCCCTCGGGCCATGTAAAATAAAATATTTTAAAAGTACCTCCCCCGAGATGACCACGAGCCTAGCAATATACCTAGCAAAGTGTCCCCCCCCCTGCCTAGGTGACCCCTCAGGCCTTGTAAAATATAAAATTTTATAAGTACTCCCCCGAGGTGACCCCAAACCTACAGTGCCGCCTGTAAGTATGTGAAACGCCTGACATTGTGCCATCGCATCAATGCTAAACATTCTCAGCCTAACTGCATGTGGAGGCATGAATTTTCATCGGATGAAAGAGAAACAAAGTATAACTAGTGAAAAAAACTATTTTTTGCGAGCGCCCCCCTGCCGAGGTGACCCCCTTCAGCTTGTAAAATATATAATTTGATAAGTAGTCCCCGAGGGGACCCCAGCCTAGTAATACAACTAGCAAAAAAAAATTGAGCACTTGGAAATTTACTATCACTATCTCAATCTCAGTCTCATATGGGTGATATGTCATCAGACTTAATATGAAATGATAGTGTACTTCGATCTGATGAATCAGATCGAAGAACATAATAAGAAAAACTTCTGACTTTGGTGAAAATGTAAATAAGAGACTGTCGAAGATTTTTGAGTATTTTGCATCTATACTATCAATTTCATTTTATTTTGGTGGAGTTCAACTTCAAATTTAGAAGTAAAAAAGAAAAACTTTATTCTTTGTGTAAAATTGCATAACCGACTCTTGAATTTTGTTCAGTATTTTGTATCAAAGATATTTTATTATTTTGTGTTGATGCTTTTCTATTTCAAATAGAAAAAGAAGAAAACACATTTCCTTTTTGGTAAAAATGTAAGTGACCAACTCTGAAGATTGTTTAGTATTTTGTATCAATGTCATCAGTTTATTTTATTTTGATGCATTTCAATTTCAAAAAAACAACAACAAAAAACAAAGAAGAACTTTCCTCTTGAGTAAAAATTAAATCAGTAATTTAATCAGTAAATTAAATCAAAGATTTCAATTGAAAATCAACATAAGTTAGAAAACTGCAAATAGTTTGCGTATACATTTTGTAATGGATCATTTGACGACTTGACACTTGAACTGGTAACGGTGGTGAGGAATAACAGCCCAAGTGAAGGTACCAGGATGGTTCCAGCTTACTTTAATCCAGTTCAAGATGACATTGAAACATCTCCTCTGTTATGCACCAAATTCCCAATCTCTTACCAAAAGTAACACTCTGCAAAAAATAAAATAATATTAAAATAACAAACAATATTAATTATAGAATACTGATTTTGTGGCCATTGTTAAATAATAATTTCATTCATTCCTTTGCTCCTAAGTATGATATTGTATGGACAGAGGCTGTGCAAGTATTCGAAAATTGTGACTTCGCAATACAATCAAACCTTATTAAATCTCCTTTAGAAGCCAAGTTGAACTTTTCCTATTTCTTTGGTCACTTCTTGCAATAGTAGCTCCAAAGAATCGACAAAATTTCACACTCAAATTTACATAAAAGTAATATTCAGAATTTGTTGCTGCTGGAAAAAGTAGAAGATTTGAGTGATCTCCAGCTATGAATTTTTACTTGGTTACATGACTTTCGTGGGGTGAAAGTAATTTTTCCTATTACAGCGTATGAAAAAAAAAAACAGTTTAGATTTATCATTTATCATGACATCAGGTTCTTTGCAAACGATCATATTTGAAAAAAATAAAACAGGTTGATTTAAATCCAATTTAATAAGAATAATCTGATTTACAGTCCTTGTCATATTTACATGGAATCTCAAGTTTTTTTTCTATGCTGTTGAACTGTGATGTCAGAGATGACTCTATTCTAGCATTGCAATATATGTAAATTAATTACAAGCTGTGATGTCATTTCAAACTGGGTCAGATTCCCCAGCTTCTAACCACTGCAAATCCAACAAACTGAGCATCACAGTTTCAACTCAGTGTCAGAGTTAAAATTGGCTCTGGGAAAACCCATGCAAGTTTGACATCACAGCCTCTCAGCCGATGGGCTGCCAGAACAAATATACATCACATAATCCATGTGTTAACAAAAAACAACTGTCAAAGCCTTTTGTTTATACCAACTTCCATTAAAGCAAGTCTATAGATTTATCAAACAACTCTGTGGGATTTATAACAGTTGTCTACTGTGAATGCCCACCAAGCTGCCATTTGGTAGGATTAGACTGGTGATTGCTGTGATAAATCATAGGGATCAAAAATGTAATGCTTCCTTCAATACATCAATGTTTGAACTGTGATGACGTAGTTTACGGTCAGCCCATTGGCTATCAAGCTGTGATGACGTAGTTGTAGGGGCTATCCCTGATAAAACTCTTACTCTGACACTGTGTTGAAACTGTGACGCTCAGTTCAGGAGGATCAACATTGGCTAGAAGCTGGGGAATCTGACCCAGTTTGAAATGACATCACAGCTTGAAGTTAATTTACATATATTGCAATGCTAGAATAGAGTCATCTCTGACATCACAGTTCAACAACATAGAAAAGAAAACTTGAGATTCCACGTAAGTATGACAAGGACTATAAATGAAATAAATGCTATAATCAAAATTTCTTTTTTTAAGCCTAAGTGAGATTTTTTTTCAACCATGGCATGAATAGGCTGTCACCTCACAACTTCAACGTAGGGGGGGGGGGACTTAATTTGCTTTTTTGGGAAATTCAATATATATACCAGCTCAATTTGTGCCATTGGGTCCCCCATTAACAAAAAACGATTTTTTTTGAAAATCCGACAAGTGCTACCCCCCTTGACATGTGCCTTGAAGTTTTGGTGATTTAAAACGCTCGTGAGAACATTTACGTCTATCGCGTTAAGTGACTATTAATCGAATGACAAAACAAATAGTACCATTGGATTCCTCTTGTCAAGAGCTTTAAAATGAGTACCAATATGATGGGTCTACTATGATATTTGTTGTCACAGTTATCAGGAACTGTTACTGTAAATTGCAGCGAGTAGCACCTTCAGCTTAACTCGATGAAATTCAGGCAAACTTGATAAATTAGAAAGTCTAAGTGTTTTAGTGATATATCTAATACCAAGCACAACTGTTTTTCAATCTCAATTTGGTATCTGAACATATTTCATGGGTTAACCATTTGAAAACTTGTCATTGCTATATTCAGAAATACTATAGCTTTTATTCGCACAACACCTTATTGCTGATTCATTCACCTACACTCATAATGATTTTATGCAATTCATAGCAATGAATTCTTTGAGGTAGGCTTAAGGAAATTGGCCTATCACAATTTTGATAATTATTATTCTTCAATAAATTTAATAATCTGGAGGTATAATAATAGAATATACTGCAATGCCAGGCAATTGGTTGAGGAATATTGAAGTTACGAGAAATGAGATGTTCCAAAACTTATTTATAGCATAATATATTCATATATGCAGGGGTGCCGGAACAGGGGGGGGGCAGGGGGACAATTGCCACTCCTGTCCTGCCTTTGTCCAAGGGGGGCGGGGGGGGCAAGGGTGCCCGTTAGATCTTAAAGAAAAAAACATTATAGGGCCTTATTTTACTAGTTTAGGCACAAATTAAAAAGTATTTGTAAGCATATTTTCAAAATTCGTGGTGCCTCTCTATTTAAATTTTGTCACGCAAAATTGGCGCGAATATAATTTGCCCTTTTTTATCTGACCGCCCCTGCCGCCCGCGATTCCTTCCGGCATCCCTCTGTATATGACAGCATAGCTATTTCAAGATCAAGCCATCCATGGACCATGCAAGAGTAAGATATTATTGCCTATTCTGATTGAGACTTACATTCTGACAGGGCAGACCAGGTAGAGGAGCCCTGGTAATGTGGATACTAAAAATATCAATATTCAATAAACATGAAATTTGGATGTCTGAAAACATTGATGCTTGTGTCTGCAGTGAGATCAGACATTCCTTGCCCAGAAATTAAGACAAGTCATTTAAGTAGGCTGTCCATTTGGCAAAATGATATATTCAATTGACTCAGTGATTTCTAAACTAAAGCTTCAAATCGATCATCCAAAATCAACTAAATAGTTAAATATCAATGGATGGAATTACCTAGTCAAAGTTATGTTACAAATCTTTCATGACATATGAATGGGCAGTTGATACTGAAACCTAAGTAATAAATAAATCATTATGAATCTCTCTTGGAAGCATACTATGCAGTATGCATAAAGTCTCATGTATATGATATATATGATTTGTGTAATTCTTTCTACCCATGGAGATGAAATTTTAACCTAATTTTGCATGATTACCTTATATTAATAATTATTCATGGCATCTGTTTAGTGCAGTATATACATCAGCATTATTTTATTATTGTACAATGTACATAGTCCATGTGAGATTATTCTTTGCCTGGAAGCATTTGGCCTCATAACAATTAAACTTTATGAGTTAAATGGCACAATATAACTAATGATACTAGTATTTCAATGATTTGTGGAATATCATCAACTTATCAAAGTGTTGACTTAGTGTTGTGTACTTGGGAGTCTCAGACCAATTTTCTTGTGAACCACAGGGACCAGGATTTAGATAAATAAGTCAGGACCCTTCAACCCACATAGGAAGCTTATTAACAGTTGATGTCATTCTTACTTGTCTTTGTTTCAGTGCCATACAAACGCTTTACGGCACGCCAACCATAACATTCACAGTAAGAAAGAAATACCAAGTAAATTATTATTTCCACTCCTAAAGGTATATTAAGTACAAAATATTTAAAATCAATTAATTTTTTAAGACCAAGACCCCTTGGCAAGAGACCTGTCTGAAAAAAAAAAGTACATAATTGGTAACGTTTGGTTATGAAATATCAATGCCAGAAGCGTTTGACATTAAAAATTGTTCAGAATGTCATCGCCTTAAGTTTATTGGATATACAGCTTCCTGGTATTCATTTTGAAGGAAATTTTCCAGAGAATCCAATTATGTTATCTCCATTCTTCTATCTGTGATAAGGCCGAAGATATCGCTAACCGCGACTTTACAGAAACGTAATATATCCTGAAAACTTCAAGGCCTATGTCAAGGGGGGTAGCGGTGCTCCGATTTTCAAAAATTTTTTTTTATGTTCATAACTCACCTAATGGCACATTTTGAGCCGGTATACATATAAAAGTAGGATTAAGTCCCCCCCCTATGACACAAGGATCTTTTTGGTCTAATGCAGAAAGCATTTTACATTTGTTGACTCTAAATAAAGTTATAAAGAATATCTATGCGCATGTGATGATCCAATGCTACGGCTTAATGCTTGGGTCTCACGGCACGTTACGGAGCACTTTTGGCGTTGGCGGGATGGTATTTCCTGGAAACATCCCAACGACGATTTTTCACATCCAACAGAGGTACTTTTGTATCCTACAGGGGTTCCTAGAAATGGCGAGAACTCAACCGTGGATGTCAAGAAAGATTCAATACGTTGAAACATTCATCCCAAGTCGTCGGCATAGAGCCCAAATTTTTCTCAATTTTTTGGATTGCCGGCGGGCATTTTCTTAGTGAAAACATCTCCAGTGGGGAAACAAGGACATCCCTGCACATGAGAGGACATCCCCTGCCCCTTTGGGGACATCATTCCACCGTGATATGCTTTTAATTGATTATATAATCATTATGTGATCGTTGTGTGTCACCGGGTTAGCCATTTTTTTCCTAGAAATCATCTTAAGCTATCCCACATGGCGTAAAAGTTCTCCTTATAGTGCCGTGAGAATGGGCCATAACTGCTGCTGGGGGAGAGCCCGGAGAGGGGAATAGGGGAACATGCCCACTCACATTGGACCAGTGCTCCCCAGGTGCCTCCCCATGAAAATTGTGACTTATGTTCAAATAATACATTAAGTAGAGCAGGTGCCCCTCCCATAATAGCACCAATGAAGTATACAGTTGCAGGGAGAGAAATGATATGTTCCTATTGAACTATCAGAAACTTAGAAATACACTCCTGCTCATGAATATGGAATACTTTTTGGAAAAAAGGTGTCAAATAAAGGTTAATTTCAGAGTGTGAATGTAAGCAAGGTCTATTGTAAAGGTCAATCATCTTCTATAATCACTCTTTGAAAGCCTCAACTAAATTTTTTGCAAGAATTGTTAATTTTTGGTTGAAAGCACCTCACCCTAAAAAAACCCCCTAAATTTCCATATTTCGTGCTGCTGTAACTTTTCCTGGGGTTAACGCTGCATGCAGCTTGCATTTTAATGACAGCATGTTCTTTCCTTTAGCGGTCATTGGAAGTAGTTGCCATTGAATCAGACCATCATGTGCTCCAACAGAAGTTGCTTATGTTATTTCAATGGAGAATATAGAAGTATTCCATATTCATGAGCAACAGTGTAAAAGATTGAACTGGAAATGAAAACATTGGCGAAGAATGTTATTTGTCCAGATGACTTATTTGCACTCTGATGAAAGATTGTAACTTTGAGGGACCAGACCAGGCTGTGGTTCTCACAGAAAGTAGTGTAGGAAATTTTCTTGCGTGATTTCATAGGAGGCATTCAGTAAGTTGGCTGAACTGGCATGAAACATCAGTGGATTGATAGTGAGTTTGACGGAAAAATCCATGAATTTATTGCGAGCTTTATAATAATAATAATAATAATTTTATTTCTTGACAGCGCATTACATGACTCATCTCAATGCACTTTATAAATAATACATATATATAAACAGTAAAATGATTGTACATTGGTATATAGGAGGTAAAAACATTACATATATGTAAAATAGGAAGTTTAAATTTTAAATTTCTAAAGATGAATATGGATAAAAATAAGAATATAAATTATAATTGATAAAACAACCGGAATAAATGAGTCTTTAGCTTTTGTTTAAAATTGTCAAAGTTAAGTATGGATCTAAGATCCATGGGAAGTCTGTTCCACAGCATGGGGGCTTGGATGGCGAAAGCCCGGTCACCGTAACTTTTTAACGTTCTGCTGGTGGGGCTCTGGAGAGTTATGGCACTACTGCTGCGAAGGCTGCGGCCGTGTGACTTGATCTTGATAAGTTCCTTCAGATAGCTGGGGGCCGTCTCCCAATGAACACATTTAAAAACCAGGCAAGTCACTTTAAAAACAATGCGTGCTTCAATTGGTAGAAATTTATTGATGTACAAGTTACTGAAATTGGGAATAAGTGACCAGTTTTATGTTAATTTGAAAAATGTATACTCATGTTGCAAAACTACTGTTAGTATCAATGGTTTGTTGACAGACTTTTTCCTTAGTAATTATGGTGTGCGACAAGGAGATTGTCTCTCAACAACTTTATTTTTATTGTATGTTAATGACTTGGTGGCTGATCTTAAAGATAATACTACTGGAATTAAGAATGAGTATTTTGATTTGCAATGTTTACTTTATGCTGATGACTTGATTTTCATGTCTGAGAATGAATTGGATCTGCAAAATATGTTTAATGTATTGTCAAATTGGTGTGCTAAGTGGCGAATGAAGGTCAATGTTGATAAAACCGCAATCATTCACTTTCGTAAACCAAGAGTTAGGCAATCCAACTTTATGTTTATGTTTAATTTACAAAGAATAAGTTTAGTTGATAAGTATAAATACCTAGGACTTGTTTTCAATGAAAATTTAAACTATAAAATTACTTCTGATGTGTTAGCTAATTCTGGTGGCAGAGCACTTGGGGCAATCTATAGTAAATATAAGAAAAATAAAGGGTTCGGATATGAAACTTACACTAAATTATTTAACAGCGGAGTAACAAGTATACTTGATTATGGTTCATGTATTTGGGGTTATGGTGTTTTTGATAACATTAATGCAGTTCAAAATCGTGCAATTCGTTTGTTTTTGGGAGTTCATAGATTTACCTCAAACTTAGGTGTTAATGGTGATATGGGATGGCTACCCAGCAAACTTAGGAGATATGTCAGTATCATTCGTAAATGGAATAGACTAATTTCTATGGATAGTATGCGTCTAACAAAGAAAGTGTTTCAGTGGGATAGAATTTGTACTCAAAAATCCTGGTGCTCTGATGTTTTCAATATTTTGCAGAAAATTAATATGACAGACCAGTACATTCAAAATGAACAACTGAATATTGAGCAAGTGAAACAAAGATTGATAAATATATGTAGAGAAGATTGGAGTGCTATGATTCAAGATTCCCCAAAGCTCAGAACTTATGCGTTGTATAAAAATTCAATTCAATTCAATTCAATTTTTATTCCAAATGTAAACAGGATACATGTATGTATTGAAACAATAAAAATAACAGTTACATCTGGGGGCAGATGTCCGGTGGACATATTTTGCCCAATTACAATACATAAATTGATTATACAATTAAGGAGAACAAGAACAGCAATAACAAGTTCTTTTTTTTAAAAGAAAACAAAAAGACTAGGGCTACAAATAAAAACAAATTGTAGGATTAATATTATTTGATATACATACATTAAGTTTAATAATAAGTGACAACATATTCAGGAAGTGTACCGGTGATAAAAACAAAACAGGAAATAGTTTACAGAAAATCGGGTAGGTTATTATTATTTAAATATAGTTTGGTCTTTTTTTTAAATGAGTTTAAAACAAGGCAATTACTGATCAAAGAAATGAAATAATTCCATATTTTAACACCCATAAATTTTAAAGATTTCTGACATGTAGTTAAGCGCATGCTTGGAGTATGGAAGTTGTTAAATGATCTAGTATTGTGCCTATGTATAGATGTATTATAGGAAAACATATTTGAGAATAATGGCGGGAGTAATTTATGGTCAATCTTATACATAAACAAGAGAACACGATAAACATATAACTTGGATAAAGGAAGAATATAATACTGAGTGAATAATTCGGCTGTATGGGCTAAATAATGGGAGTTTGAAATAATTCTAATAAATTTTTTTTGTATCTTAAATAAAGGGTCCAGATAAACAGCAGCAGCGCTTCCCCAAATTTCTATGCAGTATGTTAAGTAAGGATAAATAAAACAGTAATAAAGTGTATTTAAGGTATTTTTGTTAAACAGTTTTTTAACTTTATTTATGATCCCATAACCTTTAGATATTTTTTTTCTAATGTAGTTTAGATGACATTGCCAAGAAATATGAGAGTCTAAATGAATACCAAGAAATTTCACTGTATTAACTAAAGATATATTTTTGTTATTAATTATGAGATTATTGTTTATATCAATTTTTTTGTTTCGCGGTCTAAAGAGCATAAAGTTTGTTTTATCAATGTTTAGAGATAATTTATTAGAAAGGATCCATTCATAAATTTTGGATAATTCCGTATTAATAGAATTATAGATATTAGTAAAATTTTTTCCTTCAAAAAAAAGGTTTGAGTCATCTGCAAATAGAAGAGGAATAGTAATTGAAGAGACATTAGGTAAATCATTAATATATAAAAGAAACAGAATAGGTCCCAAAATTGAACCTTGAGGCACACCACAAGTGATTGGTAAATGAGAAGATTGGAAATTATTAAACATCACATACTGTTTACGATCAGAAAGATAACTTTTTAACCAAGATAAGGGAATTCCTCTGATGCCATATTTCTCTAATTTTTGTAGCAAAATATTGTGGTCAATGGTGTCGAAAGCCTTTTTGAAATCAAGAAAAATTCCAACTATAACTTTATTTTTATTGAAAGCATCTGTTATTTTATCTAATAAAACTGTTAAGGCTAAAAGAGTATTATGTTTTTCTCTGAAGCCAAATTGATATTGGTAAAACAAATTATTATCATTAATAAATTTATCAAGTCTAACATACATGATTTTTTCAAATATTTTAGAAAATACACTTAAAACAGATACAGGTCTGTAATTATTTATTAGGCTCGGATCATTAGCTTTATATATGGGGGTGACTCTTGCAATTTTAAGTTCATTTGGAAATTGGCCTTGGCTTAATGAGAGATTAGTTAAATGAGAAATAATTCCGATGATATGAGAACTTGTTTTTTTAACTACATTTGCATTAATTTCATCATGACCTGGACTAGAAGTCTTCAGATTTTTTATAACATTGCTAATTTCATTTTCTGTAGTTGGATTTAAAAATAATGTATTCTCGTTCCTTGGGGGAATATATGATGTAGGATGATTATCAGATCGAGGAATTGATCTTGCCAAAGTTGGCCCAATATTAGTATAGAATTTGTTAAACGCATTGGATATTACTTGACCATCATTGGTGGTATTACCATTAATGTGAAATTCTTGTGAAGGTGGTTTTCGTTTATTTTTATTTATTGCATTTTTAATCAAGACCCATGATTTTTTAATGTTACATTGATTAATTTTTAGGTTGTATTCATAATAATCTTTTTCTGCCTTATGTGTGATAGATTGTATTTTATTTTTATAAGTTCTATATTTATTTAAATTATTAGTAGTAGGGTATTTTTTACATGTATGATATAATTTGTTTTTTATTTTGATTGATTTTTTTAAACCATTTGTTAGCCAAGGTTTTTTATTTAAGTATCTGCTTTTAGATAAAAAAAATTTGGTATTGAGCCATATATAGAAACAATTGCTAATAAAGGTTATAGATCGACGCTTGCACAGTTCCGATTGGGTGTACTGCCCCTTGCTATAGAGACAGGCCGATTCCAGAATATTCCATTAGAAAATCGTTTATGTACTTTATGCAGATATCGATATCTTGAGGATGAAATTCATTTCTTGTTGTATTGTCAAGCATATGATGATTTGAGAGCAGTCTTATTAGATCATGTTTTACAGATAGAGCCGGGTTATATTTTTTTGAACGTAGAGGATAAGCTTGTTTTGTTGATGTCGAAAAATGTTGTAAAATATACTGCTAAATTTTTATTTGATGCTATACAAAGAAGGAGGGAATGCATTTATACACAATAAGAAAATATTATGTATTAAGTTGAAATTGTGAAAGTTGTAATTTTGTATGTCCTTTTTTTATATATATGTGTTTCACTTGTGTGTCTTTATAAAGCTTTTTGTGACTTGTAAGCCCTTTGTGGGCTGGGTGCTTCGGCACATGTCAATAAAGATTTTCTAACTCTAACTCTAACTCTGGTAGCCGGTGCAATTCTTGAAGAATAGGAGTCATATGGAGCCGTTCACGAACACTGATTCCTTTGACTAGACGAGCAGCGGAGTTCATTATACATTGAAGTCTTTTAATTTGGTAACTCGGAATTCCCACAAGTAAACTATTACAATAATCCAGTTTATCTGCATCTCTTTTAGTTGAAATTGTGACAGATGGCACCTCAATCCAAAGGCAGGCAGCGATACACTTTTTTGGAACAATTTTTAGAGATGCTTTCTTGCTTGCAAGCGCATCTCTATTGTGGGAGGGAGGCTCACAAAACTTATGACAACTGCCTAGATCGTGCTGTTTCACCTTTCTCTTCAAAACTTTACATACAGCCTCAACAGAATTATCACTTGAAAAATTAATAAAGAAAACAAACAGGCTGACTATCTTCAGGTCAAACTTTGCAGGGGCGGACTGGCGGCATTTTGGGTCCCGTGGCAAAATAAGTCTAGGGGCCCCCAAAGCAGTGATGGAAATGGGGGGGAGCTCGGGGGAGCTGAGCTCCCTTGACCAAAAAACAGGGGGAGCTGTACCCTGCTACAGCTCCCCCAATGATCAGTGGTGAAATTACAATTATCATGTTACTTTTGCAGTCCTCAAGGTATTTTTAGCCAAAATTATGCTTTGGTGGAAGAATTATTTCCATTTAAAAAATCTGGAATGGCGAGCCGCTGCCGCACGAGCCGAGAGCTCCCCCGACAAAAATTTTCCATTTCCATCACTGCCCCAAAGTTCCTATGATATGCATTATTTCCAAAGAGAGAAGCAAAATACAATATCATATCATATATATATGTATACCGGTATGTATTTATGTATGTAAGTTTACTGACAAAAAGGGTGAAATTTGTCCATTATAAATTGAAAATGATTTTAGGCATACTATAATGAAATGATACTATTACTTATAATATAAAATCGGAAACTCTAAAAAACGGTTAAACATTTATGGCAAAATAATACAAAGTCTCTGCACAAATGAGCATCACAGTTCATCAGGTTTGCAAGTGAGGTGTAATTCAGATCATTAAATCATTTCGATATTGTGATGTAAAGTCACAGGTGCGGAGAATATGGTCTTCATTTTGAATTGAGGAATTGTCACATGAGCAGACT
Source organism: Platynereis dumerilii (assembly GCA_026936325.1). Lineage (NCBI taxonomy): Eukaryota > Metazoa > Annelida > Polychaeta > Phyllodocida > Nereididae > Platynereis > Platynereis dumerilii. Next base: position 19,971,389 of record JAPTHN010000004.1, read on the forward strand.
CATTCGTTCATTTCTATTCTAGACCATCGTCCAGTTTCTATTTTCAGCTTGTGTGATCCGAGACGAATACGAGTGGCGCTTATCCTTGCATATTCTGGGATGCCATCTGAATAATACATGGGATGGTGATCAAAACTTGGGTTGCACTCTCTGTATGCTTTCCGTCTTGACGAAGGAGAGTTTTGGACTGAGTTTTGTACTATTTGTACTTCTTGCTTAATATAGTCAGTTTTCAATGATAACTCTTCGATGTAGGTGCCCATAGCTGAATTGTTGTCCTTAGCTAATTCTATAGCGAAGTGAAGAGGGGTATCATTGAATTATTCTTCTAGATTACTCAGCTTCTTCAAGTATGATGCTTGACGGTTTGGCAAAGTGTTATTATTATTGGGCCCCATGTAAGAGGCTTCTGTTGCATTCAAGTTAATTTTCAAAACTGATAGCACAGTTTTTCTTTTCGGCTTTTTTCTAAATTTTTCATATTTTTTGACATCTTGAATGGGCCCCCTGAGTGGATGGGCCCGTGGCAGCTGCCACTCTGCCACATAGGCCAGTCCGTCCCTGGGTCAAAGGTCAGTCACGGCAATGCAGTCAACTGTGTCATGCTGACATCTTTTTACTCGAAGTTGACAGGGAGGAAAGAAAAGAAGACAAAATATGCCTTTGTTGAGAGAGATGAACACTCTGAAAAATGTCGGGACAAAGTTGGTTTTTTAGATTCAAAACGGTTTTTTGAAGAACCAAATTTCAATGAAAACCAACATGGATTAAAAAAAAAAAGTTGTCTGAATTTTTTTAGAGTTCAGGCCGCTAGTAGCATTACCCTGGTCATTCTATTTAATAGGCCCAAACTTATCAGCTACAGTGCAACACAATGCTAGTACCAGTAGTCTGTGGACAGACAAAAGGGTAGATATATCTACAAGCATCTCTTAAAGTGCTTGCACATAATTTTTTTAATATTATTTTTGAGCCCTCACCCGCACGTTCCGATACTGGCGATTTCTGGTCCAACGGCAGCGTCACATGCCTGTACCGCATCAGTGCACTGACCAGAAACACCCACATTTTGAGCACCAATCTGAAGAGAAGGGAAATAAACATTACAGTACAACCCAAAATAAAGTATGACTACCCCACCAGGAAGAAAGAATCAGCCACTACTTTACCCTTTCACACCTTTTGGCTCCCTCCAAATCACTTCACCTACTTTCAACTATCTTTTAAAATTGCATTCTATATAGTTTAGTCAATACCAATTCAAATTCTATCACACCCATCCTGATTGATTTATTTGATATTGTTCCCCTGTGCTAATTGCAATTATATTCCGGGCTGTTTTAATAGAGTTCTTAATATGGGATGAAGTTGTGGTGAGGAGTCAAAGGTAGTTGGAAGGAGATCTTGGGGGGGAAGAGGAGAAAGGACAGCAAAATAAGTACCATAATATGGGGTGAATCGGGACACTGGGGTGAATCGTGAAAGAGAGGACGAGCATTATATTAAAAAAACACCAACTTCTACTTGTCTTAGGGATACGATTTTTAGCATACTATTAGAATATATTCTAGTTAATATTGTGGTGGATTTTCATACTTCTACCTGCAGGCGCGACAAAGCTGCAGCACTTTGAAGTTGCGCCTGTAGAATTAACATTTTTGTGATGTGGTCAAAACTGATCTTGTACAATAAACAGTCTAAATACCAGAGCCAAAATAACTCACAGGAAACGTTTTTCAATTTAAAATGGCCCCAGGGGACCAGAATAGTAGACCATATGAGGGATTACGTAGTTTGATCACGGGTTCAGATCCAGGTCAATGGCAAAGTTTAAGGAATAATCAAAATATACCATACCAATTTTCATTTGAATGTACACTAGCATGGTCTTTCTATGAATATTATTGAACTTGGTATCACTTATAGTGGATTTAGTCCAGAATTCACAATCTCTAGCAAAATTAGCAGAAAAAAATAGTTTTCCATATTTTCTGTCATTTATCACATTTTTTTAGATCTGCATATTATTAATGAAATTGATTTCAGATTTTTCTCAAAATACATTTTTGGCATATTGAACATGTTTTCTGATGTTTACTCACAAGATACAATCACTTAGGGAAGGCAGGAAGTATTGATTGTGGAAATAATGGACTGTCCCGATTCACCTCAAAGTGTGGGGTGAATTGGGACAGTGGTTTTCTGGGCCTTAAGCATCGGTTTTTAAGCTACGATTTCAAGGTCCTTGGGATACTGAGATATTTGATCTCATATATTGATATCTGAGTTGATTTGTGACCATGCTAGGAGAGAAAAACGGCCAATTCTGTCCCAATTACCCCATATTACGGTAAATACAGGATTTCTGACAGAAAATGTTCTTACTTTATTTTGAGTTGTACTATACTTGCGAAATTACGGGTTATTTGATTCTACGCCTTTGCTTGGTGATGCTTTAAACACGACACACTCCTCCAAATGTTACTTACATTAGACAAAAAACGAGTGCTTACAGCAAAAACGTTGGCGACCATCAATGACCTCACAACAGGCCTTATCAAATCATTGAAATAAGCTTCCTACTTGTCACTGAACAACTTGTGACCTCATTGATCATCAGTTGGTCACTCGTTTCAATAGCATTGCAAGTGTAGACTATGACCTCATAAATTGTGATGACTCATAGAGAACATGGGCAATGACCTCACTACGATCATTTCAGTTCAGTTCTATAACCACTCGTTTTTCATCTACCGTAAAACAAACCAGCCAACATAAGTCCTGGATGAGACACGGAAAGTCAGTCTTCAGTGACATGTCAGTAGATCGTGTGCTATAGTGGCAATAACATGCTGACACACCACAATCTGTGTGATGGCGGGATCGCATAATAAGATGCGGACGGGTTGCACCGGAACGGTCTGAATTTGCCAAGTTTAGAATTGCCCTTTTTGTTTAAAAACTGATCCATCACTGCACTCCGACAAAACTGTAGTACATAACTAATTACCTCATAAATTGCCAACATCCCAAGAAGAAACATGAACATTGAAGTCTTCATGTTGAATCCTCGTGGATTGTTTTCGAGCGGAGAGTAAGTTTGTTCGAAGCTAAGTTGCTTTCCCTTTTGCAGGCTTCAAACAGTGTGGCGTAATTTATATGTTCTTGGTTCTTGTGACAGACTTATTGATCTGGCCTCACATTTGGGGATTAAGTTTTTTGATAATTTACATGTGTATAATTAATTATCTCGTTTAGCAAATGTTGCAATTCCCCTGGTAAGCTCACGTTTTTTAGTTGTATCATTTAGCAACTATTGATGAATATCACATATATGGGAATTATGATTAAGGGCCAAAAACGTTTGAGCTGACATTCAGAGTGACAACAAAAATGCAGAATTCGGCTTTTGAAGGCAGTACAGTGAATCTAATTTTTGTCAACAAAATATATCGTTATTTTTACGCTGGATTATATTTCACTTAAAAACTCCTTGCCATATGTTCAGCAACAGTGTTTTGTTTTGACGCATATTCAAGTATTATCCTTACAGGGTGACCCACCTCAACTAGTGCATTGATGTCGTGACCAAAACAGTGTTTACTGAAACAGTTTGGGATTTCCAATGCAAACACCAAATTGGAGTTTCAGTGACAAGAGCCGAGGGAAGAGTATTATGCAATTTTGGTTCCTTTTTGGTTAAAACAGGCAAATTTTTGTATGGCTTTTTCTCTTATTTTTTTTACAATTTAACTCTGTCAACCTCAAAAAGTTTGTTTCGCTCACATTTAATGCATGTACTGTATGACAGAAGCTATAACAAAGCAGTTCCAGCGCTTTTCTTTTAAGGAGGTTTGGGTTTTCGGGGTCAGGAAGCCCAAATACTGTCCTGATGCAGTGTACCATTTTCATGCTGGTAATTTCCTTGGGGTCTATACCAATGATGGTTGGGCAAGAATTGTTGTTACCACTCATAATAAGCATTAGAATAGCTTTATCTTACATGGGAATATCATTAATCACTTTCAATTTGAGCATTGATGTGTGCATCCACCACTTCATTAATTATTCCAATAATGCTCATAAATTGTCAACAATGAATCTTACATCGCTAAGAAAAATGACCTGGCTTGGATTTCTAGGCCAAATGACATCGTGAATTTGTTGAGGGGAATCTTCTGCACCTGGTAGTATTGAAGAACCATGTTTTTTCATCACAAATGGCAATCTAAATAAGACTAGATTTTGAGGGTAGGTAATTTGTGACTTTCCAAATGACACCAAAAATAGATTTTTGTAGATATTTTTCTCTTTGCTTTTAAAACCTGGGTGTCATGTTTTATGTTTCTAATCACTCTGACAATCATAATACATTACAATTTTGTGTTGGCAATCAATTGAATGTCGGTTATGATAATTGTTTTGCAATATTTTGACTTGTTTGTCAGCGACAGGTCGCCATTCTAAATTAGCTGACTTGGTAACATGTACTCTGGACTCTAAATCTCACAAGCACTATCTGTTGCTTTCCCTAAGAATCTCCTTTTGCATGTTAAAGTCATTTCAGGCTGTTTTGGAGGATTTTGTTGATGCTGGTGCTTCTTAGATTTTTTGGCACAAAATAAAATAGTTCAACGACACATTTTCTCTTGCCTGACATTTTTGATAGAATTACTGCAGAGGCTTACAACTCACTTTAATTAACAGCCATTACCATTGATTAGACAAATATGTTTTCAAAAGTTAAATGTCTCATTTTCTTTGTCTTCAGTAAAATGTTGACGTCATGCACAAGTTGAGGTGGGTCACCCAGTATGATTGATTATTACAATACATAATTATAATTATATTCACTGGATGCTTAACAAGTGACCAACTGCTCTACCGATTCGGTGGTCAGGCCTTACTTGTCCTGCCTGACAAAAAAAAATATCACTACCCTGGCTATTGAAATATGCCCAGTAAGGTAATCTCTGAAAACAGAAATTAATGACGAGAGTCACTTTGCCCGTTACAGCCTTCCACATTGATAAAGAAAAAGAGTGGACTGTTGCACTGTGAAAATGGCACTTGGTGTGTCATAATGCTGATGACTTGTTATGATCAAACCCAATACTTTCAATGTTAATTTGATTGAAGGAGACTAATCCCACTTGTTAGTGACAGCCAAAGAAAGGATTATGTATCTGATTTTCACTCTGAAATCAGTGTTGACAGGTCAAATGGCCTTCTATTGATCATGACTATTCAAACAGCCTCTATGTTTCCCATGTTGAATTAGAGTCTGTAGAGAAGATGACACTTCATCAGCTATCATTAGTCAAGAAATGCTTTTTTCACTGTGAACTGATTCTATATCAAAGTGGATGGCTGTAAGAGTGTAGAAGATATATTCGCCATATGAGGAAATGCTACTGCTAAACAGGCAGTTGTGCTCTGAATCTGAGATGCTGTCTAAAAACCACTGAGCCACCCAGTTGATGTTTGTTGCCTGTACTGAGACAATTTGGTAGAATTTATATTGATAGATAGATAGATATAGATAGATATGGTAAGTGCAGCCCTTTAAGCCCAGTTCTGGGCGCTCACAAGGTTTGATTGATGAGATGGGAGAGAGTTGGGAGTTCTCAATATGTTTCACATTTACCCCATGTGAGGGATCTTTTACTTGCCCAGCATACTGATACAAGGGGCCGCCAATTTAACGTCTCATCCAAACGACATCCAGTTTGGATTTTGCTCACGAAGGTCCACTGAAAATTTTGGCTTCCCCACCTAGGTTCGAATCCATGCAGGCAAAGACCTTCAGCGGAGCAAGTGGGAACCTTAATCACTTGGCTACCCAGCTGCTAAAACTAGGTCATAGACCCTAACAAGTAGCAATTAAAACCCCACTCACGCATTCTCTCTTGTGTTCCCTTTTTTTCTATGAATACATATTTCCATGGGGAATAACCTACATGGTTAGAGCTAACAAGGGGTCAGCAACAAAGGGTAGAATTACAGACATGAATGGGTTCTCTTACGTTGCTTTTCTCTTAAAATGGCCAGTGACAGTTCTTTTAAAACAATTCTTTGTTATCTCCGGTTACTAGCAATGCACAGTGCACATCATACACCGTCTTGAAATTTCTGCAAGGCTCCCTAAATTAGTTATGAATGCCACTGTAGTCTATGGACATACAGTGCCGCCTGTAAGTATGTGAAACGCATGACATTGTGCCATTGCATCAATGCTAAACGTCCTCAGCCAAACTGCTTGTGGAGGCATGAATTCTCATCGGATGAAAGGGAAACAAAGTGGGTCAAAAAGGCCGATGTGTGAGGCAAGTGGGGTAAAAATAGCAGCCCATTTTCTTCGCTGTAGTCGGAGGTATAGGTCAAAGTCTTTGATAAGTAAGTGAACCACCCTTCCCTATCTTTTAACATTGGGCCTGCGTTTCAGTTACTTATCAAAGACTTTGACCCATACCTAACTCCAACTACAGCGAAGAAAATTGGCTGAAATTTTTATCCCACTTGCCTCACATATCGGCCTTTATGACCCAAAATGTTTTCCTCTCATCGGATGAGAATTCGTCCTTCCAGAAGCATTTTGATTAAGGATGTTTAACATTGATGCAATGGCACAATATCATGCATTTCACTTACTTACAGGCGGCACTGTAAGTTCTACGCCTTACTTTATCTTGTTGTCGTGAAGTCCAGCTGTCTAGTCCTCTGTGAGAGCTCTGACTCTATGATGGATGGATGAAAAGATATACATATTTAAAAATGTTTACACCAAGCTTTAAACCCCAGTCACACCTTTGCGTTCTGGAGGGGGTTCTTACTGCGATCTGAAACGCATTATAAGCTTAGTATGGTCTCACAGAACTAGTTAGAGATGTAGTGGAGACGTTGCAGAGACTTGTTGAGGTCCTGGGAGAAGCCCCAATGCCCTCGAGGTCGCCAAACCTCTGCGCTTGTTTTGTGTATGCACGAAACAAGCGCAGTGAGTCGGCAACCTGGCCTAAGCTCAGTGCAAGCCCCCTGCCAGCTCAGTGGCACTGCAGTGAGAGCTCAGAGGTAGCACCAGTACAGCAGCATGGACATCGTAGTGGAAGCTATGTTGAAGCTCCATCACAATCGCTCTGCAAGCTCAGAGGATCGCAGTGGAGCAGCATTGAGGTCGTACTGAGAACTGACAATGAATTAGAAGTAAATTTTGGGCACTTTTTGGCGATCTTGTCGCGTTTTTTAAGGTGGAATGGACGTAGTGAGAGCTCCAAGAGAAGCGCAGAGGTGTGACTGCAGTTTTAAATAATTACTATCCAAGATATCACCCTGCTCCAAGTTGCATTTGTATGAAATGCAATTCAGATATGTACATATATATCATTTTTTAATTGCAATTGACTGCCTAATTCATTTCTTAATTCACATGCATTAACATTTGTTTGTCTGTGTCCACATGAAGTTATAAAGAGAATTAATCGTCATTATAGATGTGAAATACAGAAATATGGACATGTATCACAATAATTTAATACAGTATCTTTTTGCCTTTAGATCTTCCCAAGATTTGATTGACTTTTCAATTTGGCCTGCATTTTTAAAGTACTTGCATAATGTACTTACAAAGTACTTCAAGTACTTTGGATTCAAGTACAAGTCCAAGTACAAGTACTTCATTTTTAGATGTTACGAGTCCAAGTACAGAGTACTTGGACTCGAGTACAGACTTTTCAATTTGGCCTGCATTTTTAAAGTACTTGCATGATGTACTTACAAATTACTTCAAGTACTTTGGATTCAAGTACAAGTCCAAGTACAAGTACTTCATTTTTAGATGTTACGAGTCCAAGTACAAGTCCAAGTACAGAGTACTTGGACTCGAGTACAGTACTTGACCCCAAGCCTAGAACTCACCCAGGTGGCCCAAAGATTGAATCCTCAGATAAGAGAATAAGGCCACCTGGGTCCCTTCAAAATTGCTTCGTGCCCACATTGGCCTTGGGCCATGGGCCCAATATGACACTATCATCATGATCATCAAAGATTTGCGCTTGTAATAGGGTGACATGAGATAGATTTCCTCAGACAGGAACCAGTTCATGTGGAATCGAACACGCGACCCTCATTCTCCCCAATATTATGGGAGTAACCGGAAACAATACTTGTGGTAATGGAGGTTGGCAACTTCTGGGAGGCGAGGGTCGAGTCTGGAGGACTCAGAAAAAGTGTCTGCATTTTTGTGCTATAATTGCAATCTTAAACAACTTCTTTTGTGAACGCAATTATTTGTGGAGGTGATGGGCCATTAAGCAGCTCCAAATAAAAGAGCTAATTGCATCATTAAGCTTGATGAACAGTCTATTGGGATTCACTGAATGCGGCAGTTAAGTTGTATTTCTTTTACGATCTGCTTAACTGCTTGACCCAGTCGTTCAGTCTAGTCCTAATTGTGCTTTTCTGAAAAGGCCGGACACAGAAACCGCAATTTATAGAGTTATCGGAAATCTGAGGGGAAGTCGTTTGAAAGTTGCCAAGAACTTCCCATGAACCTAAGACCTGTATAAACTTTCGGGGATTTTTCTAACATGCAGTTAGGCTAATTATAAGCCATTTTGATCTTTGTACGAGGTATTCGACAGATGTGACAACTTTAAATAAAAAGCCTTGACCAGGAAAACTATGCTGAATCAAATTTCACAGGGATGTGATATTAAGAGTTTACGTTGTATATAGCTAACAAAAAATTGCAGAACTCTGAAATATGAGTCATTTATCTGTTCCATTCATTGGCAATTTGCTGTGGCTCTAACACCACCATTGTCTCCTCACCAAAGTCACTTTGTCCTAGGCAATAAAAACATAGGCTGCGCAGCAGCAAACCTTCAGCGAATAACAGATTTAGAAGATTACAATTACACCATCAAATTGATGTGTTTACCAAATTGCATATTGGTGTGCAATAGTGGTCGAGTCAATAGTGGGCAAGTTTTAAATCCGATCTGAAAAGAAAGTATTTTTAATATTTTTTTCTCAATATTACAACAAGTATGGAATATCTATCAATGAGACAATGAAAAGGCACAACTAGACCATACATGTATATGCCACATCTGTACCAAATTTCATGAATGCACATGCAATAGTGACTGAGTGTTGGTCCGGAAACGAACAAAAATAATTTTTATATTTTTTCTATTATTTCAAAAAGTATTGGATATCTATCCATCAGACCAACAAAAGGCACAACTAGACCATGCAGGCTATATGTGTACCAAATCTCTCCATGTGCATTAAATGGGGGCCGAGTGCTGGCCCAGAAACGATCTATCGGACAGTCAACATTTTGCCCTAGTGATAACAATACCTTCCACGAACGAAGTTCGCTGAAGGTAAAAAGGCTATTGCAGAATTGCTGATGCTCCCGGAGTAATATCAACATTGCTCAATCTTTCTGTTATTCATGTATTAGTAAACTGATTGCAAAAAAAGCAGTTTCAACCCTATATCTTATTACTAAGTGTTAGGAGTTAGGCAAGTGTTCACTCCATATTAATGAAAAAAAAATCTGAAAAAAATCATTTGTTTCCCAGTGAGACTCCTTTTGCAATGACTTTGAGACCAAGTTTGATCACAGACAGACCAGTTACTACACTGATTTAGGGTCTGGGGGAGGGTTAGCTAGGTTAGTAGCACACTGGCTGCCAAACGCTCGGACTCGGTTTTGTTTCCCACTATGATTGATCACCTGGATTTCTGCTGAACAGCAGTTTTAATCAACTTCCTTATTGTATCCTCTTTCTCTTCAATTGTTTTCTGCTTAGTCAATTGAAGGCAGAGGTCATTGCATGTGGCATTCAGCATGATATTGTGATGTGTTTTGGTAGTATACATCAAGATTAAGTTGGGATTTTTTGCATATGTTGAAGTTTTGTTTCTGTATTGTTGAGCCATGATTTTTTTACTACAAATGATCGATTTCTCCAGGTCACCCAAAAAAACTTTTTGAATAATTTTCAGCTACTAAAAATGTTTTATAATGTCATTTAAACATAAATCTAATATCTGAGGAACAAATCTTTGTGATTCCTCACATTCAATCACCAATTTTAGAACTTTGAAGTTCTGACACCTTGAAAACCCCAATTAGGGGAACGAGGGGCAAAACGGAGCGGCGGGGCAAAATGGTTTTTTAAGTTTTCTCGGAACGTTTTGACCTGCCTTCTAATTTTTCGGTTAGAAAATAGAATAGGATACATGACCAAATTTTCCTGAAAGTTTCGTAGATGAGAATGTTATACGTATACAGCTCTGTTAATTTGAAGTTTTTGATTGATTTTCTTAAAAAATCATAATTTTTGGAAATGGTGTAGTACCTCCAATGACGTTCAAAGCCAAATAATTTATAGTCAGTCTTATTAGAGGACTACTAAGCTTGCTTATTAAGCAAAAAAAATGTAGTCTGGTGCTTAGTCATGTGTAAATAGGTCATTATTAATCTACCCTGCATGGTTGGGGCAAGATGGAGTCCTCCTATGGGGGCAAAATGAGAAGCACAAAAAAGCACTCCCAGCCTAGAAAAGTTTGAAGCTTGATATTGCGTCAATTCAACCATGACATTAGAGACATTTGATACACTTTCTGGTCATATAACAGGAAAAAAAAGAGATTTGTGGATCTAATCCATGTCATAGAGAGTTAGAGTTAGAAAATCTTTATTGACATGTGCCGAAGCACCCAGCCCACAAAGGGCTTACAAGTCACAAAAAGCTTTATAAAGACACACAAGTGAAACACATATATATACAAAAAGGACATACAAAATTACAACTTTCACAATTTCAACTTAATACATAATATTTTCTTATTGTGTATAAATGCATTCCCTCCTTCTTTGTATAGCATCAAATAAAAATTTAGCAGTATATTTTACAATATTTTTCGACATCAACAAAACAAGCTTATCCTCTACGTTCAAAAAAATATAACCCGGCTCTATCTGTAAAACATGATCTAATAAGACTGCTCTCAAATCATCATATGCTTGACAATACAACAAGAAATGAATTTCATCCTCAAGATATCGATATCTGCATAAAGTACATAAACGATTTTCTAATGGAATATTCTGGAATCGGCCTGTCTCTATAGCAAGGGGCAGTACACCCAATCGGAACTGTGCAAGCGTCGATCTATAACCTTTATTAGCAATTGTTTCTATATATGGCTCAATACCAAATTCATTTTTATACAACGCATAAGTTCTGAGCTTTGGGGAATCTTGAATCATAGCACTCCAATCTTCTCTACATATATTTATCAATCTTTGTTGAGGATTTAGGCTTAGTGGTAAAACCTTGTATTGTTGAAACTGAAACGAATGTAACTGCCTTTCAAAAAGCATAGTCAAATCCAATATCAGTTTAAATTGTTAAATTATTAAGAAAACTCGGAAATCAGAGTTATGTGAATATTCATAAAAATGTCACATTTCCACAAAATTTAACTGATTTTGTTTCTTTTGTAACCTAATGTTTATGGTTAAATAATTTGTCAAATAATTACATAAAATGTAGAATTACTAGCATCAGTTCCTAGCTATAATTGCATCCTGTATTGAGATGTTGATTTAATAATTTATTGCTATGTTTACTCTTAGTATTCTGCAATATTCTGACATTGCAATGACATGAATTAATGCATTTTTGTTTGTCAACACGCTTTTTAGTTAGGCTATTATCAAAACAGCTGATTTATTGCAAAACTTTTGCAACTTTATTTCTTCCCATTTTGCCCCATATGAAATTCCATTTTGCCCCAAGCATGGGGCAAAACGGGATAAAGTTGCATTTTTGAAAATAGGGAAAATTTTGAATTGGAACTATCAAAAAAGCACTTTTCTGTGTTTGAGCAAGTGGTATTGGTACTTCTTCATGGATCAGACCTTATTTGGCATTCGCATGATATACCACCTTCATGCAGCGAGCCTTCGAAGTTAGGCGGCCCGTTTTGCCCCTTGTTCCCCTATTCCAGCATTTTGATCAAGAGTGCTGGTGTATGGGAAAGGGGGGCAGGAGGGGTGGGGTGTCGCCTCCTCCCAAAAGTTTGGGAAACAGTACGATTTGGGCAAAGAGGCTGAAAATTTCTGGCCGATTATCAAATAAAAACTATTGAAAATTAATGATTTCCACTATTTCCCAGGCATTAAATTTGAAATAGTATTAAATTTAGATATTGAAATTCGGGCAAATATCCCTCGACCCCCCAAAAAATTTTCGCTCACAGTACGTCTATGTTTCTGCTCATGGATTATCTGTTCATGAAAGAACGTAATAACGAAACACAGATATCCATAAAGAAGATAGCATGTCACCAAAAAGGGTTGTTTGACACTTAATGACATTCCTGAGCTGTCGGTGGACAGGTCACATTCATGACTCATGCAATAACTGAGTACCATGTAACCCAATTATTAAGGACACATCCTAAAACACTACTCGGGAAAAGAAATTGTTAGGTCAGATATTCTTTATATACAGTACCCTAGTATCCAAAGTAAAATATCGGTGCTCATGGAATTATCTTTGATCGGAACAGCACTATAAAATATTACTTACAACATTCTGCCTTTTCCGCTTGTTGGCAAAACATTTAAATTATGAGAATACTGATTGTGTGGAAGGATTAATCAAATCATACACTCTAAAAAATGTCGGGACAAAATTGGTTTTTTAGATTCAAAATGGTTTTTGAAAAACCAAATTTCAATGCAAAACATGGATTTTTTTAAAAATCCATGTTGGTTTTTTTCATTGAAATTTGGTTTTTCAAAAAACCATTTTGAATCTAAAAAACCAATTTTGTCTGAAATTTTTTAGAGTGTATGCTCTATTGTGCTTCTCTGTCAACGGTCCGGCTAAAATTATCTGTACCTTATATCCCTATCTATCAATAGCTAGCCACAAGGGGTAAAAAGTATTTACCTGCAAGGTTTGGGGAACCCGAAATTTTCAGGAGACGTCCATGAGTAAAATCCAAACTGGATATCAATCAGATGAGACGTTAAATTGGAGGCTTCTTCAAGGTGTCAGCATCTGTGCTATTAAAGCAAAAGATCCTTCACATGGGGGTAATGTGTAACATGCAGGGCCGTGCAGAGCCTGCAGTAGGCCCAAGCCAAAATGAAAAAGTAGGCCCCCCTTTCAGCGGCTTTAGGCTAAGAAATTATGACAATATTAAATATATTTTCTGGAGGCGTAAAAACCAACCAAGGGCCATTACATGGTGTGATTTGAGGCTTTTCTTATCTCACCTATGTTAGTTTTTGGTTGGGGGGGGGAGGGTACATGGGATGTGGCCCAATACTCCCTTAATTACGCCACTGAACCAAGCATATTTCTCTTCATGATATACTGTTCACACTAGACTTGCTGAAATTTTCTCACTCAAGGCTAAAATTTAAATTTCAAAGCCCTTATTTAAAAAAAAATCACCTTAGATTTTGAATTACCAGCGTACATTCTATAATTTCTACCAAATCAAGCTAGGTTGCAACTGACAAGGTGCAATTATTATGAAGAATGCAATATAATTTTTATTTTTGACCTTATCTTTACAAAATTATCAAACTGCAATGGATGCTCAGTATAAAAAGTTCAAGATTACTGAAGAGTTTACCAGGGGCAATTAAGATACATCAAAGTACAATTAACAGATTCATGAGTCATAAAAAGAATAGTTGCAGGAGCTGTGCAATAAGATTAATACAGACTGAGATTCTGACTGTGATACTTTTGGGGTTTACAGTTTTTCACAAATCGAAGATGAAATTTAGACTAGTATTTCTGACACAACCAAGTCAGGCATTCCCTTGAAAAGTAATCAACGAATCTTAAAATTTACCCAGTAAAAGCTTTTATTGCTTCTTTCTCAATCAGATTTGAAAATTCCAGTGATTTTTTGCAATATAACTTGATTTACAAAGTAATAAGGAGACGTTCTTTCCCTATCATTGAACAAAAGTAAGACATTATTCATATCAGATCATTAAAAATATGTTGATTTGATGTAAAATTTGATTGATATTGTCTCTTTGTACATCTAGTGTAATATGTGGAACCTCAATATTCTATGAACAGATTGGCCTCAATGACAAATACAGCATTACTCCTTGTTTCTCATCTTGCATCTTACCTGCTTTCATGAGCAGGAACATACAAATCTTGGGGTAGACTGGCCTATGTGGCAAAGTGACAGCTGCTACAGGCCCATTCACTCTGGGGGGGGGGGGCATGCATGATGCCAAAAAGAAATAAAAATTGAGAAAAACTATCTGTGAAAAACTTTGGATTGTGTTGCACACGCTTACTGGATCCTGAAGCAGGACCTGGACAATAATCAGCTTTAAGATGGGGGCCCAAAATTGCCCAATGGAAGAGGGTCTAGTATTGTACAGGCCCTCTCACATTGCAGGCCAAACGGTTCACCCTGACAGCAATTTCAAGAAATACCTGATAGAAACCGCAGAGAAAAATAGACCATAAACGAGATATTTTAGATTTACTAAGAACAAGATGTTAAACCAATATGGGAAAAAAGCGATCAGTTGAATGTTTTACCTTGCACAGTATAATAATAATTATGTAAATTTTAAATTGCCGACAGTAGAGATTGAGGACCCACCAACTTATTTTGCTGTATAGCCCAAAATGGCAAAAGTCTGACCCTGTACAAATCGAATACAATCTCATTTTCGCAACGCGCGGTTAACCTTACTTTTGAAGTAGGCCCCCTGAAATTTGGGGGCCCCTGCCATATGGCCCCCCTGGCCCCCCCTCTGCTCAGGCCTGGTAACATGTTGAGGACTCCTACTCTCTCTCCCATCTCATCAATTAACCCACATGAGTGCCAAGCAGTGGGGTGAGAGGGCTGCACTTGCCATATCTATCTATCTATCTACTCCTAGATGTTTGTAAAGATCTTATGGTTCTTATGACAGGTTCCACTGAGTATCCATGACCTAGTTTTGCAATATCTTCTTGGAAAATATCAGACAATAGGAGTACTACTGACATGCAACTGAGGTGAAATACTAATAGCTAAGAGTTATCAGAGCAATAAAAGGTCTCATTCCCACGGCCTTGCAAGTCAGTATGCTTGTGGGTTCATGTCTTTGCTAACGGCTCAGGTTGTAAAGCTAATAAACCACAAAAGAAAATAATTTAATCTTAAAAAAAAGACAAATGTTACAAGTAGTATAAAATTGACACTGAAAATGTTTCAGAGTTTCGTGGAAATTTACTTTCTTATTCAGTGACAGTACACTGAGTATAGGGCAATTCTGTGAAGTCCAATTTACAGATTTGACGCTTTAGCAGCATGTGTAGCCCTACCATTACACCTCAGTTATTTCATTATTAAAAGGGATGAGGCCAGGTGATAGGGGTATCAGACAAGGCATCAACCAAAGCTCCAAGTGCAACAGGAGCTGAGTTACGAGGCAAAATGTCGTAGTGTCGGACATACTGCTCACACGATGTACGTCCGACACAATGATATTTTGACGTAGCCGAGGTGTATGGTAGGGCTACATAAGCTACTCAAGTGTCAAATTTGTAAATCAGACTTTACGGAATTGTCCTATAGGCACATATATTTCAGCTGATTTTTCTTGTTCTATCTAATTCAAACTGAAGTGCAAGCAAAACTCTCGGTGACTATCTGCAATGATCACATTTGACAATAAAAATAAATGTTTCTCCACCTGTTCAATATAAGTCAAAAGAGCCTATAATTGCACATGTCTCAGCAAGGTCATTGTCATTTAGTCAAGCTTTCCTTTTTCCATGATGCACAATATTTAATAAATTTTCAGCCCACTTGTAAAATTGATTTGTTTGATTGTGTTTTACGTCTCAGCAGCACCTTAGTGGGCTATATCGAGGCAGGCGACCGCCGTATGATGATGGGATAAGAAGACTATGAGTGTGGTACATACCCTATTAATTCAGGGATGCCCAGGGTCTTTCAGTTGCCCCAGCATAGAACACTGGATACAACCCGCCTCCATTTAATGTCCCATGGGCTCGGACTAAAGTGAGTTCCGGGGTGGGATTCGAACCCACGCCCTCAGAGCCAGTGGTTGTGCAAACAAGCACTCTTAACCATTAGGCAACGGAGGAACTCTCCCCACTTGTAAAAAGAAATTGACAGGAACACAGCTCACATAATGATCTTCAAACCTGGAAAGCAAAGCTACAAAAAAAACACCACAAACAAAAACATAGGCTGCGTAGCAGCAAACCATCAGCGAAAAAACAACATTTTAAAAGGACACCGTTACACCATGAAAGTGATGTGAACAGCATTGCATGTAGTATTTGCAATAGTGGCCCGATCTTGGTCTCAAATGATCTATATGGTCGGCCATATATGCCCGCCTGCATGCCAGGGTATGTTGAGGGATGGAAAGACCTTACTAGACCAGTATACACATAATATGGACCAGTTTCATACATAAACAAGGAATAAGTTATGAGGTATGGGTCAGAATATTTCAAAAAAAATTAAGAGTAACTATCAAGCAGACCAACAAAAGGCACTAAAATATTATATAGGGAATGTATATAAACTTTCCTCTATGGACACTCAATGATGGCCAAGTTTTGGTCTGGAAACAGATATAATAATTTTAATATTTTTTTGTCAATATTTCAAGATGTATAGAATATCCATGAATTCACCCACACAAATTAATCATATAGGTGACAATTGTACCAAATTTCATCCATCTACATGCAATTGTGGCCAAGTTCTGGCCGAAATGAAAAAAAAATTTTTAATAAATATTTCTCAAGTATAGAATATCAATCAATCAGACCATAAAAAGGCACAACTAGACGATATAGGCTACATGTGTAAAAAAATTCATCCATGTACATTTAACAGGGGCTGAGTCCTTGCCCGGAAATGAAAATAATATATTTTATTTATTTTTGTCAATATTTCAAAATGTACAAAATATATATCCATGAAACCATCAAAAGGCACAACTAGACCATACAGGCTACATGTGTACCAAATTTCATCCGTGTGCATGCAATAGGGGCTGAGTCCTAGCCCGGAAACAAAAAAAATAATTTTTTATATTTTTCTCAATATTTCAAAAATGAAAAAAGTTCCATCAATCAGACCATCAAAAGGCACAACTAGACCACACAGGCTACATGT
Source organism: Platynereis dumerilii (assembly GCA_026936325.1). NCBI lineage: Eukaryota > Metazoa > Annelida > Polychaeta > Phyllodocida > Nereididae > Platynereis > Platynereis dumerilii. Next base: position 19,988,612 of record JAPTHN010000004.1, read on the forward strand.
GTACCAAATTTCATCCATGTACATTCAATAGGGGCTGAGTACTGGCCCGGAAACTATTTATCCGCCCGCCGCCCGACCGCCCGACCGCCCGACGGACGGACAACTTTTGACCAAAGTGATAACAATACCTTCTTCGAACTTCGTTCGCTGAAGGTAAAAACTAGCAGACCTGGATATAATGGCTATGGTTGTGTAATCGTTCTTGGGGTAAAAACACAGCTGCATCTGAAAGCTCTTAGTAGTTACTCATGCAGTAAAACGAAACCTTTGTGTCTTTCACTTCGACGTTTGTGAGCACTGGGGTCACTCAGGCTCCTATGGTCTTAGTTTTTGAACTTTGCTCTATGTATTTTGTTGCGTCCCTTTTCTTAATTTTTGCTTAGGCGGCAATCGTGGGTGGGTTTGTGTTGTTTGTTTAAAAAGGGATATTTGCGTCACGCACCCAAATGGATTATTGCTGTCACTGTTACCATAAGATTTATAAATAAATTCCCATCAAGAAATCTTTCCCTTCCCTGAACATCAAATGGTCTCTCACCAGATAATAAATCTTTTTCAATACCTGCCCCAGCAGTGTCACTGACATCAAGCCAAAGTTTTTCCAAAATACGCCATATGGAATAAGTTAGCAGCCAACAAAGAATATACAACTTAAATGACAAGAACACAGCACATGCATCTACACATCAGCTGGATTACAAACTACACAAAAGAAAAACAAGCTTTCAGATCTCACATTTACAGAAATGATGGCATTGGCCGTATAATCTTTCTTGGGTAAAAACCCAGCTGCATCTGACAGCTCTTAGTGGCTGCTCAGTTAAACGAATCTTCAGTGTTCTTCACTTTGACCTTTGTGATGATGGGGTCACTCAGGCTCCTATGTTCTTAGTTTTTGAATATCCCTCTATATGTTTTCTTGCCGTTTTATTCTCTCATAGTATCATATACACTCTGAGAACAGTGTTTTGACATATAACACGATATTGAAGTAACTAAAAGCAACTTTTACCCCTACTTTTGTTTTACATAAGCATCTTAACACATTTGGAATGATCATGTTAAACACGTTTAGCTTTTTAAACAAACACATAAAAGCAGATAACATAGTAAATATGGAAATTGACCTCATTAATTAGATATGATTATAATCATCCATTGTCTTGGCTATACATATTGTAAGTGAACAACACAAAGAGCATTTAGACAGATGGGAGAACTTGTTAATGACCAGCACCAGTCTTGGCTGTTTTGACCAAATATGAATGAACTGTCAACAGCAATGAACATGTAAGGATGTCTGTGACAGAAATTTAATGACAAAACAGAGTGAACACATCAGATGTGAAAACAGACCGTGGGCAGGTTTACAATTAGGGAAACATACACTTACAGTTCGATTTATGGATAAGTATATGGTTAAAGTTTAGGTAGAAAAAGCATTTTTTCATAATATTTCTAAAACCAATCTCCTCCTACATTTTGTACGTCCATATTCTCTAATAGTTGACAGTGTCTGGCTAACTCACCCATAACAGGCTACAATAATGAAAAAAACTCTGCTTGCTTAATTTGTGTAAGCAGTGTATTTATGCGCACATTGTATAGATTCCTCGTTTGAGAAATAGGGCATGCCTCAGACCTGCATTTATTACTCCGCAAAAATCCATCTTGGTTGCATTATGCAGTATGCGACAAACTTCTGACAGTTCGCCATAACTTTTTGACATGAGCCTTCTTCGGACTGACCTAAGGTTACAAAAGTAAACCTGGAAAATATTCTAGGGTTTCTTAGTATAGGGGATGTATATGCAAGCTGTTTTTCTATTTTGACATAATTCATTTGTCAAAAGTTTATGTTTGTTCGATCAGCATTCATACCTTGTGAATCAAAGGAACTAAGAATATGAAGAATGCCATTCATACTGTCAGCAGTTATCTCATTTGCCTACTCACTGATACAGCAAGAGTCAAAAGTATTTACATGAGCTGAATAAATAAAGTCAGATGGCATTTCGTTACGCCTCATGAAGCATACAGTGCAGATTGTAAGTATGTGAAACGCAGTATATTGTGCCATTGCATCAATGCTAAACATCCTCAACCAAACTGCTTGTAGAAGCATGAATTCTCATCCAATGAGAGGAAAACATATTGGGTCATAAAGGTTGATATGTAAGGCTTGTCTGATAACAATGGCAACCAATTTCCTTTGCTGTAGTCGGAGTTAGGTATGGGTCAAAGTCTTTGATAAGTAAGTGAAACACAGGCCCAATGTTATTTAATAGGGAAGGGTGTTTCACTTACTTATCAAAGACTTTGACCCATACCTAACTCTGACTACAGCAATGAAAATTGGCTGCCATTGTTATCCCATATTGGCCTTTATGAACTTCCCTAGCATCTTTCAGAAATCTCTCTGAATCTTCATTGCTCTTTTCAAAGCCATTTGTATGCAATGGGTTCTCAAAAGGTTGTAAAAACGAAATCTCTTTGTTCTGCACCATCCTTGGGCAGTTGTAAGGGTGAAAAGGAAGGATTATACATACAACTGTTTGCCAAAAAAGATCAAATGTGAAGTTCTGCTATGCCATAATGCCCACACTCTGGAGGAATGACAAACTAGAAGTTTCAGGGTAATTTGTTTGAGATTTGAGGTTACTTTGGGAATTATTTAATCCAAATTGTCAGTTGATCATCTTTCAATTGAGCCCAGATCAGGTTAAGATCATACTTTACTATAGACATAGACAGACAGAGACAAAATTTATTTGAATTCAGTATTTACAATATAAAACATTTGGTTTTTAATTTTAACAAAGTAATTAAATAAAACAACTAAAATTAATTTTTAAAACAGTGAAAGTATAAAACAATGATAAAAATAAGTTGTTAAGAATAAATTATTGACAGGATAATAGGCCTAAAAAACGAAGTAATAAAAATGATTGTAGGAATCATTGCACTGAATCATTGCACAATGAATCTCATTTGGCTTTGTATGGTGACAGTTTTCATTGCGGTTGTCATATCACCCTTTTTGACAATTTTTACAGTCTGTCACTTATATATTGGAAAAATGAGGGACAGTTCATTGCGAAAATGCACTTTGTTACTCATAGTTGATGAAGTGCCTTCTTCTCTACTTTCAACGTGGAAATATAGAGGCTGTTTGATTAGTCATGATCAAGAGAAGGTAATTTGACTTGTCATAACTGATTTTAGAGTGAAAATGACATGCCTAATCCTTTCGTTTGGCTGTCACCAACAAGCTGGATAAGTCTCCTTAAATCAAATTAACATTGAAAGTATTGGGTATGATAACGACAAATCATCAGCAAACATTTTTTTGAGAAAGATGTTTATTTGCTGAAATGTTCTATCAGAAAGCCTACATATTCAACACTTCAATGACAAATGGCATGAACGTATAATCGTATATCATCGATAAAACCAATGTCATGTTTAAGCTAAGTGTTTATTTGAAAATTTTGTGACAGATGTTTATTTACTTAAATGTTCTCTCAGAAACTCTACATACTCAAAATTTTGACGACAAATGGCATGAACATATATCATCAATAAGACCGATGTCATGTTCAAGTTAAGTGTTCATTTTGAATTAATTTTTTTTTCTAACTGAGTCAGTGACAAGTTGCTCATTTTGTGACCGGAGGGAGTCGGCTAGAATATGAGCATATTGAGTTGCTTTTCGTCTGCACATACAATACATGCATAGTTCTGGTGGAGTTCTGCTGGGTGCGAATGTGATTGGCAGCTGCTGTATAACCCCCGAAGTTAATTCGACCCAAGTTCAAATTGAATTTCAACTAGAGTGCACTAGCTTGTCAGTCATTTCAATGTTACTGCTGCGGAAGCTATTATTTTTTTCCACGTATCTTGATTGAGATAAATCGGTACAAAGATCTCAAAGCGTACCAATACGAAGTCCACCCCAACACTGAAATTGTTGTGATGAGCCAATTATCGACCATTCTGACATGTGCACTGGCCTGTCTCTCTTTATAAGCTGAATAGACAATCAGAGATAATCCAAAACACATGAGTGCAGAAAAAAATACAACGCCGGGGACAAAGAATCTGAATGACTCCCGGAAACGAATGACCATTGAAGAATTTTTTTGCACGTAGTAACAACGGAAGTTTGTTCCCAGAGTTCCAAATTCTTTGACATATTCATTGACTTCAATAGCTGTCTTCGTGTCATTCTCTCTGCATCGGGGTTGGAAGGAACACTGCAAATAATAACAACATTATTATTATGCGCAGTAAATAAAAAAATTAATACCTAAAGAAAATACCAGAAAAACCCAATCTTTGACAATTTTAATGCATTCAGAAGAGCTGTTAAGACTTTAATTGACTCTTTATCTCATATTTCAATTTTGTATTTTCAGCATATTTTAATTCTAAAAGCATTAGCATGTTTATAACAAGAAAAGTACCCTTAAAAAAGGGTACTGTATCTACTTTAAGAACATACAACAAAGTTTGAAGGCATTGTAATATGATTTAAACATAACGTGCACAAGGCACTTTAAAGCAGACCTCGTAGTGTACAGTGAGAATGTGGCATTATATTGTAAATATGCTGACAAAAATGGGGAGAAACTTAATTATAGGCCCCCTCAACAGGTCCAAAATTTAACATGGGAAATAGGAATGATTGCTCAACTGCTGCTCAGTGACCCGTGAAATTATTGCCTACTGCAGGGGAATTCCTTACTCGGGGGAACCCTCTTGGGGAATGCATAATGATTTCATTCATTAGTATAGAATTTGGTTAAATGGATTTCCCTTGCCAGGGAGTTTGCTATGGGATTGATATGTACCAAAAGTTGATCACTTCACGTGGAGGCCTATCACATGATACATGGTAAATGGCATTAGGATTGAAGAGAGTGGGCAGCAGAAACTTGACCCACAAGGTTTGGCAGAATTTCATATGCACATGCGGCTCCTCTTAGGATAAGAGGTCCGCAAAAAACTGGTCTGTAAAGTGCCGTAACAATGTGTTTTTCAACTGGTTTTCTTTCGAAATGCAGGATATTTCCAGAAACAAAAAAAGTCAATTTTATGGATTAGCTCGCAGAAGGCAGATACAGCCATTTATTATATGGATTGTAGTTTTATCACAATCGTCTGCCCTTGCAAACTTTGTGTAGGACTGAGTTTTATGGTCAAGAAAATGTATAGACACTAAAATGCACTAAGTTTTTATTCCTACAGACTGGAGCTAACCGTTCATTGAAACTTTCTGAACCAATCATGATATGATCACTTTTAATTTCCATTCAATAATCTAATAAAAGCAGAGATCCCTTTAATTACTTTTTTAAATATAATTTACTGAGGTTACATTTGAGCCAAAGGGTTACGGTTTCTTGTCAAAAGTTTTAAATAGTAAGGCCCCTTGAGTCAGACCTTCTATGTGCATAGAGCTCCTTTGTCTATATAATATATGATAGGTGGCGCTTTCAAATGCAGTAGTTGAGTTTGAAACCGACAGACAGACAATATTCGTTTATTTAGACCATAATAGAAAAACAATAAAAAAAACAACCAAGTAATTATTAATGGTTTTTGGAGACCTGCAAAACCGAGGAGATAATGGTGTTAATTTTTGGACAGAAATGTTCATAAATGTACCAGGACCTACAAGGAACTAAGGAATTCTCTTAACAACTTTATTTCTTCTTTGGATTTGAGGATACAAATTCAACAGTTTGAGCAGGATTTGTTTTGCCAGTTGTGACGCTACCATTGCTGGCTGGGCTATTTTTAGACAGGACCAGAGAACTATTTATAGCTGCAGCATGACATTGTGACATTACCAAGCTGCAGCAGGAAGGACATTGTGACGTTACCAAGCCTCAGCAGGACATTGTGAGGTTACCAAGTTCTTATAGACTCTCCTTCAGTGATTGTGACGTCATCATTCAGCAGAGAGCCGTCCTTAAGATGACTTCGAGAAAGTCATTGGTTGACATTGTTTTTACACCCGAACGAGTACTGCGGAGATCGGTACGCAATCTACGAAAGCTACATCAGACTTCAGTTCCTGAAGCTCCTTCTAATTCATATGAGCCATTTGCGTCAGATACTGGTAGCATCGTAGTTGAGGACTCCACTGTCATCTTTGAGTCACAAACACTTGCTGATAGCATTATTGTCGACGACATTGATGCCTCCACGTCATCTTCAGTTAACTTTAGATCAGACGCTGACTTCTGCAGAATGCAAGTGGAGGAACCTAATGTTATCCCCGAGACTCAGTTTGTCATCCCCGAGACCCAGCTTGATAACAGCAGTGTCATATCTGCTGAGGATGACGGGGATTCCTCCACAGTTGAAGACCCCCTAGCAGATGCAGAAGTGAGCAGCAACAACAGTTATGTAACAGTTGAGGATGACGGGGATACCTCCACATCTACTTATGATGGAGAAATGAGTAGTCTACCGTTATCTCTCCTGCAACCAGCCGTAACTGTACCTTTAAGACAAACTGAGCCTGGTCAGAAGATTGAATCTGGGGCTTCGTCCAGAGGACTCTCACTACGGAAAGAGATTCGCCTTTTTCGTGGTCCCATGAATCCTCTCTCTGCATTCTTTCATCACCCGTTACGGTGGAAAAACAAGAATTACATCTCCGCAGAGGTTGCTTACCAACATGAGATGTTTCAGCACCACAAGTTGTCTCACATGGCACATCCAGAACTTTAACGGAGCCGTTCGTCCCACGATGCCAAACAGGTGGCATCAAAGCATGTGCCTGTGTCCAACGAATCCTGGAACAGAATCAGATTCCCTGTTATGGAAGAGATCTGTACCGCAAAGCTTCGTCAGTGCAACGCCTTCAAGACTGCCCTTCATCTCAGTGGAGATGCTGTCTTAGTGCACAACACAGAGACTGATGCCATCGGGGTTGTGGACTTGACTTTTGCGGTAGAAATATGATGGGTCAGATCCTCATGAACATTCGAAAGTTTGATTTAGACTATCAACACGATTACCCATCTCTACCATCGAGACCCCATGCTCTGTCACCCAAGCAAGAATCTAGAGAACCACTCAAAGACTCTGTCGTGCACAAACAGAAGGTTCTTGTCCTTGGCAATTCCAATGTGCGTGGGATTGCTAAGGGTATAGTTGATAGAGGACTGGATGGCATGGCCTTCGTATATCCCGGACAGACTCTGAGTCAGCTTAAGGAACATACCGATTCAGTGGATAAAGCCCTTCGTAACAGTAAGCCAAATGCCATCCTCGTTCGTGGTGGGGATATTGAGGTCAGTGACTTTCCTACCTCGGTCCCTACAATTGCCAATGATATGTCTGAACTGGTGTCCGATCTTCACCAAAGGTTTCCAGGCACTCGCATCATCTTAAGTGGCCTTCCATCTGTGCCTGGAAAGCGCAGACTGAATGAACGCATTGCCAAGTGAACGAACACTATGCCTTCATTTGTTGGAAGACGAAAGGCCTTGCGTATCTTTGCAATAAGAGCACTAAACTACAAAGAGACAATCTACACTTTACCTTGCGCTCAAGAGACCCAATTGCATGGACCACAGCTTGTCATGTGAAGAAGTGCGTTTTTTAGATAGACGCAAAACAATGTTAGAAATAACCTTCAAAAATTATGTTGATATAGTTAACATTCTTGACAATGTACAAAACGTTAATGTAAATGATGATGTGCAAAATGCTCATGTTTCTGATGAACCTTTAGTAACTTCTGAAAATGATGATGATGTTTCTGATGAAAATAATGTTGTTGAGACAGCTCATTTATTGGGAATAGCTGATGAAATAATACCAAGTTCAGATAATGGCGATTATTGTGGAGTCGATGATGTTATAACACAGAGTAACAATTCTATTTGCATTTCTGATGATAAGCATTATGATGTAGCTGTTAAAGGTGAAAATGACCAAAGTATAATGGTTTGGAATATTCAAGGTCTGGGAGATAAACTAAATAATAAGGAATTTCTGGAGTACATTGGAAATTATGATATTGTACTCTTTCTGGAAACTATGATGTTAGACAGCTATAAACCTTCTTTGAAAAACCATACATACTTTCACTTTCAAAGGAAATTTCAGCATCGACGTGCTCGCAAACCAGCAGGAGGTATAGGAGTGTTAGTTAGTGCTAAATTATGTGAAGACGGAGTTGTCAGTGTCGCTAGAAAGTCTGACTTTGCAGTTTGGTTGAAAATTAAGCAAAGTGATTGCTCTGATTTTTATCTTGCTGCCATCTGTATTCCTCCTCTTGACTCTTCATCAATGATTTCTAGTTTTCAGGATAACAATGCATTTCACTTGTTACAGGATGATATTACACATTTTAGCCAAATTGGTAGTGTAGCTGTATGTGGGGACCTCAATGCTCGTACTGGTAGAATGTCAGACTTCTCATCCACAGTCTAATTGCTAATAGCTGTGAATCTTCATTGTTTACTTTTCCTGACCATGAACGGTACTCTGATGTACTCTGATGACAGTAAGATAAATCGTTATGGAAAGGAGCTGTTAGAGCTTTGCAAATCAAGTGACTTGAGGATCATGAATGGCTATTTTAATAGGAATATCAGCACAGGAACCTTCACTTGTTACACCACAAATGGTAAAAGTTTGATTGACTACCTAATATGCGATGCAAAGTTTTGTCGGAACCTACATGGTTTCAGTATTGACCCTCTTAATAGCGATTCAGACTATAGGCCCCTGCTGTTTTCTTTAAAACTCATCAACTCTGATGAGTTGGCTTCAACTTCCAAGTCAAGTGCACACGACTCTCTACCGGCTTCAAGTATAAAATTTTATAGATATAAATTTGACTTTCAAAAAGCATAAAATTTAATACCAACATTGACACATATGACTCATTCATGGATTGTATTTTTGCTAATACAGGTGTAGACAATGCTGTCACTGAATTATATCGCTTACTGGAATATGCCAATTGCAAAAATTTTCAGAAGAAATATGTCAGAGCGGCTTCTGATACATTTCCTAGAAATGAATGGTTTGATACGGAGTGCAAATCTCTTAAACGAAAAGTTAATGATTTCTCTAGGCATAATGATTTAAACTCTTCAATAAATCTCGTGGAATATAACAATTTAAAAAGGGAATATCGTTCTACTTTGCAAAGAAAGAAACGAGTATATCAAAATAATATAAGGACAGAATTAAGTGCTATGGAAAGCAATAGTCCCCAGGCTTACTGGAAATTTTGGGATACTTTGAAAAGAAATAATATTGTTACATTTACCACCAATATAACTCTAAATGCATTTGAGACTTACTTCTAAGGCATTCAGTCTCCACCAGTGGTTGCTCAAGAGAAATTTGACATGCAATTTCTAATTGAAATAGAGCATTTCATGAATTCATACAACAGCAAGCCACAACTCTCTTAATTTATTACTGATGCACCAATCACCATGCATGAGGTAGAAACTGAACTGAAGCATCTTAAGTGTGGTAAAGCTCCAGGAATTGATGGTATAAGTAATGGGTTTTATAGATATCTCTGCGATTATCTAACTGAACCTCTGACTATTACTTTTAACTATATTTGGGAGAGATGTACTTACCCCGATAAATGGGCAGAAGGAATTATCCAGCCCCTGCATAAAAAAGGCAGTCAGAGTGAACCAGATAACTATCGCAAGTCAAGTAAATGATTTTGTTTCAATTTTGTATTTATTACACATGTGAGTATATGTACAGTATATATATGTTTTAAATCAAATGCTTAATTTGGTTCATTGACGTATCATTATGGTGCTTTTTGATTGCAGTATTACCATTATTTTATGAAAATAGATATTTTTTCATTCTCTTTAGATGTAGTTTATAACTATCCCTCTCTTTTGTATATATATATATCTTCTTTGTGTCTTTATAGTTATTTTTTACCATTATCACACATGTATCTTGTTGATATTTCGTTGTGAATAAAATAATATATATATATATATATATATATATATACTATAATTTACTATACATGTATTTAACCATATACATTCATTAGAAGAATGTGATGACAGATTATAATTGAGACATGTTGCATGGAACTTTGAGTAAAAAAGATCCAAAATCTACTGAAATGTGACAATTGAAAGGTCTCCAATTTTTAGCCTATTTTTAGCTATTTCTTTCTTTCTGTTCAAATATCTGATGATATAACAGAATTTATTCATGACAAACGTGTACTTCATCCATGTTTATTTATTTCGTTCATATTCAAGAGCTGGTTAATCTTCTGATCTCAGAGTTATAGTAATGCAGAATTCACGCCTATGTGTTAGCATATTTATTGTAAATTACTCCAAATGATTGGTTTCAACTTTCAACTTACTCAAATCCATTAGATTCTGTTGTACAGATGATTTTTAAATTGCCATTGGATTCTTGTTATCCAAATCATTAGAGTGTGTACTACCTGATTAATAAGTTGATATCTAGGCCAAGATGATATTCTAACATATAATTGATCTTTTACCATACAATTCAGTATGGTAAAAGATCAATTCGGTATCAAGGTCCGGCATTATCAGGGATTAGACCCCCCGAGGGTCTAAACTTCTAGACCCCCTTAAACTTATGTAAAATACAACTGAATGAGGTTCATTCAATTTACCTCCCATATAACAGCCCACACACAATAAACTGATTAATTAGTTTCATTGTGACAGCTTATCACACTTAGCTAACGATTAGTTGGTGGCAATGGTTATCTGTTTGCAATGGTCAGCTTTGATGGTGTCAAAGAGATTATGCCTTTTGTTGAGTGAATGCATTCTCCTTGTGTATTATATTGTGCTGCTTTAGGCCTCTTTTCCCATACCTTATACATTGGAGACGGGCCTAAACCAGTACAATATTATATTGTACTGGATTAGCCCCGTTTTCCTATACCTTATACATTGCAAACGGGCCTAAAGCAGTACAATATATAGACACTCAGAAACATAAAGACAGAATATATAGATAGTCGGCAAAATATTTTTCTCTATTATATTGTACTGCTTTAGCCCCCTTTTCCTATACCTTATACATTGCAAAGGGGCCTAATCCAGTACAATATTATATTGTACTGCTTTAGCCCCCTTTCCCTATACCTTATACATTGCAGACGGGCCTAAACCAGTACAAGATATAGTATAGACACTGTCCCAAATAGCAATCCAAAAGAAATTGATACTGAGGTCAAAATGTAGCTGTATTATATTTTACTGCTTTAGACCCCTTTTCCCGTACTTTATATACATTTCAGACGGGCCTAAACCAGTACAATATTATATACTGGATTAGGCCCCTTTTCCTATACCTTGTACATTGTATATGGGCCTAAAGCAGTACAATATAATACAGAGTAATAAGAGTATTTATGTATATAAATATAACATAGAGTAAACATTTTAATAATATTTATATATTTTATATCTATATTTCAATAATAATACTTTTTAGGGGGAGACTCCCCCCTACGATCTAAAGAGGGCGATATATTTGATGGGGTTAGAGAAAAAAATGGGGTGCAGTTTTTTTTGGGGGAAAGAGTTACAATATTTGCCATTTTTAGATATTGGCATAGGGGTCTAAACCTTTGGACCCCTTCTGTATATAAACATATATGGATACGGGCCTAAAGGTTTAGGCCCCTTATACATAACAAATCATATGTAAACGGGTCTAAAAGTTTAGACCCCTTTATTGAATGAGCCCCATTAAGTTGTGCACCACAAGGGTCTAAGGTTTAGACCCCATGGAAGCAATAAAAATTGGTTTAGACACCTTAATTGAATGAACCTCATTCAGTTGTGCAACATATGGGTCTGAAGGTTTAGACCCCATTGATGAATAAATATTGATTTAGACCCCTTGATTGAATGAATCTCAGGTTTGCAGAAATTTATTGAATGATCCCCATTCAGTTCTAAACCAATACTTATTCATTGATGGGTCTAAACCTTCACACCCATATGTTGCACAACTGAATGAGGTTCATTCAATAAAGGTGTCTAAACCAATTTTTATTGCTTCAATGGGGTCTAAACCTTTAGACCCATATGGTGCACAACTGAATGGGTTCATTCAATAAAGGGGTCTAAACTTTTAGACCCGTTTACACATGATTTCTAATGTATAAGGGGCCTAAACCTTTAGGCCCGTATGCAGATCTGTTAATATGCCGAAGGGGTCTAAAGGTTTAGACCCCTATGCCAATATCTAAAAAAGGCAAATATTATAACTCTTTCCCCAAAAAAAACTATACCCCATTTTTTTCTCTAACCCCATCAAATATATCGCCCTCTTTAGATCGTAGGGGGGAGTCTCCCCCCAAAAATTATTATTATTCAAAAATATATATATAAAAGAAATATATAAATATTATTTATATTTTTACTGTATGCTGGATTTATATACATAAATGGACTTATTACTCTGTCTTATATTGTACTGCTTTAGCCCCGTCTGCAATGTATAAGGTATAGGAACAGGGGCCTAATCCAGTACAATATTATATTGTACTGGATTAGGCCCCTTTTCCTATATCTTATACATGGCAGACGGGCCTAAAGCAGTACAATATTATATTATAGGGGGCTAAACCAGTACAATATAAAACACAAAGAAACCACAGGCATAATCTCTTTAACACCAACAGCTCACCATAATTACCATTGCGAACAAGTTACCAAATCATCATGTTGCCAACAACTATAAGCATTAAGGAAAGTGTGAGAAGCTGTCAAATCAAACAACAGTTTCTGTTTATATAACCTGTGACAATCGAACTGATTGTTTAGTTTGTGTGTAGTTTTTTTTCTATTCATTCAGTATCCATACAGTACTAATGGACTAAATATATAAACCCCCTGGGGGGTCTAATCCCAGATAATGCCCAAGGTCCCTCGTTATGGAATACTCTACCCTCTCACATTAAATGTTGCCCCGACATAGGTTCTTTCAAAACTGAATTGAAGAAAAGCAATATTCTTAGTGTCTGTGATTGTGGAACATGTATAATATGCCTAAGAAATTCATTATAAGCCTAATCATCTTAACTTAGGAAATCTGTACATAGCCTATTTCATATACCATTTGTACATACTTCATATTTTCATCTTGTTTTGTTATTTTAACCTGTCGGTCAAAAGCTTTATAGCTTGTGTTACTTGTTTTTACTGTCATCACCGACTTTAAATAAAATTTTACTTTACTTTACTTTACTTTACTTTAATCCACAAGGTGTCTCAGAAAAGGTCTCGATGGCAGAGACCCCTACAGGATATCTATCAGGGGCTCTGAGAGATGTTTACACAGGTATCCATGACGTTTTACACGCCTCTGAGCATTCAACAATCTTGTACGTAGTATCTTAAATTGTAAGAAACTTTTTACAAGTAAGAATTCTTACAGGTTAAGACGTAGATACAAAAAAAACAACTGCAGCGCTCACAAATCCAGCAGGAATAGTGATGTCACTCTGGTGTTGTTTTTTGGTTATTAAAGGTTGTGACTACTTTGACAAGAAAAAAAGTCACAGTGATGTTAGTGTTTCCCCACACATAGAAGTTAGAAGCCAATGTGAGCATGGCATTGTCGGTTGACTGATCTTCTACTGACAGAAAGGGACCTCACAATGATGCCAAGGAATTGTGTCGCATAAATGTTGTCCTTTGGCCAGGTTTTTGACTGACCTTCTACTGATGTCATACTTTTAAAAGTCAGACTTCCATCTGAATGTAACCCCATGACGTTGTATTTACAAGAGATTTTGACATCCATCAAAGGTTATAATTCATTGCTATTTTTTTGCAAACCCTCCTATACTGTAATCATGTAATGTAATTTGAACATCAAATCCTACTTCAGAAGACATATTTACGTCGCTTGCCTGCTGGTAATCTAATGGGGTAACAATAAATCAATTTTGATAAAATTCAATTATTGACAACATATACGTATATGTAGGGGAGAACGGGGCACAGTGAGACGGCAAACACAATGAGACAAAGCCGATAGCGTCCAACTGGTGCCGTTTACAGATCAACTGTCTTTTGCGTAGTACAAAAAGCAAGTGCGAATCAATTAACAGGGATACAAACCTTGGTTATTTGTCGTAGTTTAGTGAGATGACCAGGCATCTGGTCAACGTGATTCAAACATTTTATGCTCAAAGCAAGACCTAAAAACCACTTGGGCAGCAGCTTTTATTAGAGTGTAGTAGTTTTTGAAGCAAAAGTTGATAGAACAATTCCGCTGGTCCTGAGGGTCGACGGTTATGGCAGCAGATGCCCTGTCTCACTGTGCCCCGCCTGCTGTCTCAATGTGCCGCATGGACAGGGAACAGTGAGAGACTTGACGTGCATGGACATAACAAACCTGTAAAAGTTAGGAACCTGAATCTTATGGGCAATATACCCAACTTCATTATCTATAATGTGGGCCTAACTCACCTTGCTCTTAAGAACTGCCAAGATTTTGGAACACTTCAAAATAAAAAAAAGTGTCTCACTATGCACCGCTCTCCCCTACCTTTATATACTGGTGCAAGGAAACACTGTCATAAGCAAGATGTGGTAGCACTGGTAGGCAAACTCAATTTCAGGTTACAGCGTACACATCAATTCATTCAGCTGGCCTTAACTATACAGGCAGTTTGATAAGTCTTGGTCAATACGGGGCTTTTTGATTTGTCATAACTGATAGCAGTGTGAGAATCAGATGTATAATCTCTTCGATTGTCAGTCACCTACAACCATTCTAATATCTAATTACTCCATAGTAAAATTTTCAAGAAAGCCTCCGGCAGACCCTTTTCTAAATTACCGTTCCTTGGTGGAACACACGCTCATTTTCATAAATTTTGGTTCCCTCCCGTTGCTCGTAAATGCTGTCTCCAATAGACTGGTTGATAGGCAAGCGTATACTACCTGATTGGATGTCAAACTTGACAAATACCTCAGGACAGGGATAGAGTTCACTACTGAAAAAGAAGAAGAATATAATTCGACATGTCATCAATGTGAACATTCAGTAAAAGCTGATGTATCTTCTCAATGAGTTTCAATTATCATTTCCACCTTTCCCAATTCCTTATTTCTTTTTTGCTTATTTCTTTGATTTGACTAACATAAGTGATTTTATTATTTTGATTTAAAAAAGTCGTTCTTGTGGGAATTCAGTGGTGGGGATTCAGTGGTGAAACATTCAATACAGAAATGAAAAGTCTGAATCAGACCAATCAATTCAAGACTGTCAACAAGGAATTATTTTTCAAAGAACTCTATAACGGCTTCTACACAATCCAGTGTACAATTTGGTCGTCACTTTGGTCCAAAAATGAACATCATTGGATCTCTTCAGGAATAACTTCAATGTGTGCTTACATATCATAGATATTATCCCCTAAAATATTTTCGCACAAACTGGTTTTCAATGGTGAAAGTGCAAAACTTTGTATGTCAATTTTTTCTAGATTTTTAGATTTTGGGTGGAATGACTATTTCAATATCTGATACATGTTGTCAACTGGACACCTTGCCAGTTTACTATGTATGATTTCGCCAAACCTTGTATGTTGATTTGTTCCGAAAAGTGAAAGTGCAAAACCTTGTAACTCAAATCAGAACTTTGAAGTGCATATTTCTAGATATTTCAACCTTTTTTGAAAAACCATGATTGTGGTACTTTTTTTTGGCTCACAGGAAATTTCCTTATCAAAAAATTCTACCTCCCGATATTTGTTTTGGTGATGTAGGCTATTGAAAAAGAGTGAGCACGAAAATTTAAAAAAAATGCCATTTTCCTTATTCTTGCTATTGTAGCCACTAATTAAAATGAACTGTCGTTATTTATTATGGTCAAATTATAATTTTTACTGTATACCTATAGATTGGACGCATATTCATAGCTGTTAGTTACTTTAAAATGTGATAAAAGATCGAGTTACAAGGTTTTGCACTTTCACTAACTTGTAAAATTTTGTGACAATATTTAAGGGTATTGAGGCAACGTTATTCTTACATTTTTGAAAATAGTCGTTTCCTTTTATGGCAATTTTATGCTGAAAAACTTCAATAAGGCAGCAAAAAGTCGAAATTTAAATTTTTTTAAAAAACCCTTTGAAACAAAGAGTTGAGCTTATACAAAGTCATATATGTTTTTCGGGTCAATTGTTCGAATAATTGTTCGAGCATACACTCCATTCCTAAGCAAAGCAATCAAAATCATATCAAAGACAAGGTTTTTTGGTGTTAGAACCTTTTGACTTTGAGAAGTAGGTCAAGGTAATCGGGGGGTAAAAAAAACCTAGCGGATCTAATAGTTGAGTAATCTCTCCAAAAGTGACATCCCTAATTTAAAGCAGTAGTGGGCACTATAGGCCAAAAGGAGGGGGTTACAGACACTACAAAGGGGTACAGACACTACAAAGAGACAAAAGCTGATGCAGCTCAAAAACTAATATAGATATCAACATACTTATCGTTGTAACGTTGTATGCTAGTGAGCGTTTTGAAATGCCCCCAGGTTCAGCTTGTGTGAGAAGGAAGGGGGGGGGGGGGGGGGGTTACGGCCACTACACATTTTCCGGAAAATGAAAACTTCAATTTCAGACCTCATAGAACCAAAAAGGAAGGCATTTGAATTCTACAAACTATTCAGCCCATAAGTCTGACCAGTTCTATTGGCCAAAAAAGTGAAAACAGGTTATTTAAAAGTGTTTCACACGGTGATATACCCTTTCATTGACGACACTACCCTTATTTTTGCCACTGCGTAACAGTCACAACATTTTCTATTTGGTTTGAAATAAGACATGCAATGCTTCCACTGCTTGCCAAATTGTTGCAGACTATGTAGGCAGTGATTCTGCAATGCCAAAAATTGCTTGTGAGCATTATGACATTGTATTGCATGGTATGCTTGCAAAAAAAGCAAACTGAAATCTCATAAGGACAAATATCAATGGGAAAAACCAGACTTTGCTAGATATTTTAGACCATATCTACATAAATGTTAGTCAGTTTTCAATGTCTTTGGAGCAGATTTTTCACAACTAAATTACCTATCAAATGCACGTGATAGCAGGGGTTTCGTGCAATCATTCTTTGCGTAATGACTTAGCACCGACTGACAAAAATGTTTTGTACACTCGATTGTGTAGAAGCTGTAGGTCCTCTGCACTCAATATATCCTTTGGTTTTCCCCCATTGTTGTGCACTGTTCTTTATTCAAACAAACCTCAAATAAGTGAGCTTCTGCACCGTGCACAATGTCCTTTTTGCTCCATTGAAATTTTTGTAAACTTTGGCATGTTGTCGGATACAAGCTATCAGAAAGATGCACCCTATCAGGAAAAGTGTCATTCCTACTTGAGCTCTGAAGCTTCGGGCAAGGTATCGACGCACCATTTTGCTGAAAAAGAAATTAAATTAATTATTGTAAAATACGCTATTCGTAAACAAACTAAAAACCCAAGTTATGACGCTTCATTACAGACTTCAATTGAGGTTATCGGTGGACTGGCCCATGTGGCAAAGTGGCGGCTGCCAAAGGCCTCATCACTGAGGGGAAAGGGGGGGCATGCTAGATGTAAAAAAATTTAAAAAAAAAACAAAAAAAAAACAGAACATTGCTGTCTGTCAGTTTCATGATATATAGCGCGTTCCAACACATTGAATAAAATCGACATCACCCTCTCATTTGGGGCCCCTCATCCTAAAGTGGACGATTTGCCAAATTTGGCCTTTAGTACTATTTTCCTTTGCTGATTTGAAATAAAGCTGATGCTAGTTATGAAAGGGCCCATTGTTTTATTCTGAAATATTGCCAGTCCACCCCTGAGCAAATTCATATTCAAATTGCACTATGGGGACTTGGCCAGGAGTGACTATAATTATTTACAATGATGCCCAGAAGACAACATTTGGCATCGGAGAGGTGACCTTGCAATGGCGGGAATACAAAATGTTTTTCTTTTAGAGAAAACAAAAGTCTGTGTTGCTGTAAACAGTATCTTTTTTAGGAAAATATGATTTTACATTTTTAACCGGCCTAACAGCGGAGGCCGGTTAATACAGGAGCTGTAAATGGATCAGGTGAAACCATAAACAGTAACCACAAACCAGTAACCACAAACCAGTAACCACAAACCAGATGTAAACCACGGTTTTTCCCCATTGTGACCTTAATATTTCACTTACAGTTATGAAATTTGGTACAGGTATGGGCCTCTGGGTATGGATTGGGAAGATGTCGAGAAATCCAAGATGGCTGCCGTTTTGTGGCGGCCATTTTGGCAGCCATCTTTCTTCATTCTTGAACTGCCCATTGTGACCTCAATATTTCACTTACAGTTATGAAATTTGGTACAGGTATGGGCCTCTGGGTATGGATTGGGAACATGTCGATAAATCCAAGATGGCGGCCATTTTGTGGTGGCCATTTTGGCAGCCATCTTTCTTCATTCTTGAACTGCCCATTGTGACCTTCATATTTCACTTACAGTTATGAAATTTGGTACAGGTATGGGACTCTGGGTATGGATTGGGAACATGTCGAGAAATCCAAGATGGCTGCAATTTTGTGGTGGCCATTTTGGCAGCCATCTTTCTTCATTCTTGAACTGCCCATTGTTACCTTAATATTTCACTTACAGTTATGAAATTTGGTACAGGCATGGGACTCTGGGTATGGATTGGGAACATGTCAAGAAATCCAAGATGGCGGCCATTTTGTGGTGGCCATTTTGGCAGCCATCTTTCTTCATTCTTGAACTGCCCATTGTGACCTTAATATTTCACTTACAGTTATGAAATTTGGTACAGGTATGGGACTCTGGGTATGGATTGGGACCATGTCGAGAAATCCAAGTTGGCGGCCATTTTGTGGTGGCCATTTTGGCAGCCATCTTTCTTCATTCTTGAACTGCCCATTGTGACCATAATATTTCGATTACAGTTATGAAATTTGGTACAAGTATGGGACTCTGGGTATGGATTGGGAACATGTCGATAAATCCAAGATGGCGGCCATTTTGTGGTGGCCATTTTGTGGTGGCCATTTTGGCAGCCATCTTTCTTCATTCTTGAACTGCCCATTGTTACCTTAATATTTCACTTACAGTTATGAAATTTGGTACAGGCATGGGACTCTGGGTATGGATTGGGAACATGTCAAGAAATCCAAGATGGCGGCCATTTTGTGGTGGCCATTTTGGCAGCCATCTTTCTTCATTCTTGAACTGCCCATTGTGACCTTAATATTTCACTTACAGTTATGAAATTTGGTACAGGTATGGGACTCTGGGTATGGATTGGGAACATGTCGAGAAATCCAAGATGGCGGCCATTTTGTGGTGGCCATTTTGGCAGCCATCTTTCTTCATTCTTGAACTGCCCATTGTGACCTTAATATTTCACTTACAGTTATGAAATTTGGTACAGGTATGGGACTCTGGGTATGGATTGGGAACATGTCGAGAAATCCAAGATGGCGGCCATTTTGTGGTGGCCATTTTGGCAGCCATCTTTCTTCATTCTTGAACTGCCCATTGTTACCTTAATATTTCACTTACAGTTATGAAATTTGGTACAGGCATGGGACTCTGGGTATGGATTGGGAACATGTCAAGAAATCCAAGATGGCGGCCATTTTGTGGTGGCCATTTTGGCAGCCATCTTTCTTCATTCTTGAACTGCCCATTGTGACCTTAATATTTCACTTACAGTTATGAAATTTGGTACAGGTATGGGACTCTGGGTATGGATTGGGAACATGTCGAGAAATCCAAGATGGCGGCCATTTTGTGGTGGCCATTTTGGCAGCCATCTTTCTTCATTCTTGAACTGCCCATTGTTACTTTAATATTTCACTTACAGTTATGAAATTTGGTACAGGCATGGGACTCTGGGTATGGATTGGGAACATGTCAAGAAATCCAAGATGGCGGCCATTTTGTGGTGGCCATTTTGGCAGCCATCTTTCTTCATTCTTGAACTGCCCATTGTGACCTTAATATTTCACTTACAGTTATGAAATTTGGTACAGGTATGGGACTCTGGGTATGGATTGGGAACATGTCGAGAAATCCAAGATGGCGGCCATTTTGTGGTGGCCATTTTGGCAGCCATCTTTCTTCATTCTTGAACTGCCCATTGTGACCTTAATATTTCACTTACAGTTATGAAATTTGGTACAGGTATGGGACTCTGGGTATGGATTGGGAACATGTCGAGAAATCCAAGATGGCGGCCATTTTGTGGTGGCCATTTTGGCAGCCATCTTTCTTCATTCTTGAACTGCCCATTGTTACCTTAATATTTCACTTACAGTTATGAAATTTGGTACAGGCATGGGACTCTGGGTATGGATTGGGAACATGTCAAGAAATCCAAGATGGCGGCCATTTTGTGGTGGCCATTTTGGCAGCCATCTTTCTTCATTCTTGAACTGCCCATTGTGACCTTAATATTTCACTTACAGTTATGAAATTTGGTACAGGTATGGGACTCTGGGTATGGATTGGGAACATGTCGAGAAATCCAAGATGGCGGCCATTTTGTGGTGGCCATTTTGGCAGCCATCTTTCTTCATTCTTGAACTGCCCATTGTTACCTTAATATTTCACTTACAGTTATGAAATTTGGTACAGGCATGGGACTCTGGGTATGGATTGGGAACATGTCAAGAAATCCAAGATGGCGGCCATTTTGTGGTGGCCATTTTGGCAGCCATCTTTCTTCATTCTTGAACTGCCCATTGTGACCTTAATATTTCACTTACAGTTATGAAATTTGGTACAGGTATGGGACTCTGGGTATGGATTGGGAACATGTCGAGAAATCCAAGATGGCGACCAATTTGTGGGTATCAGTCGGGAACATGTTGAGAAATCCAAGATGGCAGCCATTTTGGCAGCCATCTTTCCTTTTTTTTAGAAATCTGTTCAAACTGCATTGATTCTATTCTAATAGTCTAGCATCTTCCAATCAACTATTTCTCCTGTCTTCCAATATCAGTTGCTCAGTGGTTTAAGCAATGGCACCTTCAATTTCATTGCGCTAGGTCGGTTTTGAATCCGCGGATTCTTGTAATGTATTCAGACACCCAATATTCTGACTACAGTGCCGCCTGTAAGTAAGTGAAACGCACGACATTGTGCCATTGCATCAATGTTAAACATCCTTAACCAAAATGCTTCGGGAAGGACGAATTCTCAGCCGATGAGAGGAAAACATTTTGGGTCATAGAGGCCGATATGTGAGGCATGTGGGATAAAAATAGCAGCCGATTTTCTTTGCTGTAGTTGGAGTTAGGTATGGGTCAAAGTCTTTGATAAGTAAGTGAAACGCAGGCCCAATGTTAAAACATAGGGAAGGGTGGTTCACTTACTTATCAAAGACTTTGACCCATACCTAACTCCAACTACAGCAAAGAAAATCAGCTGCTATTTTATCCCACTTGCCTCACACATCGGCCTTTATGACCCACTTTGTTTCCCTTTCATCCGATGAAAATTCATGCCTCCACAAGCAGTTTGGCTGAGGTTGTTTAGCATTGATGCAATGGCACAATGTCATGCATTTCACTTACTTACAGGCGGCACTGTAGGTTGTTTAGGAGACCTGTTTCAAATTTAAATCTTAAATAAAGAATGATGACTGTCTTGGTTTAGGCAGTTATTCGTTTTTACTGATCCTCAATCCTCATCCTCCTCCTTTTGTTCTTTTTTTGTCAGCCTGTAGGCTGATTTCTGACCCAAACTACATTTGTGGCTGTCATTCAACAAACCTCAAGAATGTCATATTTCTAGCACTGTCCACTCCCTATATCAGGAATTATATCCATTTGATGTGACAATGCTGCTCTCTTTTCGGCATTCTTGCCAAAACTTAATTGGCAGTTAACTATTCAAGTCACATGACACATTGACACAGAATCTCCCCCAAGTGGCGAGCTTGTGGTAGCCGTCTGTACTAGATTGTATGAACGCTTAACAAGGGTTACCCCAAGTGGTTAACACCTATAACTTTTCCTCCATTCAGATTAATGCAAAATATTTTGTCATGCATGCCTGACTCATTGTTGTAACAATAGTTAAGTTAATCAGAACAAGGTATCTGACTCATGCTCAGCATTTACAAAATATCAGTAAAATGACTTGACTACTTATATGGACAACCCATGTTGAGCGTTGATCTGTTACTGGTGAAAGGCGGTGTCTACACCCAACAAAGTGTACATTGCAACAACTCCCCTGCAGTGCTCCGGCTCTCTGCCACACCTTGACAGATTAAAAAAAATTTTGTGGCTCACTAGCCAAGCCTTAGTGTGCTACGGTATTTTTCACCACTAACCTTCTTTTCATTTTGACTTCCTCATTCATGGTAATGATTTCTTCATTATCAGTCGAATTTTCTTCATCATCAGTTTTTTTTTCACTGGTGGTGTGCCATCTGACACACTTGGAGATGCTAATCACAATGCCATTTCCAAGTGCCTTGCCTATTACACCAAGAACAAAACCTGCAAATGTACCAATAAACAAGCCGCCAAGGACATAACCAATCCAAGTGCCGTTTCCAGGACAGTATCTGTCTCCAATATAAATACACAACTTTTCACCGCCTATAAATCCAGCAATCATCCCGGCCGAGCCAAACAAAAATTCACAAATTCTCATTGCAATCACTTGCCAAAAGTCCCTCAGTGGTCGTAAATACGTTGTTGGGTATTTGTAGAAGAAGAAGGTGTTGGCCAGATCAGTTATCATAGATATGAATTCCAGGATAATTATAATGATTGATCCCCAAAAAAACTGGAATTTTAAGTCCCGGTCAACTTGAACAAAGTCAGCAAAGAACAACTGAAAATTAAACATGTAAACATGACATTACATTTATGACTTGCATCAGAAAATGTTATCACAAAACCTGGAGGTGTCCGTAAATTTTATATTTCTGCAATGTTGAATTTTTTTTTCGATTAATAGACATATTTTATTGTATTGTGTACACTGTAAATTTTGAATTTTGAGTTGGCTTAACTGATTGAGTGAGATGGTTGCTCAATTCCTTTGAGCCAAGATAGCTTGTTGTTCGCAAGTTATAACAACATATAGATTATCATAATTCAAAACAGCAAGCTATCATGGCTCAAACAATTTGTGCAACCATCTCACTCAATCATTTGAGCTAACTCAGAATTTCAGAATTTACAGTGTATTGTGAGCATCACAATTTTTACCGCTGTGTTTCAAGTGTACTTCCCCAATACAACACTTTGAGTCAAAGAAACAAGTCCTTCTGTTCACAGGTTCAGAGCTGTTACAGTAGTGTTGCTTTCATGTACTATGCAGGGTGAGAGTTCACCTACCTACTGGGTATATTTCTAAAGAGTTCAACAAAAATAAGACCCCCTTTGGAAAAACTTAAATATTTTTAAAGTGCTGGTCTGATTTTCATGACATTTTTTTCGTGTATTAAGTTAACTGGCTTATTGACGTGAAATGTGTGCAATTGTGGCTTGATGACATGATTTTTGCCCACATGAGAAAGTCAGAGTGTCAGTACCTCTCTTTTTTTATGAACTGTTTATATTCACACTTAGACTACATATTATAATTATAAAAACATTTTTAAATTACTTACGGCAGTCAAGGATTTTAGTAGAGTGCTGGTTGCTGTTTGGTCCAACTTGCGCTTTAACCATGGATACTGCAGATTGAAATTGACGTCTTACAGAATCGGGCAAAATTCTCACAATTTCTTCGTAAAAAATTATAATCTTTCAGGCCAATCAGAGCCCTAGCTCTTTTTTCCACCAGATCAGGAGGGTTTTTTGATTCAATTGGTTCATCATACTTTATCTTGTACAACGTCCCATTCTCCTTGAAAGGGTCAGCAATAGTTTTACTGTTGATTTCTATCGAAAAACATTTGCTGATTTGCGTCGATGGGAATTTGCATAACCCATTCTCCTTAATTGAGTCACATTCAGTCTCTCCACTAATTTCTGTTGGTAAATCGTTGCCTTTTTGTGTTGGGGCCCAGTGTATAACCGTTAATTTCCTTGAATTGAGGCTTTCTTCACTTTCTTCGTCATTGCTCGGATTGACTTCTGTTATAATCGCGTGGTGGCACACCAACCAAGATCTTCTCCACATAATGTGGTCTCCTGGTGCTAGCTTGCCAGTGCCTCCTTCTTGATCAACAGGCTCCTCGTGGGCAGACAAAGACATCACACCTTCACTACTTTCATCTAGAAGAGGACCTTGTTCTTCTTCATTGACATTCCCAAAATCAACTTTGTCTTCATTGCTGCTGTTTTCCTTCCAGCATCTTTTACATAAGCGAAATTGGATGCCTTGTGACTCGTAAGGTTTGGACAGTTTATCACTTCCACAAGAACGACAATGTTTTGAATATTCTTCGTTCATGTCAATCTGAAAGAGAACAGACGCATGTACATTTTCTCCATTGAAGTGACTGCCAATTAAAACGGTCATATAAATATGTACATAGGCGTACGGGACATGCGATTTTTGGGAGGGCGAGCGACATTTGCCCGAATTTCAAGATCTAGATTTAATACCATTACAAATGGAATTGCCTGGAAATCATTAATTTTCAATAGCTTTTATTTAACCATCTGCCCGAATTTTTAAGTCTCTTTGCCCGAATCTTACTGTTTCCCAAACTTTTGGGGGGGCGATTGCCCCCCCTGCCACCCCCTCCCATACGCCTATGAATATGTATACTACAATATCATTCATATATCACTATAATGCATCATTTCTCACTCTTAGTGATCAATATATTGGAAATTTTTTGAAAATTATCGTTCAATGATACACATAAATAATTAATGACAAGTACATGGTACAACTTGGGTGGTTGATTTTGACTGATACACTCTTAACAAAAAGGCTCTATATGGAACCTTTAAGGGTTCTAAGGCTGGTGTAGATAAGGAACCCTGACAGGTTCATTATTCAACTTTAAAGAAGGTTCCAATGGGGCAAAAGAAAAACAACACTTAGATAATCCAGCTGCGCTAAACCCCCACAATGGAACCCCTTTCTCTCAATTTGGGAGCATAGGGTCCTATTAGGGCCTTCCCTCAAAGTATTAAAACTTTCTAATTCAGTTGAACCCTTAAAAAATTCAGAACCTCTTTTCGCCTGTTAGTACTTCATATATACCAACCTTTTTCGTTGAGAGTGTAGTTAGGAAGCATCAAATGTGAACAATAATTTGAAAATTCAAAAGCTGAGAGAGAGAGATTTTTTGACCCTTTATGATAGTTTGTGACAGCAAAAGTTGGTACAAGGAACATAAATATCTTGATCAGGGTTCAGGACGTTCACATTTCGGGAAAAGGCTTTTTTCCTTTCTACAGAAAAAAAAACCCCTTGTAACTTTAATTATGATGTAAAAAAAATCAACATTGGCTTTCGATACTTATAGAACAAATTTACAAACACATTCAAAGATCAGACAGTGATCATTTTGGAGTTAAGAAATTCGAAAATTATTGTTGATACTATAGATTGGTGGAATGAGAGATTATATCAACTATGTAACAGTTATTTTGCCAAAAGTCTATTTTTTCCCTGTACCTTTAATCAAGGTATATGTCACATACAGCAATACTGCTTGGTTGCCTTTAAAAAAGTCACTAATTATTGGTCACAGTTGGTTTTCTAGTGAATCTAATCTTGGAACAAGATGGATGTAAAAGCACAGATTAAAATTTCACATGGCCACATGGGCCTACATGTAATTAGTTACATAGGCCTACATATGACCATACTCAATTCCAACTCATCGTTCCTTAAGTTTATTGCAAAATCCGATAACACAGAGGCCGCTATCTTTTCCTGATGTTCATCTAATCTATAAACAGGATCCGAAGGAGCTTTGATGTACCATAAAAAAATAATTTGATCTCTTTCAGAACTGTCAGTCTTATCTTTTGCTTCATGAACATTGATCCTGACGCATAGATAGGCTACTATTATGTAGATAGGTATTGTAATTAGTTTACATCTGGGTGAACACTGCAAATAAATTTAAAACTAGTTGCTGAAGATCCTGAAATGGAAATACAGTTCAGGGCATAGACTTCTAATATTTGTCTGATATATCGTACACAAACTTCCAGTGAGGAATAATGAGCTGAAAGTCGTGGACACTGGTTTTCGGGGGCCACTTAAGGGCCCAGAGACCAACATATTTTAGATTAAATATCTAAGATATATATATGTTCTGAGACACAGGCCACAGGTCTTTAGATTTTAAACCACCCCCCCCCCCAACCCCCAGGATATGCCCCTGAAAATACTGTACATTGGCAGAGTACTCATATTCTGCTGTAATTTCTACAGCTCAATTCCTTTCCATAAAAGCTTTTCGGTCCCCTGACAAAGTGAATAAGCACATTTTTTATATTTGCTGAATATGTAACTGTAATTGCGTAGAATAAATACAACACAACTCAAAAATGTTCACATATCCCACGCCTTCAGGATGATGCTGGCCCTTCCACATCCTTTTGTTCTTACCCTCACCCTTCCACACCTTTCCGTTCTTACCCTCACTCTTCCACACCATCCAGTTCTTACCCTCACCCTTCCACATCCTTTTGTTCTTACCCTCACCCTTCCACACCTTTCCGTTCTTACCCTCACTCTTCCACACCATCCAGTTCTTACCCTCACCCTTCCACATCCTTTTGTTCCTACCCTCACCCTTCCACAGCCTTCAGTTTTACCTTCACACTTCCACACCCTTCAGTTCTTACCCTTCAGTTCTTACCCCTCTTTACCGTCAGTTCTTAGCAAACACTTAAGGTAAATGACTTTAAATTGACTATATATAATTATTGGATTGTACTGTATATCTGTCAGTTTGTCGAACTGTCTGTCATGCTTAGCACTACTAATACAGTCTGTCACTTTGATATAGAAAAGAGTTAACTGTTGCATTGTGAAAATGGCATTTAGTGTGTCATCATGCTGATAATTTGTTATGATCATTCCCAATACTTTCAATGTTACGAGGGGTTTTCCAAAAGTTCTGTCCAACTTGCCATAACTTTTGCAATATTTAATACAGAAACATGATATTTGGGTCAGATAATATTGAAGCAATTTGCAAATGATCCTCAAAAAATCAGATCAAAGAAACAAAAATAAATGGTTAATTTGTTACCATGGAAACCAGAAGTCATGAAATGCGGCCCAGGGCACTTTTAGAGACACATATTCATTATATCTTGTCAAAAATTTAATTTTTGCCAGGGATACAGGAGCTTACAGGAGAAGAAACATATTAAGAATAATCTCTAACATTTCCCAAATTCTTAAAATTAAAACTTGACACTGAGTGCATTTCCTCTAACCTTATATCCCTTAAAAAATCAATGCCTCAAAGTCCTCATATTGAGATCACTGTTAGTGTTTCGTAGACTTTTTGTACTTTACGATGGATTTTCCATAAGTTCTGTCCAACCCGTCATTACTTTTACAAGATTTTATACAGAAACATGATATTTGGGTCAGTTGATATTGAAGTAACTTGCAAACGATCCTTTAAAAAAATCAGATCATAAAAGTAAAAATAAATTGTTGATTTGTTGCTATGGAAACTATAAGTCATGAAATACGGCTGAAATCTTGTCAACAGACACATATTTGATATTTCTTGTCAAAAATGTAATTATTACAAGAGATGCAGAACAGAATATATTCAAAATATTCATAGCTATTTCACAAGTCCCTAAACTTATCACTGGAACCCTGTAAATACATTATTTCATACTTTCTAGCCATGTCTAAATAAGAACCCTCAGTCTTCATGTTAAGGTCGGTTTTGACATTGTCCAGTCTTCTTAGATTTTCCAATCTGCGTTCTCTTCATTCAACAAGAAATTGTACAAGCTTCACTTGGTTCTGTCACTCATACAGTCTTCCTTTAATGTATGGTAAAAGGTTCTTACTCTCTCTGCTAGTTTTTATCCAATGAAACTGAAGGAATACAACAGGCATATATATGATGTCATTCATACCCAAAAAATCACTCATCTCATAAAAAATGAGAAACTACATAAGGGATGCAAAGTAACGGAGATGTGACATGAATACCAGTTTCCATTGTTATTAATGATTTTACAATTAACTGATTGTATTTCATGAAAAAAATTATGAATATACTTTAATTCAATAAGTCAAGACAGAGATAATGCAAGCAGGTATTCAATTAGTTTTTCATTTGCACTACAAAGTCTGGGCCGCATTTCATGACTTCTGATTTCCATGGCAACTGATAAGGCATTTATTTTTATTTTTATGACCTTATTTTTGGGTGTTATTTGTAAATTACGTCAGTATTATCTGAACCAAATATCATGTTTCTGCAGCAAATCTAGCCAAAGTTATGACAAGTTGGACAGAACTTTTGGAAAACCCCTCGTAATTTGATTTAAGTGTAAACTGTGGCATGCCAAACTTTTCAACAAGTCTGTTTGAGACCACAGACCACATCCTCTCCCGTGAGACCAGGAAGGAGGACTGAAATGAAATACAACCTCAAGACAATAGTAGTTAACTTTCAAAGCATGAAAAACAAGAAGGAAGAAATTGGAAACCTGATTGACGCAGCAGACCCAGACATCATACTGGGAACGGAGACATGGCTCAACGCAAACATCGCAAGCACAGAAGTCCTTCCAGCATCGTATAAAGTCTACAGGAAGGACCGAGAAGATGGCTACGATGGGGTACTAATAGCTACGAAATCAGACTTAATATCCGAGAAGATAAGTCAGAGCAACACCGAAGCAGTGTATGCCAAGATCCAGATGACAAACAGCAAGCCACTGATAGTTGGCTCCTTATACAGACCCCAAGTAGCAGCCAAACATATCTGGAGGAAATGTGCAGTGAAATCAGCACAATCTTCACAAACAACAGGTCAGCCATAATCTGGCTGGGTGGAGACCTAAACCTCCCTGACATCAATTGGAAGACACAGACAACCCAAGGAAATCACTACCTGCAAGCATTGAATAGCATCTTTCTTGAAATGACAAAAGAATGATGCCTGGAACAAAAGATAATGTTCCCTACTAGAATGGACCGCACCCTGGACTTCTATCTAACAAATCGGCCATCATTAGTGAACCGATGTGAACCTTTACCAGGCCTGAGTGACCATGACATCGCCTACATTGACTCAAACATCATGGCGAAACGCCATAAACCATCTAAGAGACAAGTGCATATATGGAAAAGAGCAAAAATGGAGGAAATGATCGCAGGAGCAGAGAAAATCAACATGGAGTTTCATGAAAAATTCACCACAACTAGTTGTGTTGAAGAGATGTTGAGCTACCTTAGTGCAGCACTATCACAACTCCTAAATTCATCTGTACCATCGAAGACATCTTCGACAAGATTTCACCAATCATGGATAACTGGAGACATTAAACGCCGTAGCCCCCCTGAAGAGTGAGGACGGATTCACACATTCTGATTGCCAAACAAGGGCTAACATCCTAAACAACCAATTCTCGTCCGTATTCACTAAAGATGAAGATAATACAAACATCAAAGACTTAAGACCCAGCCTATACCCACCAATTCCGGCAATAAATATCTCCAACACAGGAGTCCTCAAACTTCTCAAGAACATCAAGATACATAAGGCCGTAGGACCGGATAACATCTCGAACAGATTACTGAAGACCATTGCTCCACAGATAAGTCCATCATTCACAACCTTCTGTCAAGCATCAGTAAACCAGGGATGTCTCCCTAAGTCGTGGAAAGATGCAAATGTGGTTCCAATCTACAAAAAAGGTGACAGAAGTCGAGCTGCGAACTATAGACCCGTTTCGCTGACATCAGTCTCGTGTAAGATCCTCGAGCACATCCTCTGCAGCAGCATAATGAAGCACATCGACAAGCACAAGATCCTTACAGATGCTCAACATGGATTTCGAAGACACCGGTCATGTGAGTCACAATTAATTATTACTGTCCATGACCTAGCTCGCAGTATTGACAACAACAAACAAGTAGATTTAATACTACTTGATTTTTCCAAGGCTTTTGATAAAGTCCCGCATCAAAGGTTAAGTACTGCAAAAGATCAACCACTACGGAATCAGAGGATCAACACACGGCTGGCTGGAAGACTTCCTGAAAGATAGAAGTCAACAAGTCTTGGTAGAAGGAGCAACATCATCACGAGCGCCGGTACAATCTGGAGTCCCGCAGGGCAGCGTACTAGGTCCACTGATGTTTCTGCTCTTCATCAATGATCTCCCTGCCTATGTGAAAAATTCCAGTGTATGTCTCTTCGCAGATGACTGTGTACTATATAGAAACATCGAAAACACAGAAGATGCCACAACCCTCCAAGAAAATCTGGACGGGTTACAAAGATGGGAAGATGATTGGAAGATGGAGTTCCACCCTCAGAAATGTCAACTACTAAGAATCTCCAAGAAAAAGAAGAATATAAATGCGAAGTATACCATCCATGGCCACACATTAGAAGAAGTAGAGTCAGCAAAATATTTGGGAGTCACAGTACATCGGACACTAAGCTGGAACCAGCACATCCAGAACGTCACAAACAAGGCAAACAGAACTAGGGCATTGTTACAAAGAAACCTCCAAGCGATACCACAAAGCACGAAAGAAAATTGCTTTCAGGCACTGGTCCATCCAATCCTGGAATATTCTAGTTGTGTGTGGGATCCTTGGACTAAGGCAAATACGGATAAAATAGAAGCAATGCTAAGAAGATCAGCCAGATTTGTTAAGAACAACTTCAGCAAACACTCCAGTGTCACCCAGATGCTCCAGGAGCTAAAATGGCCAACACTACAAGAGCGAAGAGCCAGAGCCAAAGCCGTCATCATGTACAGGATAGTCAATAGCAGTATAGCAATACCAATGTCACTACTACAAGCCACAGCAGAAAGAGGAAGAGGCCACAATAGAAAATTTCTCGTCCCTCACAGCAGAACACAGACACATCAATACTCATTCATCCCAGACACCATCAGAATCTGGAACAGACTACCCCAGGATCTAGTTGACGCTGAAACCCTGGACAGATTCAAGACGGGGATTGCAAAGATCAACACCAGGACCTAAGGAGGTCTTCACGTTTTTATCCAGCACTGTACATAGACTGCACTTCATAACCTGCCATGCGTAGGCTTTTAACAGTGCGAAATACTCCAGACAGGAGGACTGCACTCAATGGAAGAAGAAGAAGAAGACTAATCCCTTTTGTTGGTGACAGCCAAACGAAAGGATTATGTGGGCAGTTTTACAGTATCTGCACTCAAAGTGTCTCATGTGATGTCAAAATAAAGGTTTGTAAATGAGAATTTCCTTCATGCTATCATGAAATGAACATATTAAAGATTCATAAATCAACAAGAACACATGTGATTTGTTGGTTTATCACCAAATTGCCACTCCATAAAGTAGGCAAGGTTTGAATTTTTGAAAAAATGTTTATCAGAAAAAATATCCATGTGAATACTAATTTAACCATTTTTGCAATGGAAATCCAGCCATCTTGTTGCATAGAACCCCCAAAAGCAATACAAAACTTAAATTTCGATGAAATATGGCAGAACTTTTTTTCCAACGATTTTTATGACGAAATTAAAGAAATTAAATATTCCTTACTCTCAAAGTTTATGTTTTAGAGTGTTTAGTAAGGTTTTAGTCTCAATAGACACATGATTGCCAAGATAAATAATGCTTAGGCATTCTACTAACTCAAAGTCAAGTTTTAACGATAACGATAACGATAACGATATACTTTATTTAGTCCAATATGGAAACTCTTGAGGTACAAGCAGGCTCAAGCATTACAATAAAACAATTACATGTGCAAAATCGTAAGAATATTTACATTAGTTAATCATTATATACATGCTTTCGATGACCTAAAATTGTAATATCTGATACTGGATGGTACAAAGCTTTTTCCATATCGGCTTGTTCTTTGTTTTGGAACTAAAAGTCTTCTGCCGGATCGCAACATCTGATAACAATTATTTAGAGGATGATTTTTGTCTTTCATGATCTTAATTGACATTTGATGTAATTTACAGTTGTATATATTTAGTAAACTTTGATTGTCTAACCCGAGTCTTTTGGCAATCTTAATAATTTTATACAATTTTTTGTTATCCTTTTTACTAGATGCACCAAACCATGCTACAATACAAAAAGACATGACTGATTCTATGATTGAACGATAGAAGAGGCTGAGAATAACAGAATCCACCTTCAAGTTAGCTAAACGCCTTAGATAGCACACTCTCTGACAGCTTTTCCTATACAGATGTTGAACATTCCCACTAAAAGTCAACTTATTATCAATGTGAACTCCGAGATATTTGTAGCTGTTTACAATCTGAACATTTTCATTCTTTATCCTCAAAGCATCATGTTGCTGTATGATTTGAACTCATAGTGTTTCCTTTGTGTGAAAGACCATGTTCTTGAGAGAAAAATCACCGAAAACGACCCAAAATTAGGCTCAGAAAAAAAATTAGCTTGAATTGCTCCATAAACTAGATATTTACACATTATCTTGTTTAGTCACTCTGTTATTTGCGAAAATTTGCAGTTATAATGACATATTACATAAAATAAGTGCCTTTTACTCTCAAGTTTGATTTTCTCATAATAGTGCAATTTAATAATCTAAAAACGTATATATTTATTTTCTATATTTATAAATACCCTTTTTAGGCATCCTGGTTAAATTATCTATTTTAGCCATGTTCTTTTCTTTAATGAATCCAGTGTTAAAAGACTTGAATCAGAACGAAACTTATGATGTACTGGAGAGGACATTTTGTGACATAATGAATTTTAATTTCTAAGAAAATGTATGTGCATTGCCTGCATATCTTTTCAACTTACATATGTCACATTAATGTAGAGGCACACAATCGAGAAAAGAAAACACAAATAGCTTGTTTTTTCCTTCCGAATCCTGAGTGTTTTTTCCTCGTACTGGAGAGGACACATTTTTTTGACATCATATTCAAGCCTCAAATTTCGAAAACAAGGTATAGATTCTGGAATGAATCTTTTTGATTTACCTTGAGACATGTCTCCAGCTACAAAATTGACACAAACGGTAGATACACTCTTTGATACTGATTCATAACAGCATATACAGTAATAAATGGTCCATCGAAGACAAACTTTTTGACACATGCCGTTTTCTACATTGTGGGAGACAGTTCCTTTGGTATATAACTTATTCACATGAAACCTGTTGTATTTTATGCCCAATATATAGGTCCAGACAGGCATCATTAACATGAATCACAACTGCCTCCATTTGCTTTTCTGTGTTGCCATAAAAATATGCGAAACTGCCCGTGAGACACAAAAAAGTGCAAAAATTGGTCATAAATCGCCTGCTGTATTAAAACTATGTATCATAGCAAGGTAAAATTTGGTACACATATACTTCAATGTGGAACAAGACTGCCACCAAGACTAATTTCTTTGTACCGTTCATACTTTTCTCAGAGTAATTGCTTAAAGATGAAAAATCGACCGAGTGCAAATACTGTAAAACTGCCCATGTATCTGATTTTCACTCTAAAATTTGTTTTGACAAGTCAAATGGCCTCTATGTTTCTCATGTTGAAAGTAGACTATCAGTTACACCCTGCTTGTTTCGAGGGTACGGGAATATACACCACGAAGGACTCCATACACCACGAAGCCGAAGGCTGAGTGGTGTATGGAGGCCTGAGTGGTGTATATTCCCGTACCCTCGAAAAACGAGCAGGGTGTAACGGTTTTATCCTCTGTTAACCCCCATTTATCAACTCCAGGAATTTTGCTGTCAATGACCAGAAAGTCGCGAGCTGAACAATTGTCCATAAAAACGGCGTTGTAGCAAAGGAATGAGTGCTGGACATTTGCAAACCATCCAGATGAATAGCCATAAAGCTGGTCAACATGCTGCAACTTGAATTTCGTGAATCCGACAATTATTGATGGAGCTGTTATGTAAAATGCAACACAGCGTCAGAACAAATTCTGGAGCAACTCTTTGGAGTAAGTGCATATTTTGTGACGTTATCAACTGGAATGACGTCACAAGGCCCTAGCAACCATTGTGACATCATTGTTTTTCCAGTACACTCTGTCTGGTGAGCATAGAAGGGGTGTACGGTCTCTTATCCTCAGTCCAGTGTGAATCCTTGATTCTGATTGGTTGAGAGCTGAGGTGTATGACACCGTACACCCTGTCTGTCTTCACCAGACAGGGTGTATGAGATAAACAATGATGTCACAATTGCGACCATGGGATTGTTATGACGTCATCCTTGTGGCAACAATAATCATAACGTCACAATGCCATTGTTTGAGCCATTGTGACATCATCCTGGTGGCAGTACTGGTGATGACGTCACAATGATGTTCCTTTGTTACTGAAAGACATTTCAGACTCAGTTTGCAAGAAAATCTATGGGCATCAATAAAACAAGAAGTCTGAGGATAAAACCGTTACACCCTGCTCGTTTTTCGAGGGTACGGGAATATACACCACTCAGGCCTCCTTACACCACTCAGCCTTCGGCTTCGTGGTGTATGGAGTCCTTCGTGGTGTATATTCCCGTACCCTCGAAACGAGCAGGGTGTAACTGATAATACACCTCAGCTCTCAACCAATCAGAATCGAGGATTCAGACTGGACTGAGGATAAAAGATGGCACCTCATCTGATAAAGTGCATTTTTCACAGTGAACCAACTGGTCCTCATTTTTTCTATATATCAAAGTGACAGACTGTGAGGCTATAGACATCACAAAATGAAAAACGGCAATATTTCTGCTACATACATCGGAAGAAAATATTTATATTTACCTGCATTGTAATAGCAGTAGATGAATTTTCAACTTCCATATCTTTCCTTGGATATGCTTGTATAATTTGTTGTACAATGAGTGATTGTAATTAACTCATTGTGTAAGTTGTCCTGTAATGTTTAGAAAACTAATCTTGTATGAATGTACCATGATTAAATAAGTAGCCAATAAGGTACTAGTAGTTTCAATAAGTAGCCAATAAGGTATAGTAGTTTCAATTTCACAGAATGAGTGTTCGAGAGCACTCAACTCATGTCGGACATGCTCTCAAATGTTAACTGTTTCACGATAGGTCTTCAAAGCTCACTTATCTGACTTATCTCATAAACTGTAAAAAAATAAAAATTACAACCAACTACTTAAATCATTATCAGCTGAGATAAGGAGGAGTACTGTGTTTACATGTATACAACTGTGAATCAATATCAGCTGATTAGTATTTATACACAATGCGATGTATCCGTTATAAGTTATTGACTTTTCGTCCTAACTATGACGTATTCACCATAAAAACCACACTGCTTTTCGGATAGTCAAGGCCCATAATCAACCACTTTGGTATAACACAACATTATTTGTAAGATAATTCGGCGCCAAGCCATTATATGAATTTGAAAATTAACAGTATCTGAAAATAGATGAAGCGCTGATGTACATTCTTCGAGCCAATATTTTTCACTAGAAGGGATGTCACTGGAAGCCAATACAAATCTGTTGGCAACAGCACTTTTGAATTCTTTTGCAATTAAATCATTTAAGAGTGTTACTGGTTTTTCGCATAGACTTTTCCAGGCTTTTTGCCAAAACCTTGCCACGTTCAATTGTCATTCAGTTGACAGTATTTCCACAAAGTGACAAACCAGCATCAGAATAGTATGGAGGACAAGCCCTAAAAAACAATCAGGGTTTTCGTTTCTG
The DNA here is from genome assembly GCA_026936325.1 of Platynereis dumerilii. Taxonomy (NCBI): domain Eukaryota; kingdom Metazoa; phylum Annelida; class Polychaeta; order Phyllodocida; family Nereididae; genus Platynereis; species Platynereis dumerilii. The sequence continues at coordinate 20,024,525 of JAPTHN010000004.1, forward strand.
CTTTATTTTTTAGAGTGTACTTTCAATATCTTTCGTCTTGCTATGACAAACTTTCTTTAGATCAGGACGGTATACCTATTTACATCAATGCTATACATGCATGCAGCCTCAAAGTAGTGCTAGATGCGAAATAACACACTGTTTCCAAACTTGCTGCTGGAGGTGTATGCCATATTTCCATTCAGTTTCTTAATTGGTAGTAAGCAAAGAATCAGGCATTAATTTTCCTGAAACAGCTGAGCAGGTCTCTTGACAGTTGTTCTTGCAAGATTCCACACTGACATGCCTCCGTCATGGGAATGCGCAAACTTGAAGAATGCAGCACGGAAAAGCCAGGGTATTAGGCAAACTCAAGACACGTTTCAAAGGGATTTGAAATAGAGTTTGCTTCAGTCCTCGTTGAATTTTCCATTCCATCTAAATATAGGCATGCATTTGAGGTTTAGCTCTGAAATAAAAGCTTTTAGATAACTGAGATTTGCCTTGATTTATTTTAGCAACATTGATACAATTGAAAATGTATTGTAGTAAAAAAATCAAGTTAATGAATATCTTCAAATTGACAGAAAAAGTGTGAAGTGTGTAGTATAGATTCAGGTGCATGAATACCAATAATACCCTAGAGACAATACAAGCGTTTGCAATTCAAATTTGGAGATTGCAGGAGCAGAGCCATTTTGCAAATAACACACAGATATGGTGCAAATGCAATAGTCGGCCTTTTACATCTCCCTTATATTGATGATGTTCTCGCATGCAAAATATATATTTTTCTTTTTATAGTTTTTGCATACTTTGAGGAAATACAAAACTAGTGGGATCCTATTCCAAAGTCACATGATAAATTCCAATTAGAATACAACCATAGCAGTGTTCACAAACTGTTATACATTGTTTGTTACTATGTTTGCTTTTAGCAGTTAGACATGAGATAAAAATATATGAGAATCTGCAATTTATAGAACTAACAACACCCAACAATAACTGTGAATTTTGAGAAAATATTTTTCATAGTCAACAGTCAAATTTGATAGAATCTTAGACAAATATATCAAAACACACATGTCCGGGGCATTTCATGGAATTGGCACATGCTAGTATGTGGATGGTTTAAATCAATTAACAAGCCCTGATATATACCATGTCTATCAATGACTGGTACTTCTGCACATGTGTAGATTATGTTTTTGAGGCACCAAGACAGATTCATGCAACCTCAAAGTAGTATTGCAGGCGAAATAACACTTTTTTCAAAACTTTCGGCTGGCGGTGTATGTCATGTTTCCATTCAGTTTCTTAATTGGTGGTAAGCAAAGAACCAGGCATTCATTACCCTGAAACAGCTGAGCAGGTCTCTTGGAAGTGGTTCTTACACGATTCCACACTGACATACCTCTGTCTTGGGAATACGCAAACTTTTAGAAAGCTGCACAGAAAAAACAAGGGTATAATGCAAACTCAACACATTTAAAAGGGGGAGAATCAGCACAGTGGTGGCATGCTGAATGGGGGGCTGCCAACCGTAGGGTCCCGGGTTCAAATCCAGCTCTTGTCGGGTAACCTGGGCCTATGCTTGATGGCTGCTTCAATCATCGTCTCATCATTTTTGTGTCTTCGGCCTGTCCTAATGAGTCTACCAAGTAAATACAGGACCTAATGCCCAAATCATCCATCTACCATAGAGTAAAGACATTTGTAAATTCTTGGTACACATCTGTCTGCTAATGAAAATCAATAATTTAAATGAATTCAATTCAATTTATTGACCATGTTAGCATTCTACATGAACATAACACAGGATACGTGAAATAATAGTAAGTACTCAAATGATAGTTGAATTAAATTTAAAAGTCTGACATTTTCAGGGAGCCAACAATACTGATAAAATAAAAGCACAAGAACAAAAGATGAAGAGGCACTGGTTCATTCTTGTCTCATATCTCATCTGCCAAATATATTAGCTTTTATGGAGATCCTCTCAGAATGGTAATCCTTTGTGAAACCACCTCAAATATCTCCCCATCATAAAACGAGGCATTGTGGTAGTACAATATCAATATTATCAAGATGTAAGAGGGTTGCTGTGAAAGGACTCTCTGTTACTTTCCAAAACGACTGTCAGGTTCATAAATCCCACTTACTATTTAAACAAAAAAACTGTTCACTCCAAGAAAGGTACTTTATTGGCGATATACAATCCAAACTTGATCTCATATTGACACTCCTGAAGTCGTAAAGAAGGCTTTGCATATCTTTCAATATAAAAAGGGGGAGGCAACGATTTATAAAAATTTGCATTTCGAGGGATAATTTCATAAGAATGTCAGCAAAACAGAACTCTGCTTATAAATATTTGATATATTTTGACGATGAAAGGGGGAGAAGTATTTAAGTGAAAGCCACTTCAGCAAATATTTATAATTCGTCATTCAGTGTCAGTTCAATGGCCTAGATGTCAGCCTGACACATCCACTGGGCAAGAATAATGAAGTTAAATGCACCTAAGCCTCTTTTTCTCAGTTATTTTGACAGCATGCTGAAAAACATATGACCAAAGCTGATGAAACATGTTGCTTGTTAAGTTGGGATGTCAGAGCAGCAGATTTGTGGAGCAAAAGAATGAACTATTTATCTTCAGCAACAAAAGGGCAGCATTAGCTAGGAGTAAATGGATATCCACCTCCCCCCTGCTGACCAGTTATTGCTGAAACAGAAACACCAACCTGCATGTTCCAGGGTTTCCTTTAAATCATCTGCACTCAGTTGAGCCCACAGCTTTCTGTTTCACTACTCACAACTACTGCATGGTGTCTGGCTGAAACACTAGCAAAGTAACTTAGAATTTTAAAAACTTCCTAGATGCAAAAATATGGATAGATGATTTAATTGGGGCTCTACCTCTTGCATTTGTGCACTTGATTTTGATAGGCTTATTAGCGGAGGAGTAAGATACAGCAATCTGTCAAAGGATGATTGAAACTGCTGTCCTACATTGGTCCGAATAAACCAGTTGGAGTTGGATTTGAACCCGGGACTCAGGTGGGGAGACCGGGGTAAGTTGTGCCGCGGGGTAAGTTGTGCCACCCACTGTTGGGGTTAAATGAAGAACTGGGCAAAGAAGGCCATGCCACCCATATATACCCACTTGGTCAACATCATGAGGCGCCAAGAAAAAACCTACCAAATATAATGGTATGAAAAGCTACGCTAATAAATTCAATTTTGTTGCTGAAAACTTGAAATGCCGAGGACTGACATTCTATTTTCTCAGTCATTTGGTATTTGTAATAAGGTGATGTCCCTCGGGTAGGACGGAGTTAAAAGGTATATCCAGACGTTACAGTTGTTAGATTTCATTTTGCATTGTTTGTTGATTTTTGACAACCAGTTTCATCCAGAAAATCAATTTGGGGTAAGTTGTGCCGTTTTGATTGGGATGAGTTGTGCCAATGGTATGACATAGGAATTAATATTTTATTCATCTTTTTTTGTCTAAATTTTACACAAGGCCTAAAAATTTTGTTAAATAACTTACACTGAAAGGAACACATGTTATAAGATTTATAACACCCTCTAAACAATAAATAATTCCGGTTTTTTCAGCATTTTTGATTTGTGTGTACAATGGCTCATAAATGTCTGATTAGACTCAAGACTCAAGACTCAAGACTCAAGACACATTTATTCGCCTATGAAATACATGTCCGTTTTTTTTTTTAAAGTAAACACTTTTCATTAATAGGCGGGAGATCACTCTAAGACAAAAATATTGTCGCTGACGAGTGACCACCCTGAGTGGAATTGACTGCTGAGAGAACCATGCATACCATTATACAATTTTTATAAAATTCTGTATGAGAAGGTATTGTTATTTTTGAAATTGATTGAGGAGCAAATTGAGAATAATATATAATTAATGATGACTATAATTAGTGATAGCAAAATTACATAAACATCTTAGGATGTTCGAGCATCAACAATATCAAAGAACACCTTTTTTCTCACTCTCTTTTTTTAGCATAAACATCAAAGTACTTCAAAATGTAATTTAAAAAAAAAAAAAAAACCAAGTATATCATCTGGTATTTTTGAGGCGTAATAAGACCAATATATATATAATAAGCATCCTTAGAATCAATTTGCATATATCACAAGTAACTTGGGATGAAACTCACATGCATATTTCAAAACATCTTTCAATGAAACTCACATGCATATTTCAAAAGTATAGTTGTATGAAGCTCACTTGGTCAGTTCAACGGCTCTACAAGACCAAAATAATATCGTAATCATCCTTAGAGTCAGTTTGCACATATCAAAAGAAAGTTTGGATGAAAATCACATGCATATTTCAAAAGCGCCATTTAATGATACTCACATGCATATTTCAAAGTAAAATTATGTGAAACTCACTTGGTAATGTCAGAGGCATTGCAAGACCAATATCTATCAAAAGGGCCTTTAAAATCGAAATGCACCATAGGCCTATATCGATCACAGGAAGCTTGAGCACATGCAAAAATTCTAGAAGCACCATTCAATGAATCCCTCAACTAATATAATATAACATTTATTATTAGTTGGTACAAATATAGCAGTTTTGAATGGTACATACAACTTCATACCTTCCCAGCATGTGGGTTTTCACATATTTAGAAAAGCCAAAATAACTGTGTGTATGTATCTTCTCCTTGATTTCTGGAGGACAGTTATTTGAAATGTCTGGGAGTCTGTACCGAATGCTATTTTTCACCAGTGCATGTTTGCTAAGTGGGACTCTATAGTTGGCAGCATTTCTTGTTCCATAATTGTGAATATCAGTGTGTCGCACTAACATGTCTCCACCAAGAAAATACTGAGGAAGCATATTATTTTCCAATTTATATAGGAACTTTAGTTCTTGCAGTTTAACAATATCATCTATTTTGAGTAAGTTCAATTTTTTGAAAATCGGGTCAGTATGTGCGTTGTATTTTTCAGCAGCAATAGTTCTAATAGCTTTCTTTTGCAGTTTAAACAACTTGTGTGAGCAAGAACCCCAAACAAGTGAGCCATAATTGTAGTATGGAAGAATAAGAGCGTCATATATCATTTTTAAAACATGTGTCGGTAACAAATGTTTTAATTTAGTCATTATACCAATGGTACGGGAAATCTTTTTAGATATTTTGAGTAGATGAGGTTTCCAGGAAATGCTCTGATCAAAAATTATGCCCAGGTAGTTAAACTCTTTCACAAAGTCAATGTTAGCCGAATCCATTTTGATAGAGAAATTTTCAACTTTCTTCTGTGGTTTGTGAAAAAGCATTGCCTTGGATTTGTTTGCATTAACAGATAGCTTATTGGCTTTGAACCAAGTATTGATAATTTCTAATTCATTGTTGATATTCCCTTAGTTTCATGTAACATGTCAGTCATACGTTAAAAACATGATACAAATGATCTATCTGAAGAAACGGGTGAAATACAAGATTTTTTTGGAATAAATTAGGCGGCACAACTTACCCCGTCACGCGTTACAACTTACCCTAGCACCGGGGCAAGTTGTGCCACTTGACCTACTTTCTTCAAATACCTGTCATGACCTTCCCAATGGTCGGACTGCCCTGAAACTTTGGTTGATTCTGGCCAACGTATTATATTCTTTATGTCTGATTTTCAGATTGCATGATTAAGCTTTGGTTTTTCGGAAAACCAGCCTGACAAAAAAATGGCACAACTTAGCCCGGTCTCCCCTACTGGCGGCCAAGAAACTCCAGGGAACTACGGAAAGAGTTTACCTCTTTCCCATTTATTCCACAATGAAAATCATTTCCCATAAATAATGACTAAATCTGAGGATAATGTTTTTTGCTTGTTTGGATTTTTTTTTCTGGTGGAAAATTATTTATTTCAGAGTAACAGTGGCAAATATTTATTTCAAGCTCGCAGAATCACCAAATAGTCATTCCTAAATCAAGAAAATCCTTGAAATAAGGAGCAACCCAACCCGAAAATATTTATTTCAATACTGCCTAGAAAGAATTTATTAATATCACCAAAACTGAGCAAGAAACTATAGATGTCAAAAAAAACTTCAAGCCCCCCTGAATATTAAATGGTCTCCCGCCCCTTAGCACATCGTACAGTATACATGCAAATTAAATACAACTACCCGAGCAGCAATAAAGAATCAGCCAATATTCCAATGGCCACATTTGTATTGCAGAAAGTTTTGACAGCACCACAATCTTGGTGAAAATTACATAGAATTTTATGGTAGAAAAGACGCTGTCACAACATTGTCACAATGTCATTGTGAAGCAATGTCAAAATATGACGTCAGCATGTGACATTAAAGTAACGTTGTGACAATGTGAAAAAAAAAGTTCAATATTGTGTTCACATTGCAGGAACATAATTCCTACAATACATTTCTACAGCTACAGCAATTAAATAGGAAGAAGAAACTGCTTCAGTTACTTCACACTATGACTGGTTCTTTAGGAAGTACCATGATAAGTAATTCCAGAGAATTAAACATTAACCAGCAGCTTATCTGTTTAACTGGTGAGTAATGCAGTTGGGCTGCTTAGGTGATACATTTGCAAGAACACCAATCACAGAGAATAATTTATACAATGGAGGAAAAAGAACTGCCATCTGTCAATTATCTTCTCTGAGTTCTTGATTCAGAAAGTGAAATAGTTAGTACAAAAAATTCAAGAATGCCAGTGTGCTTTGTCATCAGTCCATCAAAGCATCTTTGTGATTTTGTTACAAGTATCACTGTGATTGAGTGTGCTAGAGATCTGTCAAATTTCCAGAGTGTTATAAAATTTGCATCTTTCAAACTTAATTTCATGCACTGTAAAATTTGAAAACTTGGTTGTAGCAACATTTCGAGCCGTCTGAAGCAGTGATGAGCACAATTCAGCTTTGTGCAATTCAATTCAATCAATTCATGTGGGCTTGAGTGCAAATTCACTTCAATTCAATTCACTTAGTGTTTGGAATGAGCTCAATAAGGTAGGGGAGAGCGGGGCACGGTGAGACGGCAGGCACAGTGAGACAGCAGCCGTAGCGTCAAGCTGGTACTGTTTACAGATCAACCGTCTTTTGTACAGTACAAAAAGTAAGTAAGTGATAGACTGTCCTACATCCTGAATATCTGCACAGCATATCGAGAGTGGAATTTCAATATTTTGGTTTTTAGCCGGTAAAAGTAAATAATTTTGCTAAACGACTTTTTGTCATAATTCCCAAGAAAAATGGTCTAATGCAAATTAATTGCCAGAGATTCAAACCTTGATTATTTGTCTTAGTTTAGTGAGATGATGAACCACATTACAGGCATCCGGTCCGTAGGATTCAAAAATTATATGAAGAGAGCTGCGTGGGGCACAGTGAGACAGTTTGAGACGGGGCACAGTGAGACATCACAAAATACACTCGAAACGACCAGAATGTAATGCATGGCTCACAATTAACTATTAAAAACAAAATTCTTGCTATAAACTACTGATTTTAGTGAGTCATATCCAAAGAGAAGCATCAGAGAAGAATTTTGATTAGTATGTAACAGGTTAAATAAGCCATGCATGTGTCCTGTGCGATGAAGTTTCGAAACATGTTCAAAAAAGGACATAAAGAATAAATTGCTTTTAAATGAGTACAGTAGTTTCTGTAGCAACAATTGATAGAACAATTCTGCAGGTCCTGAGGATCAGCGGTTATGGCAGCAGATGCCCTGTCTTACTGTGCCCTGCCTGCTGTCTCACTGTGCCCCGCCAACGGTAATGATTGGTATGATTACCGTTCAGTATGGTGAGCGCGGGAGAGCAGATTTATCTGGAATGGTGAGCAGATTTATCTGGAATGGGCGCTATATAAAATCATACTATATTATATAAAACCTTTCGGTTAAGAGTGCAGTATAAAATAACATCAAGGTTGGTGCCTATTCTACATATACAACCATGCTGGGGAATAGGGATGCCTCATATGACATCATACATCAACAATATGAAAAAAAATGGATTTCAAAATTCCTGAATAATAAGACAACTTCCCCACAGAACAGGTCTTCATAACTTCACAATTCCTTGTCAATAAAAACATCATTAACTGCTTCTGAGGATGTTGTTCCTTCACAATTTGATTGGTAATGTTACCCAAAACAATAATGTTATAATTTGATAAGCTCCATGGACAATTTTAAAACAAGATGTCAAAAAATGAAGGTTGATTATATTTTAGAATAAGAATTTACTTCATGCACGTGTTATATTTCATTTGATATAGCTCAAATTACCAATGGCTGAGAGAAACTCCAAATTAATATGTTAAGGAAAAAGTATATATTCAGCCTTCACAAAACATTCATCATATTTCTTTCAAGGCAGCTAAAAGGACAATAATAGTTTTTTTTTATATAAAAAGAAGGACAGACACAGAATCTGCCTTTCATCCAAACATCTTCAGTTTATTATTTGATACTTGGCTATTCAATCTGTAATAAGATACTATCAATAATAGCTGACCATTCTTCTGATGGAATGAAAAGATTGAAATGGATCACATTATTCTGAAGAAATCCGACTCTTCTTGTCAAAAAAGACATTTTGGTGTTTAGTAGGAAATGGTGATACCACAAGTATCAAATAATTTATGTTATTTTGAAAAAGATTAGCATTTAGTCTGAGGTCATTCAGAAGTGGGTTTCAAATTGCTAGAAGACTTGTTCAAATCCAGTCTTGGCCACGTCTCCTGAGTCCTGCCTTGGACAGTAGTTCCAATCAACCATTGCCAGTTTGCCTCCTTGCTGCCTCCTCCTGTCAATGGTCCACTACTGTCCTTTTGTAAACAAGGGATTGGATTTTTTTTAAAGTTTCACCTTTTTTGTTAAATGCATCATGATTACTTAATTTCATGGCCCTTAGGGCTTTCATATCTTAATCATGATGGTTCTATCTAAGACTCAAAAAGGATATTGAATAATTTTGCTGCCAACTGTATATACAGTGAGGAAAATAAGTATTTGACCCCCTACCATATTTTCTGGTTTGGGCACTTGCACTTGCTCTAAAAATCTGAAATTTCTCAGGTAGATCAGGTATAACATTAGAAGACAGGTGACCCCTTTGTTTGCAAAGGGTTTATCACCAGACTTTTACAAATTGAATACTTGGAAAAATATTATAACTGAAATTTATTGCAATCAAAGTCTATTTCAATTGTTTTCCCCAATTTCATTTAGCTTTGTATGCCCTGAATTGCACCTCGTAAATTTTTTTTTGAAATTTCCTCATTTTGAAGATGCAGACTTGAAAAAAAAAATCCCAAGACACCAGAGACTTGATTTTTGACTGTCACCAGTCTGGTCTTGGTACACAGACCCTATGTAATGATCTAGGGGTCAGCATATCAATAATTGATGCCATTGTGTGCAAGTAAACCAAGGAAAAAATAAGCACTGGAACATGCTGGTCTGCAGTGCCACACCAATCTCACCTACACAGGTGTTCATGAATGCAAGAACCATTTTAGAAAGTCCTAGACTAACCAACAATGACTTAGCAAAAGCTCTGAAAGCAGTTTGCACCTCTACCTATATGAGGTAATGACCAGTACAATATGTCACAGTAGGCCGAGATGATGCAGTGCGGCCATAGTGCCTCTGTTACAGAAGAATCATGCCAAAACTTGCTTAGAATTGACAATTGATCATGTGGAAGTATTTTGCTGATGATTGGGGTAATTCAAACCAGCTTTGGCATGATTATTCTGCAAAAGAAGCACTATGACAGCACTATGACAGCACTGCATCACCTCGGCCTACTGCGACATATTGTACTGGTCATTACCTCTTGCTGGCAGAGTTGCAAACTGCTTTCACAGCCTTTGCTAAATCATCATTGGGCAGTCTAGGACTTTCTAAAATGATTTTCGATCTCACAGACACCAGTGTAGGTGAGATTATCGTGGCACTGCAGACCAGCATGTTCCAGTGGTGACGTCTTCCCTTGTTTACTTGCACATAATGGCATCAATTATTGAAATGTTGACCCCTAGATCATTACATAGGGACTGCGTACCAAGACCAGACCAGGGACAGTCAAAAATCAAGTCTCTTGTCTTGTGTCTTGTGATTTTTTTTTTTCAACTCTGCATCTTCAAAATGAAGAATTTGCAAAAAAAAACATTTACCAGGTGCAATTGATGGCATAAAAAGCTAAATGAAATTGGTGAAAACAATTGAAATAGGTTTAGATTGCAATAAATTTCAGTTATAATATTTTTCCAAGTGTTCGTTTTGTAAAAGTCTTGTGATAAACCCTCTGCAAACAAAGGGGTCAAATACTTATTTCGGAAGACTATTGGGATGCAAATATATTACATAATGCTTCTTTCACTTAATTTTTATGCATTACCTGTCTTCTAATGTTAGAGCAGATCTACCTCAGAAATTTCAGAGCCTGAAATTATGCTTGATGAGATGAAAAGCTTCAAAGTATAGGATATTCTGAAAAGTTTCTGTCTCCATATGTGCGTGTTGAATAGATGGTGCCTCCTGACAATCTGCTACACAATGATTCTATTTTGTGAACTTTGTCTTAAAAAACAATTTGATCATTTTGTCTGGTAATTTATTTCCTTATATAGCTGTCACAAGCCTTGGTTACTCCACAGGCCAGAAGCCAAAGTCTTGTCTTACTTGTCACAATTAAATTCAAAGGTGCTTTGCTAACTTCATCTGGACAGAAAATAGGTCACTGTTGGTCTTGACCAATCAGAGAAGTTCTTACTAATTTAAACTTCGTGAAAACATCTCTGATTGGCTAACTTCATCTGGACAGAAAATAGGTCACTTTCGAAATTGACCAATCAGAGGAGTTCTTACTGATTAAAACTTTATGAAAACATCTCTGATTGGCTGACTTCATCTGGGCAGCAAATAGGTCACACTTGGCCCAGACCAATCAGAGAGGTTCTAACAAATCTAACTCTACAATAACCAAAAGTGGAGCTGCGAATCCGAAACGAAGAATAGACATGATTCTCCGCTCCTGCCATAACAATCATGTACAGTACAACTCAAAAAAGTATGACTGCCTCAGCAGGAAGGAAGAATCAGCCACAACTTTACCCTTTCACACCTTTTGGCTACCCCTGAATCACTTCCTACCTTTACCAACTTCAAACAATCTCTCAAAATTACATTAAAATTACATTTAAAAAAAATCAATTTAGACTCCATCACCCCCACTGTTTTGATATAATTGTCTGACATTGTGCACCTTTGCTAATTGCAATTACATTGGTAGCTATCATAATAGAGTTCTTAACATGGGCTAAGGTTGTTATGAGGAGTCAAAGATAGTTGCAAGGAGATTTGAGGTGGAGAGGAGAAAGGAGGGTAAATAGGTATCCAGCGGATTTTCGATAGAACATTTTCTTACTATATTTTGAGTTGTACTGTATGCTGTCCTGAGTGTCTGTACATTAGCTTCCATAAACATCAAAGAGGTGCTACCATAGATCAATGGGCGCTACATTTAGATAGTGCTACAGTCACACATGTGATGACCTATCCATTTTCTCAGGCTTCAGGGTAATTGCTCAAGAGCGCCCAAGTTGATTTTATATGATGATGTTGGTAAACAGATGGAGGCCTGTCCTTGCTACAGACATGGTACAAATGTGAGGATTCTCCAGATACTTCAGCTCTTATTTCTGCCAATTTGAAGTGCTCTCTGGGTGATTAGTGCCTATTGCTCAACGCAAGCAGACCACAACCCCAGGACAGACAGCTTCATGACTTTGAAAGGTATTTTGAAGTAGAGACAATTGTAATGTAACCTAGGAGGCAATACTTCCAATAATTATAAGTTCATTCATTTTACCCTGTCATTATATACCATTACCTTTACTTATAACATCCACAGGGTGCAGATGGGAGATTTTGATGTGATGGATAGTTAGAATAATATCATGTAATGTCTCTTCTGTTCACTTTGCAGCACCTTTTTAAAAATCATCACTTGGATTTTCTACTTATGGTATAACATCATATTTGAAAAACAAAGATATTTTAGACCATCATTGTTGTTTGCTTTAGTATTTTGGTAGGGGAAGGTTTTGTAACATGATTTCAGCTTTTCATTTTCCTATATATGGCAAAAAGATTCTTTTAATGCGTTTTGCGCTCATCTTTGTGTAAAATGCAACGTGACTCTCTGAACTTTGCTGAAAGTTGGGACAAACTTTGTCTTCTGAAGGTTTGAAACTCTGCAATGATGTGTTAATATGGATATGTGGGAGATTTTTCTGCCATGTATACTGTGAAACCAGCTCTGTTACTTTTACAGCAGTACCATTAAGTTGATCCTGTCGTTCAACTTTGAACCAGATTAATGCTGGCTCGGGCTGAGTGTCAGTTTAGCTATTGAAATGTTCACCCAAAAAAAAATATATATATATATGTATATATATATATCATGTATCAAAGAAAGAAATTAACTTGCTTGTAAAGTAAAGAGTATGTTACGAGAATTGTTCTTGCAGGTATGGCAAAAAATTGTAAATATATAATTATGTAAATATCATTTTGTAGATTTAAAAAAAATAATTTTGTTGATTCTAAGTCGTACAGAAGCTTCATGCTTGGTAGTCTGTAAATCGTATTGTTGTACATTTTTATCGACTGTCCTGATTGATTACGACTTTAAATAAAATTTTACTACTTCTTAAAACAATGATGTCTGCCTTAATTAAAAACAATGGTTATTTACCGTAAAAATGGCAAATTTCTGCATGAATTTTCGCTGCTGCTTTTAAAGAAACACAGCTGGTTTTACAGTGTACCTTATTAGTGCACTTATGGATATTTTCATAATACCAATAAAACGCACAACTTTGAAATTTTATTTCTCTGCAGCTTTGATACCATCACATGCCTTAAAAGCATCACAAACTAACTGAAGGTGTGGAATCGAATCATTCAAATGATGCAATGCTCTCTACAAGTTGACCACTGTTGCATTTTCACTGCTTTTTCCAGCCTTGGCAGAACATAGTATGCTGGAATGAGTTGCCATCTAGTGGCCAGTGCGCAATTCCACGAGCTCCAGCGAGCGGTCCACATCAACTCATTGCGTGGAACTCACACAAATTTGGCTGGAAGAAACCAGGGCTGTTTTTGAGTTTGCTGATGGGCTAGTCTACTTCCTTAGATAATGCAATTGCCGAGTCTCATTCTTGTTTACCTCAATATTGAATAGAAACTTTGTGAATGTGCTATGAAATTGGAACTATTTTTTGGAAGCAGCAATGCTACAGCATATGCCCCCCCCCCCGGAGATGTTGGTTTATACCTCTAGATTAAGCATGGACCGTAACTACAAAAATTTGCGACCGAACTTTTCTTCTTGATCAAAATATAACAGCCTCTTTAGAGATCGTTAAGAATTTTGCATTAATGACGTCAATTTTATTTTCAAATTTTGTTTTGATGTACATGTATTTCCATTTCAAATAATCAAATTACTTCCTTTAGTCACAGTTTGCCAGTCTTTGTTGCCATCTGTATCGCTCTATACTGGCTTCCATAGCAGACTGGCGATCTTGGGAGCAAAGTGGCTTCGCGGCATCTTTGCAAGTTATTGCGTTTTCAAAAGCTCTGAAATAAACATGAAAGTTGTAAAATAAAGGATATATACACACTTGCCATGACTGAATGCAGTGGCATAATTTCAGGAGGTGGGAGGGGGGGGGGGTGTGTATATGATGGACCAATACCTGCAAGTGTGTATAGAACATTAGTCAAGAAATTTATTTATGATGAAATACCTGCAACTCAGAGTCTGCAAAAAGTGCTTTTGTCACACAGGACATTCGTGCAGCTAGATTTCAAATTTTACCTGCCCATATCGTTTTCTATCTGCCTGAAATTCCGCCTTCATTTGAACATTTCAACAGATATTCCACAATTAGTTTACAGCTCTAGCAATTGATCTGAATAAATCAGTTTTTTTTCAGTGCCAGAGTGGACCTATGATGTCATAGGCAGATGCTCCATTGCTCAGCACTGGAAGATATGCAAAATTGGTGCTAGCAATGATGCCATAGGTCCAACTGGCCAATAGAGTTCATTGTGCACAGTTTCATCATAGCCTTGCAGTTACATCATTGCTATACTGGCCAATAATATCGCAACAACAACTCAGGTGCAAAGTTGGACTGCACATGGGGAGGGGGAACTCTACTCAAAAGCTGTCAATTGTCCTTATGATTGCATACTCACACAAGGTACTGTGGTAACCAACAATGCAATACAGGATTAAAGCAGTTTTTGTTTTACACTGAAAGAGACAGCCAACAAAACTGCAAACAGTCCATATCAAATCCAATTGAGACCAGAAGCATGTTTGTAGGCAACTGTGATTAATTGTAAGTTATCCTATTAACCATGCTTGGTTGAATTTCAGGTACTTAAAGTGTCACCAAATAAACAACCCCCCTCCCCCAACTTAACACCTGAGTTTTTGCAGTGGTATTATTGGCTAATCTGGCCATGACATAATTGCAGGGCTATGATGAAGTTGTTCACATGAACTGCTATAGGCCAGTTTCACCTATGACATCGTAGCTAGCAGCAAAGTTGCATAGGTTCCAATGGAGTCTCAAGCTATGACATCATAGGTCCACACTATGAAAAAAGACGATTTCTTCAGAGCAATTGCTAGAGCTGTAATGTTTGAAATGTGACATGTTGAAATATCATGCTCCACAATAGCTTCTCAGCGAAGCTAATTACCAGGGGCGTAGATTTTTCATTTTTGCAGGGGGGGATGATTTCGAGGAGTGCAAACTTCGCGCGGTTGAAACGCCCGAAATCGCACGGCGGTAGATTTCGGGGGCCACTCTAGGGCAAAAAGCCAATATATTATAGATTATTGAAGTTTAATTCTGAGACTTATATTTTCCTCATAACATGCAACTTGTATCATGGAAAAAATTGCTATATATATAACAGATAATTGTCAATACCAAGTACTAAAGTAGTAACAGTTTGAAATTCTAGCGGGGATAATCATATGATCATCCCCCCCAGGTTCATCCAAGGGGGGGATGCATCCCCCCCATCCCCCCCAGGATCTACGCCCCTGCTATTTACAGACGTATTTTGATAACATACTTGCACTCTCCAAGGCTAGCAACATCTTGTTCAATTGCAACATTACAGGCCAGCATTTCTTCTGTGCATGGATCAGGACTATATCCATTAACAACACCACTCTGAAATAAACGTAAATGGAATTTTGAGTTTTTTTATTGTCCATTACTCGTACACAAAGTCAGTATCAACAGACTTCACAAAAGGTTGGTGGCAGGTGTTTACCTCGCACCAAAGAGTGACTCTTTGGTGTAATTGATAACGCTCCTGCCTCCCGCGCAGGGGACCAGGGTTCGACTCCCACTCATGGCATGTCCTGACTGGTGGACACTTATCCAATCTGGCCTGGATAGTTAGAGCAGGCCAGGTTAATAATGGCGAAGGTTGCGGTCAAGCTTCATTCTAAGGAGGAACGAGTAGTGCTTCCAGGTTGGCAAAAAATGCCCCATCTGGACTCCACAACCTGCCAGCGGTAACTATAGCACAAAAGGTACTACCAAGAAAACCTCATTTTTAGGTAATTTGAAAAGCCAGAGATGATGTCTTACCTTATAAATGCTCACCATACCAAGAACGAGCATGAAAATTGAGCACTTCATGTTGAATCTACTTCGAACGCTTTTGTGTGCAACTTAAAAACTTGTTCCGAAGCTACTGCTTTCCTTTCGTAGACTTCAAACTGCGTGGCTTTATATATTATATATGTTCTTATACCAGACTGGTTCGTCTGACCTCAAGTTTCAGGGATTAGATTAAGTAATATGGATCATTCATATGAAAATCATGTTTAGTTTTTTAAATTTTCCATTTTCCAATTTTTTTTGTTTTTTCATTGTGAGCTTATTATATTTTTTAGTTTGCATTATTACGATGGCTATTGATTTTAAAAAGGCAAGCATAATGACATTCTGAACACGGATATGGTTATAATGGTAGATTCAGGTAGATTTTCAAAAAGGTTTTCAACAGCAGACATTTAGCATGAGAGACAAAAATATAATATTTGACATCGGAACACCAAACAGAGAAGAAGCAATGGTTGTGAAAAGATTATATATCTTAAAATAGGTTGAACATAATTTGTCGAAGCAACACGGCTTTCTCACATTTGGCAGATATGGTTTTTCTCCTGGTAAGCTCATGATTTGGAGTTGCATCAGTAAGAGCATTAATGACTATTGATAAAGGCATAAATAATGATAAAAAAAGATAAAATATGCAAAAAAATAGGAGTGCATTGACAAAAGTGAGTGGCATTAGACAACCACATGAGAACCATTTCCCAAAAGTCCATTATTTTTTTCCAGATTCTAAGCATGATGAAAAAAAGTAATTTTTTCCTTCAGCGGAACGAAGTGGGCATTATTTTGTTGCCGGGTCGGCTCTCGGCCCCTATTGAAAGTGCGTGCATGAAATTTGGTACACATATAGCCTCTATGGTCTAGTTGTGCCTTTTGATAGTCTAGTGAATAGACATTCCATACTTTTTGAAGTAATTTGAAAAATATATCAATTATTTTTGTTCGTTTCTGGGCCAAGACTCAGTCACTATTGCAGGTGCATAGATTAAATTTGGTACAGATGTGGCCTGTACAGCCTAGTTGTGCTTTGTTGGTCTCATTGATAGATAATATGTAGATGGCAATGCCATAGATTCGCGGAGCTCAAATTAACTTTTCTTATTTTGTGAAACTATGTTATAGTAGGGGAGACCGGGGCTGGTTGTCACAGGGGCAGGTTGTCACAGTGTGTAAAACTTAAACATGCTACTATTTCTATATAAAGCATGCAGGAGCACTGCCATTCTGTATGAATGGCAAAAGGGGAGTGACTTAAACCTATCTGGTGAATATATACCTATATCAATGAAAATCTTGATGTGATATTGGACATTTTTAAAATTCAGAATTCGGGGCAAGTTGTCACACTTTCGGGGCAGGTTGTCACACTCTCGGGGCAGGTTGTCACACTTTTGGTTATGAGCTCGAATGCAGGAAGTGGAACTCTGTAGGGCAAATCTTGACCAAGAAAAGTTATTTTGGACATATAAGGAATCCTTTACTTGCCAAGTGAAGACCTTAACAAACATGCTACTGTGTACAAGAGTGCTGCAAATGAAGGCTTACCAATCAGTAGGAAAGCATTCTGATACGGAGTAGGATTTTTACGATTTTTTTGGACAATTTTACATATAAATTTGAAATCGATTTATTTAAACACAATGCAATATCTGCATACATCTTCAGTCATCAATAGCATGTATAAAGCACAAATTTATATTTGTGTTAGTTTTTTTGGTTTAAAAGCCTGGTCCTAATAGGTAACAACCAGCTCCAAAAAGTGTGACAACCTGCCCCGCCTTTTTGTGACAACCTGCCCCGACTGATGAAAATTCCAAAAATGGGTGACCAAGGCCGTTGTTATCAAAATTTTCACTATTTGTTAAAATGATGATTTAAAGAAATGTTTATATGGTAAGTGTATTAACTGTATCTTTTTCAACAACTATTTGATAAAGACTAGCATTGCATGCAAGTTAAAGGTAAAAAATTACTTTTTGTGACAGGAAATTTTTAACTGTCCTTGTGCCTACCAGACTCCCTTCCAGGGGTCAAGATTTTTCAAAAAGACTCCAGTGGGTTATAAAAGCAAAAAACAATGATTGGTTGAGCTGTGTGACTCCATAGTTTAGTGCAATAAAAAGTGTGACAACCTGCCCCTGTGACAACCAGCCCCGGTCTCCCCTATACAAATATTGACTGATTTCGAGGGCATTAGTCAAATCTATTTCCCTCGAAAATGTGTAAGTGAAAACTATTTCACAAGGCCGAAGGCCGAGGGAAATAGTTTTCCTTTCACACATGAGAGTAGATAAGCAGACGCATAGCCTACATTGCACTATTATAACTAGTTTTGAAGAGTTTTTTTTAGTCTTTACTGATTAATGCTCTAATATCATTATTTTCCTGCACTATTGCAAATGTATGGAAAATTTTGAAAGAAAGATTTTGAAAAAAAAACATTTAGGGAAAAAAGATTTTAGAAAAAACTAATTTCGGAAAAAAAAATTATGGAAAAAAAATGTTGAAAAAAAAAATGTTGAAAAAAATTGGGACAAAAAAAAATTCGGAAAAAAACAATTTCAGAAAAAAAGAATTTCGGAAAAAAAAGATTTTCGGGAAAATAAAAAATTTCGGAAAAAAAAAATTTGAGAAAAAAATAATTTTGGAAAAAAAAATTTCAGAAAAAATAAATTTCGGAAAAAAAATTTCGGGACAAAAAATTACATTTTGGAAAAAAAATTTTGGAGGGCAATAGTCCTGGTCATTATACTAAAATAATGACTGACATGTGACCAGCTCTCAACCAATGACAGCTCTGCTTTCATGGTCGAGGTATAATAATGATAAACAAGAACACAATCAGTTGGGCCTAAATTAATTGATGCTATTCAAGGACAGTAATAGCAATCAGCTTTTAAACTTCACACCTCAAATAAACTTCACACATCACTGCTCACAAGCAGGCTGCTGATAGTTCAGTCATTTTCCCAGGGTGTGGCACTGCAAGCACGATGCTACACTGGTGGCGACACCTGCCAGCAAAATCAGCTTTTTTCATGCGGACGACATAAATGAGCATAAAAATGAAGTTTTCAAAACAGAATAGGATAGTTAAGAACCAAATGGAATTTTTCATACACTACTGCAGTATTGTAAGAGAAATACAGGGATGTTTACTTTTACCGAAACTAACTGTTTAATCAGGGACCAACTCCATGGCAGGTTCAGGCTGTCCTTCATTCTCACTCCACTGACAGATTCAAAATTTATTATGAGCTGTTGTTAAGCTAAGTTCGCTGACGCGACGGGCGGCTTTGCTGCCCGTCGCTCCGCGAATATTATATAGAGTAGGTTGGGGCAAGAAGCCCGGGTTAGGTGAGAGGCCCCCCCAGGTTTATATCTAAACTTACATTTTGGTGCGTTTTCTTATTGAAAGAAACAAAAAAATGTGCATGGTTTTCGTAACTTTGACTAATTCTTTGAAAGAGGTTGTCAGAAATAACCATGGAAAATTTTAAAAGTATAATGGATATCTGCATTGCTTCACTTTAAGACCATCACATAAATATGATTTGGATCATGTTTTTTGCATTTTAGTTTGAAATATTGAGGCCCAATTAAAATATGTGGGTTTGGGGCATGAGGACCCCTTCACTGGGGCCTCGAAGCTGCTTCTGGAACCATTTAAAAATGTGTACTTTACCTTGAACCTTGATAGAATAGCTAATTAAAATAGAAAAAAACTGGCCTAAATTGAAACCAGGCAAAAAATATTTAAAAAATTAATGTAAGAACAGAAAAATTCTGAAATTCAGAAAAAGTGAAAAGAATGCCTTAAAAATCATAGAAGAACCCCAAGAAATAACTTTCAAGCTGAATGCACTCGAAAAAAAAATTGCCATAGGATTATAAAAGGGGGGCTTCTTGCCCGATGGGTGGGGTAAGAAGGCCATTTTATTTTTTTTTACAAAAATGGCGGTAAATCCTTTATTAAAATTGGTAGACATTTCTTTTGCTAGTAATAAATAGAGTCAAGTAATCCCCTCCTGACAGCATAAGCATTCAAAGAATCGACCATAAAAAGTAGGTCAAATCGCAATTCAAAGTTAAGGGGGGCTGCATGCCCCGACCTACTCTACTGTTTGAAAAAATTGTAAAAAAAATTTTTTTTTGGGGCTTAATCTCAGTCGCCATTGCTTGTACAAGATAAAGTTTGTACATATTTGGCCTATATCATTTAGTTGAGCCCTTTGAAAGGTCTGATGGAAAATATATACTTTTTGAAATTTAAAAAAAAAACCAATAATTTTCATTTTTGTTTCTGTCTCACGACTCAGTCACTCTTGCATGTAGGATAAAGTTTGGTACACATTTGGCTTGCATGTTCCAGTTGATCCTTTTCATGATCTGACTGACAGATATTCAGTACTTTTTGTTATATTGAGAACAGATATCGGAGCCAAAACTTCCCGATGATTGTATCAATGAAAATGTCTACACATATCACCTATAGAATGTAGCAGTACTTTTTGATATGTATTTACAATTTTTACCTTCAGCGAACGAAGTTCGAAGAAGGTATTGTAATCACTTGGGTAAAAATGTTGTCCGTCCTCCGGTCGGGCGGGCGGTCGGGCGGCGGGCGGATAGATCATTTCCGGGCCAGCACTCGGCCTCTATTGAGTGTACATGGATGAAATTTGGTACACATATAGCCTGTATGGTCTAGTTGTGCCTTTTGATGGTCTAATTGATAGATATTCAATACCTTTTGAAATAATTGAGAAAATATAAAAATTATTTTTGTTCGTTTCCGGGCCAAATCTCAGTCACTATTGCATGTGCACTTATGAAATTTGGTACAGATGTGGCCTATATGGTCTAGTTGTGCCTTTTGATGGTCTCATTGATGGATATTCTATACTTTCTGCAAAAATTTGGAAAATAGAAAAATATGTATTTTTTTAGTTTTTTGGGCTGAGACTCGGTCACTATTGCATGTAAATGGATAAATTTTGGTACACACATGGCCAATAAGGTCTAGTGGTGCCCTTTGAAAGGTATGGTTGAAAATATTAAATGCTATTTGAAATATTGAAAAAAAAGAGAAAAAAAAATATTTTTTGTTTCTGCATGGCCCAAGACTTGGTCACTATTGCATGTACATGGATAAAGTTTGGTACACATATGACTTATGTGGTTTAGTTGTGCCTTTTCATGGTCTGACTG
Source organism: Platynereis dumerilii (assembly GCA_026936325.1). Lineage (NCBI taxonomy): Eukaryota > Metazoa > Annelida > Polychaeta > Phyllodocida > Nereididae > Platynereis > Platynereis dumerilii. Next base: position 20,045,474 of record JAPTHN010000004.1, read on the forward strand.
ATACATATTCTATACTTTTTGTAATATTGAGAAAAAATATTAAAAATACTTATTTTCTTATAGGAGCCAAAACGTGCCCACTATTGCATATACAGCAATGCCATTTCCTACACATATCACCTATAAAATGTAGCAGTGCTTTTTGACTTGTATTTAACACTTTTTGAATGATCGGAAAAAAATTGGTGCATGCATCAAACCGTACCATAATATAAGTAAATTAGTATAATAAGGCCATAATATACGGAATTTGGTAACCACACCAATTTTATGATGTAATTGTAATCTTCTAAATGTGTTATTCGCTGAAGGTTTGCTGCTGCGCAGCCTATGTTTTTGAATGATTGCACAAACATGGGAAAAGTATAAGAGCGTTATTTTTTTTTGGTTTCCAACCTACAGTTCATAACCTAAACATTGCACATACAATGCCAATGCTAGACAGAGAAACTGCCCGATGAAAGCAGAAAGTGGTTATAAGGCATTTCCCTCTAATTATAAACTGTGGCATACAGGTGGTCGGATGGTAGGCAGTGGGCACATATAGAGACATTGGAAGGCCATGACTCGGCCACCTTTTCGTACCTATATGCAATTAAGTAAACACAGCAATTTCATGGTGTAATTGTAATCTTCTAAAGGTGTTATTCACTGAAAGTTTGCTGCTGCGCAGCCCTATGTTTTGACAATCTATTGAGTGAAAGTGAAAGAATGTCTTTGTTTATGTTCAGGAAGTGTGGTTACATGTAACACAACAAGCCATAACGAAGACAGCATGTCACCAAAAAGGGTTGTTTGACATATCATGACGCCACTGACCTGTTGGTTCAGAAGTCGCAATAACAACCAAATACAGCTTGACAATCTATTGAGTAAAAGTGAAAGAATGTCTTTGTTTATGTTCAGGAAGTGTGGTTACATGTAACACAACAAGCCATAACGAAGATAGCATGTCACAAAAAAGGGTTGCTTGACATATCATGACGCCACTGACCTGTTGGTTCAGAAGTCGCAATAACAACCAAATACAGCTTAACCCATCATAAAGGCCACTTATACGATATTGCATGCGATATTGCACTATCTTGTGGCGTAATTGGGGCGTCTCGAGTGGGGGGGGGGCACCTGGGGGGCACGCAATTCTCTGGGGGGGGCACCCACTATTCTAATTGTATATTTTAGCCAGAGTTGGAAAGTTCATATGAGGGGGGCACCTGGGGGGGGACAGGTCCTGTATGGGGGGGGGGAACATGTCCCCCGTGCCCCCCCCCCCCCGTAGGGAAGCAACTGTCTTGTCACTGCCATCAAATGTTCTGACACTCACTGTTATAATCACAGCATGAAAGCTTAATAATTGGCGAATAAATGCGGTTATCCGCTGCTTTTCTTTGCTCTCCCATATCAATTACGGGCCGCAGCAGGGTGGCGTCAGTGGTCAAATATTCCAATAAAGTTGCCACTGAAGTTATGGCTGCTTTGGTTAACATCAAAGGGTATAACCAAATCAACTCAATTTTAAGAAAATCTGTTTTGGTTTTCATTCTCAGACATGAAGACTGATTACATATTGTATAATATTATGGATATTGTCAAAGGCTCAAAGCTTTTATCTTCATCCGTCTTTTATCATTAGTGCTGCTCTTTATTTTGAATCAGGCTTGTTCATGCCAACAACACCTACACAGACTCCACTGTATCACTGACCCACTTTTTGTATTATCTTCTTGGACAATGTCAGACATTTAGAGCTGTCGTGGCATGCAAAGAGGTGAAATAATAATAGCTAAGTGACACCTCAACCCTCTCATGCTGGGCCTTGCATGTGCATGTTGCTGCATGGGTGATTACCTATTTACTAAGATAATAACATTATGTACCATTCACTCAGTGACAAGCAACTCAATAAGGCACGATATAACAATATCAACAAAAAAGTATCAGAAATATTGGCCAAACGTGTAAGTACTATAGCTAGTCTTGCCTCTGTTTACCAACAGAGGCGTCCCCATGGAGGGCATTGGTGGGGGCACAGGTCTAATTTGAGGGGGCAAGTGCCCCCAGTGCCCCTCCCATATGAACTTTTCAACCTTGGCAAGAATATTCAATTATTATGGTGGCCCTCCTGAGAATTGCGTGTCCCGCCCCCCAGGTACTCCCCCCCAACCCACTCAAGACCCCCTAGTTTACCAACATCATCTTGTTACAGTATGGGCACTCCTGTGCAATTACCCCAAAACAGCTGAAAGTAGACGGATCAAAGTGCATGTAACTGTAGCACTGTCAAATAAATGTAGCAGCTCTGTGGTGTCTACAGAGTTTCGGATGCAAATGTATTTATCACAGACACTCAGTACAGCATCTATAGTGGGTGTATAGCAATGGTTTCATGTCTGAACAACCACAATTAAGTTTGTGACAGGCATTGTTACAGACCATGTTATATTTATTAATCATAGGTGACGCCACCGTCTAGTGGCGTCATGGTAACGTCATCTTTTAGCCTCGTTGGGCAACAATAGATAATATTGACTTTGGATTTGACGGTATGGAGCAAAACTACTTTTAACCACGTCACACGTTTCAAGTATCACGTTTCACGTTTCAAGTTTCACGTTTCACGTTTCATGTTTATGTATTGTATGAATCATCTACCAAGCAAGATGTATCTCATAACTCGCCAAGAATAAAGGAATTCAACTACAATTTATGTTTTCTACGTGCGTTAGAAAATTTGCTGTGTCAAGTCCGAAATAGGCATATAAAAAAATAATAAATTTTACACTCTAAATGGTAACATTTTTTTCAAATTTGAAGTCAAAGTCAAGAAAAGAGTATCAATGTGTTGCACAGGTTGGTATTTTTTTAGGCATTAGAGGGGCTGCAACTTTCAGAATATCCACTGCCCTGAGTCTTCTCTGAAGCTTGTCATCTCATCAAGCATAATAACAGGCTCTGAATCTGATTTGATTCCTCTTGACAGAAATCCATTTTTAAAGCAATCAATTCATCAAGCTCTTTAGTCTCTGCTCCGCTATGTTGGTGGTCACGATAATCTTCTTGAAAGTTCATCAGGCTCTGCGCTCCATCATCCATTCTCATAACTCTTTCATCACAGGGGGTGTTCCGATAACAGTTATATTTAACTAGTGGAACACCTCCTTACCATACACTTGAATTGTTATAATGATTTTACTTTACTGATGGATGTGTGAATATGTGAAAGTGCATTGTTGTATATATGAGTGGCATGTGTGGTAAAAACAAATAAACAATCAATCAATCAAAAAAAATGCACAGTTGGTTGCAAAATTATTCAACCACCCTGTTTTTTTTTGTCTGACAGACTCTATTAAGTCCTGCAAAAACTGGTCATCAAACCATGAGGAACATGATGTATTTAACATAAAAGGCGAATTTGAAACAGTAATGAGGTAAAGGTTTTTTGTCAGAAAAACTACTACAAATACAACAGTTTAGTTGGCCAATAAATTACAGTCTTCTTCTGCAACACTCTTCTTCTATTCTTCTTCTATATTGAAAATGCTGTACAACACAGTTACCAACCCAGAGCTGGTATGATAGGACCCTATGCTTCCAACATGAGAGAAAGGGGTTTAAGTGTGAGAGTTTATCTTAATTATGTTTTTGTTTGCTGTTGGAACCTTTTTAAAGTTGAGTGATGAACCTTTTAGGGTTCCTTATCTATACCAGCTTATAGAACCCTTAAAGGTTCCATATAAACCTTTTTGTTAAGAGTGCAATCTCCTTCACAATATATATATATCTGATTCTCTTGAAATTGTCATTTCTATGTCCAAAGGCCAAAAAAGACTTATCAAGATGAATTTAATTTTTTTAGAATAACCTAATTCATTATTTTCAATCTATCAACTGAATTGTCAGCTATTATTAAAAGTGTCTCATTACAGATTGAGTATCAAAGTATCAAATGATAAACTGAAGATCTTTTGATATATGACAAAGAAAATATAGCTGTTTTTCCTTTCAATTTCACAGAAGGCGATTGTATATAGATTTCTGGACGAATCCATTGTTAAAGTAGCAAAGGACATTTTGTCTTTTTTATCTTTTTATACATACTCTAAAAAAAAATTCTGTCGGTGGTCATTTTAAGCGATATCATTGTGACTGAGCCTCTTAAAATAAACAAACAATCATGAAAGACATAATGTGACCATTAATTTTGTGGGTGGCAAATAAGCATTTTCAGACCAGTGGCATCCTTATGGGGGGCAGAGGGGGCACGTGCCCCCCATATTGGACCTATGCCCCCAAGTGCCCCCCCATGTGAACTTCCTGTTTGGCTGAAATATACAGTTAGTATAGGGGGTGCCCCCGTCCGAGAGAATCATGTGCCCCCCCCGATGCCCCCCCCCCGCTCGCGACCCCCTAGGTACTGCCACTCTTTCAGGCTCAAACTAGCTCCAAAATAACCAAAAGATTCAGACTTCTGTTGGATGCAGAGCTTACTCTCAATAGTTGGACCTTTTACTTGCATTACATTCATTTCTGAGCTGGCAACCACTTTTGGCCGGAATTGGTCAAATTCCCAATGATTGCATCGGATTAGAAAATGTTGCACCAACTTATTACATTTTTCTTTTCATCCGAAACTGTCCCATCTGCCAATTTATTGCTAAGTGGTTGCATTTAGATGGCCTTGGATTTGCAGATGGACTTCGATCTGTTTTCACAAGTTTCACTGGTTACAGAACCATTAAGCCAACACAAGATCCTGATTTCCCATCGCATCTGCAGCCTTCAGCCAAGTTCAAGTTGGCACCAACATAGAGTTTTCCTTGGCAGGAAATTATTTATTTCACATTAACAGCCAGGGGTACCGGAACAGGGGGGGGCAGGGGGGGCAATTGCCCCTCCTGCCCTTGTCTAGGGGGGGCAAGGTTGCCCTTCAGATCTTTAAGAAAGAAACATTATAAGGCCTTATCTTACTAGTTTTAGGCACAAATTGGTAAGTATTAATAAGTATCTTTTCAAAATTATTAGTGACTCTCTATTTAATTTTTGTCACGCGAAATGGCGCGAATATGATTTGCCCTTTTTTATCAGACCGCCCCTGCCGTCTGCGATTCTGTCTGGCACCCCTGTTAACAGCAGCTATAATAATTTATTTCGAGCACGCGAAATTCATTCTCAAATCAAATGTTGCCATATTAAGAAATACTCCCTCTCGAAATTATTTACTAGAACGTATTTATCTTTAAAAAACTCCAAACGCCCCTCCCCCCTTAGGGTTGTCCCATTACAGCCATAGTCAAAAGGACTGATTAGCCTTCTGATTGATACGTGCTCAAATGAACAGCTCCTTTGGTTGAGAGAGCCAGTAATACCTTGTATATTTACTTCTAAAGCTGGATTTTCAAACTTAAGTTTCACAACCAATTAGAAGACTATGCAGTAAAGCTGTTATTAAAGTCCTTACATGGAATCTCAAGTTCTTTTCTATGCTGTTGAACTGTGATGTCAGAGATGACTCTATTCTAGCATTGCAATATATGTAAATTAACTACAAGCTGTGATGTCAATGTCATTTTAAACTGGGTCAGATTCCCCAGCTTCTAGCCGGTGTGAATCCACCAAACTGTAGCTGCTGTATCAGAAAAATATGTGAAGAAGCAATTTCTGGTCCAATTATTTCGTCGTAGACCTAATGTACGTAGGTCATGACCAAAGCTGTTGGTAGTAACTGTTGTCCTGCCTTAATAGCCATAATATTGGGCCAGGATCTCCTATTTTGTCCTCCTTTCTTCTGTTCACCCCAAATCTCTTAAAATTAATTGCAACAAGAACGAGGAACACTATCAAAGAAATCAAACAAAATGGGAGTGATGGAGTTTGAATTGGTATTGGCTTAATGAAAATTTAATATAATTTTAAATGATAGTTTAAAACAGGTCTATGTAGAACACTGTAAAATTTGAATTCTGAGTCAGCTTAAATGATTGAGTGAGATGGTTGCACAATTCCTTTGAGCTATCATAGCTTGTTGTTTTAGGTTAGAACAACAGAAAGATTATCATAACTCACAACATCAAGCTATGTTAGCTCAAACAAATTGTGCAACCATCTCACTCAATCATTTGAGCTGACTCACAATTTCAAATTTTACAGTGAAGGTGTTTTGAGGGGAGTCAAAAGGTGTGAAAGTAGTGGTTGATTCCTTCCTGCTTGGGTAGTCATACTTTATTTTGGTTTGTACTGTAAGTCGAATTGCCCAGATGGTCAAATCAACAACCAAATTACACAAGTTTTAGTCAAGTACTTATCGTTTAGTATGAAGCAGACTTTTGAGACTTAACTTGAAAACAAGATGCCAGGTTCATGTCACTAGGGAGTTTTTCAAGTGTACTCGTATGTTGATGTCAAAATTGTGAAAGCAGGGCTTATATTCCGTCGCGGCTGATTTGTTGTTTTGATAAGATAGATTCCTTCAGTCACATCAGATCAGAAGTCATACAAAATTACATATTGCAAGGAAATGTCATTGCTCTAATGGACTGATTTCAATCCTTATGTCTTTGAAGTCTTAGGAGAAGAGATTTTGAGGTAAGATATATCCATTACCCAATTATGCTGATTGGAAAAGGTGATGACATAAAAACTACAGAGCAAAGCACCTTTGTTGCAGATGCTTTGAAAATCAGAATAGTTTCTATTTGTCAATATGAGTTTTTTTTAAACAAAAAGCTGTTGCATGGACTATCAATCAAACAATCTTGTTTCAACACAATTGTGAATTTTTTCCTTCAATTTATTCACAATTTGGCTGAACGATTATAGCTCCAGATATGTTTCCAGAAGGAGTTAAACTCCTGAGCTGACTGCTATATTTTAGGAGTTAGACAAATTTGAATTAATGAAAATTGGAATTCTGAAAGAGGACAAGCAAAAATTTTTTGTAAAGACATAGAAGAATGTTGGTGTCCCAGTGGTACTAATTCGGCAATGACTGGGAGATCACATCCGTTCACTCCCAGTTGATACATGACTTGTAGTACATGTATGTTAAAAAAGTGCACTACTTCTCTGTCTAGCAAAGTACTATTTTGCTACAAAAAACTTTCCACTTCCAGGCGACAAATTATTCAGGAAAAGCTGAATGGCGACAATCAAATATTATTCCGGAAGTAATCCTGTTCTGCTTCTATAATATTCAGAGAAGGTAAACAATCCAATTGTTCTGTAAAGATATAATTTGGGAAATTCAGCAGCAAACACTGCACCTGTCCTACTTATTCCAGTCAGAGCCAGTAAATTGGATTCCAGTGTTTTAGGAAATTCAATTTATTGAAGCAGCCATCCACCAACTGCTAGAAAGGAAATGTCTGGAAAGAGTTTAAATCTAGCCTGCTGCCTGATACAGAAAAGATTAGCTTAGTAAACATTTTGAAAGATCTAGTTGGCAGTTTTATAAGACTGTCCCAAAATAATACTGGATAAAGCTTAATTTCAAGAAAAGTTTCTGGCTTGGGCAGATTTCACGAAAAGTGCTCTTAAAAGGTACCTTAAACTTTCCAACCCTTTTATTATCTCTCTGTTGCTTCCTGAAGCAAGTAAACCTATTACTAAGTACATCTGTGAGGTAATGAATAAATATCAATAAAATATTCCTCAAATATGTAGCTTTTTCTTCTTAAAAAGATATTTTTTTATGCCTCATGAGGACAATTTTGGATGACAATGCTTACTTTGGCACTCTGTGGAATCTGCTAAAACCATTTCAGGAAAATGTAATGGTATGTGATTGATAAAAAACATCTTGAAAATTATTTTGGAACCATTTTTAATTGTCTTGGTCATTATAAAACTTGAAAAAAATGAAAAATAAAAAAAAGACTGCTAATGTAACTCAATTCCGTCACAGGACACTGAGGTTACATTAGCAACTTTTACATGGAAATTTTTCTGTGTTCTCGCTACTTATGCCAATTTCAAACATGAAATTATAATATTTTATTGAAAAACGTGTTTTATTTGCCTATATACATCACCAAAAACATAAATACTGGGTGTGGTACCTGTTTCTTTATTGCTAATGTAACTGCAATTTTGCATCCGTCCATTTCATAGTGTTACATTAGCAAAATGTGTACATAAAAATTACGTTAAAAAACACATGATTACATTTCAAATTTTTTCTGAACTGAAAGCCAGGTCTCCCAAGAGCAGGCCAGGGGTGGTACCCTGCTTGTGACTTCATTTATATTGCAGTAGGATCAACAATTCATCATTGTTACATTAGCACAAGGCCATATTTTTAGCTACTCTGATCTACCAATCCAACAGGAAAGATTGTTTACCCATGATTTTATTTAATGGATTGACACAATAAAAGATTTAGATTTCAGCTTTTTTTTTGTTCTGCCAGCTATCCTCAGAAGAAGCACCCTGAGAAAATCTGAGAATTTACAAATCGATTATGTCTGGCCTTATCAGTATTGTGCTAATGTAACTTGTGGACAAGTTGTGGTAAGTCATTTTGCAGCTTTTTCATGAAATCTGCCCTTGGTAGCCCTGAAATCAGTGTCATGTTGAAACCTCTGGCCCTTGACGGTACTTGATCCATACCATTACAGCATATCATTTTCCCCTGTATTTAATTCACCATACCATGCAAGAAAGATGTTGTTTTTCCTGGAGTTCTCGTATAATGTAAACATGAGGCCTTGTTAAGATACTTTGGTGGTTATGGAGTCTCATAAATGGCATTTCTGTCTACAGATGGTGTAGTAATGAACTTCAGATGAAAGCTTTCATCACAAAAGTGCAGCATTATGAAGATCAGATGAATCAGGTCGAAATTTCATCATGATTCCTAATGAAGTTTTTCAGGATAAGGGAACTTAGCTGGCTACTAAAAACTTATGTCCATTAAGGCTTAGTAGTGGTCACTAAGAGGGGGTAATCGAACGTTTTTATGCGAATTTTTTTTTAATAATCTTATTGAATATGTGTGAAAACATATATTTTGCTAGAACAAACCTGCAGTGTGATAATTATGTAATGCATTACAGAGATCACAAAATAAGCATTTAAGCGGACATTCTTAGTAGCCACCTTAGTTCCCTTATCCTGAAAAGCTTCATTAGGTAAGTTACCGATGTCTGGATAATAATGTGGCCTCCAAACCAAGTTACATTATGTAAACGGATGAAAGTGACCAGTGTATGTCGACACTCTGGGATAACTATTGAGAAAGAAGCATGCCGGACCTTGCCGGACAATGTCGGTGCTCTTGTTTGACTGACCTTTTTTTTTAAAACTTCCTTAAACACAGTTTTGTGGCATTTGATGTTTTTCTTATTTGTGAATTTAAAATATGGAGCAGTGATTTGGGCATTTTTATTCCTAAATTCTGAAAGTATCCTGCAATTCCAGGCGACATATTTGTATTAAGAATCCAACAATTTGAACAAATTATTCAGTGAATTAGTCCAACACCTGTTCAAAGAGATTCAAATGATGTATTCTTAGTAAATAAATTTAGACTCTGCTTCCGAATGGTGAGAGAACGATTTGCTCAAATCACTTGGAATTGGAGCTCTCCAATCAATTCTCTGAGCACAGGCAGTCACCAGAACTGACAGCTTGTACTGTCTGTATTAAGTTACTCGATATTTTTCTTACTGAACATCATCTAATACTGGAGAGCGCCTGTGAAAATGGTCAAATGCCAAATACTGTGTTCCTACTGGAATTCTCTGTAGATCTACAAAAAGCAGTTTACATGCAACGGGTGTTGAGTTGGTCATAAAAACCACAATCTCGAGTCATCTCTTTATCCTGTAGTGTCCCATGGCAGATGTAAGAGTCAAAAGACAGGATTACACATACAATTGTGGTGAAGAATGAATCCCACATTTTCAAGGACAAATACAGGATTAAACTTTTAGATTTGTTAAGGGGGAGGGGAGACTTAGATTTAAAATTGGTTGAATTTGTAGCACATTGGGATGCAAATTGATGGGGCCTATGTTCGATTCCTGTGCTCTGGCCATGTCACCTGCACTTATGCTAGGTAGTATTTTCAATCATCCTTTGCTGTGTTTCTCATGCCCTGATTTGCCTGTCAAGTGCATAAATAGAGGGTGTGAAGCTCCAACCGACCACCAATCCATGTGGTGGATTCAAACCACTGCATGATTGAGGTCCATGCTGCACTAAACATGTGGACCTTAAATTCTTTCCTACTATCATTGTTAAATTTAGCCGATCATTTTAATATATTATTGTAAATGTGTGTTGTTCTTCAATGGCAATCAGCAGCAGTTAACAAACTTGTTGTTTATGGCCGATATATTTTCTAAGAAAATATATCGGCCATAAACATATCTTTTGACAGTTTTTCAAAATAGGCCAACAACTACTGACCAAACCACAGGCTCGTATATACAGTAACACAGGCCTATGTGACAGGTTTTGATGTAGCTAGAATATTATCCAAAATTATTAATGCATTGTAGATCAGAAACGTTTTGGATGCATCTTAATTTCTAGTATTGCAAGATATTATTTTAAAATTTAAAAGAAAAAAGCTACATGAAACGTACATATCATGTAGTCAAACGTCGCCCTCATTTGAAAGGTGAACGACCTTTGTTAACGATGAAAAGACAAGAATGGTGACACTTAGCCTTCAGGCTGACAAATGCTGGCATTGATGGATAGGCCAAATGTTTTACATTTTTACTCTGTAGATAATTAATGATATGCCGCCTCATGGCCATGCTATGGCATAGGGGGCATGACATATAACATGGCAGAGGTTAAGCAGCCAACACCTGTTAGCAGATCTTTTTTATAACAGTTTTATATTTGTTATGTATTGAATAATTTTTAAAAGTTATCCTCTAACAGAAGCTTTTTCTTCATAATCTTTAATTGCTGTTTTGATACCCAGTCTGCTTGGTCGTTAACCTTTTCAATCAAAAAAATGTGATCGCTAGTAATTCAGAATACTTTTAGAGAAACCCAAAACCGAATAAAAAGGTCATTTTCTATGTTTCTTGGGTCAAGGAACTCAAATATGTACCTTTTGGATAATGCAGATGAACAGGACCCATCCTAAGGATATATGTTCAGCATAAGATCCAGCAGAACTATAGTGCAGTCTGTTGTGTAATTCCGTAGGATTTGTTTGCTAAAATTGATTTTTTCGCAGATTTGGGGTCAATGGGCATCTAATAACAAAATATTACGGGGGACGAATTTTTCAGCCATTTTTACCCCTCCTGTGGGGGTATTTTCAAAATGGCCGCCAAAATCACAGAAAAATCTGCTTTTGCTCATATTTCAGGCCCTAATTAAGATAAAGTAACAAGAAAAAGATCATTTTCAATGTTTCTTAGGTCAAGAAAGTCATTCTGAAGGGTTTCAAAGCCATACATACAATATTTGGTGGGCTAAATCCAAGATGGCCGCCAAAATGGCTGCCCAAATGTTGACAACTTCTATATCAGCCCCTAATTGTCGTAGATAAACAAATAAAAGGTCATTTTCTATGTTTCTTGGGTCAAGGAACTCAAATATGTACCTTTTGGAACTATAAATATGATATATGATCCAATATATCCATGATGGCCGAGCATATGACCAAATGCTTAGTAAAAATCATGTAACTTCTCAGGTTTTTGCGGTCTTTGGGATCTTGATGAATCATATCACCAATAGAGGAAGAATGAATGATATTAAAGTGTGGTTAAAGTATAAAGAAGTTGTTTATAAGCTTGGTTGAGACAATTATGATGGCAGCCCAATTGCTAATATTTATGGTGTCAAGAAATCTGAGGTGCCCAAAATGGCCCCCGAGTCTCATATCATTAACAACTTTGCCTAAAGTTGAACAAAAAATTTTGTCCAAAAACAGGTTGACAAAGATTTTGAACTCATCCAGTAGACTTTGGTACATTAGAAATTATCTATATGGACAAATTCACACTATTTTGCAAATTTGTAGTACACAATATTTCCACCATAAAAAGGACAAGCTATAATTGATAGATGCAGAGAAAAATTGGCCAGATGTTAGAACTGAAGATGCTGCATGACGCTGCAATGGTAATTGTTTTTCAGATTTTGAGATACATAATAAATTAGCAAAAAAGGGTGGGTGAAATATAAACATTGGTAGGAATTTATAATTTTGAATGTACACTGATTACACTATGGACAATTATCTCCAAAATAAAATAGTTTGTGCAGTGTTGGTAAACAGATCATCAGTTTTGGCCACCAACTTTGTCATGTCTGTCAGGATCTATTTCACAGAGTTGTGCCAGTGATTTTCAGTGCTGGTCTGCATTAGCTTGGACAAGCGTACAAGCTGCATTTTCAGTGATGTACTTGCGCACTTTATGGATCAAATGGATTGGTAAAATGCCTTTTTACAAATAGATTTTTCACGAGATTCCATTTTCAACATAGAATCATATTGTACTCCAAGATCTTTGACAGTGGCGCTGATGTCTATGTCCGAGCCACAGATGTTCATTGATGTCATGTTGTGCGAATTCAGCGATGGTCTGGTGATGACAAGGATGTCAGTCTTATCATTATTCAATTTCAAAAAATGTGATCTCATCCACATGCCAACACTGGCAGTGCATGAGTCAACAGTCCGCAGCATGGAGTTGATTGAAGAGGCATACTTGGGGCTAAGGGACATATAAAGCTGTGTGTCATCAGCGTAGAGGTGGAATGACATGCCACTGGACTGAATAACCTTCTGTAGAGGTTGTGTGTAGAGGGAGAACAGCTTCAGTCCCAAAACGGAGCCCTGAGGGACACCACAGTGAAGATTCCTCTGAGTGGGGGTGATGTTTCCAATTTTGACAGACTGATGGCGCTCTGTCAGATAGGAGCGAAACCATGCCAATGCTTTTCCAGTTATTCCAAATTCCATCCTTAGTGTTCTTAACAATACAACGTGATCGATTGTATCAAAGGCAGCAGACAGATCAAGGAGGACCAGAACAGCTCCTCCCTGAATGTCCACTGCCCTCAGGAGGTCATTCTGCACTCGAGTCAGTGATGACCTGGCAGCTACCACTAAGTTTCAAGTAGCTGCCAGGCAGGACGTTGAAGTAGCTATCTTCCACTTGGTCTCAAGTATCTGCCAGGTAAGGGGGACAACTATTTCATATCAAATCCAACCCCTCAATATTAAATGGTTGCTCTCCAACTGCTAGGTGCCATTTCATGTAGCTATCTTCCCAAAGTTTCAAGTAGCTGCCAGGTAACTGCCAGGTAGCCAGTTCAAGTAGCTATCATCCACTAGGTCTCAAGTGGCTGCCAGGTGGCTGCCAGGTAGCCAGTTCAACTAGCTATCTTAAAACTAAGTTTCAAGTAGCTGACAGGTAACTGCCAGGTAGCCAGTTCAAGTAGCTATCTTCCCAAAGTTTCAAGTAGGTCACTAGTTGACAGGTAACTGCCAGGTAGCCAGTTCAAGTAGCTATCTTCCCAAAGGTTTCAGGTAGCTACCAGGTAGCTGCCAGGTACCAGCTTGGGGTATTTAGCTTCACATTTCAGGTAGCTGCCAGGTAACTCCCGAGTAACCAGCTTCAGGTAGCTAACTTCCCGGATCTAGCAAGGAGAGAGGTGCATGGTTTAAGGAGGCACCCACCAAGGTATGTATAATCCACATAAGGAGTAGAGGGAAAGACACACTTGTAAGGAAACTTCTAGAGGTGAGAGGATGAATGAGTGTTTCCCATTTTCCCTCTTCCCATTCCCTCCATACCCCCATATCTCTGTCATAAGTATTTGCCTCAATCCTCCCAGTTCCTACCAGAGGAGTTGAATGCCTCAGTTTAAAAAACAGGCTGCTTGCCATGTATGAAATGTGCTTTGAGTGAAAAACCATGGGTTCAAACCCTGGATGGCACATTATTGATCATTGACATTATTTTTCAACAGGCCAATGGGTCAAGGTGAGGGAGGACTTTAACTGTGATAGAACCCTCTGAGGCTTTACTATTGATGAGCGGAGTTCCATGTCCTGAAGCTGAGAAAACCTATAGCCCTGCACTTGCATCAGCATCAAATATCACAAGTGCATCTTTTCTCCCAGTCTCCAGTCAGTTGTCCAACTTCCTGTCCAGTCTCCTCTCTTCTGGCCTGCCCCTCCATAATCAACCATTTAGTCTTTTACATTAGTTCCTTTCTTTCCTCCCCCATGCATGCCACTTCTAATTATATATTTTTCTTTCTTAGCTCCTCCCACATTTCCTCCTCTATATCCCTCCCTGCCTACCTCCAGTGGCACCAGTGTACGTGGGGCTGGTGGGGCATTTGCCCACCACTTTTTGACCAAACCATATGTTTCAATTTGAAAAATGTTGAGGATTCCACGGGACACCTTTCTGTAAAGGCTTCAGCCCAATTTGCCCCAACACTTTGAAATTAAACTGACATCCCTGCCTCCCTCATTGACCAGTGCCCTTCTTTCATTCCACATGACTCAACCTGCCATTGGCCTTCTTCAATATATATAGTTTCTGCTGATTCATAGATACTAGTCCTGTCTGACTCTGTATCTATAGGCGCTGTGCTGCAATGGCGAAACCTCATTTCCAACCGCCCCCCTCTTCATACTTCTTTCCTCCATTTATTCTCAGAGCCTCTTTCTGTACCTCTTTCCTTCCGTCTTTGTGGTTTACTCCCACCTCCCCCCCCCCATCTAAATGTGTGCTTGTCCCCTTGCCAATGTCATTCCAGTTTGATTACAGTATGTCTCCTCAAGAGGCAGCTGGGTCAGTGTCTATAGATCTTTACTAAATATAATTTCGAACCCAAGGTAGGGTACCGATTTTTCCGAGGTCTTTCATGAGAAAATCTCAGCTGGATGTCGTTCAGGTGACACATGAAATTGGTGGCCCCTTGTATCAGTGTCTATGGATGAGTAAAAGATCTGGACTGCACTTTTCATGTCTATTTGTCTATCTTCCACTGCATATCTCCTTTGAATCTCCTCAACTCATCCTTTATCACCTGCCCTCTTCTTAGTTTCCCCTCAGCTGCCTCCCCATTGATGCTGCAAGTACACTTGCAATTGTGATTAAATAAGAAGGTATGTGCTGGAGAAAAATATATGCAGGAATTTGCCGAATAACTTAGAGGTAAGGTTTGGCTATATTTTTGCAAAAATGTTATGTAATATCCCCAACAGATGGGGTATTCACACACATAAGATTTTGTCTGATATCTATCAAAGTCTGCTAAATAGGTTTTAAACAATTGAAAATCCCATTAGAGACACAATTTTACTAGGAAAATTTTTAGGCAAAGTCACAAAGGTAATATTAGGTTTGGGAGCCACAGATTTCTTGCCTCCATAAATATTAACAATTGGGCCGCCATCATCATTCTGTTAATTCTATGCACCGGGCTTGTCAACAACTTTTTGGTAAGTTTCACACTTTATCCACTCTTTAATATCATTCATTCTTCCTCTCTTGGTGATGCGATTTGTCAAGACCCCAAAGACGGCAAAAACTTGTGAAGTTACATGGTTTTTACGAAGCTCTAGGAAGTATATTCAGTGAATTTTGTTGGCCATCATGGATATATTGAATCATATATCATATTTATGGCTTTAAAAGGTGCATATTTCGGTTCCTTGACCCAAGAAACATAGAAAATGACCTTTTATTTGATAGTCTATGACAATTAGGAGCTAAAATACAGATTGTCGACATTTGGGCAGCCATTTTGGCGGCCATCTTGGATTTAGCCCATCAAATATTGTATGTATGGCTTTGAAGCCCTTCAGAATGACTTTCTTGACCTAAGAAACATTGTAAATGATCTTTTTCTTGTTACTTTATCTTAATTAGGGACTGAAATATCAGAAAAAGCAGATTTGTCTGTGATTTTGGCGGCCATTTTGAAAATACCCCCACAGGAGGGGTAAAAATGGCGGGAAAATTCGTCCCCCGTAATATGTTGTTATTGGATGCCCATTGGACCCAAATCTGCAAAAAAATCAATTTTAGCAAAAAAATCCTACGGAATCCATATATTGGACATATCAATGATAGCTTAGTGTGGGCACTAGGGTACATTAAGGGAGGGGGACATTAACGCAGGTTGTCTGTCTTAGGGCCGGCCGGTCTGTTGTCGCGTAACTGTCTGTCTTCCATGTATTGTTTAGGTGTAGGGTATGATCACAGGTGAGCGTCCTTTCCCGCCACCGAGCCGGCAAGTGATTGGTTGAGATTGCTAACCGTCACAAACAACGGCTAGTATATAAGCCGCTTCCAACGTTATTCCACGTCGCACTTCTAAAAATTCCACGCACGGATATACGCCCGGCCATTGAAGGCTGGTTCATTCATCAAAGTCATCAGATTCATCTCATCCAGTGCAGTTCTTCCTGTGCGACATGGACTCCACATTGCCGGAACATCCTTGACGGACATTTGTGTGGAGTTTGCCGGCGCCCACTAGGAGCGGGCGGCCCGCGTCTGTGAACAGTCCGAAGCACGTGGCTTCGTCCGACGTCTTCGCCCGAAGTTTTTCGCCCGGAGGAAAGCACGCCACGTGGTCGAGCAACCGCTCACTCCACGCTATTTTCTAGGTGAGCTCTTTCCATATTATTTGCCTGAACTATTCGGACTTTGGTGCCTGCTCTACACACGTAGAGGCTTGCTACGTTGCGAATTGATTCGGATTTGCTTCTGGATTTGTGCTTTCAATTTCGGACGGACGGCAGTACAGCCCCGCCACGTGTTTTCATTGTGCTGTTGAGTTCCTGATTCTCACTGTTGTGTTTCGACGTTCCAGGATGGGAAACCTCAAGAAGAAACGCTGCTCGACGTGTAAACGTCTATGCAAAAATCACCCCGGCCCGACTGGGAGAAAATGCACGGCCCAGTTTCTGCTGGCAGACGGCCAGGCTGAGGCTGACCAGGGTCAACGACCTCTGGCTGACCAATCTTTCGACGATTCCGGACAGGATTCCCTGGGCAGGGCTTCGTTGCACAAACGAGAAAATTACGTCGGACGACGGGACCCGGCGTCCCCATTATCACATCTGGTGGACAAAATGCATATCATGGATCAAAGGGGTGAGTTCGATTATCCACCTACTCGTAATTCGGATGCATGGGGCCTCGCCGGCCCTATGAGTATGCCTGATCACGGTCAGACAGCAGGTGCAAGGACGCTCGTGACACCTGCAATTCGGTTCCCTGTCCCCTCGGTTGCCGGTGCCCCCCCGGTTAGTGCCTATGGCATGACCCCGTCAGTGCCCCAGCTGGTGCTTATGGTATTGCCCCCGTCAGTGCCCCGTACCACAAATGGGTTACGGTGGGCATCGACTGCCCTCGTATGTTCATCCCTACGAAGCCCGTGTCAACCCCCCCCCCCTCGTATGGTGTGGGAGTTCCCCCGCGCCACGTCTCGATGAGTGGCCCGAGAGTTATCTACAGCGCCCCACACCCCCTCCAGGCGTCTGCTGTGCCTGTGACTTGTGTGAATACGAACGCCATTTACAGCGACGTCTATAATGTGCGCCCTAGTGTGTTTGTGTGTCTCCCTTCCCACTATCAAAATACAGACGCCCTTTACAGCGCTGCCAACATCACCACGGACGCCCTTTACAGCGCAAATTCTGCTATGGACGCCCCTTACAGCGCCAGTGTGTATCCCCCACAACCCCCTCGTGTGCGCTATGTTGGCAGCGCCCGCCCCCCTGTTCATGGCATGTCATTGCCCAACCAGCCACCTCGCCCCCATGTTCCCTCGGCTTGGGCTCATCACGATCTCGACCCGGGCTTTGGTGAGGCGACGTTCGGTCAGCAAGACTCTCGTATCCAGGATCGAACCCATGACGGCAATCACCACAAGATGGATATTGGACTTGAATTTCTTGACCCACGGTCGGTCAGCTCAGCCCTGCGTGGTGAGTTTGTTGTCTTGGATAATTTCCTGAATTGTTGTGTATCTGAGGTCGATGAGATAAAGCCTGTTATTGATACTAGCGGCAATGTCCAGATTAAGTCAGTCAAGAGCAAGAAGCTTGTAAATAACATATTTAAATGGCTTGAGGCCTGGACTGCCTACGAGATGGTTTTGTGTAAGTACTATGGGTACAATGTCCTGTACCAGATGGCGAGGTACAGTCTGTTCATTCTCAGTTCGGCCCAGAAATTTAAATGGGCAAGTGTTTTGGCTTATGATGTTAGACACCGACAGCGCCTGGCCCAAGCTAGATCCTTTGCTTTCTCGGATGTGGATCACGAGCTTCACGTGACCATTTTTGATCCTAGTGCTATTAAAACTGCTGTCAAGTGTTCTAAATGTGGTTCCTTTGATCATGGTACAGTAGAATGTACTCAACGGGCATTTCGAGGCACAAAGAGTAGGTCAGGTGAGTCCTCGGTGCGAAACGAGACGTGCTTCAAATTCCAGCAAAATCGCTGCAGGTACAGCAGTAGTAAGTGTCACAGGAAGCACGCCTGTCTCGGTTGTGGGGGCCCAGACCCCCAGGTTAGTTGCCCCAAAGCAGGTTGTAGGTCAGCTGCCGGCCCTGCAGTGGGGGTTTCATCCAGTGCTTGATTTAGATTATTGGTCAGCCCACCTCCCAGCTGTTTATCCTCATAACCAAGCCTCTTCGATTTTCTCATTACTTTCAGATGGAGTTAGGGTGGGGCGCCCCCCAGTGGATACTCTTATAATTAGCCATAACTGGCCATCTAGTTTTCAGCACAGGGACCAGGTCACAGAGGTCATCAAGGCTGACCTGGAGGCAGGTCGTCTATATGGCCCGTTTCGAGACATCCCCTTTGATAACTGTATAGTCTCCCCGCTGGGCGCCTTCCCTAAGAAGGGCTCACACAAGGTTCGTTTGATACATGACCTTTCGTATCCAGCTCACTCCTCGGTCAATGCCCTTATTAGTTCAGAAGAGTTTTCTTTTTCATATGCTTCGGTTGAGGATGCTGCGGCTCACTGCCGCGTTATGGGGGGGGGACAACCTTTATTTTTAGCTAAGCTTGACTTAGAAAATGCCTTTAAGCATGTTTTCATCAATACAGCAGATTGGCACCTGATGGGCCTGTCATGGCCCGACCCCAGTGGTAGAACTTTATATTATTTTAGTAAGGTACTAAATTTTGGTCTCCGCAGTGCTCCATTCCTGTTTAACATCTTTGCAGATGCCTTGGAGAAGTTCATGACCCTGGAGGGGGTCAAGGTGCCCGTTGTGCGATATGTTGATGATTTTTTGGTTATTGCCTCTTCATTCGAAGAGTGCTCGGAAGCGCTTCAGCTGATGTTATCTGTATGTGCCAAGGCCGGGTTTGCTGTGAACCCTGCCAAGGTTACAGAGCCTGACCATGTGGTCGAGTTCCTGGGGATAGTGATTGACACGGAGCTCAATCAGTTAAGAATTTCCCGGGAGCGCCTGCTTGATCTGAAGCAGGAAGCGGCCCATTGGGTTGGTCTCAAATCCTTAACAAAGCGACGCCTTCTGAGTATTTTGGGAAAGCTGGCGTTTGCCGCCAGGGTTATTCGCCACGGACGGGCGTTTCTGGGGAGGCTGTTCCAGGCATCGAGGTCTGTGAAGTATCTCCACCATTCTTTACGCCTGAATGCAGCAGCTTGTGCAGATCTCCAGTGGTGGATTGACTGCATCGAGTCCCATAATGGGATTAGTTATTTCTACCCTGTTTGGGACTCGGATGCGTTTGATGTTTATACAGATTCAAGTGGTTCGGCCCTCGGGGCGTTTTGTGAGCCCGAGTGGTTTTATTTATCTTTTTCAGGTAGATTGGACTTTGCTCGGGAAAAATCCATTAATTGGAAGGAATTCTTGGCTGCATTGTTGGCATTGGCCACGTGGGCCCCGAGGCTCAGGGCCAAGTGTGTCACTTTTCACATTGACAACATGGTAGTTTGCCATATCCTGAACAGCCTTTATTCCCCTGTGTCCGAGCTCATGGCCTTCGTCCGCAGTTGGTGCCAGATTCTAGAGGAATTTAATATTTCAGCTGTCCCCGTTTACATCCCTACACATAAGAATGTCGATGCAGACGATCTCAGTAGGCTGAGATTGGCCCAGTTCAAGGCCAGGAACCCCCAAGCTGACCCCACCATGGTCTGGCCTAATACGGATGTTATCGATACCATTCGCTGAATCTACATAATATTATGCCTTTTATTATTTTATTACATATTTTTTACATATTCCTTTTCTCCCTTTTGTTGTAGGATTGGATCATAGAGCGGCGGACTTAGTCCAAGAGGGATGGGCCCCCCGGAGCAAGGCGGGATACGCCACTGCTGTACGCCGCTACTTGAACTTCGCCCAATCTTATTCCATGCAGCCACTCCCCCTATCGGAAACCAAATTACTTCGATTCATTGCTTACTTGGATATAGATTCCCTGTCCCATAGGACTGTATCTACTTACCTGTCAGGATTGAGGGCTTGGGTGATTGCCATTGGTCTCCAACCCCCTGTGATTTGGTCTCCTAGGGTAAAGTTAGCTGTCCGGTCTCTGGTTAGGAATCGACCACCCCCTTCCCAAGCTGCCCCCATATCGTTCCCTCTGTTATGTTCGATGTTGCGTCGTTTGACGGGCTCACCTGATGCCCTTGTGCTTGCCTCGGCTATGGCCCTCCAGTATTTTGGATGCTTGAGGGCATCAGAATTGTGTGTAGATCCACTTCTGGGTAAGGGTCCTGCTAGGTCCTCGGTCTCCTTTTCCTCCTTTAAAGGCCGGCCTCTAATGAGGTATGCCGTGGCGTCCTCGAAAACCCAACCACATGGATTTGTGGTCTGTCTTGGGTGTTCCGGTAAGGAAGTCTGTGCTGTGTGTCTCATCTACTTACTTGTTCATTCATCCTCATCTCATTCTCATTTGTTCACCTTGGCTTCAGGGCAACCATTGACGTATCCGGTTTATAACTCGGCCATTAAGGCCTTGATTAAAGATATGGGCATGGACCCACTTCTTTATTCTTCCCACTCCCTCAGGGCGGGGGCGGCCACCCAGGCGGCAACCACAGGTATGCCTGCTCATGACATACAACGCCTTGGAAGGTGGCGCTCCTCAGCGTATACCTTGTATATGCGACCTGTTCCGGAATCTTTTGCCCTGTTGGCCCCCCAGCTCACTTGAGCTCCCCCCCCCCTTCGGTGACCTGGAAGTGTATCCATCCTTATTTATTTGACTTTCTTTCTTTTCTTCCTTTCTTTCTTCTTCCTTTGTTCTAACTATTGTTCGTTTATTTTACAGAGTGTTTTTCTAAGTTTTTTCCTTTAAGGGTTTTTCACTTCACTTAGGGTTTCTCACTCACGGCTGCTCTTGGGCTGGGGTGGTTGGTCTGCCTGCGAGCAGCCACCTGGTGGTTTATCTATGTTTCATGTTCACTACTTTACTGTCTGTGTGTCTAATGTCTATGGTCTGTGTATGAGTGTGTTGTGTGTACTCCTGTTTCTGCTGACTAATAAATCGGCACTACGGCCAACTTACATTACTTTCCTTGTCAAGTTGTTTGTCCCGGCGTTCCTCAATGATAGCTTAGTGTGGGCACTAGGGTACATTGAGGGAGGTGGACATTAACACAGGTTGTCTGTCTTAGGGCCGGCCGGTCTGTTGTCGCGTAACTGTCTGTCTTCCATGTATTGTTTAGGTGTCGGGTATGATCACAGGTGAGCGTCCTTTCCCGCCACCGAGCCGGCACGTGATTGGTTGAGATTCCTAACCGTCACAAACAACGGCTAGTATATAAGCCGCTTCCAACATTATTCCACGTCGCACTTCTAAAAATTCCCACCCACCCTCGCCAAAACCTGGTTATAGGTAGTTGTTACTTGTAAAAAATAAAATTTTTCTTTTCCATTTATTTTTAATTCGTAAAATTTCACTTATCTAAAACCCCATATTGGGGCGTTTTATAATTTATGAATTTTTTTCTCTCTAACTTAGTACATAGGGAGTATTTCCCTATAGTCCAGGGTTCAGGTAAAATTTAACTAAAAAATTTTTATAAAAAATTTTTATTTATTTTATTTTTTTATTATTATCATAAAAAATTTAATATTTATTATTATCATAAAATTATCATAGCTGTTCCTTGGTTGACTTATTTGTACCTGCTTATTAATATATTTGCTTATTAATATATTTGCCTTGTGCCTCCTAATTTATTAGCCCGAGTTTATTTATTATATATTCGATACCATATCCTGTCACTTGGGGTATCATAACTGATTTGGTCTGCCTGCGAGCAGCCACCTGGTGGTTTATCTATGTTTCATGTTCACTACTTTACTGTCTGTGTGTCTAATGTCTATGGTCTGTGTATGAGTGTGTTGTGTGTACTCCTGTTTCTGCTGACGAATAAATCGGCACTGCGGCCAACTTACATTACTTTCCTTGTCAAGTTGTTTGTCCCGGCTTTCCTCAAACCACACTACTAGGACAGAACTATGGAGAAGAAATAGGTCAACATCCAGGAATGAGGCGTAACCCCTGTCTTGTATCAGAACTAATACAAAAAGTTATATTTCAGAATCTCAGAGAGTTTTTATTAATCTAATGGATGAATAGTCTTCTTTCCCCTTTGAAGTTTCAACTCAATTACTTTAAGAGATTCTGGTGATTAAATAATTATATCTCACTAACCCTAAAAGCTAATAAGTTTGGATGATGTGATGTATGAGCTGGTGAAAACATGCAAATAAAAAACCTTCAAAGCATTTATAAATATTTGTTACAGCTGCTTTGTCCAAAACTCTGGGAAGTGCTCATTGACAGTAATGAATATTTTATTTTCAGTTTACTGCAACTGAAAAAGTTGTTCAGATCATCAATCAAATATTTTTGTTAAGAATACATTACTTTTTTTCCTATTTGTGTTTTGTATGAAATTGAGTAGCTTTTGTATCAATTGAAACCTAAGTCAAAATACAAAATTACTTAGCCGTCGCCATAATTTGCTTATGTTGTCATGAGCTCATTCTCTCTTACAGAGATTAATCTGACAGTTGCTGTCTGACTTATGAACTGCAGAGATCCCCCGTGGCCTAATTGGTAAGTGCGCTTGTTAGCTGGCTTTGATGGCGTGGGTTCAAATCTCACCCCGGGAACTCACTTTAGTCCGAGCCCATGGGACATTAAATGGAGGCGGGTTGTATCCAGTGTTCTATGCTGGGGCAACTGAAAGACCCTGGGTATCCCTGAATTAATAGGGTATGTGCCAGACTCACAGTCTTCTCATCTCATCATCATACGGTGATCGCCTGCTTCGATATAGCCCACTAAGGTGCTTCATAGGCGTAAAACACAAACAAACAAACAAACAACTTATGAACTGCATCTATACAACTTTCCAGAAAAATGTGGTTCACAAATTCCAAGTTGAAGACAACTTCTGGAATTATCTCATGTTCCGTTTCTGTAATTTCCTGAGTGTAAATAATCCAGTTGTCTTGTAAATAATATAATCAATAAGTTCTGTATGACAAACACTACATCTGGCAAATTTATTCCAGTCACAGACAGTAAATTGGATTCCAGTGTTTTGAATTCAACTAATTGAAACAGTCATTGTCATCTTCCAGTGTCTAGACAGGAAACATGTTGAAATAAATTAAATCGTAGCTGAAATTCAGGTTCAGAATGCACTTTTTGAAAGGACTAGTGTGTATAATAGGTTTTGGTTGGAGCCTCATTTGACTGTCCCAAAATAATTTCGTATAAATCTCTCAATAAAAGCTTCTGGCTTGGTAGCTATCAGTCATTTCCTGTAGTCAGTGTCAACTTCATACCTCAAGCTCCTGATGGTACTAAATCCAGGTCATTACATGTGTTATTTCTCCCTTGTATGCCTTCAATTCTCCATACCATGCAAGAAAGATGTTTTCTATGGGATTCCTCATATCATATGATGTAAATAAGATGCCTCAGCTGATACTTTAGTTTTCATGATTTCCTATAAATGGTATTTCTGTCAACATATGGCACAGTAATGCACTTTGGAGACCCCTCAAGCAAAACTTCTATCATGAAACTGCATCATAAGGATATCAGACGATTCAGGTTGAAATTGCATTATTTCTATATTATAAATTGCTGGTGGCAGGCAAAATTACATTTTATACATGCATCAACATGTCATCTTTCTTACAGGGCCATTCGTGTTATAAGACTGCCTCTTCCATGCCAATGAGTCATTCCCAGACGGGTTTTTGTCTCTGATGGGTTTGGCCTCTCCCGACATTTGAGGGTGCAAAATGCCCAAAACATAGTGTAGTACTAATGCAGGAATAAGGTGGTCGTATGAGGCATATCTTATAAGTTATAATAGAATGCATCATAATGCATATCAACACTCTGAGATAACGATAAAGAAAGAAGCATTCTAGAGTGGATGTGTTTGACTGTTTAAAACTTCTTAAATGTACTCTCACATGGTGTTTGAGAATTTTCCTTTGGGTCAAAGAAAAAAGTAACAATGATTTGACGAAATAACTTCCATGAAAACTCAAGAAAACATTAATAAATTCCATGCAGCATAACTAAAATTACAGCAACGTTAACGAATAGATCAAGCGAATCAGTCGAACAACTTCAGAGACTTTTCAGTTAAGTAATATTTAGTCTCGAGTACTGTCTTTCCAATGGTAAGAGAAAGGTTTGATTAAACAAGTTCCCAAATCGCTGTCACTGCAGCAAGTTTTTATTTAGCCAAATAAGAAAATGGTCAAATGCCAAAGTCTGAGTTCTTACTGGAATTCTCAGAGCTTTACAGAAAGCCGTTTACATGCAAACGGTGTTGAGTTGGTCATAAAAACCACAATCATGAGCCATCTCTTTATCCTGTGGTGTCCCATGGCAGTTGTAAGAGTCAAAAAACAGGATCACACTTACAATTGTATCAATCTTGGTTACTCATTGTATTGTAGAATGGATTCCTGCTGAATCCCATAGCTCCAGTCAGGGTCAAATACTGGATTACATGTACACTAAATGTGGATTCACAAACTTCACCTCATTGCATGATTTTAAGTAGGACAAACTGCACATATATAATTACATTTACAAGTAGACCTGACAATCTTTCCAATTATCATTGTTCGCAGGATTTTCAACATTTTCAGATCATTTTTAACAAATTAAACATTTTGTTGCATGGTCATAGAACACCGGCTCGCAAGCTTATGGGACACAATGAGACACTGGCCTGCTTTGACCAGGCACAACCCAACAAGCATTCTAATATTTAAAGATAACATTTATGAATGTTAATCTAATTCTAAACATTTCTAAAAGCTGATTAAACAGATATTTTGGTGCTTCTGGGAATAAAACTCGAAACCTACAACTTAGCTTTAGCTTGATAGCTCTAGCCTGAGTCGTGCTGAGCTTGTTTGAGTCTGCTTATTTCCCAAAACTACTGGAGAGTCTGCTAAAATTTATCATCTGCCATGTGGGACTAAGCTGGTTTTACTATCAACATTCTGTAATACTTAGGTGTTGCAACTAAAAGGAGTGTCTTACTCTGCCCCGGTCTCCCCAACATATCTTGTTGCAAGAGTTCATTCTCATATCTTGTTGCATGAGTTCATTCACATTGGAAAGGTGAATGACCTCTGTTAATGATGAGTAGACAAGAATGGTGACATTTAGCCTTCAGGCTGACGGATGGCAGCATTGATGGATTTGGCCAAATGTTTTACCTTTTTACACCATGACATGTCACCTCATTATCATGTGTTTGGCGTCATAGCATGTTTTTGCGAACTTTGAGATTTCAACTCTTACATGTACCAGTCGAGCTTGGTTTCAAGGAAGTTTTAAATTGGATATGCAGCGGTCTGTCTGCGTGTTATTTGTTTTCCCTGTGATGCCCACCTTCTTAATGTCTGGTCTACTTGGTATTTTAATTTTTTAATCAAAGGACAATTATTGCAAATTTCAGATATCTTAACAGTAATTTACTTTGTCTGCAAGTGTGAATTTTGCTTGGTAGCAATTGGAACTTTGTCAGTCTGGAGACTTGTTGGAGACCTGTAATCAGATAGTTTCCTTCATATCATTTGCCTTATCTCTGATGTTGATTTTACTTTAATGATGTAAAGCCCTCAAGCATATCATATACATTTCACGGCTACTTGTGACATTCTAAATAAGTGGTGTCATTTGTATGTAAAATCTCCCAAAACATTTAGATTTTAAGGTTTTATCACCATATAAAAGACAACTCACTATCAGCTCCAAACATATTGAAGGCTTGCCTTTGCCATGGAAATCACATTTCATACATCTTTCAACCATTGCGCCTCTGTATGTATGTTATTTCTGCAGCCCAGGTTACGTTTTTTTAGCCTGAAAGTTTCTAAAGCTACTTCAAGAGTCGAGGACGTGTTTTTCTTTTGTCAAATATCAGTCAGTCTTTCAGAAGGAAGACAGTGGGAATCTATAGGAGTAAAAAAAAAGTGAAGCTTTTGCACATACAGCTTTACATCTCGGCCCATTTATACAACATATTGTACATCTGTCAAATGCAACAAATGAAATCACTCACTTTGTCAGCAGACAGGCAATGGGGACCACCAAACGTGAAAACTGTTTCTCTTAAAAGGTTGTACATGTTTAGGCCCCATTTAACCTCATAATTCCCGCAACTCCCATAATTCCTGTAATTCCTAATAATTCCCAAATAACTCCCTGCAATTCCCAGTAATTCCCACAACTCTCCGCAAGTGCTGCAAATTCTTGGAATTCTCCACAAATCCTTTCAAATGCTCAGAATTCTTACCGGTCCCACTAACTCCCTCAACTCCCCGGAAGTGCAACCAATCTCCACAATTCTCAACAAATCCTGCTTAATGTCACAAGTCCCTGCAAATGCTACTAATTCCTACAATTCCAACACAGGTCCAAGCGATCTCTGTAACTCCAAGCTAATCAAGCTAATATGCCTTATTTCTACAACTCCCACTAATTCCTACTAATTCCCATAAATTCCCACCAATTCCCACTAATTCCCACTAACTCTTTTCCAACATATCAATATAGCACAATATGACAATGAATGATGTCATTTCACGCTTTGCCCTAGTGTGTATTTCACAAATATATTACCACTTCCCTGAATTCAGGTACAGTAAGCGTCATAATTTTAACCATCAATTAAGGCTATTATAACTTGTAGAAGTTCTTTATGGATATAAATGCCTATATATGGTAGTCCATATTGAACACTAAATATGGTTTCGACTGATGAAAGTGGCATCTTGTGAGCTAATTTTTTTTTGGATATTGAAATTTGTGAAGCATTTCTAAACTTCTAAGAATTTACATATGCCAACTCTGTTTTTACATCTAGGTCTGCACAATTATGCCAATTCTCAATAGTTTATTTCAAAGACAAGCCCCCATTGATCATTCCAACTAATGACTAGTATTTCAACTTTGCATCAAAGCAAAAGAAAGTAATCATGAAAAACGCAGACAGACACATTAATTTTGTTTATTAAACGTTAGAATTATAGCATTTACTGTTTCTGGAAGACTTGCATACAACAAACAAAAAGCAATCATGCTGACAATTAACTGCAGTTTATTTAGTGATTTACATTACACATTTAATAACATAATCATGATTTTTTCGATTTCTTTGGTATGATCTTCCTGTGATCTCGACCTGGACAGCAAAATTTCTTCAGCAATGCCTCAATCTGCTGTCACCTTGTTCCTGCAATGCAATACAATTCAATTAGTTTCACAGATAGCTATCATACTGTGTCTTGCAAACTGGCGACACCGAAGTGTTGTTTAAAACACACTCACCAACAAACAGAATGCAGGACACAATTTTTATTATAATTTCCATAATTATTCAAGTTTGACCAATTCCTGTTAACTTTTTACGTTGTTCAACACAATTGGGCTTTACCACATAAACCTACATTTCACATTAAAAAGCAGAGCATCAATTCAAAGAGAGTTTCAAAGAAGAAAAAACTAACTTTCCTGCTTTATTTCTAAAACCTGCAGAACACTTTCCAGATGTGTTTTCGAAAACACAACCGTAGAAATTATTAATTTTACTGTCATTCGAATAGAGATCTTTAAATTAATGGTGGAGGCAGAGACTCTCAGAAGTGTCAATAATTTTTTTATTACAATATCAAAAAACACTAGTTTTGGTGTTAACTTAGTAAAAAATTATGAAAATAAAATTTTTTTTTATGCAGAAAATTTAATACCTGCATGGTTTCATGTCTTTTGAACCACATTCTGAAGCTAGTAAAAGACTGGATGTATGAAGACGATCCTCCTTTTCCTGTGCGAGACCTGAAATTATTTTGAACAAATTGTTAAGCAAATATATGCCAAGCATTGATCCTTTTGCACCCATAACAACAATTCAAGTGGTAAAACAATTTTCAAAAGCATAGAAACATTTGGTATCAATTCTAAGCTCATCTGTGATTTTCTATATCTTTTGAAAGTGTAAAATTGATACCCCTGTGAGTTGTGGGCAGCGATACATGTAGGCCTATATGATTTTTTTAGACTTTTGATCAGGACAGATTTTCACTTTTTTCTCAGGAATGGTGACACATGCTTTGGTGTACAATTAAAGATTTATTTGTGAACAATCACTGAACATCGTATTACAAGCTTTCTAGTCATAACTTGTGTTATACAACAGATGAAACAAAGGTATTGCCCTCCAAAGAAACTCCTTTGGAATAATTTCAATGGATTCTCAAGATCAAAATCCCAGATGGGTGCAATTCAGATTAGATTTTTATATTGGTGTCCCTTTTGATCATTCTTAAATGAGGTTAATGTGCAACATATAGAGGACTCCGCTAGATCTGCCATTTCATTAATCAACCATTGTGGGCAACCATTGCTCTTAAAGGGCATGCAATATCTATCAGACTCAGACAGACAGACTCCGACAATATTTTATTAGACTCAATAATGAGCTATAGAGCCAGGAGACCCCTCAAAGGCTAAAAAAAAAACGATACGAATTGGCCACCTTTCTATAGATACGGATAATTCATGTTGTATATAAGTCAATCAAATTACCAATATTAATTAAATGCATATAAATTATAATAAAACAGCAAAGAAAAAGGGAGAGAAAAAATAAGAAGAAAAAAAATAACCAAAAAATATCATTGGCTATTGAAATATTATGTTGACTGGCAAAGTCGTAGTGTGACCAGAGGAGGAGGTGCATGTGATGCAGCGTGAAACAAAGTATCATTTTAAAATACTACAAATAACAATAAGTGATTGTTAACTATATAATCATGTGATAACTTATAACTTATATATCTCTATACTATTAAAATGATGGCATCCAGGATTTATCTCAAGTTCAGGCCTGTGCAGAGGGGGGGGGGGGACAGGGAGGCCAAATGGCAGGGGCCCCCAAATTTCAGGGACCTACTTCCAAAGTAAGTTAGAGCATGCGTCACAAAAATGAAAATATACTCGATTTGTTCAGGGTTAGACTTGTGCCATTTTGGGTTCCTTGGCAAAATCGTTGGGAGGGCCCTCACTGTCAGCAATACATTCCGAAAAACCCATCCTAAAGTCATGGAAAGGATTGCCACAATTAACATGAACTGGTTGCCATCCCCTTTCCCATCACATGGCGGGGTTAATATATACAATGAATGAAAAACCCATACTAAAGTTGTCGAAAGGATTGCCACTATTACCATGAACTGGTTGCCAACCCCTGTCCCATCACATGGCGGGGTTAAAATGTGCAAATAATTAAAAACCAATCTTGAGGTCATGAAAGGATTGCCAAAATTACCATGAACTTGTGGCCATTACCAATCCCACCATATGGTGTGGCTAAAATGTTCAAATTATTGAAAACCCATCCTGAAGTCATGGAAAGGATGGTCACAATTACCATAAACTGGTGGCCATCCCCAGTTCCATCACATGGTGGAACTAAAATGTGCCAAATAACCACAAACCTATTCTGAAGTCATAGAAATGATTGCTACAAATATCATGAACTGGTGGTCATCCCGAGTCCCATAACATGGCAATACAAAAAATGTGCAATTAATGAAAAGCCATCCTAAAGTCATGGAAAGGACTGCCACAATAACTATGAACTGGTTGCCAACCCCAG
Organism: Platynereis dumerilii; assembly: GCA_026936325.1. Lineage (NCBI taxonomy): Eukaryota > Metazoa > Annelida > Polychaeta > Phyllodocida > Nereididae > Platynereis > Platynereis dumerilii. The sequence continues at coordinate 20,075,648 of JAPTHN010000004.1, forward strand.
TCCTAGCACATAGCGTGTCTGAAATACGTAAATAATGAAAAACCTATCCTAAAGTCATTGGAAGGATTGCCACAAGTGCCATGAACTGGTTACCATCCCCAGTCCCATTACATGGCAGGACTGAAATATGCATTGTTGTGCAATTTATGAAAAACCTGTCCTGAAGTTATGGAAAGGACTGCCATAATTACCATGAACTTGTAGCCATCCTCAGTCCCATCACATGGAAGGGCTAAAATGTGCAAATAATGAAAAACCTGCCCTGAAGTTGTGAAAGGATTGCCATGATTACCAGTAGGCCCTACATAACATGACTTTGGTCCATAATAACATCTACTGAATCTACAGGAATACGGGACTAGAGTTACAATAATATAAAGGACTATACCTTATCAGCCTAACTATTAGTATGAAGGCATGAGATCCAGGGTCTCTGAATTCTCCCATGACCACTATACATCGGATTTGAGCAATTGTCATGTTAAAGAATTCGTACACAGAGACAGCCTAGTCATAAATTTAAACAGTATCTATTATATGTCGCAATAAACCATCAAAGGTGTAAACATTGTTTGTGACACATAGCGGACTGGCACTATGATGCCCAGGAACACCTAACAATAATCTCAGAGCATCATTATACGCCACTTTGACCTTTCTGTAGGCACAATGTCTAAAGTTCCGCCACAGTGATGGAGTATATACGGAATAACAAAAGGTTTTGAACAATAATAGTTTTACAAGCTTCGTGGACATGTGAAATCGATGTTTTAATAAGTTACACTGAGCATACAACATACGACACTGATATAGCTGGTTAGGTCACTATCATCTCTCTGATCATTGCTTATCCAATGTCCTAGATACTTAAACTGATGGACCACAGGGATACCATTACCATATAAGTTAAATACAATTTCTCTTCCAACAGATCGCTGAAGGAACTGGTTTTTGAAAACCAAAATAGCACTCTTTCTAGAATTAGATATAATATCATGGGTACAACCATAGTCTTCACAAATCTTTATGAGATCATGTAAGCCACCTTCACAAGGTGAACATGATTAATGATAATTGGGAGAGAGCCAGCTCTCTCCCTCTGGGATCGGTATGATTGTCAGAAATTTTTGGATCGCTTGTCAGAGACAAGGGAACACTTTCCAAAGTGTTTTTTTGATTCAATGGACTAATATGATGCATAAAAGAGGCGTGGTAATGACTTTTTGCTTCTTGTGATTCTGGTTTATTTAATATTAAGGTTTTAGTTTTCAACCAAATGGGTGCTTATTTAAGCGGGAGCAGCCAGTAATTCATATTGACTTGGAAAATTAAAGTTTTAAAACTTGTTTATTACATGTTAAATTGATTTTGTTATGTCTTTAAGGTTGTACCTGACAAAGTTAAGTGGTAATTTGGTAAATATTTCGAGGAAAAGGACAAATTCCAGTGTTTTATCAACATTCATAAATTCAGTTACATTCACTGACTGCTCCCTCAGTGTTACACACAGACTCAGCCATGGTGTAAATGTAAAAGGGATTCTGATTGGTCAAGATCCTAGGTTCATGCTACCTGGTTCATGATTGGCTCATGTCTTTCTGATAGCTTTTTGGACACTTCTGTTAGGGCTAAAATTAAAATTTTAGGCTCTTTAGAATCCTCAATTCATAGACTATATTATTTCGTTTTGTCACGGAGATATATTTATTCATTGCTGAGAATTCGTTGAAAATGCATATATCAGCCATGGTGTAAATGTAAAAGGGATTCTGATTGGTCAAGATCCTAAGTTCATGCTACCTGGTCCATGATTGGCTCATGTCTTTCCAATAGTTTTTCGGACACTTCTGTTAGGGCTAAAATTAAAATTTTAGGCTCTTTAGAATTCCCATATCTTAGACTGTATTATTTGTTTTTTCATGGAGATATATTTATTCATTGCTGAGAATTCGTTGAAAATGCATAGGCCTATACTTTTTTTGTGCATTGTTGATGCTAAATGATGTTAAATAGCACATTTTTACAATAAGAGGATTTGTTATTCTTCTTTATTAAGTACAATAACACTAATTCAGTTTCATTCTATCTTTGTGATAAAATACACATTTTTTTATTGTCAAGACAATTGATCTCTTCAAAAGCCATGAATTGGAAGTGTATTTTCAATTGCATTTGATCCAAGCCAAAGAATGGCACTCTCTGTAATCCAATTGATTACAAGACCCTCTTCTGATTGCCAGATTTGAATATAATTGCACTTTAAGTCATGTCTTTTGAATAACTGCCCTTTCATTCGTTGATCACAGTATATTTGCTGCAAGGTGTGACAGTTTTTTTAGACTTTTAGTCTGAATATTACGAGGGGCGTTCAGAAAGTTCGAGGCTTTTTTTTATATGGACACTCATTTTCATTCTAGAACTATGAATTTTTCACAGGATAAAATTCAGCATATTTGGAATGGATTTCTAAAATTTTGCACAATTTAGACACTTTAAAGTCAATCTGTGGTTGCCATGGAAACTGAAAGTTCAGCCAGTCGGGGCAGGTACAGCATAACCATCATAAAATGGCTCGTCAGTTTGGATCGACACTTATCTATCGATCTGTAGTGATCCATGGCGATCTCGGTTGATATGGAGTGATCGATCTGGAGTGATCTGATGTGATCTGTATCTATTAATCAAAATTAATATTAATAAATTTACTTTTCTGTTCCAAATAACTTCTGGATATGTTTCCTTAATCATTATGTTCAATTGTTACATGGATTTTATCTGTTCTTTGACTTATAATCCTAAATAATTGACATGATTGATTTTCACTAAAAGTGGATTAGTAGATCACTACAGATAGAGTTATATCATCTCAGATCACTACGGATCACTCTTTATCCGGACCGCTCTGGATCACTACGGATCACTGTGTTGAGCCATTTTAAGATGGTTGTACTGTAATACTGAAACCAAGAAAGTCAACAAATTGTGACTGTGAGAGACTGCTCTCTATCACTTGTATTAGTGAGATTGACAATATTTGACACAAGTAATATGATATTGGCTTCTAAATATACTATCAAGCACATCAAATTTTTTTGTTCTTACACTGAACCCATGTAGGAAAGCATTAATGCATGCCTGATTTGGCAAGGGAAATTCAGGTGGCAAGGGTGTGTTTGCCTGACTACATAAGGACTTGTGAACGCATGGATTCACTGGTATGAACTAAAGACCCAAATGGACAGCATTATCCATCCCAGCTATTCCTATGACATGTTGCTTTACATAAGTCCTGGTTTTCCCTTACTTTAGTCCATGGGGGCTAAAGTTTCAGGCACTGGAGAAGAAAAGGCTTGGGATGACTGAAATTCTTTCACAGAACGTTGTCTGGAGGACATCAAGGAACATTTACTTCAATGGATCAGGTGTCTGAATTAATGCCTGTGGTGAGCTTGTGAATATTTTTAAAGGCTAATATTAGATTTCTTGTGTCAAATATTGTCAAACTCACTAATTCAAGTGATAGAGAGAGGTCTCTCACAGCCAAAATTCATTGGTTTTCTTGATCTCAGTATTACCTGCCCCGACTAGCTGAACTTTCAGTTTCCATGGCAACCACAGGATGACTTTAAAATGTCTGAATTGTCCAAAATTTTGGAAATCCATTCCAAATATGCTTAATTTTATCCTGTGAAAAATTCAAAGTTCTAGATAGAAAATAAGTGTCCATATAAAAAAAAGCCTCGAACTTTCTGAACGCCCCTCGTAATATTTAAAGATGATCCTCTCCTATTGGTTGAAACTCAATCTGTTCCTATTGGCTGTTGGAAGTACCTGAACTAATAGACTAATTTCAGGGACGGTTCTCTCAGTAAACACTAGGGGAAAAGTGGTGCTTGGTGTCGGTACACTTAAAATTTCATTGGCTGATAGATTTCCCGCCCTTGCCTATGATTGGTCCACCCAAGGTGTCTCCAAGCTGGAGTATTTTTAATGCCTTTTAATATATATATATATATACCATTTATTCATGCTTATCACACCATTTTACGTATTTTGAAAATAATACAATCAATAAATGTAATTAAATTAATAATTATATTCGGGAACCAAATGTCAATTTAAGGATAAATAGAGGATGCAGTCCTTCATCTCCTGTGAGGTCCAATTGTTCAGTTTTGAAACCCTCTGCACCGCAAGTGAAAGTTCCCTTATGGCAGTTGCTGAGCCTTCCAAGCCTGAGTCCAAAATTAATTATAGCATTGTTTGTCCCCATGCCAATTCAGATTACGTGCTTTAATGCTGCCTTTGGATGAGCTCAAAACCTTAATAATTGCTGCAACTCTCCTGTTGTTCCCTGAGATCATAGTATTATACAACCTCAAGAAACGTGAACGCAGGGCACTTTCCATGGGTATTGTTTCATGTAACTTTGAGCATTGTTGAGGCTTTATAACTTCCTAATTCTTTCAGATTAAATTTTGGAAGTAGTGTTTTTAGGTTTAATGGGCATACATCTTCCATGTGTGGAAAGCAAATTAAGAATCATGTAATTACCTAGAAGTTATTTGGGGCAAATGTTCAGCACATTCAGTGAAATAGGTCTATTGGCCAATAAAAAAAAGAATATGTTGTCTCTGTCACACATAACTACATTCAACTTTCAGACTATATATACCAAACAATTTTTAAAAAGTGGATTATTATTACTTTTAAATAAGTAATATTAAAGCCTATTTCTGAACTTTAGTAAGCAAGTTGATAAACAGGCATTCCAAGTATACTAAGTATGTGGACCAAAAAAACGGTGTGGAAATAGGCAAGCCTATTCATGGCGCTTTAGTCAGTGCTAGTGGAGTGCCATTGCTTAAAAAATATAGGCCTATATTGTCTTCAATCTGTCTGGTCCGCATTAATCTGGGTCTGCAGCTACTTGGTCCGCATCCTTTACTCCTAAGTGTTGTACCAGAGTGACAGACTGTAGCTTCCCTGGAAGATGCCTGCAGATTTGCAGTATTTAAACCAATTCAAGCCATTTGAAACACAAAAACTTATCAGGAAAAATCTGTATTTTGTCTACAGGTTTGGCAATAGGCTCAAATTAAAGCTTATTTCAAGTAGAAGAAATCAAGAGTCCAATTTAAAATCCAATGTCGGATTTTTACAACTGCTTGCAGCCTGTATTGCAGGAGGAATTTTCAGTCAGCCTCCGACCATATAGGAAGTCGCACTATTTCACCTATCACCTTGAAACTTAGCATACAGTCTCAATATAATTTTATCTTGCTGCCATCAACTTTTGGTAAACTTCTGTGACATTAAAATTTTTATTTACGAAACTAAAATGTTCATTTTTTTGCGCGAATTTCAAATGACTATGCAGCTCCATGAAACCAGCACCAACAGCAGCAGTCAGATTCAATAGAAAGAATGAAGGAAGGGATGACAGAAGGATCGTATGAAGGAAGGCAGGAAGGAATGAACGAAGGGATGAAGGAACGAATGAAGGAACGAAAAAAGAAAGGAAAGTAGGAAGGAAAAAAGGGAGGGGAGGGAGGGAGGATAAACATGTGGATAGATAAGTAGATAGATAGATAGATAGATAGATAGATAGATAGATAGATAGATAGATAGATAGATAGATAGATAGATAGATAGATAGATAGATAGATACTAAGTCCATCTACAAGCAGCTGTTAAAGTGCTTGCACGTTATTTCAAAGTTATCTTAATTATTTTCAGACCTATAAATGGCATAAAGACGATCTGTATTGTGATCCATGAAATGTGAAAGAAACACAGCACTAGGATGACATAAATTTTATTGCCTGCCTCGAGTCTGTAACTCAATCTATATTGCAAAACAAGGCACTGAGTTTCCCACCGACTTGTCCTGCGAATCTGAAGGACTTGTTTAAGATCTCACAAATCTACGAGATTGCTGTACTTCAGCTGAAATCCTGCAGATCTAAAGGAATGTTGGATTTCACTGTTTTCCCAATCATGCATTGACAGCAGAATTTCTTGTTTTCCTCGAGATCTGCGTGAGTCTCGCTGCGACACTCTCTCGAGTCTTTTACATCGATATCTACCTGCGTGCGGCGAACTCCCGTACGTTCCGCTTGCGACGCGAATTCTAGTTTTACCTGCAAACAACCAGTATAACAATCATTTAAACATACAGATAAGTCTTTCATGAAAATATTAAACAGGAATGGGGATAGAATTCCAACCTGTCTAGCACCATTTGTTGTGCCAAATGAGTCTGACAGTACACCTGACCAGCGAACACACATTCTTTGGTTAGAGTACCAGAAATCTAGTAATCTTACAATGTATGGTGGTTTCCCACGGTGTAGTAACTTCGAAAACAACAGACTGTGGTTTACACGATCAAAAACTTTAGAGGCATCTAAAAAACAACTGTTGGTCACTCCAGTCCAATCACATGACGGGACTAAAATATGCAAATGATGAAAAAGCTATTCTGAATTCATAGAAAAGATTGACACAATCGCCATGAACTGGTTGCCATCCCCTGTCCCATCACATGGGGGGCTAAAATGTTCTATTAATGAAAAAAACATCCTAAAGTCATAGAAAGGATTGCAACAATTACCATGAACTGGTGTCCATCCCCAGTTCCATCACATGGAGAGACTGAAATGTGGAAATAATGTAAAACACATCCTAAAGTCATGAAAATATTGCCACAATTATCGTGAACTGGTGGCCATCCCCTGTCCCAGCATATGGTGGGGCTAAAATGTACAATTAATGAATAACGCATCCTAAAGTCATAAAAAGGATTGCCACAATTTTAAGAACTGGTTGCCAACTCCAGTCCCACCACATGGTGGGACTAAATTATGCAATTAATACAAAAACACCTGTTGAAGTCATGAAAAGGATTGTCACAATTACCGTGAACTGGTTGCCAACTGCGGTCCCACCAATTGGTGGGACTAAAATATGCAATTAATGCAAAAACACCTGTTGAAGTCATGAAAAGGATTGCCACAATTACCATGAACTGGTTGCCAACTGCAGTCCCACCACATGGCGGGACTAAAATATGCAATTAATGCAAAAACACCTGTTGAAGTCATGAAAAGGACTGCCACAATTGCCATGAACTGGTTGCCAACTGCAGTCCCATCACATGGCGGGACTAAACTATGCAATTAATGCAAAAACACCTGGGGAAGTCATGAAAAGGATTGCCACAATTACCATGAACTGGTTGCCAACTGAAGTCCCAGCACATGACGGGACTAAAATATGCAATTAATGCAAAAACACCTGTGGAAGTCATGAAAAGGATTGCCACAATTGCCATGAACTGGTTGACAACTGCAGTCCCACCAGATGACGGGACTAAATATGCAATTAATGCAAAAACACCTGTGGAAGTCATGAAAAGGATTGCCACAATTACCATGAACTGGTTGCCAACTGAAGTCCCAGCACATGGCAGCACTAAAATATGCAATTAATGCAAAAGTACCTGTTCGGAAGTCATGAAGAGGATTGCCACAATTGCCATGAACTGGTTGCCAACTCCAGTCCCACCACATGGCGGGACTAAATTATGCAATTAATGCAAAAACACCTATTGAAGTCATGAAAAGGATTGCCACAATTGCCAACTGGTTGCCAACTGAAGTCCCAGCACATGACGGGACTAAAATATGCAATTAATGCAAAAACACCTGTGGAAGTAATGAAAAGGATTGCCACAATTGCCATGAACTGGTTGCCAACTGCAGTCCCACCAGATGACGGGACTAAATATGCAATTAATGCAAAAACACCTGTTGAAGTCATGAAGAGGATTGCCACAATTGCCAACTGGTTGCCAACTGAAGTCCCACCACATGACGGGACTAAAATATGCAATTAAGGCAAAAATACCTGTGGAAGTCATGAAAAGGATTGCCACAATTGCCATGAACTGGTTGCCAACTGCAGTCCCACCACATGATGGGACTCAAAAAAAAATGCAATTAATGCAAAAACACCTGTTGAAGTCATGAAAAGGATTGCCACAATTGCCATGAACTGGTTGCCAACTGCAGTCCCTCCACATAACGGGGCTAAAATATGCAATTAATTTAAAAAACACCTGTTGAACTCATGAAAAGGATTGCCACAATCACCATGAACTGGTTGCCAAATGCAGTCCCACCACATGACGGCACTAAAATATGCAATTAATGCAAAAGTACCTGTTCGGAAGTCATGAAGAGGATTGCCACAATTACCATGAACTGGTTGCCAACTGCAGTCCCACCACATGATGGGACTAAAATATGCAATTAATGCAAAAACACCTGTTGAAGTCATGAAAAGGATTGCCACAATTGCCATGAACTGGTAGCCAACTGCAGTCCCATCATATGGCGGGACTAAAATATGCAATTAATGCAAAAACACCTGTTGAAGTCATGAAAAGGATTGCCACAATTGCCATGAACTGGTTGCCAACTCCAGTCCCAACACATGGTGGGACTAAAATATGCAATTAATGCAAAAACACCTGTTGAAGTCATGAAAAGGATTGCCACAATTACCATGAACTGGTTGCCAACTCCAGTCCCACCACATGGCGGGACTAAAATATGCAATTAATGCAAAAACACCTTTGGAAGTCATGAAAAGGATTGCCACAATTACCATGAACTGGTTGCCAACTGCAGTCCCACCACATGGTGGGACTAAAATATGCAATTAATGCAAAAACACCAGTGGAAGTCATGAAAAGGATTGCCACAATAACCATGAACTGGTTGCCAACTGCAGTCCCACCAGATGACGGGACTCAAATATGCAATTGATGCAAAAACACCTGTGGAAGTCATGAAAAGGATTGCCACAATTGCCATGAACTGGTTGCCAACTGCAGTCCCACCACATGGCGGGACCAAATTATGCAATTAATGCAAAACACCTGTGGAAGTCATGAAAAGGATTGCCACAATTGCCATGAACTGGTTGCCAACTGCAGTCCCATCACATGGCGGGACTAAAATATGCAATTAATGCAAAAATACCTGGGGAAGTCATGAAAAGGATTGCCACAATTACCATGAACTGGTTGCCAACTGAAGTCCCAGCACATGACGGGACTAAATATGCAATTAATGCAAAAACACCTGTGGAAGTCATGAAGAGGATTGCCACAATTGCCATGAACTGGTTGCCAACTGCAGTCCCACCAGATGACGGGACTAAATATGCAATTAATGCAAAAACACCTGTTGAAGTCATGAAGAGGATTGCCACAATTGCCAACTGGTTGCCAACTGAAGTCCCAGCACATGACGGGACTAAAATATGCAATTAATGCAAAAACACCTTTGGAAGTCATGAAAAGGATTGCCACAATTGCCATGAACTGGTTGCCAACTGCAGTACCACCAGATGACGGGACTAAATATGCAATTAATGCAAAAGTACCTGTTCGGAAGTCATGAAGAGGATTGCCACAATTGCCATGAACTGGTTGCCAACTCCAGTCCCACCACATGGCGGGACTAAATTATGCAATTAATGCAAAAACACCTATTGAAGTCATGAAAACGATTGCCACAATTACCATGAACCGGTTGCAAACTCCAGTCCCACCACATGATGGGACTAAAATATGCAATTAATGCAAAAACACCTGTGGAAGTCTTGAAAAGGATTGCCACAATTGCCATGAACTGGTTGCCAACTGCAGTCCCTCCACATGACGGGACTAAAATATGCAATTAATGCAAAAACACCTGTGGAAGTCATGAAAAGGATTGCCACAATTGCCATGAACTGGTTGCCAACTGCAGTCCCACCACATGATGGGACTAAAATATGCAATTAATGCAAAAACACCTATTGAAGTAATGAAAAGGATTGCCACAATTGCCATGAACTGGTTGCCAACTGCAGTCCCATCACATGGCGGGACTAAAATATGCAATTAATGCAAAAACACCTGGGGAAGTCATGAAAAGGATTGCCACAATTACCATGAACTGGTTGCCAACTGAAGTCCCACCACATGACGGGACTAAAATATGCAATTAATGCAAAAACACCTGTGGAAGTCGTGAAAAGGATTGCCACAATTGCCATGAACTGGTTGCCAACTGCAGTCCCACCAGATGACAGCACTAAAATATGCAATTAATGCAAAAACACCTGTTGAAGTCATGAAAAGGATTGCCACAATTGCCATGAACTGGTTGCCAACTGCAGTTCCACCACATGACGGGACTAAAATATGCAATTAATGCAAAAACACCTGTGGAAGTCGTGAAAAGGATTGCCACAATTGCCATGAACTGGTTGCCAACTGCAGTCCCACCAGATGACAGCACTAAAATATGCAATTAATGCAAAAACACCTGTTGAAGTCATGAAAAGGATTGCCACAATTGCCATGAACTGGTTGCCAACTGCAGTTCCACCACATGACGGGACTAAAATATGCAATTAATGCAAAAATACCTGTGGAAGTCATGAAAAGGATTGCCACAATTGCCATGAACTGGTTGCCAACTCCAGTCCCAACACATGGTGGGACTAAAATATGCAATTAATGCAAAAACACCTGTTGAAGTCATGAAAAGGATTGCCACAATTACCATGAACTGGTTGCCAACTCCAGTCCCGCCACATGGCGGGACCAAAATATGCAATTAATGCAAAAACACCTGTGGAAGTCATGAAAAGGATTGCCACAATAACCATGAACTGGTTGCCAACTGCAGTCCCACCACATGACGGGACTCAAATATGCAATTAATGCAAAAGCACCTGTGGAAGTCATGAAAAGGATTGCCACAATTACCATGAACTGGTTGCCAACTGCAGTCCCACCACATGGCGAGACTAAAACATGCAATTAATGCAAAAACACCTGTTGAAGTCATGAAAAGGATTGCCACAATTTTAAGAACTGGTTGCCAACTGCAGTCCTACCACATGGCGGGACTAAATTATGCAATTAATGCGAAACACCTGTGGAAGTCATGAAAAGGATTGCCACAATTACCATGAACTGGTTGCCAACTGCAGTCCCACCACATGACGGGACTAAAATATGCAATTAATGCAAAAACACCTGTGGAAGTCATGAAAAGGATTGCCACAATTACCATGAACTGGTTGCCAACTGCAGTCTCACCACATGGCGGGACTAAAATATGCAATTAATGCAAAAACACCTGTTAAAGTCATGAAAAGGATTGCCATAATAACCAAGAACTGGTTGCCAACTGCAGTCGCACCACATGGCGGGACTAAAATATGCAATTAATGCAAAAACACCTGTTGAGGTCATTAAAGGGATTGCCACAATTACTTAAAACTAGTTGCCAACTCCAGTCCCACCACATGGCGCGACTAAAATGTGCAATTAATGCAAAAGCCCATCCTGAAGTCATGGAAAGCATTGCAAATTACCATGAGCTGGTTGCTAGCCTCGGTCCCATCACATGGTGGTGCTTAAATGTGCAATTAATGAAAAACCCATCCTGAAGTCGGTGAAGAATTGCCACCATTATGATGAACTGGTTGTCATCCCCAGTCCCATCACATGGCGGGACTACAAAACACTTGTAATTAATGCAAAAGCCTATCCTGAAGTCATGGAAGGATTGCCAGAATTGCCATGAACTGGTAGTCATCCCCAGTCCCATCACATCGTGGGGCAAAATGTACAATTAATGAACAAGAATCCAGGGGTTCAAAATGGAGGTGGCGTATTGTCCTAAGTTCACATCAACTTGAAAATGACTAATTCTCTGAGTGCCAAGCTGTAGTAAAAATATTAAGTACTAAATCTCAGAATTTTATAATTCATTTTCAAGCCACAAAATGGCCTTTTGGCGCAGGTGATGGAAAAACTAATAAATTTCGTGAAAGAACTTGGAACACTGCATACAAGACTGTTTTCAGAGTGTTCAACTGGCAATAAAGTTGATACCAGTCAGGGGTGTCAGTTTCATTTTAAAGCGGAGGGGCAAATAGTGGTCACGCCTTCATGGCAGGTGTTAGTGAACAATTATTCTTTTATTTCAATTCAGAAATGTGCAATTTGGCCAAAAAGTGGTGGGGCAAATGCCGACCAGCCTCACCTACACTGATGCCACTGATGCAAAAAAAAGAGTTGCTGAAGAAGATGCATTTGGATGGATGGATGATTGAGGCTTTACGTCCTGTATTTATGCACTTGGTGGGCTAATTAGGACAGGGGGAGGACACGGCAATGAGGTGAAGGATGATTGAAACAGCCGTCCAACATAGGCCCAGGTGACCCGGCAAGAGCTGGATTCGAACCCTGGACCCAGCGATTGGCAGTCCAGCACGCTACCACTAGACCGACCCTCCTCCCACATGCATCTGGAGTAATTGGATCTGATGAAACATTCTCGGCCAATGCTTCTGCAGTTGTCTTCCCAGTTTTGTCCGTTTTGTGGCAATGTAACAAAGCCCCTGGAAAACAAAGGCTGAGAACAACTAGGTAAGGTGAACTCTGCAGCTGAGAGGCCAGTTCAAATCAAAGTGACTACAGATTCAGAATGAAGTCAAAAGATTGAATATTCGCTTACAATTGCAAAAGAAGCAAATGACCATTCTTGCAAATGTTAATACTTGAAAAAACTTCAGAAAAAAAACCATAGCAATCAGGTAGAACAAGTGTGTGCATTACTTCTTATACCCCTTTCACACCAATTTCATACAGCTTGCATGGGACTATTGTGTAACTGTCCCATGGTGATATTATGTGAATCTGACGTTCTTCTTCTTGAGAGTCAAAAATAAGCTCCCAGGATGTCTTCTCAAGGCCACTGAGACCTGAAGGCAAGTATAAATTGCTGTTTATTGAGCAAATATAACGTGTCCCTGTTCTGTCCCGATTCACCCCAGTGTCCCGATTCACCCCATATTACGGTAAAACTCTTACTGCATGCTGGGCCATTGATGACAATGATAAAAATCAGGATGTGCAGCAGCAAACCTTCAGCATTTAGCTGTGACACTGCCAACAGCTAAGACAATCTGCATGTCTTTTGAAAGTATTTCAAGACATTCATGACTGTTTAATTTACAATTCATGATATTGTTGTAATTTTACATCAGTCTCAATCCTAATATCAGTCTCAATCCTATAAACTTTTTTCTGGAAACTTGCTCATCTCTATATTTTTATCATCGTCAATGCATATTGTAAATGGGTATTGTAGTTTCTTTTAGTAGGTGGGTATCAGGAACAGAGGCGTCGCACTTGGTGTTTTAATTTATATGGTACTAGACCCAGGAGTCAGTTGTTTTAATGAATCAACTGACTTTCTTCATTTCAACTGACTAAGTCGACTAGTTGATAACTTTTCAACTGCAACTGACTCAAGTCGTTTCAACGGACTTCAACTAACTTTTAAGACATTATCAATTAAAAAACCTTAAAAAAACCTAGATCTTTGCCAAAATAAATAGGGAAAAACTGAAAAGGAAAGTTTCGACAACATTTATACTACTGTCTTATGAGATTTACAGAATTTCACACAGAAATCACTAGATTCACATGTTTAGACCTGTCAGCCAATCAGTCTAGATTGGCTGGCTGAGGGCTGTCATTGGCTGGCTGCAGCTGAGCAATCACCATTGGTGGTTGCGTCTGGCTTGAATGATTAGTGGCTGGCAGCAGCTCAATAAACTTTTTAGGGTCTTTAGAAGCCGAAAATATCATTTTTACGGAATAGCCATGCCAGGTTTACAATGTATGTTCTTTTCCTATCAACTGTTATAATGATTTAAATTGAAAATAAAATCTAAACTTATATAAAGATATATATCCAAACTGATTTTCACCTGTACAGAGGTTCACCAATCCTCACTGGATGGCTCCCTCAGTACAAATGCTGGTATTGTTCCTGTGTACTTATAAAATTTCATAATCAAATGGAATATCCAGATGGATGTTCAATGAAATAACATCTTAAAATTTGAGAAATCATATTCCGAATAGTCAGGGAACAACCAACGGAAGTCTTCTGAATGGTGCATTGAAATTGATTGAGTGTTTAAAAAGTCATTTCCATAGAAGTATTATCATGATGATTATGGAGCTATCTGAATAGCAATTAAAAGGAAAGGACCAAAAACAAAGGCATGGATGGACTTATAAGAACTCTTCTGTTGTCCTAGGTGCTAATTGTCATCAGCGACCAATCGGTTTAATTGCAATTCAAATGTCACCCAACAAAACTGTAGTTTGAACAAATCAATCCAAATCAACAAAGCAGCAATTGAAGCAAAATGTCTTGATTGCAATATAACAGATGGCTGTTGTAGTAGCCAGAGCCAGCTACTGCTTAGAGTATTTCATGTGTCAGGCAACTGACGCAAGTCAAATCCACCACTGACGACGGCGACTGACGTTTGTTAGCATGACGACGACGTCAACTGGCCAATTATGACAGACGACGACCAATGACGACGACTCCGGGGTCTATATATATATAATATATATATGGTACTACTTCAGTTCCTTTTAAAACATGTATTGAAAGAATGAAAATAAGCTGTTTTCAATACCGGAGCAGATCTTAAAAAAAAATGTTTACCTCTGATGATGAAATTTGCTAATGTTGCTGTTTCTTAAATACCGAAGATAAGCTTTTGTGGGACATAAATTTTAAAAGAAGTCATAAGTTTGGGAAATATACAAGAAATTATTCTGTGACGCTCCAGGATTGTCATTTTTGGAGTTAGACAGGTGTTAAACCTCATAAACAAAAAAGTCATTTTTTTCCAAGTCAGCAATTTTTCTGAAAGTGACTGAGTCTCAGCTGAATTTGCATGATAACTTTGCAAGCAATCTATTAATATAGAATATGGGCAGAAAAGAAACAGGTCTATAGTTGCAGAAGAGGCCACGTAGGACAGGCCTAATGTTTTCTTTGGTACATCTTTAGTACACATACCAAGACATATGGTGACAAAATTTGGTTCTTCTAACTTAAGGCATTGAGGTTTTACGGCACCTTAAATCTGGCGCTGCAGAAACGATTTTTTTCAAGCAGGTCAAAACTTTGCTTGTGTCTTATAAAGTACAAGTAATAGAGCCACCAAACTTGCAGAAAACTTTAAAATCAGTCTAATATACTTTTGGGGACCATAATTAAAGACTGGATGTAGGATTGTGTATGTTCAGTCCCGGGTTCAGATCCAGGTCAATGGCAAAGCTTCAGGATATAAACAAAAATAACCATGCAAATTTTCATTTGAGTGTACTGGCGTGGCTTTTTTATTAATATTATTGAACTTGGCATCATTTACAGTGGATTTAGTCCAGAATTACCAATTACTAGAAACTTCTTGAATTGAAAATTATTGCAGATATACCTGTCAAAGTGACACCTCAAAGATCTAGATGCCCTCAACCAAGAGTACCAAGATGAGATGACTAACTCAACATGACCACAAACCAAGTATGTCTCTAGATGGCCCAATCGGGTGCTGATGAGACGTAAAACACAAACTCACTCACTCACCCCAATTACTAGAATTTTTTTTATAAAACCGGTTTTTTATTTAGTTTTCTGTCATTTATTGAATTTTTTAAAATATGCATATTAACAAAGGAAATTATTTTCAGATTTTCCTCAAAATATATTTTTGGCTGGTAGAATATGTTTTCTAATATTTATTCACAACTAGCAATCACTCAAAGAAGGTAGAGAGTACTGATTGTGGAGATAATTGTATGTCCCGATTCACCCCAATGTAAGGGGTGAATTGGGACAGTGGTTTTCTGGGCCTTGAGCATTGAGATTTTAAGATATCATATCAAGCTCCAAGGGGTACTTAAACCTTGTACTCAGACACAATTTGACACCAAATGTTAATTTTTAGATTGATTTTTGACCATGCTATGACAGAAAAACTGCCAATACCGTCCCAATTCACCCCATATTACGGTACAAAAGGTTTTTAAAAGGCTAACAAAAATAGTAAACCATAATTAGATTATATAACTTGATATAAACTTTTGATATATATAGAAACACTCATTGAATTTATTTTTTTTGTCAAACTAAGCATTTGCTTTGTTAGTAGCCTATCATGTGCCTGTCTTTCAGTATATCACCAATCTGCTACATTTAAATAAACAAGAAAAAGTACCTTAACATTTCTGGTGAATGCAACCTGGCCACAGCATCAGAATCCTGTTGCAATGCAGTCAGAACAATTGATTGCAAAATATCATTTAAAGTGATACTTAAGTGCTCTGTATATTTAAGTTGTGGATCAATTCTTTAATTGTCAAGAAATCTATTCTGTTAACTAAAACAAACAAACAGACAAACTGTGATGCACCGATTGGGTGTTGTTTTTGTCAGAGACAACAATCATTGCACACAGATCTGAAAAAGTGTATGTTAGGGGCCGACCAGATGATCTTTGGGGGAGGGGGGGCTATGGACATTTGGTAAAAAAAAAGATTTGGTGAAAAATAAACACTGAAAAAAAAAAAAAGTTTGTTCAACACATAGAAAAAAAAATTGTTTCCACCTGTAGCTAGGGTACAGTAATATTAAAATTCAGATAAAAAAGGTTGTCGCGAGTGAGCATGCGAAAAAATGATTCATCGATGTTCCGCGAACAAAAAAAGTTTGTCTCGCAGTTAAAGTCCATAGCCCCCCCCCCTGACCATCATCTGATCGGCCCCTTATTATTTCAGACTGGTGGCTCAAATCAGAACTTCTAATTCCCACAAGTCCTGAATATCCCAATTATTTCCCTGACAGTTCCCATAAGTCCACACATATCCCATTATCCCCAATTAGTCAGATCAATCCCACAAAATCCCTGGTTATAGTATCAATATCCAGCAATTCCCTATTGTTCCTATAAAAATTTTAAAACTTCATAACATTTCATAACTCCTTGAACTCCCATATGGGACCTCCATTTGGGAATTATGAGGTTAAATGGGGCCTATGTTTGGAGGTCGTCTGTCATTTCGCAAATTTTAGAAGAATCCAAGAAAAGGAAAAGAAACAAGACATGGATACATATTCAGTATGAGATAGAGTGAAGGATAGAGGGGACATCGCAACTTTGTTTTATAGACAACTTGCTTTTCTGCATTGACTATTTGAATCAACAACAGGAATTCAATTCTGTCAATCACATTTGACATTGAGCTCGAGGATGACTTGTAGTCACTGACTATTCACTATTGTATTCACTGTCAAGTAAAAGAGCCAACCCTAATGAATAATACCATAGAATGGGGTAAAGTTGGCAAGCCGGGGGAAAGTTGGCCACCTATTTTAACCCACTTAATGGCTGAAATGCCAGCTTTCCTTGCTGACACAAGTGGCAAATTTCCCAAAGAAATCTATGCTCGAAACCTCTACCCCGTTTTGCAGTAGTATATTGGATGGGACTCACAGCCTGACATCTCATCTGCTTCGAGGGGCTGCATGCATAAGCTGAAATAGCCAGTAGAATTGTAACATGACGCTGGGCTCAAGTCAGAAGAAAAATCTGTCTCTAACTTGAGGACGTTCTGAGGTCTAGGTGTATAAATTAGTTACCAACCTGAGTTAAGGGTGAGCGAATTCAGGTCACATTTCCTGCCCTGTTTTAATGAATGGCAAATTCCAAAGGGAATAAACTACATGGCAAGTGCTAGTAAGGTGTTAGCCTTTCTTACAAAAGATGGAATTACAATGAAACATGAGTGGGTTCTCTGACATTGTTCATAATGTGTTTGACAGGTTTATCACTCAAAAAGATGCCTTTAAATGTAGAAATGACTTGCTGTATATACAAAGTACATTCATTGCAGTAGTCCAACTCGGTCACAGCAGGCATCTCCCCCAAATAGAATGCATCAAATTTGGCTGTTTCTATAAAGTATAGTTACTGTACCTTGTCCTCTATGAATTTTGATAATTCTGGGTTGGTCAGCAGCTGCCTGGAACACCATGCGTGCGGTTGATCGGGAAGTTATTTACACTGCCCCTCTTGCCCTATTCAATTTAGGTCCAGAATTATGAGTTATTTGTACCATATATCTTTTTGACCTCTCTGACCAATGGCTTAGGAACAAAGGTTTCCTATAGGCAGAGTCCATGTACTGCTTACTCAATTCATAGTGTTTTGTTGTTACTTTGCTGTTTTAGAAACATTGTCGCTTCAGAATGGGAGATAAGTCCTAGTAAGTGAAAAACGAGTACATGCAGAAATGTTGTTTCTGGCTGTCAATCACCTCACAACATGCCCTATGAATTACATAGAAATGAAGAGTCAATTTGTCATTCAATATCTTGTGACCACATTGATGAGTGCCTTTTTGTTCGGGTACATGTACAACCAGCGGAAAACCGAGGGAGGTGGAGTGGAATTGTCTCCAAATTATTGAAGTATTAACTCAATCCAGTGCATTTTTTAACGTAGTAACTGGGAGATCAAATGGTCTCCCATCCCAGAGGACAAATTTGGTCTCCCAGTCATTGCTAAATTGGTGTCACTGGGAGAACAAATTTGTCCCAGGGACTTTTATTAAATGCACGCCTGGTTGTTGGACTTGTCTTACTTTTGAAGTTCTTGGATGCATTCAATTTTCACTTACTATGCAAATTTTGTCAAGCTGATTATGGTGGAAATCATCCAACCCCAAATTAGCAATCGGCTCAAAAATTCAAATCTTTTTTAGCAAGCAACAGTGCTACATATGTGTATAATCATAAATAAGCTTACATCCAATGATCTTCCAGGCAGCATAGCTTTACATTTGTGTGTTCACTGTGCCTGGCCTTATCTTCTGAGTAAAATCATTATCTCCTGAAAGACAATTTACAGGCATTGGGTGACAGATTGGTCGTAAAATTGACAAAGCCACAATCTCCATTCATCTCTTCATCCAGTAGAATCCCATGGCAGTTGTAAGGTCAAAAAAGAGGAATACATTGTTGTGTAAAACGGATTCCTCTAATGGCATATTTCAAGGCCTGTTCAGATGTTGATTAACCCGAGGCTATGATTAATTACTTTCTCAAGGTTTTCACTTCAGGGTGTAAGATAGGTCTGTTTAAGTTCCCACCAGTTGCAAAAACAACAGATGACATGACAATTTTACATTTGAGATTGTTGTTGCTGCAGTGTCGTTGTGTAACATATTATGTGACTTTTAGTATTGCGACACATGCATAGTCCTTCTACTTACTATAAGGCCTCGCGCAGTTATTGTCCGAATTACAGATCAAAATTGATGTCACTATATACCATGCTTTAGCAGGTATGCATTACGCTATAATGTTTTCAGGTTATATCCTTTCACATCTGGCTAACATTTTTATGGTGTTTCTGCAGTTTTATGGTTATTGGGTAAGGCTATAGCGTTAGGCCACCCAATTATTCCATTTATGGCCTTAGTAAATGTCTAGCCAGCCTATGTTTGTTTCAACATTGCAACTAAGCTGTATGATATAAGTTGACAAGGTTGGAACAAAATAAAAAAAAGCCCTTGAGAACATTTGACATGACATAGTCTCTGCATCTATGTATCACACAAGGTTCCTTAATCCAGATTTATAAAAGCAAACCAGCTGTGTCAATGTACATGCAATATTTTCATGCTATCACATCAGATTATATCTTAATGTTGTTTCTGCAGGTTTATGGATATGGAGTAAAGTTATGGTAGCTATGCCACCCAGTTAATCCGTCCATGGCTCAAGCAGTAGCCTTTCCAGACTATGCATGCAGTGGCGTAACTCGGCCCGCTAGAGCAGGGGGGCACCTGGGGGGGCACACAATTCTCTAGGGTGGCACCCTCTATACTAACTTTATATTTTAGCCAGAGTTGGAAAGTTCATATGGGGGCACCTGGGGGG
Organism: Platynereis dumerilii; assembly: GCA_026936325.1. Taxonomy (NCBI): domain Eukaryota; kingdom Metazoa; phylum Annelida; class Polychaeta; order Phyllodocida; family Nereididae; genus Platynereis; species Platynereis dumerilii. Next base: position 20,095,543 of record JAPTHN010000004.1, read on the forward strand.
CACAGGTCCGATAATGCCCCCCCCCCTGTGCCCCCCATGCATGTTTAGATTTGAAGGACTCAGCTGCACAATGTATGTTGGCAGAGTTCTGGTGCTAATAAAAGTGTACTTGAAAACATTGACATTGTATAGTTCTATATTAACAAGACTTGCTGAAGCCTGTTGACTGCCAGAAAAACGAGAAAATGATGCTTCAAACTTAATCCAAGAAGACAATTTGGCAATGTTGCATCCATTGAAATGGACAAATGATCAGAAGAGGAATGTCTCTTCACTGATAAACCTGCAGTAGCGGACAAAAGTTTAGGCCACGTCAATTTTTTGGCAATATTAGGGAAAATAGGTGCTCAGCTGAAAAATTTCTGCATGGATTTTCTTGCCTATGTGTCAGGGAAGTTCTAAAAGAGAGAAAACTTGATCTATTTTTATCACTTCCTTGAATATGTGTGATAAACAAAAATTTCAGGTGGTCTAAACTTACATCTGATGCTTGCTTACATCAACAAAAGCCCTTAATGGCATTGTGCATTAGCGGAAAGGACCTAAATTATTTAATGTTATTTTAGACAAGTTATTCAAACATGTTTCATGTGATTTAAAGGCAATTAGTCATGAAACAGGGAAAAACATATTTTTAAATAATTTTTCTATCTATAGTCCTCACTGAGCTCTTAATTTATAACTTGTCCACCTCTATTTTTGCCTTTCCTTTTTTGTGTTCCATTTGAAGCAAAGAGAGAAAATAAGACTTCTATTAGTTTTCCACTAGTGTTACAATCTAAGTTTCTCTTTTGCTGCTAGACGTATTTTTTGCATCATTTCTGCCTGCCTTGGTCAGATAAGGCAGGTAGACCTGTGAAAATATACATCGTACATCAAGCACTAGTCCTCTCTCCAGCCTATATCCCCATATACATTTCAAGCAAGAGTTGAGAGGTCCAACCTTGAGGTTGATTTTCCTCACCCAACTTTTTAAGAGAATTCACAAGTGGATGTTCAAAGTTTATTTCGAAATAGTCACTGGAAAGGGGTGGGGGGTATATAGCCAAAGGACCATCATCTTTCATTAATTTTTAAGGTATAAATTCATGTTTTCTGGCATTAAGAATCCATTCTTGGCCTTGCAATTAAAGTTTTTTCTTTCTTCTTCTCCCACACATTGCAAATTGATAAAATGAATGAGATTCTACATCTGCAGATTCTACACTGATATGAGAACTCGAACAAGGTCAGATTGTATACCTCTTTACCTCTTTGCACTGAAATGTTTTGTCCAACCCCAAAAATTAGTCAAGCATCTAACTTAATTAGTCAACTTACTGATGTAGCTAGACTTTTGACTTATTTAGTTGGTTATTATCATAGTTTATTTGACTGATAAAATTAGTCATTTTTCTAATTTAGTTAGTCGTTTGACTCAGTAAGTTGGTCATTTCACTAATTTAATTAGTCAAATTGAAAAATTCAGTTTGTTATTTGACCAATTTAATTAGACATGTGACTAAATTTGTCTGTCAAGTGACGAATTTATTTAACTAAGTTGAAAGTTGATGGTTCAAGCCTCACTGACTTTTTTTTTTCAGTTGGCTGTCAGCGTAGTATTTGACAACTTTAGAATTTAAGGCACCATCAAATGACTATTAGTAACCTAATTAGCCATTTTGACTGAGGTAATTAGTCAAAAAGATTGTCAGTGCGTGTTTTTAATGATGGGATATGTTGTTGAATACATCAGCGCATCAGAAAACTATAGTCCCCACAGGGGAGTTTGGCTTACAGCCTCAAAAGACCTCCAAAACTTCTCCCATATTTTCAGGAAAATCCGTAAAGCACATTTTTCACTGTATGCCTGGAGTTATATGCAATTTTTTCATTCTATTGCATTTGGTTTTTATGGCCTTTCTGTGGATTTGTCGTTCTGGAATAAGGTTATGGAATCAGGCCACCAAGTCACTCCATTTTATAGCTTTAGACTGACACTATGCATGTTTGACAAATGTTGCTACTCAGCTGTAGGGATTACTTTGACATGATAAGAACACAAAAAAAGCCCTTGAGAACATTTGACATGGCATGGTCTCTGCTTCTATATATCATTACAAGGTCCCTTAATCCAGGACGAACCAAACCAGCTGTGTAAATGAGGCTGTGTCACTGTATGCAACAGTTGGTGTGCAGTATTTTCATGCTATCATGTCAGATAAAATCTTTATGTCGTTTCTGCAGGTTTATGGTTATGGAGTAAGGTTATGGTAGTAAGCCAGCCTGTCATTCCGTTTATGGCTTTAGCATTAGCCTTGCCAGACTATGCTTTTTTGGACTTGGAGGACTTAGCTGCATACACTAGCAATTGTGCAGCATACAAATTAGGTACGTAAATTCTATGCATGAAACTCACAAAAGAGAGAATACCGTAGTACGTTTGTACATTTTCGTATGAATTTTAAATTAATTCATACAAATTTCACAAAATTACTTTTCAGTTACTTTGGCCATTTTGGTGCAATATGGTTGACAGAAATAGATTAAGTTTAGACTTTGCATTGGCCTATCTAAAAATATTCAGCAAAAAAAGTTATAGCCCAAAAACCAACTTCACATGTATGAAACCCATACGAAAATTTACTTACGTAAAACATACATAAATTTTCGTATGGATTCCATGCGTGAAAACAACCAATTCACGTACGAAATACGCAAGGAAGAGCTTCGTATGTTTTACATTCGCTGTACAATTGGCCATGTATAGTGTACTTGATGAGGGTGCAATGAAAATGAATATGTGCTTGAAAACATTTTACATGACATTGCCAAGAAATGCTCCAAACTCCACCAAAGAGGGTAATTAGCAAGTTTTGCATTAATTCCAAACAGACAAAAGATCAGAAGATGAATGTCTCTTCTCTGATCGATCTAATTAGAACAATGGACGAGCCACATTGTAGCATTAAAATAGAGAGGAGATAGATGGAAATGGATTGTTGAAATGGGAACAATTGCTTTTTGTTAACCATTGTGAAGGAAACATGTCAGTTAACTGAAGAAAGAAATTCATCGAATCTGATGCATCAGAGAGAATCCCTTTCTCTCATTGTCTATAGAATAGAGCCTAATTCTAGTCCATGCATTTCCTTGTTTAAAAAAGGCTTTAACTGGAAGTCTGTTCTCAACTTATTTTAAAGTCTAATGAAGGTCAGTGATAAAGGAGATCTGTCAGAGCATTGTTCACCAACACTGTAAGAAATGACCGTGTTTTTCTGGCTAAAAGAACCGTAAATTTATTGCTATTTTACCGGTATTTTTTTAATACAGACTTTGTCCTGGAATTTACAGTTCTTTGTCAGTTACAAAATGGCTACAAGATAAATTTACTGCGACATGTCATTCAACATTCAGTTCACGTTAATGAACAATTACTTCAACCGTTAATTTACTGGCAACTTGTAATATGCAGACAAAACATTTGAATTGGCCAAACAATCAATACACCTGGTCAGATTAGGAACTATAAACAAGAGATTGCATGGACTTCAACCTCAGAACATGTTGTGCCATCTATAACATGTGCTTTACACAGCTGTTAATCAAACTTAATTTATAACTTATCTGAAGGTAACGGAACATCCTCATTCATATGATCTTAAAGATGCTGTCATTACGCAAAAGTTGTAATGTCTATATGTGGCATTGACATATGTGTGAGTCTTATGATGTGATCTAAAGAATGACACAATTAAAACCAAAATAACCCAAGCGCAGTCTGCATCAACAGAACATACTTCAATAAACTTGACACCTGGTTCTCTTGGAAAATTTCCATCCATTTTATGGTTTGTGAGCAAATGAGCAAACTAATTGATGGACTTACTTCCCTGCTGTCAAGCAAGAGATGAGCAAGGCCGAGCCTGGAGTCACTGGCTCTCTCACTCTCTCAGCTGATTCCAGCTTCGATACATCCCTACAGCTGTGCGACAGTTAAATCAAATACTATCTGTATTTTTACAGTAGATTCTACAGCCCCTTGCATTCTTTACATTCTATGTTTGACAGATGATATAACTGTAAAATATACTTTAAATAAACTGTTTTATATATGTACATTACAACGTAATATCACTTTGTTGAATCCGCAAAATTACAGTTCAATGTACCAATCTGCATTTTACGGTTCATTGTCCTGTTCAGGTTTATTAGTACTTTTACAGTTCTTAGACCTGGAACAAAGTTGCCAGTTAATTTAACTGTAAAATTTAACGGGAATTTTTTGCAGTGAACACCTTTGACTTCGGCAGTTGGACACGCAGAAAAACAGAAAATGGTTGTCATTTTTTTAACACAAGCAACATCCAACAAAAACTGTCTCTCAATATGTACTATGCAGCACCGAATGTATTTCACAAGCAACAATCGGCTGCAATCAAAATTTGTTTCATAAAATATTCAATGTCATGTTTGTGACTAAAAATTTCAAGGCAGGATAGGCGTCAGTGAAGTGTGTAATTCATTAAAATTCATCATTCAAATATTGAAACAATAATACAAGTATGGACAAATTGCTTGGATAGGTTTACCATAATAATTATATCATATTTAGATTGCAGAACTTTGTTGAAAAATGCTGAAAGTAGCAAAATTCCACATTTTGGGTTTGGGCCCAACATGTTAATGAATAAAAAGGTTATATGACAGATTCATATCACATAGTAGGAGTCTGCATCCTTTTGAACATAAACAACCTTAGTGTACAGCAAAACGACAAGAATGGTGACATTTAGCCTACAGCCAAGTTCATACTGATAAATGATGGCATTGATGGAGTAGGCCAAATGTTTTACCTTTTGCTTCATCATTCATAATATGCCACCAAGGGTGCAATGGCATGGCACATGGGTCATAACATATAATTGTGGGAATGGAGAAGCCACCAACCTGTGTTGGCATATCACCTATTTATGGAAATTTTGTAATGGTGCGTAGTGATTAATATGTAGCTTGGGTCCTTTTCAGCATCTTATCAACTTTACATTTCCGCTTTTTAATGCAAAATTTTGTCTCAGATATCCTTTATCAATCCACAATGAACAGAGAAGCAAGTATGACAGTCACCGTGAACCTCAGAAGGCCATCACGGTTGCGGAGCGGAGTAGAAGTAAACAGAGGAACTGCGATCACTGTACACGGGCTTAAGTCTACCCTTGGATTGGCAGAATCACATTAGAATCGACCAATCGACAGACAGGTACATCAATCAGCTACAGACTTGTGTACCAAAACATGAATCAGAATTTTTTTCTTCGCAGTGGACACACAACCTTGTCATCTTATCATTACACAGTGGACATGGTATATCTGTCACTAGCCGATGGTCGTGAAAGCTGACAGGGCGTTCCAGAGGCTCTGGTTTGGGTTTTGTGTCCCTCCTGTCTGATGGCCATTTTTACTTTTGAATTCCTTGTCCCTTTACAATTTTACGCTTTGTACATTGTACTTTTGAGTCCCTCACCCTCAGCTGTTTTGAAGTTCCTGCCCCCATCCAGAGCTTCATTCCTTCAATAGGGGGATGGTTTGTCTAGGCGTAGTGTGTTGGGCTTCCACCCGCTGGATTCAGGGTTCGAATCCAGCTCTTGCTTGAATACCTGGACTTATGTCGGATGGCTATTTCAATTATCCTTTGCCTCATTGCCATGCCCCCTGTCCTAATTAGGCCACCTACTGAACAGAATGTAAATACAGAAGGTAAAGCCTCAATCATCCGTCCCTCATTCCCTGAAGATTATTGCAGAGAACAGTTACTAGAGTGAAGAGACAGGAACTTCTTTGTGCAAGCTGTAGAAAGAGCAATTTAAATATAGCTATTTCAAAAGTTAAAATACTACAGAATTACCCTTCACACTGTTCAACCATTCACCTTTGAACCATGTTACTCAAATGCAAAATTTTCAAAATTACGTCCCTGTTCTTCTCAATAGGAAACAATCATGGTGGGGTATGATACTAAACCTATAATTACAATGTACATGTATAACAAGTAAAGCTATCTATTTGGAGGTGATTCAACTCTATCAGCACATCGTACATTTTTTTGCATTTGAAGACAGGCAAAGAAATTCTCTGGACCCCATTACATCCCCAGATGTTAAAAAAGCAATTCTAGCTCTGCGCAACAGCCATGATAGCCTGCATTTCATTGGGAAGTGGGTTTCCATTACATGTAGCCATTTCAGAAATGTTAAGAAGACCAGGGGTTTGAGATATGGCCAACATAGAATTCAGAAGTTATGTCGCATGAACCTAGTACAAAGATTGTTAAATATTCATTGACAGCTTTTTATCCCTTTTTTATTTTAACAGTTAATATAGCGCTACACATACTCTTCCAGATCAATCTAGCACAGTTTACAATGGAAATATACACTCTGTAATGAGGGGTAGTGTTCAACACTCCACGTGATAGATTTTTCCTTCAAGTATTCACTTCTCATAGCTTGTCCAGTCATCCAGTCCAATGGAGTCTTACTGGAGGTGTTGTTGCTTACAAGGTGATTACAATAAAAAAAATATATTCTTCACTTTTTCCCTACCATATTGAAGTTTAAAGGCCAGACGTTTTCTTGGTTATGCCAATGGAAATTTGTTCTATTACTGATGCCGTAAGGGTGCAACAACTATCTGGATGACTACAGGCAGTGATGGTCTCAAAATCAATGTTTGACAGCAGGAAATTAGGTCAAGTGGGTCCAGCTTCTTATCAATAATTTACTTTCAAATTTAACAAAATATGACATATTCATATTCTACAGTGTCTTAAAATTTCTATTTTCTCTAATAATATTCCCTGTACATATAATTTTTATGAAATAGTTAGCCTTGACAAGCTAAATTAAATTGCTAACATCTGATTCTTTTCATTTCAAAACAGACAACAAGAAAACACAACAAAATTTAAGTTACATAATCTTTGTCAACTAGTGAGTATGTAACAGTGAGCAATTAATGTACATGCAGATCATGTTATTGTTTTTTAATCACTTTTATGTAATACCAACAATCAAGCATAGACTTAAATTTGGCAGCTTTGGGTGTTGTCTTCCTTTTTACCATTTAGCTGATTATCTGTCAATTATATTTATCCTTGAATGGCTTGATTCTATTATTTATTATCCTGTCTATCTTCTATCTATCTATCTATCTATCTATCTATCCATCTATCTGTATATCTATCTGTCTATCTGTCTATCTATCTATCTATCTATCTATCTATCTATCTATCTATCTATCTATCTATCTATCTATCTATATATCTATATATATATATATTCTAGTTTTGATCTATTTTATCTTTTTAATAGGTTCTAGTCTAAATTTCTCTCTATTTTTCTGTTTATCTGTCTTTCAATTTTATAAAACAGTAACATAACTGCCTTTCATACATTGAATATGAAATAAATTTAATGAAAGTTATGGTAACAATATAAGTCCTAGAAAAACTTTTTAAGTGCTGTGTGAATCTCGTGGCTGTGCCATTTACATATTATAATTATTCAAGTGCAACTTCAAGGAGGGACCACATCAATCAATCTATCTTAAGATTAGCTCTTCAGACAACCTTAATTATGCCAGATGCTGCTCTTGGGGAAAAACCTGCAGTCGAGATCATCCTAAGTGTTTTAAAATAGCTGTTAGGAAATTAGAGCAACCAAGTTTTTATTTTACACCGCCGGAAGTCGACAGCATCAAAAATTCTCACATTAGTTCCCCAAACACATATCCTTCCAGCATTGTTTACTTGGTAGACAGGTAGCCCTCTTTTGTGCCAAGAATTCAGACTTGAAATAAATCCAATATTTGACTAAAAATCAGACCAGACAGGCTAAATTAAATTTAGATACAGACTTCAATGATGAAAGGAAATGGTCTTGGTTAGTGGCCATCCGAGATTTATGTGATCGAAGTAGTTTATAATTTTCTGGACTATTGAAATTAAATTAAATGGTTGCCACATGACTCATCAGCCACTAATTTGTGATGAGTTGCATTTCCTGATGAAGCGGATTTATGTGAACCAAACAAAGGAAATGAGTTGTTTGTTCGATATTCATTTTCCACCAGTGTTACGTGTTTATTTCTATTTTCTCTGGTAACTCTTTTTTGCTTTATGTCTGCCTTGGTCAGACAACATAGTACATAATGCTTAGGGTAAGGTGGGGGAAATCCGCCCCCCTTTTCACATATATTCCTTGCTCAGTCCCTCACCTTTATGAAAAATGAACATTGCATTTCAGGGAATGATGGAATATATACATCTGAACATATCTGGAAACTTACATGCTTTAATTCAACACCTTTGAGCCAATATCACCATATGAATGTTCAATCTCAGGGGGCGGATTTGCCCAAGAAGTGTGGGGCAAATCCGCCCCCCTTGAGTTTTGGTTACAAATGACAAGAAACATTTGGCTTCTGAAGTAAATTCTATTCTTAAATTAAGCCCTGGCTCTTCTGGGTGTACTTACAAACATGTAAGGATCGTTTCACAATTTATGTGTGAGAATAAAAAAAGTTTGCATTTGGCATATTCAACATACACTAAAACATGGCAAAAATTCTTAACTTCATCTCAATTAAAATCATAATCACAATTAGTGGAGCTTTATGACAAAATAGAGTGACTTACAAGTCATATCTCGTGTTTGTATGTTTTTAACATGAGAATCAGAGGGGGCGGATTTACCCCATGGACAAGGGGCGGAATTGCCCCGACCACTAGAAATTATGAGGGTGGTATTTTCTAAATATGCATTTTATTGATTGGTGAAATCTCTTGCACATGTAAAGTTGTTGAATAAACATTGCTATTAATGACAATAAGTAATGTGTTTATACAACATGTACCTGTAAAACACCTCAGTTTTGAAAGTTTCAATTGCACATTGAAATTGCTGAGTGATGAGATGTGTGTCTTCCTTCTCAGTTGTAGTCCAAACAAAACTATGTAACAGCCTAATCTCTGTGTTTCAGTGGTCTCTAGACACATAAGCACTAATCTGCATGAGAAATATTTATTGTCATTTATATTTTGGGTCATGAGAGAACTTTTTCTACTCAAGGGGGCGGATTTGCCCCGGGGGCGGATTTCCCCCACCTTACCCTATACCAGCTCCGGCCTAAGTCCTCATATACATTTCAAGCCAATAGAGCGAATAAACATTGTGTAAGTCTCCTTTCTCAGCTTAAAGAATTTCCCAGTTGGACATTCCGACTTAACTGTGAACAGCTGCTACAGGCTGTATTTTAAAATAGCTGCCATTTTCCTCTCCCTTGTACTTTCTTTAACTTTCCGAATACAAATTCATGCTACACCACTTCTTATGGGTTAGGTTTTTTGGCATGCAGAATCCATTGTTCTTTTCCTTACATGTATGCTACATTGCAAAAATTATTGAAGATTTGAGAGAATCAGATTCGTACTTTGATAATTGTTTTTCATCTTATCTTATAGGGATGTACCCTCACAAACTGAGGTCGGGCATCTCGCCATATTTGTTTATAGTGATTGGATATAAAATTTAGTCTCTGCATAATAATATTTACAACACAAGTACCTCAATGCAGCATAAACCAACACTGTCCAACAGTAAATAGCGTCTCCTCTGCCATTGTATGATGGGACTCAGGAGTATCTTGTGGTGACAGTGGTATTATTTTGCAATATTTTTTAGCTATCACAAGTCATAGATCTAGAAAAATCTTTACAGTGTTCTGCAGATTTGTGCTAATGGAGTAATGACTACCAGTCAATTACTTTATGGCCTTAGCATTTGTCTAACCAGATTATTTGTTTCAACTTTTCGACTTGGCTGTATGGGGTATAATGTACATTGACATGGTTGGACACAAAATAACATTCAGCAATTCTTAAGCAGCCTTCCCCTTGAAACTTTTGGCGTACTAGGTTCAGACCAGAACAAAAGTTTGATAAGGGCTGTCTGCCCCTCATACATTAACTGACCGACTTGTTTAAAACACTTTACTGGTGTTTATCATAGATATGATGGGGGTTTAAAGGAAAATTATATAGAGAATAGCATGGAGGAGGGGTGAAAACATGGTAAGGAGAAGAGTAGTTGACGAGCTGGAAGTCGGTCAACTTCATTTGACATCCTAATCATTTCCAAATTTATGATGGGCAAGTGACCAAAAACTTTTACCCCAACTTTCCAAGAGTAAAGGCTGCTTAAGAACTGCTGCATGTCACTATATGCCTTGAGAAATCTGCAATATTTCGTGGTTGCGGAGTAAGGTTGTAGTCTCAGGCCACCCAGTCAATCCATGTATAGCTTAAGCCAATGCCCTGTCAGACTATAAGTGCATGTTTGGATTTGAAGGACTCAGCTGCTCAGTGCACATTGACATAGTTGAAGCAAGAATAAAAATGTCCTTGGTAACATTGGCATGATGATATATATTATCTAGCTCACGAATCGTGAAGGCCTGCACGAAGGCCAGAAATACTGCAGAAAAAAACTAAAAGATGACACTTCAAACTCAATAAAGGAAGACGGTCCATTAGCAGATCAGTTTTACATCAATTCTAAGAGACAGCATACCATGCAACAGTTTGCCCTCACTGATCAACCTGATTTGGGCAATGGATGAATCACATTGTAGCATGAAAATTGAGAGGAGATAGATGGAAAAGGATTGACAAAATTGAAACAATTGCTTTTTGTTAACCATTGTTTCGGCATCTTATCAACTTTGCATTCCAGTTTTTAATGTAAAATGATGTCTCAAATTTCCCTAACATTCCAACATGGACAGGCGGAATGGACACTGGACAGAGTCAAAAGTATTTCTTTGGTAGTGCAACTTAGAAGGCCATCATTGGGATGGAATGACTTAGAAGTAAAACTGAGGCACTGACATTGACATTTCTGGGCATTGGCAAACGTCTCTTAGATTGATAGGTTCAAATTTGAATTGACCAAACAATTTGATTCACAAAAACAGCCACACACCCTTTTTGCCCCATGCTATGAGACAACATTTTGTTCCTCGCTGTAGACACATGACCTTATTATCTTATAATTACGTCATCCTCTGGTCATGAAAACTGACTTGGCATTCCTGAGGCCCGTGATGGGATTTTGTGTCCCCCTGCCCCTTGGCTATCTACATTTCTGAATGTCCTGTCCGCTTGAAATTTACTCTAAGGGGGCAACTATTAGTAATCAGGGTGACAATTGTAGTTTTCCTTGGCAGGAAATTATTTACTTCATGGTATTGGCTGAAGTAATCACTTATTTCAAGCGCGATTATTCTTTCTTTAAAAATCAAGTAAAACGAGAAATCCATGATCTAAAAAAAAACAGTAACTCCAAGCCTGCCATCTTTATATTAGATAGCCACCCCTTAAGTACTTTTGAGTTCAGTTACCTTTGAATTTCCTGTTCCAATCAAGAGCTTCATTCCCTGAGGATTATTGCAGAGAATTAGAGATGGAAGAGAATGGAGCTTTGTGCAAGCTGTTGAAACAGCAATTTAAATTAAAGTTATTTTCAAAGTTTTGTTAAAATGCCACAGAATGACTCTTTACGCAGTTCACAGTTCATCAGTTCACAGTTTGCACCAGGGCACTCAAATGCAAAATTGTCAAATTACATCCCTGCACTTCTCAATAGACAACAATTATGGTGAGGTTTAACAACAACTGAAGTATAATTACAATGCATCAAGTAAAGCTCTCCGTTTGGGGGTGATTCAACTCTATCAGCACATTGTCCGTTTTATTGCATTTGAAGACAGACAAAGAAATTCTCTGGACTCCATCACATCCCTGGAGGATAAACAAGAAAATCTTTTTGAAAAAAAGATATGCTGGCTGCAGTGATTACGATTTAAAAAATAAAAAATAAGTAGGTTTGCTATAAGAATTCTTCTTAAATGGTGTAAGAAAAATTATAGATGAACCCATGATATGGTATAAGAGAAATTATAGATGAACCCATGATCTATCTATCTATCTATCTATCTTTCTATCTATCTATCTGTCTATCTATCTATCTATCTATCTATCTATCTATCTATCTATCTATCTATCTATCTAGATCTGTCTATTTCTCATCCTCTCTACCTCTTTAGCCGGGGAAGGGGGGGGGCATGCGGTACCCCAAGTTCATATGGTGGGGCACAGGTCCAATATGCCCCCCCCCCCAGTAGGGACGTCACTGCTCTAGCCCTCTATCTATCTTCTTTGACTTCTCATAAATATTAGTGACTAACTTTCGGTCAGTCACTAGCTGTAAGTTAGTCATAAACTGTCACTTCTTAACTATTTGTTGGTCCCTAACTGTTGGCAAGTCACTAACTGTTAGTGAGTCACTAACTGTTAGCTAGGCACTTGTTAGCCACTGCCTGTTAGTTAGTCATTTAGTCACTTGTTGTTGGTAGTCACAAACTGTTAGTAACTAAATGTTAGTTAATAGCTACATGCTAGTTAGTAACTAATTGTTAGTTAGTTACTATATGTTAGTCACAAACTGTTAATAAGTCACAAACTGTTAATTAGTCTCTAAACTGCTGGTAAGTCACAAACTGTTAGTCGCGAACTGTTAATAAGTCACAAAGTGTTAAGTAACAAACTGTTAATTAGTGACTGACTGTTAATTAGTGACTAACTGTTTGTTACCATTAGTCATTTACCATTAGTAATTATTAGTCATTAACCATTAGTTAGTCACTAACTGTTAATTAGTCACTAACTGTTAGTTAGTCACTAGTTGTTATCTAGTCACTAACTGTAAGTTGGTGACTAACTGTTAGTTGGTCACTAACTATAAGTTGGTCACTAACTGTAAGTTAGTCACTAACTGTTAATTAGTCACTAACTGTTAGTTAGTCATAACTGCTAGTTAGTCACTTAGTTGGTTACTAACTGTCAGTTAGTCACTAACTGTTAGTTAGTCACTAACTGTTAGTCACTAACTGTTAACTGTCAGTCACTAACTGTTAGTCACAACTGTTAGTCAGTCACTAACTGTTAGTCACTGTTAGTCACTAACTGTTAGTCAGTCACTAACTGTTAGTTAGTCACTAACAGTTAGTGACTAACTAACAGTTAGTGACAGTTAGTAAAGATAAATTATTACAATTATCTTGTAATGGATAAATGAGGGGGTGATGAAAGGAATCCCGATATCTTGCCATTGATCTCCTCAGCATAATATAGTGATTATGTTTAATGATAATGTTTATTTCTTGATATAGCGCATTACATATTTTAAAATAAAAACATCTCTATGCGCTGTACATTCATATATAAATATTAAATAATAATAAAAAGTAATGTAGATGTATCACAGTAAAATAACAGTTCAAGTAATAGATAAAATCATATAAAAGCATACGCAATTTTTTAGACACCATAGAAATTTTTGAACAAATGTGTTTTTAAGTCTTCTTCTAAAAATGTCAAATTATCACATAGTCTGAGTGAGTTGGACAAGGCATTCCACAGAAGCGGCGCTTTTACTGCAAAAACACGATCACCGTATGACTTATGACTTCAATGTTCGTAATGAAGGCCTCTGTAAAGTTAATGCCATGCTGCTTCGTAAGTTTCTGTGACCCGAGACGTTGATGGTGATAAGTTCTCGAAGGTAAAGTGGTGCAGTGGCAAAATGTATACATTTAAATATAATACACAAAATTTTTGATTTTACACGAACAACATATCTCTCTCTCTGATGACATGCTGATTTATAATAAAGATTATGCAAAGTTTACCATGAATGACCAATATGTTGCAAGCATAGCACTTCATACTTGGTTAAGCTCTTGGAGTAGCACACATTTGTAGCCGCAACAGCACCAGCGTTTAATGAAAATTTGAGATTGTTTATTGTTTCCAAACAACAAAGCACACAGCAAAGATTTACAGTTTCTCAAATGAAAGGAATTGAGCTGCCTCAGAACCACCTTGCCAATACATTTGAGATGAGTTTCTTCCAGTCCTTGTTTTAAGCTAAACTGCCAGGGAATATCATAAAACTATAGTTTGATAATACTAGCTTGGTTTAGCAGACAATGATTCGTATTTCGCAGTCTTGTGATGGATTTTATGGTTGAGTTATTTTCCATTGCTATAACTGGAATGTTACTGTTAACATTTGCTAAGATAATGGAAAAAAGCCAAGTCTCTCAGAGAGACCTGGTCTGGAGTCCAGCAAGATATGACAAGTACAGAAAAGAATTGCTAATCAAAACTAACATTCAGTTTTTGTTTGTGCTTGATTTGTCACCTATATGCAAGAAAAAAGTATAAATTTGTGGCATTTCTTAAATTATGGTATCTCTTAAACTAATATCTCTTAATCATGGTGCTATCTCCTCTTTAAATGATTTCCTGTCTGTAAGGAATCTAACAGCAATCATTATTTGGAAATATTTTATGGCCATTCTCAACAATTTAAGATCAAAATATTCCATAATTAAGTTGGAGTAAAATATTTTCTTTGATTTCTGTGTCGCATATTCTTGGTTAATATGTTGAACAATTTTGCAACAATGAAAAATGAATCTTTTATAATCATATTTTGCTATTATTATGCTTTTAAATATTGTCACGACAACAGACTGAAGTTGTTTAAATAATCTGAATGTAAGTACTCCTCATTCATCTATTGTAAGGTTTTAGTGCACTATCATAGTGCCAAGTTTGCAATGAATGACTGAATTGCTGCACGAAGAACACTTCATTCTGGGATGTGCTCTTGGAGTAACACAAGTAGGAAGCCACAGCAGCACCAATGTTTGATGAAAATTTGAGATTGTTTATTACTTCCAAACAACAGAAGGACAAAGATTTACTGTTTCTCAAATGAAATGAATTGAGCTGCCCCGAACCACCATGTCAATAATTTGAAATAAGCAAGTGCCAGCCAGTCTTTGTTCTAAGTTGGCATTCTCTTGGAATACTATGGAACTATATAAAAGTACTATCTTGGTACAGCAGACAATGCCGCAAAGACCAGTGACAAAATTCATGGCTGAGTTACTGTGATAAAATTCATCGCTGAGTTACTTCGATCACCGTTATTGGAAAGTTACTGCTAATATTTGCCAAGTTGCTGATGGAGAAAATACCATATATATCTCAGAAAGCCCTGGCGGGTGCCAAGTGATCACAGCTAGAACTTGACGTGAAGTGCATGACAAGAACAAAGAAGAATTCAGTAATGTACGTATATCATGTAGACTATCATTCTATCAAGACTACATGCAGACCTTACAAGCATGTAATGACAAGCTGGAACCCGGATGTGGCATGTGAGTGCAGCAAGTTTCCCACCTTGATATTTGTATGTGCATGTCTTCAAATATAGGTAGAGATTGTGAAGCAAAAACAACAATTTATTTAATCAGTTTTAAAAGCCTGTGATCCTAAAACCCCAGTTTGTAAGCTCACATGTAACCCTAATAAAAATCCGTTTATTTAGTGACACATATTTGGCAAACATATAAAATGATCCAGATTACTTGTATTGTGATCCACTTGACTTGTAATGTGATCCACTTTACTTGTAATGTGATCCACTTTACTTGTAATGTGATCCACTTTACTTGTGATGTGATCCACTTTACTTGTAATGTGATCCACTTTACTTGTAATGTGATCCACTTTACTTGCAATGTGATCTACTTTACTTGTCATTTGATCCACTTTACGTGAGAGGTCAATGAAAGAAGTCCTGATATCTTGCCATTGCTCTCCATAGGATACATCTCTCTCTCTGATAACATGCTGATTTATAATAAAGGTTATGCCAAGTTTACCATGAATGACCAATACGTTGCAAGCATAGCACTTCATTCTGGGATGTGCTCTTGGAGTAACACAAGTAGGAAGCCACAGCAGCACCAATGTTTGATGAAAATTTGAGATTGTTTATTGTTTCCAAACAACAAAGCGCCCAGCAAAGATTTACTGTTTTTCAAATTAAATGAATTGAGCTGCCTCAGAACCACCACACCAATAAATTGAAATAAGCAAAAGGAAGCTAGTGTTTGTTCTAAGCTGGGATTTCCTGGGAAAACCGTAAAACTACTTTGATAATACCAACTTGGTTTAGCAAACAATGCTGCAAAGTCATATGATATAAAACTTTCTAAGATGATGGAGAAAAGCCATGTTACAAATAAAATTACAAGAGAAAAGATAACAAATTGTCTGGTGGATTACAGTGTGTTGAGATCTCAGAACCTGACCTGGTCAAGGGCAGAGGAAGTAAGCCAAAACAAACCAGAGTCAGGTGCAAGGAGGTCTGAGACTTAGGACCTGGTCTGGTTTCCCACAAACCGACACTTTTCGCAGACTCTGATCCATTCAGACCACATTCTAGCAAACAGCAATATTACCAAGTTGCTTTGTAGCTCTCTGCATCAACTGTCATTGCACAGAGAGCCGTTGCTTCACTCTGAAGTGGAATGTTGAGCTGGGCCATTCCACTCAGCTGATTCTTGCAATACTTATAAATTGCATTGCTGGTAGCAATATCCAATATACTGAAGCACTGTTTAAGATGTTTCTGAACTAAAAACTCGAGCCAAGATTTTTTGTCTGTGGTCGTCAGGATTGTTGGAGAACCTGAGGCTTCTAAATTTAGAACGTTCGCCAAATGTTATAGAACTGATTACGGCTGACCTTGGAGCTGTCATAAAAACAGGATAATACATACGAAATTTATATGGATTATCTGAAGTTTTCAAAATGCAGCATTTTAACCACAAAAGCAGGCAAACAGGTATGGAACTTTATTAAAACTGGTAATGTCCAGCATGTTTCATATGCTACGATAGAAAACACTGTCACAAATGGGCAGAAACTTCATGTTCCTTAAAAGAATAAGAATAGAGGAAGTGACAACTACAAATTTTTAACATTTGGCATTTACACTGTACATATTTGTTTAAGTGACAGTACATTTCATACACTATAATAAAAACAATGTAACATGTAAAACTGAATGCTGTATCCTCCACTTTTCTTAATTGGCATTAAGTGTACAAATTTTTAAGGTGTGAAAATGAGTTTGCACGGGTTTCTGGACAGGCAAAAATGAGCAAAAGCATTTGTCTAAATTTATATGTTATATTTTGTTTTTATGCTTTATATTTTGTTTTTATGCTTTACTTGTCACTTGTATGCCAGACGATTTTTTTTCATGCTTTCTCTTAAATCATCGAGCTATCTTCTCCTTTAACAATTTTCTGTCAATAAAATATCTAACAGCAATCATACCTGAAAATGTTTTATTGCCGTTCTCAAGGGTTAAAACTTAAAATCTTCCATCATAAAATTGGAAAAGAATTTTTTCTTTTTTTCATTTCCTGTCTGTGCCAAGTTTTCATGGTTGATTTCTGCTAAACATTTTTTTAATGACAGAGCAGATTCGTGTCAACCCTAATTGTGCATCAATCTCTCTTTTAATTATGATGCAATGAAATCTGGATTTTACTAATGGGTCTATTTCCAATCATTTGTAATCTTCTGTTGTCATAATTATGTTCTTAAATATTGTCACAACAGGAGACTGAACTGCAAATACAGCATGATTATATCAGACTGAAGTTAATAGATAATGTGGCAGCTGTCATGATCTGATATGATCTGATATGATCTGAAACATAACTTTGCCATGTCAGCTATTAGATACAAAATTCCAATTTTTTATAATGCATTAAGTGATTTCTTTAGAATAAGAATTTATTCTCATTGTATGGAAAGCTACAAGTATTCAGTTAAGGAAATGATGATTAATTCTTACAGTAGTGAATGCTCAAATGTCAATTGTTATGTCTGCCAAAATTAATTTTTTATCTTATAGCTCTCACTTACCTGTGTTCTATGTGTGTGCTTGATGTCTCCTCCAGGTGTCTCAAAGGTGGCCCACCATTAGCGGCATTTTCTTGCCTTAGGGGGGTCTCCTGCCATTTTTTTTTTTTTTTAATATATATATATATTTTTTTTCTTTATTTTCTAAAAAGTATTAATTAATTAATTTTTTTTTTTGGCAAATAAAAGTTTATTGACTTCTGACTTCTGACTTCTGATATAAAATTTAACAGAATAGATGCTTGCAGAAACATGATTTTGGAGAAACCATAACACGAGACACTAAAAGCACCAAGATATGCATTAGAGATCACATGGTATAATTTCAATTTGCGAAATGGCTCGTAATATGAAACCCCTATTATAATAGCAATGCAAATGTATATATAGGATAGGATAGATAGAATAAAACATAATTTAATGTCGCTTTTGCTGCCCTCTGCATTTCCATCTTTAATGAAACCCTGATTCAGTTAAATGGCTTCAGTGCAACATGCTGAGAATAGCTAGGCTTCAGAAGACAGTTTTGCATGTTGACAAAGAGTGCATTAAATTAACTGGCATATATACACAGATTTTTTTGTGTATATTGTGCAAAACATTGTCACATTTAAAAATGTTCCGTTCAGGCAGCATATATGAGGCAAGTCAGTTAGAAACTACATTCTTGGGTTTTAACTAACACTGGCATCCCTTCCTGTGTACTCTACGCCTAACAAACAAAAACCCCCCCCCTTGCATGGTGGAATCTGTGCTATGTCATGGATTGCTCTGCATCTTTCTCATCTCATCAATTAACCTTTAAAGTAGCAAAAAATGGGTTCGGGGTCTGTATCTTCTGCTTCCTTTGAGTCCTAACACAAAATTCAAGTTTGCAATGAATGACCAATATGCTGCAGGCCTAGCACTTCATTCTTGGATACACAGTTACACAAGTACGAAGCCACAACGGCACCAGCGTTTAATAAAAATTTGAGAATTGTTTATTGTTTCCAAACAACAAAGCGCACAGCAAAGACTTACTGATTCTCAAATTAAATGAATTTCAAAAACTGCCTCAGAATCACCATGCCAATAAACTTGAAATAATACGTGCCTGTCAGTGTTTGTTTTGAGCTGCACTGCCAGCGAATGCCATAAAACTGCTTTGATAGTACTAGCTTGGTTTAGCAGACAATGCGCAGTCATGTGATAAATTTTATGGTTGAGTTACTGTCCATCACCATTATTGGAAAGTTTTGCCAAGATAGTGATGGAGAAAATCCGTATATATTTCACTGAGTGCTCTGTTCTGTAATTGGCCCAAAATATTTGACATGTACATAAAATAATTGCCTAGAGCAGGAGACTATCAAGAGTACATGCACATGTACATGTACTGTTTTCGCAAAGAAAGTTTCTTAGTGGATATTGGTCTGATTATTGTTACATTATTGTTGTTGTCATTAGAGATCTGGTAACTTTGTTAACCCAAGCAACACCTGAATTTTTTGAGGTGCAGTCCCAAAAAAGACTAAGGCTCAACTAAGACAGATAGCACACTTGCCAACTGACAAACATGTTATGACAGGGTCTGGGGTCTGATTAATGCTGCGGAGTAAATGGCTTACAGAAAAAGGTTGATTAAACTCCAACATCCTGAAACCCAAGTTAGGAAGCTCACATGCTACCCTAATTAATATCATTTGGGTATGTCCTTTCATATAATCAATCATAGCAAGGCTGCATGATCAGAATACTCACCCTGATTTGTCATAATCATGTTACTGTCTTATCCAACCTCTGATCCATTTTCCGTCATTATTGTTTTTTTATGTCACTCTCAAAACTTTATAAATGTTACAAACTGTGTAAAATTGTTTTTAAATTCCTCTTTGTCAACGAAATAAACAATGGGTATATGTATGTATGTAGACTAGAGGGCATGCAGGTATAACAAGAAATTCTTTTTAATAAAAGAATTGTAGTGACCTTTGTATACCACATGTAATATGAGGTTTCTTCAAACACATATTTTATTATTCAAATATTCACTTATAATTAATTAGGCATGTATACAATCATGAAGTAACATGCAGTGGGTTTGTCAAATCACAGTAGGTACATTGGAGGTATAGATTGGAGGTATAGATGTACCTACTGTGATTTGACAAACCCACTGCATGTTACATGTACCTCATGGTTGTATGCATGACAACAACGGGTAATTACGTTCCTGAAGATGGTCTAATAAAGACTGAAATATTGAAAAATGAAACTCTCGATGGAAATATTTCAAGTTTGGATTGTGTATCTCCAATAAAGTACCTGCATGTTCCAGAGTCCTTTAAATCATCTGCACGCAGTTGAGCCCACAGCTCTCTGTTTCATTACTCACAACTACTGCATGGTGCCTATATGTACTCTTAACAAAAACACTTTATATGGAACCTTTAAGGATTCGATAAGCTAGTATGCATGCATAAGGAACCCTAAAAGGTTCATAATTTAACTTTTAAAAAGGTTCCAACAGCAAACAAGAGTGACACTTAGATAACCCAGCTGCATTGAACCCCCACATTGGAACACATAGGGTTCCATCACACCTTCTCAATTCAGTTGAACCCTTAACAAAATTTAGACCTTTTTTCGGCTGTGGGTTCTTTATCTTTATCCCACAATTGCGAGTGAACACCATAAAAAACCATTGAGTTCACACCATTGAGTTCATCCTTGTGAACTCAATGAAATAAATTATCTGACGTTGTTATGCAAACAATGGGCAGCGATTGTTTATGTCATGATGTCACAATGGGCAACTGGTGACATCACAATAAACTGCTGCTCTAAACTTGGGAGAATTGGAAGTTGTTAAAACTAAATTAGGTAAAAACCACTGACAAAGTCATTGCGGGATATAAATAAAACCCCATAACAATGTAGTTCACAGCTATAGACATCATTCGTGTCAGTTCTGCTTGCTGGTCAGGTAGCCAAACTTGATTTTTGACCTGAACCCTGCACCAACAGAGAAAGTTTTTGTCTCAATGGATTTGGAGCCCTTTGACCCTCCATAAAACATATATGGCGGGCAACGAGAGCGCATCCTTGAGCATTTTGAGATATACTAACCCATGCATATATTAAGAACTGTATGAAGGCAGCTGGTAAGAAATTTCAATTAACCCTTACTGGACTGATCAGTCCCAAAAAAACAATTCTGTGCTCGTGACGTCATTCAGGACCACAGCAGATTTTAGGTACATAAATGTCCCTACAGGCAGTAAGCTGGGGATGCACATAAATGTCCCTTTAGTCCGGTAAGGGTTTTAACAAAGGGACACAATAACAATATAAAAATAATTGTGTTTAATAAAAATATATAAAACACAATGGGAGTGATGGAGTTTGAATTCTTGTTGGCTTATAGTAAATATAATGTTATTTTAAAAGATAGTTTAAAGTTGGCAATGGTAGAAAGTGATTTGGAGGGAGGCCAAAGGTGTGAAAGGGTGAAGTAGTGGCTGATTCTTCCTTCCTGCTTGGGTAATCATACTTTATTCTGGGTTGTACTGTACTTCTTCAATGGAAATCTCAAACAAGATGTATTCAGGGTCTCATGAGGAAGTAATGGCATAAGGATATAATAAAGAATTCTACATGTACATTGGCAACACGAAGAAATCCATGCCGGGAGCACTCGTGAAAGCAACGAGGGGAACTTCCTCGGCAGAAATATCGAACAAGAAGCATTCGGGGTCTCTTGAAGAAGGTACGGCATAACTGAAGCAAGAAGGAAGGGCCAGGCAAGACAGGGCACACTTCGCTGCATCAACAGTCAAGTTGGTCAAAGGAGAAGATGCCGGGATTTCATTCTGCTTCTCCAGGGTTGTCATGGATTTGCGCTGCTTTCCTGGAAATAAGAGAGTTCTTGTCATGATATCTTATTACAGATAATTTCATATTTGTAGACACAGAAACTGAATGTGAGCAGGTTGAAACAATAAGCAGACGAATGATTCAAATTGCTATCAAACATTGCTTTAGTTGAACCGCCAAGAGCTGGAAACGAAGCCTGGACTAAGCTATTGGATGCCAAGAGCGCTATGAACTGAGCGAACCCCTCTGCAGTATCTTGTTGTGACTAACACAAGCATACAAAATTCATCAATAAAATAGAAATTTCACGTTACCATCCTGGCATTCTCCAGTGTATAGACGGAGCGAAGGCAGACGATTGGTATTTGCTTCAACGTTGTTTTGCACTTTTCCAATGAATGAATCCGCATGTTGAAACTTGCCGTCGTTCACAACAAATGATTTGCTAGCATCTACATGTTGTGGCCAAGGGTAGCTTGCATCTGCTGCTGTACCGTAAGTGATGAAACCATATTTCTGATTCTTAGAATGAATGCTAAACACCTGACCTTTGAGAGCTTTGACTGGGTCTGGTAGAACATAACGCTGAAATGAAGACAATAAAATGGCGGCCCGTCATTTATCTGACACAATTTGAGTGCTGTGTGGCACAAAGACTCCGCCAGTACATGTATGTAGAACAAGAAATTCTTTTTAAAAAAAGAATTGTAGGGATCTTTGTGTGAAAAATTAGGTTTCTTCAAACACATATTTTATTTTCCAAATATTCAATTGATTTCCTATGTATGTGTAGTCACATCTATATCTTCAATGTACCTACTGGGATTTGACAAACCTACTGCATGTTGTTATAAATATTTGTTGTCATAAAAAAAAAAATTCTATAACAACAAACTAATTATTGCTTGCTTATTAGGATTATTACACTTTTCATAATAGTCCCAGAGCTACGGGGGTTTTATTTATGTTTTTGAGGCTAAAAGGTTCAAAGGGTGGGTTTTATGAAGAAAATTCTCAGGATTTCAAAAATGCAAGTCTTACAACTGTAAAGGTAGACACAACTTCACAATATTCATTTGAAGTAGGGTACCTCCTTATCTCGTTTTTCAGATTTTTTTGGGCTTCGGTTTCACAAAATATATTCCTAAATCCATTCAGTGTGAGAAAAATACATTAGAATTGACTTTCCTGGTCAATTTTGTCATGCTGATTCCAAATCTGTGACTATTTTTACTCTAAATAAATTATATGACCCCTTAATTTGCATTTAAAGATGGCCACCAATCTAAATAAAAAAGGCAAAGGGTGTTTCAATGTTGACTGTTCCAGTAGGCCTCTATGAATTTCAAACCAATATTGTCAATAAGTCATTTGGAAAGTACAAATTCTCAGGATTTCAAATATATATAGTATGTGAACCTATCTATTCTCTTTAGCTCCCTGCATTAGTTAAACTGTAGAAATTTCTGACGTTTTTGTGAATTTTGCAGCTGAAGTACGGAGAAATACCACAAATTCATTCATTAAAAAAGACACAATTTCTCAATTGACATTATCCAAAGTTGTCTGACTTGTTCTTTCACCTGGGTGGGGAGGGAACTATGGATGCCTTTTAAGTTTAGTTTTATAGCAGGTGGAAGTCCCCAAGATGTACTATTATATGCTGGTTCTCCATGCACACGAACTAAAAGCAGATGGTCAACAACTGCAAAAGCATGAAAACGATACAGCTATTCAACTATGTTCACAGTCTTATAATGATTCATTGTTCAATAGTACTATTATATACATTTGCCTAATATGGAATTGTGGCATGCAATAAAATTATTTAAATGTCCCTAATAATTAGAATTTATTGTCCTACCAGCTTCCTTAATGTTAGCAAATGGAAAAAGTACATCTTTCATATCTTGCCAATCAGGAGATCACTTGATCAATCACTAGATGATTCATTCTTAACCAAACAAAACAGAATGAGGATGGATAGCCCTTGATGCCATCTTTCCTTTGGCATCATGGTTCCAGTGTTACTACAACTATCAACCATCAAAAAACTAAATAAATACTGCTGTCAGTATCAAAAATCTCCTCAGAAACAAAATATCCAGCCATGTATTTTCAATTCCACCTATCCTAATTACTAGATACCTCCTTCCTAGCCAACCAAAGTGGATGTGGATGGATAGCCCTTGATGTCAGCTTTCATTTGGTATCTTTGTTTCCCTGTTACTACAACTTTCAACCCTCCAAAACCAAATTGTATATTGCTCTCTTTGTCAACAATCTCCTCAGAAACTCAAAATCCTCTCATGTATTTTTAATTCCGCAAGTTCTTATCCCTGTACAACTCATTCCTAACCAACCAAAATGGATATGGATGGATAGCACTTGATGTCAGCTTCAATTTGGTTCCTTTGTTTCCCCATTTTTGCTAATGCCAACCTTCCCAAAGCTAAATAAATATTGCTATCAGAATCAAAAATCTCCTCGGAAACACAAAATTCACCCATGTATTTTCAATTCCACAAGTCCTAATCCCTATATTGCTCATTCCTAACCAACAAAAATGGATATGGATAGATAGCACTTGATGTTAGCTTCAATTTGGTACCTTTGTTTCCCTGTTATTGCTACTGTCAACCTTCCAAAGCTAAATAAATGTTGCTATCAGAATCAAAAATCTCCTCAGAAACACAAAATTCACCCATGTATTTTCAATTCCATAAGTCCTAATCCTGTATTGCTCATTCCTAACCAACCAAAATGGATATGGATGGATAGCACTTGATGTCAGCTTCAATTTGTTACCTTTGTTTCCCTGTTATTTGTACTGCCAACCTTCCCAAAGCTAAATAAATATTGCTATCAGAATCAAAAATCTCCTCGGTAACAACAAATCCTCCCGTGTATTTTCTATTCCACCTATCCTAATCCCTATATAACTCATTCCTAACCAACCAAAATGGATATGGATGGATAGCACTTGATGTCAGCTTTAATTTGGTTCCTTGTTTCCCTGTTATTGTTAATGTCAACCTTCCAAAAGCTAAATAAATGTTGCTATCAGAATCAAAAATTACCTCGGAAACACAAAATGTTCCTATGTATTTTCAATTCCACAAGTCCTAATCCCTATATTGCTCATTCCTAACCAAGAAAAATGTATATGGATGGATAGCACTTTATGTCAGCTTCAATTTGGTACCTTTGTTTCCCTGTTATTGGTACTGACAACCTTCCAAAAGCTAAACAAATGTTGCTATTAGAATCAAAAATCTCCTCCGAAACAACAAATCCTCCTATGTATTTTCAAATCCACCTATCCTAATCCCTATATAACTCATTCCTTACCAACCAAAATGGATATGGATGAATAGCACTTGATGTCAGCTTTCATTTGGTACCTTTGTTTCCCTGTTATCGCTACTGTCAACCTTCCAAAAGCTAAATGAATGTTGCTATCAGCGTTAAAAATCTCCTTGGAAACTCAAAATCCTCCCATGTATTTTCAATTCCACCAGTCCTAATCAATACATGACTTATTTCCAACCAACCAAAGTGGATATGGATGGATAGCCCTTGATGTCAGTTTTCATTTGGTGCCTTTGTTTCCCTGTTACTACAACTGTAAACCCCCCAAAAGCTAAATAAATGTTGCTATCAGTATCACAAATCTCCTCAAAATCCAGCCATGTATTTTCAATTCCTCTTATCCTGATCTCTGAATAACACATTCCCAACCAGCTTTCTTTTGGCACCTTGGTTTACTTGTTACTACAACTGTCAACCCTCCAAATGCCAAATAAATATTGCTTTCATTACTTCAAACCTATAAATTAATGTTTTGAGAAAACTGTTACTTCTTGGCAACCATTACTTCTTTATTCATGGGTACTTCAGTGAAATTCTGGTATCACTACAGGTGATACAAATACTGTTGCTGTTCAGAAAGTTTAATGGCATGGATTTTATGGACAATTCTTGTTCTTCTTTGTCCAGGCATCATTTGAAAGAAGTATATCTTCTTTGTTCCCATCAGAGGACGGATAGGCATTCATTACTTTTATGTCGATGAGAAATTATTTCTACTTATCATAAAGGAAAAACATGTCTGATAATAGTAAAGGAAAAACATGTCTGTCCTGCAGACATTGACACTTCTACTACCACCAAAGCATCTACACACACACATACATACAGATATAATATTTATTGATAGTTGCGTTGGTCACATCAAGCACTAAACAAAAGCAAGACCGAGTACTAATGAAAGCAAAAATTACCAACATCTTACAGCAAGTGATTTCGCAGTCATAAATCTAACATCTTAGGAGTTTCTTGGTACTTAATTCCACCTGCTATGAAACTAAACTTAAAAGGCATCCATAGTTCTCTCTCCTCCCAGGTGAAAGAACAAGTCAGACAACTTTGGATAATGTCAAATGTGAAATTGTGTCTATTTTAATGCATAAATGTGGTATTTCTCCGTACTTCAGCTGCAAAATTCACAAAAACGTCAGACATTTCTACAGTTTAAAACTAATGCAGGGAGCTAAAGAGAATAGATAGGTTCACATACTATACATATTTGAAATCCTGAGAATTTGTACTTTCCAAATGACTTATTGACAATATTGGTTCGAAATTCACAGAGGCCTGCTGGAACAGTCAACATTGAAACACCCTTCGCCTTTTTTATTTAGATTGGCAGCCATCTTTAAATGCAAATTAAGGGGTCATATAATTTATTTAGAGTAAAAATAGTCACAGATTTGGAATCAGCATGACAAAATTGACCAGGAAAGTCAATTCTAATGTAATTTTCTCACACTGAATGTATTTAGGAACATATTTGTGAAACTGAGGCCCAAAAAATCTGAAAAACGAGATAAGGAGGTACCCCACTTCGAATGAATATTGTGAAGTTGTGTCTACCTTTACAGTTGTAAGACTTGCATTTTTGAAATCCTGAGAATTTTCTGCATAAAACCCACCCATTGAACCTTTTAGCCTCAAAAACATAAATAAAACCCCCGTAGCTCTGGGACTATAAGCTTGTGAACATCATAGGAGTAGTGAGAAGTTTAATATCTAATGTTTTCATACAGTGTGTTTGTATACTTCTATTATATGATCCCAAATCTTCATAAAGTTAGGCTATATTTTACCAATTTCTTGAAGGAAATCTCTATGGGATATGCTCCAGGTGTGCTTTGGAGATGGACCCCAAACATCCAACCATGACCAGGTGACCCCATTGTCATGGTTGAGTGGCTGCTGCCTCTCTGGTGTAGCTACTGTGTATCAAGAGGGAGCAACTTACACTTGATTTGTAAATTGTACTCACAGATACCTCCTCTGTGGCATGAGTACCCTCCTAATATTGGAGGTCAATTAGGAGGGTACTCCTGCTATAGGGAAAGTATCTCTGCAAGTCCAACTTGCCTGTGGCCCCCTCCAGAAACTTAGACGCTCAACCACTGCAGTACACAATAACTGATGACAAATTGCACTTGGCTGGGTATTTATGTCCCTTTAGTTAGGGACCTTCAATGTTAAGTCTTTCATCATTTGGAGCTTGTAACATAGATTTAATATGGTCCCTACAAAAAAGGTTAGACAAACATTTATATGTATCTAACAAAAGTTCTGTCGGGAATTTTTGAGATATTGCAGTTTTGAATTAGCCATTTATCACACCCTACTGTTTTCTTAGCATGGAATTTCCTTCAAAGAGTGCTCAGAATTTCCCGATTTTTCCTGTTAGGTAATACTTATTATCTAGGTAGAGGATATATTGAGAAGTCGAAATATACGGTCATTATCACTGTGAAAAGTATGTACCACGTCATCAAGACTGAGAGGGTGTGACTGACAACCACGCGCATGAATACCAATAATACCCTATAGACAATATAAGCGTATGCAATTCGAATTTTGAGATTGCAAGAGCAGAGCCATTTTGCAAATAACACACAGATATGGTGCAAATGCAATAGTTGAACTTGTACATATCACTTATTTTGATAATGTTCTGGCATGCAAAGTATTTTTTATTTTATAGTATTTGCATATTTTGAAGAAATACAAAACTAGTGGGAGCCTATGTCAAAGTCACATGACAATTCCAATTAGAATACAACCATAGCAGTGATCACAAACTGTTATACATTGTTTGTTACTATGTGTGCTTTCAGCAGTTAGACATGAGACTAAAGTATAATAAGGATCTGCAACTTACAGAACTACAGTACAAACATCTTAAAATGGCTCAACATAGTGATCCATAGTGATCCAGAGCAGTCCAGATAAAGATTGATCTGTAGTGATCTGAGATGATATAACTCTATCTTTAGTGATCTACTAATCCACTTTTAGTGAAAATCAATATTGTCAATTATTTAGAATTATAAGTCAAAGAACAGATAAAATCCATCTAACAATTGAACATATTGATTAAGGAAACATATCCAGAAGTTATTTGGTACAGAAAAGTAAATTTATTAATATTAATTTTGATTAATAGATACAGATCACATCAGATTACTCCAGATCGATCACTCTATCAACCAAGATCGCCATGGATCACTACAGATCGATAGATAAGTGTTGATCCAAACTGATGAGCCATTTTAATATGGTTGTACTGTAACAACACCCAACAATAACTGTGAATTTTGAGAAAATGTTTTTCATAATCAACTGTCCAATTTGATAGAATCTGTGACAAATACACCAAAACACACATGTCCAGGACATTTCTTGGACTTTTCATATGCTAGTATATGGATGGATTAAATCAATCTGCAAGCCCTGATATACTATGTCTATCAATGACTGGTACTTCCGCTCGTGGTGACAAACCCAAAGCAGAAAACTTTTTGCAGAGTCCTTAGAAAACATATGGAATGCTTATTTGCAACTAGTGCTAAATCTTCTATTCTGGTGATATGAATAATCTCAGCAGAATCTGTCTCATCATCTCATTGTAACTGGTTTTGTTGAGGTTTTTATGCAATTTTACAAATTTTGCAAATGCAGTTTTGAGCACTTCTTGGAGGAAATTCCATTATTAGTAGATGGTGTGATGCATTGTAAATACAAAATTAAAAACTCCAATATCTCAAAATATACCAAACAGAATTTTTTTTTCAATACATGAAAATGTTTGTCTGACCTTCCTCTAAATCACCACACTAAGCGTTTTCTTGAACAATATTTTACTAAACTCCTACGTAATTGGAAACATACAGCATCTCATATTGTGTTTTAACCAAGACATGTACATGCAACTTTTATCTTAAAAGGGAAATATACATGTATTTCAGTCTCTAAACTGCAAAATTTGTTCAGGTATGCTGTGTCACTTGATACACGACCATTTGTTGTATATTTTATCGAACTTTTAATCAAATTCTCTCGCAATTAGCATTTTTTCTGGCCTTGCAAACGTCACATGAATTTAGTAATTATTACATTTAAGATTCCATATGCAGAGTGCCATATTTCTATCACAACTGGATTTTTAAATTTTTTGAGAATGTCATGTTCTATATTTCATCCAAATAAAATTTGCATACAAAAATATGATATTGGAGGCCATCGAACCCACACTCTAAAAAATGGTGGGACGAAATTGTTTTTTTAGATTCAAAATGGCTTTTTGAAAAACCAAATTTCTATGCAAACAACCAACATGGATTTAAAAAAAAAAAGAAAAAAGTTTTTAGAGTGCACTGACCTTGAGGCCTGCTGTCGGATCCTTGTGTTTAATTTTAATCTTGCTCTGGAGAATGTAACTGGAGTTGGGCAGCTGACTCCAAAGGCATACGAAGAAATTAAGAGGAACCCCAGTGTAGAAAGAAATTTTTGATATCTTGCTGTCACATTTTATGGATAAGTTTTTAAAAAGATTAAAGTGGCTTCCTGCATCGATAGACATATTGATCAATGGACCTCCTACGGAAGCTCTGCCATCTGAAAAGAAACTACATACAATATACGTGTATAAAATATATATATCATTATGATCTTACATAGCACCCATTCCAGACAAATCAGCTCACCGGCGCTCACCATACTGAACGGCAATCATACCAATCATTATAGTGATAACGTCCGGACATGGCCGGAGCGGATATCGATCCCATGTCCTCATGTGTACAATGCGCTTAGTCAAGGCAAGAATACAACCCACTGTACAACGGAGCCACATGTCAAGCAAGTGTCTCTTTTCTCCTTAACTCGAGTCTAGAAGCCAATCCAATTTTTGAAAAGTATAGCATACTAGAATTGACCCATTATTAAAGAATGTTAAAAGCAGGTTACAAACGGGAAAAAAGCAAGTGAATAAGGAAATGGAGACAAAGGAACAAAGAAGAAGGGTTGCATATTTGTGATGCAGCTGAAAGAAATGTAATTTTGGAGTGCACCACCAGGTGTGCTGCAGTGCAACTTGATGAATATATGGCAGTATTAGTTTGGTATGAAATGGGTTAAAAGTAAAGGTGCATGAAAAATGGCAAAGATAGTGAAATAATTAGCCTTTGATAGCGGTTTAGAGGTTCACAAAGTATTACTCCTGTAGCTGCAGTATTAAAAGCAGGAGAAGACATTTGAGAGAAGAATTTCATGTTTGGTTTGAGAGATGCATGCACTCCTGGTGGGGATTTTGAGATGGAGTAGAAATTGGAAATAAAAGAGGAGTCAGAAGGTTATATGCTACTCACAGAAAGACAGGGCAGAAAAAGAAGGATAGGTGGAAAGTTGGGGTGAGTGGGAAGCTGAGAGAAGGTGTTTTTAGGTAAGGCAGCACTGATAATGTCAGCCAAGATTTAACTGCAATATTACCCGGACGGATATCCATTATTTATAAATGTATTAGGCATCCAGATTAGAAATAACAATCATTAAAAGATTTGGTGATTCTAGTAAAAAAAAGCACAAAATTTTACTAAAACTGCCAGAAAACTGATTGATTCCTAATTTTTCATGTGTACCAATAGTACCACAGGACAGCATACTAGTAATATGACAAAGTTTACCAAAATCCACATAAAACGCTGATAAACTTACATAAACAACGAAGAAAATTACTCCATTTGGTGAAAGTTTCATTTTCATTTAATTTTCGATCAAGCAATGACCATCATCAGCCATAAGACAAAATAACCCTCAGCTAAATCATGGCCTTAAAGCTTCTAGAGAATTCCAGTTATTTAGATGAATGCTAACATTGTTTATTTCTGCTTAATTTTGTTTCTCTCTCCATTGCTTGATCTTTATGTTTAAATCTATGTTGATGTTGTTTTTCTCTGTTGTAATCTTTATATTTCAATCTCTATGTTTTAATCGCCTCTTCTGCTATTTTCATTCTGATGATGGTCTTTGCTTGATCGAAAATGAAATGAAAATGAAACTTTCACTATATGGAGTAATTTTCTTTGTTGTTTATGACAAAGTTTGATGTTTGCTTTTATGAAAAACAGCAAAATATAAACAAAGAATCTTTAATTTGATGAATATTCAGTGTCTTGCATGGCGGCTTCTTCTTATCTACATTGTAGCTGACATGACTTCGGCCTATTTTGCACTCTCTCACAATCACAGGCCCCTTAAATTCAGCACCCCCCATCAATAGCTTGCCCTCCTCTGATGCTCTTTGAAGAATATACTTGGAGTTCTGTCTCTGTTCGGTACTGACAAGTGGCAGCGGAATGCTGACTGTCCCTGGAAAATCAAATTGGGTCAACAATT
This sequence comes from Platynereis dumerilii, assembly GCA_026936325.1. Classification (NCBI taxonomy): domain Eukaryota; kingdom Metazoa; phylum Annelida; class Polychaeta; order Phyllodocida; family Nereididae; genus Platynereis; species Platynereis dumerilii. Next base: position 20,127,050 of record JAPTHN010000004.1, read on the forward strand.
ATTTGATCTGTTTTGGCCAGATCACAAGATCAGGTCGCACAACAGCTGTCCATATTACTACGCCAAACTACTTTCACAAAGCATGGTTACTGGCAAAGATCCAGTCCACTGCTTTGAATAAAAATGTTTGGAAATCATGAGACAAAAAGAAAGTTTTTAAACTCTAGCATAAACTTTGCCTGTGAAAGGGATGATTTTACTCATCAGAAGTTTGTTGGTATTCAATCTACTTATGCCGTTTAGTGCATGTTAAATTGTTGTCAGAAAAGTGTCCAAAAATAATTCTCTTTCACTTATTCACTGGTCCATACAAAGCCAACGTTTTTGCTTTGTGATATCAAAAATGCTCATTTGTATTTAATCTGTTATTTTATGGAGATTTATTAACTAGGACAACAATATAATTCACAATTTCATAAAAGCAGTGTAACATTCAACAAAATGTCTTGTCCATCCAACAAGTGGCCCCCTCTATACCAGCATTATATGTGAGCTACAATATATATATCCTCCATGATAAAAAATAGTTCCAACTTATTTTAGTAATTACAAGCTGTCTGCTTAAAATTGAAGACAACCAAAGTCAGCTTAGACACTTACAGAGTTTTTGGAAATAAACTAGACCATCACTAAATGATGGAACTGTCCTGGTTTCTTCCAGACACTGGGGTCAACTTGTAGACAGCTTGGAGTTCCCCATGGCCTAATGGATGAGGGCACTTGTTTGTGTTACCAGTCTGGCTGCGAGGTAGTGGGTTCGACTCTCAGCACCTTGAACTCAATTTGGTCCATCCCTTGGTACATTAAATGGCGGCAGATTTTATCGAGTGTTCTGCACATGGGGCAACCGAAAGACCACGGACATCCCTTAATTAATAGGGCATTTGCCATTACTCATCATCATACCATGGTCACCAACACTGGAGAATGCTACCGCAAGGGAACCTTGGGCCTTGTTCCCCTTGTCTCTGCCAATGGTGCTGTACCTAGAATGGCTGCTCTGAGCCTTATCATTGAGGAAGACTCATCACGAATTTTGTGCCTGCATTGCAGTGCATGACTGATAGTATATACAACACAATACAATAAAATACAATACAAAACAATACTATACAATGCAGTATATATAACTAATCTATAAATTATTACCTTTTCCAATCCCAGTTCTTCGTCACCTTCATGATGTCACACTACCATGACGCCTGACCCAGTGCATTTTTACATTAGACGAAAAACGAGTACAGGAAAGCTGTTGGTGGCCATCAATGACCTCACAACATGCCATATCTAATAGTTTACATTGAAATTAAATGTTAAATGGTCATTTCAGTATCTTGCGACCTCATTGATGAGTGGTATCACTGGTATGACATATGAAATGGCTTTCCCTGGTAGCATTGCAAGGATTGGATGTGACCTCACAAACTGCTTATGTCATACAGAATAAAATTGCCTGGGTAAGGATGTATTTCAATGAATTCGATAGGGCATTTTGTCAGGTCACTGATGGCCACCAACAGCTTTTCTGTACACTCTAAAAAATGTCAGGACAACATTGGTTTTTTAGATTCAAAATGGTTTTTTTGAAAAACTAAATTTCAATGCAAAACCAACATGGATTTTTGAAAAATCCATTTTGGTTTTTTGCATTGAAATTTGGTTTTTCAAAAAACCATTTTGAATCTAAAAAATCAATTTTGTCTGAAAAAACATTGTAATACAGACTTACCTGATTGACTTATTACAATAAGGCCAACCATACAGTAAACATATGTTTGCAAGTATTTCTCAGATGTCATCTTCAAGTCTGAATATGTTGACATTAGCTTGTAAACTGCTGTTATGTCGACACTTTTTCAATCATCAATATTTTTATCTATTTCATCATATTCGTTTATAGTATCTGAGTGTAAAACGATGAAATTTAAATGATATTTTTATGAGAACACCGAACAATCGGCACAGCAAAGCAGAAGTTGTCTGGGTTTCAAGACATTGTGTTATGCCTAGCGAAATAAAGGTACCGCGAGTAATCTTCTCTTTCAAATATATTTTGACATTTACAAACTCTTGTTCTGCTTTGAATAATTTCTGAAGAGTATTGTCATTAGCCTAGAACAACAGTTTCAACTAACAGAACCATCACTGCATAGAACAATAACAAGAAAGGGTGATAAAGTTGTTTTCAAAATGTGATAAAATTCCCCCCCCCCCACCCTTACATTTACCATCACAGGCAGAGTCTTTTTGGCAAAACAAATAAATGGGTCAGCATTATTTATAAATGAAGTATGATTGAATATACAGTACAAATTTCTAAAAGTGGCTCGTCATTTAAAATCTAGCCTTAGCTATCTATCCATAGCCATTTTAAGCTAACCCTATCGGTACTTATCCATAGCTTTCCATAGCTATCCACAATTACTATTGTTTAAACAAGGGGTAAAGATCTTTTAGGCCCGTTTTCACCAACATGGTACTAAGAGTTAAGCCAGGTCTCAGCTAAGACCTGGTCTGGCTAAGCCAATCACTCAAGCGGAGCAGGATCAAGGAATTTCAGTTCAATGAAAGTAACACATAATATGTGAACAGCTCAACTGCTACAAACACAATGTCTCAATTTCTCAAACGCAGCCAAAGGATATGCCAATATAGAAGGGGAGGGGTGGTTGACTGGGATATTTTTAAATATATATATATATATACATAATAAATGATAATAACTGCTTGCCCAGTTTTGGCAAAAGAAAGAAAGAGTTCTGACACATCCCCCTTTCCATCAACCAACCAACATGTACCAACTCACCAACCAACAAACCTATCTACATGTATCTACTTAGATATAATTTGAGACAAATTAACTATTTTCACTTCAATAGGCCTATTTTGAATATTTTAGAATGTTACTATGAAATTTTTCATAGTTTTCAAAATATCTTGTAATGACTGATTCTCACAGTATCATATTCTTTCACACAAGCATCAAAGTTCTGTAATATGTTAAATTGTTTTTGTCTTACTGAAGCCCAATATCATTGTATTGGACATCCTCAACATCATTGGTGTACCTTGCGCAATTTAACATTATGGTAGGCCCCTCCCCAAACTAAAGGTGGAAACAAGCTCTTTTTTCTATTTTGATGTGCTGAACAAACTTTTTGTTTCAATTTCATGTGTTGAACAAACTTTTGTTTCATTGAAAGTCCAGAGCCTCCCTCCCCTCTTTCCAAGTATCATCTGGTCAGCCCCTAAATTTACACCATAACAGTTTGAGATCACTGATCTGTAAGTTTATAAAAAATGTTTGAGAGTCAGTGATCCTTGACTAGTCTAAAGACTAAAGCACAGTTGGTGAAAGGGACTTAGTTAAACCAGGTTTAAAGAAGTTAAGACCAGGTCTAACTGTTAAAACTATGTTGGTGAAAACGGCCCTTAGAGTTTACAAAAGAATACATATGGCTCCATGGTACAATGGTCAGCGTTCCCGCCTTGTACACATGAGGACATGTCCAGAGGTTATCACTGTAATCAGGGGCGTAGATCCTGGGGGTTGGGGGGATGCATCCCCCCTAGGGTGAACCTTGGGGGGATGATCATATGATTATCCCCCCTAGAATTTCAAATTATTAGTACTTGGTGTTGACAATTATCTGACATGTTTAGGTATTTTCCATGATGCCAGTTGCATGTTATGTGAAAAAAAAAGTTTCAAAACAAACCTTCGATAATCTGTAATATATTGGCTTTTGGGCCCTGGAGTGGCCCTCGAAATCTACCGCTGCGCGACTTTCGGCCCATTGGGCCATGCGCTTGGTTTGCGATCCCCGAAATCATCCCCCCCCTACAAAAATGAAAAATCTACGCCTCTGACTGTAATGATTGGTATAATTGCCATTTAGAATGGTGAGCGCCGGTGAGCAAATTTATCTGGAATGGGCGCTATATAAAATCATACTATATTATATTATATTATATATTACAAATGGATAGATATGGATAAGACTAGTAATGAATAGCTATAGACAGCTAAGTTGAGCCACATTTAGAAATTTGTACTGTATGTCTATCAGATACTTGTTTTATTGTTTGTATATATATGTATTCTGTTTTCATACATCAACAATATAGAATGGAATTGAAAGAAAATTGAATTGAATAAGATATTTTGAACTGAAATCAATTGCTTCAATATCACCACGCAAATAGGCAAAATGAAGCTTTCATATCAATCTGGGATCACTCACCTATTCGCAATTGTTTTCAAAGTTGCATTGTAAACAGTCTGTCACTTTGATCGAGAAAAATAATGAACTGTTGTACAGTGAACATGGTACTTAGTGTGTCATCATGCTGATGATTTGTCATGATCATACAATGTACCCAATAATTTCGATGTTAATATGACAAAAACACTACTTTGGAGGGCGCTATATGCTATTTGAATGGCCGAAGGTGTTGTCCAGCAGCCCAAGTGATTCAAAGCAGCACGAGCAGCGCGCAAACTGCTGTACAATCACGAGGGCTGCTGGACATCACCGAGGGCCATTCAAACAGCATAGCGTCCGAAAAAAAAGTAGTGTTATTACTACGCTGTATTATTATCCACTCACTAGGTTTTTCTGTTCTGATTTACCACCAAGACCTGTCAATTCAAGATTGCCATTAAGTGAAATGAACAAGGGCCATTATTGACTTCACTTTAAAATCAGTCATGACAAGTCAAATGTCCTTCTCTTGATCATGACCAATCAAGCAGCCTGTAGGCCTATGTTTCCTTCCCAGTTTCTACATTATCAACTCAGTCGTTCACATCAGGATCAACTAGTCATTAGTGTCAGTTGGAATTGGTCAACTAAATCTGACTGAGAAAGCATATCCCAGTGATAAAAACCACTTTAATTCAATAATTTTGAAAGTGGATAACAGTTTGACCTGTTGTCATTATTTATTTAATTTTTCTTTAAATAATTGCAATTTCGAAAATGAGAACACAATGTTTGGTGAATCATGCCTTTCGCCCTTTTTTAGAAATATTATTTTGGAAAGTTGAATATAGTCAGTTGTAATTTATTCAACTAGTTGGAATGAGTCGTCAAATGCATTACAAGATAACAGAAAAAAATTCATGAATGTGATGTTGGCAAATTTGATCAATAAAATTGGCATGTTACAGGAAAAAAGAAAGACCAAAGATGCATTGCCAAATAGATTTTAAATAATTTGCAAGAATGTATTAATTAGTCAAATGGGTTGAGTTGTTTTTGCAATGAATAATAATAATAATAATAATTTATTCATTTATAAAGCGCCTATATCCATAACTCAGTCATGCTCAGAAGCGCTGTACAACATAAAATAGAAGATAGATTAAAAATATAAGGATATGTAAAAACATAGTAAAAGCAGTAAAAATTTTATAAATTTAAAAATAAAGTGTTCATTGAGTATCATTCATGGAAAAGCAGTCAGAGAATAAATGTGTCTTTAGTTTTCTTTTAAATGTCTCAAAATTTTCACATTGTCTCAATGATGATGGTAAATTGTTCCACCATTTCGGTGCTGCCACAGCGAATGATCTATCACCATATGATCTTGTCTTCGAGCGCGGTTGAACAAGCAGCATCTGACTAGATGATCGAAGACTTCTAGATGGACTGTAGGTCTGAACGAGATCGGATAAGTATACTGGTGCTGAACCATTTAGGCACTTAAAAGTTATACATAACACTTTGAACATAACACGTTGTTGTACAGGCAGCCAGTGCAGTTGTCTCAGAATTGCACTAATGGAGTCTCGTTTGTTTCTTCTCGTAACGATTCTGGCTGCTGTGTTCTGCACACGCTGTAACTTACGTAGTTGGAAGGCAGTGATGTTTATTAACAGTGAATTACAATTATCCAGCCGAGATGTAATGAAGGCATGGATGAGCTTTTCTGCGGCATCACGTGTAAGCATGTCCCGGACAGCAGCAATGTTATGAAGATGGAAATAGCATGCTTTACATATCACTCTTATATGTTCGTCCATTGTTGTAGTTTCATCGAACCAACTACCCAAGTTTCGCATGACTGAACTTGCAGAGACCTCACAATCGCTGATGTTGATGGTTGATAGCTCGACTTTGGATCTAAGCCGTGATGATGTTAGAATCATTAGTTCAGTCTTGTCGCCATTAAGTTTGAGCTTGTTTTCAACCATCCATTTATCAATGTCACTGATACATTTCTCAGCACGGTCCATTGCACTGTGAATGGATGGGTCAGGCCTAAAATTGAAGCGAAGGTAAACCTGAGTGTCATCAGCATATAGATGAAAGCTGATATTGTGATCAGCAACAATGTCAGAGATGGGACTTGTATACAGTGAAAACAACATTGGCCCAAGGACCGAGCCCTGTGGGACTCCTTGGAGTACAGCCAGCGCAGATGATGTTTCGCCCTTAAACATCACAGACTGTGTCCGGCCACTGAGATATGACTTAATCCACTTCAGGATGTCACCGCCAATCCCAAAGCGATTCTGTAGGCGACGCAGCAGGGTGTCGTGGCAGATCGTATCAAAAGCTGCGGATAAATCCAACAGCACCAGGATGACACCCTGCTGCATATCAAATGCTTGGAGTATATCGTTCTGAACGCGAAGGAGAGCAGTTTCCACACTGTGGTCAGGACGATATGCTGACTGAAAGACTGGATATAGTCTGTTGTGTTGTAAATATGTAGAAAGCTGGCTTGATACTACTCTCTCAACAACCTTAGATATAAAAGGCAAATTTGACACCGGACGATAATTGCTTAAAGTCAGAGGGTAAAATGAAGCTCAACTCGAAGCAATGGCTTCTGGCGCCCTCAAGAACTATGCATGTTTATTACCACCATAGCTTGCTGCCCTTTCTGTACAGTATAACAAAGACTCAATGACACTGAATCAGCGAATGGCAAGAAAGGGACTTGACATTTAAAAATGTATTAATTTGTTGTTGACACATATAGAGAAGTTCAACTCGGTTTTACACCATTCTTACATTATTAATGTTTACAAATTTATGCAAATTGATTCCTAAAGCTATATAATTTTGATTTTTATAAACATTGGCTAGAATTAGTGTAATAATAATGAGTGCTTACATTCAGCTGTTTGTAGCCATCAGTTACTTCACGACAGGCTCTATCCATTGCATTGAAATGAACAATCAACTCGTCATTGAGTAACTTATGACCTCATTGATGAGTGCTGTGACTCAGTAGTTGACTTGTAATATGAGGTTATACCACGGGTAGGTGCAGTACGTCCCCGGTATACTCCCCGAGACCCCAGTATATTCCCGAGACCCGAAGGGAGTATACCAGGGATGTACTGCACCTACCCATGGTATAACCTTTTTATCCCATGTCTAGGCACATTTTTGAGATATAAAGTAAAACTGCCATGGAACTAAATAAAAAAACGTTGATTCAAATCTATGATTTTACGATTAAACTGAAAATTATTGTTTCAGTCATGATTTTTTTGTGGCATTAGCTTTTGAGATGTTGTCTTGAAATTTTGGATTTGTAATCTATACTATATGTATGACAGTTCTGGAGAATTTAGTATATCTGGTGCTTTCAGGTCCTGAGATATAAAATAAAACGGCCATGGAAATGAAAAAAAAGTTGACTCAAATCAGTGATTTTACGCTTGAAGTGAAAATTTTTGTTTCAGTTATGATTTTTTTGTGGCAAGAGTTTTTGAGATATCATCTTGAAAATTTTGGATTTGTAATTTATATATCTACGACCTACTGTGTGAATCTGATGTATCTACATTGATTAGATTTAGAGAAATAAAATAAAACGGCAGTGCGAAGTAGAAAAACGTTTCTGAAATAAAAGATCCATAGGGCTGAAACAATACTAGTTAACATAATTTAACATTATTACGTTGTCATATGTTGTGAAATATTGTCTAAAACAATAAAACAAAATAAAAAGGGGTCCTCATCCCGATGGAAATTCATATAAATCAGTATTTGTACAACTAAGTCACTTTGAAAAAAGTAAACTAATTTATCGAAAATCACATTGGAAAATTATCTATAAAAGATGGAAAGTCAAAACTATTACAGCCCACACCAGCTTTTTTCTGGGCTTCTAATGCTTTAATCCATTTGTCTGTAACCCCAATAGATCCTTCTAAAATTGAAAAACACTGATAATTTTTGTGTGTTGTCAAAATTGCAAGAAAAGATGTTGAGCAGCAACAGAGATTGTGACGCTATACCAGATTTGTGGGGGTGTGTCTGAATGCTGCTCTCTGATTGGTTGTTTTCAGTATATTCCCTGTAATTACAGGGAAAAAACGTTGTATATAAGTCAGGTGACCATATACTGCTTTTTCTCCCCTATACTGACTTTTTCCCTGCTGTATTGCCCATGGAAAAACACAGTATCGGGGAGAAAATGTGCCTAGACATGGGATAACACTCAATATCTTTTTTTTTTTTTTTTTTTTTTTTTTATTGACGGCAAATATCATATTTGATATAATTGTCATAAAAAATACAAAATCACAAAATATTATTATATTCACAGGTTCCAGCCACTGGAGTTAACGAACACAAGCATACATAAAGCAATTAAGAACATTAATTGTAATTATAATCTACATACATTGATTTTATATAAAAATAAACCCCAAACCTATAATAAACAATATCGCATCAACATAATACACATATCAAAATGGATATTTACAAACACAGATTTACAACTACACTTATGCGAAAGAGACATATTAAAATAATGAAACATTTGGTTTAAAAGACACAATAGCTGTGGTATCACCATGTGTATATTATCAAATTATCATATTCCTGTTCTAGTAATATAGGCCTATCAATAAACACACATTTGTGCAGTTAAAATAGAAAATAATAAGAAAACAGTGGCTGCAGTCAATATATACAGGCAAGAGATATTCACAAAATTTTAAGATATATATATATATGTATGTGGGTACATGCATGTATTCATAAACTTCCACAAAACCATGTGTCGATGTAGGATATAGTTTGTTTCAAACATCAGCTCCAAGGAGAAATTTTCCTAGGCAACTTAACATTTCGGGTTCTTTGTTTTTCATTATTGATGTAAATTTATCATTATCATTCAAAATCAGAAAATCATTTATTAAGGTTGTTGCTGTCGAAAAAAGATTAACACGAAGCAACTCATTAGCAGGGCACACTATAAGGCAATGAATTTCATCCTCCACTACATTTAATGTACATTTTTCACATATTCTATTTGCTGCAGGAATTATTGGTTTATGATGCCTTCCAGTTTCAATATGTAGACTGTGTGAACTAGTCCTAAATCTAGCGATTTTGATTAACATTTTTCGACTTTGTCTCAGCTTAAGATATGGTTCAAGTCTACAATCAATTTTAAACAATTTGTATGTCCTAAGTTTTGGCCGCTGTGTACTATCATTTATGGCGATAATAAGTTTTTCCTGCTCAATTTCATACAGCCTCAGTTTCACTGCTCTGTAAACGCCAATCATGCTTAAGTCAGTACGGTTTACAATGTCATTTTCAATATTACAAGAACTTAATATTCTGCTTAATCTTCCGAACCAATTACTTTCATTCACTCTTTTCATATAAATATCTTTCTGAGCTAGCAAGCATTTTTTCAATAGGCTACTATCAGGTGCACCTTCCAATCGTATCCAGTAATTCATCATTCTAAGTTTTTGTCTTACATGCAAAGAAAATCTACCGGTTTCACCATAAATCGCTAAGGATGGAGTTTGTTTTCGTACGCCTAGCATATTTTTTAGAAATCCAAGTTGCAGAGTTTCTAATTCCAATACTGGTTTATCACTAGTCCATATTTCACTATTATATTCCAGAATTGGCAAAACATAAGTATCAAACATTTGTAACGAGACAGTTGGATCCATTTGTCCCAACACTTGCTTAGAATCAGCTAGTAGGGTAAAAAGTGCTTTATGTCCTTGTGTTGAAAGGTATTCAGTCATTTTGCTATGTATTTTATGCTTATTGGTAAGCATATGACCCAAGTATTTAAAGTTATCTACATTTTCAAGCTCATTACCATTGCAGAAGAAAGAATTTACCGATTTGTTATTAAACTGCATCACTTTGGTTTTCCCTATATTTACAATAAGATGCCATTTTTTGCAAAATTCCTGTACTGAATCAATGCTATTCTGTAGACATTTCGCAGAATCTGATACAAGTACAATATCATCAGCGTACATAATGTGTGTTACAGTAAAATTGTTCAGTGTTATTCCATCTGCCTTATCAAGATACTGGGGTAGATCAGACATGAATTCATTAAATAGTTTGGGGCTAAGAATCCCGCCTTGTAAGACCCCACATATGCTGTCAATATCATCACCAGTATTCCCACTGTGGTGGACTCTGGCTTTTGCTTTGTCAAACATGCTCATTATAATTTTGAGCATTTTTTGACCAATTTTCAGCTGCATTAATTTGAAATACAGTGCATTCCTATTAATATAATCAAATGCTTTTGTAAAATCAATAAAACACAAATGAACTGGTTTTCGCTTTGCTTGCTGATAACTTATAACTGTATCTAGAATGAAAACACAGTCAGTGCAACTGGTTCCAGGAGTGAAACCAAATTGACAAGGGTCATCTAGGTTCAGAGCATCATTTTTGAAATACAACCGACTATTCAGGATAGAATCAAAAATTTTAGCCATTACAACATTAATGGTGATTTTTCTGTAGTTATCAGGATCTGAACGACTTCCCTTTTTATATTAGGCATTGATGAGTCCTTCAGACCACTGAGAGGGATATTCCCCGTTATCAAAAATGTGATTGAATACAGCGCAAAATGGCATTACAAGTTTCTCACTTGCGTACTTATAGAATTCTGCCGGTATGCCATCTATACCCGCTGCTTTATTATTTTTAAGTCTCTTAAAATGCAGGGCAACTTCTTCCTCAGTTATTACATTATCACAAATCTGACGAGCAATGTCATTACAGCAGCTATACTCAGAAGTTAGTACAATATTGTTTACATGAGTCATGTTTTCATTGTCAAAATAATCTCGTTCAGGTGGAAGAGATTGTTTTTTAAAGTAATTGTGAAAAGTTTCTAAATCAGGGTAATTAGTTCGGTTTTTCCCCAAAGACTTTAGTTTACTCCAGTACTTCCAGCAATCTGATTGATTTTTACCCATAAGTTTTTGTATCTCTTCTCGATTTTTTTCTTGAAATTGCCGTTTCTTCTTTTGAATTACTCTTTTGTAAGTTTTGAGTAAGTAATAATATTTTGTTTTATTAAAATGTAAAGCTAAGTCATTTTGTTTGGCAAACTCATTCAAAGATTTTCTTAAATTTTTACATTCACTGTCAAACCATTTGTTGGTTGGAAATGTGCATTTTGTGGACCTATATTTCTTCTTCTTAAATATTGGCTGTATTCTATCTCTTACATAATGGTATACAGTATCAACGACAGTGTCTGTATCTACTTTAGACTCAATGTCACAGCCTAACTTATACAATGTTGTTTGGGCATTTTCACTGTCAAAGTTAGAGAGAAACTCATCAATTTTACTGCTGTCAAACACATATTTGAATATTTTATTACGAGATCTATCACCTTCAGTGTAACTATCTTTTTTAGTTATCGTAGGCAATTTAAAAGAGAAACTGAGAGGTGTATGGTCTGACTCCGTAAGTTTATCAGTTATGACAAATTCATGAAGACAATAATACACTGGTTCACTACAAAGCAAATAGTCAACAACACTCTGTCCCATTGGTGTATGACATGTAAATCGATCAGTTCTAATTTCATCAAATAAACCATTCATAATTCTTAAACCACTTGCCCGGCACAGATTAATGAGATCTTTTCCGTAATTGTTTGTCTTTTTGTCTTTTGACTGCCTGGGTTTTCTTGACCAGCTAGTATTTGTTGCCATGGCATCACAATTCCCACGACCGAAGTCAGAGATTTGAGAGTTTTTCCCATGAACTATTTCCTCAAAATCTTTCTTATCACCAGTTCTACTATTGAAATCTCCACAAAGTGACACAAAAGGTGTCCGCTCAAGTAAACAAGCAAGGTCATCCCTTAATTTATTCATTATGTCATAACCATATCTACTATTAAGATAGATTGTGCTATCTTCAGGGGGAATGTAGGCACCACCAATAAACATTTCATGAGTTGATCTCCTAACTTTCAGCCATATAACCCATTCATTGGCTTTTTCAATAGTTAAGGTTTTTGATTCAAATAAATCTGTTTTGATTAGCACTGCAATGCCACCAGAGGGCCTTCTGGCTTTAGGATGTTTGTATTTTCTTTGATAATGGAAATAATTGTAACCCTGCATTTGTGGGTCAAAGGAATCCAGCTTCATAGTTTCGTACAAGAAAATGACATCGAAACAGGTTATCATATTTCTTATCTCGTCTAACTCTAATTTACAACCAACACCCTGTATATTCCATGACATTAATTTAAGATTACCTAATCCACCTTCATCACTATCAAACACATTTCTTTGAAAAACCATATTTTTGGGTAAATCAGACAAATCATTTTCATCATATGTGTCTAACTTATTATCAGACCGTTCATGCTCAGTATTAGATAAGGAAACCGATTGACCTTCATAGTCGTACTGAGATGGTTTTGTTTCATTATAGTTACAGTTTACTGACAATGTTTCATTGCAACAAGCTGCGGAAAGTGGCTGAAACCATCTCACAGAAAAACCTTCTTTACATAAAGCGACACATTGAACGAGAGTTTGTTGACAGAGTTATGTGACAGATGTATGTGGTCACGCAATTTAGCTTGTTCATTACAGATAAATTCAAGAAGTCTCTCGTCATTACCTAAAATTTCTAGATGCCGATTCACATCTCTCAAAGTCTCTCGTTGGGTGTGACCTCCAGTTTGAGCAAGACCCGAAATAATTATTCGAGAAAAAGGAAATGCTCGTTTAGCCCCGTCTATCAAGTGTTCGTATCTTGCACATATTGTTGCTGCAGCTAGGCCATCGGCAGCCTCAATGTCTCCAGCCATGACCATGACGAAGTCTGGGCTCTGGGAGGACGTCATATTACGTATGCGAGAAGTGATGTGGGAAATTGTTCCACCGGGGAACATATAACCACATGCATCGAGACCTCTTTCATTGAGTCCTTCGGAAATTCCACGTGCGTTTGAATTTCCTATTATTACAATCTTTGGACGAGTGTTGTTGATCGTTGCGGATACATGGGCCATGGCAAAGGGGGAGGGAGGAACAGCACTTTGAGGGGCGATTTTCTGTCTTTGACTAGTTGAATTATCGTCAACTGTTTCTGTTGATTTTTGTTTTCCTTTTTGTTCAGTTTGCAGGGGTTTTGGCAGTTCAAGCTGGATGCTCATCCGTAGCTCCTCCAACAGCATCCCCTGAACATTTTGACCCAGAAAGTTATCTCCACAACCCCAGAAACTGTCACTTTCCACATTGTGAATGAGTTTTTTGGAACCAGTCTTCACAAGGGATTTTCTAAATGTAGAGCACTGTTTTGCCTTCTCATTTAGGATTTCTTGCATTATTTCTGTTTTGACTTCATGCCAAGCTTGACACTGGATAATTCCATTTGCAATCTTTTTAATTTGGAAAGGTGATCTTGTTCGAAGAATCTTGATAGCTAGATCCTGTCTGCCATGAAATTGTGCTTTTTTAAACTGATAGGCTTGTTCAGCACTGTTGAATGTTACTCCTTTAATAATCAACTTGTCCAAGAAGAAATTTGAGAGTATTTGATGCCTCCCACTGGCTCTGAAAAGTAGCATTTCATTTTAACACTTTAACACTTAACACTTTATTTAAGTTTATAGTGCTGCAATACTTTGTACTCTGCCACACTTTACATGTTGATCTGGTCTTGTATTACTGATCGGTTGAATATCGGTCCTCTTTTTCATTTCTGGCTGATCAAGGGATAGATGGGCTGTATTTATAGTTTTGTCCAATTTCAATTCATCTATTTCTTTGAGTAAGCATTTGATGCGTTCATTGGCATGCAATAAGTCTGTAACTGTTCTTGTATGTATCGCATTGACATCCTCAGGTGGGACCATTGAAGAAGAGACTAATAATGGAAATTCATCAATTATTCCATTAGTAATAGGAAGAAGAGATGCAGAGTCATTCAGAAAACTATCAGAGGCAAGGCTCGCTTCTTTATTTGTATGTAAAAACATTGAATCCATTGAGTGACTCAATGTTGACACTGTGGGAGTGTTCTGAGTTTCAGGAATTGTTTGTATAAAAGATCCAGAGTCCTCAAAAATAAGAGAATTATCTCCCATTAAAGTTTCCGGTATGTGGATGATGGTATGATTGGGACTGTAAAAATCAGCTAACAGCTGACTTTCATTGATTGTCGAACCAATGATTACAGAGTCACCTTCAAATTTGTCATCATTGTTCAATTGTTCCATTTTTAATAAATTCGCAATTGTACAGATCGGACACTGAACAATGTTATTTCGTAAGGGCCTTTTCTGTCATATTGCTTGTGCTCATTGCTCCTGGATCTTCAACCTCAGCAAAGGTCATTCACCTCTATGAGAGGACATCACGGTAATCCTGGATCTCCAAATTCCGCAAAGGTCATTCAACTCTCAGAGATGACGTCACAATCCCTGAGCTTGGTAGCGTCACAATTTTACAGCCTCTGAGCTTGGTAGCGTCACAAGTTTACAGCCTCCAGCTGCAGCTAAAAATAGACCTCAGTTGACCCTAAAAATAGCTCTGCATGGTTGGTAGCGTCACGACTGGATTCATAACAAAAATCTTTGTCAAAATTGTCAAACTGGCTCCTTGTAGAAAAACTGTTAAATCCAATTGTTACATCATTGTCCTGGTTGTTGGATGATCACCATGTATTCACGGATTTTGTCCAATATTTTAAATTCACGTACATCCCTCATGTCCTCCAAAAATATTTGAAATATAATGTGCTTATTCAACCTTGACTGGTCAAGTTAGCGGCGCCACCTATTGAACCAGATATGGAAAGTTATTGTGGTTTTTGTATGGAAAGGTTTCAAGAATTACTTGTCTCTGAGCCCTTGCCATACGTCATATTGTTTTCTACCAGCCGAAGAAACAGATGTGCGGTTTATAGCCATTTTTTGTGTCAGAAGTTGTTTTGCCAGGAGATGTAAAGAAGCAGAGAAATGCCGAGGGGAAGTACCAACGGATGACGTCTCCAAACACTCATTATGCCTTGAGGATGTTTGGGTTATTGACCATCCTAAAACTAGTCTTTTCATGTTCAGGACCAATGTATGTTACAAAAAGCTTAAAATCAATTATTTATGTGAACTAAAACAGAAGCAAACCTTCAGGCAGAAAATGAATCTAGTGGGCAGAGGCAACTGCTCCATTGTGGGTTCCGTGGTTAATTGCACCTTGTTGATGATTTTCCATTGATGGCATTATAGTTAATTTTAGTTAATTTTGCAATCTAAGCATATCAAGTGTAACATTTTGCTTTTGGTTTATCTTAAGAAAATTAGATGTATATGGCGTTTTAAAGACTGGTTGAAGGAAAATGTAAGTGATGATTCTGCATCAGAAAAATACCTTGAGTGCATAATATTTTAATGATATGACACGTGTTTTTCAGGCCTCATCTACACTTCATACCATTAGTTTAGCAGATCTATGCTGCCAGTGGCCATAAGCATAGATCAAGTACTGTATGTGTTTTCTTATTTCTTACAGATAATTGGTTTGTCTTACCTTTTGTAACCCATACAAGAATAGACTGGTTTAAAAAGGGCAAATGACCCAAAAATCCTCGACCCATAATGGGTGTTTTGAGACTTTCTTTGTTTTTTCTTCCTCTGGGAATTTCTCTTTTTCCTTACATCTGCTGTGAGAAGAGCTTACGAAAAAAACATGGCTATAAACATGAGAATCTGTTTCTTTAGCTGGTGGAAATCAACGTGACATAAGGAGAGGGGTCAGAGACAAAAGTAACTCACCTTCTCCATGCAAATGCCCAATTAACTTGCGATATCTTTTCTATTGTAATTGTCATTTCAAAAATAACTAAGATGTCATCAATGAATGATAATAACAATGTGTACCTCCCTCATTTTGTTCAATTGAGCAGATGGCTTTGTCCATGCACTATAGGATTAATGTTTCAAATGCTTGAAGATTTGCTTCTCCTATATCGTTTGCACAAGTACAATTCCGTAAAGTCAGATTTACAGATTTTATACTTTAGCAGTTTGTGTAGCTCTACCATTACATCTCAGCAGTGGCGTAGCCGGGGGGGGGGGCAAGGTGGGGCAATTGCCCCCCCTGTGGCCGCTCTTGCCCCCCCTCTTGCACCCTCTCTGGCTTTGGAGTAAAATAAAATAAAATTAGCCTGAAATGTCCAGTGCATGACCTGGTTTTACTATTCTGCTTAGGGTGGCCTCAACTAAATAGCGTTTCAAACGCTGACCTAATTATTTAGCGGGCCAAGCGACTGGTGGAGCCGAAAATGCAGGGCATCGAAACACCAACTGAACTCTTCCGAATTTGTCAAATTTATTCAAACGTACAGTGAGGCTCTGTAAAATTGCAACATCAATTTGACAATCCCAGCGTCCAGTGCTTCTTGTGAGCGAAGCTTCTCTGTTATGAAGAGGACAAAAACCTTTGCGAAAATTCAATGGCAGATGAGAGGCTCTCAAACCTAAGAGTCATCCATATTGAATGACAAAGGTCAAATTCATTTGATTTGGATGAGCTTGTAGAGATATTTTCAAACAGGATCATGCTTCTTAACTCTTATCAGAGACTGATGTTGCTACATTGAAATTTAGTGTCTCTATTGCAGGCCTCCTAGAACTCCTACTTTTCCTACCTTTTTTAGAAATCATCCCACTTTTCGTTTTTAGCCAGTCCTACTTTTTTAAAATTCAGAAATGGTAAATTCACTGAAGTGGCAAATCTTGTCTCTTTATAGGAGGCAAAGTTCAAGGTTTGAGTCAGAAATGTCAGATATTTGACTGAAAAAAATCTTAAGGCTCATTGTACATTCTTTCGACAAGGTTTGGGACTTATCCTGAAGAAAAAAATTGTGTACTTTCAATGAAGGCGTCAAAAATGACAATATCTTTTCCCTTTGTCATGTGTTTTGGCAAAATGTGACTAAAACAGGCTCCTACATGACCACAATTAATGATCCTAATTTTTTTGGCCAAACTCCAATTTTTTTTCTGGAGGGCTGCTAGGAGGCCTGCTATTGTTATTAAACTGCTATGTTCTAATTAAGGATAGAGATAGTTTTTCATTATTCTATATGACACTCATTACATTCCTATAGTATATTTATGAATAGTTTATAGGCCTAGTCTGATGAAAAATCATACAATTTTTCTGTTCTAGTGTGATGACATTGCTAAGATGATGATTGCTATGTGATGAGCATTATAACTTTTCTGTTACTTGTTCAAGACTGAAAGAATATTTTCATTGATACCAGAATTCTTGTTTTGATAAAAATGTCACTTTTCTGATGTTTCCTATGGTGTTTTCTTCATCTATGGATCCAATCATCTAGATTCAATATTTAGTGGCATTCAGTCAAGCGAATTTATGCAAGATATAATAATAACTTAACATTTAGCAGCAAAATAACTAATGCCTTAAAAAATGATATGTAAATACAACATATAATCAAATTTCTTGCACTTCATGGTCAATTTAACTTGTTTAATGATGATGATAATGACCATTGTGAAACTCATGTGAATTTTATCCGAAAAATGTCTATAAATGTCGATAAAGGTATTGCCCCCCCTCAAGAAGTCCTGCCCCACCCACTGCAACACCTGTGGCAGATGTCTGGCTACACCACTGCGTCTCAGCTATTTCTTTGTTAAACGGGGATGAGGCCAGGTAATAGGGGTATCAAACAAGCCACCAACCAATGCTCCAAATGCAAGAGGAGCTGAGCTACAAGGCAAAATGTCATTGTGTGGGACATACTCACACAATGTACGTCCAACACGATGAAATTTTGGCGAAGCAAGTCACCTTTGATGGAGCAACTGGTCATACCCACAAGGATTAATTTTTTGCAATATTATCAACATAATAATTGGTTTGTGTGGATTTTGTTACCTCCAGTGGACTGGTTTTAAGACAGTAAATGACCCAAAAATCCTTGAGATAAAATAGACCGAAGACTTTCTCCTTCCCCTGGGAACTTGTCAACTTTGCTTCTGGCAAAACTAACAGAGTTGTCTGATTAATCTGCAAAATTACAGAGAGTTAGAAGAGTTAGAAAATCTTTATTGACATGTGCCGAAGCACCCAGCCCACAAAGGGCTTACAAGTCACAAAAAGCTTTATAAAAGACACAATACTGAAACACATATATATACAAAAAGGACATACAAAATTACAACTTTCACAATTTCAACTTAATACATAATATTTTCTTATTGTGTATAAATGCATTCCCTCCTTCTTTGTATAGCATCAAATAAAAATTTAGCAGTATATTTTACAACATTTTTCGACATCAACAAAACAAGCTTATCCTCTACGTTCAAAAAAATATAACCCGGCTCTATCTGTAAAACATGATCTAATAAGACTGCTCTCAAATAATCATATGCTTGGCAATACAACAGGAAATGAATTTCATCCTCAAGATATCGATATCTGCATAAAGTACATAAACGATTTTCCAATGGAATATTCTGGAATCGACCTTTCTCTATAGCAAGGGCAGTACACCCAATCATTTACAACTTCATAGCGCCAAAACTGACCTAAACTGAAAGACCATGAGGCATCCTTTTTTTAATGGATAGGAAAGTATGAAGAAATGATGTATGTGTCAATATCATTAGTTCTACGAAGTTGTGAAATGGTGAAGATTGTTTTGAACAAGTTTTCTGTTCTATATCCCTAGTAAAAATTACATATTTTAACACAATATATTGAGTTTGTGTCTGTAAACGTGCCCTGGGCAGCATTTCATGACTTTTGGTTTCCATGGCAACAAAATAACCATTCACTTTTAATTCTCCTGTTGTATTTTTGTGAGGCTTGGAGGGCATTATACTACTGCGGAGCAATTATGTACAAATATTGACTGGGCATCAGAGCACTAGTGCAAACTATTTGGCACACGAGAGGGAGGTTGGCTACTATTGTTTGATAATTATTAATAGGGTCTTTTGTTCAAGTTGAAAGTGGCAAACTTTTCAACAAAAAAAAAGCAGTACACTATTAAGTGTGAAGGATGCCTTTGCAGAGAAAAACGTATTACCAGGCTTTTCTGGAACGAAATTGTTAACATATGAGGTGTGTTCAATGAGAGTTCTATTTTCATTGTGAAGGAATATGCTTTCCATTAGATCACAAAGACTTTTGCAAGATTATGAACCCATTCTAGCATAAAGATCCTTGATGCAGGTGCTGTGACCTACTTTTTGTGGTCAATTATTTAAAGGCTTATGTTGTCAGGAAGGGATCACTTGACTCTACTTATAACTAGTGAAATAAATGTCTACCAATTTTGATAAAGGAGATATACAGCCCTTTTAAAAAAAATATTAAAATGGCCTTCTTACCTCACCCATCGGGCAAGAAGCCCCCCTATTATAATCCTATGGCAATTTTTTTTGCAAGCACATTCAGCTTGAAAGTTATTTCTTGGGGTTCTTCTGTCATTTTTAAGGCATTCTATTCACTTTTTCTGAATTTCAGAATTTTTCTGTTCATACATTAATTTTTTTAATATTTTTTTGCCCTGTTTTAATTTCGGCCAAATTTTTTCGATTTCAATTAGCTATTCTATCAAGATTTAAGGCAAAGTACACATTATGAAATGGTTCCTGAAGCAGCTTCGAGGCCTCAGTGAAGGGGGCCTCATGCCCCATACCTTGTGGGGCCTCTCGCCCCAAACTCACATATTTCAATATGACCTCTATATTTTGAGTATAAAAGTGAAGCAATGCAGACATCCATTATACTCTTAAAAATTTCCTAAGTTATTTCTGACAACCACTTTCAAAGAATTAATCAAAGTTACAAAAACCATGCACCTTTTTTGTTTCTTTGATATGGTTTGGTGCTGTTTGCACTGAAAATTTGTGACGTCACCTAAAAAGCCTCTAGCTTCAATCAGGACTATCAATAAAAAATAGCACCAAAAATGTAAGTTTAGATATAACGCTGGGGGGGCTTCTCACCTAATCCGGGCTTCTTGCCCAGACCCACTCTACAAGCTTCATATGTTTGATGCAGGCAATATATTTTAGCCACTACCATGAGAAATGTTTAACTACACATTAATGGCAGAGTTTCATCGAAATGTGAAACATTAATAAACTGCATCAAAATAACATACAGTTGCTCTCAAAAGTAAGTTCACCCCTCAAAACCAAGACTGTGAGTACACAACCAGTCCCGACATGGTACTCACATACACTCTGCAAATGCCTGGCAAAGTGACGTAAACTACAAATAATATTAGAAGTTTGAAAAAAGAATTACATTGTATACATATTTAATATCATTTCTTCCAACAATAAAATACAGAAGTAACATGTTTTTTCTTCCTCAGGTGTTCCTGGATGGCCTTGGAAGAGTGTTGTGCGTGCTGACTGCCACTTACAACAATATAAATGAAGAAGAGGCCAGCACTCGATTGAGCAATGCCACCCAGTGGAAATCTTAGGCACTAGTCCTTGATCGACTGTTCTTTGTCATCTACATCATCTTCACTGTTCTTCTTACCATTACGTTTCTTTTCAGAGTGCCACTTTCTTAAGCCTGTTTTTCACCAGTGGCAGATCCAGACTGGGTAGTCAAGGGGGGCTGAGCATCATTTTAGCATTCGCGGGCCTGCGTTGCTCCATATTTTTTTCAAAAAGATATTTCCTTCTCAGACTCCAGGCCCCCTTAATCCCTCACTGTTTCAACCATACATTACAAAAACGTCTTACCAAGTCAAACTTGGTAGCTTTTTCCTATATATGGTCATGCTCATAGATGCAGAATAATTTTTGGTGTGTAAAGTGGCAAAACAAATGACTGCCCATTACATTATTGCAAGGCAATGATGAAGTTATTTTCAAGCAATCCTATTGACCAGTAATTTTGCCGGTTACATCATAGCTTTCACCAAACATATATAATTATGCCAAATTGCTGGGCAATATATGGGTCAAAATTTGATAAGTCTGAAATTCTTGTCTCCGGTGTTTAACAATAATTCATGATGGCGGGAAGACCAATAGAGGACCTCTTGTGGTCATTTTTCATAGACAACGATATTAGCAAAATTTATAACACCAAATATATGTGGCAGAATATTTTTATCACATCCATAAATAGCATTGAAGTGGCCAACCCCCCTGAAAATGGCCTGTCTCCACCGACATTTTCTTTGAAAGATCATATCACAAAAACTAGTACAGGATCCTAATTCAATTAAACTCTTCCACACATTGAGACTTGACTGTCAGTCTTCTAAAATCTGGTCTCCAATAGCTGAAATAATATTCTGTATAAGAGCCGGAGGTTGTTGTGTCGATGTCTCCAATATTGCGTCATTAGCATCACGCCGCATTTGACTCTTAATAAAAATTAAAGGGAACCTCTTTCTGTGAGAAAACCTTGTGTCTGATGTTGTCTGAGAACCCAAGAAAATAACTGAACTATCTGTAGCTCTGTATCATTTATGTAAACCAAAATGTTAGGGTATTTCTGTTGGCATGTCAGTTGTCCTATCTCAATTTGTCATTAGCAAACGCCTTGCTACTCTATTTTGACTGCATATTTCTGGACAAAAATCACTGTGAACCTATGTCTGGTGTTCATCAGGTCATTGCATGCACATATTGCCATCTTTAGCATCACTCTGTCATTAGCATCATGTCAAAAATGGCCTATTGCCTGTACTCCACTAAAATTTTGTTGCAGGTGACTGGAGTTGAAATCAGTTGAATATATATTATCAATAAATGTTTCAACAGACTATTACATAACATTTTTGCATTTACCTTGCATCTGACATGTTTAGTATGAAGTTTGATGCTTCTCTGAAACTATTTACCAAATATGGATGCCAGTAACATTTTGCCATTGTCTAGCATCTGAAATATGGTTTAGCAAAGACATTGGGCACTGGAGGGAGTAGTGGAGATCATCTTTATTATTCAGAATCCAAACTATTGATGAAAAGAGCATTTTTGTTTGTTTTTGTAAATTTCTGGTTCAAGGACATGTTCTATCTCAATAACTACTGCTCATAGAGACCTGAAATATAGCTCAATGTGCAAAATAGCCACTTTCCTATTTGTTGGTAACACATTCTTCAGCTCTAAGTAGTACAGATTTCCAGTTATAGGCATGATGCTAATGACTCATATATTTGGTATTTCAATTGATCAAATGCAGTTTCTCAAAAAAAATTGGCACTAGAGACCTAGAATTTGGCCCAAATGTGCAAGCAACTTCCTAATCATTGGCAATACATTGTTTAGCCCTAAGTGGTCAGGATTTTTTAGTTAGAAGTGTGATTTTAATGACAGTCAAAAAAAATTACAGCTATGTACAGATCAGCAGGGCATTGGGACGCTTGGACATGAAAGTGCAGTGATAGCTGATTGTTTGACCCACCCAACGCAAACTGTAAAAGGCATTTCTGGAACGAAAAATTTTCAAAAATAATAAATTCATAAAATCAATTGCAAGGTCTGTAAGTTACTACTCTGTTCCCACTAAGAGCTTCAAGTCAAATATGAAATATCTAACATGTGCCTCCAACCCTCCATTTAGGCCTCTTAACTGGAAGACAATAATTATGGTCTCATGCTTGATACATTAAAAAAATGTACTGGTGTTAAAATCAAATAAGACGATTAAATATGATTTAAAAATAAATAATAAAATACAACTGATTGCCAAAGAGCTGTTTTTCATCCTTTAGATAAAAAAAAAGAACCTTTATTTGATTTAAAAAAAAAACTTATAATAAAATCTAATTCGCAATGACATTTCTTAATGTAATACATGCTGAATTTCTTTATTGTACACTATATTCATTACTTATGCATAAATACGTAACTGTCAAATTCACTTTGTTCGAATCACATTTATATCATTGTGGAGAGAGCCACATCTCCATAAAAAAATTGATTTTTGATTGATTAAGAGATAATATGGTATAGATGCATTTTCTTAAATATAATCATGAGCCATATTTACTTTCTTGGATTCAGTAATAAAAGTGGTTGTGGCTGTGAATTAAAAGAAGTCTTATACCTAAAATACATCTAGAGTCAAGTCTGGTAAATCCGTCCAGGAGGGCAAATCCGTCCACCCCCTAAAATAGACTTACAACTATCTTTGTGAAAGTTATTTGAGTTTTAAAAGCAAGAGAAAATCGTTTTTTGACTAACTTAGCCGTTTTATGGAATTTACTGAAATTTAAATGATACTTCAGGCCGATTTAAGACAGAGGATAAAATACAATGAAATTCTGTGACGTCACCATAGCCATTTTGTGAAGGATAAAAAAATTGTTGAATGAGACGGAGAATTTTATTATTCTTGTAGGATTTGTTGAATAATCCAATTGCAAGACATGGAAAGGAGATACAATGGAAATAAAAGTGGACGGAATTACCATCATTATTTTAAAACTGGCTTGACTGGGTGATTGCAAATCCGTCCACCCACATCAAAGGGTCTTTAAAAGTACTTTTATGACTTTATATATATGTATAAATGGCATAACACTTATTAAAGAAATGAGACTGAGCAACTAGACCATTTGATTGGGTTAAAAGGGTTCTTTGATTGTGATTGAGGCAGTCAATTGAAATTCTTGATATTCAACCTAACCTCTGTTATATAATTCTTCTGTTATAATTGAAATCAGTTCCCCACTATTCTAAAATCGACATGAAATCCTTTGTGATAGATACTAAATTGCAAAACATGAAAAAATTAAAAGTTATGATAGGTGTGTGCTGCATAATGCCCAGTGGACGGATTTACCACCCTTGCTGGATGGATTTAGCAGCAGCCTGGACGGATTTAGATGACCCAACCTTCAATTTTGGTTGCCATGGTTTCAGCAGAAATTATTTGAATATTTGACTTCTTTTACAATGAAACATAGTACGGAATGTGCCCCTTCCAGTGGCCTAAGTTCATTTTTTTATCTATGCCCATTTTCCTGGGAATACTGTTTTAGCCAAAAGTGGACGGATTTACCATCCTTGACTCTATAGTTATTTTCTATCATTCTTTTTGCTTAAATATACCACACTTTACAATTTGATATCCATGCATCATTGCAGAACTTTCAACAACCAAACATTGTGTAAAAAGTCATTTACACTGTAAAATCTGAAATTTGAGTTAAATGGTTGCACAATTTGTTTTAGCTGACAGAGTCATGTAAATTCTGGTTTGTTATGGTTTACTTTCTCTGCCCTTTGCCAGGTCAGGTCTGGGATCTCAACACTTTGTAACGCACCAGACAATAGACCCATTTCACTGAGTGGCCTAAAGTTTGGCCCCTCATAAATTTTATGTAGTTCAAAGATTATTAATTAGCTTTTTGCACAAAGAAGATGTATGCACTTTAGATAAAGAAAAGCAACTTTCAACATTTAATACTGAAGAATGATGAAGTTATAAAGCCTTGAAGTTACATTAAAATGCACTAAAAATACTCCAGGTTGGGTGCACTTGGCTGGACCAATCAGAAGTAAGGGCGGGAAATATATCAGCCAATAGCATTTAAGTATTCTGAAACCAAGCACCACTTGCCTCCTAGTGTTAATTTTGAGAAGCTTCCTTGAAATTAGTCTATTTGTTATCTTTTTTCTCTTGCAATTTCATATGTAATATAGCTTGTTGTTTTAAGTTATGATAACTGTCTGTTGTCACAACTTCAAACAACAAGGTATGTTTGGTCAAAGGAATTGTGAAACCATCTCACTCAACAGTGCCCAATTTAGGTGTGTGAAGGCCCCTGTGCTGAGAAGTTGTGGGGGCCCCTGAAATGTGTTATGTTGAGATGTTTCTATAACTTTTGGAAGGGTCATGTAGGTTCTGTCCTGTCATATGCATGTAATTTGGCTAAATCAATAAATTACTAAAACTTAACCTGTAAATATATAAATATATTTACTGGCATGTCTGAATATGATGACCTTTTCTTTTATGTATTTTATTAATTGTATGTGATGCTTATAAAAAAGTCAGAAGTTTCAGAATCCATGTATACTGTACACAACAGCAAAACAAAAATCAAAGAACACCTCAGAATAAACAAATAACTACACATTTGCAACAGAATATTAAACCTGGGGCACTGAAGAAGGACTGAGGCCAGAGTGGGAGATATTACTCTATTACTGGTGCAGACATGTTTTTTTTTTCACTTCTGAAATAACCTACATAATGTCACTTCTATTTAGTTATCACACAATAAATCACTTCTACTTAGCTACAAAATCAATGAAAGGTAAATATTTTGACAATCCATCTAAGACTGTGAACACTTTAATCTTTATCCAAATGACAGTTATTGTCAAAATATGTAGCTCTTATTGTAATAAATACACAAATGCATATTATATATAATACAGCATGTTATATTAAATTGTATGGTGAACAAAGCACATTTCAAAAAGGCAGCTATAAAAAATAGCTCATGGGCAGAGACATGGGGGAACATTACCCAAGGTTCCCATGCCATAGCCACTGGCATAACAATTATTTACAGAAGAACTCTCCTGTATCACACCTTCTGCAATAGTAGTGCTTCAAGGTTGGCAAGCCCAATTGTGAAACCTTGCTCACACCAGGGACAGCATTGGAGTGGGAATTCTCAAACAATGACAATTATTAAATTTAAGAGGTCGCCACAACTCCTGTGCAGTAGCAAAATCACAACCTTGCGATAAAGCTAAAAATTTTGTAAATTTGTAAATTTGATTTTATTCATTGTAGCCGACTGAATATGAGTGAAGGAATTTATTCAGTGGCTTGAGTTCACCAAAGATGAGTGTTCTGTTCATGATTGTAATGCCTGTGGCCATCGCATTCTCTAATTCTGGAATGTACTCTTTTTACGAAGCACTACTATCATATATATATACCTCTTATGGAGCAGTGCACAGCAGACTGAGCAGACCCATGCTACCATCCATTAACAGTTAAAGCAATTTAAATCACGGTGTATTATGATTTCAATAAAGGGATATCTTCCTTCACAAATTGATCTCATTTATAAATTCTCATGATTTTCATAACATTTGTCTCGCATGAGGTGGTCCACAATATTACAAACCTACACAACAGAGTCAAGTTACATGGTACATTTGTATAGACTTTAGAGTCACATAACACAGTCACTTAGCAGTCACGTTATACACTCACACAACCAAGTCGCATTAGAATCAGATAGCATAGTCACATGGCAGAGTCATATCAGAATCATATAGCAAAGTGAAAGAACAGAGTCACAGAGCAGTCACATTATGGAGTCATGATAATATATAGAGTCACATACCTGAGTCACATAACAGACTCACATTATAGAGTCATGTAACAGAGTAACATCAGATTCTGATACATGGTCACGTAGCAGAGTCACATAACAGATTCACATTATAATGTCACATATAATCAGAGTAACATCATCAGATTCCGGTGTACACATGGTCACGTAGCAGAGTCACATAGCAAAGTGACAATAAAGAATCACCAAGCAGATAGACAGCCAGACAGACACATAGTCTGAGACAAGAAATATATTTGTAACAAAGAGCCAGACATAATGGACAAAGATATCATGTAGTACAAAATTGTTAAAGATATCATATACATGTAGTACACAAAGCAAACTCTACCCATTAATTACATTATCGTCTCTTCATTTTTGGGTTAAATCATGGAGAGCCAGGTTACAAATTACATATTCACCCAGCAGAACATGTTATTTACATGAAGGTAGTAGTCACCGAAGTGTCTGGATGTATTGGGTAGTTTACACGTCAAATGAATCATTCCTGACAAAATTACAATAATTATTTAAAAAACGGGTGTTATGTTAGTTCATGTGGGTTTCACTTAAAGTATTCATTTCCTTTAATATGGCCAATATTCAGTTTGGTACAGGATGATAGAGCCTTTCTCATCTGCAAGAACAATAGTGTCAAATGTCTGCCATATAGCCTATGTATAATTAAATCTAATGAAACAAATTAAATTTCACCACAGGGGAAAAAGTTACACTACTGTGCAACTTCATTCGTACTGGAGAAATTAACAACTTTTCTAACTATAAACACTTCAAGCAAACCGAAATGAACTATGTTTCAGTTGCATTTTCAATAGCGATTGTGTCATGCATGCTTTTTAGAGATGCTTGCTTGCAAGCGCATCTCTGTTGTCAGAGGAAGGGTTTGAAAACTTATCGTAGCCAAAGGGGAGATATAGGGGTCAGAACCCCTCCCCCTTTGGCCCAAAACTTAAGTCACATTTATCAGACTTTCAATAGTAAGTCCTGACGAGTGCCAAATGCATGTGAACTTGATGCGAAAATACAATTTTAAAATTATACATTTCATCACAAAAGTTTGTTCCAGGGGTTTTCCTCGACATCAGACCCATATTTACGGGGCAATGAGCGCGGATTTTGCTAAAATTTGAAATATTTCTTTGACTCGTACCTTTTAGATCCAGCCTAAATATTCTTAACATAAATTTCCATCTGTTGCAATTTTAGTGTAATTAAGTCAAGAAAATATATATAGATAAATGGAATGTCCCTTGGTCAGCTTTGATATAAATATTTGGAAAATCAAGACTTGCGGGACCTGTAAATTGTTCTTCATAAAGTTGTTTAAAAGAATTGTCTTTTAAATGTATGGTGGTCTCTTCTGAGAGACTATTTTTGCATATCTATGCTTTACCAAAAGACAAACCATAACAGGTAGCCCAGAAGTCTATATCAATGGATTTAGATTCTAGAAAATCACATCCTTGCAAATTTTACATGTATTTAGAATAGGGGTTAATGTGTAATAGACATATACAGTACAAATTTCTAAAAGTGGCTCGTCATTTAAAATCTAGCCTTAGCTATCTATCCATAGCCATTTTAAGCTAAACCCAGCTATACTTATCCATAGCTATGCATAGCTAACCACAAATTACTATTGTTTAAACAAGGGGTAAAGAGCTTCCAGTGTATACAAAGAATGCAAAAGGATAGCTAAGGATAGATATGGATAAGACTAGTAAAGAATAGCTATAGACAGCTAAGTCAAGCCACATTTAGAAATTTGTACTGTATGTATTCGAATACGAATCTCCAGTGCTGTCTCTTATTATGCTAACAACCCAAGGATGAGAGTTTCACAATCTCCCTTGCAACTTGACAATTATTACAAATATTCTAAAAATTTGAAAAAACATTATTGGACACTTTTGCCGTATCCTGATCATGGCACAGAGTAAGGGGATACTCAAATAATGATACCATCAACGACATCTAATTTTGGCATGACAGCTGAATTCGACACTCACCAACCTGCCTGGCATCTGATCCAATCAGTCCAGCAAGTTGTTGACATTTTGGCTGACACTATAACGAATAATGCACCAAGTGGTGCACACATAAGATGCACTTGAGAGCTCCCCAGTGCGCAGGTCGAATTCAACTGTTGTATCGAAATCAGAAGTCGTGCCTAGTGACAGAAACGTTTTGAAAAATCAGTATTTTTAGCTTTTTATACCAGCCCTTCCATGAAAAAATAATAGCCTTATAACTGCTGAGAATCAATATCCAGCAACATGAAATCTGCTGGCTTCTGGGGGCCTAAAGTGGCCCCCGGACCCCCTGTCTAGAAAATTACATCCTTGCAAATTTTACATGTATTTAGAATAGGGTAATGGACATTTGTGTAATGGACATTTATGTATTCGTATACGAATCTCCAGTGTTGTCTCTGATTATGCTAATAACCCAAGGATGAGAGTTTCACAATCTCCCTTGCAACTTGACAATTATTACAAATATTCTAAAAATTTGAAAAACATTATTGGACACTTTTGCCGTATCCTGATCATGGCACAGAGTAAGGGGATACTCAAATAATGATACCATCAACGACATCTAATTTTGGCATGACAGCTGAATTCGACACTCACCAACCTGCCTGGCAAGTGATCCAATCAGTCCAGCAAGTTGTTGACATTTTGGCTGACACTATAACGAATAATGCACCAAGTGGTGCACACATAAGATGCACTTGAGAGCTCCCCAGTGCGCAGGTCGAATTCAACTGTTGTATCGAAATCAGAAGTCGTGCCTAGTGACAGAAAAGTTTTGAAAAAATCAGTATTTTTAGCTTTTTATACCAGCCCTTCCATGAAAAAATAATAGCCTTATAACTGCTGAGAATCAATATCCAGCAACATGAAATCTGCTGGCTTCTGGGGGCCTAAAGTGGCCCCCGGACCCCCTGCCGAATATGCTTCGGCCCTGCGGGCCTCGCCAAGATCATCTAGAACAAACCCCCCCCCCTTTCCTGGTTTCTGGCTACGCCCCTGAACTTATGACAACTCACAAAGTCGTGCTGTTTCACCTTTGTCATTAAAACTTTGCATACAGCCTCAAGAGAATTTTATCTTATTGATAAACTATTGGTGCATTTCTGTGTTGCAAAAAATAATAAAGAAAACAAATAGGCTGACTTTCTTGAGGTGAAAGGTCAATCACGGCAGTTAACTGGGTCATGCTGACCTACTTTTGGCCACCCTACAGTATTGTCACTGCTGCTGACTTCATACTTCAAACTTCAAACTCAGTAACAAGTTTCATATGTCTTGGCTAAAATGCGTTGTATGAATCTATAGGCATTGTCAGGCTTTTGATTTATGAGAAATTATAAAAATATTTGATGCTGACATTTCCAGTATTGCCTATGGCTATTCAATTGGCAGGCAGTTTGCTTGTTTTGATATTGCTCACCAACTTAAAACGACCAGTGTTACTTTATTCGTTGATGGATTTCTTTGCACTTTTGGGGTCAGTGTAAAATGCGGACCAAACGGACCATGCGGACCAGACACAAAACAAACACAGGAGGGTGCAGAGGAGCATTGCTTGTTTACTCTAGCTAATAATACAAAGCCAATCAAGCGGAAAATGCGGACCAGATGCGGACCAAGTCAATAAGCAAGATATAGAACATATATATCAACCTGATTTAATTGAATAGAAAAATATTAAATTAAAAAAATAAAAATTAAAAAAGGCAGACCAAAATGATCTGACCAGACATTGCAGAATGCAGACCAGAATGCAGACCAGAATGCAGACCAGAATGCAGACCAGAATGCAGACCAGAATGCAGACCAGAATGCAGACCAGAATGCAGACCAGAATGCAGACATTTGGCCTGCATGGTGAGACTTAATTTAAGGTCTGCGTTTGGTCTGCATTTGGTCTGCATTATGAGAATTTTGGTCTGCATTCTCTAAGCAATTATCTACTAAAAAAACTAACAATCTAATGAAACTGGATCTGCCTATCTAAACCCAATTAGCTGACAATACATATTTTTAAAAAATGCACTTACCTGGCATTTGGTCTGTATGACAGGAATTCTGTCTGCATTTAGTCTGGCCCATATAAATTTTGGTCTGCATTTGGTCTGCATGATAGACATTCGAGCATGATTTGGTCTGTATGATTGGAAATCTGGTCTGCAATTCTCGTCTGCATTATATATATATATACAATTTGAAGTGCCATTAAATTTAAATGTAAGTGAGGCAGGGTCTTGTAATCCACTGTGGATTACAGAGAGTGGAAATCATTGATGATGAGTTAAATGCAATTAATAGAAACGACCTCGATTGGATGACATTCTAGATTATACAGTCTGCAATAAAACAATTTGTATAGCTAGCCTTAATTCTTGAAATAAAATTTGTTGATCAAACAAGATCTTGCAGACCAGAATGCAGACCAGATCTATGCAGACCAAATGCTGACCAGAGTACTGACCAAATCATGCAGGCCAAATGCGGACCAAATACAACCTTGAATATTTTTACAATTTTTATGAGAAAAAAAATTACTAAGTTCCTTTTTTTTTCATAATACTATTTCCAATCATATAGCCTGTTGTTATCCAGTTGGTCTGCATGGTCTGTACTGTTTGGTCCGCATGATTTAACCCTTACAGATTGGCCAGTGTTTGTCCAAGCCTTAAACCAACACACTGGCTGCAAGTATGTCTGGTCCGCATGGTCTGCATGGTCTGCATGGTCCGCATTTTACACTGACCCGCACTTTTGGATTTAGATAGTATGGAAACTTAATTTTCTTTTGAGCTGTGATACAATTCTGTATCTCAATTAGAAGTGGCCAAAAACAAATTTTTATTCGATCTTAAAATTCTCGCAAGGCCAAGCCTATGAGTTAGGCCAAGCCTATGATTGTCATTGGTTGTGGTGGGATGACAGCTTCTCTGTTAAAATGTCTGGATTACTCAAGTAAATAGTTTGATTATCATTTTATTGCTAAAACACAGTTTGTTTGGAGGTATTATACGATTTTAAATGATTGCTGGTCTGTCTACAAGCATCTCTTAAAGTGCTTGCACGTTATTTTTAAAACTTGGTGTGCACTGCGTGCACTGTGTAATCAACAAATTTTATCACAACACCTGCAGCAGCTGTCAGCTGTACTTGGTGCTTACTATAATCCTGGCAATTTGGTGAAGACTGTGCAAGTATTTGCAACGTTAGGATTTGTTACAATTTATCCCCAGAGTGAAGCAACAACTGAGTCAAAACTTATGGTCATGGCTGTAAATGAATACCCACTCAATTTAGACTTTCCGGTGCAAATTTGGTACACACAAGTGAAAATGAACAAATAACAAAGTATGTGCCCCGTACTACTCACTCTGGTGGCGTCGTTTCAACATTTTGCAGATAATTCACATGTCTCATAACAGGAATTCCATGTCTACAGATTGTAATGTTGGTTAATGGGATACACTAATGAGAATTTTTGATTTGCGGTCTTGCAACATGGGTGTCAGACGTCTAAATTCAGAAGCAGGTTCAAATTTCCACTAGATATTTTGTTAGCCTAGTACTTCACATCTTCACTGAAAGGGTAATTTTGCTAGTTATTCAAGAATATTTTAAGAAGTGATGGCGCAATTCTCCAGTCAGTATTTGAAATACTTGTTCTTGAAGTGTTATTCTGTGAAATAACATGTCTTCTGACTCACAAATCAACAAACGATGAGACGTCACTCAACAAACACAATGTGTCACATGACCTATCACTCTACAAACACAAAAAGTCAAGAAGTCTCAATCCCTAATTGACCATAGATTTCGATGTGGCAGATTGGACCTGCAAGTTACCAATTTGAAACACACTTTTGTTCTTGTCTTGCTTTACATTGTACCAAACGGCCAAATGATATTGATTTAATTTGCTTTTAAGTAATTTAATGTAAGTTATTTTTGAGGTCTCGCTTTATCTTAAACTGCCAAATGTAATCATTTAGAACTGCCATATGTAATCATTTGGCTTTCTGCAACGGTAATTACTATGTCTACATGCCTATGGTTCGAGGGTCCATACAGAGCATTCTTTGATGTCTATACAGTTGAAACCATGAGTTTCTGCTGTATCTCCATGTCTGAAGTACTGGCATCCTTGGGTTCTTAGGCAAAGGTCTCTGCAATTTATAAAGATCATCTGACCCATGTCGCTTTTCTTGTAGTCTATAGGCCGGACTTCATGCTTCTCAAAAGTTCCAATGAATCGTCGGTTGTCTATCAGCCTCAACACTTGTTCGACTGAAACACCACAAGTTGAGAACTATAGCTTACTCTTTCAGAAATATATTACCAGCAACTATGTTCAGATTTTATAAAAGACAATTTTAAACAAATTATTACTGTTACAATATATAATTGATTTGTATCATAAAAACATCAACAAAAATTTGATTTCATTTGTTGAATCGGTTATTTTCGGTGGTAATATTATATATATTTGGGCCAAACAAAACAGGCTAAACAAAACAGGCCAAGCAGATATTATGAAGAAAATAAAAATTACATTCCATATTTATACATTTTTGAGGACAGATAAAAGGTTAGTATCATTTTTATGTATTTTTACCATATTTTCATGGTTTTCCATTTATAAGCTTTCACATTTCACACGATGGACAGGATCATGACATTTCCACGTTGGCTTTCAAAGTCACTAACTTGAAAAAAATCTAAGACAAACTGATGTAAAATTTTCTGGAAGCCATTTAGCAACAACTACATTGCTGGAACCAGCGCTATACAAATTCTTAATTTTATTATATTATTATTTATTACATCCAAATGGGTGACATAGGGGTATAGCAGAGGGAAGCCCCGTAGAATGAAACACAATGAACAGCCTCCAGCATTGATATAGAAATCAAATTTCACGCAAGCACATGGAGTAATGATGACTTACTTTTCGGGCACTTCAGATCATCTTCTGTCACACTTTTCCATGATTTTCCCAAGCAGGAATCCCGTTCCACTGTAATACCTGTGTTCAACTTTGCCCAGCAGATGTACTTATCACAAGGCAGCGGGTTGCTCTGAAGTTCAATTGTCAAACCTGTGCAACTTGCTCCACGGCAGTAGGTGTAGGCATTCTCCACCTTTGTCAGCTGGTTGCTCTTAAGGCCAAGAATAGTCAGTTGGGGCATGTGTTGAATGTTGCTAATGTCGAAGTGGGTCAGCGCATTATACCACAGATACAGCCGTGTCAATGCAGGCAGCTTCAGGACACCATTTACTTGTTCCAGACCATTGCCATTTAGCCGGAGATGTTCTAAGGCATTGCATCCTTCAAGTTTTGCTGCATCAAGCGTTTTTATTTTGTTAGTGTTCAGATTGAGAAATCTGAGGGTTGAAGCAGATCTGGTCACATTTGGGAAGGCTGTAATCTGGTTGCCTGATAACATGAGATCATCCAGATGAGAATAACGCACCACTTGATCCCAGGTTGCATGGGAAATCTGACAAGTTTGCATGTAGAGTTTCGTCAGGGAGGTGTCAAGTTTAGGGAAAAAGGGGACAGTTTTGATTGGGTTGTGGGATAGATAAAGAACTTCAAGTGGTGTGTTGTCAAAAGCATCGGGAGAGATGCTACTGATGTCATTTTTGTCCAAGTACAACATCTTCAGCTGAACCAAGCCAGAGAAATCTGTGCTGGTGATTATTGTCAGTTTGTTAATCTGTAGATTCACTTCCACTGAAGTGGAAGGAATGGTAGTTGGAACGGCTGTCAATCCAGCATTCTTGTTGATGTATGTAGATGCCTGAGCCTCATCAATAAAGCAAATTAGCAGTAGCAACATCAGAAACAGCAAATCCTGCATCGCCATGATTAATAACCTAATAAAAAAAAATCAGCCATTAGATTGATAAATCAAATCAGCATTGATCAAGGAAGGAAATTTCATGTCATGGAGGTCAAATAACTTACACATACATGTAAAATGTGAATTTTAAGTGACAGGAAAATCAAGTATCAACTGAATGTCAGACACCCATTCTATTAGCATAAAAAGTTATGACAAAGTTTTAGTTGATATTTCATTTTCCTGTCAAAAAATGATATTGATTTTCAAATAAATCAATTATTATAGGTATTATGCATCCTGACTGGGTATCAAGATGTGTATTATGTTAAGTATGGGTGTGAATTTCTTTTTTAGACATTTTTACGATGTTAATCACCAGAAATTGCCCAATATTTTATCATTAAACAGAGAGTGGTTGGTCGATATTATTGTGAAAGACAGTAAAATAGATAATCATTAGACGAATGTAATGATTGAAAGTTGTGGAAAGCAACAGAAGTAAGTTGACCCCTTTGAAACTGGCAGTTAAATAGGACTTAGATTGTGAGACAGCAATTTCAGTGAGAAGTAGTTGTAATCACAGGCCAATGATAATACAGTGTCAAAGCTACATGGATGGATAATGATCATAGAGCTGCGCGAATAATATTGTATTGTATTGTATTGTTGTATTGTATATACTACCAGTCATGCACTGCAGTGCAGGCATGAAATTCGTGGTGAGCCTTCCACAATTATACAGCTCAGGGCAGCCATAGTACGGCGCCCATGGGCAGAGACAAGGGGAACATTGCCCAAGGTTCCCATGCCATAGCATTCTCCAGACTGGTGACCGCCATATGGTGATGATTGATTAGAAGACTGTTGGAAACACTGGTGAATGAAAAACTGTTAAACACTGAAAATCATAACAAACATTGCGAACTAGATTCAGTGAGGTGTCAAACAGCTGATTTCCTTGCTATTCTGCTCATTACCTGTTAAGACACCAAACTGGACACACACACTTTATTCTGGCAATTTCCATTCTGTAAGTAACATTTTAAATTCATTAATAATTCTTAGTAAATTTTCATTGCTGTGATTTAATTTGGAAATATGCACCACTTCATCTTATATTTTATATATATACATGTATGCTAAAAATACCTACAAAAATATGAATTGAATTATCTGCTGTATTTTGTGTTTAGAATAATTCAAAATTATTTACTGGTCATTTTCTGTTTAGCCATATTTAATTTTCAAGTTGGTTGACCATTTTAATTTGTGAGATTTGATTGTGCTATATTTATATTTAGTTACACTCTCAATTATAACCAGGTCTGTTATAGGAGTTTGTGTTTTGCTTTTGTTGCATTCTCTTATGCACTGTTTAATAATTTTGTAGACCTGGAACTTTCCTGAACTTTACCAACTTTACCTGAAAACTTCAACATGTCATCTTGTCTGGCAAAGGCCATCTAGTCAGTGTTTGTATGTAAATTTCAAACTTATTTTACTTAGATTAATCAAACTATAAATTTAGTAAAACTTTGATTAGTATAAATCTTTCATTCATATTCATATTAATTAAATAGAATTTTCATGACTTTATTTAAACTTTAAACTTTATGCTTTTACTTTAATGAACTTTGATTATTCAATAACTTCATTAGAAGTTTATAAATCAACTTAGAAGTTTATAAATTATTTTGAACATTTTTCTTAATTTTATATATTTATTTTAATTGATATGGTTCAATGATTACTGCTTATTTTCCTGTGTTTTATGATTTATTATTTATGTTTACTGTTTACTTAATTTTGTGTTTCCTATTTTTTAGGGAACCTATCTATCTATCTATCGTAGAAATAAAGGATTGATCGAGTTTCCAAAAATAGATGTTCATCGTCTTTGTCCGACACAAAGACAGTGAGTCTGGTACAAACCCTATTAATTCAGGGATGTCCAGGGTCTTTCCGTTGCCCAACCACAGAACACTGGATACAACCCGCCTCCATTTAATGTCCCATGGGCTCGGACCAAATTGTGTTCCAGGAGTGGGAGTCGAACCCATGACCTCAGAGCCAGTAGTAGCACAAACAAGTGCCTTTAACCATTAGGCCACAGGGAGTAATGCTGTCTACAAGTGGATAGCTGTTACATTGCCACTTCCAGCCTTGGCAGATCAGAACATATACAGTCAGGTGTTGTCGCCTGGTGACTAGTGTGCTATTGCGAGCGGTCCACATCATTTCAGTCTGAGGAACTCACACACTTTTGTCCCGAAGAAACTGGGGCTGTTTCTGAGTGTGCTGATGGCCTTGTCTACTTCCTTAGAGAATATGATTGCCGAGTCTGACTCTGGTATACATCAATGTTGAATAGAAATTTTGTGAATGAGCAATGAAATTGGAACCATTTCTTGAGACAGCGATGCTGTACATACAAAATCAATTTTGTGCCAGATGGCAGAAGCAGGCAGTTTTCATTTTCACCACACTGGGAGTAATGAATCAGTGATGTCACCTAATCATTATTGATGACAGTCAACCTGAGCAGGTTGGTGGCAGAATTTTCAATACTGAACCATGGAAATGGAATTGCAACTTGCAGGACGGTGTTCCCCTCTGGTTTGAAATGATTTTTCTGAAATTTGAAAAAAAATATGACCCCACTCGAAGGGTGCCCAAACTTTCGCACCCCACTGTGTCTGCATGACATTTTTTCATCTGATTCAGTTATTATTATTGGCTGTCTGAACTTCTCTTGTCTGATACCCCTGGTCTGATTAGTGATTATGGCTAGTCTGATCATTACTTTTTTTATGTTCTCTTGTCTGATATCTCCTGATCTCATTAGTGCTTGTTTGAATAGTGCTTAATTGTCTGATCTTCACTTGTCCTTTTCTTCATTCCCTTTCTTCCTTTATTAATTTTTTTCCTGTTTTAATTCTTCCTTTCTTCCCCTTCTTCCCGCTCTGAGAATTCCAATGGCTTCAGACTGATCCCGTCTTAGCCTACTTTGACACAAATCCAGGTAGCCAAATTTTGGTCAACGCATCCCCAGTCGGATTAGGCGCAGTGTTGAGTCAGAAGGATAAACAAGGAAATTCTAGGATTATCGCCTTCGCCAGTAGTTCTTTAACAGACACTGAGCAACGCTACTCTCAACTCGAAAGAGAGGCTTTGGAATTGTGTGGTCATGTGAGCGATTTCACATCTACATTTACAGCAAGCCTGAGACCATAATGACTGACCAAAAACCATTGCTAGGAATATTTTCCAAAACAGGAAAGGTGGCAACTCCGCCTTCAGCCCTACTTGCCTAACATCAAGTATGCCCCCGGCAAAGAATATCCGATTACTTGTCACGGCATCCCATTGCGAGTCAATATGATGACAGATCAGCTGATGTAGCTGAGGAGTATGTCAAGTTCATCTCCCACAACGCTATTCCCACAGCAATGATTCTGCAAGAAATAGCCGATGTTTCGGTTAAAGACCTCACTTTCACCACCGTGAAAGAACTGATTAAATCAGGTACAGTATCAGACGAAAGTTTAGGCCGCGTCAATTTTTTGTCTATATAATGGAAAATAGGTGACCAGTTGAAAAATTTCTGCACGGATTTTCTTGCCTATGTGTCAAGGAAGTTCTACAATAGCGAAAACTTGATCTATTTTTATCACTTGCTTGAATATGTGTGATAAACAAAAATTTCAGGTGGTCTAAACTTACGGCCTGATGCTGTTTACATCCGCAAAGGCCCTTAATGGCATTGTGCATTAGAGGAAAGGTGGCTAAATTATTCAATGTTATTTTAGACAAGTTATTCAATCATGTTTCATTTGATTTAAAGGCAATCAGTCATGAAACAGGAAAAAAAAAATTTAATAATTTTTTTAAATTTCAACTTAGGGGCTAGTGTAATGTAAATGGCACCTAGTCAATGACAGTACTCATTGGAACGCAGATATTGATCTCAATTGCTTACAATCTTTGTCTAAAGTCAAATCTGAATTGAGTGTAACTCGAGAGGGTATCTTATTGAGAGGTTCGCGAATTCTGATCCCCCTGTTCTTACAGGAACAGGTCGTAGACTTAGCACATACACATATCAGGCATCAAGGTATCGTCAAAACCAAAATGATGCTCAGAGAAAAGGTATGGTTTCCAGGTCTAGATCAGTTAGTTGGCGACAAGATTAGCTAATGCATTCCATGTAAATGTACTCGTGACTCCAAACCCCGTACATCTGGAATTATCTGAATATGGTCGTAGCAGATGAGTATAGCAGATTTCCCGAAGTCTGAGTTCTCAAATCTCTCTCCGCCAAACCTGTCATCTTGAAGTTTGACAAGATATTTGCTTCTAGAGGTATTCCAGATGTGGTAAAATCAGATAATGGCACTCCATTCCAAAGTTCTGAATTTGCTAACTTTGCAAAAGAGTTAGGATTTAGGCACAAAACTGTGACTCCTTATTGGCCTGAAGCAAACGGTCAAGCCGAAAGCTTTATGAAAGGACTAGGCAAAGTAGTCAAGTGTGCTCAGATGGAAAACAAAGACTGGCAACGTGAGTTATGCAGATTTCTTAGAAATTATAGGGCCACGCCACATAGTTCAACAGGTGTCGCTCCTGCCACTACCTTGAGACCCAATTGCCAGAAATTGTTCAAGTCTGTCCTACACCGCATTTCGTAGAGATAGATACTGGATCCAAAGAAACGAGGAAATGTAACACAGAAAGAATAAGAAACGTCAAAGGAACGGAAATTGGAATTGGTGATGCAGCTTTAATGAAATAAACTCTCAAGAAGGGCAAACTGGTTCCACTATTCCAACCTATTCCTTTTAAGGGCATAGGTGGAAAGCAGTCTATGATAGCAGCTGCAAGAGGTTCTGAGATTAAGACCAGAAATGCTAGTCCTTTGAAAAAGTTAATCTTAGCAGTGATCAAGTCTCTGACCTACAAAGTGGTACGACTCCTTACGAGCCAGAATTAGTTCCAACTGATTCAACTCCATCAGTTCCAACAACTTTAGATTTCACTCCATTAGATAGCGGTCAAGCTTCCATGCAAAGAACAAGTAGGACTATGTGTAAACCTAAAAGGTTTAATTATTATGTTCAGTGAGTTTTAAATCATACACATGCTTAAAGTGTAATGAAGTTTCCTTGTTCATGATTTATATTGTTCTGTGATTTACAACAGTATTAATTTTAAGGTTAGAATTTCACAATTCTGTAATCAGTAATGGTAACTAAGAACGAACTGTTGAGGTTCAAGATTTTGTATAATCTACAAAGTTTGTGATTGTTAAAAAAATTATTGTTAAGTACCTGTTCCGTTCTCTTACTTATAATATAAACTTTTACCAAATAATATTATATTTACTGGTAATGTAATTTTTTATAAAATTCTCAGTAAAATTACAACACCATTTAAAAGTTTAACAATTTCAACACTATGTAAAAGGTGTATATCAAATTTCAACTTTATTAATAGTAAAGGTAAAATTTAACTGACAAAGGTGTAACGTAATGTATTGCCGTTTCATGGACCATTCCGTTTACCTGAAGTGAATCCCTATTGCTGTAACGTCATGACGTCATGATCTATAAATAAATCTACGGGGCTTCCCTTTCAACGACATAAATTGAGTTGACTGTCTTTCACGAATTATCTAAAATCTATACTGGAAGAAGTCTAAAATGTGCCCTGTAAACTGCATTGAGAGATATTGATTCAGTGTTTGGTTAGACCTTTCTTTGGCTATGTCATGCATCTATGTTGTTATGTATTATTCACTACTTCGTTAAACGAAAATGTCAGCAGCTAACAATTGACATGTGAATTTCATTGAAGTGCTGCAGAATATTGATCGAAGTTTTGGTTACCCATGACAATGTTTCACTGGCGACACTGCAAGCCTGGATTATCCATTAGGCTGAGTAGGCTATAGCCTAGGGCCTCACATCTCAGGGGATCCTTGCATTGAGTGAAAAAAATATTAAATTTGTCTGAATTATGTGCACAAAGTTGCATACTAAGGGGTCCCAAATTACCCCAAATTTATAATCATAGATCGTTTAGCCAAGAAATATCTGTTTAAAGAGTATATATTTATATGTACGGTACCTCATTTGAAGCACCTGTGCTATCAATCGTACAGTCATACGTGTACTTGCAGAAGTTTGGCGGAAAAATCACAGTAATTTTGCAAGTTAGTCTCAGAAATTCCAGGATTGTCTGAAACTTATAACCATTGTCACAAAAGTAAGTACAATAAGTGAAGAACTTTCTAAATTTATCAATAATATGTTTCGCCAATCGAAGTAGAAATTTTCATAACAACCATAGAAATTTCTTCAATTATCATGTACAAGTCAGTACGATAATCTCAGAAATTTGTGCCATAAAAATAACTATTAGAATTTACAAAATTAACGTGTAAAAATGTCAACGATTATTGTTAAAATTTCCATGACTATGTAGAAATTTCCATGATGGTCCCAGAAATACTTGGATGAAAATGTGCTACTACGTTGGATGAAATTTGCAATTGCCCATTTTTTTCTGGAATTTTCTTGCATTATTCTTGCTTTTTTCGCAATTGTTTAACAATGATTGCTGATATTTTCATGATTATTGAAAATATTTCCATGATCAAAGTAGATATTTACTTGATTAGCGATAAATGGTACAATGTTTTGGCCAAATTTTTAAAATTACAATTATGCAATTGATAGAGGGGCCCAGTAGTCTTATGAAAATAGACCTGACAACTGTATATTGAATCAAGTAGAACAGGGAAAACTTCTGCAGTATAGCATGTAATTCTGTATAAAAGATTTAAGATCAAGCAAAATTGATCCATACACCAGTCTATGCTGGCTTTTTATTTTATTTCAAAATACAAATTTGCCTTGGTGACATTGCTAGGCTCTCAAACAGAAAGTGCGAATTATGTATGGCAATTCTGCTGTGATTGGTGGTCTCAGGTCGGGTTCAGCAAGGGGCCTCACGCTTAGGTTCAGCCTAGGGTCTCATGCTACTTTAATCCGGCCCTGGGTGACAGTTCTCATGTGAAATTAGATTGACATCCATTGAGTTTGTTAGTGTATTGGCACTCTTTGATTTAGCTGAGAATTTAGGTTCTCCTCGTTATTGCTTTATCATTGTCTAAACCAAAATGCCTACCTGGGCAGTTTTACAGTATTTGCACTCGGCCAATTTTTCGTCTTTAAGCAATTACTATGAGAAAAGTATGAAAGGTACACAGAAATTTGTCATGGTAGGAGTCTTGTACTACATAGAAGTATATGTGTACCAAATTTTACCTTGCTACCATGCTTAGTTTTGAAGCAGCAGTTGATTTATGACCAATTTTTGCACTTTTTTGTGTCTCACGGGCAGTTTCGCATATATTCATGGCAACACAGAAAAGCAAATGCAGGCAGTTGTGATTCATGTTAATGATGCCTGTCTGGACCTATGTCTTGGACATAAAATACAACAGGTTTCATGTGAATAAGTTATATACAAAAGGAGCTGTCTCCCAAAATGTAGAAAATGGCATGTGTCAAAAAGTTTGTCTTCGATAGACCATTTATTACTGTATATGCTGTTATGAATCAGTATTAAAGAGTGTGTCTACTGATTGTGTCAATTGTGTAGCTGGAGACATATCTCAAGGTAAATCAAAAAGATTAATTTTAGAATCTCTACTTGGTTTTCGGAAAATCACACTTGAATATGATGTCAAAAAAACGTGTCCTCTCCAGTACGAGGAAAAAACACTCAGGATTCTGAAGGAAAAAACAAGCTATGTATGTTTTCTTTGCTTGATTGTGTGCCTCTATATCGATGTGGCAAATGCAAGTTGAAAAAATATCCAGGCCATGCACATACATTTTCTTAGGAATTAAAATTCAGAATGTCACAAAATGTCCTCTCCAGTACATCAGAAGTTTTGCTTCGATTCAAGTCTTTTAACACTGGATTCATCAAGGAAAAGAACATGGCTGAACTAAATAATTTAACCTGGATGTCTGAAAAGGGTATTTATGAACATTGAAAATTACTATATATGTTTTTAGATCATCAAATTGCACTATTATGAGAAAATCAAACTTGAGAGTAAAAGGCAATTATTTTATGTAATATATCAATATAACTGCAATTTTTCGCAAATAACAGAATGACTTAACAAGATAATATGCAAATATCTTGTTTTTGGAGCAATTCAAGCTTATTTTTTTCTCAACCTATGATTTTGGGTCATTTTCGGTGATTTTTCTCTCTAGAGCATTATCTTTGACCCAAAGGAAACACTATGAGTTCCTATAGTACATTAACAAAACTTGACCTTGAGTTAGTAGGATACCCAAGCCTTATTCACTTTGGAAATCATGCATCTATTGTGATTAGAACCTTGCTAAACACTCTAAAACATAAACTTTCATAGTAATAAATGTCAAATTTCTTTATTTTCGTCATAAAACTTGTTTTGAAAAAAGTTCTGTCATATTTCATCGAAATTTAAGTTTTGCATTGGTTTTGACGGTTCTATGGAACAAGATGGCTGGATTTCCATTGAAAAAAATGTCAAATTAGTATTCACATGGATATTTTTTCTGCTAAACTTTTTTTTCAAAAATTCAAACCTTGCCTACTTTATGGAGTGGCAATTGGTGATAAAGCAACAAATCACATGTGTCCTACTTGATTCACGAAACTTTAATATGTTCATTTCATGATAGCATGAAGGAAATTCTCATTTACATACCTTTATTTTGACCCCCCATGAGACACTTCGAGTGCAGATACTGTAAAACTGCCCACCTGTAGCCCTATTATCTAACAATTTTCATAAATTTAAATATTGGATATTTACTCTGCATGCTAATCGGGGCTTGTTTGGCATGGAGGTCCATGATGGATTCACAACACTCGAAAAAATGTCGTGGCAAAATTGGTTTTTTAGATTCAAAATGGTTTTTGGAAAAACCAAATTTCAATGCAAAACCAACATGGATTTAAAAAAAAATTCATGTTGGTTTTTTGCATTGAAATTTGGTTTTTCAA
Organism: Platynereis dumerilii; assembly: GCA_026936325.1. Classification (NCBI taxonomy): domain Eukaryota; kingdom Metazoa; phylum Annelida; class Polychaeta; order Phyllodocida; family Nereididae; genus Platynereis; species Platynereis dumerilii. Next base: position 20,170,649 of record JAPTHN010000004.1, read on the forward strand.
AAAACCATTTTGAATTTTTAAAAAACCCAATTTTGTCTGATATTTTTTAGAGTGAAGTTTGCCAGTTGTCATATTTATAAATTTGTTTGTGTTTGAATTTTTTTTTTCAATGAAAGTATGTCTTTTAAAATCTTAAATATGTCCTAACTAACTTTTTTATATTGAATTTATTAAAATGCCTAGACTTCATGTTTAAGCCTGCGAATATCCTCAAAGGGTTATTAATTGCTGGAAATTGAGCCATAAATTTCACCGTCACACCAGCCCAACTTCCTTAAGAATACATTTTCAGCTAACTTTTATCAGAACTTTGTGAACACGTATAAATTGAGCTTATCAAAATTCTGAGCCTACAAAAAGGATGTAAACTTCAATTTCCTTCAAACCCTCACTTGTTCAGCATTTTGATAAGCTCAATTTCCAGCAATTAATAAAATGTATGTTCATTTCTCACCCGATGACACATTTTGAGCTGGTTTACATGATATAAAATCAGGATTAAGTCCCCCCCCCCACCATTGGAGTTGTCTTTGCGAGAGGATTCTAATGATACCAAATATGTTGGGGCTGCAAAAACGGGAACCTGGTTTATTATTAAAAATGTTGTAAATGTTTTAATATTGTAAATATGTGATTGTAAATGTTTTAATATTGTAGTTTCCAGAAAATTTGTTGTTAAAGTTACTTTTGAATTATTTTGATGACTTGTAAGCCCATATAGGGCTGGGTGTATATTTTTTACACAGGTCAATAAAGAATTTGTCTGTCTGTCTATAAGAATTTTCTAATTTTTTTTCCTGTGTTTTTTGTTTTGTCATTCGGCCCATAATAGTATCAGCCCACCGGGGAATTCTCCTGGTATCCCGGTGGCCCAGTCCAGTCAATTGTTTTCAATGTTTTATTAGCATCTCGTTTGAAATTCAGTTAACAGCTATTACCAAAAAACAATGTAACATGTTTTATCAGCATCTTTTTGAGACTTCATGCATTACCTACCTTGGATTTATATGAAGCAGCCGAGGCCCTCTGGATAGTTAAGAACTGGTTCGCAAACTAAGAATTCACAGCCTGAGAAATACGCAATAAGCGTCAGACAAAGCCCTTTTCAGTTGGAGAATGCGCTAACAGCAACTGTAGCACAGCAACCTCGGCCTCGATCAAAGTGGAGAGGAAAAGTGATGAATGAATTAGTCAAATCATACTTAATAATTGAATTGTATGAGTGCAAGTTTGGCAGGAGACAAGTTGTCTTCAAATTTCAAGAGGACATCCTGAAAGGATCAATTTCTTTTCAATCATTTACGTGTTGTTTCCCTCTACAACTAATCCCACAGGAATCAATTGACATCAGTCAATTTTTCCAGTGATTTCTTATATTATATGTTTTCAGTTTTGCAAAGGAAGCTAGTCAGCCATTGGCAACCATGCATTTTTAACATAGTAACTGCACTGGGCACTAACTACCGAGGGTGATCCGGCCGAGGGTGACCCGGATTACCCTCGGTCGTGCTCTCCATGACAGGGCAGCGAAAAATTTAAAGTTTTTGTGAAATTCCTAGACAATGCAATGGATTTGCAGCACAAAGTGTGATGGATCTTGAAGAAGACACACATAGTCACTTTATTCAGGAACAAAACAATCATGACAGTGCTTTGTTTTAATAAAAATGAAGGAAAATCGGTTCCAAAAATGTCAAAGGTAATCCAAATCATGATGGAGGTTAATGCAACGTTTCATTTTGAGATTGATGAGGGTAATCCAAAGAGCATAGATGACAAATTGAACGGGCTTATTTGGGCTGCATCACTGCCAAATTCCAGGTCCAGAAGAGTGGGCAAACCGGACACAACTTCTATAGGTCCTGCTGTTTCAATAGAGTTTATATAACACTTGTGCAGTTGTACTAATAAATTGATTATTATTTTGAATAATTTTGGAACTAGTAGCCTCTCAAAAATTATGCAATGCCAAAGCACAAGGGTCAAGTCCCAATCAGCCCTAATGGCAGACTCAGGGCCGTGCACAGCTTGCAGTAGGCCCTTGCCAAAATGAAAAAGTAGGCCCCCTTCAGATTCACAAATTGTGAGCATGTATAAAAAAATATTTTTACTAGAAAAACAAAAACCAAGTGTATATCTGCTACGTAAAGCATGTCGTAATTTACTTACTTGCAGTTGAAGTTCAAATTCCAAAGGGGCCTTTTTCAACTAAGTTTTTTAATTACCAGCATTCACTTTACAAATTCTATGAAATCAAGGTGGTGGTTGACAGGGTACAAACATTATGAAGCTTACAATGAATTTTTGATTTTGTGACCTCATCTGACAATTGTGAAAAATTTTGCTAATGAATGTTTAATTTACGAAGTTTAGGATTACTGAAGAGTTTACTTAATTAAAAAACATCCAAGTACAATTAACAAATTCATGATTCATAAAAACTATAGTTACAAAGTTCTTGCAATAAACGTTTTATGTGATGTTCGAGTAACATCCGAGATTCTGATGACCGTGGTACGTTTGGGCTTTCAACCTTTCACAAATCACAATAGAAAAATTTATGGCTAGTATTTTCATCACAATCCGTCCAACAATCCAATCAACCATCTGTTGATTTAGAGAGGTGTAGACCCAGGGGCAACCCATGATCTGTTATATCGAATATCTGTTATGAAGCTGGTGCCCGACTGGCTGGCCGACTGTCAGCTGAGATGTTTCCAGCTGGCAAAGTTATCAGCTTGGAGTCAATTTTTGGCATTCAACTGATGAAATTTGCAGTCAGGCAATGAGAAAGCAGTTGAGGCGGCTGGCTGGGAAAAAAATTGATTCATATCAGCTGCCTGGGAGGTGCTGAATGAAGCTTGGGCTGGCTGGCAACCCAGCTGTTAGCATAACCGATATTTTCTCCCAGTTGCATAAAAAATAAATCTAAGTGTCACAAAAGATGCACAACCAGGAACTTACACTGATATTCGAGTAGCAACTGGCGGCGAAGCCGCCAGTCGCGGAACGCGACCTTAGGGCAACAACACTCCATTTGACATCCCCACTGGACCTCAAACATCGATGGTCGACAATTTGCCTGTGTGCTAAAAATAGACTTGTCAGGTCCAGCCACAGAACAACTGATTTGTTGCGAATTCAATAATGTTGAAAAACGAACCTTTGATTCCTAAATAGCGCATCAATATTCAAATTGTGTCATGATCAGAGTCCGCGAAAAGTGTTTTTGTCACACAGGACATTCGGGCAGGCAGATCCTAAATTTTACCAGCCCGAATAAAATTCTTCCTGCCCGAAATTAATTAATTTCAACAAGTATTCCGGAGTTGGTTTACCTCCCGAAATGCAATGTTACCCCAAACTGCTCCCAGTATTATTGGAACAAACAACTTGCTGAGGAGCCTTTAACATGTATTTGTAGGCCTACAAGATTTCAAATAATTTGCATTGAACATAATTGTATTGCTATTATTGCACCAGGTGAGGTTTATTTCATAGTGATTATATAATTTTTTTTCTAGATTCATTGATATTCATTCCCAGCTGCCTTCATCATTTTGTGGTGTGTATAAATTCATTTTGTGGTGTGTATAAATTCATTTTGAATTATAACAGAAAACCCATCAGTGCCCTGCTATAGTGTTGGTCTCACTGCTGCAACCTTGCAGGGCCTCAAACGGTGTATAGATGCATACTAGCTATTGTTTAACATTGCCAATTGCAATTTGCTGAGTTATTGACTCTTATTATGTTAATTGCAATCCACCTTCTTTCACCAATGGATGTCTTTCAATTACAATGGAGATTTCAAAGGCCTACACTAATTGCATTGATTGCTGCGTCGTCTCATCAGCTCATAGACTCTCCAACAGAGTAATCGGACATTTGGGCAGGTAACCACTCTATTTCTGCCGGTCACACGCTATTTTTGCTGGTTTTGACCAGCAAACCGGCACTTTTCGCGGACTCTAGTCATGATAGCCTCCCAAATGTGTTATTCCAATGGATAATTTCGTTTTTAAGCCACGATGAAACAAAATTGTCAACAAAACTTTGCCAGACGATTCGGCGACTGCAGCGCCACCACGAACAAGGCACTGACAATGCTGAATCAGCAAACCTGTGCGTGTTACTGATGTACTTGCCATCAAAATAAGCTGCCATAGTTAACAGTTAGTTGTTAATTCCATAATTTAAGTTTCTGACAATTTATTTTCACAATAACTCACACAGTCAAGAGATTTTTTTCTCCACTTGGGGGCTTTTTGTAGTTAGCGCCATCTGGACAAGTTTCACGAACTTTCACTTGACACACTCTCAGGCAGGAATTAGGTCATCTAGATTGTGAAGCATTTCAACTTGTCCCAAACTTGCCTATTGGTTATGTGATCGTATGAGGCATAAACATTGAGTACCGGTTCAACTGATTACATTGTGTACTGTAGTTGTTTGTGTCCTGCTTTGTTAGCAGGACTTTTCACTGCACTGCTGGGAGAATAGCTCTGAGACTAGATCAGCAGAGCAGCGCTCACTATCCATCCAAACTTTTCTAGTGCAATTGCTGCATCAATGATGCCTTCAACTTGACAATGAATGCTGATTAGATTTAATTTTGTTGCTTTATGTAATTATGCTAGCAATGAGTGCAAGTGCTACTGTATTTGTTATTACAAAACCAGACACCATCATGGCTGAACAACACAAACTGTTTATTCCATAATGTGACGTCATTGTGGTGACGTCACCAAAACGATCATGAACGAAGTTATATTCAGAACATCTCCCTTCTTAGAGGTTTACAAACATAAATGTATCAATCCTCCAAATTTCATAAATCATCAAATTACATCTTGTAAGTTTAGTCCATTTCTTCTATTAAGCGTCTTGGCGCTCGAGTCATCCGTTGTGCACGCACAGGAGTATCTGGAGGGGGGTTTGGAGCATCAGACTCTGGACTGTCCTTGGGGTGTTGGGAAGCAGATGGAGTGGGCGGAACGATACTTTGAATATGGCGCCTGTTTCTCCTGAATATCGACCCATTGTCAGTTCTGACTACATATGAACGTGGTGTTGTGTGCTTACCAACCACAGTGGCCCGAGTTTCCCAAGACTGTTGTTCATCGGTCTTGAGACGCACTGGATCACCTGATTCCAGGACGGGAAGGGGACGTGCCCCATGTTGCTTGTTGAATTTTTCAGCACACCATTGCTTATGCCGTTCCTGGTGTAACTGAACGGCCTCATGATCAGGCCATTCCGGCTTCAGGCACTTTTGGAGCATGGGAAGATGTGTCGCGATCTTACGGCCCATCATTAACTCTGCCGGGCTCTTTCCAGTAGCTTGGGTGGGGGTGGCTCTATAGGAAAGCAAGAAAAGGGTCGTTCTGACAAACAATCTTTTCAGCTATTTTTACACCACTCTCTGCCTGCCCATTAGATTGGGGATGGTGCAGGCTAGTCGTTGTGTGGGAGATGTCGCAGAGTTTCGTGAACTGTCGGAAGTCTTCACTTGCAAAGCAAGGGCCATTGTCGCTAACAATGTGTTCTGGTATGCCCCAACGAGCAAACATGCTCTTCAGCTTCGTAATGACTGCTCGGGTAGTCTGGGAGGTCATTTCAGAAATCTCTATGTATTTGGAGTAATAATCCACGGCCACAATGAAATTTCTTTTACCCACATGGAACAGATCAATGCCAACACGGGTCCAAGGGCCTGAGGGGATATCAGCCGGTATAAGGGGCTCATGCCGCTGGGTGGCCTGGTTAGTCTGACAATATTCGCAGTTTCTCACAGTTTGTTTGATGTCAGCTGACATCCCAATCCACCACACACTCTCAGCAGCAAAACGACATGACTTGGTCATACCCAAGAGAGCAGCATGAATACGGCCAAGAATGTCCGATTGTAATGTCTTTGGTATTACGATACGATTATCAAATGTAAGAATTCCATCCAAAATTGACAAACGAGCACTGTGGGTAAAGTAAGGGCGAACTTCATAAGGGATTTCTTTTTCCAGAGTAGGCCAACCTAGGGTGACATATTGCAAGACTTGAGACAATATTGGGTCATTTTCCATTTCACATTTGACTCGCTCCAATTTACCAGGGGACATAGACCATGAGCCTTTGAGTGCACTAGTGAAGGCATCAATCTCGAGTGATAAGTTCTCATCAGTAGCTTGGGAAACAGGAATACGTGACAACGTATCAGCCACTACAAGTGATTTCCCTGGAACATGTTCCGGAACACAAGTGTACGGCATAAGTCTAATAAGCAGACGCTGGATCCTGGCAGGTACTTTATCAATGTCCTTAGACGCAATTAATGGCACTAATGGTTTATGATCAGTCTGCAAGCGAAAACTCTCCAAACCAAGTAGATAAACAGCAAATTTCTCGCATCCCCAGGTACAACTAAGACACTCCTTTTCTATCTGCGCATAACGTTGCTCAGACGTAGACAGCATTCGCAAAGTAAAAGCAACTGGGCGAAGTTGATTACCGTGCTCTTGCATAAGCACACTCCCCACTCCATAACTTGACGCATCACATCTAAGCACTGTTGGCAACTTGGGGTCAAAGAATGACAATACTGGGGCTGTTGTAAGTAAAGTTTTCACTTTGCTAAATGCGTGTTTGTGAGGATCGCCCAACACAAAATCGACACATCGTTCTTGAGGAGATCGTTGATTGGCCGCATTATCGATTGTAGGTTTGGAATGAAACGTCCTAGACAGTTCACCATGCCAATAACAGAGCGAAGATTCTCATCAGTGGGTTCGGGTAACTGTGAAATGCTTGAACTTCAGCTGGATCAGGTAAGCATCCCTCTGTTGTGATCAAGTGCCCCAGAAATTCCAATTGAGTCTGACGGTACTCACACTTTTCTTTGTTAAGCTTCATATTAAGCTCGGACAGTTTTGAAAGCACGGCGCTTAAACGCTTGTCATGTTCCACTTGAGTCGCAGCATAAATGAGCATATCGTCTTGGTAGCACACCACACCAGGCATTCCACTGAGGGTCTGGGACATAACACTTTGAAATATGTCACTTGCCACACAAATGCCATATGGTAAACGTTTAAGGCAAAAGTGGCCTTGAGTGGTCATGAAAGTAGTTAACAACTGACATGATTCGGGGAGGGGTAATTGCCAGTATCCACGGGAAGCATCCAGTTTACTGAAGAATTTAGCCCTCGACAGTGATGACATAATGTCTTCCATTGTGGGGAGGGGGAACCTTGGACGAAGAAGATGGCGATTCTACTGTCTGAGGTCTACACAAACGCGAAGTTTGCCATTCTTTTTGATAGGCAGAGTGATGGGCGCACACCATTCAGTTGGTTCTTGTACAGGTCGGATAACATCATGATCTAGCATCCATTGAATTTCCTTTGAGACTGATTCCTGCAATGGAACAGGAACTTTCCGACTGGCAGACACATGATAGGGTTCATAGTTGTCCTTCAACTTGAGTGTAACTGGCTCAATTAGAGCTGGCTTATCGATTATGCCATAGATATCGCTATCATCAGTGTTCAAATGCACAATGTTCACGTTGGGTGAAGGTGTCACAAGATTCATGCGAACAGAAACATCATGGCTCAATAAATTATTTTGAGAGGAACCTTTCAGCACGTAAATACGGAACATGTGCTGCTCTGAGTCATACACAGTCTTCGATGAGAACCAACCAAGACAATCCAACTTTCCATTCAATGTCGACAAGTTACGATCATTAGGAAACAAAGTTGGCCTGTATTTAAGCGTCCTCAGCGTATTCTCAGATATAACCGTTGCATCTGCACCTGTGTCAACCTTAAAGTTAACCAGAGATCCGTTAATGGCCAGTGTCACAGTCCATGGTCGTGATGTGGGACTTTCCACAGCTCCGAAGAAATTGCCACCTTCATCATCGACATAATCCTCATGATCCACAACCACATCCTGGAACTTGCTACTTCTGGCTTTGCGAGTTGGCTTCGAGCGACACAATTTCCGGTAATGTCCCAATCTTCCGCAGAAATAACGCTTGTGGCATTACGCTGGACAAGCGCCTACCTCATGATCATAGCCACAATTATCGTACATTTCTGAAGGTGATTGTTTACGGAAATCACGGGGCTGTGACGAAGCAAAGCCAGACGGTTTGGCAGAAGACTTGGCTGTGCCCCGTCTGTTGAAACCACTCCGTGCAGCAGATCGGTGGATAGCATCCAATTGAGACGACTCTGCAGTTGCACTGTCGATTTTCATGGCCTTCTGCGTCATTACAGCACATTCGTTAGAGCGACAAATGTCAATGCATTTTGTAAGAGTTAATTTTCGCTCCTTAAACAGGTCACTTCGAGTCTCAGCTAAATGCACACCATACACAATTCGGTCCTTCAAGATCGACTCCCCGCGGTTATTGCAATAGTTACATGTCTTCATAAGTGTCTGTAGATCAGCTGAATAACTGTCAAATGTCTCTGAATCAGATTGGTCTCTCTTGTTGAATATGTATCTGTCATACGTCTCATTCACCTCACCAATAATGAACTCCTCAAATTTTGCAATAATTTCTGCTACAGTACGCACATTGTCTCAGTAGTGAACTTGAACCCATTTAAGGTACGTAGGGCGTCATCAGCCAGACAGTTCTTGAATGAGGCTACCTGAATTTCTCGAGTCTTGTTGGGTAAATAAGCCAGAACACTGTAAGAATCCCAACGTTGTTGAAACAGTCTCCAGTTGTCAACAGGGTTGGTTCCCAGAGCAAAGTGCTGTGGAGGCTTGATTCGAGGCTTGATTCCATACAATACAGGGGCTGCCATCTCGTGCAGTGGGTTCTACAGCAGGTTTTGACACACACAAGTCCAATAAACAGTCCTTGTAGACAAAATATTATCCAATTCCGCTGCTACCATGTCACAAAACCAGACACCATCATGGCTGAACAACACAAACTGTTTATTCCATAATGTGACGTCATCGTAGTGACGTCACCAAAACGATCATGAATGAAGTTATATTCAGAACATTTGTGACCGTCTGGATTCTCTGACAAAAATCTTAAAATAATTTGCTTGTTTATTTTGAAATTTTATTCCTTATAAATATTTTCTTTCTTCAGTATTTCTTTTCAAAGTTATAGACCGTTCAGAATTAATGACTGGGGGGGTGTAAGTTTTGCCTGAGCGGCGAGGGGTAACTAACCTATCACGCTTGATTAAAGGGGGGGGGGGTTGAATTTTTGACGACATTTCCAAAGGGGGGGGGTAAGAAAATTTAACAAATGAAAAATGTAATGAAACAAGCATACACTCAGTTTTATCTGCGCATTATTACTCGCAAAAGTGCGCTAACCTGTACCAGTGATCGAGTATAACACTATAGAAATGCAATGGAAAATTTGCTCTGACCTAATTTGGCACTGAGCATGCCCGGGAGTGACCTGATTCCACTGAGCATGCTCAGACCTATTGAGCATGTGCAGAGAGCAATAACAAATGGTGGCCATTTTTAAATTTCCCTGATTCAAACTTTTAAGGCCAGTTTTCACTACAAGCTACATGGGGTTCACTCATCAGACAAGACTCATATTAATCTAAATTTTTTAAAGGAATTTTTTGGTGTGAGTCTGATCAGTGAACGTTATGTAGCTCACTTTTGGGTGATAATGGATCAAATTTTACCATGAATGATAAGGACAGTTTTCATAGTGTATAACAGTATACATATGAACATGTGTGTATTGCTTTGTACGTCGAGGGCCGTTACTAAAAATACGAAAGCTGAGAGTGGGGTACCAAAAATTTGCGTGAAACTCAAGGGGCGATATCATTTTTCGACAGAAAGTTCTGGCCAAACTCCCATACCCCCCAGTCATAAATTTTGAACGGTTCCTAATAGTTTGCAGACTCTCTCAGATCAAAACGGTAGATTGATAGGCTAACAAGAATTTTATATCAACTTTTGATTGGACAAGCATAATTTATCATAAGTAAAATTAAGTATGCTCCACTCATCTCAATTAAGGGACCGTTCAGAATTTATGACTGGGCGGGGTGGGAGTTTTGCTGGAACTTCCCGCCAAAAATTGATACCCCCCCCCTTGAGTTTCATGCGGATTTTTAGTACCCCACCCTTAGGTTTCACGCGTATTTTTAGTACCCCCCCTCTCGACATACAAAGCAATACACACATATATACTGTTATACAACTATGTGTGTACAGATTCGCGTCATTTCGCGGACATTTGTAAGTAAATAAGTCCAAATAAAATGAGTTTATGCGGGTTTTTTAACATTTTTTCTCTGTTAAAATTTTTTACCCCCCCTTGGAAGTGTTGTCAAAAATTAATGCCCCCCCCCTTGAAACACGTGTGAAAAGTTAGTACCCCCTCGGCCAAAACTCCCACCCCCCCCAGTCATAAATTCTGAACGGTCCATAAGTTTATTTAATTTGACTTTAAATTATTGAAATATTTCACTGAACACAATTCTTTTAAACTCTCTTTACAGTGCCGAGACTCTGATGAGGAGAAATTTCAGCTGGAATGTTTGGAAATGCAGCACAAGTGCTTGAGCCAGAAACACTTATGGATCTGAGTGCTAACCAGCTGCTAACATAATTATAATCTGATCAATTCATTGAAATACTATTTATGTGATACGAGTAACTAACAATGTACATGGAGTCTCATAGAACATGTAGAAATGTGATAATAGATCTGCATATATATATAGAAGTTGTCAACCAAATTTATCATGATTGAATAACATGATAATAAATAAGCAATTGTAAAACTTAAAAGTGAAAAGAAGATTGTTAATGGTATTGGTCATTATTGGTTTAACTCAGAGAAATATTTCACATGAACAATTCATAGCAATTCCTTATGAATGAATCTCTTAATTTTTGCAGGGTCAGGAAGGGCGGTGCCAGGAAGATCTAACTTTACCTGAGGCCAGTGATGAGGATGTTTCCATTGATTTCAGCTGAAAGTGTTGTATAATAAAATAATTGTCAAAAATGGTAAATTAGTGCAATCGTTTGTGCTGTTAAGAACTACATTATCGCAAAAAAAGAAATTAAAATATTAATGAAATAATTGTTCTGTTAAGAAAGACGCTTTAAAAAATGCAAAATGGAAAGATGTATTCCAAGCAACTTTGTTTGGTCCTGCCTGAGTACTAAACTAGTGATTTTGAACAGTTACATATCCTTGTGACAAAAAACTACCAAAATCAGTTTGTGGAATTTTGCAATTTCAGAGCTCTTTCCTAGGCCGGCTATGGATACTTTGTACTAATGGTTAGCACAAGGGAAAAATCAATTCCACAACTTTTACTCGAAAGGAATACTTGTCATGGAAATTTAGTTCCAAATGTGTTATGGTTAATTATATAAAGTATAAATTTTGTTTACTTTTTAAAAAACGGACATGTATTTCAGGTGAATGAATGTGTCTTGAGTCTTGCGAGTCAGTAGTCACCAGTGACTTTTTTTACTCTTTGACTCCACTGCAAACCTAATTTTTAGTCTGCCTCCACCTCAAAACCTCTGCCTCAACAACTCGGACTCCAAAGCCATGCAAATTTGTGTGTAAAATTATTTAAAAAATCTGGGTTTCCTTTTGAAAATCTTTCTCTTGATGCTTGGAAATTTGACTGTAATCATTTGTTTAATTGATTATTTTCATTTAATGGCCCGGTAGCGGTACATCTATATACCTTGTTGTTTGATTTATTTTCAGGAATTGTGTAAAAAAGAGAAAATGTTCCTTCTGCATAACATGTGAATTTCATCATAATTTGAGGTTTATCTTTGGTAAATTGAGACTTGAAAATGTTCCTTTGGACATGTGATTTTCATCTTAATATGTATTTGGTGAATGGTGATTGGTAAATTGGAAAGAGAAAGTGTTCCTTCGACGGAACTTGAATTTCATCATACTTTTAATTTGGTGTTTGGTACATTGAAACGAGAAAATGTTCCCTCGGACATGTGAATTTCATTGAAACACGAATTTGGTGTTTGGTCAATTGAAAATAGAAAATGTTCCTTTAGCATGATGTGAAATTCATCAGAATTTCAAATTGTTGTTTGGTTAATTGAAACTAGGAAATTGCTCTTTCGGACATGTGACTTTTATCCTAACATGCATTTATTGTTTTGCAAATTGAAAAGAGAAAATGCTCCTTCAGCGTAATATGAATTTCATCATAATTTGAATTTGGTGCCTGGTAAATTTAAATGAGAAGCTGTTCCTAAATGAGCTAAATCCTCCGATTTAACAGGATGATATGCTTCGCTCTAGATTTGAAGAGCTGTGGGAATTTCCATTCACAGAGCCAGTGCTCAGGTTGTATAGGCCTATAGATCTATGAATCTTATGTTTACAGGGTGTCTACAGAAAAAGAGGACAGTCCCTTTTCTTCTTTTTCACACTCATATAAGTTCTGAATTTGGTGATAAGTCTAACATAAGAATGGATTTGATAGTCAGCCATATTAGGTCTATTGCAAGTATGTTTATTTGTGAATTAGATCACTACTAAAGGCAAAATGCAAGCAAAATATGGAAAAGTGCTTGCATTGCTCTAAGCTGAAAAAGGTCGTCCTGTTTTCCTCATTCTTGATGAGAAATGTTTCACCATTTATGGTGCTTGTGAGAGTAGGAATGATTCATGCGTGAGTAGTGGGACATTTGCTGATGCTCCAGTTGCCGATAATTCAATTCAGGACCTAACACTTGGTCTTCAACATGAAGTCATCTGATGACAAGAAAATCACAAAAATGTCTCAAATAAACCATTGACCAGAGTACCAGAATCAATGAAAATGTTTATAATAACATTCTGAAATGATTTGGGGTGCCATGGCGTCAGACGAGAAACTCTTTTGTTGGCAAAATCATCTTCCTACAAGGTGTAGCACCTGTTCATACTGCAAAGAAAACTCAGGAGTGCCTCAAAACAAGCCTCCTGAGCCAGGTAGAGTGCCACCCCTTGTCTCCTGAGCTGGACCCAGTGGATTATTCAGTATGGGCAAATTGGGAGACAGAATCCAGGAAGTTATCGCAACCTTCGCATTAAAGTTAAAGGCCTCCGCCATGTCTGCATGGGCAAAATGTTTGTGGAGAGCATCAAACATGCTTTTGCATCGTTTATGACTCATCTGCAGAAAGTTACCACATCAAGGGGTGCGAATAATGGGTAATTTGACTGTTCTGAGTATACTGTTCATATACAAATCATGTTTTGTTGAATAATGATGCTTCGCACAAAATAAAATGTAAACAAATCCAATCGTGTTGGATGTCCTCTTTTTCTGTAGACACCCTGTAGATGCAATAAGCATCATTTATGCTTGCGTGACCGTTTTAATGCTCTGATTAGAACTTGATTCATGTTTCACATACCTAAGTTAAGGAGTCATGCACTGCATATAGACAGATATTGACAGAGCCCAGCTGAAGCTATGAATAGACACATGCCAATATACAGGTTAACTTTGTCACAGAGGCCGGTTTTATAGACAGGTCAGCTTGCTCAGTTTGAAGTCTGTCATCTGGCATGCCCAATTTTTTCGAAAAGCAGAATTCTTGGTAAAAAAAATAAAAAAAAGCCATGCCTGTTTGGTTGTGAATTTAATTATAACTCTTTTTGTTCAATTCCAAGACCGATAACAATTTCTGTATGGCATACACAAGTGCCAATTAATTATATACGAACTAGTTTCCCCAACTTAGCACAACAGCATTGGTATCCTCTGTCACACACATGTTGTCTTGAGGTATTCGTGAAATGCAAACGCTGCGCAAATTTCATGGCTTTGCCATTATCATAACACACTTTTGTGAGGTGCCCATGTAGACCTAAGTCCACTAAGTCTTTTAAAAAGACATTCTTGGATTGACAAGAAAATATACAGGGCAATATGGATGTTGGGGAAGATGTTACCTAATTTCAAGTTAAGAATTTCCCCATAGATCAATTATAGTTTACATGGAAGACTCAGAAGACTCCTTTCAGCAGCAGGGTTTCACCCTTGGGATCTTGTGAAACCATTTTCATATACTTTTGCTAAAACTCTGCAACTGTGTTCTTCATATCCTCTGTATGGTGGTCTAGATATTGCCCCTGAAATCTGAATAATTCACCTATGTTTCTAATCACTGCAAATCGTTGAAAAAGACCTTGACCATCCAGTGGCGTAGCCAGGGGGGGGCAAGGTGGAGCAATTGCCCCCCCTGTGGCTGCTCTTGCCCCCCCTCTTGCCCCCCTCTGGCTTTGGAGTAAAATAAAATAAAATTAGCCTGAAATGTCCAGTGCATGACCTGGTTTTACTATTCTGTTTAGGATGGCCTCTACCAAATAGTGTTTCAAACGCTGACCTAATTATTTAGCGGGCCAAGCGACTGGTGGAGCCGAAAAATGCAGGGCCTTGAAACACCAACTGAACTCTCCCAAATTTGTCAAATTTATTCAACCATACAGATACAGTGAGGCTCTGTAAAATTGAAATGACAATCTCAGCGTCCAGTGCTTCTTGTGAATGAAGCTTCTCTGTCATAAAGAGGACAAAAACCTTTGTGAAAATTCAATGGCAGATGAGAGGCTCTCAAACCTAAGAGTCATCCATATTGAATGACAAAAGTCAAATTCATTTGATTTGGATGAGCTTGTAGAGATATTTTCAAACAGGATCATGCTTCTTAACTCATATCAGAGACTGATGTTGCTTCATTGAAATTTAGTGTCTCTATTGCAGGCCTCCTAGAACTCCTACTTTTCCTACCGTTTTTGGAAATCATCCTACTTTTCCTTTTTGGCCAGTCCTACTTTTTTTAAAATTCAGAAATGGTAAATTTAGTGAAGTGGCAAATCTTGTCTCTTCATAGGACAAAGTTCAAGCTTTGAGTCAGAAATGTGAGACATTTGACTGAAAAAAATCTTAAGGCTCATTGTACATTCTTTCGACAAGGTTTGGGACTTATCTTGAAGGAAAAAATTGTGTACTTTCAATGAAGGTGTCAAATATGAAGACAATATCTTGTCCCTTTGTCTTGTTTTTTGGCAAAATGTGACTAAAACAGGCTCCTACATGACCACAATTAATGATCCTAATTTTTTTGGCCAAACTCCAATTTTTTTTTTCTGGAGGGCTGCTAGGAGGCCTGCTATTGTTATTAAACTGCTATGTTCTAATTAAGGATAGAGATAGTTTTCATTATTCTATATGACACTCATTACATTCCTATAATATATTTATGAATAGTTTATAGGCCTAGTCTGATGGAAAAATCATGCAATTTTTTTGTTCTAGTGTGATGACATTGCTAAGATGATGTTTGCTATGTGATGAGCATTGAAATTTTTCTGTTACTTGTTCAAGACTGAAAGAATATTTTCATTGATACCAGAATTCTTGTTTTGATAAAAATGTCACTTTTCTGATGTTTTTCTATGGTGTGTTCGTCATCCATGGATCCAATCTTCTAGATTCAATATTTAGTGGCATTCAGTCAAGCAAATTTATGCAAGATATAATAACTTAATATTTAGCAGCAAAATATCTAATGCCTTAAAAAATGATATGTAAATACAACATATAGTTAAATTTCTTGCACTTCATGGTCAATTTAACTTGTTCAATGATGATGATAATGACCATTGCGGGAGTCATGTGAATTTTATCCGAAAAATGTCGATAAATGTCGATAAAGGTCTTGACCCCCTCAAGAAGTACTGCCCCACCCACTGCCCCACCTGTGGCAGATGTCTGGCTACACCACTGAAAGCAGCTGATACTGTTGTATCAAGCAGAAATGCGTATTGGCGACGCTCTGTCTGGCCGTGTATTTGCTTTACTTCAATAGAAAGACAGGTAACACATTGACCAACAGCAAATTAGCAATCAAATTGAATTAAGCCATGTCAATTGGGATCTATGAGAGAGCACAAATGCATAAGCTAGGCTAACAGCATTCCAATTTATTGCTGATTGGTATTGATGGTGAACTTTTGACTCTAAAGTTTTCTGAAGTGCAATTAATGGGCCATTCTGAACTGCCATTGAGCATTATCTCTTTGAGGATATTCAAAACTTTTCTTTCATGAGTTAATTCAATAAAACTGACAAGTGAAACTCTTTTATCCATCAAGTGATTACAATCCTGGAACTTTCATGTATAGTGTCACAATAAGAACTTGGCACTAAAGCTGATTTTCTGGGTGAACTATGCAGCATAGCAATAATTAAGATATGACAGGCTGAGCTACGATCAAATTCACAGAAGACTATCTCTACTCTACTAAATGACAGTGTTTATGGACTCTTCTGTCATGTAATATTCTTAAGAAGATAAAATAAAGGATGCTCATTGCTCAATGTGCAAAATGAACTTCTGCTGCTCTGCATAAAACGTGTGTGTACAGATTTATGCAATATGGCTCATCTATGAGCTAATTGTACTAAATATTCTAATATTTTTTAGTATAATCAATTATTTATTCTGATGTATTGTCATTATGGCTTTCAAGATTTTAATGTTACAGTTGACAAGTTCACACCTGTGCATGGCAGGTGAAATGACTGGTATCAGCAGGGCAACTGTGTCGCCCCCTAGTGGCCACTCTTGGTGGTGGCCTCTGTTAATGACATCTGGTGGTCAGTTTCAGAAAATTGATAACCTCTTTATTACGACCACCTCGCTAATGCGGCCACATTGGCTTAGAACCACTGGTGGTCGTAATAGAGAGGTTGAAGTGTATTTTCAAACAGGATCATGCTTCTTAACTCATATCAGAGACTGATGTTGCTACATTAAAATT
The DNA here is from genome assembly GCA_026936325.1 of Platynereis dumerilii. Lineage (NCBI taxonomy): Eukaryota > Metazoa > Annelida > Polychaeta > Phyllodocida > Nereididae > Platynereis > Platynereis dumerilii. Next base: position 20,187,477 of record JAPTHN010000004.1, read on the forward strand.
TAGTGTCTCTATTGCAGGCCCCCTAGAACCTCTACTTTTCCTGCCTTTTTTAGAAATCATCCTACTTTTCGTTTTCGGCCAGTCCTACTTTTTTAAAATTCAGAAATGGTAAATTCACTGAAGTGGCAAATCTTGTCTCTTTATAGGACAAAGTTCAAGCTTTGAGTCAGAAATGTCAGATATTTGACTGAAAAAAATCTTAAGGCTCATTGTACATTCTTTCGACAAGGTTTGGGACTTATCTTGAAGAAAAAAATTGTGTACTTTCAATGAAGGCGTCAAAAATGACAATATCTTGTCCCTTTGTCATGTGTTTTGGCAAAATGTGACTAAAACAGGCTCCTACATGACCACAATTAATGATCCTAATTTTTTTGGCCAAAATCCAATTTTTTTTTCTGGAGGGCTGCTAGGAGGCCTGCTATTGTTATTAAACTGCTATGTTCTAATTAAGGATAGAGATAGTTTTCATTATTCTATATGACACTCATTACATTCCTATAGTATATTTATGAATAGTTTATAGGCCTAGTCTGATGAAAAATCATACAATTTTTCTGTTCTAATGTGATGACATTGCTAAGATGATGATTGCTATGTGATGAGCAATAAACTTATCTGTTACTTGTTCAAGACTGAAAGAATATTTTCATTGATACCAGAATTCTTGTTTTGATAAAAATATCACTTTTCTGATGTTTCCTATGGTGTTTTCTTCATCTATGGATCCAATCATCTAGATTCAATATTTAGTGGCATTCAGTCAAGCGAATTTATGCAAGATATAATAATAACTAAACATTTAGCAGCAAAATAACTAATGCCTTAAAAAATGATATGTAAATACAACATATAATCAAATTTTTTGCACTTCATGGTCAATTTAACTTGTTTAATGATGATGATAATGACCATTGTGCGAGTCATGTGAATTTTATCCGAAAAGTGTCTATAAATTTCGATTAAGGTATTGCCCCCCCTCAAGAAGTCCTGCCCCACCCACTGCCCCACCTGTGGCAGATGTCTGGCTACACCACTGAAGTGGAGTGTGTATTATGGACAAAAACAGGGGAAAAACACGGAAAACTTGCAGGAATTACAGGCGGAGGTCAGTAGCAATATAGTTATATGGAAATGAAAGGGTCTGGGTCTTAATATGATAGGAAAAACAAAGAAAACTTAGCTTTTTTCATCAGAGCTCGTGATGCACGTCTTCACAGCATGGGTGACAAGTTTGCAAAAATAATCAGTTCCTTATCATCGTGCTAAGGCAAACCTATAGAGTGCCGTTGGCAAATGTTGCAGTAGTTTTTTTATGATAGGCCTACCCATTTTATGATTTTATACCTTTATTGTTGGCTGGACCGCATGAAGAACTGTTTTTAATTTTGCAGATTGTGTTTATACAGCGTGAAAATAATTACATTTTGAAATAAATAAATCAATACTCTATGTTGATGACTTATCATATTTATTATCATTAAATATTGCTCATTCAGTGTTGGAAAATACAAGATAAGTTCATTTTCAAAACAAAGAGGTAAAATTTACTTATGCGTGATGCATTTAAACAGGCTACGGCAAAAGGTACTAATATGCATGCATACTGTACCAGGTCATTGTGCCGTATGGCTATATGGATCTTTGCCAAAATAATCAGTTCCTTATCATCGTGCTAAGGCAAACCTACAGAGTGCCGTTGGCAAATGTTGCAGTAGTTCTTTTCTGCAATCTTGATGACAAATAACTGAGTGAAAGAATGGACGACATTGAAATTTATGAAAATATTTGTGGCCTCTCTATGGCGGGACTGGCTAAGAATTCTAAATAGTATTATTTCCACTTGTTAAGTGCATGTTGCACAGTCATTGGGAAATATTCTTTTTACTTTGCTCCTATATTGCCTGTTGGACAACACAAATATTATGGGAAAAGCAAATGGAGCCATTGTAAACTGAAATATCAAGATGGCCACAGTTGTGCCATTGTGATTTATATCAACAGTTCTTTGAAGGACACGAAGCCCGAATGAAAGGATCATAACAAGATTGTAAAGTATAAATCTGGCTATAATGAGCCGATCAGCACGTGTTTCTTTCCTTTGAGAAGCCTTACGAGTCTCCTTCATATGTTTGGAAAGTAAAACATTGACCACAGTCATTGCAGTACACATCAGGCCATGTACAACCAAAACTGATGACCTTTCTATCCAGTTCAATTTCATCATGCAAAGTGGGCCAGGTAACTTGCTATTGCCTATTTTTTCAGTCAGACCAATGATACAGGCCAACACAGAAGCAATAACAAAAAAGTATTGTTTATTGCATTTTTTGTTTGATTTAATGGATCTCATGGTTCTGAACATTTCAAAATAATGTAGTACCGAGAGGACTGGTTGATACAAGCCAAGCACAAACAAACTCTTTGCAATAAATTCACACTTCACCTGCTTGTTAATGCCAATTACCAATATTTCCGAGTTTGCACTTTCATCTTGTAGAAAATGGAAAATCACCAGAATACATGCAATGAGTAGCCCTGATAAACTGATGTGAAAAATCAGGCTGAAGTATGTGGTTTTCATTAAGTGATACGAATGTTCCATTGCTAAGATGCTTATCAAAATTATAACTATAAGGAAAGGGAGAGTCACCCATGCCTTTCCGGGATAATTGAATGGACAAATATTTTGTAACTTAGTCTTTGTTAAAAGTGCACAATGTTCTATGATCACATTTCTCTTCAAACAGCAAAAATGCAAGTTGTTTGTTGAAAATCGAGACAACTCGATGGCAAGAAAATCCTTTGAAATACTCTGAAGCCTTGGGCTGCTGAAGTGTAATTCTTGAAGATTGTCTATTCCATGATATGTTTCTGATTTGACGTTCATTATTCGCGTATTAGTAAGGTCAAGATATCTTAACTTGGACAGTGTACAAAAAGGACAGCCATCCACTTGATATAATGGAGTATTCCTCAGTGTTATATGTGTTAATTTTTTTGAACCTGAAAAGGAATGCTCAGTTATTGATGTAATGGCAGTTTTTTCCATGTTCAAGTACTTCAACTCATCAAAATGTCCAATAGGTGAAGAAAAACTCCTCAAAGGGTTATTACCAATAGTCAGCTTGACTATTTTTGGTATTTTCAGATTTTTTAGCTGTGCCATATCTGATATATTTGAATGTGAAATATCAACATACCAAACATTTTGTAATCTTACTGTTGTTATTAAATGATTTGGTGTCAGTCTTATTACAGCTATAGATGTTCCATTGTCCTCCAAACTGACTGGGTTGATGCAATATATTGCCCTTCCAAGACAGGTGCACTGGTCAGGACACTTTTCTGAACAATACGCTTCATCATCACCAGACAAAGGACAATGCAGCACCCCATCACATATCTCTGCTGGGTGCACACACATTTTCTCCTTGGTGCAACGAAGCATTCTACTACATGTCCACGATGTGCAATTTGATTCATCATCTCCAAGAGGACACTCTGGAATTCCATTGCAAACCAGCCTATAAGGGATGCACCACTCTTGATTCTGACATGGATACTTGTCTCTACAAAAGAAATTATCGCATTCCCAGTTGTCGAAACAATTTTGAAACTGCCATGCTTCTCTGCATGGCATAATATGGCCATAAAAGTCTTTGTCATGCACACAGTCATATGCTTTTGGATAACATATTGATGAACCAAATGGACAATGATAATTTGTGTAATCAATGCTTGTATAATTGAAATATTCACTAGTATGAATGATTTCTGCACAAGTATCATTGCATTGCTGGTAGAGCATTGCATTTAGGGCATTAGAATCAGTTATGATACATGATTGCTCTTGAGTTTTGATAATTAAAGGACTCCACACTTTGTTATATGTTGACTGGTCTGGACATTCTTTTTCATCATCACCGAATTCACAGTCTTCAATGAAATCACACATTCGAGAAATTGGGATGCATGATCCATCTATGCATGGAAAGTAGAGATTTTCACCTGGGTTGACTGAGCATCGATTTGTGCAGTTAATTTCATCACTGTCATCAAAACAATGTGATTTCGAATCACAAAAATATGTCTCTGAAATACATTCACCATTATTACACATTTTGTAGCCATTTTTACAAGATTTTTCAATGGGTAAGGGATCCTTCATGCACACCACTCCAGCCATTTTGACCATATCCTTGCCAATTGGCAAGGTACGTTCAATTTTAATAAATGCTTTACTTATCTCGGCAATGCCTTTAGTAGATGTGAATACATCAACTGTTTCATGATCTCTTTGGTAAATAATGTAATTAGAGCCATGGTATGACATGATTAATTTTAAAAAAGCTTCTACTTGTTTTACATTTACACCACTCAAAGTACTAAAACCACCAATTTTTTGGCAAGCTAATTCAATTTCTTTTTTGTTAATTTCCTTTTTGTTAATGATGTACTCTACTCTCAGACACTTCCTGTGGCCCCATATCCATCCAGTGTCACAGTAGTATTCCTCATTAATATCTTCACAGTCTTCGACATCATAGTGCGGCATTTTAGAAGGTGTGTAATGACAAAGGAATGTTGCATTTACAAATTGCTGAGTGCAGTTAATGTAAGTAAATGATCCCGTGGCGGGTATCACTGCCAAACACGAATCAGAGTAATTGTTTTGGTGATTTTTCCGTATAGCAGACAGCAGATATTCATACTCATCTTCATTGGTCCTCCTTGAATTATTTACAGCATACCTGTGGGATGCATTCAATGCTAATTCTGCCATTCTGTGTGGGATATGCAACTTGTTGAATCCAATATGGGCTTTTTGCCGTTTTGACTGGAAAAGAAATTCCTTGAAATATTAATGCTATACTATATACCAAATATCACTGCTGGAAAAAGAAAGAAATCTTAATTTAAAGTCGCATACCCCTTCATTTTATACATGTGATTTGTAAATCAAACATACTGTTAAAATTTTAGAAAATTCCTGCAAGTCTAAGTGGTTGCCCAACATTTCAGAAAAATGCCAGTTTGCATACTTGTGGTTGTAAATATCTAGCTGATCATGCAATGATAATATTTTACCATTGTTCTCAGTAGAAAATTACCTTTTTTGAGTATACGGAAGCTGTATTTATGATAACTTTGAAGCTGGCAGGATTTCAGAAAACTAAGTTTAAATTTTGTATTTTCTAGCCAAACCACTGAATTAATTTGTTTAAATTGTCTAATTTGCTAAATTTAAAATCCTACTTAGAATAAAGTATATGGAATGATTTTCTGTAAAAAGTGCAAGTGTTTAAGGGTTAGCATGGTATGATATCCTTACAGCAGAGACACACGAATCTGCACAAGATATATCGCAATTAAGTATACATTTTTTTAACAGTTTGCAATTTTCTGACTCCACCAAATTTCAATCAAGGCAATATTTTAGGATCCTGAAAGCCAATTAAACATTTTGCAGACCTTTCAGGTTTCTGATTGCCACACTGACATTTTTTAAATCTGTAGATTTTAATATTTCAGAACACAATTAAGAACATTTCATTGCACAGCCATCTTTGGCAAAAACTATTCAAGTTTGCTTACAAATTAAAGTTCTCTTTCTCAGAAATTAAGTGAAACCATTTATTATTCCATACACCCTAGAGATTATTGTCTATATAAATGCAGGTAAATGCTGACTCTCTCCTTCAAATTCATGTTCACCATCTTTGACAAAACGTTCAATGCAAGAGTGCACAATACCGCATTACTGTAGACAATGCACCCTAAGGATTATTGTCCGCCTCTCATCTCTCAAAAAACATAACATACTTACACACAGTGTCATTGAACGAAGTTTCGGGTTTAAAAAAATTTACAAAGAATCCGTCAACGCAGCAATGTAGTATGTGGTCTCAGCTTCGATTCGATATAAAGATAAACAAAATCTGTTGAGAAGATTTTGAGAAAATCGAAATTTAATATTTTTAGTTTTTCGCTCCCTTGTCACATGGGAAATGTTAGTTACAGATCTAACAAATAGCATTGCAGTGTTATCGAAACATCACATCTTAACTAGTTATACATTAGGTTACTGAATCAGGTGAGAAAAAAAAAATCATTTTATTTATTTTCACATCATTTTCAACATTTAGAGGTGTTGCAAACTCGCCGAGTCATATAATGTGTCAAATCAAATACAATCAAGGCCACTTTGGCTTTATTATCTCTTTAACTAGAGAAAAACGGCAAATGAACCTACAGGGTGAGAGAAAATGCCTTTTAAATTCATTAGTGATATAAATTAAGATGTTTAGCCTTTCACTAGTTATTGTTTATCAAGTGAGATTCACAAAAGCATCTGTAAAGTTATCCGACGACATATAGTGGACAAATGTAGGAATACCTGCTGTTGGCATCTCACAAGTGTGCATCTTCACCAGAGCTTTGCATGTAAGCAGTATTTGACATCCAAGGAAATAATGTATTTTGATAGAATTATGTTTTCAAATCGACAAAAAAAGTCTATGTAAGTGGCCTTATGGCTCTGATGAAGTTCTATTACACTGTTTCTGTCCATATTGATATGTAGGTAGCAATTTTTGCTATTCCGGAGAATTTTTAGGGTTTTGTTTTTGCTAATTGTTCAGATAATTTCATTGAATCTAGTGGTTACATACTTCCAAAATTCATTTGTTCAGTTATTGCATGCCTTTTTGCAATCAACATAGTATTAAATTAATAGTCAACAGATTCTCTTCCATGGTCACGCAATAATTATTAATGTTGTTTATCTGTGCATGCTATTACTGAACAACAGAATTTTGGAAGTAAGCAACCATTAGATTCGATGAAATAATCTCAACAATTGTCAAAAACAGGTAAACAAAGCACTTAAAATTCTTGAGAAGACCATTAAAATTGCTACCTACATTTCAATATGGTGAGAAACATTGTATTAAACTTTTAATTCATCACCTTAGCAATTAGACTACTTAAAAAAAAATTTGTTGATTTGAAAAAAATAATTCTATCAAAATACCTTATTTCTTTGGATGTCAAATACAACTTACATGCAAAGCTGTGGTGAAGATGCACACTTGTGAGACCCCAACAGCAGGTATTCCTACATTTGTCCACTATATGTTGTCGGATGACTTTACAGATACTTTTGTGACTCTCACTTGATAAACAATATCTAGTGAAAGGCTAAACATCTTAATTTATATCATTAATGAATTTAAAAGGCATTTCTCTCACCCTGCAGGCTCATTTGCCACTTTTCTTTAGTTAAAGAGATAATAAAGCCAACATAGCCTTGTTTATATTTGATTTGACACGTTATGTGACTCGACGAGTTTGCAACACCTCTAAATATTGAAAATGATGTGAAAATTAGAAATAAAATACTATATATTTTATTTTTTTACCTGATTCAGTAACCGAATGTATAACTAGATAAGCTGTGATGTTTCAATAACACTGCAATGCTATTTGATAGATCTGTAACTAACATTTCGCATGTGACAAGGGTGCGAAAAACTAAAAATATTAAATTTCAATTTTCTCAAAATTTTCCCAAGAGATTTTGTTTATCTTTATATCAAATCGAAGCTGAGACCACATACTACAACGCCGTGTTGACGGATTCTTTGTAAATTTTTTAAAGCCTAGACTTCGTTCAAGGACACTGTGTACAGTATCCCCAATAAATGAGTACACCCTACATGCAGCGACATATTGACTTATTTGCTAATAAGTCAGGAACTAAGTTAAGTAATCCAACTTAACCAGCATATGATATCACTGGGACCTAAGAAAATGTGTATGTAAAATTCAAATGCTGCAGAATTACTTATTTGTAAGTTGTGAATGTTTAAAAACAATGGTGCTGCACAATAAGTGAGTAAACCCAATGGGAAATATACATGGGAGTGATCTAAAAATTAGCAAGTTTTATGTGTTAACATCATGGAAATTTTTTACAAAGCATGTCATTATAAAATAGATCACACCAACTTAATATCACATAAAAATAACAAAATTACAATGGCCACTGCAGATGTTGTGGAGCGGCAAACATTTCCAGAGGTAGTCATCCCAAATCAGCAATGCCATTTCAATGGAGAGAGATTCCTTGGAATTAGAATATGTTGCATACTCCGCCACACGTGATGTGGCAGTACAAATTGAATGGCATTTGTCATAAACTTAGTTGGTGTGATGTTATTTACAGTGAAGAAGCCACTTATATGCAATAATTACTCATTTCTCAGGTCATTCAAAATGTCTGTTTTGCATTGGGTGTACTCACTTTTTTGGTGGCACTTTTGCCTTTTAATAATTGTCAGTTACAAATTATTGGCCGCATCTCCTTCAAACTTTACATGGACATTCTACTAGGTCTAGACTATATCATATCATTAACTGGGTGGATTATTTCACTTGAGTGTCGAGCTCTGAGCAAATTAGTCCAGGAGTCGCAGAGGTGTACTCATTTACTGGGGATACTGTACTGTGTTATTCCCTTGTGCCATACAAGAAGCTCTATAAAATTTTTGCAAAACAAATTGGCCCTACAGCTCTCATGTTTACGCATGAAATTGTGAATTTTCATATTATAGAATAATCCTTTTTACTGAATAGAATTTTAAACTTAGAAAGATTTGACAATTTAGAAAAATTATTTCAGCGGTTTCTCTGGACAAGATAAAATTTAAACTTGCAATGTGGTTGAAAAGGTACAGTCTTTATCAAATAGTAGTTGAAAAAGGTGCAGTAAAAACATACCATGTAAACATTTCTTTACAGATGATTTCATATTTGTAGACATTTGAGGTAGAAAATACATCATTTTTCTTTCAATTTTCATTGGTCGAGAGTAGGTATGACACCACTCTCTCCTGAAAAGTGACATAGCGTTTTACATGGGTGACCATGGCATTCTAAGCCATTGATCTCCTAACATGGAGTGACTTTAGCAGTTTCAAGTGAGAGTTTCAGTTTGTGTTTCACACATTTTCAGTACATGCATTCTGAAAGTCCAGTACTGTGCATTCAGATGATTAGGATCAGGTGATCCATGCAATGACTGTTTATACAGAAGATAAACATGCATAATTGTGAAAGTAACATTTTCTCAGAAGAGGGGCTCAGCTCAGGCGGCAGGACAATGGGCTACCTTTCACGGGGTCCTTGATGTGATTCCCATTGGGAGTTTCTTATGAATATTGACCACATCACATGGGAATTTGTTGGAACTTTCTATCGAAAATGTATACCCTCTTTGGGTTCATGCTTATTTGTACCTCTCATCCATTCCATGTGGACTTTTAGTATGTCCCCTTTTCTTTATTAAAATTTCATACCGCCCTTAAGCATGTTGTTAGTAATAGAGGTGTAAGTACCCCCCTTGAAACATGTGTGAAAAATTGGTGCTGCGTCGGGCAAAACTCCAATTCTCCTCAAGTCATAAATTCTATTTAGCCAGTCATAAATTCTGAAAGGTCCCTTACTGATGTCATAGACAATGCTCGTGGCATTTGGTCAAGGCATGATAATTTAGTGTAAATAGGTGCGAAGCCATTCAGAGTCAGTTTGAAACTGATTTTATATCAATTGAAACAACCAACAGTTGTACACAGGAGTGTGAAATACAACTGTTCATGAAGAAGTGAAAGAGTTCATGCGGATTGCGGTTTGACATGTGTGAACAACTGCCATAATACCAAGTTGGCCTTTGCTGTATACTATTGGTCAAAATTATGACATCATTTTTCCAGCTAACATCACTTGCTTGAAGCAAGCTGAAAAAAAGTGACACGCGATGGGCAACTTGACCAATCACCTGGCAGGATTTTCTGATGTCAGAACAGAAATTTTGCTAAATATTTTGTTATTTGAGAAAAGTCTACATATATGAAGTCATCTGTAAATCATGATAAGAAGAAATTGTGAAAATTTTGTCAGTAACGACCTAGGTCACCCGTTTTTTGCATTTTCAAACAGGGCAGGTTATAACACTTTTAGGAGCTGGTTGTTACTCATTAGAACCAGGTTTTTAAACCAAAACACTAACATAAATACATATTTTTGCGTTATACAACCGAATTAAAATAAAGTTTGTCTATTGTCTATTGTCTATGACTGAAGATATATGCGGATAATGCATAGTGTCTAAATAAATCTATTTCAAATTTACAAAAGAAATTTGCAAAAAAAATTTGTAATTATCCTCCTCCGGATCAGAATGCTTTCCTGCTGCTTGGTAAGGCTTCATTTGTAGCACCCTTGTACACTTTAGCGTGTTTCTTGAGATCTGCTCAAGTAAAGGATTCCTCATATGTCCAAAATAACTTGTCTTAGGCAAGATCTGAGTCCCGCTTCCTGCATCCGAGCTCTTAAACAAAAGTGTGACAACCTGCCCCGAGAGTGTGACAACCTGCCCCGAAAATGTGATAACATGCCCCGATCGCTGAATTCTAAAAAATGTCCCATAGGATGTCAAGATTTTAAATGATCTAGGTATATCCACCAGATAGATTTAAGTCACTCCCCTTTTGACATTGATATAGAATGGCACTGCTCCTGCATGCTTTAAATAGAAACAGTAGAATGTTTACATTTTACACACCATGACAACCTGCCCCTGTGACAACCAGCCCCGTCTCCCCCATAAATATTTTTGTAAATATGCCATTGTACCTAAAAAAAACTGCACAAGTTGCTAACAACAAACACACTAAAATTCTTACGCCAACCAGAAAAATAATCTAGGATAAAAAGGTGTAGCCAAACAAGGTACTGCAGCAGTGTAAAGCATACATGCACACACCAGGGGCCCCAAATCTTTTAATCCCTTAAGAGACACTTACCAGATACATTAATGAAGATGATCGCAGAAGTGTCACAGCATTAATTCGATTGTCATGCTCAACGGATATTTCCCACCATCTGTCTAGCAAGTACCAATCAACTATGCTTGAGCGCATCACGTCAGACCAAATGTCTCTGTTATTCACTGACCAAAGGTGAGCACCTTGCTTTTTGCAAACTTGTTCTGATTCCAACCAGGAGCCAGTAAAGTCAGTGTGGATGTCAAAGCAATTCATTGTTCCATGAATTTCAGGTTCTAGGCTGTATCTACCATACTTAAGGCATTCATCGTTTACTTGCACTCTATATGGTGTGATAAGATAGCTTAATAAAGACCTTGCTTCAAAATTTGCATTGACAATGATCCACATGTTCAGAATCGATGTGTCTGTATTTTTGGTTGATGCATTCACCACTATTGACAAGAACTGACCGTAACTCTGCCAAAAAAAAGGCATCTGTTTATCTGTAAACTCATATGAATAAACAATATCAGAGTGGTACATTTTGTCAAAAATTGTAAATTCTAGTAGTCTTCCAGATGATGTAGATGTTTCATTTTCAGATTTTTCTAAGTACATTGCAACCATAAACTGGTTTGCATACGCCTTCATACTTCTCCATTCACTAAGGAAGGAAACATCAAATGCAAAGATTCCAGTACTAAATTTAAGGGAGAACATGAAACAGGGCCCATCAAATGTGGGCTTATGTTGTATTTTCTTCAGAGGCAGAAGAATAATTGTCTCACAATTTGTGGTTTCTGCTACTTCAACAGAAACTGTAATAATATGGTTCACCAGACAATTGTAATCGAATTGAAGGTTTTGATGTCTGGATTCAATCTTATTACTCTGGTATTCCATTATTTTAAATCCTTCTTTTGATTCAACCTCAATGTGCTTGAAAGAGCTGATAAATGGAGCCTTGACTATGCAAGGAACTTTAGATCTTTCTTCAAATGTTAACGTCACAGAAACTTTTATGTTGTTTAAAGCAAGCGATATCATTTTCCATTGGCATGTCTGGTTACTTTGTGAAAGTGTGTTAGATGTAAGATGCAAAACCAAACACTCCAAACCAACACGGAAGACTGCATTACCTTGTTCCGTACATGACAATGGAGAAGTCTCTGCAAGTCCATCTTGATAGCTTTTGAACAACCAAGGTGCTGCTGAACAGACATAGCAAGGATTAGTTATTCTACGGCACTTTTTATCAGTATATTTTGAAAAAAGTACTGTGCCCTTTGAAACACCTACAACACCATAGCTGTAAATTATAACATGTACGTAATAGCTTACTGTGCTGAAAGGCTTGTCAGTGTAAAGCATCATCTGTGGTTTGGAACACAATGGTCCAACTCTGAAAGCTGACTCTTGAACACCTAAATGTCTTGTTATCGCTAAACCATGAAACTGGCAAATATATCCCTGAGGAAGATCTCCATAATTTGCTGACTCAATTTTGTACTGCATCCAATCACCTGACTCAGACTCAATTCTCAGTATGTCATAAGTTGGACTTGATGTGTTTCTTAAATCCCATGTCACTAAAGTGTCGCTACTTTCTGGGTGATAAAGAATTACCATTTTGTAACCTTCAACTTTTAGTCCGATAAAAGTAATATTAAGATACCTTAGGATATTCAACTCAGATTTAAATTCATAAACAATATACAACTGAAAGGTACTTGCTATTAAACTTCCTAATCCAGTCCGTGTGCAGGTGACATCTATTCTTTGAGATAAATAAGTAGGCCCATCATAGAAGGATAGCCATTTGGAGCAAACGAAACTCATCACATGTATATAACTTCCAATGGGAGTTCTCAATAAAACATGGTACTCATTAATTTGTGAATGAGCTCTGAAGACAAAGGGCATAAGCTGAAAATTTTTTATCAAATTAGGCTGTACAGATTCGCGTCTGACAATTGTGTTGTAGCTTACTGTAACGTTTACTTTAGTTGTATGTACAGTTAAACTTGTATCCTCATTTACTGAATTATCAAAATGCAGTGTTACCTTGTCCTCGTAGTCTGTATTTGTCAGGGAATTTACAGAAAGTGTGGTTATCATGTTGTAACTTATAGTTGCATTACACTCAGTGGCCTGGAAATTAAATTTCAGTTCTGTCACCATGAAAAGTTTGGATATTTTTAGGTGAACCAAGCTCTGTGAATAATTAGTTATTACACTACTAGACAGCTGGTTGACATAGAAATGAATGCCACTGTTCCTTTCAGTTTGAGTTTTGTCGATAATTGACAAAAGGAAGTAATCTTCAGTGAATGGATCTCCATGAGGGAAATTATTAATAGTCAAATTGATACACAAACTTTCTGGGACATGTATCATCCACATACAATCCAAAGTTCTGTCAGCTGAAATTTTCACTGATCCACACAGTCCTTGCAAGATGCCTTCACAATAATTGTAACTGGTTTGATAACATCTGTTATATATATCATAGTATGTGTTTAGCGTGCTCTGTACAGAATCTATTAAAGCAAATTTGGCATTTTTATGCATGTTGAAAGAAATACTGTTGGCAATATTATTATGCCAATTATTAGGTGAATTAAAGCAGTCATGTCTGCATGCATAAAAAATAAGATACATTAAAATAATGATTTCACAGTTAATCAGTAAAGGTTTCATCATTGTGCTGATGAGCACAAGAACAGCTTTTACAATACACCCAGTCCAAACCTATAGCCAAAGTGCAAGTTTCAATTTATCCTGTTGCTTCTTGACAAGATTAAAACATAATGAAGTCTATGAACAAAACATTTATATAAAACGTGACTTGCCACGATTCCCATTATACTATTAAATTAACTTTACAATACACAATCAATCACCGTCAAATATTTTCTCATACGATGGACAATTACAAATATTCTGTAAAAATAATGATAACTGAACCATGCACATTTGTAAATGCTGAAAGGTAATTACTACCTGTCAAGGTAGATTTATATCCGTTACATATTGCACATTATTATCACCTTTATTCACATTTAATAGTTTACATATATATATGAGAAATTATCATAATCGACATTGAAGAAATGTTACACACCTATAATTATAGCAACGCTTTTCAATCACAGACATTGGATTTGCCGGTAATTGATGATATTGCCATGTGAATGTTCTGAGAGACTGAGTATTACAATGATTATAGTTTGTCCATCCAATATAATGTCTATTACAAATAAACATATGACATCATATATCATATCATATCAGTGACCTAATCCACCAAAATGAGTTAGAAGTGCAACTCCCATTTTATTTAGTTGTAAAATGACATAATTCTGCTGGTATTGGGCTTTAGAATGGTGGTTTATATATTCTAATATATCCATCCAATCAAAATATATGGCACCTCAAGCAATGATGGTATGAAATATCAAAATTTGAGAAAATGGTATTTCAATGTCCACGCTGTTGCAAAGGAAGGACTAATAATGACAAGGAGAACACCCAATTTGGATAATTTAAAAAAAAACTAATTTCTGGTAAAAATGGTCTCAATTATTCAAATAAAATAACTTGGTACAACCAGCTAAAAACAAATCAAAATGTGACCTTTTGACACATTTTGCTAATTTCTGGAAAATTTATATTGTCTAATTTGAACTCATTTTTGTGGAGCGTGTCCCTCTTTATTATTTATTAATTATATATAAAATATTTATTTATTACTTATTTATTTTTCTTGTGGATGTACAACATCCTGAAATGAATTCGCACCATGCTGATAATTACGGAGTGTATAAATTAGGACTCAGACTCAGACTCGTTTATGTTTTTTCTCATACAACCAACATAACATATATATATTACCAGTACATAAAATAAGAAAAAGAGCAAAGGGAATCCCCTATGGCAAAAATATTGCCACTGCTGAGCAGCCCGATGCTGAGAAAAAATATCAAGGCAAAGCAGATGGGAGCGTACTTACCAATTCAATATGACAGGTAAGAACAGAATAACATAGGCTGCATAGAAGGCGACGCACAAGCTCTATTACCAACTGATCATGTTGTCACGCGGCTGTTAATGAGAGATGCTCATGTAGCTAGCTTTCGTAGAGGTCGAGATGCTACCCTTGCAAGATTCTGGGGCAAGTACTGGACCCCACACCGGTAGTGAAGTAGTTCGGTCTATTAGATATGTTTGTCAGTTGTGTAAGCTTGTCTATTTCATACTATGCTTGTCAGTTGTGTAAGTTGACGGAGTTTACGTTCTTGGAGCAGGAAATGGGTAATTTAGTCTAGTCATTATATGAAAATATTGGGTGCAACCCGGAACAAATTGCAACAGAAATGGTTCCAGTGGCATTTGGTCCCTAAATATGTCAAGAAAGACATACTAAAAGTCATGGAAAATCCAAGTCGTGGAACACCCCCAAATTAGCATAAATCCAAGATGGCTGCCATAAAAATCAGGTTTTTTGCAAATAACTCAGAAACTAATAGATATAGACCCCATATGTGTATGAAACTTGAATATAAACTTGGGTATTGCGGACATTTTGACACTATTCCCATGTCTCTATCTCTTATAGTTCTCAAGATATAGCATATTCAAATATGTCTGATTTCGGCAAAAAAAGTTTTAAATCGCCAAAAATGTCATTTGTAAGCCTTGATTATGAATACTTGAAGTACGACTTTTACCTTACCTATTATGGATACAAAAAGAATCAATTTTGTTTAATTTAAGCCCTCAGTTATGTCTCTACCTCTCTTCAATCCCCTATTATGCCATATTTTGCATTTGGAAGTCTTCCCTCGGAATTCCATTTATTTGCTAAAATTGTAATTTTATATGAAAGAAAGTACTCATTTTGGGTCTGACGTGTACGAAATATTGTGAGTTTGGAATTCAGCCGATTCTGAGTAACATGTGTAATGCTAGACATGATTTAACTTAAATTATTGATGATCACCCAGATAATCTGACCTAGACAAATATTTCCATACCGCATATTATCATCGATTCACATCAAGAGCGTCAATCAGCGCAAAGGACTTCAATAGTTTACCGTCAATTTGTGAAGCAACTATTTACTTCTCTGAGACATATGGCATATCATTTTAAAGCTCTCAGAGAGATCTGTCATCTATCTATCATGTGAGAATCACACCTGTAACCAGTGATGTAGTCGAGGCCAGGATATCAGAGACTGAGGCATTAGTCTCCAAGACTGAGACCGAGGCCATCAAAATGTAGGCTCGAGGCCGGCCTCGGAGATTTCAAACACTGGCCCAAAGACCGCCGAGACCGAGGCAAGACCAAGACTGAGCAAGGCTGAGGTCATATAAATATGGTTCTGAGACTGGCCACGAGACCTTCAACTTAGCCTCTAACCATAACGGAAGTGTGCAAAATTGTGAAATTGGCCTAATTTATGTGACGTAAGTTAAGGAATGTTCCTGGGCTAGCTTTTTGGGTGTGTCCTGCTCATTCATTGAATTCAGTGTAAATTAAGTTTATTTAGTTAATATAAGTTAAAAAATTTTTAAAAGTAATAGTTCCATATATATGTATACATGCAGCTTTCCAAAATAAGATTTCAGGAAAAATCAAATCTTGCACAGAATCACAATGTGCAAAGTGAAATTTTGGGACGAAATGACAGACTAGTCTCCTTCTTGACAAATAAAGTAATTACAAAAAGTTTAGAAGCCAAGGTATTGAAGGGACCACATTACAAACTAAAAATGTTTAATATGGTAATAGTCAGAAATAAAGGGTTATCCATAGACTCGTGCATGGTTTCAGTAAAAGTAGTATAATTTAGTTGGAACAGCTTCATCAGTAGTTTTTAGACTTTTAGATATGACATAATGTATTTTTTGCCAACAACTCCGAATCTTAATTATATCTAGAGCAGAATTATCTGCTTAGTAGAAGCTGATTTTTCTCAGGCTGGGCTATATTAGTTCTATGAGTTTCAAGCACAATGTGAGGTACGTCATCAGTTTCTGTGCTGAAATGTTTCTGAATATAGCTTTATGCAAATGGTAAGGTTTTTATAAGCAGAAAAAAATAGGCTCCATAGCAGCAGACCCTCTGCTTTCAGCAGCTTTTCTGCCAATAAGTCAGAATTCAATGTATTTATAAATATTTATGGTGTAAATATATCTTATCATATTTGATTAATAATATTGTATAAATCTGGAATTAAGCAAAGCAGCAGGAACATTTTATGAAACAATGTCCAAAATTGACTGAAACGTGATTGGAGACTTGTGTTAAACAGTCAGGGAAATTACCATCATATGAGGACAATTGCAATTCCAGCCAAGTCCTGGACCTGACACGATGATTGAGTTTGTGGGGTTGATCAGTTGGGTATCAGAAGAAAGTCAGATCTCTGTGCAGCCATCCTCATCACAGAGCAGCATGTCAGTAGCGTTACTAATTCTCTCCAATTTCGCGAAATACTGCAAAGTCATCAGCAGCAGATGACAGTTCCCTAATTTCTCTGGAGCCTTCTGGTTGTTTTCCTCATTATGTAATGGACAGATTCGCCAAAATTCATAGAGTTAGTTGGTACTGTGAATCTGTGATACAACTTTATACTAAGTTTGGAAGTGATACTTGCTGTAGTTATTTTTAAATAGCCTGTCAAAGATGATTTTGAGCACTGCAAAAGTCATGAATGAGCCATGACACTTTGAGAGGGTCATGCAAGGGTGATGACAGTGCTAGGGTGAGTGTCATGTGGGGCTGAGGACATTGAAAGTCATCAGCTGGTGATAATTTGGGAATATTTACCTTTATTTGTTGAAATATCATAAATTTGAACATGGTGATATGACAAATGTATGCAACGCTATCATATAACACACTCTCATATTAATTTTTGTTCACATTCAATAGCTGAGCATAATTTTAGAAGGAAAATGGTGAGGAAATGGGTATTTTCATATTTTGTGCATTTTAAACTTGCCTTATCAATGCAAAAATTTGCATTCAACATCAGAAAAGTCATAAACGTTGCTTCCTAATATGTTTAATTTTAATAACTGTTTAAGTTTATCATTTAGTCTTGACAAATTTTTTTTTTTAAATGTCCAAAATCTGTCATTTATTCGGTTTTTGTATTTTTCTCAAAATGAGTTAGTAAATTAAAAAGGTGTAATTTAGATATCTAAATGCAAAATGTATTATTAGGATCCTACTTCCAATTATGTCAGCTATATTAACTTAAAAACATACTTGGTTTACAAAGAATTCAGTGATTAAGCCGGACACACTCCAAAAGCTAACCAATGAACAAGCTTTCACTCATGTTTTGCAAATTATGTAAATTTCGCCGTTTCGCACTTCTGTAAGGGTTAGAGGCTCAGCTGAGGGTTTCAAGGCCGGCCTCAGAGCCATGTTTTGATGACCTCAGCCTTGGCTCGGTCTCGGTTCCAAATCCTTGGTCTTGCCTCGGTCTCCGGTGTCTTTGTGCCAGTGTTGCAGGTCCTCGAGGCCGGCCTCGAGCCTACATTTTGATGGCCTAGGTCTCAGTCTTGGAGGCTGATGACTCGGTCTCTGATATCCTGGCCTCGACTACATCACTGGTTACAGGTGTGATTCTCACATGATAGATAGATGACAGATCTCTCTGAGAGCTTTAAAATGATATGCCATATGTCTCAGAGAAGTAGATAGTTGCTTCACAAATTGCCGGTAAACTATTGAAGTCCTTTGCGCTGATTGACGCTCTTGATGTGAATCGATGATAATATGCGGTATGGAAATATTTGTCTAGGTCAGATTATCTGGGTGATCATCAATAATTTAAGTTAAATCATGTCTAGCATTACACATGTTACTCAGAATCGGCTGAATTCCAAACTCACAATATTTCGTACACACCAGACCCAAAATGAGTACTTTCTTTCATATAAAATTACAATTTTGGCAAATAAAAAGAATTTCGAGGCAAGACTTCCAAATGCAAAATATGGCATAATAGGGGATTGAAGAGAGGTAGAGACATGACTGAGGTCTTAAATTAAACAAAATTGATTCTTTTTGTATCCATAATAGGTAAGGAAAAAATCGTACTTCAAGTATTCAGAATCAAGGCTCACAAATGACATTTTTGGCGATTTACAGCTTTTTTGCCAAAATCAGACATATTTGAATTTGCTATATCTTGAGAACTATTAGAGATAGAGACATGGGAATAGTGTCAAAATGTCCGCAATACCCAAGTTTATATTCAAGTTTCATACACATATGGGGTCTAAATCTAATAGTTTCTGAGTTATTTGCAAAAAACCTGATTTTTATGGGGGCCATCTTGGATTTATGCTAATTTGGGGGTGTTCCACCGTTTGGATTTTCCATGACTTTTAGTATGTCTTTCTTGACATATTTAGGGACCAATTGCCATTGGAACCATTTCTGTTGCAATTTGTTCTAGGTCATTTCACATATTGACTAGACTAATTTGCCAGAGTCTACAGCCAAACCAGTTCCCCCTTCACTTACGTGATGCTAGATCTTTTAGGGCCATTCAAATACATGGTGAAGATCAGAAACGTACCTCTGGCAAAGGATATGGTGTCATGTTTACAGATGTAACCATGAGGGCAGTTCATTTTTAAAAGAATCTTTGGGTATGACACAGACTCGTTTTTCCTGGTTTTTGGTCGTTTCTGTTAATAACAAATTTTCCATGCTAGTGGGTAAAACAGGAGCTATGATTTCATGTTCTAACATAGAAAAAGCCAGTTTGAATAATGTTACCATAAAGTGTAAGGTGCACACCATCAAACCAAGCGAAGAGGTGTAGTACCTTTTGACTTAAGATAGATAATGCTTTGTTGGGAAATGCAACAGTTACCAACATCATAATTAAGTAAAACAACATCTCTGCTAAAATGTCCATACAGAAATTCCAAAGTTCTTGATTTTCAATCAAGGAAACTTTTGGTATCTGCTTTTATACTATACAATGGGACTATCTCAATGTTTATATAGGAAACACAAGATCACATGTAGGTCAGTGTGAACTTGACAGAGTTGGTCATCTGAGTATAAGAGATAGGGCTCGACAATTAATTCTAATTCGTATTTACCATCAAGTTGCTCCAACCTATTTCAGTAACAATTTCAATGCAATTAGTCACCATTACACCATCTGAAATGCTGAACATAATTTTTTTGTACCATTGTCGCAGAGTTAATTTTATTTCATTGTGTAAATCGTAGCTAGTGTTTTTAAGAGTAAATTGTTGCTCAACATACTTAGGCGCTGTGCCATTTACAGCACTAAAAACTTGTATGAGCAAAGCTCTTAATGTAGATTCCCTTAGTGGGACAATACTTGCCTTATCTAACATACTTTACAATCATTTTCAAAATCCTGATATTCAAGTCTGGTACCTCTTTCAAGCATTTTTTGCGAGATTCTTTGTGTGCCAGATTTTGCACAATGCCAGATGACTTTGCAATAGTTAAAATTACTTTCAATGAATGTTCTGAAAATGGGAAGTCTGGCTGACAGGAAAAGATATCTGGCTATTCCGTGAAAGCTGCCAGTTGCCAATCAGTATTCCTGCAAATGTTTCTCACATGAACATTATAGTCAAGTTTATGGTCTAGACTGACCCCACGTAATTTTACTTCTGAAAGATTTTGTTAAGAAGAGTTTTCAATTTTTAATTCTAGAGGTTCAGACTTGTTTCCAAAGATAATGAATAGGAATTTGGCTGCATTTGCCGGGAGACAATCATATTGAAACCAATTGAGTGCTGCATTTGTATCCTTCTCTAACTTGTCAATGAGAGCATTTGTATCAAGAGCTCTGGCGAAAATTGTGCTGTCATCAGCGTAGCTTGCAAAGGTAAAATCGTCTTCTAAATAAAATAAAAACGAGCCCTGCGGCACACCCCGTTTAACCTTCAACCAATCACTTCAGCGTCTCTGTTGCAAATACATATAGCTTTGCTGACTCTTTGTTAAAATGATATGCACATAATTTTGCAACTATAAATTCACGGAGCAGGGCGTCAAACCTTTTGGATAGGTCCATTAGGACCAATCCAGATTTATACTTTTTGTCTAAACAATGTCCTATCTTTTGAGTGACTTGAATTAGCACATGTTAGGTTCTAAAATGTTTTCGATAAGCCGACAGGTTCTGATTAAATACATGATCAGAATGAGCTTTAATTTGTAGATATTCTCAAAGTTCCAAGATAGGGCTGTGAGGACACTTAAAGGTCGAAAATTTGCTTTGTCAAGCATACTTTGTAATTTATGTAGAGGGCCGATCTCTGCACATTTTAACATTGATGGAAAGGTTGCTGTTTTGAACATTTCGTTTACTATGGTTTTCATTGGATGAGCAATAGCATTTGCACTGATTTTTGAGATTTTGGGGGGTAACCTGTGGCTTTACGAATATTGACGTTTTTCAACATCTGAGTAGTACTCTTAACACTCACATTTGGGAAATTGAAATCTGATACCCTTGAGACACTCTTGAGACACTCTCTCTGATCTTATTAATGCCACCGTGATCTTTAGACAAGTCAACACAATTTTTAACATGATCATCATTTGAAAGTTCATTCATTACAGAGTCATTGTTTGATGAGCTGCAAATCTCATCCACAATATTTGTGAAATGACAGTTTATGCATATTAGCAATCTGTAGGGGAGAGCGGGGCACAGTGAGACGGCAGGCACAGTGAGACAGTGCCCCTAGTGTCAAAGTGGTACTGCTTACAGAACTACCATCTCTTTTGTTGAACAAAAAATTACATAAGTGAAAGGTAAACCTAAATCCGAAAAAGTTTCGAAGCATATGGCGAGTGAAATTTCAATTCTTTGGTTTTTAGCCTCGATAAGTAAATAATTTTACCTAATGACTTTTTGTTCTGATGCCTAAGCACTAAGAGTTTAATGCAAAAAAATCACCAGGGATTGAAGCTATGGCTTTTTGACTTATTTTAATATGCTGGCGTTCCCCAATTTTGGCATGTTTCTCCACGGAATTTTCAAATTTAATAAAGAATTCTGTTCGGGGCACAGTGAGACGGGGCACAGTGAGACACCACAGAATAGAGTAGAAACACCTTGAATTCAGGGTATAACTCATAATTCATAATCTTCAAAGAGATGTCTGTCATTTACCTCTTGTTTTAGAAAGTTATGTCAAAAGGGAAGCGTCAGGGAACAATTTTGATTAGAAAGGCATAAGAAAGTAACAGGTGCGGCTGGTTAAATATGTCATGCACATGTCCACCGACATGAATTTGTCATACTTGCACAAAAAAGGAACTAGAAACTCACCTCACCAACTTTTCATGATGAAATATATCAGTTTTCATAGTATCCATTGACAAAGTTATTCTGCATGCCTAGAGGGTTTGCAATTGTGGTAGCAGATTTTTGTCTCACTGTGCCCCGCCTGCTGTCTCACTGTGCCCCGCCTATGGGGCACAGAGAGACACTTATCCAGCATGGACTTAACATGATGAATCTCCAAATCTGTAATAGTTGGGAACCCAAAACTACCGGACAATATACCCCACTTCATCATCTACAATGTGGGTCTAAAATGGTTTTACTGTTGACTGCCAACATTTTGCTACACTTGAAAATAAAAAAAGTGTCTCACTGTTCCCCGCTCTCCCCTATCTCATCCCTTATTAAAGTGTCATTTTCCAACAGTTGTGTGGGATGATAGGTGGCTGTCTTGAAGCTTACGAACGGGCGAATGGTATTGTAGAACAACTTGTTCGCCTATCCTGAGCATCTTTCAAACAGATAATTTATGATTGATGGTTTTCTTAAATGCGATTGTGCAATTTTGTTGAAGTCTGTAGTTCTCCACCCAGAGAATCTACCCTAGACAAACATCTCTGAGGTTGAGCATTCTCATAATTTATGCAAGAATAACAAACAACGCCCTCCACTTCACTGCTTCTCCGCTAAATTTGACACACTTCTACTCAACTTATGGCCATTCTGAAAGTTGCTCAGTGTTTCTAATAGCTAGTGTCTTCTTTCAGAAAAGTGGTGAACCAGACCTTTAACCCTTTCCAGACTGAGGAGAAAATTGCAAATTCGGGGTTTTTAGGGCTTAAACCTAAATTTTCTCAATGAAGACTTTTGAATTCACATAGATAACCATATATCAATATAAAGCTGGGATGGTGAGCTTTACAATGACATGATAGGGAAGACACCTGAACACATATGAAAAGCACACCTGCCTTAATTACAGGTGAGATGATTAAAAAAGATCAAAGGCAGTGAAGCATGTTTCTTACAATGAGGCCTATAACATGAAAAATAAGCAAGACTTTTGATGCACTCCAGCACCAAAATATCACTAAATATGTTTGCAACAAATTAGATATAATTCCATTTGGTTATAAAGCTCAGGTATGTACAGGTAATCAGTTATGATTACCTGTGGACCATTTGGCTAGCGGCCGAAGATCGGACTAATTTCTCAGGCTGACAGCAATTCATTGCATAGACCATTATTTCACTGGTAGGTGTCAGATTTTGATAATACTTGGTGAAACTGGTGTTTCATTTATTCTTTACTTCTCTTTAATGTTTTAAGAAGGTTTTAGTGCACAACCTGATATTTATACTCTTCTGTTGGACCCCCGGAGGCAGCTACTTCAGGAAATGTTCGATTTTGCGTATATTTTGCCAATTATCACTAAACAACTCACCTGTAATTAGGCCAGGTAAAGAGGTTATTGGGTTCAGGTCTGATATGCAAATGCTGTTTCCCTACCTGTATAACCTGTATAAGATCACCAAGTAAGATCAAAATCTGGCAACTACTAGTGAAATAATGGTCCATGCAATGAATTGCTGTGAGACTGAGAAATTATTCCGATTTTCGGCCGCTAGTCAACTGGTGCCGAGGTAAATTATAAATGATTTACCTGTACACACCAGAGCTTTGTAACTAATGGAAACCATTTCTAAGTTATTCTAAACTTTTTTGACATGTCAAAACAAAATTTTAGTGTCATGAACTGATATTTATACTCTCCCATTTGGGTGCATAACCTGAAATGTTAGATTTTTGCAAATTTTGCTAAGTATCACCAATTAACACACCTGTAATTGAGCCAGGTAAATGGGTAATGGGGTTCAGGTAGGATGTATAGATGCAGTAACCATACCTATATGCGATATTAATACTCCCCTAGTGTAAGTTATGGCAGGGAGTGTTTGATTTTGTGCCTTAAATGCTCAAAAACAAAGCCTAAGGTTGTTTTGCTCTGAGATGATATGTTCAGGGAATTCCCCAGGATTCCCCTTTTCAGATCCAACTTGGATTTCCCTTTCTCACGGCATGAATTTTTGAGAAACAAAAATGGTAATGGGCTGAATGAAAAGCTTATTTCCTGGTGCACATTCTGTGTGAATTTCATGTTAATATTTCCATTCTAAGGTACTGTACAGGGTGCTAGAGATCGTGGCCCAAATTTGGGCCACGATCCTGGGCACAGTCTGGAAAGGGTTAAAATAGTCAAGCAACGGCGTCCCTATTTATCTCGGGAGTCATTCTGATTCAACATCGCTATTACGCTAACACGCATGCGCGGAACAGCGCCCCACTCATTTGCACCTCAAGCTTCTGAATGGCCATAGGCGAGAAACTTACTAGCTGAAGGCTTTGCTGAGGTACAGTTCTCCCAATTTAGTCTGGTTGGGAACTTGTTATATCGATTCCAAAGTAGGGATTTTTTGTTGACGTTCTTTCGTAAGAGCCTGTTCATAAATGGTGATGGTGAGGGACACACCCTTTTTGCAGGGGCGTAGATCTTGGTGGGGGGGGGGATGGGGGGTTGCATCCCCCCCCTAGAATGAGCCTGGAGGGGGGAATGATCAATGATTATTCCCCGCCCCCTAGAATTTCAAATTATATCAACACAGTGTCCTTGAACAAAGTTTAGGGTTAAAAAAAATGTACAAAGAATCCGTCAACACAGTGTTGTAGTATGTGGTCTCAGCTTCGATATGATGTAAAGATCAAAAAAATCTGTTGGGAAAATTTTGAGAAAATTTAAATTTAAAATTTTTAGTTTTTCACACCCTTGTTGCATGCAAAATATGAGTTATGGATATATCAAATGGCATTGCAGTGTTATTGAAACATCTTTATTTATGTAGTTATACATTAAGTTACTCAATCAGGTTAAAAAAATAAAAGAAAAAGCATTTTATTTCTAATTTTTACATCTTTCCAACATTTAGGGGTGTTGCAAACTCAGTGAATCTCATAATGTGTCAAAATCAAATATAAACATGGCCATTTCGGCCTTATTATTTCTTGAACCAAAGAGAAGCGGCAAATGAATCACCAGGGTGCCTTGTTAACTTCATTAGTGATGGAAATTGAGATTTTTAGCATTTCACTAGTCAATGTTTTTCAAGTAGTATTCACAAAAACATCTGTAAAGTTATCAGACAATAAACAGTAGACACGTGTAGAAATACCTACTGCCGGCATCTGACAAGTGTATATGTTTACCACAGTTTTCCATGTAGATGCATCTGATATCTAGGGAAATAATATTTTTCGAGAGAAGTATTTGTTTAAGTCAATATAAAAGAACGTACAGTGCCGCCTGTAAGTAAGTGAAACGCATGACATTGTGCCATTGCATCAATGCTAAACATCCTCAGCCAAACCGCTTGTGGAGGCATGAATTCTAATCGAATGAAAGGGAAACAAAGTGGGTCATAAAGGCCGAAGTGTGAGGCAAGTGGGATAAAAATAGCAGCCAATTTTCTTTGCTGTAGTCGGAGTTAGGTATGGGTCAAAGTCTTTGATAAGTAAGTGAACCACCCTTCCCTATGTTTTAACATTGGGCCTGCATTTCACTTACTTATCAAAGACTTTGACCCATACCTAACTCCAACTTCAGCAAAGAAAATTGGCTGCTATTGTTATCCCACATGCCTCACATATCGGCCTTCATGACCCAAAATGTTTTCCTCTCATCGGATGAGAATTCATCCTTCCAGAAGCATTTTGGTTGAGGATGTTTAACATTGATGCAATGGCACAATATCATGCGTTTCACTTACTTACAGGCGGCACTGTACGAAAGTGGCCTAATGGCTGAAATTGTCAATTCCAAGCTTTATTACAATGTTTCTGTTCTTATTGAAATATTGGTTGCCATTTATGGTCTTCTGAAGAATTTTAAGTGCTTTCTTTACACATTTTTGATAATTGTTAAGATTATTTCATGGAATTTAATGGTTCCCCAACTTCCAAACTTCAGTTGCTCAGTTGTAGCATGCCTTTGTGCAACCGACATAACATTAGACTATTAGTCAACAGATTCTCTTCCATGGTCACATAATTAATATTGGTTATCTGTAAAATTCCAGATGGAATTAGGAGACATTATGATTTTAAAAAGTTAACTTCACACCCGGAGCTCTGAAATAAATATTAATTGGTGACATTATTTATTTTTCTTTCATGATATGAATGACAACACTCAAAAATGCATCCTATAGATATTTTCTAGCCAATTCATTGCATGAGTAATGTAAAATCTGCATAGAAAGTACTAAATTGAGAAATATGTACAATTGAAGAAAATCAATAAAATGCCATCGGAAACTAAGTCCCTTAACAAAAATTTCAAATTTGAGGAATGGACAATTGAGGCAATCATGTTTCTTCATTGTCTTCAGCTTGTGATTAGAGGTTTTGATATTGATATTCACTTTGAAAGTGTTGCAACGTACATCTCAAAATATGGATATAGAAATGCTGTAAAAGCCCTAGATATGTCTTATAATTGGTTACACTGCTACAGTGTTCTGCTACTTAACTAAAGCAGTTGATGAATTAGGGACATTATGCAGGTTCAGTTATTCGGACTCTAAATGGGTTCGGAGAATGCAGATTATAGTGTAGCAGGTTTGTAACACCTTCAAAATGTGATATTCCTTGAAAAACCACTAAATCGTAATTCTGGATCTGGTCCACTGTATATGTAAGCACCAGGGTGGGAAAGGAAAGCATTTCTATGTTAAGATTATCATTTTAAACATTCTTTAATGGACATTTTGCATGCAACAAGGGTGTGAAAAACTAAAAATTTTAGAATTAAATTTTCCCAACAGATTTTTTTGATCTTTACATCATATCGAAGCTGAGACCACGTACTACAACGCTGTGTTGACAGATTCTTTGTACATCTTTTTTAACCCTAAACTTTGTTCAAGGACACTGTGTCAAATTATATCTACTTGGTGTTGAGAATAATTAGTTTATATTCAGCTGTTTTTGCTGTAATACCAGTGGGATGTTATGAAAAAAATAATGTTGCAGGTTGTTGGTTTCTGCGTCCTCAGATAGCTTCTGAAATCCCCGTTGGACCTAGCGCAATGTTTGCTTATGCCGAAATCATCCGCCCTACAAAAACGAAAAATCTACGCCCCTGTTGTTTTCAATGGGAGATTTTCGTCGATTATGTTTCTGTGGAAGGTGTGAAAGTACCAGTATTTATCATCTGTGAAGTCGAAAACCGATCCAACATGAAATGGTGCTTGTAGGATATTGTTGTTTAGTAAATCTTCGTCGATCAATTTAAACGAAGGATATGTAACTGTCTTGGCACTTTTTCTGAAGTTTGTGATCTTAGAGCTCATTGCAGATTGGCGGTCTCGTGGAAATCTTGATTTTTTAATTTTCAACTTCCAAACTGGCTTTGTCACATCATTCGCAGTTACCTGCTTGTCTTCCCATAGAGCTATATGGGGAAGAGGGCACGGCCGGCTACATCAAAGGTTCACTCACTGACATCACTCAGTGTCTCGCAGGAGACTATAACGATGTGTGAAATATCACAACTATAAGTTAAAAACCTCTTCTTAATGACATTTTAGTGATCTAATGACCCTCCTGACAGTCTCCAGTGGCTAAATAGCACAACAATTCCTTTGTTTAGCATTGTAAGAAACAAGAAATGTTTATATCTATCTATCTATATGTATATATCTAGCTATCAAGCTGTTAATAGATCTATGAATCGATCGATCAATCGATCAATCAATCAACTAACCAACCAACCTACCAATCTATATGTGTCTATCTAGCTGTCTATCTAGCTCTCTATCTAGCTGTCTATCTAGCTATCTATCTAGCTATCTATCTAGCTATCTATCTAGCTATCTATCTAGCTATCTATCTGTCTATCTATCTGTCTATCTATCTGTCTATCTATCTGTCTATCTATCTATCTATCTATCTATCTATCTATCTATCGATCTATCAGTATATCTATCGTCTTTCTATGTAGGTGTGCGCTGCTGGGTGTTTATTAAATGTCATCATAAAAAACATATATATTTTGATTATAACGATTGCTTATCTTCAAATGTCATTTAAAACATAAAACATGGTTTTAAAAATATCTGTATGCGCCAAAGACAATGTTATTTTCCAGAAATGTCAGTTTGTTGTGTTAAGATAACATTTAAAAAAAAGAATTATCTGATTCTGTCTTGGTCTGATTGGTACATTCACAATGTGCGAACCCTTGCGCACTTTTCTAATGTGGATTATCATATCAACTAATATTCAAATTCGCAAAAAAAGTGTCCCTATTGAGATATGACAGGTTTAACAAAGGCCTTTTTCCTCAGTTTTTTTCCTGAATTTCAACTTCAATCATTAAGAATCATGGGTTATAATTGTCCTAATTTTTCGAGAAAAAAATCTGACTTGTAGGTCTCTAAAAGACCGATTTTATAGGATCGATCAATATTCAGAAACTTTGGATCCCTCAATATTGATGCATGGACTTGACAGGGGGTTCAAGGCAGGGCTGTAGGAAGGGTAAGGGTTTTGAATTGTGCGGGCGAGACACTGATTGGATGAAAGGCTAGCGAGTGTAATAAAGAGACCGTTAGCACAGGGGCTAATACTGCGAAATTCAAAAGATTTTTTTGAATTTTCTTTAGAAGATTTTGGCACAATTCTATGTAAAACATAAAATTAAGCAAATGGATCATGACCAAATGGAGTGTTCTATCCTGTTAAGTTATAGATCCATTGGCTTCCAATCCTCTTATCAGGTGCATATCTTGCAAACAAAGTTTAGTAGTTTGTTTATTGACACCTATGCTGATAAGTATATCAAATCAGCCTGACCTACCTAGCACTTAGTCTAGCCATAAGAGGGGATGTTTATAAATCTATAACATTACAGGGCCATGAGCTGAGCTCCGTCATAGGGGGCTAGAGACTGGTCCGGAAGCATCTGCACCCCGGAATAACCCGGAAAATTTGAAAATTTTGCATGTAATGCACCTTTTTATAGCTAAGTTCTACCTACCCTACCCCACTGCAGGCTGCGGCCCTGTATTGCATTTAAATAAAAAAAATTGCATTATCTCTGATGTTATCAATGTAATATGAAGATGATTGGAGTGGCCTGGTTGGGCCATAAGCTCTATGAATGACATTGATTGGAGATCATTGCATTACCGCCCTTTGCATAGCATCCGGCAATTAAGGTATGTTTATCCTAAGTTTTATTATTGTTGTCAGCTAATAGGGCTACTTGCGCAGACTTGAGAGAACTCATCGGCAGAAAGCTACCAGCAGGTGGCTCGAAATATCCTTCTATGAGTTTCATGGGAGAAAGACCCTTCGCCAAATCTGTCATGCTGAACAACTCTCCATAAGTATCACAAAATGGCGGTTATGTGACATTCTTCGGAACATCAGTGTAGATGGGACTACCCATAATCACACAATGGTCCCTCAAATCTAACCTGAAGATTGTTTAATTTCTCAATGGAATCCACATTGTTACCCACGCTGGTCCCTTTACTCGGAGGTAATAAAACAACAAAATACTTCACACTGGTCTCATACACTGCTCACAATATACTTCAAAGGAGCACCTTTACAAGTCTGTCAGAAGGGCTGATGGACAAGTGAATACCATCTGTGAAGAGAGCACTCCACTATTCTGCCATGCTCCAGTTTTGGTGTTTCCGGACAAATCTTTGGAGGATCACATGGTGTTACATTGTGAGAATTGGACCTTTCCAAGGCCTCCTGTACATCAAATGACCTTCATTGAGTTGATTCCCGAAAGTTTGATTAAACAATTTTCTCCCAAGATGCAGCACCTGGAAGCATATTTCAAGCCTCCCAGTGGCATTCTGCAATATAGTCAAGTTTGTATAGGTTATTCACCACGGGAGAGGGAATATGTGATTTATCACCCGAGGGATTTAGCCTGAGGTATGATAAACACATATTTCTGATCCCAAGGTGAATAAAGTTCTGGCTTATACCATGTATAAGACAAATACTCAAACAGTCAAACATGAGAGGATAACTCGACAACAAAGAATATGGGAATTATCTCCCTGAAATTCTGGCATGTGATTGGCTGACAATGGTGTCGAATGGTATAAGTGCTAATATTGGTACACCGTACACTCCGGTACGCTCAATGAGTCCCCAGGTGGTACAGATGGCTAGAAATACTCAATGAATAATCCTGTCCTTGGTTTCAATGCAATACAGCAACATGCTTGCTCCTTTAAATTACAATGTGAGCAGTGTAAGAAAACCAGTATGTGGTTTTTTGTTGTCTTATTACCTCAAAGCAAAGAGAACAGTGAGTGTCACGATGTGGATTCCGTTGAGAAATTAAACAATCTTCATGTTAAATTTGAGGGCCCATTGTGTGATTATGGGTAGTCCCATCTACACTGAGGTGAAGGACCAACCATTGCGCATTTCAATGTAAAATGTATATTAATATAATCTTTTTTCAGTAAGGGAGACCTTGTTTTTTAAAATTTTCAGGTTCTGTTTATCTTTGGACCAGTGTGTATTGATGAGGCGTAAAACCCAGGGAGGCAGGGGGGGGGGGGCTAGCCAGGGACAGACTGGCCTGCGTGGCAGAGTGGCAGCTGCCACATAGGCCAGTAAAGAAAACTTGAAAATTGATAAAAACCTTAGAAGCAAAGCTTAGCAATCAGGTTTGTGATTTTGTTTTGAAACAAAGTCAACTGAATTGGACAGAAGTCAGAAGCCTCTCATTTGTGGTCCCATCCTAGTAACACTTTACCAAATTAAATATGCTGTGGAATTTTGCCTGTCTCTGTAGAAATGACGCCAATGGTATCGGAATTCGGGGGCCCCTTGATTTATTTTGTCACAGGGCTCGAGATGCCACCAGTCCGCCCATGGGGCTAGCTACCCAATTAAATATCTAGGAACCTTTTAAATTGACATTTAATTTGGACCAAAATTTTTAAAACTTGGGCAGAGAGCCCTATTGAGAAGAAATGCATACTTAAATTTGCTAAAGTGTGAACATTTACTGCTGTTATTATATTGTATACTAGCATAGTACCCGTCTAAAGATGGGTAGACAGGGTAGAGGGTGCACTGATATTGTATTGTTTATTTACTTTAAAAAATCAAGAGCTGCGTCAATATTATATTGTATACTAGCATAGTACATATATATACCCATAGTACATATATATATATGTTTATGGTGAATTTAAACGAAGGACCGCCTGTGAATCCAACTCCCCTCGACCCCCTCGACCCCCTCGACCCCCTCAACCCCCTGTTTAGGTGGATCTGGGCCAATGTGGGACAGCAGCTTCAGTCATGGTTTGCTGCATTGGGGTGTAGTCCTTGTGTCCTTATTAATGTATGTAGTGTTTTGAAAAATTCATGATGCAAAGGCCCAATCATCCTTCCATCTGTCATCCCTCTTGCCCTCCCTTCGTGTGTTTCTTGCTTTACCTTGTAATCATTTTTTTCCAGTGTTGTCCCTCTTGACTCATCCAATAATTGTTGCCGCAAAGTCTTGTCCATGTTCACCACTTATATTATTTGATATTTTTAGTCTATCTATCTTTCCGGCAATAGGACATGTCTGTTTGTTTTTATGAAGCGTTTGATCTACTGACTGAGATCTATCTGTCTATCTATATATCTATCTATATATCTATCTATCTATCTATGTGTAATCTATATGGATCTTTGTGTTTCCATCCTTCCTTCTTCCTTCTTTCTCCCTTTCTTGTTACTTTGTTCCCTTTTTTCTTGCGTTCTCCCTACCTTCCTTTCGCCATTCCTTCATTCCTTCCTTGAATCATTCATTCCTTTCTTTCTTTATTCCTTCATTCAGTCCTTCATGCATTCCTCCCTTGCTTAATGTCTACCTTGTTCCCTTCCATAATTCCTTTCTTAATTTCTTCCGTAACCATTTCTAACTTCTTCAAGTGCTTTAAAACGATTCAGATACGTTTGTGACTTAATAGCAGAAGTCATTGGATTGAATGAAAAATTACATGGAAGCACTTGAAAAGATGCTTGCTAATACAATATATGTACCAATGTGCATGTATGTCTATTTATATGGATCTGTCAATCTATCTATTGATGTATCTACCACTGTGCCTGTTTGTGTAGATCTATCAATCAATCTATGTATCTATCTATTTATCTTTCTTCTGTCCTTCTCTGCTTGCTTCCTCCCTTTGTTCTATATATAGTGTTTTTAAAAGCACTCGCTCTGTGTGGTAGCACTGGTATCACTGCAGCAGAACGTTTGAAATGCATGGGGGAAATATCCTTTTTGCTCTCTTTAATGAAATATTCGGAACTTATGATAGATTTCGGGCATTCAGAACACAGTTTGGACATAAAAGGAAAAAGTGGTAAAATATTGTGACTGTCAATCAAGCCATAGCTGAGAAGACCCGTTACAAAGGAATTATGGAGAGGTGAATTTTATATATGTATATATAGAATAGATAATTTCATTGCTTTTACATTTATCGTTTCTAATTAATGTTATTATGTTTTGTATTTAAGGGCATCAGTGGAAAACAGCTACAGCTGACTGATTATACCCTTGTAAAATATATTTGTAAATAAATAAATAAAAACATTTGACTTAATAGTATTTCACAAGATTTGTTGGAGGGAGGGGAATCATGGACAAAATAATTCATTCTATTGAAGATCTTCACAGTTATCAGAAATGAAACTGTTCGGAGCGTTCGCTTGTTTAACACTGTTTTCTTAAGTGGCCAGTAATCTCTTTAAATATCCATAGTCGCAATTGTGGGAGATTACAACTCATGATCATCTCAGAAAAAAAAACCTCTTATCGTTATACAATGTCATGATAAAAATGAAAAGAAGGAGATGTTGAGGCTACTCAACAGCAGCTTCTGCTTTCAGTTCTAACAGTCTTAATTATGTTAATATTTTATCATTTATTAAATATTGTTTATATTGTCTTCATTATGTTTTATCTAATTTCATGTTTATGTAAAAAGTGTATTTGAATGTCTCATGTTTTATCATAGGCTTGACTAATACTCAACGAACCCAAGCACCTACACAAGTGAGACATGAGTGAAAGATAGGGAAAATCACAACCATCAATAAAAAAATAAACAAGAAATTCTTTAAAAAAGGAATTGTAGGGACCTGAGGTTTTTTCAAACACGTATTTTATTTTCCAAATGTTCAAATAATGTTTTATGTATGTGTAGTTCCATCTATACCTCCAATGTACCACTGTGAATGTGTGATATAACAAACCTAATACATGTTACATCATGATTAGGCATGCCTAATTACAGGTGTTATTAACATAGACAGCAAACCAAGCAATGAGAAGCCCTTTTAAATTCTTTGTCATGAACATGAAATTTCTATTTCTATACAACAAACTAATTGTGGCTTGCATAATATTTGGATTATTACACTTTTAGACTGGCCAGTTTGTGAGAAGTTGAATATCTAATGTTCTCATACAGTGTTTTTTTTTAATCACTTGTCTTATGTTGTCTCAAATGTTTATACACTTAGGCTATGTAATTTTTTGAAGGAAATCTCTATGGGATAATATTATGCTCCAGGTGTGCTTTGGATATGGTCCCCAATGTATTATGCTCCAGGTGTGCTTTGGATATGGTCCCCAATCACTCAACCATGACAGCTCCCAAGGTCATGCAGTGAAGGAGCTACTGAGCATAAAGAGGGGCAAATATATACTTGATTTGTAAATTGTAGTCACAGTTACCTTTGCTGTAGCATGAGTATCCTCCTAATATTGGAGGTAAATTTGGAGGGTACTCCATATATAGGGAAAGTATATCTGCAAGGCCAACTTCCTAGTGGCCCCCTCCAGAAACTCAAGAAGCTCCACCACTGCAGTACACATAAATTGATGACAAATAGCACTTGGCTGATTATTTTTGCCCCTTTAGTTAGGGACCTCCACTGTCAAATCTTTCCTCATTTGGAGCTAATAACACAGATCTGAGATGGTCCCTACAAAAAATGAAAGATACAGTACAAGCCAAATAAAGTAAGAACATTTTCTGTCAGGAGTCCTCTGTTTACCTATTTTGCCCTCCTTTCTCCTCTCCATCCCAAATCTCCTTACAACTACCTTTGACTCATCACCACAACTTTATCCCATATTAAGAACTATATCAAGACAGCTAGCAATGTTATTGCAATTAGCAAAGGGGCACAATATCAAAGAAATCAAACACAGTGAGGGTGATTGAGTTTGAATTGGTGTAGGCTTAATGTCAATTTAATGTAATTTTAAAAGGTAGTTGAAAGTAGGTAAAGATAGGAAGTGATTTCAGGGGAGTCAAAAGGTGTGAAAGGGTAAAGAAGTGGCTAATTCTTCCTTCCTGCCAGGGTAGTCATACTTTATTTCGGTTGTACTGTACTCTCTCGGGAAAGGCAATATTAGTGCAAAAAATAGTTTTTGGGAAATCAATAACTTTTTTTTTGCTAGGTCATGCTGTTATCTTGATATTTACAAATCAAGCTAAAAATTGATGTAATGAAATAAAAGGGTGGGACACTTGGTCTATAATCTCTTTTTCTTTTTTTCTCTTTTCAAATGTTATGCATGTACTTTTTATTTTTATCTTTTCTAATCAAAACTGTTTTCTTCTTCCAAAGTCTCCATTAATTTGTACATAAGATTATTCGATACTGGTGAAGAAGCGCAATATCTTATTTTCTCTTTATAATGTATGCTAGCGACGCTTGATTATGGCGTCAAAATATGTGTCTCCCAGCTGATTAATAGTACTCCTTTTTGTTATCACCTAAAATTATTATTATTGGGAATAAACAAACTCTCTCTCCCTCTCTCTACTATGCCACACGAACCTGCTTTGTTGGACAGTTAGCTTTTTACCTAATTTGTGAGGACATGACTTTCAAGCATCCTAGGTGCACCGAAATGCTGGGCCATCATAGCAATGAATCCTAGCTGCCCAATCTCTTCTCAGTAATCAGCTTTTCATCGATATTTCAGCTAGTTGAGAGATAATGTCGTGAGGACAAACCATGTCATCGCAATTCAGCAAACGGCACTGCTTTTCGAAGAGTGGCCGCCATTAAAAATCTTTCCCTCTTAGGTATTGATTTTTTGTGTCGATGTCTTAACCTACAAAAAAACTTGTATGTAAGTTTTCTTAACAGTACATCGATTCATCAAGGTTAGGGAAATCTGTGGCGAAGTCCTGAGCGTGTGAAACGTCATCAAAAAGTGTGTATACAGTGGCGAAGCTAGAAATTTTTCAGAGGGGGACAAAGTACAAATAGGGCTACAGACCTTTTAAAATACATGTCCGATTTTCAAAAATTTAAAAACCTGCATATATCAAATAAACTCCTCTGAATTCATTGCACTTATTAATTTTGCTCTACTTGCAGTATTAAGCTCGCAAATAAGCATGTCGGCTCTTCACGCTTTGAGGATGTAACTAATTCAATAGCTAAAACCCGGTGGTCAAAATGGACCAGTGGCATATCTAGGGTTTTTTTGCAGGGGAGGCGGGGGGTGCTTTCGTAAATTAAGGACTATCCATGCATAGCATAATCAAAACAAACATGCTACAGTTAATTCAATTGTACAAACAAATTTTGAAGCTTTCTACATAGCAATTAACAGAATCACAAAAATGCACCATTTTGGTTCAAGTAACTGAAGCTTGGTTAAGTGAGAGATGCATAAAACAAGGGGGTGGCTTAGACATTTGTTTCATAAAAATACCTACTCATTTTAGATATTAAAACTTTTTAATTACATGCCTTCAGGTTCATGATAAATTGATACAGTACCCTTTTCAAGGGTACAGTACAACCCAATAAATTTTCCGAATTCCCATGCCCTCAGGAAGATGCCCTCACATCCAACCACTCACTTCTATGCTGGGGCACTCAGATGCACTCACTTGCATGCCCTTCTGGGGAAACCCCTACACTCCTGTCCTCTGGTGCTAATTAAACAAAATAGTATAAAAGCTGTTGACTGTAATTTGGTTGCATAAATATATATTTATGAACAGATTCGATACCTCATCCTTTTGTCTAGTTTTTGGGTGAGATATGTCCACAAACAGGCAAACATGCACATTTTAGGGTGACAACATTTTTTTCCAATGTCACTTGTAAGCCCGGGGCTATAACTTGGAAATCAAATCTTTTATATAATCTATTTTAATCATTTCCCACATTGTTTTCTTCTATAATCACATGTAAATTTGAGATATTTCAATTAAACATGTTCACACACTGACAGGATATTCTACTGAATGTCAGGTGACATTTTTTTTGAGAATTTCTCCAATTGAGGTAAGGCAGCTGTCTTTGATAGCCCTCTGTTTTGTCAATATTTGCCATAGAAATTTGTGTGATGCACCAATATCTTCCAAATTTAATATAGGGTACGATAGAACCAACATTTTGGTCCCTGTGTAATATTTATTGAGTCTTAATAATACATTTTCGAACTTAACTTAAGACTGCGAAATTTGGAAAAGCTAGAAAAAAGTGTGGTGTCGTTAAAAAAACTCAATCTCCAGTAATCTATATTTTAAAGTCGCCAAATTCGAACTTGAGATGCTTAAAAATATTGGCTACAACAAGTTTATGTTTAAAAAATTCAATATGAGGCCAGAGGCTAGCTTGAGTTTTTTTTAGACCAAATTTTGCCTACTCTTGCCTGCATTCACAATTTCAGAGGTAGTAGCTTGGACAACTATGCCAAAAAATCATATTTTAATGCAGGCTGCACTCTAAAAAATGTCGGGACAAAATTGGTTTTTTAGATTCAAAATGTTTTTTTGAAAAACCGAATTTCAATGCAAAACCAACATGGATTTTTAAAAAAATCCATGTTGGTTTTTTGCATTGAAATTTGGTTTTTCAAAAAACCATTTTGAATTTAAAAAACCAATTTTGTCTGAAATTTTTTACAGTGTACATAAGGGCGGTGAGCACCTACCTCAGGCATGTGCTGAGTTATTAAATGATAAAAATATGGAGCTTTTGAGCGCTTCAGTATTGTTTCAGGTTGTTTATTGAAAAAACTTCAGTACAATTCAGTTATATGCAATTAATTAATATCATGAAAAAAAATGGATTCCAAGTGGCTAGTTATAAAAACACTGAACCATTTGACACCTCTGTCAGCCAATCACATGCTAGTATTACAGGGGAATAATTCCTATATTCTTTGTTGTCCAGTTATCCTCTCATGTTTGAGTGTTTGAGTGTTTGTCTCACGGTATAAGCTAGTTATTCACCATGGGATAAGGAATATGTGTTTATCACACCTCGGGCTAAAGCCCTCGGGTGATAAATCACATATTCCCTCTCCCGTGGTGAATAACCTACACATGTGCGTAGAGTGACAAGTAAGAGAGATGTTTGTATTTTTGACTTCACATTGATTCATGAGGAGATTTTACACAAGATAGGTTACATTTGGGACCAAAATTGGGTAATTACATTTTGGTCCAAAATGTCCACTTTATGTGACTCAAATCTGAAACCATGTCTTATATTCTGTAAAAATATTCACACTTTTTAGCCATTCAGATTTTTATCAATCTTTCATGTCTCAAAGATATTCCTATATGGGCTTTTCTCCCTTACGAATATATATTTTTCCTGTATTGTGAGACAGACTGTCTTAAAGAGGTAGAATTCTAAATTTAAATTTTTAGGGAAATTTGTTACTTATGTGCGCATTACAGAGGTTTTAATAAAATACAGCTAAATATTTGGTTCCAGGCCTTTGTGGTCGAAATTACTAGGTGCCCCTGTCTACAAGTTGACCGCTATTTGCTGCTACCTAGGGTGCAAAATTCGCGAGCTCCTGTGAGCGGTCAACAGAATTTGGATCAGTGGAAGACACCAGGACAGTGTGGAAGAAACCAGGACAGTTCCATCATTTAGTGATGGTCTAGATTATTTCCAAAAACTCTGCAAGTGTCTAATCTGACTTTGGTTGGCTTCAATTTTAAGCAGACAGCTTGTAAATACCAAAAGAAGTTGGAACTATTTTTATCATGGAGGATGTATACATTGTAACTCACGGTAACTGGTTTTTTCATCATCAGGTCCTTTCATCATCAAATATTTTTGGTCCATTCATCATCACTGCATAAGTCGTTTCATCATCATTCCACTGGTCGTTTCATCATCCAAAAAAAAGTCCATTCATCATCTTTAATTAGGTCTTTTCATTATCCTTAAACCTAGTTCTCACGGAGACGTATCAGAGCTTTCTTGTCGCGGCTCTTCTTACTTTTCCAGGAAAGTAGGAGATGGTTAAACTACATTCAACAATTCGGCGACAATAATTTCGTCTACGGCGCTTCTTAAACTTCCTCGCCAAAAGTTCCTAGAAGTCACGTGACAGGTTGGTGAAGCAAGAAGCTGGGAAATCTTACCGAGTGTAAAATGACATCACAGCTTGTAGTTAATTTACATACAGTATCAGACGAAAGTTTAGGCGCTTCAGTGTCTTGTCAATATAATGGAAAATAGGAGATCAGCTGAAAAATGTCTGCATGGATTTTCTTGCCTATGTATCAATGAAGTTCTGCAATAGCGAAAACTTGATCTATTTTTATCACTTGCTTGAATATGTGTGATAAACAAAAATTTCAGGTGGTCTAAACTTACGGCCTGATGCTGCTTACGTCCACAAAGGCCCTTAATGGCATTGTGCATTAGAGGAAAGGTGGCTAAGTTATTCAGATTCCACATAAATATAACGACGACTGTAACAAGTTTATGGTATGAGTTGCGTAAAGTTAACAATGAACAAATTTACAAGATCTGCTTTTGCCATTTGATATAAACAAGATTATGCTAAGAATTGTTTAATTGGCATGAGAATTCGATAGTTTCAAAGTTTGCAACTAAAAAAGCTATGACATTCATTTAATCGAGCTCACAGCGCTCCTGAAGAAACATTGGGGTTAAAAAAATGAGCCCGGAACGGGACCTATACCATCTGAAACTACATGATCATACGAAGATATTAAGACAAAAACGAAAAAAATCTGTTGGGAATTTTTTGAGAAATTCAAGTTTTAAGAAATCTGGTTTATCACACCACTTGAACACAAGTGTAATGGCATATAAAACAATTAACAAGCTTGAAAATGTGATGAAACCTGTTGGCTAAGCTCAGTAATGCATTTCAAATAAGTTTCAATGATGAATTTAAAATATTTACTGACTTTATTGAAATAAATGTGACAAATTGTTTATCACATGCTGTAAGAATGCAAAAATGCTAAAAGTAACCAATTTCCCCCGATTTTCAGTCTTTGGTTGTTGAAATCTGAAGCATTATCCTTAGCATGGATATATGAAGCTTTATAAAGTTTTCAAAAGGTTCATGCATGCCTAAAATGCATATAAATGTTACTAGTAAGCTGACACCCATAAGATATATCAATCATAATTCAGCACTGATTCCTAATTAGCCTGTTCAGTTCATGGTATAATAGACATGCAAGAGTTCAAATATACAGCAAGGTGGCAGCACAGAATGATGCATGTTAATAAGAATGGTGACATATCAGGTAAAGACAACCAAACCACATACAAACCTCTTCATAGATCTGTGCAAGCGGCAACCATTTTCCTCATGCATAATATACATTAAGACATAATAAGCATAAATATGGTTCAAATTAAGTACAATTCAAAGGTTTGACTGAATTTCTTCAAATCATCAGCTGTTGGACAGCCTGTCAAATTAGGCATCGCAGTTATCAATGACCTGTGTGGAAAATTGAGCAAGATGTTTGCTACACTTTTCCAGGTATACCTTGTACCTGTCTTATCTAAATGAGT
Source organism: Platynereis dumerilii (assembly GCA_026936325.1). Lineage (NCBI taxonomy): Eukaryota > Metazoa > Annelida > Polychaeta > Phyllodocida > Nereididae > Platynereis > Platynereis dumerilii. Next base: position 20,227,579 of record JAPTHN010000004.1, read on the forward strand.
GCTATGGTGGTTTTTGAAATATTCTATGGCATGAGCAAATTTACTGGATACAACAATTTCTTTGATTGGAAAGAATTAAGGGAGTTATCAAAGCATGTGTGTATGACATCCTGGAATGCAATAAAACAGCTGTTGTAAGGCTCCATATTTTCTGTGCAACATACTGGACAGCATATTACGGGATACTCAAGATCAGCAATTGGATAAATTAATTTTCCCCTGATGGTTTCACTGCAAATTTAGTCTTTCACAGTGTTAAACTACACATAGGTCAATGCTTGGACTGGTCACTCCAATTCGGAAAGAGCTTCAACAGCACAATAGACAATTAATTCATGACACTAATTTTTTTAAGAGAGAAGGAAAGAGGTACAATTCTCACAATGAGTTTAGTTAGTTTTGAATTTTGTAGAGGAGAGGTTACAATGCATTACATGGTATGAGAGTTGATCGCTTGCCACGCTTTCCTAGCCTATAAAAATACTTTTGAGATGTTCTTTCACTTCAAAAGTCACAATATGCTTCCCACATCCTGGTAAAGGATAATCTTAAGTTCTCACCAATCAAACACAGGAAAGTTCTCGAATTTGGGTCACTTCTAGCATTTTTGCATTTTTACAGTGTGTGATAAACAATTTGTCACACTTTTTTTACATAAGTCAGTAGATATTTTTAATTCATCATCAAAACTTGTTTGAAATGTATTACAGAGCTTAGCCAACAGGTTTAGTTGCATTATCAAGCTTGTTAATTGTGTTATACGCCATTACACATGTATTCTAATGGTGTGATAAACCAGATTTTTTAAAACTTGAATTTTCTCAAAAAATTCCCAACAGATTTTTTTCGTTTTTGTCTTAAAATGTTTGTATGATCGTCTAGTTTCAGGTGGTATAGGTCCCGTTCCGGGCTCATTTTTTTAACCCCAATGTTTCTTCAGGAGCGCTGTGGGAGTAATTTGGACATGTGAAAAAATTTTCATAATATGTTTTTGTAGATGCATCATTTAATTTACTTCTATGACTATTGTCATCAATCTACTGCCGATGCATACTATTTATAAAAAAAATTGTTATTTATTACTATCCCTATTTGTTTTTCTATAATTCATAGAGACATATAAAAAAATTAAAATTGATGATGAATGGACCAAAATTTTGGGATGATGAAAGGTCCAAAACTGATGATGAAACAGCTTAAATTTTGATGATGAAAGCACCAAAAATAGATGATGAATGGTCCAAAAATCGATGATGAATGGGCCAAATTTGATGATGAATGGACCCAAAAATAATGATGATGAAAAGACCTGATGATGAAACGACCCGGAGCCGTAACTCACATATATTGCCAGTATAGAGGGGGCCACTTGTGGCATGGACAAGACATTTTGCCGAGTGTAACACGGCTTTTATGAAATTGTGAATTATATTGTTGTCCTAGTTAATAAATCTCCGTAAAGTAACCGAAGAAATACAATTGAGCATTTTTGATATCACAAAGCAAAAACATCGGCTTTGTATGGACACGTGAATAAGTGAGAATGCATTCTTTTTGGACCCTTTTCTGACCACAATTTAACATGCACTAAATGGCATAAGTAGATTGAATACCATCAAACTTCTGATGAGTAAAATCATCCCTTTCAGAGGCAAAGTGTATGCTAAAGTTTCAAAACTCTCTTTTTGTCTCATGATTTCCAAACATTTTCATTCAAGGCAGTGGACTGGATATTTGCCAGCACCATGCTTTGTAAAAGTAGTTTGGCGTAGTAATATGGACAGCTGTTGTTCGACCTGATCTGGTGATCTGTCCAAAACAGATCAAATTATTGTTGACCCAATTCGATTTTCCAGGGACTGTCAGCATTCTGCTGCCACTTGACAGTCCCGAACAGAGACAGTAGGTGCCCATAAGAGAAAGGTGGTTGTAAGGTTAGGTTGAAGTGTAATGTATTTCCAAACAGATCTTTTCCAAATTTTGAAATACATTTTTGACAAGGAACAAATGCTGAATTTAAAAGGCATTTTCTGTCACCCTGGTGGTTCATTTGCCACTTTTCTTTAGTTAAAGAAATAATAAAGCCAAAATGGCCTTGTTTACATTTGATTTGGCACATTTTATGATTTGGCGAGTTTGCAACACCCCTAAATGTTGGAAATGATGTGAAAATTAGAAAGAAAATGCTTTTTTATAAGTTTTTTCAACTGATTCAGTAACCTAATGTATAAGTAGACCAGCTGTGATGTTTCCATCACACTGCAATGCTATTTGATAGATCTAAAACTAATCTTTTGCAAGCAAAAAGGGTGTGAAAAACTAAAAATTTTAAATTTCAATTTTCTCAAAATTTTCCCAACAGATTTTTTTTATATTTACATCAAATCGAAGCTTGGACCATATACTACAACGCTGTCTTGACAGATTCTTTGTACATTTTTTTTAACCCTAAACTTCATTCAAGGACACTGTGAGATATTTGAAGTATTCGGGATAACAATGGCTACCAATTTTCTGTGCTGTACTCGGAGGTAGGTTTGGCTCAATGTCTTTGATAAGTAAGTGAAACACAAGCCCAATGTTATTTCAATTGGAGGGGTGGTTCACTCACTTATCAAAGACTTTGACCAATACCTAACTTTGACTACAGCACAGAAACTTGGCAGTCATTGTTGACCCACATTGCACAAATATCAGTCTGTATGACCCAATAGGTTTTCCTCTCATCAGACGAGAATTTATGCTTCTACAAGCAGTTTAGTGGAGGATGTTTAGCATTGCAGCAATGCCAAATTATCACCTGTTTCGTTAACTTATTGGTTGCACTGTAACTGTATGTGGTGATTGCGGCATATCTGCTAAATGGATCTCCACCAAAATCTAATCAGTTCTTCGTTGTGGCGATTGGTAAAATCTTGGTGAGTTTCAACTGAATCCATTCAAAAGTATTTTCAAAATAATGCAGTCAGACCAACAGATGAACAGACACATGCGATGATGCAAATGAAAACGTATTAAGACCCATCCTAGGGCAGGCCTAATAAGATATTTTGATTTATCTGCATGAATTAACAGTTGTGATGAATGAGTGCAAGGGAAGGCTTGGAAATGTTTAGGAAATAAAATATACTTTAGCACTGTTATGTTGTATGTGTCATTTAAATATTACCAGTAGTCATGCGGTTTTGTTTTTGTTAATTTCACCAAAGCTCAGATTAATGCTCAAATAGTAGGGGAAGCTTGGGAGAGTTGGGCCACTTTTTACATTCTTGCTCCTCCTGCTAACAGTAATGATTATATAAACATGCTTTATGCATGTATTGTATCTTGAAATATTTCAGAAAAATATCTTTAGGTTTGCATTGATATTTGCCCAAGAACATATGAGCTACAGCCCTATGAAAATTGGAAAAAATTTGGCCCAACTCTCCCCATCAAGTGGGAGACTTGGGCCATTCAGGGGGGAGACTTGGGCCATTGCAATATATCAGGTTCGGTAAAGCTGTACTTGAGGCCATAATATTTTTAACCTGTAGTGTGGTTATCACAGAAGTCATTAATCCTGCATTGAGGCCTCTTGCAACTCTAGTTTGCTATCAGACTTAAGCCTCGTCGGATGGCCCAACTCTCCCCATCTAGATTTCCTGATAACTAATTTTATTAGACCGTGAATAATTATTAAGGCCTAAAAATATTCAGTCTCTGTTGAAAATTGCTCTGGACAAGTTCCTCTGTCTTAATAAAAATAAATCTGGGTAAATGCAACACATGTGGGGAGAGTATTGGCACTGTCCCAACTCTCCCCCATTCCACCATTTTTCTCAAAATCCCAATTATGACAAAACCGGTTGTCTGATAAATTTCCAAAATATGTTAATAACAACAGAATAGTCAAGCCTACCAAGCATGCCATAGAAAATTTTCTCAGTCCCTGTTGTCTGACAGACAATTAAAAACTCGTAACATGGCTCAGTTTTTCCTTTTTTCATCCAAATTTGAATTTTCTTCTCTCGAAAGATTGTGACAAGCAAATTAGCCAGAAATGTTACATCCATTGAAACATTTTTATTTTTATAAAATCTTGGTGGCTGCAGCTTTCTAAAAAAATTATTAGTTTCCTCAAAAATCAGGGTGGCCCAACCCTCCCTGCGGCCCAACTCTCCCAAGCTTCCCCTACTCATCCACATTTTTTCTTATCTTAAATTTCGATATCTAAAAGTGCTTTCATTGGTTGTTCCAGCAATGAAGATGATAACAGAAATGACATATACGAAGGAAAAGATGAGTACAAAGGAGAAGCGTCAGTGGGGAGCCACGTTTGTCCGAGGGATGTCTGCTCTCCAGCTCTTTCTCGGATTCTGCTGTGTCGTGATTGGCCTTGTCGGTCTGGCCGCAGGTTTTCATGGAAAACTGATTCAAACTGAGCTTGCCTCATCTGAATCAAGGGTTAGTATTCATTTTCAAAATACATAGTTGGCCATCTATGGTGCTGTATTTAGGGAGAAAACAGTTATTCTTTCAACGACAGAGCATATTTCCACAAAGAAAACAGTAGATTTATATACAGTGATAATGTCATTAATGTTCTGTCCAACTTATCATAACTATAGCTGTATTTGACATATGCATCTGATATTTGGGTCAGTATTTGACATATGCATCTGATATTTGGGTCAGGGGCGGACTGGCGACATTTCAGGAGCCTTGGCAAAATAAGTTTCAGTGCCCCGAAGTTCATACCTTCGGCGTTATTTCAAAAGAATGTGAGCTTCTGTCCTATTTGGATCATTTTGTTTCATCACAAACTCATGAATATGATGTCCAGGTTTGTTTTAAGTTTTTTCTAGAATTTTTTTATATTTTGACATCTTAAATGGGCCCCCTGAGAGGATGGGCCAGTGGCAGCTGCCACTCTGCCACATAGGCCAACTTGAAGAAGATTTTAAGTCATTCGGTGGTTGCCAAGGAAACTGAAAGTTCAGCTAGGTGGGGCAGGTAACACTGAAACCAAGAAAGCCAAGAAATTGTGACTGTAAGAGACTTCTCTCTTTCACTAGTATTAATGAGAATGACACTATTTGACACAAGAAATGTGATATTAGCTTCAAAATATGCTTTCAAGCGCACCAATGTGTCTATTCTTACACTGGACCTATGTAGGAAAGCACTCCTGCATGCCAGATTTGAAGAGCGAAATTCAGGCGGCAAGGGTGTGTTTCCTTGACTACGTGAGGACTTGTGAAAGCATGGATTTACTGGTATGAACTAGATACCCAAATGGACAGCGCTATCCGTCCCAGCTATTCCTGTGACGTTTTGCTTCACTTAAGTCATGGTTTTCCCTTACTTTAGTCCATCGGGGCTACAGTTTCAGGCAATGAATGAGAAAAGGCTTTGGATGACCGAAATTCTTTCACAGAACTTTGTGTAGAGGGCTTCAAGGATCATTTAATTCAATGGGTTAGGTGTATGAATGGATGCTTTTGGTGAGCTTGGCGATATTTTTAAAGGCTAATATTATATTTCCTGTGTCAAATATTGTCAATCTCACTAATGCAAGTGATAGAGGGAGGTTTCTCACAGCTAAAATACATTGGCTTTCTCGGTTTCAGTATTACCTGCCCCACCTAGCTGAACTTTCAGCTTTGTTCAAATTGTCCAAAATTTTGGAAATCCATTCCAAATATGCTGAATTTTATCCTGTGAAAAATTCATAGTTCTAGATTGAAAATAAGTGTGCATATAAAAAAAAGCTTCGAACTTTCTGAACGCCCCTCGTATATAACCGTAACATCCCAACTTGTCAGCTGATCTGTTTTCAGTCGTGAATTTTTGGGGGGCCAAGATGTCTACAGTATCAAGACTGTGATTCAGTCTGCCAGCTGCCCTCTCCTTGAAACCTTATGTGCTGTCCATAAGTGTTGTCAGCCTAATCAGTGATTTAGAGGAATATGCAAATTAAAGAAGCCTGTTCAGACCCCAGTACTTGCTACTTTTTTTGTCATGTTTGATACTAGTCAGGGCCCATTCCCCCTTCGGAACTCGATCTTCTTATTTCTCAGTTGTCACTTATTTCCAACAAACCAAACTTTACAAATAGAATGCCATGTGAACATACATTGCTAACGAACTCTTAGACTTCTATCATATATTCTCTATTAAACAACAACCAGATTCCCTCTAAACTAAATAACGTTTCACAAACATGACGTCCATCACCTTGAGTGACATGATGAGTGTGGTTATGACATCACCAACAATAGTTATGACATCATAAACGGTCTGGCAGACATTACATCAATAAACACTGGAAAATATGACAGGTTGTATAATGTATTGTCATTATTTCTTTGATTACTATGTTATAACTAAATGTAGATGCTTCAAAGTTGGTGCAGTCATTTCTAATCAAGCGACACAACTAATGCCCCAGTCTCACGGCGGCTCCCGGAGAACTATTTAAATCGGCGTCGAAGTATTTCCTGGTAATTTGGATGAATTTGGGTGATCCGCCGTCGACTTTTCACATCGCCCCAGGGGAAGTTTTTGTTCCCCTCAGGGGTTCCTAGAAATGGAAAAACTGCGCCGTGGATGTCAAAAAAGATTCAACAGGTACAAACTTTTTTTTCATGACGGCGGAACAGAGCCCAAAATTTTCTTGATTTTTGGATGTCCGGCGTGGATTTTTTCAGTGAGAACGTCTCAAAAACATCTCCGGCGGAATATTAGGACATCCCCTGCCCCTGAGGGGACCTTTCCTGCCCCTGGGGGGACATTTGAAGCCTCGCCGGCAGTTTTTGACATCCCGCCGCGGTGAAATAGGTTCCCTGAGGGGCAGTTATAGGTTCCCTGAGGGGTACTTTTTATATCTCGGGGCGATATAAAAGTATCCCTCAGGAGGAGGAAATTCCTTTCCCCCGGCGAACTTTTGGGGACGGCATACAACTTTTCTTCCCGGCAGTGAACAAAAAGAACCCCGCCGTGATATGCTTTTAATTAATTATGTAATGGTTTTATAAACATTTTATGTCGCCGGGATGTTCATTTTTTTCCTAGAATTCAACTCAAGCTACCCCTCAGTGGTAAAAAAGTTCTCCGTAACGTGCCGTGAGACTGGGGCATTAGTATCAACAGAATATTTAGTTACATTGTAGTTATTCCAGTGACAGTGTTTTCAGATGATCGAATTCAGTCAATACAAGTGTCTCTGACCCAGAACGGGCGTCTGTATTTAACGGAACGGAATGGAATTAACGGAACGGAATATCTGTATTCTGCGGAACTGTAAAAAACGGAACTGTAAAATGCCGAACTGTAAAAAACGGAACTGTAAAATGCGGAACTGTAAAAGACGGAACTGTAAAATGCGGAACCTGTACTCTGTACTGCTGTAGCCCACTGGAAGACCCCCAATGCCCTCTGGAAGACCCCTAAATTGACTGCATAGGCCTATTCCTGCTTCACAGTTCAATTTCAATTAGCGAGGGTGTGAATTAACTGTCAACCCCGTCGATTGTCGTTATATTTTAGTTATGATAGTGCTAATAATTATTGAAGATCAAAGTTTCTATTGTATGCGAATTGTTGACATTTTGCTTTTGATTCTATGAGACCTGTTTTGACACAATACTAGTAAAGTTACAATAGACGAAGAACGAGTGCTTACAGAAAAGCATTGGAATGTTCCTTGTGAGAACATATCCCCAATTCCCCATCTCTGCATGCCAGGTTATTCGGTATGACACATTTATAAGCAGTTTGTGAGATCATACTGACATAGCCTATACTTGCAGTGCTATTAGGAAAGGTCATTTAGCATGTCACACCACTCATCAATTGATGAGGTCACAAGTTTCCCAATGACAAATTGAAACCTCTATCCAATGTATTTGATAGGAGTTGTTGTGAGGCCATTGATGTCCAATTGCAGGAGATTGTAAGTAGAATTACTCTGTTGTCACATATAGTCTGTGATATTAGCTGATCTAGCTAGCGTTTACTTTGTGTAAACTGACTCAAAATAAAATGATTTGATTTGAAGTAGGTACTCGTCATTCGTCGGCTGTAACAACTTGTTTCAATTGTGGTCCAGATGTATGTGCAGGTAAGAATATTTCAAAATTAGGTGATGATGGTTCAGCTTGCATAAAGGTTATATGTCTTACTACAGTCTTATCTGCTAGGCAAACAGAACAAACCAAAACTTTCATTATGTCCTTTAGTAGATTGTTAATGATGAGGCCAGTATGTAACACATGTCATTGAGTTTCCATTTCTGGATCCTTAATTGTCTTTTAAAAGAAATAGGGCCTATTGCTTGGTTTTCTTCGCTGCCTATAAATATTTTGGACTACTTAATTGACCAGTATCTTTGACTCGACTGGTCAATTCTTAAGCTTGATAACCTTTAAAATTGTTCCCATTCATAAGATATATATATATATATACATAAGCCTATATAGTTCATTCAGGGAATTGATTGTGAGAGCAGCCTGGTCCGTTTTGGCTCATGAATGGAAGATATCCCTACCGGGTATAAGATGCAAAAATCATAGGTGACATGCTCAAACCTTCAACAGCTAAAAACTCCTCCCCGAGCAATGTCACTCACCTAAACTATCCACCTATCCTTATTGATCTATCCTCTTCTTCTGATAACAGCAAATAACAGTGAAACAGCTCCCTTATTTAAGTTTCCTGCCTCTGCTGTTATTCCCCACCAGGGACGCATGAATCTCCATCGTAGTTCACTGACTGCTCACGCCAGGGGCTGGCGCCACCGTCTCTCTTCCCGCCAAAACCATCCACGTACTCCAGTGTGGCCAGGTTCATGTTCAAGCACTATCTTACAGCAGAGGACTCAGTGCACACGACTGCTGTGTCGGATTTGGCAATGAGCCAAAATATCACTAACTCTTTGTCATCACCAATACTTCCTGAAATCCATTCACATCTTTTCCCTGCTCATGTATAGTCTCTACCTTTTCAATCAAAGCACATGCTTTCAGACAAACTGCACATTTTTATCATTTCCCAGTCAATATTTCCAGTGCCATCACTGGGAATCAACCTCTTCATTTTCACATATAGTGGGGGGTCCGGGGGGGGGGGGCTCCATTCCCCCTAAACATGTCCCTCAATGGGTATATCTAGTAATATATATAACGATTAGGCCTAATTGTTTCTTGTGTCAAAATCCAATGATACCACTCCAATGAATTACATTTCTAATAAGGTGAGTCATACAAGTAACAACTACCAACCATCTTCCATGCTATGGGATTTTGGGGGGGGGGGGGCGGAGGGGATTGATGAGGGATGATAAAATTCCCTAAACCTGAAGACTGAAGGGTAGGCAACCACCTCGACTTGATATATACTTCTATAGTACTTCTATAATACTTTACTATACCAGTGAGTTTGTGCTCTTCTTATATTGGACAACTTATTTTACAAGAAACCATAACAATCAACAGAAGGACTCATAAAATCTGAATTGCTAGCCTGATGCTTTGAGAAGCTAGCTGCGTGGCTTCTTGTTGGATATGTGCTGATGGACATCTCAGTCATGAATTTAGTACCTGGCGCAGGGTAATTTATAAACTGAAAATTCAGACTTAAAGCAATGTAAAAAATTATGTGTAGGACTACCCTTCTGGACAACTTCCTTTGAGGAACGTTGTTCTAAGGAAGCATTAAACCTCCCATTCACATCAGACCCAACGTTTGAAATCTACGTAATTTGTCGACAACTGGTTACGAGGTTACTACGTACGTATATATCGTAAATAATTCGTATTTCTCCAACCTCCCTTGACAACGTTTCCCCCACGTTGAAGGTACAGTCGTTATACGCCTCTGGGGCGTCAGGCGTAGCAGGCCAGCCCAGCGCGCTGTGTCTTGCGCATGCGCAAACATCGGACAAGAATGCCAGCCATGGCGGCCGCTGTGTGTGGATTCAATTTATATCGGTCTAGAACACCATTTATACCACCGTAACGATGTATTTAACCATGGCCGATTGATTCTAGGATGTGTATGGATCAAATGACTCCTTCGGATGGACTCTAGCTGCTGTGTATGCTTCACAATCAGCCTGTCAATCGGCGATGTGGAATATGTCAATTCATTGTAGTCGGCCAGGGGCGGATCCGCCGGGGGGACTGCCGCATTGCTTCAGGCGGTCCAGCCGCCGGCCAGGCTGCCACCCCCTGGCCAGGCTGCCACCCCCGTGGAATAAAAATAATAAATAAAATAAAGCCCTTGAATATTGGCCGTCATTACGATTGAATGAAGTTCTCATCTGATTTTATTGCAGGATTTTTTTTGGGGGAGGGCATTTCAAGATTTTTTTATTTCAGGGGATGGGTGCTTGGTGGACTTTTTGTTGGGAGATCTGCAAAGAGAAAACATGATTTAAAACAGTGAAGAGAAGAAAAGAAAACAGAGCAAGATAGAGAGAGCAGAGCCAGGCAGCAAGCACTGAAGGTGGCTCCAAAATTAGTAGACTTTTCTTCCTTGTTTTACCAAGCAGTCTACAGTCCATTTTAGGACTATAATAAATAATAAATAAAAATATTCACTTACCTTGTAAGGGATTAATGCTGCAACTCTGAAGAGTTGGAAAAATCCCAATCCAAATTGTCCTGCTGGATAGGTGGCATTCAGTTGCAAGTAGGCTCAGTTCAACTCCGGTCTTAACTGATTCTCTCTTGCTCGTTTGTGGTTGAGCAGTACTTCAGAATAATTTTTTTTGGCCTATGTAATCTTTCATATTTTAAGAGATATTTATTTGGTAATTTTTGTTACTTTTGTAGCTACTATTTCTTTATGGCTTCATCCAATTATCACCAGCAAGCATCCTGTTGGAGGTTTTAAATGCTCAAAGTTACCAGATAGCTTGGAATAGGTATGGGAATAGATGGCGCTACAAGGTTCTCTGTGACTTAGGATCCCAGGTTCTGCAACTTTGTGCAAACCTTCAACAAACCTTTAGCAGATACGTATGATCAGACGTTTGCCCTGAACGTTACTTTCAAACATTTTCCATACATATCAAAAACACGTTGGAGAAACCTTGGAACTTACGTATTGCCAAATGTGCGACCATACCTTTGATAAACCTATGAATCAAAGGTATGGTCATACGTAATAGTCTAAGGTTGTAAAAACCTCTCAAATGAATGTTTAACAAACCTATGAATCAAAGGTATGGTCATACGTAATCGTCAAATGTTCTTCAAACCTCCCAATCAAAGGTATGACTTACGTAATAGTCTAAGGTTTTAAAAACCTCTCAAATGAATGTTCGACAAACCTATGAATCAAAGGTATGGTCATACGTAATAGTCAAACGTTCTTCAAACCTCTCAACCAAAGGTATGATTTACAAATGACTGACACGTTAAGCCAAACGTTACAACCAAACATTCTTCCAACCTCTCAACCAAAGGTATGACTTACGTGTGACTCGAACGTTCGGCAAAACTATAAAACAAACTATCTGCCAACCTCTTACTAAGGTTGCGACCTACGTTTGGTTTTCCATCTGAGTGCAACGTTTTGAAATTACCTTTGTCCTACCTTTGTCATACGTTGTTTGGCCCAACGTTTGATTCTAACCCAAATAATTACGTAGCGAAAGGTTTGATTTACGTTGCTGGTCGGGAGGGTAGGCCTACACGTATGCATGTCATCAAAGAAAAAACTGATTTTATGCAAAGTTCTTCAAAGCATAGAAATATGATTTTGACTTAGGCCTATTGCTAGCTCTATGTTCAAAGCAAGTCCCAAATTCCCAATTCAAATATTTGAATGGCTAATTGCACTCAAGAATGTTCACCAGACTGACACTTCAATCAGATGATATCCTGACACTTGAATGCCAAAAGAATAGACATTGACACTTCAATTCCAATTAGACAGTGATACAATAAGAAGGGTACCAATGGCATTGTGTATGTGTAGGCCTAAAGGCCTGTTCTAATGCATTATCTGGCTACTAATTTCGGCGGCGGCCAGATTCCGCATTTTACAGATTCCATTCCGCCGATTCCGCTTTTTACAGATTCCGTTCCGCATTTTACAGATTCCGCATTTTACAGTTCCGTTCCGCAAAATACAGATTCCATTCCGTTCCGCGTTTTACAGACGCCCACCCAGAACTGCAGTCTCCTGCATCTCCGGGATCAGAAGCAGAGCTCGGACTAGTTTGATACATGTGGGGGCACAGTGGGGCCATCTATAGATACTTAAGATTCGGATGATTGGCTCCAAGTTGTACGTCATGCAGCACTACATTAGGCCTGCCCTACAGCATTACAACGCTACCATTCCCAAGTAAAGCCCCACCCCCCCCCCCAAATATTTAAAGGCCCTTTGAGAAGTGAGTTTTTCATACAAGTTGGATATGAAAATGGACAAGACAGCTGGTGGATACCCTCTAATTAATGGGAAAACCATTAGGACACCCATACAAAAACGAGAAACTAGAGGGGACCCAGTGGGATTCTCATACAAGTGGGCAATGACAATGGAGAAGAAAGCCTGTGTGATACCCCTTACGGGATCCCCTATGGGATACTCGACGGGATACCCGTTGGGATACCCATGCAAGAATGTGAAGCTGCAGGGCACCGTGCATTTCATGACTTTCTGTTTCTGTGGTGACAAATGAACCATTTAGTTTTATTTCTATGACTTGGTTCTTAGTGAATTATTTATAAATAACATCACGTGTCTATGTAAAATTTAAATTATGACAAGGTCCAGTTGGGCAGAACGTTTGGAAAACCTGTTGAGTTTCTAAAATAAATCCTGACATTTGATATAACTAAATTTTCATTACAGTTTTATATGAGGCGTTTCTACAGGGAATTGTATGATAACATGACAAGAATTGTTCGTAACATGACCATAATGGCCGATAGGGACAGAAACAACATGCTTTTATACTATGAAGGATTGTTTAAGAACATGACCATCATCGACAAGAAAGAGAGAAAGGCCCTGATCGAACACTGCCAAAATCAAACAAACAAGCCTGGTGTGTCTGACAATCCTGACCAACCGTATGAAAACCAGTATCGAACACGCCAATATGATGATACATCATCGGCGTATCTACTGTTCAAGTATGAGGATCCCCCTGCATCAAACCTGCCTCATGTGTTTTATCAGGATTTCCCTGATCCTTGCGAACGACAAGAATATTCATGTTATTCGTACTGGTTTGACAGGAGAATGAGGGAAGCACATCTAATCGTGAATTATCTCTGTGTGCCGGCCTGGACAGGAATAATGGTAAGTTACAAGGGTTTCTTAACCCATGGCAAATGGCAATGTAAAATGTTGTCGGGCATTACAGTTACTTAAGGTAAAATGTCGTGCATCTTGCAGCGGTTAGACTGCCAGAGAGAAGACGGGCAAATGGGTATGAAAGATGGGCCTGGACAGGAATGGGGTATTGCACTTACTTAAGGGAAAATATTGTGCATCTGGCAGCGGCCAGATGGAACTAGGGCTCTATATTGTTGCTGACATTCAATACGATACATATGATCGATAAACTTGATAAATAAACGATTCGTACCGTTGGTCCGCAAATTCAGGCCGATCCGCTTTTTAGAGAAGTCTACTTCCCGAAAACCGAATTTGTGCTCAGAAAATTTGACTTCCCACTGGAGCTGACGTCAACATGACGACTTTCTTGAGTTCAGTTCTTGATTTTGCGGTCATTTTCTTTCAATCTCGGCAATAAATGGATTGTTATATGGCATAATTGAACCGAAAGTGCTGCTTTGAAAACCGGTTCTAGAATCAGCCAAACTTTACTGGTACAGCCGATATTTATTGAACCGGTGTAGCGCACTAGATGGGACGTCATGCAGCTGCAGAACTGAAGAAATCCCCCAGAAAGGTCGGCTGAGGGGGTCGAGGATTTGGTGGACCTGTGACACTGCAACATTTATCATCAATTTCTGCAACAAAATGGGTAATTTCCGCAAATTGCAAAGAATATATTAGTGGACAGCATCACTGCTTCATGATTGGCTGTGTTGCCCGTTACGTAAATCTTCTGATAACACAGAAAATCCCCAAAAAAGTGCGAATTTGTTCTTTCAGAAGTCTTCTGTTTACCTACTTTGTCATTCTTTCTCCTTCCTACCCAAATCTTCTTAGGGACCGTTCAGAATTTATGACTGGGGGGGGTGGGAGTTTTGCTGGAACTTGCCGTCAAAAATTGATACCCCCCTTAAGTTTCATGTGGATTTTTAGTACCCCACCCTTAGGTTTCATGCATATTTTTGTCTAGATAAAGTGAGTTTGAGCGTGTTTTATAACATTTCTTCTTTGTTAAAATTTCTTACCTCCCCCTTCGAAGTGTTGTCTAAAATTAATACCCCCCCCTTGAAACGCGTGTGAAAAGTTAGTACCCCCTCGGCCAAAACTAAAGTCATAAATTCTGAACAGTCCCTTACAGCTACCTTTCACTCCTCACCATCACTTTATCCCATATCGAAAACTCTATTAAACAACTGGCAAAATAAATTAAATTATTGCAATAAGCAGGAAGTACAACACTGAAAAAAAAAACTACAATAGCGGTGATGAAGTTTGAATCGGTGTTGGTTTAGTGTTTAGTGTTAATTCAATGTAATTTTAAAAGGTACGTTAGAGTAGGTAAAGGTAGATTCCTAGGGAGCCCAAAGGTTCGACAGGGTAAAGTAGCGGCTGATTCTCGCTTCCTGCTGGGGTTGCCATACTTTATTATTATTTTGGGTTATACTGTATGCAACAATGTAGTGAATCATCTGGGTGCCTTTGGCAGGAAAGTTTGCATGCAGATTATCAGAAAAAAAGTACCAATTTTGAATCTTCAGATTCTTGTTGTTCATAATTTCAGTTAATGATCACTGGCTTAGTGGGACTGAGGATGATGGCATCCAAGGAGTCAATGGAGTACTTGCAAGTGGTAAGTCATCCAAGAAGTCAGTGGTGTATTTGTAAGTGGTAAGTATCCATAAAGTCAGTGGTGTATTTGCAAGTGGTAAGTTAGCCAAGAAGTCAGTGGTGTATTTGCAAGTGGTAAGTCATCCAAGAAGTCAGTGGTGTATTTGCAAGTGGTAAGTTATCAATGAAGTCAGTGGTGTATTGGTAAGTGGTAAGTTATCCAAGAAGTCAGTGGTGTATTTGCAAGTGGTAAGTTATTCAAGAAGTCAGCAGTGTATTTGCAAGTGGTAAGTCATCCAAGAAATCCATGGTGTATTTGCAAGTGGGAAGTTATCCAAGAAGTTTGTGGTGTACTTGCAAGTGGTAAGTCATCCAAGAAATCAGTAGTGTATTTTGCGGTCCGTGCGGTCTGGCGCCATTTCGGGCCCGTGGCAAAAAAAGTCAATGGGCCCTTAAGTATTTATTGGCAGCATTATTTCAAATGAGAAAAGCAAATTACCATAGCACTTTTCTTTGGATAAATTGTTATTAGGTGGCCCCATGTGGGAGGGCCCTGTCTTTTTCAGTTAATTTGGACACATCACACGAAAAATTATAAACCAAAAACGCACGTTTTGGCTTTTCCTTGAATTATTTTATTTTTTGACATCTTGCATGGGCCCCCTGAGAGGATGGGCCAGTGGCAGCTGCCACTCTGCCACATAGGCCAGTCCGCCCCTGTTTGCGGTAAGTCATCCAAGAAGTCAATGGGGTACTTGCTACAGTTTGTCACATCAAGCAGAGGACAGACGTTTTGCCATATATCTTGACAACCAGAATAGCGGGGCAGGTATGTAAAAAAATAGTGCATTTATACATAGAAGCATGAATATAAAAATAAGCTGCATATTTGAATTCCTTACAAAAAGATCTTTCAAATGAATACCTGCATCAATGGGTTTCGTTAATTTGGAGTGGAAATGGAAAAAATTAAAACTTTTGAAAATGAAAACTTCACATTTGACCTGGTTGACCCATGGCAGCCATTTTCCAAAATGGCGGCTAGTTCTCTCATTTTCCTGCTTTCTGTGAAGTGCCTACAGTTTGACCATATGAAAACAGTGGTCATTATTTCTTCTAAAGATCTAAAAAACACTATCAATTGATTCCTAGGTTGAACTAAGGAATTTTAAGGTAGCCAGGGTCCATTTTGTTATAACTGTTGAAGAAAATGCAGCATTTTCGCGGTTTTCCATCATTCTATGGAATCTCAATTAATATTTATATAGACCACATATTTGAATTCCTTGTAAGAAGAGCTTTCAAATGAATGGTAGAATCACTAGTTTCCGTGATATTTTTGTCAAAATGAACCTCAGAACCGAAATCTTCAAAAAACTTAAAGTTTTCATTCTTTCCATTTCCACTCCAAATTAACGAAACCCATTGATGCAGGTATTCATTTGAAAGATCTTTTGGTAAGGAATTCAAATATGCAGCTTATTTTTATATTCATTTAGAATTGGCGAAAAAACAGCATTTGTGTTGATAATTCTACTAAAATGGATTCTAGAAAGCCTGAAAATAGTTGAGGCTACTAAAAATGTTGTAGTAATATTCTGAATACCTAAAGAAGAAATAACAAACACTATTTGCATGCATTCTATGCGTATAAACTACACAGAAAGCAGCAAAATGGTAGAATTGGCGGCCATTTTGGAAAATGGCTGCCATTAGCCAACTATGCTAAATCTGAGGTGGCTCCCTATCCAACTATATTTGCAAAGATGTTTTTTAAGTGTGCGCCAAGTTTCATGCTTCTATGTATAAATGCACTATTTTTTTACATACCTGCCCCGCTAACAAGCAACAGCTGGAACTTTTACATCATGCATTTGTAATTATTTCACAACAAATAACCAGACAATCCACCGACAAACTAGACAGTCAACACAACAGCACATAGGCAGAAACAAGATTGTACAAGCCAACAACAAAATAGCAATTAGGCCTAAGGGTAGTGATATAATGATATTTGGAACAGACTGACAACTGACATACAGACGGACTTGACAAATCTTTCACCAGGAAGCTTCACAAGGACAGTCAAGAGATACCTTATTGCCAAGTACAACAGCAATGATAACTGATCTTGAATAAATTACTCACATTACTAAATCATACAACAATAACAGTAAAATGCTTTTCACCATAAAATTAAAATAGGAAAATGTACCAATCTGATCTAAAATTGACTTACAGGTGATTTCATTAGTACACGATTCTTAGGTTCCAGACTCACCAAATACATGCCATGTTAAGTTAATCTGATTGGTTTAGAAACAACAGAACGTCATACATTTGATTTATAAAACGTAGTATGTTCTGGTTTAGCATTTATTCCTCACAGCCAAGTGTGAATGACAAGAATCGCATGGTAATGAAATCACCTGTAATCATTAATATTTTGTAATTTCTGGCCGCCACTGAGAAATAAAACAAACAACAATCAGGGTTCCTAGGATCCATGAAAGTTCCTTGAAGTCATAAAAAATGATCTCTAGAAAGTTCTGGGAAGTCTTGGAAAAGTACCTGAAAACATATAAAATCAGGTGGTCCTGAAATCCTGATTTATATTTACAGTGGTCCCTGCGTTATAAGACCCTCTGTTGTAAGACCGCATTGCCTTATGTGACCGCCTTCCTACCGCACTAAATAGTATATTTAGTGCATTTTGTACCCCGACGAGAGACCGCACCCCCACGAGAGACCACTTCATGACCGCAGAAGGGGTGGTCTTATAACGCAGGGACCACTGTATCTGGGTTACCTAGAAACTTACATCAGCTAGTGATTGGTCTTGCACGGTAAAATTGGATGAGATCGAGCCAGCTTAACATAGTTTCAATGGGTTGCTTGGACCACTTGCTACGTAGATTCTATAGGTCTCATCTAATAGGCTGTTGATCAGATAACGACGATTCAGGGGAAGTTAAAATGCCATTTAGCAACTGGCAGTGGCCCTGCAACTGATACTAATTGAAATGGCAGTAAATGATTCAGTGAGATGGTTTGCTAATTTCGATCATTCATTGTAGCCAGCTCAGTTTATCCAATTTTACAGTTGCCGAATGTCTTCAGTTTTCATTCCTTTGAGACCTCAAGTTTTGTTTACAGCCAAACACTTTAATATAGAACTAGAGTGGACTGTGGCACTGTGAAAATGGCACTTTGTCACTCATGATAGGTGATGAAGTGTCATCTTCTCCACTTTCAACATGGGAAACATAGAGGCTGCTTGATTAGTCATGATCAAGAGAAAGCCATTTTACTTCTCATAATGGATTTTTGAGCGAAAATCAGATGCATAATCCTTTCGTTTGGCTGTCACCAACAAGTGGGATAAGTGTCCTTCAATCAAATTAACATTGAAAGTATTGACAAATCATCAGCATGATGACACACAAAGTGCCATTTTCACTGTGCTCCAGTCCACTCTAATTTTATATCTAAGTGTTTGGCTGTAAAGTATTTACATTTCAGAGTCATAGCTTCACTGTCTTGAATGTCCTTAATGCTCTTCTGTTTGCGCCTGGAATGATGGCTGTGGGAATACTAGAATGGCTCTGGGGTGCCAATAATGTAATGTATTACTCCTTTATATATGCGTATATAGTATGATGAAATGAGACTTTAATAAAAAAATATCTATCTACATATCTATCTATCTACGTAGGGGTAGACCATTTAATCTCAAGAGTGGGGGGGATTGTGAGTTTTTATTTTAATAAATAGTTTCTTGCTCAGTTTTGGTGAAAGAAATAAATTGTCTTCGGACAGTCTTAAAATAAATCATTTCTTAAGGTGTTGCTTGATTCAGAAACGAATATTTAGCAACATCGAGCGCTTGAAAAACAATTGCTGTCGCTGTTACATTTGAAATAAGTAATTTCCCACAGAGGGAAACTCCAAACCACCCGATTATTAAATGGTCGTCCCCTTGAGATAGAAGTTAATCTACTCAAATCAAATCAATCATAATACTTTCAAAAGTTATCATTATCTGACGGTAATCACAATGGACACACTTTTATCACAAAAGTTTCTTGATGGTAGGGGGAACAGGGACACAGTGAATCAGTAATGTTTATTTCCTTAATATCTCAAAAAGTTTCCTGTCCACATTCTCGATGTTAGGCTTAAATGAAAATTTTATGTGCCCCTATACGCCTATGGTATCAAAGAATTTGCCGAGATTCAGCATTTTCTGTTGGTCAATTCCACAGAAGCATACCAATTTTAGCATTTTTTAAAATCTTAATGGTCATCAAATGGTTATATTCTTACCAATCACATATACATCACAGAAGAGCAAAGTCATGTTTTTCTGGCTTGTAAAGGTAGTGGGCAATTGTTTTGAAAATGTATTTACTGACACTTATGTTGAAGATGATTCACACTTCATCTTTGTAAGACCTTGCTTGCAAATTGTCCCGAAGTCATGCCCAAACATGATAAGTTGACCTCACTCACTGAATTATTTGTTTTTGGCAGACTTTTTGTCATTGTTATCTAGTACAAAGTGACAGACAACTGGGCATGAATTGTCTTGAAGATTATTCTCACTCATTTGTATGAAAACTGGTGTGTAAACATGGTCCCTTCATTCACATTCGAACATGATAAATTGACCTCATGCAGCGAATTACTTGTTTTTGTTGATTTTAATCATTATTACTTTGTATAAAGTGACACATAAATGAGCATGGATTGTCCTTCCTAATTTCCAACTAGAGTTTTGATCGGGACCGATGCGAAGGGAGAGCTCTCGCACGTTGAGTGGCCCATCCCTCCTCTACGAGAGCTGAGGCAGAACCATTTACTACTACTATACTCTTATTTGCAATGTCCGAAAAACTCTTCTTGGACAAGAAAAGTGACCAGTGGACAGGCTGTCACTACACATGCCACATCTACAATAACGACATAGAAATGCAACAATTGGCTAGGCAAGATCCTTTTCGCCTAAATTGACAGTAGTTCAATACACCAAACAGGTACGACTGGTACGTAGTGCAAGTTTAATTGCGAACAACACAACTTGTTGAACTCAGCTGCGATCATTAAGGGAGAGCAAGAGCCCTCCCAATAATTTTCATGGCAAAAAGTACTGAAATCCTGGCCATGAGTCAAAAAATCTTACTTGGAGCATGGTGAAAAATTTGGTTATGGATAACTTGTTGCTGAACTGCATGGCAGGCAGGGCTCGACATTAATGCCTGTCCGACTGTCCTGGACAGGTAAAAGTGTCTGTCGGACAAGTAAATCCATCCTGTGACCTGTCCCAGTGGACAGGTAAGAAAAAACCACCAATCTGTGACATTTACTTGCCCCCCCCCTCATGTTTAGTATCGTTGAATTTGAAAATGGTGCAAAAATCATCAAAATTGGATGACTCTGGGCCAAACTGCACCACAGCAGGTTGCATTTACGATAGATTGTTTCAGTAATTTTTTGTTAGATGGGACTCACCAGCAAATTAGTGTCCTCAAACAAAATATTTCCCAACTTTATGCTTAGTCAATTGTGATTGTTCTATCCAGAACTGTTATACTACCGGTATATTGTTCAAATCATTGACCTCATTTATTAAATGTATTATCACTTTCTGGACTATTGCCCTATCATTCGGACTAGCCAATCAAGTGACACTTTAAAAGTCCCAGACTGAGCCATGATTGGCTGAACAACCTGTGACCTCAAATGGAACAATTGATTTTCAATGCTAACCTATGGGAATTGCCATATGTTGTCACACTTCAACATTGCAAGAAAAAAAAAACACTTTCTACATACTTTTTGGAAGGATAATAATAGGAAACGAACTCTTTGGTAAGTTCATATGGAATACAAGTTAAATATTCAGCCAACCTGAGTCCAGAAACATGGCCTCTTATCAATATGATATCCATGAAATAATTCAAAAATAAGATGCATGTAGTGTCTTGCACCATACTGCATTCACAGGAACCAAAAATACAGGATTATTTTCAAGGATGGCTTGGATTAAAGAGGATTGCAATAACTAAGCAAATTTCGTGCCAGAAGCATGGAAGCTGTCTCCCCACAGATGTTACAAACAAATTGGTTTCCCATTTAGGCCTTTATAGATATGTTAAAATGTTTCAGATAAGTTTTTCTAGCGTATAAAATACACTCTAGATGATTTGAAGCCCATTACATAGCATAGACCATAATATACATATTGTACATGTTTAAACTGAGCTGATCATTAAAAAACAACCGTTTTTTATAACTGTTTTCTCCTTTTTTTATGAAGGGATTGAGACACATCCACAAATTTTGGAACATATTTAGATATTTCCCATATTAAGTAATCACCAAAAAAAATCTTTATTGTGAACACTTGCCCACATGGCCATTTTGCCTATACAAAACTCCCATTTTCACCGTTTTTCAGTCTGGCCTCACATTTGAACTACCGCTACACCTTGAACGATGGAGATATATCTGTGAATCTTTTTTTTGTACACTCTAGGCCCACACTCAAAGAATTTTGTGTTAAATGTACAAAATTGTCAATGTATTCTGTTCTGATGGATCATTGGGTTACCTTAACCTTATATTTCATCAATAATTTGAATCTAAAGACCTTTATTAAACACTTTTGAGACACTGTCCCATCAGTCACACAATGAATGAGGTACTGCTGAAGAACCATTGATCGACCAGTCTAAATATGGATCTGATTTGAAAGCTTATCTCAATACAATTGCAATGCACTATGACGATAAGGTATGGCATGTGAACTGAGATAGTAAATACAAGTTCAGTAAACACCGAAAAAGCGGTGGTCCAAAAAGTCCCTTCAGTCACGAGAGCATATTTGACCCCATATCAAAAATGAGAATCAAATTGAAGGGATGTTTTTAAATTTTTTGCAACTTTATGGTCACAAAAACAAAATGTTATAACACCAAAACCTTCCTTTGCTTCCCTCTAATAAATTATGACCCCTGTTAAGGTGGAAAATACATTGATTGTCCCAAAGTCAAAGTGGAATTGACCCAATGCATTACTTTCATTACATGTTCCTTTCACATATATCATAAGTACGCCAGTTAATCCTGGATCACCTGTACTATATAACAAATGTTCATAATCCAAAATATCAGGAATTAGTGCTCAAAATCATATTTTACCCCAGAACTCCAGTGCAACATGAGCAATTTTAGGATTTCATGCTTGAATAAGTATGCTGGACTAAACAGCCACCCGGTAGGTGGCACATACTTATGGCTTCAGTATCCAGAAATACCCACTGATTCACTGTGTCCAGCGATTCACTGCGTCCCCGTTTCCCCTATACATGTATATAAAGAACCCACAACCAAAAAAAGCGTTCTACATTTTTTTTAGGGTTCAATTGAATTTCAAAGGTTCAATACTTGGTGGGAAGGCCCTATGATAGGACCCTATGCTCCCAACTTGGGAAAAGGGGTTCCGTTGTGGGAGTTCAGTGAGGCTGGATTATCTAAATGTTTTTGTTTGCTGTTGGAACCTTTTAAAAGTTGAGAAATGAACCTTTTTGGGTTCCTTATTAATACCAGCTTTTAGAACCCTTAAACGTTCCATATAAAACCTTTTTTGTTAAGAGTGTAGTGCATGCCTCCTTGTCTTATTTATTTTGGCAGTTGGTTCATTTTTGTATCATAATGTGTTCTCTTCCATGATCAGTATCATGGCTTCCGGAAGGTTGTTGGCCAGATTACCATCGGCTTTGCTGGACCCTGCCTCCTGGTCGCCCTTGTACTTTGCATTGTTGGCTGTTGCTGCCCAGTTTCTTCTCTTCCACAAGACAACAAGTACAAGGTGGGTCAAGATTGAGATTTTTGATTTTGATTAGAATTTTTATTTACAGATGATTTTATGTTTGTAGACGCTAGGACTGAATGTGAATTTTTTTCTAGAACATATTATCCTATGAGGAAAAGTGATGTCATAATTGTTTTGCTGTCACTTTTCCCCATAGAAAACATGTCCTAGAAAACAATTCACATTCAGTCCTTGTGTCTACAAATATGAAATTATCTGTAATGTCAAGTGCTAGGAGAGGAAAAAATGGTTTTTGAAAGATGCTCAAAATATTGAAACAGTGGAAATTTGATTCACCTGAATCTAGATCGAATAATTTTATTTTGAGTCAGAAACTTACAATACTAGCTGAACTGGTATTAATCCCTCTGAGCTGCTATCAATCCCTCTGAAATGGTATTAATCCTTCATTATTCAATTCCAGGGACTTGTTGAAGAAAAACCGCATGATGAGGATAAGAAAAAGATTATAACTGCTTAAGTTCTATGAGTCACTGTATTGAAGTATATGATTGGCGTTAAGGCTTTTACAGCCGGTAAACTTGATATGTAAAAAATGATTTGATATCGAATTTGGCAATCTTTGAGTCATAATAGCCAATGAAGTGTCATTTTCTCTACATTCAACATGGGAAACACTGAGGCTGTTTGATTAGCCATGATCAAGAGAAGGCCAATTGATTTGTCATGACTGATTTCAGAGTAAAAATCAGATGCATAATCTTTTCATTTGCCTGTAAGGTATGATCCTGACAAATCATCAGTTTGATGATTCACGAAGTGCCATTGTCACAGGGTAACAGTCCACTCTTTCTGCATATCAAAGTTACAGACTGTAAGCTGTAACAGATCACCTTGTATAATGTATATTTAAATTGATGCAAGAGATTTTTTTTCACTTTTTTGCTAATTATGGCTGTTTCAGTGGAATATAGTTCACCAAATGTAAGAGACAATTGACATGCGAGGATATTTGTTACATAAGTTTAATTATAAAACACAGGGCCAATCAAAACTGAAACCATAACCCTATCCATAACAAAATTTTCTGGTGTCCGCAGACCTAATTTGACACATGAAAATTTAAATAAAGTTTCCACCATCAGCTACTTTAATGTTATGATTGCGATAAAATGTTTGCTGCACCATCACATGATAAAAACACAGTGTATCGTTGCTTCGTCTGTAACATTTTGATTTATGGTAAAATCCACAACCCTCCTCCCCAACTGTCAGCTGGTCAGTCCCTTAGAGTGGGTATGGGCAAGAAGCCCGGGTTAGGTGAGAAGCCCCCCCAGGATTATATCTAAACTTACATTTTTGGTGCTTTTTCTTATTGATAGGATTGAAGCTAGAGGCTTTTTAGGTGACGTCCCAAATTTTCAAGGCATTCAGCACCAAACCATAGTCGTAATTAAAGAAACAAAAAAAGGTGCATGGTTTTTGTAACTTTGATTAATTCTTTGAAAGTGGTTGTCCGAAATAACTCTGGAAATTATTAAAAGTATAATGGATATCTGCTTTGCTTCACTTTATGACCATCACATAAATATGATTTGGATCATGTTTTTTGCATTTTAGCTCAAAATATAGAGGTCAAATAAAAATATGTGGGTTTGGGGCGAGAGGCCCCACATGGTATGGGGCATGGGGCCCCCTTCACTGAGGCCTCGAAGCTGCTTCCGGAACCATTTAATAATATTTACTTTACCTTAAATCTTGATAGAATAGCTAATTGAAATAGAAAAAATTTTGGCCGAAATTGAAAAAGGGCAAAAAATATAAAAAATAAATTCATGAACAGAAAAATTCTAAAATTCAGAAAAAGTGAATAGAATGCCTTAAAAATGATAGAAGAACCCAAAGAAATAACTTTCAAGCTGAATGCGCTCGCAAAAAAAATTGCCATAGGATTATAATAGTGGGGCTTCTTGCCCGATGGGTGGGGTAAGAAGGCCATTTAAATTTTTTTACGAAAAGGGCCCTAACTCCTTTATTAAAATTGGTAGACATTCGTTTCACTAGTTATCAGTAGAGTCAAGTGATCCCTTCCTGACGGCATAAGCATTCAAATAATCGACCACAAAAAGTAGGTCAAATCGCATCTCGAAGTTAAGGGGGGCTGCATGCCCCGCACTACTCTAAATACTTGCAACTTTTTGTGATATCACACATATCAGAGCGGCAAGTGATTACATTTTGCAGTCTAGGCACATTAATGATGTCACAAAAGAGAGTTTTTATCTGGTATTATATAGTAGTGAGTGGTATGATTCATTCACTGTCATGATCTTTGGGGTGATGCAAAAAGGTGAAATTTTGAAATATTAATGGGGCACCCTCTGAAGTTGTTCCAATATACAATAAAAAATTCAGTACTTAAACATTTTAGCTCAATAGGATAAAAATTAGAGGGTGCTACCGCACCATGAAAATTAACATTAACATTAATGCAAAATATCCAATAATTTAGCATGTAGCGAGTTCAACTGTACCTGATGCACCAAACCAATGCGGCATGGTCATAAGTTATGTTATTCAATACCTCGTCTAACATTAAGGTGTAAAAATCGGGCAAACTTTGTTGCTTTAGGAGTGCCCTGTGGCCCGAAATGACTGAATATTGGCAAAATATGAATGGATTTGTGATGAGAATAGTGGAAAGCTAAAATGAAAAAGAAATTACTACCATGCCAGCAGTAGGACAACTACCTTCACCCATCCCCCATAAAACTTGGATTTCGCCAATTGCAGTACCATGTTATATTTCAAATTGTGGTAGCACCTTCTAAAATTTGTCGGATTTGGCTCAAATTTTTACTGAATTTTTTTTTCATATATTGGAACATATTTGGGGGGTGCCCCATTGAAAATTCAAAAGTTTATTATTTTGTGTGATCTTTTATACACAGTGTACAGGTATAGAAATGTCATGAGAAAAAAATTGCAAAAATTGAAAGTTTTGTGACACTAGATGGATAACCTCACAGGGGGGCACATTTTCTGTGCAATCGAAGATATCAGCGATGGGTACTGTAAAATTTGTATTTTGAGTCAGCTCAAAGGATTGAGTGAGATGGTTGCACAATTCCTTTGACCTAACAAAGCTTGTTTTTTAAGCTATGACAACAGACTGTTATCATACAATGTAACTAAAAACAACTGGCTATATTGCATATAAAATTACAAGAGACAAAATATAACAAATTGTCTGGTAAATTACAAAGTGTTGAGATCCCAGAACCTGACTAGGCAAAGGGCAGAGGAAGTAAAACTAAAACAAAACAGAGTCAGGTGTAAGGTGTGAGACTTAGGACTGACATGTGATGTTAAGGCCTTTAAGGATGTCCAACCTTCCATCTCCTCCCACACAAGACACTGGAATGGAAATCTAAGAACAAGAACTTTTGGGTAGAGAGTGGGAAATAGGTAAAATGTCAGCTCAAACAAATTGTACAAATACCTAACTCAATCATTTGAGCTAACTCAAATTTCAGATTTTAGTGTGCATCTTCCTTTTTACATAATGTTTGTTTGTTGAAAGTTGTGCAATGATGCATGGACATTAAATTGTGAAAGCATGGTATATTCAAGCAAAAAGGAATGATATAAAATAACTATATGCATTTTAGGTATAAGGCTTCTTTTAAAAGTTACAAACACATTTATTACTGAAATCCAAGAAAGTAACTACGGATCATATACATGTGTAAGAATATGCATTTATACAATATTATCTCTGATTAATTCGAATAAAGTGTATTAGACAGTTACATAATTATACATAAGTAAGGAATATAGCTTGGAATAAAATTCAACATAACTTGTATTGCGTTAAGAATAAATGTCATTGTAAATAAGATGTTTCATGAATTATTTTAACTTTTTAATAAAAAAAATGTTGTTTTTTTCATCTAAAGGATGATAAACAGCTCTATGGCAATCAGTTGTATATTGCTATTTATTCGATGGGTCAAAATTTGAAAACGGTGAAATTTCAGTCAGGTAAAAAGATGATTTCAAATCAGGTTTAAGGGAGCTCATTTTTATTTATTTTGGTAGGTAAAACAATTTTCATTGTGCTCTGATGTCCAAGGATAAGGAAGCACAGTTTTTATGTGCAGTGGAGGTAAATACCGGGGTAATTCTCTTAGGCGTCATAACACACTGCTGCCAAAAACCCCCTATAATTCTCAGAATTCAGACAATCGCATCACCTTGACTCTTGCAGAGGGAGTATGAGGTACAGAGTAATCATATAAAAAAAGAGTGCTGCTATCTGCCTGACAGCAACCACAATAAAAAAAATAATGGCAAATAATTACATGTTTCATTTTTTCTACATTTAAATTAAGTTTTTCTTTTACTACTTGATTTCATCAAACTCTGTGTAGTTACTAAATTGTAGGCCTACACATGCCAAATGATTCCTGCGAAAAAAGGTCCTGTGCAACACTTTTAAACTTCAAATCAAGCAATAAACCCCCCAAAATTAGCTATTTCTAATCAGTGATTCTGTGTCATTAATGACAAAATATGATGCTTATGATACTGATGGCTGGTTAAATTACTCATGTGCCTCTTACTAGTGCATGCAGTTGCATAATATTACAAGTTAGTAAAATATCGTAGTTAGTGCAGAAATTAATGGAAAAAAGTCCGAATTGTTAGTGTTTTTATACGCATGCTGCAACCAGGAAACTTACTGAAGTGGTATGCTGCTTCCTCAGTGCAAGTAAATCACCAAAACTGCCATTAGTGTCACACATAGCTTATTAAAACCATGTTCGTTAATGACATGTGACGTTAATGACAATCTTAAACAAGTATTTCATTGAACCAGTGAATTCATTATATGCTGTCAATCTTGGCTTAAATTAAAACTTTTGTACAACAAAGCAAAGTTCCACAGTGATTTTTGTCCAGATAAGCATTGCCAAAACTAACCAGGAGGGCGTTTGTTAATGACAAATTGAAGTAGGACAACTGACATGTTGCTATAAATAGTGTAATTATCTGCCTTATAAATTAGGAACCCCCCTCCTAACTCAAAGTATCTATATGCAATAGGGTGGTCCTTAAAAGCCTAGTAAAAAATAAAAGTTTAAAATATTGGTGGGCTACCCTCTAAAATGATGCGTATTATGGAAAAAAATGTTGCATTTTCAGGCAAATCGGTTGATATTTAGAGATGGCCCATCACCCTTGAAGATTTTATGTTTCTAGCGTAATTCTTCACTTTTGTCAACTCGCGGTTCTCTATTTTTTAACCAATTCAAATTATACAACTATGCAAATGGCATAGTTGAACTGGTCTTAATTAGATCTTCATTTTGAGTACCAACTTGGATGGTATGTGATGATTTTATATTTGGAATGTTCAATTGCAAATTTGCGGAAACCTCATGTTCGCTTGATTTTCTTTGAACATCAGATGTTTTGTTCTTTTGGCAGATGATAATTAACAGAGTGTTACTGGGTGCAAGACAGCAAATGTAGAGATTTTTAGCCTTAGATTAAAATACTTTAATTATATAATGATTAGGGCTTTATATCCCACATTAATGTAGAGCTCTGGTAGGCTAATTATTAGGACAGGATAAGTATGAACAGCATTATTGAAACTGCTGTAAAAATTGAATATAGGTTTAATTGACGGCAAATTTTAGATCAAACCCAGTGATTGGAAGGCAAGACACTCCTAACTGAGCTGACAACACTCCCCCAAAGCATTATAAGGGAATTATATCAAAGTCAATATTTGAAATTTTTCCTGCAACAATGACGTAGTTAATTAATTTGCCTTTTCATATAATATGTGAATAATTTCATGTCAGAATATTTTGCAAATATTTGGTAGACCTGAACAATCCCTCAATGCCACTCACAGGTCTAGCAGTTTTTATGGTACAACTTGACAAGGGACTTTCCAGTCAGGAGTAATGAACAATCAGATTCAAATCAGTTCCAAATTTGTGAACAAAAATATAACAAGATATGCCGTTAAATCTGAAACAAAATTAGCCCTCCTGGCCTAGCTCATGGGACAAGAATCACCAACTGTCCAGTTGGAAAATCATAAAATGTTGATAAAAGAATATAGGAAAATTGGATCTTGCTGTGATTTTTTTGTCAAAACCAGCACATTGACAATTTACACAGTGACTCTTTATGTACTTTTTTCAAAATCATCACAGCTTTCGTGGAATAATCCCACTTCAGCAAAGCCTTCAGTGAATAGATCAGACACACCACCAAAGATGGCCAATGAACAGGCCTTCACACATGTTATGCAAATGAGGTCAATTTCGCTGATTGGGACATTTCCGTAAGGGTAACATGTGTGTTTCTTATATGGCTAGATAGATCTCTCTGAGACCTTTAAAATGATAGGTCGTATGTCTCTGTGCTGTTATTAGTTGCTTCGCAAATTGCCTGTAAACTTTCGAAGTGAAGAGAAATCCTAGGCGCTGATTGGCTGTGACGCTGTGACGCAAAATTTTATGATGATATGCGGCGATGGCATGTTTCGTCTAGGGTAGATTCTCTGGGTGAATAATCCCTACCCCAGACCATGAAAGGTGTTTTTCATTATTTTCCTTAAACAGTGATCAGAACAAGCAGCTGCCCTCATTGGTATTCCATTTTACAAGGTCTGGTTAAGAGTTATTGCCTCCAGATTGAATTCGGAGACATCACATATCAAAACAAAGAATTTGGAAAAGAACTCATGACGTGATATATACATATGGATTTTAGGGCTCATGAAGAATTGTGAAAGACCATCCAAGTTGGTACTCAAAATTAAGCTCTTATCCTGCCCTGTTCATAAAATCTAAATAATGTTGTATGACTTGATTTGGCTTAGTTATACCATACCGCGAATCCGCAAAAGTACGGAATCATGACTGAAATGTAAGAATTTCTAGGTTCGTGGGCCACCTCTAAATGTTAACCGATTTGAATGAGATTTTGCACAGCCTGCTTTTACCCAAATATGCATCATTTGAGGGGGTGGCCCATTTAGATTTACAACTTTCTTTTAAGGGCCACCCTAATATGCAAGCATCTGGAAAGCCTAATTTTAAAAGCTGTTAAGGCCCGTAATGCAATATATAAGCTGCCTCAGAATTTTGTTTAGAAATTAAGCATTTTTTTCAAAGACAATCTCTTTCCCAGAAGTCTTGGAATTAATTTCTGGTCACTGAACTAGCACAGTCTGCAATTTTTGTTTAGAGGTAAATAATTTTTAGTGAGATGAATTTCACACCCTTTCCTTCAAAATTATAATGACTGCACTCTTATGCCCCACTCTCACGGCGAGAACCGGAGAACTTTTTTACCCCTGAGGGATAGCTTGAGATGAATTCTAGGAAAAAAATGACCAACCCGGAGACATACAACGTTTATACAACGATTATATAATTAATTAAAAGCATATTATGGTGAAAGAAGATGTTAAATCGGTGGAATAGGATCGTAAATCGGCGGGATAAGATCGTAAATCGGCGGAGACAAGAACATATCCCTGTGGGAAAGATCTAGATGCCTGTGGGATGTCAAAAATCGTTGGCGGGATGTCAAAAACCGTCGGCGGGATGTCAAAAACTGCCGGCGAGGCTGCAAATGTCCCACAGGGCAAGTAAAAATATCCGACAGGGGCAGGAGAGGTCCCCACAGGGGCAGGGGATGTCCTAATATCCCGCTGGAGATTTTTTTTTGACTCCGCTGGAGATGTTTTTGAGTCGTTCTCACTGAAAAAAACCTCGCCGGACACCAAAAAATCCATAAAAATTTGGGCTCTATCCCGGCGACTTGGAAAAAAAATGTCAACGTGTTGAAACTTTTTTGACATCCACGGCGCAGTTATCTCCAGTTATCCCATTTCTAGGAACCCCTGAGGGAAACAAAAAGTACCTCTGTGGGATGTGAAAAATCGTCGGCGGGATCACCCAAATTCATCCAAATTTAAAAGAAATACCATCCCGCCGACGCCTAAAG
Source organism: Platynereis dumerilii (assembly GCA_026936325.1). Lineage (NCBI taxonomy): Eukaryota > Metazoa > Annelida > Polychaeta > Phyllodocida > Nereididae > Platynereis > Platynereis dumerilii. The sequence goes on from JAPTHN010000004.1 coordinate 20,258,407, forward strand.
TGCTCCGTAACGTGCCGTGAGACTATAGCATTATTGTCTTCACTAGGCCTACAATGTTTTACTTCAGTCGTTGACTGAATCTTTTATTGGACTGTCACAGCCTTTTTATAAGCGATGTTTAATTGTTGATATTACCTGGCTGAAATTGTTTTGCAGTCAACCATAATTTTGTTCAGTGAGCCTCGGTCTCAGTCTCGATAACTGATGCCTCGGTCACGGTCTCAGAGGGTCAATGTATCAGTCTCGGTCTCGGGTGGTCATGCCTCGGTCTTGGTCTCGGATGTCCCAGCCTTGACCCCACCACTGAGGCCCATAAATTCCAATGAAATCATTCATTAACATGGTCCCACAACCATACATATGGAATTCACAGTTACATTGGTGCACTCCACTGAACTGAGGTTCTAAACCGGTGATTACAACAAACAGTCAATGCCAAACATTGCTAAACAAGATAATCCAGCTTGCTATTTTGTAACAGGGCCCTTTAAACATTGTCAGAGTATAGGAAATTGTGACATAGACTAACACAGCCAGGGACTTTTATGTCAAAGAACTTCTTATTTGAACTTTTGAGCATCCATTTATCTACATGGAATTGTTCATGGACTATATCTATATTGCAAGGAATATCTATTATTTGGAATGGCTAACAGGAAAAATTGTAGGATACCAATTCATAAAAAAGGTAAGATAAAATTCTCCTATGACCATGTCAACAGAGAATTTTTTGCCAACTCATATTGAAATTTTGAATGCTGTTAATCAAATATCAAAGATGTTTCAAGGTTAAACTTTGCATAGGTTTTGTCGACAGTGACTGAATAGACAGTTTTTAAGCAGTTTTCTATAGCTGACAGCAATTTGATTTTATATGAATTGACTTTTTGTGAAACATGTGCTTTCTCCAAGCCAATGTTTTGATCAAACAGGAAGTCATGTACATCATCACGTACAGTGCCACGTTGTTGCACTATGATTAAGAAGAAACCTGTGTACAAATAACTTTGAAAAGTGGAGTCATGAAATTTCTTTCTTTCTTGTAAATTGCAGAAAACATTACTCGCCAAAGCAAGCTTTGCAAAGGCACAGAAACAGGCAAGGAAGCAGGGAGAGAAATGCTCATTATTAATTACAGAAGCATTCTTCAATATAGAATTATATGGAGCAATGATACCCAATATACAGCCATAGGTTGAATCAGTTCCCTAAATTGATCTACACTGGAAATAATATGACTTGATTGCATGCAGATATAATGCGTGTTTTGATTTACAATTCCTCAGGAGTCAGGAACGTTTGACAAAAGCCAAATAATGTGTGTACGTTGTTACAATTAAATCATTTAAGCACACCAAACTGACACATGCAGTCATGCATTCTAACAAAAATGACTGCCCTTCAGTATCATGTCTATCATGACACTCCAATTTACTATATTTAGCAGCAACAACTTTGGCATGGGGGTGAGGAACTGACCTAGTAACTTTGCTTCATTTCGTTATGCCCTAATGGAGAATCATGAAGTTTAAATGCAAATTACAACTGTCGGTTCAGCAATGATCATCAGGCTGTGTTCTACTTTTCTGCAGTCTGTCTCCAGTGTGCCCAATATAATATTATCGAAGGGGCAGCAGGCCCACACATTTAAACCTTACTTAGAAAAGAAAAAAATGCTTACTATCCCAAAAAAAACAAAGGGGAAGGAACATTTTACAATTTTCAATGTACTTTTAATTTGTAATCCGCAAATGCATAAAATGATATTGTTGCACCACTAAAATGCTTAGTTAACTAGCGCCATAGATGATGGAATTAAAGCAAATGAATGCAGAATAAAGTCTAAATAAAACAGCTATTGCCATATCCAACATCGTATTATTGTGCTTCAATAAGAATAATACAAAAAATTCAAATAGAGATAATTGCGTGAGTCAAAAGTCCAAAGTAAATACGATTAAACATTGTACAGTTGTGTTTCACAGAACTACTTATTAACTACACTTCAGCAGTAGATTCTCTGAATGATTAACGACAGTTATAACTACTTTTTATTTTCAAAGTTCAATACCTTTTGCAGGATGTATTCATATCAATACAAATCATTAAGGCTACAGCATTACAAGTACATGATACATTCTCCCATTTGAGAGTCCCTGTCAAAAGGAACGTGCATGAAGCCAGTTCAGCCATTTTCAACACATTGTGTATCGTTATTATTCACCAGTTCATAAGTATATTATTCTTCAATATGTATATATGTATATATTGCACAATGTGTAGACCATATACATGTGTTATGTTCAAATTGTTCCTTTCCATGTACTCACTGTTGTCAATATGATGTAGGCCTATGTCATTACAAATAGATGATACATTCTCCAATTTGAGAGTCCTTGTCAAAAGGAAGATGCTTGAAGCCAGTGCAACCATTTTCAACACACCAGAAAGCGCAATATCTCTGAGATGGTATTTGTGCAAAGAGCATCTTGTTGCTTCTTGGAGGTGGCTGACGCTCAAATCCAACTGTCGATGTGGTCATAGATGTTGCTTTCATTTCAAAGACCTCTGAAAAAGGTGCAAAATTATAAAGAGTGGTAAAGGCTTCTCAAAACAATAATGAACAGTTCAACAAGTTCTAAGAGAAGAATGGACATTTCCTAGAGCCCAAAACGCATAATAACATTTAGTGAATGCGTAACCCAGTTCACAATTTAATTTTGACGAATTGCGATTTGAAAATGCCAATGAAGAAAGTAGAGTCACTGTTTATAGACCCAGTAAACATTAATACCCAAAAGGCCTAAAGAATAACTGACAGCTCTGATTCTGATAATTGATATAATGTGACATTTTATCAGCTTGGAGCAAAGACAAACAGGGTCCCAGGAGGATAAATTCAAGCAAATGTTTCAAAAACTCATTGCTTCAGTCTCGATTAATATTGTAACTTACCCCCACAAGCAAGGTGGTCCAGAGTAACGGCAGTCCAAGGTTTTCCTAGGCAATTTTCCACAGATAAGGAGATCAAGGAAGGGTATCTCTTAGCCCAGCACAAGTTTGAGTCACACACAATTGGATTTGTCTTCAGAGTTATTTCCAGATCGCGACAGGTCACTTCTGAACACCATTTGTAAGGGCTGTCCAGTGTTGTTAGGTTATTGCCATCCAGGTTAAGTGCCACGAGTGATTGCAAATTTTCAAATACTCTTGTATTAAATTTTCTTATTTGATTTGAGTCCAAACGCAATGTGTGAATGTTTGTCAAATTTTGGAAATTTGTACTGTTGATGCTAGTTATCCTGTTCGCTGAGAGGAATAAAATTTTTAGGGAATTTCCAAGTTCACTAATAGGGGACATTGTTGAGATCAGGTTCTGCTCAAGGTGCAGGTTTTCAAGTTTGGCGCAATCCTTAAAGTAACCAGCTGGAATTGATGTAATCTTGTTATTTTGCACCAATAGAACTTTCAAGGATCTACATGCTCCATTGAGGTCTGGCAATTCAACAAGTTTGTTACCAGAAAGGGCCAGTTCAAACAAACTATTGTTTTTGAAATGTCCTGGAGGAACCTCAGTAATCTCATTGTCACTTAAGTATAAGTTAGTTAACTTGGGCATCAATGAAACATCTGGTACTTTGGTCAGTTTGCATTTTGATAACTGCAGATACCAAAGGTTAGGTAGATCAAGAGTTTCTTCAACAGGATGACTTGTGTTGCAATTTGAAACAGAAAAGTGTGCCATCGGATTATGGCCAAGATTTAATCCCATAATTGCCTTTATGACATCTAGGGTCTTGTGTTCAACACATGTAATGTGGTTTTCTTGAAGTTGAACAGTCTTCAAGTTTCTCATGTTTTTGAAAAGCTCCCTGGGTATTTCGGTTATACCATTCCCTATAATGTTAAATCCATGCATGTGTGAAAAGTTGGAAACTTCATTGGGAATTGCAACAATTTTCTTTGAACGAGCAACTGTCAAATGTCTTAAATTATTGTATTCTTTGATAACTGGGAAAGCTTTGAGACTTGGACAGATGAATAGATTCAAAAATTCAATCATTATTAGTCCATTCAATGCATTTGGGTGTATAGTGGTAAGGATTCGATTTCTTTCGAGAATTAGATTATTCAATGATTTCAGATCTTGGAAGGTGAAATCAGCTATTTCTGCAATGTTATTACTTCCCAAGTCAAGGACTTCCAAGTTTTCAAAGTTTTTAAAATAATCCACAGGGATTTCAGTGATTCTGCAATTCTTCATGTACAGACTTTGAAGTGTCTTGTTCATGCATGTGATGTCCGGAAGGGCTGTCGCTGAGTTATGGTTCAAAGACAAATGAACCAGTTTATCATATAGGAACACTGTGTTAGATGTCGTATTCAGGGAACAACCATTTAATTTCAGTGTTTGCAGAGAACTTTTAAGGTACTTTATGTTGGGAATTTTACTTAATGGCAGATTTCCACTGATGTCAAGATATTCACTTGGAGAACCATTAAATGAATCATTCGAGACATAAGAAATTGAATTATTCGCCAAATGAACTTGTTTTAAAGATGACATTGACTTGAAGTCATTTCCATCTATTGAAGATATCTTGTTTCCATTTAGGTAAATGTTTGTTGCTCCAATTGGTATATCATCTGGGATGACAGTGTATTGCATAGAATTTCGTACATAATTCGATGAGTTGATATCATGTATAAGACAAAGTATAATAAAGATAATGTTGTATATCTTGGCAATATACATTGCTGACAAATTATTATGAAAAAATATTAAATCGCAAATGCCAAACTGTTACAATAATACAAAATTATGAGATGCAACTGCTGTATAATTATACAATTTGAAATTATTTCATTAAAGCTGACGTTATCAGTAAGATGAATTCGCTCTTTCTGAGCTTAGAAATTCTGCTCAGGGTGTATCCCAAACGTACTGTTTGTAGATAGATTCAATATCTTGAAAGTTATATATTCAGTTAATTCACAATTTCAGAGATGTTAAGCTCCAATTTCCAAAGCAAAAAATATTGTTATTCTTAGATGCAGCTTTTCCAGGAGTTGATAAAAGAAGTGAAAGCAGGTGTTGCACAAGCTCTCCAAACTTACGTGTACACTTCAAGAATATTATGTCCATAGGCAGAGACCACAAATACAAAGTGCTTAGGGAAATAGTCAATAACATCATATGACTTTGGCATTTGAATTGATAATTGTTTTGTGTTGATATTTAAACATTGCAAAAACATCTATAAAGATCAATAGAACTATTCTTTCGACCCCTAACATTTTCTAATTCCCATTCTATTTCCGGACCTATTGACAAAAAAAACACAAAACTGACGTAAAGGTTTTTGCTCATCAATTGTCATGTACCAATAATTTTTGGCTCCATATGACATTTTTGTTGCTTTCACAATTTCACTTACAAAAATGTATGAACACAAAACTCAAAATGTATTTAGACAGACAGACAGACAGACAAGAAATATATTCATAATAAAGAGACAAGATATACAATAATATATAATACATTTTTACAGAAAAAGAACATAGCAGTAGCATGTTTTGTCTCTTCATTATGGGGAGACCTCTCTAAGACAAAAGAGCTGCTATCGAGAGGCCACCCCAGAATAAAGCCCATCTGAAAAACTGGAATCCCCGGGGTTATTTATCTATATATTTACAAGCCATTAGGTTTGTATAGCAACAGATTTATAAAGTAAATAAACATGTAGCTTATCCTGGTAAAAGGGAGTGTGTACAGAAGAGAAGCATGGGGTCAGAAGGGTGAAAAAGAAGAATCCCGAAGGAACCGAAAGTAACACAACACAGTATAACAGACAAAAGGGATATTAAAGATTAAATAAATACATGTGTGCACAGTATGGAAAGTATGACAATGATTATTCTGATTAGAAAATTATTGACCTATCTCTGACAGACAAAACAGTTTCTTTCGGTACAGATATCATTATATCCATTTATATAATGATATTTGATATACTTAGAAAAACCAGAGAGACTGTGGGTATATATCTTTTCTTTAATCTGAGGGTGACAATTATTAAAAGTAAGTGGGATGACATACTGAATGCCACTTTTTGCAAATTCCGTCCTTACCTTTGGTAAATAATAGTCATTTGATGCTCTAGTAGTGCGAAGACGTACATCAGAGTTTCGTTTGAAAAGATTGGAATCAAAATATGCTGGGAGACTGTGGTGTTCAAATTTGAAACAAAATTTATATTCTTGGAGGGTTTCTATGTCAGAGATTTTTAGTAGATTCAATTTCTTGAATAAGGGATCGGTATGTGCATTGTATCTTTCCTTTGATATGACTCTGACTGCTTTCTTTTGCAGTTTTGTAAGTTCATTCATTTTGGATTTCCAACACAGTATTCCATAGTTCAAATGTGGCAATAAAAGGCTATTATAAATTGTTAACACTATATTTTTAGGAAGGGTGTTTTTCATTTTTGACATTATTCCTAGCACTTTTGAAATTTTCGACTTAATTTTAATTGTGTGTGCTTTCTAATTGACATTTTTATCTAAGGCCATGCCAATTGCCAAGATAACGGAAAGTGTCCACAAAGGTTTCGTTTATACTTATATTAGGTTGGGTAACATGCTTACATACATTATGAAATAGAATAGCCATTGTTTTTGACACATTTAAAGACACCTTATTTAACTGAAGCCAGAGTGACACATTTAATTGTTCAGTTCAGTTATTATGTTGGTATCTCTGGCTTGGCCAGCTGAGTCAAAGGTGCTGAATGCAGCCGAGAGTGCAGTATCATCTGCATAGACGATGTGATGAAAAAAATTCGAAGCAAAATGTAGATCATTAAGATAGATAATGAACAAAGGAGGACCTAAGATTGATCCTTGCGGGACACCTGTTGTAATGGGGAGGAAGGAGGACAGGGTATTTTCATAGGCAATACATTGTTTTCTGTTGGTCAAATAGCTTTTAAGAAGTTTGTAAGCCGTATTTCTTATCCCATAGCAGTTTAATTTATCTAACAGTATTTCATGTTCTATAGTGTCAAAGGCTTTTGATAAATCCAAGAAGATGGCTAAAGGTGTTTCCTTATTGTCCATACAGGTGATAATTCTGTCGATTAATTCAAGCGCAGCGAGTTCTGTAGAATGAGATTTCCTAAAACCGTACTGATTTTTATAGAACAAATGATGAGCAGTAAAAAATTCAACTAAGTGAGTATGCATATTTCGTTCATGCACCTTAGATAGGCTGGGCAAGACAGAGATAGGTCTGTAGTTCTCAAACAACATATTGTCTTTTTTTTTGTAAATTGGCACCACCTTTGCAATTTTAAGCTTATCGGGAAAAATACCATTTTGAATTGATTGGTTAATGATTAGAGTCAGAGGATGAAGTATTTCATTTTTGATGATTTTCAGAATATCATTAGAGATACTATCCATTCCGCACGAAGTTTGTGGTTTCAGCCTGTCAATGATTTTTGAAACTTTGTCATGGTTTACTGTCTCAAAGCTAAAGTCATGACCAAAGGGAGAACTGAGATAATCTTTGAAGGAGTGATTTGAATTCAAAGGTATTTGGGATGCTAATGAGGGTCCCACATTCACATAATATTTGTTAAATTCATCAGCAATTGTCTTAGGATCAGATATATATCTACCATTTATTCGAAAGAAGTTAGGAAAGTCCCTTTTTTCACTAGTTTTATTTGTAATAACCTTAATGGTCTTCCAAGTCTTTCTGATACCATTCCTAAATTTACTAAAACATGACTCATAACAGGATTTTCGAGTGTATTTCAGTAATATTTTTAGTATTTTGCTGTAACTGGCAAGGTTAATCTTCAAAGTCAAGTGCAGTGCAGTATCAGTTGGAGTGTTAATCATGCGTTTGTATAATTTGTCTCTGAATTTGATGGATCTCAATAATCCATGAGTTATCCAATTGTTTTGTTTGTGTTTGTGCTTGTTGTATTTCACCATTTTGATAGGAATATGTTTCTCAAAAGCTTGCTTGATTATCAAGTCAAGAGTTTCAAAATTAACATTTGGGTCAGTCATAATATTCTGATCAAAAACTTCAGAAGTGCATTTCTGAGCAATTTCAGCTTTAAACCAGATTTTCACATATTTGGTTACAGGATTTTCAACTATAAGATAGTCTAAAGAGACAAAACATGGCAGGTGGTCTGAAATGTTAGTGAGCAGAATACCAGAAGTTGTTGGTGAAAAATACTTGGAAAGCTTTATCAAGATATTATCAATTAAAGTACTACTATGAGATGTAATACGTGTGGGAAGAGTAATTTTTGGAACAAAGCCATTTGATACTATTGTCTCAAAATATTCATTAAAAATAGTTCTATCATGAATCTTTAGAAGATCAATATTAAAGTCACCTACTAGAGCTGTTTTTCCTCGGTGATTATAAACTGTAATCTCTGTAATCTCCAGAATGACTTAAGTCGCCAAAAATAGTTTATGGCAGTTTTAAAGCTGTTATTTCTGTTTCACACAGTTATACATGGATTAATTTTGCATTGAGAAAGCCTGGTTCCAATGCAACACAATTTATAACAATGAGAAACAAAGAGGAGAGGGGGAGGCTTCTTATGGGCGACTGAGATTGAGACTGAGATTAAGCAATTGACTGTTGGTCGACTATGGTGTGGTTATACAAGTGATTATACAAGTTTCAGTCACCTGGGAGTCTTAGAGGCGACTGTGGAGTGATTATGAATGTTACAAGAAATTGATAATCACAGCAATAGTAGACGTAGACTTGGAGATTGCACAATAAACATGTAACAGAGCAGTAAGACCTCTGTCTCAACACCTCGGTGGGTGATTATGAATTTATTGTGCATTTTATACCTCAGACTGATATTCTACACTTCAGTTTGGGCCAAACTGAAACAATGTTTCTGAGGCGACTATAATGAGGTGATAAAAAATACATATTGTGATATAAACATATGCAGATATATAGATATACAGATATATAGATATACAGATATATAGATATACAGATATACAGATATATAGATAGATAGATAGATAGATAGATAGATAGATAGATAGATAGAAAGATTGAAAGATAGCTAGATAGATAGATAGATAGATAGATAAATTGAACAAACTTTGTAATAACAAGTATTTTCACTATCTTAGAGAAAAATCGGAACTCAATCAGATGTGAAATTTGCAGATTTTTAAAAATATGATAAATTGCACAAAAGTATTTAAAAAAAAAGGTTTTTCTGTTAATAACGCTTACATTATGTAATCTTGAACTAAATCCAATATCAATGATGACAAGTTCAATAATATTCTTTAAAACGCCATGCTAGGCCATTCAAATCAAAATTTGTAGGGTTATTTTTGTTAATTCCGAAAATTTGTCATTGCCCTGGATCTGAACCCATTGACCAAATATATATAATCCCATATCTAGTCTACTGTACTGGTTCCCTAATAGCATTTTAAATTGAAAAAAGGTTTCATGCAAGCTTGATGGCTCTGGTATTTATACTTTTTGAGGAATGAGCAAAGTTTTGACTAGCATGGTGAAACTCAAATTATGCAGGGCCAAGTTTAACGTCCTGCAGCTCCTCACCGCCTGCAGTCAGAAGTATGAAATTCCATCAAAATGTGCGCTTGCATGTGTACAATAAATGTACTAAAAATGAATTACCTAGGTTAAGTAGAAGTAGCTGATCTTTAAAGAAATGAGACACATTCCTATTCTGTCCCGATTCACCCCAGTGTCTCATTTGTAAAAGTATTATAATTTTCCAGATTATCCCTAGGTGGTCGATAGATATTTCCCAGTATGACAGATTTTTTATGTTGTGGGAAATAAGATGTATTCAGAAAAACCTCTATAAAAATGCCATCCCATATGTTTGTTGAACTAGATATTGACAGTACCTCAAAGTCAAAAGTATTTTTCAAATATATTGCAACTCCTCCATGTTTACTTGCTAATTTTCCCTTAGAAATAAGTTTGTATCCTTCCAGTTGTAATAACTTGTACCAAAATCATCCGACAACCAAGTCTCTTGCAGGCATATTGCATGGAAATTTGATTTACAACAGCTTTCTAAGTACATTTTAAATTCTTAGAATTAAGAGACTGAATGTTAAGAGAGAGTAGCTTGAAGCTTGACTTGTGACAGGAAAACATTTCAACCAGACTTTCGTCATTATAATAGGGCGAGTGTTGAAGAATTGAAGGTGCTTCGTCATCACTATCATAACTTTCTTCACTAAACAGATTCAATAAGCACTTTTGTCTCTCATCCATAATGGATCATGTGAAAAAATTGCGAGTGGTTCCTATTGTACGTCCTATTTTCCCTGAGCAACATACTTGAAGTATCAATTTCAAAGCAGAGAATGATTGAGTAGAATATCAGTATTTCTAAATTTCATTTAAAAATCCCAGGGGATTCCAGTTGAGAGGTATTTACAAAAGTAATGACAATGATCATGGAGAATGAGGCTGCAGCAGTGGCATTTTGCTGGATATTAAAGGCATACATGAATAAATATATATAATAATATATATACGAATATATAGAGAAACATTTTTTTTAAAGAAGAATATGACATCAATTTGAGGAATTGATTTAGTTTGTTGTCTTAGTAAATTCAGATTGATCAATTTCCTGAACTGCAACCAAGACTGAACAAGACCCAAACAAGAGCAGAGAAGAGTCCTTCCCTTGGCAGCTGGTTGGCTGAGAGCTTAAGGTGCCCGCCTGCTCCGCTGAAGGTCTTTGCCTGCATGGGTTTGAACCCTGGGTGGGGAACCCAAAATATTCAGTGAATTAACCTTCATGAGCAAAATCCCAGCTTGATGTCGTTCGGATGAGACGTTATAAAATTGGCAGCCCCTTGTATCAGTGTCTGTGCTGGGCAAGTAAAAAATGTTGAGGACTCCTGCTGTCTCTCCCATCAACCCTTGTGAGTGCCCAGAACTGGGCTAAGAGAGCCGCACTTACCATATCTATCTATCTATCTATATCTGGGCTCACGCTAGCCGCTCGCATTTTCGTTAATTACGAATTTGAATGACTATTTGCGAATACAAGATCAACCAAATTCGTGACTTTTGCGAATTCAGCAATTCGCGGTAAAGTGGGATGTATGTAAAGGGAGCTCTCCCGTTCTTCTTCTTCGTCTTGTTAATTCCCGCCTTTGTTGTAGGTAAACCTCTGGTTTAAAGAGTTGAAATAATGTAATCCCTTCTGAAAGCCAATAAATAACATATACAGCTACATAAGCTATTGGCTCTGAAGATAGATCTTTGGGTTGATAACTCCACTGAATTTGTTACATCTACAGTTCTAAGGCTACTACTACGACTATTTCAACTACTGTAAGTCATTGCTCTATCACATTGCTGATCCGATCTACTGGTTCTGGCATATTTCCATCCATTGAGCACGGCCGAGCATATTTCACTGTCTGTGACTGGAGGTAATTTTCCATCCTCTTCGTATATCTCCTTCAGTTGACAAATTTTCTGGTTCCTGATGTCCTCCGTTTTGCTGCATCTAGCTATCAGGTGGCAAATGTCTTTGGTTTCTAAATTACATAGTGGACAGCTTTCGCTTCTGTTGAGGCCAATTTTGAGTCGATATTCTTCTTCTCTGGTCCTAAATCTTCCGCAGAGCTTCCTTGCTCTAACTGATGCTGCCTCAATTTCATTTTGTTCCCTCACAGCACACGCATAGAAATTATATGGTAGAAGAGACAGATGATGGCCAGATCCACCATTTCAATGTGGACTTTTGTGAGGCGCTGTGTATAAGTCATAGGATACTCCCAGTTTCAGTATGTAGCAGAACCAGCTGTTCTTATTTCGCCACTGAGTTGCTAGTTGCCTATTGGCTATCTGGAGAAGGCTGTGAGTCCTTGGAAGGCGGGAGATACTTCCGAACAGGGAGAGGGCCTTGTAGTGAACTTGGTATTCAATAGGGCTAGCCTCAAGTAGTAAGTAAATTGCCTCCGTTGCGACATTGTCTGGGAGTGTTTGTATCTGGCGAAGTATTTTCTTGTAAAATGTGTCTATGATCTTCATATCATGTGCAGATGGAACAATTGCATCCAGTCCATGGATTAGAAGCGGTGTGACATATGTGTGTATTATCTTGAAGGCGGCTGCCGGATCCACACCATTAAGGCCATGGAGTCTCACTCTGAGGAGTGAATACGCTGCTCTTCTGGCTTTTTTGACATTTTCCTGTATGTTTGGCGAAGCTTTGTTAGCTTTCCAAGTGAGTCCCAGATGAGTAATTTCTTCTGCCTGTGTCACTATTTCTGAGCCCAGATGCCAGGATCTTTCGGATTGTGTATCTGTTTTCGGTTTCACAATTCTAACTATTCTGGACGCGAGGGATAACGAGAGGATGAGTTTGATGCAGTATTTATTTCACACAACCAAGTAGATGTTGATCGACGATTGATCGGTAAATCTGTACACAATAAGAGAAATAAACATTGTCACCATAATGTCACATAAAGATATGTATACATGTATCAATGTAATATTATCATAAGATTGTCATTTAATTAATTGAAGAACTGAAGGGAGTTATCACATTATACCATCAAGCATCTTATGTGCATATATAAAAAGAACAATATAAAAATATGACATTATACACCTCAGGATGATTAAACTGAGCATGGTCATGCTATAAAGGAAACTTACAACAATGTGCTGCAATGAAATTATCCCAGATCCAGATTCCAAGTCAGTCCTTAAATTCAGTCATCTACAAATTCAAATAATAACACTAAATGTCTACTGCTACCAACAAATGATTTATGAAATATAAATATGTACAAATGAACAAGCTAATAGATCTACACTAAGTAATAATTAAATACAACATACCTTTTAACATAAATTGGTGTCATGATAATGCATTTCTGCACAGCTAGTAACTCTTCATATTGACTTCTGATGTTCAAGTGACACTACATTTGTGACACATCCTACTACAGTTTGCACACAATGTAAAAACAAAGAACAACTGTGACTGACATGGTATCGCATTAATGTGTTTCACACTTTAAACAATTTCTGTACAATGGGCAACTCAATGTTTCTCAATGAGAAACTCAACACTCCCACCTTGAAACATGTTTCAACATAACAATCAAACCTGTGAATAACATCCAATTAAGTATTAATATGAAAGTTATAGAATTCAAGAATGATTATAAACACTTCAATCAATCTGGAAACAAAACAATTTAGATCTACACTCACAATACATTTATGAACATTCAAAATCAATATGTACAACAGGCCAATATAAATGGCATAAAAAATCAAGAAGTTGTCATACTGTTACACAATTACTCTCCTTCAATAAAGACCACTTTTGTCACAGGTCTGACCAGCTGACTGGTTCTTGTCTTCAACCTTACAGATCTGACCAGATTATCTTTGCCAACAATAGCTTCAGTTACAATGGCAAGTGGCCACAATCCTCTGGGAGTTAAATCATCCACAATTAATACAATGTCTCCACATTTCAGATTTTTGGTTTTGTCAAACCATTTACGTCTTTTGGTCAGCTCAGGGACATACTCCTTCATCCACCTCTTCCAGAATTGTTCAGCAAGGTGCTGGACATACTTCCAACGTCTCTTGTACATGGAGCTTTGATCAAAGACACCAGGAGGAGCTACTGGACCATGCCTCATCAATAACAAATGGTTTGGAGTCAACGCCACAGGTTCATCACATTGATCACTGACCTTTGTAATTGGCCTACCATTGACTATGCTTTCAACCTCAGCAAACAGAGTTAACAAAATGTCATCAGTTAACCTTGAATCAACCATAATTCCACTGAGAACCCTTCTGATTGTACGAATTGCTCTCTCATATATTCCACCCCAATGGGAGGCATAGGGAGGATTAAAGTGCCATTCAATGTCTAAGTCAGAACCATATTTTCTAATTTTGTCAACATTCATTTCCTGCAAACATTTAGACAATTCAGACCTGGCCCCGACAAAGTTAGTACCATTATCACTCCAAACTTTCTCAGGCTGCCCCCTTCGGGAAACAAACCTTCTAAAGGCATTGAGAAAAGACTCTGTGTCCATCCCTTCAAGTTTTTCTATGTGAATGGCCCTAGTTGTGAAACATGTGATTATACAACCATATCTCTTCACACTTGACCTTCCTAACTTGACCAAAAATGGACCGAAGCAGTCTATGCCTACAAAGCTAAATGGTGGCTTATCAGGAGTCAACCTTTCAGGAGGGATATCAGCCATTCTTTGAACACATGGAGAACCATAAAGTTTTCGACAACTGACACATTGAAACTTCACCTTCTTTATGACTACTCTAGCCTTTGTCAACCAGAATTTGTCTCGTAACACACTCAAGGTCCACTCCACACCGAGATGAGCTCGATTGTGGATCTCTCTAACAATTACTTCAGCGATTGAATGAGTGTGTGGAATTATGACCGGATGTCTATTGCCTACTTCAAGATCAGCATGTCTGAGACGACCACCGACACAAAGCAAACCATCAGAGTCTAAGATTGGAGACAGATCACGAATTGCACTTGACTTCCCAACTGGTTTGTCCTGCCTTAGATCACGCAGCTCATTCTTAAAACAAAGAGACTGTACTCGTTTGATGACTAGAAGCTCTGCAGCTCGAATATCGGACACAGACAAATAATTGGAAGACGCTTTCTTTGACTTCAACACATGCACAAACTTCATCAACCAGCCAACTGCTCTCTTCAGTCTATTCCAGCTGGAATAATGCTGAATCAGAGCATCAACAGGATGCGACTCAGTAGTCTCGGTGACACATGAAACAACAGAAGAAGATCCAACAGCACCTTGTGATTTAACTTCAGGATCATTTGACTGCAAAGGTGCTATGGGAACAGGATCACCCCAATCAGACTTGTGTTTGAGCAATATCTCAGGACCGGAAAACCATTCTGACAACTTCAGACCCTCTGGACTCACACCTCTGGATACAATATCAGCTGGATTACTAAATCCTGGAATATGACGCCACTGCGAAGGACTAGTATGTCTGCGGATTTCTCCCACCCTGTTGCCAATGAATACATTAAAACGCTGAGTCTCATTTCTAATGTACTGTAAAACCACTGTGCTGTCACTCCAAAATGTTGATTCACCCAAGAGAAGACGCAACTCCTTCCTATAGACATCATCCATCCTAACTGCAAGTACTGCAGCCTGCAACTCTAACCTGGGGATTGATAAAGATTTCAATGGAGTAACCTTGCCTTTTACACCAAGAAATGCAACATGAATTTTGCCATCTTTGTTCACGCACCTTAAATAAGAACAAACCCCATAGGCTCTTTCACTTGCGTCACAACAATGATGAATTTCAAAATGAGCATCACTAAATTCCCTTGGAATCACACAACGCGGAATTTGAATTTCCTTCAAAGAATCCAACGACCTAACCCACCGATGCCAACGCTGTACCAGCTCACTGGACACCTCTTCATCCCAGGAGTACTTAGACCGTGTAGCATCCTGAAAGATCATCTTGCCTGTGATTATAACTGGACTGAGAAACCCCAACGGATCAAAGACAGAAGAAACCATTTGCAGAATCGATCTCCTCGTCACCTTGGTTTCAACTGGAAGAGTAACATCAAAATACATGAAATCTAAACCAGGATTCCATTTAACACAAAGAGCCTTACTACCATAATCCTGATCGAAACTCTTGACCTCAATGGCTCTATCTGACTCAGGAACATGTAGCAATAACTCTTCATCATTTGTAATGAATTTGGTAAGATTGAACCCACCGTCGGACAACAATGACTTTGTACCATCTATGGCTGTCTTGGCTTCATCTCTGCTTGCAAATGAGCACAGACAGTCATCAACATAAAAAGAGTGCTGAATAACATCTGACACCAGTTCAGAACCATGAAAGTCATCAATTGTTCGCCTCAATGCATAGGTCGCTGCACTTCCAGACCAAATTCCACCGAAAACATGAGAAGTCATTCTGAGATGATCAACACCCCCGAGGTCATTGAACCACAGAAACCTAAGATAGTCCCGATCCGTCTCTGGCACTCTGACCTGATAGTACATCTTTTCCACATCCGCCATGACTGCGAACTCAAACAATCTAAATCGGAGAAGAACATGAAGAAGTTCATTGTTGAAGTCTGGGCCTTGAAGGCACTTATCATTCAGTGACTCACCAGCATACTTGGACGCACAGTCATACACAACCCACAGCTTGCCAGGTTTGTTTGGTGATATCACTGCATGGTGAGGCAAATACCACACATTAGAAGACCTTAAAACATCAAACAATGGAACTTTCTCAGCATGACCACCACCTATCAACTTCTGAATTTCTAAATTGTACTGATCAAACAATTCCCTCCGATCAAGACTGACTTTGAGAGACTTCAAACGAGAGACGGCAACCGACAGATTACTTGGAAATGCACTATTCTCCCTAAATGGAATAGGCAGAACATAATGACCATCATGAAATTTTCCTTCTTCATCCCACAGCTGGACCACTTTTCTATCCTCAACAGACCAAGATTTTTCTTCCAGCCAACCATCATTTTCAATGGACCATAACTTTTGCACAGAATCTTCTACACTGTTGGTGGTAATGAAATGCTACACAACATTTTTGCTGACTGGACCAGAGCAAGGTGTTGGGCCATTTAGAGACCATCCCAGAAGTGTTTTGACAGCAAAAGGATCTCCAGCTGGACCACGCCTACTCTCGAGGGGAATTAATGCTTCTGAATGGTCCTGCCCAATCAAGATTTCAACATTTGATCCGTTTCTAACAAGTGGCACATCACACAAATGTGGGAATTTACTCAAGTCAACATTTGGAATTTTAACCGGAATGTCATCTACGACATACACACATGACAATTTCATAGCTTCAGCCCCATCTGAAGACACAAGATTCAAATCAACCATTTCAGTTTGTCTACTTTCATTTGATCTATTAAGCTTACTCAAGCTATACTGCACGGCACTGCCTTTTAGACCCAAAGATTTTACCAGCCTGCGAGTACAAAAGGAGTTAGTCGAAGCACAATCGAGCAAAGCTTGTACATCCATTCTATCATTAACCTTGACAGTTACAACAGGTACATTTACACAAGTATTTGAATTACTATTTGCATGTACATTAGCATTCATTGCATTTACACTGTTGCTGATACCTGCAGCTGATGATGTCTGATGATTACGAGGTCTCTGATCGACATGGATATATTTCGTATGTTTCTGTCCGCAGCCTGGTACACTGCATGTGCTTTGCTTACGACAGTCCGCGACCTGATGATTCCCAAGCAAGCAATTCTCGCATAACTTGTGGTCTTTCACGAATTTGAGACGCTCATGTGGTCTCATGTCTTTGAAGACTTGGCAGCTGAATAGACGATGATTTTCACCACAAGCCTTGCAAGGCCACACACGAGAAGACACTCCTGAAGAACTATACGGCATCCGCACTTGCGTAGAAAACGATGAACCACCAGATTTTACAGTGGGTTTCGGTTTCGGAGTAGATCCAACATTTCCGTACACTGGATCATTCGCACCACTGGCCCTTTTGAGGACAAACTTCTCAAAATCCTCCAATGGCGGATACTTGTCATGTTTTTCCTTAAAGTCCAGGGCGATATCTCTCCATTTGTTCCTGATATAAAATGGCAAGCGCTTCATAACATCAACAATGAACATTTGATTGTCAACTTCTGCTAACCTTTCCATGCGACTCAGCACTGCCTTACAGTTGGAAATTTCATCAGCAAGTTGCAAAAGCTCCGTATTTGATTTTGCCTCCTTGCCAAAGCGAACAGTTTTTACGACAGTGTCAAATATGAGATGGTTATCCCCAAATCTCGCTTCAAGATATCACGAGCCTGCTTGTAACCCTGGGCACCCCCAATGAGTGCGCAGTTGCGTATCGCTTCTTTAGCTGGACCAGTGGTATACTGCAGAAGTCTTGTCAATTTGACGGATGGCTCCTGCCTTTGCCTATCAACATGCTCATCAAATACTGCGAAAAAGTTATGGAAATTCATCGGATTTCCATCAAAGGCTTCGAGTTCAACTTTAGGCATGTTTATAGCACCAAGAAGATCTGAATGTGAATACTCCGCACTGCCAGACTGAGATGATGGTGTTGCATCTTTCTGAGCAGTTTGTGAAGCAAGCCATTGCTTAATTTTCGTGAGAGCATCTACATATTTACACTGAGCTTCATCAAAGTAAGTTTCTTCTGAATCGCATAACTCAGCATTTTCCTTAATCAGTTCCATATATTCATTGTGCACCTCTTCGAATGATGCAAACTTTGCCTTCAACGTATCAATGCGATTTCGAACCTCTTCTACTTTATCTTCAACAATGAATCGATTGACGTTGTTTATCTCACGTGACAATGCAGACTTACGGCCAGTTCTCGACTTTTTCTTTTCTTCTGCCATGATGGTATCGTTCAGTGATGTCTTGGGATGGGATGTCCTTCAAAGGTTGTCCTTCCACATTGTTATTTACTATTCTGGACGCGAGGGATAACGAGAGGATGAGTTTGATGCAGTATTTATTTCACACAACCAAGTAGATGTTGATCGACGATTGATCGGTAAATCTGTACACAATAAGAGAAATAAACATTGTCACCATAATGTCACATAAAGATATGTATACATGTATCAATGTAATATTATCATAAGATTGTCATTTAATTAATTGAAGAACTGAAGGGAGTTATCACATTATACCATCAAGCATCTTATGTGCATATATAAAAAGAACAATATAAAAATATGACATTATACACCTCAGGATGATTAAACTGAGCATGGTCATGCTATAAAGGAAACTTACAACAATGTGCTGCAATGAAATTATCCCAGATCCAGATTCCAAGTCAGTCCTTAAATTCAGTCATCTACAAATTCAAATAATAACACTAAATGTCTACTGCTACCAACAAATGATTTATGAAATATAAATATGTACAAATGAACAAGCTAATAGATCTACACTAAGTAATAATTAAATACAACATACCTTTTAACATAAATTGGTGTCATGATAATGCATTTCTGCACAGCTAGTAACTCTTCATATTGACTTCTGATGTTCAAGTGACACTACATTTGTGACACATCCTACTACAGTTTGCACACAATGTAAAAACAAAGAACAACTGTGACTGACATGGTATCGCATTAATGTGTTTCACACTTTAAACAATTTCTGTACAATGGGCAACTCAATGTTTCTCAATGATGGTAGACTTCTGTGGATGTAGTTGATAGCTATGGCTATTGGCATAGGACATGGCGGCATCCAGAAGGGTTTGCACTTGCTCAACTTTCCCAGTGATGAGAGTGATATTGTCTGCGCATGCCGGGGAGCCTGGTCCATCTTCTTCCTGTCGTAAAACTTCTTTTGTTGTACCCTGTTGTTTTTGGAGACCGGGAGCGAGATCATAGGAATCGTCACTGTCAATTGAATTGGATGGTGGTATGAAGAGTTCTAATTGGCCAGTAAACAAGCACTGGATAGAGTTACTGATGCAGCAGATAGCACTTAATTGATGAAACAAAAGATTACACAGTGGTATTGTTCTAATAGCAATTGAAAGGACAGGGTACAGATTCTAAAGTGTAATTAAGATGGAAGGGGTAAAGTTCTCTTTGTTCAAGGTGTGAATTTCATGAATTGCAATTAGCCTTTGGCATTGACCACTATCCTTACAAATACATACATGTGCATGTCAGATTGACAGTGTTAAAGACTGAGAGTTAATAGCAGTTAATTGTGTTTCTTTACCTGTATAAACAAAATATATTTTTTTTCTATTCCATTTGAAACCAACTTCAGTTATTGTGTGAAACACAAAACACAATGAGGGAGTTTTTAAGGAAAAGAATTATGCCACTCTTCATGCTATTGCTGATCTAAAGTTAATAAAACTTATCAATAATACATTTCACTATCTATCAAACGTTTAGCTCAGCCATCCTTTATCAGTCACCACCAAATTTCCCATACTGCTTCTTGCTGTCATTCTCCCTTGAAATAAGGGCTGCTATCTTCCTGAGACATCTATCTGCTCTAAAAGCTATCTTTATTCCATGCTTATCAAATATACATGTATGTCTGAATGTAACTATGCATGTTTGTATAGATTTACTAAAGTTACCTAAAGTAATTGTATAACTGTATGCAGTGTCCCCGACATAGGCATGGCAGCAAAACCTTGGCAATTGGCACCTTCATCTCTGACAGACGGTCATTGAGAATTTCAGCCAAGTAGACTAACCCTATCATTGAAGTCAACTTGGCTGTACTAGAGATTAAGATGTCACATGCTGAGCATTTGCTTCTTAATGCCCACCAATTGATTTGCTGCTTTGAAAAGAATCTTCTTCATATTTTCATGAAGAATTTTGTGTATATAAGTTCTATTGTTATGGTACCAAATTTAATGTCATCAAGCAAATATCAGACACCAGACACAAGAATATCAACATGCCTACTTTAATCAAGTTTTTAACTTCCCAGGTGCTACAATTGTTTTAAAGTTTTTACTTCAACATTTAATTTCCAGGTATAGAACAGTCAATAGTTTGGTAGTTTTCAAGTTCCAGTTTGAGGGAGTGACGACTTGACATGAATGTCTGAAGACACCTTTATCTCTCTTTAAAAAAAAGAAAAGAAGATGAACACATCTTCATACCCAATACAAAACAAAGTATTTAGAAACAAGATGGAAGTCTACAAATTGGAAGAATATGGGCAGGAGGATGTGTTATGACCATAGTAGCTGGTCGCGAGAACGAATGCCCCCAATTAGAATTAAGTGAAATTTTGGCAGACACTATACGCTGAAATATTATTCGCTAGTCAAAAATTAAATAACTTGCATTTTCGAACAAAATAGGCAAATTTTTATGCTAAAGTGAAATCTTATTTGCTAATCCAATTTTGCATGTATTAGCAACTTCTGCTAAGCCAAATCTAGCTCTAGAGTGAGCACAGTATATCGATCTATCTGCCTTCCTGTGGAAAATGCATTGGAGTTGGAATCAGGGGTAAGATTCGTGGAGTCGGAGGTTCCGTAATATGGGGTGAATCGGGACAGAATTGGCAGAACCTTTTATGTGATAGCATACACAAAAATCGCCTCAGAAATTGAAATATGGTGTTAAATTGTGTCCGGGCTGAAGGACAAAGTTTCCACTGGAGCTTGATAGGAGATCTTATATTCCCAATGCTCAGGGCCCAAAAAACCACTGTCCAAATTCACCCCACAGTTTGGGGTGAATCGAGACACTCCATTAATTCCACAATCAATACTTCCTGGCTTCTTTAAGTGATTGCTTCTTATCGCTAAATATAAGAAAACATCTTCTATATGAAAAATATTCATTTTGAGGAAAACCTAAAAACAATTCCATTGATAATACGCAGATTTTTTTAAAAGGTATAAATGACAAAAAACAATCAAATACTGTAGTTTTATGCTAGTTTTGCAGGTGATTAATAATTCTGGACTAAATCCATTATAAATGATGCTAAGTTCAATAAGATTTATCAAAAGGCCATCCTAGAACATTCAAATGAAAATTGGTAGAATATATTTTGATTATTTCCGAAACTTTGCCATTGACCTGGAGCTGAACCCAAAAAAGTTGACTGCGAGTCTGATGGCTCTAATATTCATACTTTTTGATGAATTAGCAAATTTTTGACCAGTTGTCAAAATTCTAATTATGCAGGGCCAAGCTTTGGGTGCTGCAGCTCCTCACTGCCTGCAGATAGAAGTCTGAAATCCTATCACAATATGCACACACATGTGTACTATAAATGTGCCAAAAATTAATACCCTAGATTAAGTAGAAGTGGTTTATCTTTGAAGAAATAACACACATCCCTGTTCTGTCCCGATTCACCCCTGTGTCCCTATTCACCCCATATCACGGTTCTCCGATGGAGTGGCAGTAGGAGTCAAACATTGTTTTCTCTCTGATAGTGACTCCTGACTCCCATAAATTATTTGAATAATTGGCCAAAAAAAAGCATTATAAAAAAATGTCAACTATAGTAAAATTTTCAGGACCAAATGGACAAAACTTACCAAAATGAGATTAGTGTATACACTCCATGAAAGCACTATGGAATTAATCTTTTCATTGCTAACGGCATGAAACTAATGCCTACCAAGTACACAATACAGGACATAGAGCCCAATAATTCCTCCATCCATTGCAAATATATAGACATTTTCAGTAGACCTACATATTGAATGGATGAACTGTGATTATTTTCTGAAAAATAAACTGGCACACATTATGGGACTAGTTTTCATTTTTCAACCATGCTGTTGTGTTTGTTTGTTTGTGTTTTACGCCTCAGCAGCACCTTAGTGGGCTATATCGAGGCAGGCGATCGCCGTATGATGAGATGAGAAGACTGTGAGTCTGGTACATACCCTATTAATTCAGGGATGCCCAGGGTCTTTCAGTTGCCCCAGCATAGAACACTGGATACAACCCGCCTCCATTTAATGTCCCATGGGCTCGGACTAAATTGAGTTCCTGGGTGGGATTCGAACCCACGCCCTCAGAGCCAGTGGTTGTGCAAACAAGCACTCTTAACCATTAGGCCACGGAGGAACTCTTTTTCAACCGTGCTAAGACCTGTGTGAGTTTACAGTTATAGTACATGTATGCACAAAAAAATAATTTTTAAGTTTTACACATAATGGTGTATTTTGCAAAAAAAAAAGAGTGGAATAAAAATTGTTAACCGGAGCCGTCTGAAAAATCACTGAAAATAGTTTTTTAAATTTCTAAAATCTCACATATATTCTTCACATGCAAGCCACTAAGTCAGAAGTTTCATGTAGCATGGAACAGATACTCCTAGCAAGGGCGTATTGGTAAATTTTTAAAAAGTGAAATTAAGATGATTTTTATGAAATTGGGCTAAAAAAACACATAAATTTGTGTAAAACATGGATGTAAAACCTCAAGCAGGTACCAACTTTATCAGAAAAGATTGGCACAGTGGCCTAAACCTTTGTATGAGCACCCAGACATTCGCTGCACTGCTATAAGCTAAGAAAATACAAATGTTAAAAAATGCCAGATCTGCTGATATCTGATCTTGTCAATATCAATTTTTTGTGATTAATTACGTTTCCGTTTCCATCAAAAAATAAAATCGCAAAAAGTTTCGCATCCCCACCCTTTATTATAGCAGTTTGTTCAAAAACTAACTTTCAAGGTTTATAAAAACACTAAATAAAACTAAGCTGGACATAAATGGCCTACTTAATCTGTTTGACACTGTGACAGGGGAACAAATTCACTTATGACCTTTTACCATTTTGGGACTAATGACTTTTATCCTGCACTTTGCTGTTTGAGTGCAGAATTCCATTTGCATTAAAAAGTCGTAACTTTAGGAAATAAACTATATTATCATCACCTCAGTCATGAGATAAGTAGGGTATTATCATTAGATAACCCATGCAACAACCACCCATAACGCCCTCATTTGCAGGGCCGACAATGATTTTGAGGGCCGACAATGATTTTGAGGGCCGACAATGGTATTGTCGGCCCTGTGATGACATCATGACTCATGCTGCCTAGCAACCATGAGCATCTAAATCTATAAATAGATTGTGACGTCATGATTTTCAAGGGCCTGCAAGTGGTAGCGTCACAAGTTTTGTTGAAATCTTACTGACTCAGTGTTGGTTGTTTCTTTTGTAAGTTTTGTTCTCAGTCCCTATTTACCTGACGACTTTGAAATTTTCACAGAATTTTGAATACTGTATTATACACCAGCACTGCAAAGTACATTAAAGTGCATAAATTGATTGTGATTTTAAAGCTCTGTAATTGGGAAGTGCTGAAAAGTTTTACTAGTCCAGTTCTTAGTGTCTACAGATTTTTTACAAGGAATTCAGGAATTGTCCTGTATAATCAATACTGGCCATTGCCAGGTACCCTAATCGCTCGGGTGAAAATTTTTACAATCTAATTTATAGAGAAAAAAAATTGTGATGGTACTTAAAAATCGAATTTGTATCACAGATAGGTCAGGGTGGCAGATGAATTATTTGAGTAAGAGGTAATGATAATAGTAATATCATGACCTGAGTCGGGCATTATGGGTGATTGACAGCCCTCGGGCTTGCTTGTCATCCCTACGATTGTCAGCCCTCGTTCCTCGGGCTGACAAGAATTCGTAGGGCTGACAAGCAATCCCTTGGGCTGTCAACCACCCATAACGCCCTCCACAGGTCATGTTATTGTTATATTGTTGCAAGGCACATCATTTGAAAGCTTATTCACACGGGAATTCATCAAAATCTTATATTGAAGAGGGAGGAGTGGAAAGATGACAATATCCATCAGTTGAAATTGGCACTTATTTATTCAACGCACAAGTCGTATTGTTGTGGTAAATCTACAATAGAATGAAATAAATACAAATAAATACATGTCAGACTTTGAAGTCCACACCAAATCAAGTTATGAATTACATGTAATAAAGTAATGATTGATATATAATAACACAATGAATCACATCAAATATACAAAATGCTTACAAAAATCAGTGCTATCATTGGCTTTCCTCTCTCTCCAAGACAATCATATTCATCATGTGCATTATACCATTCAACCTGAGAACAAATGAATACAATCTTATAGAATAATGCTAACACAAATATCTGACTAAATTAAACTATACACAAATGTGATACAAATTGAATTAACTAAACTAACTCAAAGTACAAATAGCTAACTCACCTTTATATAATTCAAAGTTCAGCATATAAACCAAATGGCCATGGTAAGGCCTTGTTGCTTCTTCAATATTTCATATTCAACTGATTCTACACAATTGTAAAAACTGACATTTCACCAAAAAGAAGGTGTGAAACACAAGAAAAAGCTGAGAAACACTGTAAGTGTGCCATGTACATCCTAGAGGAGAAACAATGTTTGACCAACTAAACAAAACTGTGAAATATAACTGCATTGATTGCATGCTGAATGCAACACTCCCCACCTTGGATCAGCTGATCTGATCCTACAAGTATGATTCACAAAGTTTGAGAGCATTTTATTAAAGTAAAACATCAATCAAATAATTTCACAATAAACACAATAGTATAGACATGTATACAGTACTTAATACAAAAATGTACAATCAAGCAATATCCTATACAGAAGTTGAATCTAATTTAAGATTATACAGAAAAGCATACAATATGAAACATGTAATCTTTTTTCAATACATTCATACAACAATTATTAATAATAATCAATCAGAAGCTTCAAGCAGGACAACCTTGGTGATTGGTCTGACCAATGTAGTTGCAGAAGTTTTGATCTTAACAGATCTCACAAGTTGATCCCTGCCATGCACAACTTCAATCACAATTCCAAGTGGCCAGAGACCTCTGGGGGTAGATTCATCAACTAAGAGAACAAGATCTCCAGTCTTTATGTTCCTCTGTTTGTCTGTCCACTTGCTTCGTCTCATCAATTCCGGCACATACTCTTTCTGCCATCGCCTCCAAAACTGATTGCTCAAATGTTGAATATATCTCCAGCGTCTTCTGTACATGTCGCCAACTCTGAATTCACCTGGAGGAACATCAAGATTGTGCTTCATGATGAGTAAGTGGTTTGGTGATAATGCAGACATATCATCAATGTTGTCACTGACTTTGGTGATCGGACGACTGTTGATGATGCATTCAGCTTCTGCGAATAATGTCTGAAGAATTTCATCTGTAAGTCTGCTGTCCTTCACAATGGCTGCAAATACTCTTCTGATGATCCTGATCAGAGATTCCCATACCCCTCCCATGTGGGATGCATGAGGAGGGTTGAATGACCACTCAATGTGTTGTCTGGTGGCAAACTGTTGCAGTTTCTTCTTGTCCATCTCTTTCAGTCCTTTGGAAATTTCAGACAACCCCCCTACAAAATTTGTGCCATTGTCACAAAACACTTTTGTAGGGCAGCCTCTCCTCGAGATGAATCTTCTGAGGGCATTCAAAAATGCATCAGTGTCAAGATTGTCTATTTTTTCAAGGTGAACAGCTCTGGAAGTCACAGAAGATCGGGCCACTTTCACATAAAAAGGACCAAAGCAATCCATGCCAATGTAGGTGAAAGGTGATTGACCTGGGGTCAGTCTCTCAACTGGCAGATCAGACATCTGTTGAACACAAGGAGCAGCATACAATTTTTTGCAGGTTACACATGAAGATTTCACACTTTTGATGACAACTCTTGCTCTGGTGATCCAATACTTCGACCGAACTAGACTGAGGATCCATTCGACTCCCAAGTGAGCAACGTTATGCAGTTCTTCTACAATCATTCTTGCAATTTGATGTTTGTGAGGAATGAGAAACGGATGCTTCTTACCATCCTGCATGCTTGCATGTTGGATCCTCCCCCCTACTCTTAGAATACCACTTGGGTCTAAGAACGGTGTCAGATCTCGAATTGGACTGGATTTATGAAGAGACATACCAAGCTTGAGCCTCCTGATGTCTTCATCATAGTGTTGAGCCTGGACATGACGGATCAGAAGAACTTCAGCTGCTTTGATCTCCTCAACGGTAAGTACTGCAGGTTTCTTTTCCTTTGTTTTCAGCTGCCGGATCAACCGTGTCCACCAACATACAGCGCGTTGCAACTTGTACCAACTGGAATAATGTGTTATTAGTACATCCAATGGGTGAGATTTTACATTGGTCATCAAAACAGTACTTTTCACAGCGATACTACTCGATCTCACCTCATGATCAGCAGAAGAGAGATCATCAACAGACTCAGCAGTGTTCCATTTGCACTTGTAGTCTTGAAGAAATGCTGGACCCTTGAACCATGCACTTGATGTCAAGTTGTCGACACTTATCCCTCTGGAGACCAAATCTGCTGGATTGTCTGTGCCTGCGATGTGTTTCCACTGATACGGATCCGTCAGCCTGCGGATCTCTCCAACTCTGTTGCCAACGTAGACTTGCAGACGATGCTTCTCGTTGTTGATGTATTGAAGTACGATTTGGCTGTCGACCCAAAATGTAGATTCAGCTAACTCAAGGTGCAGCTCTTCATGCATCATGGCATCACACTTTGCAGCTAGCAAAGCAGCTTGCAGTTCAAGTCTTGGGATTGATGTTGTCTTCAGGGGCGCCACTCTGCTTTTGCTGTACAACAGGGCTGTGTGTACCTTGCCCTCCTTGTTGATACACCTCAAGTAACTGCATACACCATAAGCTTTTTCACTTGCATCACTGAAATGATGTAGCTCTGCATGAGCATCATCAAACTCAGTTGGTTTTACACATCTTGGAATTTTCAAGGATTTGACATTCACAAGGTCGTTGACCCATCTCAACCAATTCTTACACAGTTCATCAGGCACTTGATTGTCCCAATCAAGTTTAAGTCTTGTGACTTCTTGAAGAATAATCTTGCCGACTACATGCACTGGACTGAGCAATCCAAGGGGATCAAACATAGAAGATAACAAGCTCAGCATAGATCTTCTATTCACAACTTCAGAGTTCATCACATCCAATTCAAAATACATCGTATCACACTTCGGATTCCATTTGATCCCTAGTGCCTTACTTGGGTTTCCATCATCGAAATTCTTCACTTCACTTGCTCTATCCACATCAGGCACCTCCATCAGCAGCTTCTCATCGTTCGAGACGAACTTGGTCAAGTTGAAGCCTCTTCTCCCCAGCACTTCTCTCGTACCATGGATGACTTCTATAGCTTCTTGCCTTGAAGTGGTAGATTGCAAACAGTCGTCAACGTAAAATGCATTTTTCACAGTTTCACTCACAATCTCGCTGACTTCAAATTCTTCAACAGTTCTCCGAAGGGCGTAGGTAGCGGCACTGGCACACCAAACTCCACCGAAGAGATGTGATGTCATGCGGTAATGCTGGATCTCCTGGTCGTCATTCATCCACAGGAATCTCAGGCAGTCTCTGTCCTTGGCTGGAACTCGCACTTGGTTGTACATTGCTTCAATATCTGCCATTACTGCAAATTGATGTCGTCTAAAACGCAAAAGAACATGTTGCAATTTGTTGTTCAAGTCTGGACCTTGTAATGCCTTGTCATTAAGAGATTCACCTGAATACTTTGCAGAACATTCATATACAACACGAACCTTGCCTGGTTTCTTATCTGTTACAACAGCCTGGTGAGGCAAATACCACACATTGTCATACAAATTCGCAAGAGAATCAGCAGGTACTTTCTCAGCATAACCTCTTGACAACAACTTTTCAATTTCAGCATCATATTTTAAAGTCAAGTCTTTCTTCACAAGATTTCTACTCAATGACTTTAGCCTAGCAGCAGCAACACAAAAGTTATTCGGAACAGTTACATCATTTTTCCATGGAATTGGTAAGACATAATGTTCATCATCAATAACAACTTCTTTGTCCCACAACTGCAACACTCCACTATCTTGAGGAGACAGAGAAAGAGATTGGCCCAGATTGTCATTTTCAATTTCCCACAATTGTTCAATTTTTTGCTCAACACTTGCTGACACAAAATGATTTACAACAGACTTTGTCAACTTGTCACCTGAAGAAGCTGGACCATTCAAGGACCAGCCGAGAAGTGTCTGCACGGCGAAGGGCTCATCAAAGTGGCCTCTCGACGACTGCAGGGGAATCAACGCAGCGGAGTGGTCTTGACCGATCAATATGTCGACATGGTCTCCAACATGACCAAGCGGCAATCCACGAAGATGAGAGTACTGTTTTACATCAACATAAGGCAATGATGCTGGAATTTCATTAACAACATGAACGTTACACAGTTTCAAGCAATTTACACCATCAAGTGACCTCACATTCAAATCAACCAATAAAGTCTTTTTACTCTCATTTCTTGCACTCAAAGTACTCAACGTGTAGTTGGTCATCTTGCCCTGGATTCCTAAGGAATCTACCAGTCTCTGGGTGCAAAACATGTTCGTAGATGCTGTATCTAGAAGAACGTTGGTCTTTTCCTGCTCGTTCACTTGAACAGGTACCACAGGAACATGATACTCAGATTGCATTTCAGATGCAGCGTTGTTGACTTCTACAGAATTTGTGCGGACTGCATGCGTTCTAGCGGGACCAACTTCTGGCTTCGGATCAATGTGCAAGAATTTTGAGTGCTTTTTTTCCACAACCTGCTACCGTACACACATATGTTCTTTTGCACTCAACAGTCTGGTGATTATCATACAAGCACACTTGGCACAGTTTATGAGTCTTTACAAAATTGAGTCTCTCAAAGGGTTTCATACCTTTAAATGCAGGACAGATGAATATGCTGTGGTCCTGGTTGCACGCTTTGCAGGATCGTTTTCTTGGCACAACTGATCTCGCATCTGTAGAGAAGGATGACGCCGATGTCTTGACATAATGAGACGTAGATTCTGCCACATCACCATACAAAGGATCCGTAGCCTCATCTGCCTGCCTTCGGATGAAATGGACAAATTTATCAAAATCTGGATATCTACCTTTCTCCTCCTTCATATCCATTGCCAACTTCCTCCATCGATTCCGGATATATCGCTCCAGACGTTTGCTCATATCCCTGATACAGCCTGAGGTGTCGATCTCGTGAAGCCTGTCCAAACTCTTCAGCGTCATCTGGCAATTGAGGAGTTCATCCGCGAAGCACTGTAATTCCTTGGGTGAGCGAATTCGTCCACCACTCTTGACGGACTGCAGGATGGCTTCAGAGACAAGATGGTCATTTCCAAACCTTCGGTGCAGGATTTCTTTGGCTTGGTCGTATCCCTTCTTGCCACCAATGATGCCACATGGAAGTATTGCAGCATTAGCATCTCCACCTGTGCATTGCAGTAATCTGCTGAGTTTGCTGTGAACAGGCAAGTTTGTATCTCCAACATTTTCATTAAACACAGTCATAAAGCAATGATACTGCAACGGGTCACCATAAAAAGTCTTTAACTCAGCTCTTGGTGCAATCATGGCACAAAGCAGATCACCTCTTGTGATGTCACTGGTACTTTCATTATTCTTCTTTACATCAGTTTCATCTTTAACTTCGGGATTTGTCTTTCCATCACCTTCATTTTTAACTTCTTCATGTTTACTCACAGAATCAGCCGAGCCATCTTGACTTCCTGCATCGTGACCATTGTTCTCTTGGATGGCTGCACCTCCTGCCTTGACCTTGCTGTTCTTGACTGCAATAACGACACCTTGCCCTCTGAGCCACTTCTTTGCTCCAGACAATGATGCAATGTAGCTTGTCTGCACGTTCAGGAAGAATTTTTCACTTTCATCTTGTTGTTCATCATTGGTCAACTGTGAATGGTACTTGTCATGGGAAGCTCCAAACTCCTTGAAGTATTCTTTCAGCTTATCAATTCGTTCATAAACTTCATCAACATCATCTTCTGCCACAAATTTCTCAATGGCGTTGATCTCTCTTGTCACCGTAGATTTCTTTCCTTTTCTGGTTGCCTTGTCTTCTTCAATGGTTGTCATGTTGGTCTCTTGGTTGGTCTTGATGATTTTTATTTACTATTGAAGAGGGAGGAGTGGAATGATGACAATATCCATCAGTTGAAATTGGCACTTATTTATTCAACGCACAAGTCGTATTGTTGTGGTAAATCTACAATAGAATGAAATAAATACAAATAAATACATGTCAGACTTTGAAGTCCACACCAAATCAAGTTATGAATTACATGTAATAAAGTAATGATTGATATATAATAACACAATGAATCACATCAAATATACAAAATGCTTACAAAAATCAGTGCTATCATTGGCTTTCCTCTCTCTCCAAGACAATCATATTCATCATGTGCATTATACCATTCAACCTGAGAACAAATGAATACAATCTTATAGAATAATGCTAACACAAATATCTGACTAAATTAAACTATACACAAATGTGATACAAATTGAATTAACTAAACTAACTCAAAGTACAAATAGCTAACTCACCTTTATATAATTCAAAGTTCAGCATATAAACCAAATGGCCATGGTAAGGCCTTGTTGCTTCTTCAATATTTCATATTCAACTGATTCTACACAATTGTAAAAACTGACATTTCACCAAAAAGAAGGTGTGAAACACAAGAAAAAGCTGAGAAACACTGTAAGTGTGCCATGTACATCGTAGAGGAGAAACAATGTTTGACCAACTAAACAAAACTGTGAAATATAACTGCATTGATTGCATGCTGAATGCAACATCTTAATTAAAAGTAATTTCAATGTATAAATGCCTGAAACTGCAAATGAAAATTCAGTTATGACTTCTTCATTTTCAAGTAGCCCTCCATTGATTTTGACCTTGTGTTAAAAGGTCATAAGTGATTATTTAGCCATAGCTACATGAATATTTACATATTTTAAATGTATCCACAGCCCTGGTTTTTTTTTGCGATGAAGCTAAACTTTTATGCCATCACACTGCCGTTTTGCACTCATGCTGCTTTTGGAGAACTCATAAACTTTTTTTTGCTTTTATCTCAGACCACTTTGCATTTATGACTTTGCACTTATTACCTTATTATGCCCGGCAGGCATTTTATCAGTTGTGTTATGTCAAGGGCAATGCTTACCATGACGCGATAATCTGATAGATCCGTCTGTCCCCCGTGTCTAATGCAAGTTTGTTGAATGAAATAAGACCATCAATTGCTGCGCATTTTTGCTAAATGAAAACTGACCATTTAAGTTACCATAAATAAGATGAAAAGAGTATCATTGTGGCAAGGAGAATATTCTGTATGCCAAAAGGAATAACACCTCGGGCAATTTGCACAAATGGAAGATTCCAATTTCGTTGGGGACATTCACGCCAAAGTGACGAACGATTGATAGATCAAACAAGCGTCATACCATGGCTCAAAAAATTTAAATTATTAGCTTTCATTGTAACAAATTGTATGAATATTACTTTGTATGAACACTGTTTCTCACACCAGCCTCGGCCTGGTTGGATTCTCCTGTAGCTGGCAACACCTATAGTTGGAATGCATTTACGTGTCGCTGTACCACCGGTAGGTAATAAGTCTACGTAGTATGTACTAGAGTTGTTTCAGAAACTCTGACTAATTTTTAGTTGTTTCTGACTAATTTTTAGTTGTTTCAGAAGTTCTGACTAATTTTTAGTTGTTTCTCACTAATTTATAGTTGTTTCAGAAATCATGACTAATTTTTTCAGCAGACCTTTCCGTTTGAAGTACAAATGACATTTTCATAAAAATAATTTCAAGTATTTCCATAATGATTTTTCAAAATGTCGTACCTGTTGGAAGTATTAAAAATAACTTTTCTGTCCCCATCAATATGACATAAAAATTGTGCACCCAATGCAGTCAAGCTTCTTCGATGGGGTTAGTGAGTGAGTTTGTGGTTTACGCCCCATCAGCACCGGTCTGGGCTATTTACAGGCAATCAACTGCTTAGATAAACTTGTTCAATGAACTTGCTGTGTTCACAATCATAGAATTTATAGCAATAAAGCAACATTTTCATAGGTTTGGCAGTTTTTCAAGATATCCGAAAACATTTATTTATTAACTGATTAGGGACCGCTCAGAATTTATGACGGGGGGGGGGTGGGAGTTTTGCTCGAAGGGGTACTAACTTTTCACACATTTTCCAAGGGGGGTAGTAATTTTTGACAACATGTCCAATGGGCGGGGTAAGAAATTTTAACAAGACAAAAAAATTATAACAAACGCACGTATACTCAGTTTGACCACACATTTTTACACGCAAAAGTTCGCGAACCTGTACTTCGGACTGTACAAGGGGCACATGTATAACAATATATGTATGCATTGCTTTGTATGTCGAGGAGGGGTTGGAATAATACACGTGAGACCTAAGGGTGGGGGGCGAAAAATCCGCATTGAACACAAGTGGGGTATCAATTTTTGAAGGAAAGTTCTGGCAAACTCCCACCCCCCCCCCAGTCATAAATTCTGAATGGTCCCATAGCTGAGGCAACTGGCCTCACAACTAAGAGGCAGTACAACTGCTGGTTAATTTTTTTCAGGATTACCTGTACTACAATTACAGAACAGTAACTGAAAACAACGCGACAGAATACCATGGATTAGTATTTGACATCTTGAACTCACTCTCTGTTGCTTTCAATTTTACGTAAGTATAACTTTTGTACATTGTACAAGGTTTGTTTGGAAAGTTTTGAGCAGAAGAAATGCCTGAGTGACTTTGAGAGGTTAGCTTGCATACAGATATCGGTACCTTGATATTTTGCTGCAGTAAGACATTGTCCAGCTAAGCTCCAAATAAAAACATAGGCTGCGTAGCAGCAAACCTTCAGCGAAAAAGCACCATTAAGAGACACAATTTTGCCGTAAAAGTGATGTGAACCAAATGTAAGTACATGCAATAGTGGGGTCCGGTCTTTGCCTGAAATTATCTGCTGTCTGTCCTGCCATAAGCCCGTCTGGCTGCCAGGGTATGTTGAACCATGCGAAGGCCTAGCTAGACTAATTTACACATATTATGGACCAGTGTCATGCATAAACAAGAAATAGGTTGTGAGCTGTGGGTTTGGAAGCTAAAAAATATTTATTTGTATTTTTCTAGATTTTTATCAATATTTCAAAAAGCATTAAAAATAACTGTCAGTGAGACCATTAAAAGGGACTAAAACATTATATAGGTATTGCGTATCAAATTAATTTTCATCTATGGACATGCAATAATGGCCAAGTTTTGGCCCGGAAGAGAAATAATAATATTGATATTTTTTGTCAATATTTCAAAAAGTATAGAATATCTATTAATCAAACCCACAAAAGGCATGACTTTATCACATAGGTGACATGGGTAACATATTTCATCCATGCACATGCAATCATGGCCAAGTTTTGGGCAAGAAATGAAGAAAAAAAAAGTTTTTTACATTTTTTTCAATATTTCAAAAGGTATAGAATATCCATCAATCAGACCATCAAAAGGCACAACTAGACCATACAGGCTACATCTGTAAAAGATTTCATCCATGTACATGTAATAGGGGCTGAGTCCTAGCCCGGAAACGAAAAAAAATTTTTTTTTTACATTTTTCTCAATATTTCAAAAAGTACAAAAGTTCCATCAATCAGACCATCAAAAGGCACAACTAGACCATACAGGCTACATGTGTACCAAATTTCATCCATATACATGCAATAGGGGCTGAGAGCCTGAGACCTGGCCAGGAAACTATCTATCCCCCGCGCCCGACCGCCCGACTGCCCACCCGGTGGACGGACAACTTTTGACCGAAGTGATAACAATACCTTCTTCGAACTTCATTCGCTGAAGGTAAAAAGTAGAGAGAGCATTGAACATGACCTGAATTTTGATGCGGTCAAATTCAAAAGTTGCCACCTTCTAGGTTCAATAGTTTCTGAGATATTTGCAAAAAACTGTTTTTATTGTGCTCGTTGGTTAAAATGTTGAGCTTAATTGTGCTAATAGTCCAGTCTTTTTGGGATAACAATCAGTAGACCCAACAAAAATTGCAAAATAATACTTAACACTCTCATTCTTTTCAATTTACTAAATAAACATTAGAATTTTGCTCATCCAAAGCACTGCAGCAATAGCTAGTTTTGCAATTGAATATATGGCCTTCTCATCAGAATGAAGAAATGCCATTTTCGATGATATTTAACTGGTATAACTTACCTTTTAGACAATTTCAGCCATACACTTGTACGTAGTATTAACTTGAAAGATGAATCAAATAAAAGGTTAAAAGGTATTAACTCTATCCAAGACCTCACCTCCATGGTGCAAACAGCGTTTTAGTCAACAAAAAGGTAATTTTTAGCTCCAACTGTCCAAAAGGCTCCTACTTTCCTCAAGAGTATATAGAATATATCTGTGGAAAAAGCTTGAAGCTATAATATGAACAGAAGGATCTAGCTGTCACCCATTTACTAAACATATGAGTGTTTCCCCAAGCTATTGTGCAATCATACCATTTTCAATTGTAAACTGATGATTTCAGTAGAAACATGGTAATTATTGGAATTTTGAATCTTTGAAGATGACCAATTGACCATGAACTGAGACTTCCAGATATGCCAGGAGTCAATTTTTGTTAAATGGACAAAACATTGAATGTGTTCTGTATGTCCAAACAAAATTCATATGGAAAATCAATGCAGGTGACCCCAAAGGGTTGTGTTCCCTAAAATTGAATGATAGATTAATTTTTATGGCAAAATGTTGCTACCGTTTCCATATCAATGCATAGAAATCCATGATATTCGGATGTCACTCTATGTTCTGCCAACAATGATCTGTTATACTGCTCTTTTGACCCCATCTAGAGCATGAAATCAAGCACATACTAAAACATCAGTTTACACCTTCTAAAACCAAAAACATGTTGCTCTGACATGTGAAAGGCTCTACTTGGGTAAATTGTACTGAAGATCATAGGGGAGATCATTTATACAAACAGGAACAAGTCACTTGACATGTTTTTTCAACATTCAACATTCTATCATGCCTGTAACTGGAAAATTCCTATACATGTACCTTCAAATTTGTTTGCATTTAGACAAATGTGGCGTTTTCCCTTAATACTAATTAGTGACCAGAACCCACAAACACACAAGAAAAAAAAATTCTAGTAACATTTGAGATAACTAATTATTTAGCATTTATTAGGACAAAAAAGAAAACATTTTTGATTTATTGAAGGCTGACCAGAAGATGTTTCAGTTGCAAATTGATTCTGAATGGCCTCCCACCTGGCATTACTTTTTGTCAGATAAGACACACTGCTACAATTTTGTGAGCAGAGTTTGGACCAGTTGATAACCTGTGACCTGGTCCAACTGTAGCTCCTAAGTTTATAATCACTTCATGCAGCAATGTACATTAGGAAATAGAATTATGCCTAACTTGTCAATAAACCATGCATGTTTCAACTGTCTTGATTCAATCGGGCCACCATGTTTGCATCAACAAAGTGAGACACAGGATAGAGCAGACAGTAACTAGTGGTACATGGAAATGCATTACATTACTGCTTTCTTTAATGCATATCAAGGCAATACTACAAGTGTGTGGCTGAAATTGTCTAAAAGGCAAGTTATTACCAATGAAATTATCATTGAAAATGGAATTTTCGTCATTCTGATTAGAAGGCCATATATTCAATGGCAAAATAACCATTGCTGCAGTGCTTTGGAGGAGTGAAATTCTAATGTTTATTAAGTAAATTGAAAAGAATAAGAGTGTTGAGTATTATTTTGCAATTTTTGGTGGGTCTACTGATTGTAATCCTCTAATGACTGGACTATTAGCACGATAAGGCTCAACATTATAACCAATGAGCACAATAAAAACAGTTTTTTGCAAATATCTCAGAAACTATTGAACCTAGAAGGTCAAACTAAGTGGGGACCATACCAAATATGACCATTCCGCACATTTTGAGTGTATTTACAGCTCTCTAGGTTGAATGGTTCTTGAGATACAGCCCAAAAATGACCAAAAATTGCCCTTTTTTAAGTAAAAATCAAAAGTAGGGGGTGAACTGGCGTAAGGACATCTTCGATTGACCTGAAATTTCACAGGATGTCTTCTGGACTCCATTCACAACTTTTGGGAAGGTTCGGCTCTGATCGGTTAACTTTGTCGAAATTTGGTACGGCCTAATACTTTAACATTTAGCTCCAAAATATCTAATGCCTTGAAATGATATATGCAAATAAAACATATAATTAAATTTCATGCACTTCATGTTTAAGTTAACATGTTTAGTGATAATGAAAATGACCATTGTGAGAGTCGTGAATTTTATCAAAAATATGTCGCTAAATGTTGATAAAGTTGGTCATGTATCTTGCCCCCCCCCCTCAAAAAGTACTGCCCCATCCATGCCTCACCTGTGGCAGAGGTCTGGCTACACCACTGACTATATCACATACATATTATTTATCATGTTCAACATTGTCCTTAAAATATATATTGCTCTTTAAATCATGGTCCTAGCTTATTTGGAACCCAATTTATGACAAGTATTATAATTTCATGAGCCAAAAAGTACTTGTCTCACAAAATTCTCATTATTCGTCTCATTATTTCAATACAGCATTTGGGGTGACATTTATTTTCATATTCAAAGTTACTAATCATGTCCAGAATTGTATAAAACCTCCGCACAGCATTTTCATATATATTTATTGTCAGATTTGTCATGTTTAAGAGTGCTACTGAGCGCTCTTTCAAGCGCTGGAATGTGTGTTCCAGCGCACCTTTTCTCCTGGGCATGCTATCACTCGCACTCGTGAGTGTGCAATTGAGCGCACACCTTACCCTGCCATCCCTGCACTCTTGAGGGTACCATCTTGTGTGTTGGAAACACTGGTGAAAGAAAAACTGTTAAATACTGATAATCATAACAAACATTGTGAACTAGATTCAGTGAGGTGTGAAACAGCTGATTTCCTTGCTATTTTGCTCATTACCTGTTAAGACACCAAACTGGACACACTTTATTCTGGCAATTTCAATTCTGTAAGTAACATTTTAAATTCATTAATAATTCTAAGTAAATTTTCATTGCTGTTATTTAATTTGTAAATATGCACCACTTCATCTTTTATTTTATATACCTACAAAAATATGAATTGTATTATCTGCTGACTTTTGTGTTTAGAATAATTCAAAATTATTTACTGGTCATTTTCTGTTTAGCCATATTTAATTTTCAAGTTGGTTGACCATTTTAATTTGTGAGATTTGATTGTGCTATATTTAGTTACTCTCTCAATTATAACCAGGTCTGTTATAGGAGTTTATGTTCTGCCTTTGTTACATTCTCTTATGCGCTGTTATTAATAATTTTGTAGACCTGGAACTTTCCTGAACTTTACCAACTTTCCTGAACTTTACCAACTTTACCTGAAAACTTCAACATGTCATCTTGTCTGGCAAAGGCCATCTAGTCAGTGTTTGTATGTAAATTTCAAACTTATTTTACTTAAATTAATATGATAAATTTAATACAACTTTGATTATAAATCTTTCATTCGTATTCATAGATTAATTAAATAGAATTTTCATGACTTTATTTAAACTTTAAACTTTATGCTTTTACTTTAATGAACTTTGATTATTCAATAACTTAGAAAACTTAGAAGTTTATAAATCAACTTAGAAGTTTATAAATTATTTTGAACATTTTTCTTAATTTTATATATTTATTTTAAATGGTATATGGTTTATTTAAATTGATATGGTTCAATGATTACTGCTTATTTACCTGTGTTTTATAATTTATTATTTATGTTTACTGTTTTACTTAATTTTGTGTTTCCTATTTTTTAGGGAACCTATCGTATCCTATCGTATCCTATCGTAGAAATAAAGGATTGATCGAGTTTCCAAAAATAGATGTTTGTCGTCTTTGCCCGACACAATCTGTGACCTCGAGTGGTTATACAATACAGCGCACTCATGAAAGTGCCACTCTTGATACTGCGAGTGAGCGCATCTTGTATGCTACTGGGGCTCTTTTTGGTGACAGCTTGAATTGTCAGACCAGTATGCTTTTCAATACACCCTCAGGAGGAGTGCTGGGGGTGCAATCCAGTGCACCCTTGGAAGTGCAATTCAGGCTCCTTTGGTTTGATGAAGGAGTTTGTACAGCAAAACAACTGCATAAGCAGCTTGACTGATGCGTTTTTTGGTAGATTATCATGGATATAGATTTAAAGATACATAGAATTAGATCAAAAGATCAATAGATATAGATATATATATAAATACAGAGATAGAACGATAAAGAGATATAGATAGATAGATAGATAGATAGATAGAAGCTCTGTCAATTAAAGGTTGAATTGATAGATGGATAGATAGATGGATAGATAGATGATATTTACTGTGCAACTGGGTTCTGCCTTCAGCAGTGTGCTGGATGACACCTTCAAGAGTGCGCTGGATGACACATTGCAGCTCTGTGAACGTGTGCTCAGTGGCACTCCTGGGTAGCCAATTAATGGCCGCTTGAGATTGTTTGGGTGCGCTGGATTGCACAGCCACGCAAGATTGTAGATGCGCTGGATTGCATGGTCCAGCTTCACGCGTGCGAGTGAAGGCACATCCATGCACGTGGCTGTACAATACAGAGCATGCCCACGCGTATCACGCGCGTGGGGGTGCCATATCTGGCCGCGTGAGGGTGTTCTCACTCACAATAAAATACCTCGCTCTTTCAATCATGTCTCTAGCTCATTTATAACTCAATCTATGACATAAACGAAATTCCGATAATTTAAAGAATACAAAAAAGTAAGCAAATCATGATTTCTCAATATTAAATCATGTACTGCATGTGTTTCTCTCACAAAATATTGCCCAGCAAGCGCTCATGTTATATGAACGTTGAATAAATGTAACAAAAATTTTTAAAATCCAAAGTAACGTTTTTAAACTGTTTTTTTAATGTTAGAATGCTTGCTGGGTGTCCATTGTGCTTGGCATGGTCTTACACGTACAGCTCTTTAAATCCTGTCTCTTGCTTATTTAGAATCAATTATATGACAAAAACATAATTTCGAGAACAAAAACAGTGGAAAAAATGGCAAAAATCATGTTATTTCAATAATTACATCAAGCAAAGCAAACGTTTCTTGAAGTTTAGTTTTCTAATCTTTTTGGTATGGTAATTCACTAATTTTCAGCTCTTTAAATCATGTCTCTATCTCTTTTAGAACCCATTTTATGGCAAAAAACAGAATTTTTGAGGTGTTGCGAAACATAGAAAAAGGTGATTTCAAAAAGCCCATGGTAGCTGTCACAGAAATGACAGCAACCACCCGAAATGGTCATAAAGACTTACTTAACTACATTTGACACGTTTTTGCGGGGCTGTTTTTTTACTTTCACATTTTGACTTTTTTCACTCCACCCTATTGCTGAGTTGTGTTTTAAGTCAAACACTCTGGTGTGTGAAGTTAATGATCAGGTTCTAACGCATTTTGCATTACATGTAAACAAAAACTTTAAAACTTCCGATCGTTAATGTCAAAATTTACAAGAAATAATGTTCAACTCAATTAGTGCAGGAAAAGACAAGTTCGAATACAATCTGTCTATTTATAATTTCATATCTATCACAAAAAATGGCACCGCTTATAACTTGGCACTCGGCCTAAAATAGTCACAGGTTGACAGCGAAAAAAAAGTTTTCAAAATTAAAACTTACAGTTCTGGGATGCTGTAGCTTCCCTCGGACAGTTGTCAGTTGAATCGTTTTGCTCTGGAGATCTTTTTGATTTAGGCCTTATTAATTTTGCTGGCATTGGGCGTGCCTCGGACAAATATCTGAGGCCAGAGGGTCCGAGACCGATCCAAGGCCAAGGATTGGTCATCTGAGACCGAGACCGAGGCGGAGGCCATCAAAATGGGCTCCGAGGCTGGCCTTCAGGACGAGGCCGGCCTCGAGGACTCCAACACTGGCCCACACCATTTAGTAATATCAGCTAGAGCATTACAAAATATCTTTTGATCATATATACTTAATATTGTTTTATTGATGTAAAAGTACACCTGCCACTCATTAATTGACCAATTGACGTATATGCAATTGTTGCAGGGCCTGTGACAATTGGGGTGAGTTGTAACCATTGGGGGTGAGTAGCAATCAGAGCTGTTTGTTCTATTTATAGATCCAATTTCTGGTTGGCACATCCTCTGGGTGATTAACGTATTAGTTAGACGCCAATTTGGAAGGTTCTAACTGACAGAAAGCATGTTAGGACCCAACAAAGAGGTATCTAACTGACTTAGCCACCATACGCTTGTTCTATTATTTGTTTTTACTTATAATTTCAGCACTATAAAGATTAATCTAATTGTCTGTTTGCTGAACATTGTAAACAATGTTTTAAAATCCTTAGCAGGGCGCAAACATGCAATATTGTCAGTTAGATACCTGTTTTACCAATGGTATAAGTATCTTGGTGATGTCTAATGACTGTTAAAGACCTACTGTTAGTGACTAACTGGCAGTTAGTGACTAATTGGCCGTTAAAGAATGACCAACGGTTAGTGACTCAACAACAGTTATTGACTTACCAACAGTAAGTGACTAACAACAGTGACTTACTAACAGTACGTGAATAACTGACTTACTAACTGGTAGTGACTAACTGATGAACAACAGTTAGGGACAATCTGACTAACAGTCAGTTAGTAATTTACTAACAGTTACTTCCTAACAGCTAAGAACTAGCTGACTTACATGACTGACTAACAGTTAGTGACTAACTAACAGTTAGTGACTGACTAACAGATCTATATGAATCCGGAGAGAGATAATCTACACTCTAGAATATAAATAGTTTTTTGCTTTTATCTCAAAACTGTGATTCTGCTCTTTTAAGCTATGACTTTGCACTAATGACTTTTTTATTCCTGGTGGGTGTTTTTCGGTGATTATATCAGTGCAGAGTTGTTATGTCAAGGGCAATGCTTACCATGACGCGATAATCCGATAGATCCCCCTGGATCCCCCTGTCCATGCAAGTTCGTTGCCACATTTGGTCAAATGAAAACTGACCATTTAAGTTACCATAAATAAGATGAAAAGAGTATCATTGTGGCAAGGAGAATATTCTGTATGCCAAAAGGAATAACACCTCGGGCAATTTGCACAAATGGAAGATTCCAATTTCGTTGGGGACATTCACGCCAAAGTAGTGAACGATCGATATGTCAAACAAACGTCACACAATGGCTAAAAACTTGAAATTATTAGCTTCCATTGTAATAAATTGTGTGAACACTACTTTCTGTGAATAGTGTTTCTCACACCAGCCTCAGCCTGACGACATTCTCCTGCTGTTGGCAACACCTATAATTCTCATGTTATCAAGTGTTATATAGTTGGAATGCATTTACGTGTCGCTGTACCACCGGTAGGTAATAAGTCTACGTAGTATGTACTAGAGTTGTTTCAGAAGTAATGACCAATTTTTTCAGCAGACCTTTCCGTTCAAAGAAGGTAAATGAAATTTTCATAAAAATAATTTCAAGTATATTGATACTGATTTTTCAAAATGTCGTATCTGTTGGAAGTATTGTAATAACTTTTCTGTCTCCATCAATATCAATTGTGCACCCAATACAGTTCAACTGAGTGAGCGAGTTTTTATTTTATGCCGAATCAGCACCATTGTGGGCTATTGATGGGCAATAAACAGCTCAACAAACTTGCTGTGTTCACAATCATAGAATTTATAGCAATAAAGCTATATTTTCATAGGTTTGGCAGTTTTTCAAGATATCCGAAAACATTTATTTATTAACTGATTAGGGACCGCTCAGAATTTATTACTGGTGGGGGGTGGGAGTTTTGCTCGAAGGGGTACTAACTTTTCACACATTTTCCAAGGGGGTAGTAATTTTTGACAACATGTCCAATGGGCGGGGTAAGAAATTTTAACAAGACAAAAAAATTATAACAAACGCACGTATACTCAGTTTTACCACACATTTTTACTCGCAAAAGTCTGTGAATCTGTACAAGTGACTATACCAGGGGCACACGTATAACAATATATGTGTGTATTGCTTTGTATGTCGAGGGGGGGTTGGAAAAATACACGTGAGACCTAAGGGTGGGGGGCGAAAAATCCGCATTGAACACAAGTGGGGTATCAATTTTTGAAGGAAAGTTCTGGCAAACTCCCACCCCCCCCCCGTCATAAATTCTGAATGGTCCCATAGCTGAGGCAACTGGCCTCACAACTAAGAGGCAGTACAAACTGCTGGTTTATTTTTCAGGATTACTTGTACTACAATTACAGAGCAGTAACTGAAAACAACGCAACAGAATACCATGGATTAGTATTTGACATCCTGACCTCACTTTCTGTCGTTTTCAATTTTACGTAAGTATAACTTGTGTATAAAGTTTGTTTGGAAGGTTTTGAGCAGATCAAATGCCTGAGTGACTTTGGGAGGTTAACTTACACACAGATATCAGTACCTTGATATTTTGCTGCAGGAAGACATTGTCCAGCTAAATTCCAAAAGAGTAGAGAGAGCATTGAACATGACCTGAATTTTGATGTCGTCAAATTCAAAAGTTGACACCACAAACAACATTGCTCATGCACATCAATTGGTGCTGAACAACTATCAATTACTGTTGAAGGGTCAAA
This sequence comes from Platynereis dumerilii, assembly GCA_026936325.1. Taxonomy (NCBI): domain Eukaryota; kingdom Metazoa; phylum Annelida; class Polychaeta; order Phyllodocida; family Nereididae; genus Platynereis; species Platynereis dumerilii. The sequence continues at coordinate 20,301,781 of JAPTHN010000004.1, forward strand.
CGTGGCCGAAAGTTTTGCCTTTTCAAGTTTATTGCTCTTCCGTCCTTAGAACATGAAGAATGTGGTTCGTATGAACCATGACTTTGTTAAATTTTATTAGCCTGGGATAATGAAATTCTCCCTGAAAGTCGTGAGGAGTCACCCTATGTGCCAGCTATAACAGTTTTCTGTCAGGGCTTTATCAAAATGACATTCATTCCGAATTGTGAGAAAAAGGCCATTGGTGATTCTTGAACTTGATGTCATTTCAGTGCTTCCAATCGTCATAATTGATAGCAGAAGACCGTCATGAAGTCTAAACCGCTTAAACAACACACTTTGCATGTCACAAAACCAGAAATAGTTCACACAGTCAGTAGAAAAACATCCTCTGATTTTGTAGACATGTCGTCATGATAAACGTTGCGAATCCATTAACTTGCTTTTAAAATGGTTTCGAATAGTAATTTTCTAACAGCGTGAATCTTACAATGGTTTAATCTTTAAGCTACCCTTTTTTCAATGATGGGTCTTGGGGTCAGATTTGCATTCGTGCTTGATTTCCTATAATTTGGCCTATTTACTTTCAGATATGAACCAGTTCCAGCCAAGACCTATGGCACAGGAAAGGATGGGCTGATCGGCCTGCTAGCCAACAAGGTAGTGCAATGCCAGTCACTGGCTCAAGTTTCATTCCATTTTCTTGGCATCAAGAATGAAAAGCTTGCTTGAACTTAACTTTGCCCAAATGGCAAAACACAACCGTGTCATTCTCCCAGAAACATTTACAATGCATCATCAAAAGGGAGGAATAATTTTCTGTCCAAATTAGTAAAAATGTCATCCTCCTTTATCATAAAGTCAAAATTTTAAATGAATAAATTATTGATAATTTTCAACCCTGTTACCAGATGTGCTCATTAGGGTGGTCCACATTTCAATGGGAAAAATCAAATCTCCTAAAACTCCCAATTTGAAAATGGAAATTGATGACCACATGAGTAAAACAAACACATGCAAAATTTCAGCCAAATCGGTTAATATTTAGAGGTGTCACAAAGCCCTAGAAGTTTATAACGTAATTCCTTATTCTCACAACTGAAAAATTGGTCAATTTCCCAGATCTTTCTGAGAAGTGAATATTTTTTCAGGAATTTTTAGTATATGATAAAATTGGCAAAGTAATATCTGGGCCATTCTGAGGGTTATCTTTTATTTATTTTTCATAGTAAGTGAAATATTTGCTGGTTTTTATGAAAAAAGGCTTGATAATTAACCTATGTAATATCTATGCTGACCTGCTACGAAACTTTGTAAGTCAGAAAAAATGACAGGACTGGATTGGGCATCCTGGACATACTAAAAAAAGGTTACTTGATCAAAATAATATGCCGTTATAGCAAGATTTACAAATACCGATGATTTTGAGGTCTGTCGATGGGCAATTGCATGTTGAACTTCAATGGCTTTGTGCCACCTCTAAATATTAATTGATTTTGCTGAAATGTTTTCACGATACCTTCTATCCTTATAAGACCTGAATCCAAGATTCAAATCAGAGAAATTCAGAGGAAAGTGTTCTTGGACCACCCTAGTGCTCATCGTAGCAGGGTTGTGTGTTACAGTGCAATAAAACCACCCATATTATAAGGTAATTGCACCATATAATACTCACCCAGCCTGGGTTGACTGGCTCAGAAAATGGATTGACAGACATTGATGAAATTGTGAAACTCCTTGAACTTCCCTTTACTTCAAATGATAATACTGTGACGGAGTTGATATCTCGTAGAGGACTGATGGAATATCAATGTCATAATTGATTCTGCCATGAATATGGGATTTCTTTTCAACTTAACTTGACATGAATTCTGCAGAACTGTCTGCTCCTTCTGGTGGAAATATTTCTTGATGATTCATACAATTCGATAGTATGTAGAGGCAAAATCGTAAAAGTAACGGAGTCGAGTTTTCTTTTAGGAACAGTGCTTTAAATGCTCATTGTAAGACCATAAAATATATCTTTCATGTTAAAACTGGGAAGTAAAGTCTTATTGGGTGTAAACAAACTAAAAAGTTCATGAAAATGATAAATTCTAATAATTTGAACTGTAAAAAAACAGGCAGAAACTAGCTATGATGAGGGTGAATCTGGACACGCAAATGCAACATCGCTTGTATGTCATGTATATGGAAGCTATTGTATATATAAATACGTTTTAGGGAGAAGGACCCACACATGTAAGTACATTTAAAGGAAGGCTTCTCAGCAAGGGTATCGAAAAGGGGAGGGTGCAGGGAGACAACATTTACTCAAATATCACCATCATACTATTGAGATATTTCGTTTGCAAAGGGAGACTTTTTTTTCTTGAACTGTTTATTTTCAACACATTTGATTGTTGCATTTGAAAAATATTCTTTCATATTAACAGTCTTTATTTAGCTGCCAATTGGTCCAAACAGGTGGGGGGCTTGTCAATTCAAAGATAAAGAAGGTTACAAAATTATTGTAAAAGTCTCATTCGTCCTGAAATGGTCTCTTATTCCAGGTTGTCAATCTGAGATGGTTTCTGATTTCAGGTTGTCAATCTGAAATGATTTCTTATTCCAGGTTGTCAATCTGAAACGGTTTCTTATTCCAGGTTGTCAATCTGAAATGGTTTCTTATTCCAGGTTGTCAATCTGAAATGGTTTCTTATTCCAGGATGTCAATCTGAAATGGTTTCTTATTCCAGGTTGTCAATCTGAAATGGTTTCTTATTCCAGGTTGTCAATCTGAAATGGTTTCTTATTCCAGATTGTCAATCTGAAATGGTTTCTTATTCCAGGTTGTCAATCTGAAATGGTTTCTTATTCCAGGTTGTCAATGAAATGGTTTCTTATTCCAGGTTGTCAATCTGAAACGGTTTCTTATTCCAGGTTGTCAATCTGAAATGGTTTCTTATTCCAGGTTGTCAATCTTTCGATGGGAGCCATGACTCCAACATCCGACAGACAGAAATTTGCCGATTTTTTGACGGCATTTAATGAAGACGAGTTTGGATTTGCTACCTACCAACCGACATTGACCAAAGATATTTTTGTGATCTTTCGACCTTTGACCTTAAACACATTCTTACTTTTAATTGTGGCTTGGTTGATATCTAGTTTTGTCATATATCTAATTGTGACAATGGAGGGCGTACTGGCGAGCAAGAGCCCATGGTGGTTGCTCGCGGATATAACTTTTGACATGTTTGCTACCGCTTTCAAACAGGGTAAGTATAACAAATTATATTTAGATCAGATGACACTTTAATAGCATAAGGGGACTGGGGGAGCCATTGTACATTAGGCCAGACATAATTGATTTTTAGCTTCTTGGATCTTCCCGAGACACTTTTTCTGGGGTCGGTCGGTAGAACAAAAAATAAAAATTTTTATTATGTCAATTTGATAAAAATGCAATCTCATTTTATTGTTGATTTTTTCAAATCCGATGTGATATGGGACACAAACATATTACTGTTTTCTGTAGGTTTTTGATGCCTAACAGCCTTATTCAGTAAAGAAGATCATTCTCTTAAAGTCAATATGACACAAAAGAGGCTAAACTTTCCAGTGATATATAACAAGTCGTCGCACATACAAGATATGTACATGTAATCATCGCATAAATGTACAAAATGTACGACATCACAACAAACTATTCCTACATAAAATTACTCTTTTGATCAGATGTGGCACTCTTTAATAGACGGGACAGAGCCACCGGCTCACTGAGCAAAGGGAGGTGTCTCGTCGCTTCCAAAAAATAAAAATTTCCACAAAAAAACAAAATTTTCCAAACAAAAAATTTTTTTTAAAAAGTCCAAAAAAAATATTTTCATGCTTTGGCATTAACCTATTAATGAATATTTTTAACCAAACGAGTATTTACACGTGCTGCGGCATTATCATATTAGCCATTACACTACTCCTATATAAATTTACTCTTTTTGATAAGGTGTGGCACTCTGTAATAGCCAATCATCTCGACTAAGGAATATCTTTGCCTGTTGGAATATAATGTCTGTCGTCATAACAACACTGTATGTGTCAGTTCTGGTCGCCATGGCAGCAGTCCCACCCAAACCTCCAACAATCGACTCAATAGAGGAATTAGCGGCAAGAAAAGATTACAAAGTGCTTGTTAACGAAGGGTCTGCTGCTCAAGAACGTTTTAAGGTATGTTTTAGGCAGTGACTATTTCAATATTGTTACATTTACTTTAAGGAAGTAAGTATGATCCTCTTTACAAACATAAAGAAATGGATCACTGCAGGTATTATGAATTCAATGGAATTCCTAGACAAATTTAATGGCCAAGAGGAAAAGTCCTTTCTCATGATAGTGTCAGCTACTACCAGATATTAAATCTTGAACATAACATAACATACATTTATTGGTCACAATGTGAAATTTGGTGGCTTTGACATCCAAAAATTTAAAAATAGAGACAAATTGAAATTTTTGCATCAAGAGACCTTGATGGAGTTCCGAGTCTTTATGGAAATAGGAATAAAAGTGTTTTTAAATCTGTTTGTCTTGGCACGTGGGACTCTGAGCCTGCGACCACTTGGAAGCACTTGGTATTCATTCCCAAGAGGGTGGCTGGGGTCCTTCATTATTTTATCAGTCAGTGATCTAAGTCTTTGATTGTAGATCTCTGCAATTCCAACCAGAGAACAGTTTGGAAGGACTTTTTGACAGGTGCTTTGGGGTCTTTCAAGTTCTTTCTTGAGCTGTGCGGATATGCTGTAGAATGACGTCCCTGCTTACATGACCACACTCGGGACTGTGGCATTATAGAACATACATATGATATCTGGGTTTACTCGGAGATTTTTCATTGACCTGATGCAGTATATCCTCTTGTTAGCTTTTTTTACCTGCCCTCTTACATGTTGTTCAAACTAAAGTTTGTTGTCAATGGTTAGACCCAAATACTTGTAGCTGCTAACCATTTCAACTGCAGTATCATTGATAGTAATTGGGATGATCTGGGGACTTAATTTCCGAAAATCCCGCACCATCTCCTTAGTCTTGGACACATTTAAATTCAGGAAATTCTGTTGGCACCATTCATCTACAAAGTTTACTGCTTTTGTGTATTGTATGGCCTCATTCTGAGAAATAAGCCCAAGAATGACAGTGTCGTCAACATATTTCAAGATAGTCACATCCTTTGCATTCCAGGTAAGATCACTTGTGTATAAAATTAATAATACTGGGGACAAAACACAACCTTGTTGTGCCCCTGTATTTATGGTGATGCAATCCGATGTTTCATGATTTGTTCTGACATATTGAGGCCTCTCTACAAGGTAATCCAGAATCCACAACTTGAGATAGTTTGGGACATTCATGGTGGACAGCTTTTCTATGAGCAGATGTGGCTGGATCGTATTAAAGGCTGAACTGTAGTTAATGTAGGCGGCCCGGGCGATGTTGCCTTCTTTAGCATCAAGATGTTTTGTGATGTGATGTATTAGGGTACAGATGGCATCATTAGTGGAGCGACCGCTGATGTATGCAAATTGCAAAGGATCAAGTGTATCCTTAACATGGGGCATTAGCAGCCATAGACCTACTCGTTCAAGGCACTTGGAAAGGATGGAGGTCAAAGTCACATAAGAGAAAATCATTGCTATGACCTTCTCGCACATTTCTCAATTATTTGAAAGCTTGAATACATTATGGAAAATCATTGCTATGACCGTCTCGCACATTTCTCAATTATTTGAAAGCTTGAATACATTATGGAAAAATCATTGCTATGACCGTCTCACACATTTCTCAATTATATGAAAGCTTGAGTACATTATAGAAAAACATTGCTATCACAATATCACTGCTATCACAATATCACTCTTTTCTCAATTATTATATGATGAAAACTTGAATACAGTATAGAAAATCATTGCTTTGAACATCTCACACAGTTTTAAATTATATGAAGGGCTGAATACATTAAAGAAAATCATTGCTATGACTCTCTCAAACATTTCTCACCCTCACCCCTTTTTGATCTGGAACACACAGGTCTGGGCCATCGCCATCTTTTCTTGGGTGAAATAGCAGAATCTTTTAGGGCATGGTTTTGGGGTGATTTATGGCTTTGAAAAATCGTAAAAAATTATAAGCATCTACCTTTTGCCTTTAGAAAACCTGTTGAATACTTGAAATATTTTTATCAGGCCGATTTATGGAGAGGTGACAGGAAATATAACATGTAAACAAAACTTCGGACATCAACCTCGAGTGCTTCGGACGCACTTTTAACATAGAAAGAATGGTCGTACAGAGCCGAGACTTAGCTCAAAATGTAGGAAATTAAATTTCCTAAACATTGGTATGACTTAGAAGGTGCTGCGACCGATATTAAGGCCTCCAAAGTGTGCTGCGTCATTGACGCAGCAATTGCACAAGGAAAGGTTGGATGGATACTGAGCTCTGCTCTGCTGATCTACACCCCTTTGTGCCCTCAATTCCCAGCTTACCCTGCTGGTAATTCACTTTAAATTAATATATAGAAAATGTATCCAAAACATTAATTCAATGGTCATTTGTAATGCTCCTGCTAAAAAGCATCTTTGAATGAAATTATTTAATTTATTCACTTTGGAAAGTAACTGTTGCTATTTTAGATTCAAGTGAGTGAAAAAATGGACTGAGGGGCGAAAAGGCATGGAAGTGTCAGGGAGGGCAAGTGTGAGCATGTGCTTGAAAAGGTGAATGAAGAAGATTCAAGGAATTGAAGATCCAGAGTTAAATCATGGCTTTTTTAGATTGTAAAGTACAACCAAAAATAAAGGGCTCAAGTCCAATATCCGGTTAAGTAGTTCCTGTGAGAATCTTTACTCTTTAAAATCATTGAGTCGCAACCATTGATATGACGTCACATGGGGGCTGCCGTTCCCTCACCCCCGCTTATTGGCTGAAGCGTTTGTTGTATGATGATGTCACAACCAAATAACACACTTATTGTTACACCCTGGAACTATTTGGTCCTTATATTGGACTAGCACCAAATAAAGTACAACTATGCCAGCAGGAAGGAAAAATCAGCCACTACGTTACCCTTTCACACCTTTTGGCTCCCCAAAATACTTCCTACCTTTACCTACTTTCAACTACTTACTTTAAATTTACGTACAAATTGACACATATTCAAACACCATCACCCTCATTGTGTTTGAATTCTTTGATATTGTGCTCCTTTGCTTATCGCAATTACGTTTCTAGCTGTCTTAATGGAGTTCTTAACAAAGGTTAGGGTTGTGGTGAGGATTCAAGGGTAGTTTTAAGGAGAATTGGGGTGGAGAAGAGAAAGGAGGGCACAGTGGGTAAACAGAGGACTTCTGGGTTGTACTGTAACTCTCTTCATATTATTTGCATGCACCTTTGTTATTTGAGATGCCGTGGAGTAGTGGATAAGGTGCTCACCTAGTACCTGAGACGTTCCAGTTTCGACTCCCAACCATGGCATGGCAGAACGGAGTAGATCTTCCATAACTCTTCGCTTCACTCCACCAAGGTGTAAATGGGTTCTTGGCTATAGGTAGTGATGTCGATTGTAGAGTGACTTAGCATTGTGTGCACTGGAAACGGCTGCCTGGCTGTATACTCCCTGGGAAACTCAGAAAAGCTCTTGCTTGAACAGGCCTGCCTGCCAAGGATGTTATTGCAAAGTCTGTTGAGACTTCGTCGGTGTAATGGACTATAAAAAATCCTACATTTACATTTACATTTACATTTACATCATTTACATTTACATTCATTTTCATTTACATTCATTTACATTTACATTTACATTTACATTTACATTTTACATTTTATTTACATTTACATTTACATTTACATTTACATTTATTTGCAGGTAGCAAAGAAAGGCCTCCTAGCAGAAATCTGGAGGAATCAAATATTGCCTTATGACGATGAAATGATCTCATTTAGTGATCCTGTGTCCAGTTTAGTCGAGCGTTTAGCTTCAGGGAAAGTTGCTGTTTCTCGGAGTATGGAAGGTCTGAAGGCATTGAGAAATTTGGATTGTCGTATACATGTGGCAAAAAAAAGAGCCTATGGATCAGATATGGCTTTTGCTATTCAGAAGGGATCGAGGCTCAAGAAGAAATTTAATAATCAGTAAGTCATCAATATTAATTTTTTTCTTCAAAAATGTATGTCACTTTACATGTAGGATTGATAATATATCTGTCTTTATATGGGTATTACTACAGTAATAGGTCTGTCTTCGTATGGGGATTACCATATGATGGGTAGGTGGCACTACAATAAGGGGGTAGGGCTATTTTTGTCCGTGGGGAAGCCCACCTGATGACATATCATCTGATTTGTTTGCAAATTGAATGAAATCCTGTGACTAACAGTTAATAATAATCTGGTTATTGACATTTTATAATCTCCCAATCTGGATGAATCTAACCCACAATACTTTTCTAATGAATTGGTGTCTTTGAAAGAACATAAGCTGACCTAAACAATTAATCCTTTCAACAAACGCACTCATTAAGTCAGAACGACGCTGTTTGGTCAACAATACCTATCATCTTGTGTTGAAAGTCATAGGGGATTCCAACACAGCCACTATTGACATGGTCGACTTAATAATCAGTGAACACATACATTTAAATAGGTCACAGCCAAATCAGTCACATGACAATTCTTGACAAACTAAAGCAATCAGTGTCGGACTGGCGGCATTTCAAGCCCGTAGGAAAATAATTCAAAGGGCCCCAAAGTCCCTGCCATTGGCATTATTTAAAAAGAGAAAAGAAAAACATTGTAGTACTTTGATAATTTGGTAAATAGTTATTAGGACAAGGGCCCACGTAAGGTGCCTTGTCCTTTTCATTTAATTTGATTGCATCGCATAATCGTTAGCCAGTTTACTTTTTGGCACCTTGCATGGCCCCCCTCCCTGAGTGGATGAGCCAATGGCAGCTGTTGCTCTGCCACATAGGCCGGTCCACCAATGCAAAAGTTTAATTGAACTGCCTGGATTAATTAATCCCACTAATGATATAAACATTTTATCAAATAGTTAGATCTGTCAGCAAATGCCCTAGTACATTTTATAAAGGAATCACAGCTACTGTTACCTTACTCCCTAGGATCGAATGCCTAGTTATGTCTTAAATATAATATCAACATGACATTTTCTTGTGTCAGTTATGCATACATGTTTATGATATTAGATTTGTTTTTCATTCAGTATCTTGGCACTACAAAGAAGTGGAATTGTATCTCATTGGCAGTCCGAGTACAAGAAATCTTATTTCGACACAGAGCGTTGTCAAAGAGAGTTGGAAAAAGATATTCAGACTCCGATTATAAGCGTTAACATCGTCGTTGGTCCCCTTCTCCTTCTGGCTTGTGGCTTATTCTTTTCATTGATAGTTCTGTCTATTGAGATACAATTAGTGAGGGGCAATTACAGTACAACCCAAAATAAAGTACCGCTACCCCAGCAGGAAGGAACAATCAGCCACTATTTTACCCTTTCACACCTTTTGACGCCCTCAAAATCCCTTCCTAACTTTACTTAATTTAAAATACCTATGAAAAGTAAATTTACATCAAATCAATTCAAATTCAGACTCCATCGTGTTAGATTTCGTTGAAATTGTGCCCCTTGCTTACTTTAGTTACATTGCCAGCTGTCTTAATGGACTTTTTAATATGGGGTAAAGTTGTGGTGAGGAGTCAAAGGTAGCTGAAAGGAGACTTAGAGTGGAGAGGAGAAAGGAGGGCAAAATAGGTAAACAGAGGACTTCTGACAGAAACTGTTCTTACTTTATTAAGGGTTGTTCTGTAAGTTATTCAGCAACAGTGGGCCTGAATGAGGCAAACTTTTGGAATACAGTATAGGGCCGTTCAGAATTTATGACTGGTGGGAGTTTTGCTGGAACTTCCCGTCAAAAATTGATACCCCCCTTGAGTTTCATGCGGATTTTTAGTACCCCACCCTTAGGTTTCACGCATATTTTTAGTACCCCCCCCCTCAACATACGAAGCAATACATACATATATAAGGTAATACATGGCCACGCGTACAGATTCGCGTCATTTCGTGGACTTTTGCGCGTAAAAAAGTCCAAATAAAATGAGTTTATGCGTGCTTTTTAATATTTTTTCTTTGTTAAAATTTCTTACCCCCCCTTGGAAGTGTTGTCAAAAATTAATAACCCCCCCTTGAAACACGTGTGAAAAGTTAGTACCCCCTCGGCCAAAACTCCCACCCCCTCCAGTCATAAATTCTGAATGGTCCCTAATATGAAAACTCAGTACCACAACTGACATCCCTATTCTCAAGAATTGCAATATTCATCAGTCTAAAGCAAAATTGGCCTAAGTCATTTTCAGCAAATTTTGGCAAAAAGCAAAAAACTGACTATGGCCATTTTTATTTTTGAACAAAAATGACTTATATGTTATTAGCACCTTTGTTGATCTCAGTAAAGCCTTCGATTGTGTGAACTATGAAATTTTACTTGCTAAATTGGATAAATATGGTATACGTGGTCTTGCTTATGATTGCTTTAAAAGTTATCTTGATTCCCGTAGCCAATATGTTCTATACAATCAAATTGATTCTCGTAGGCTTAATATTACTTGTAGGGTGACCCAAGGATGCATCCTTGGGCCCCTACTATTTCTGATGTATATTAATGATTTAAAAAATGTAACAGACATCCTAACTCCTTTAATGGTCACAGACGATACTAATCTATTTCATCTCTGGACAAAATTTGCCAGAGCTTATCTTAAATACAAATAGAGAATTAGACAAACTCACGAAATGGATAAAAGTTGATAGACTAGCCGTAAATGTGGAAAAGACTGATTTATGATTTTTAGGAAGAAAATAGCTATTATTCCCCATAACTTACCCAATATGTAAATGAATGGTATTATTACCACTGAGGCAGAGACAGCAACATTTTAGGTGCTAGATGAACATCTTGCATGGCAAGCTCATATAAAAGGAATCAAAAATAAAATCTCGAAAGGAATTGGCATCTTGTCCAAAGCAAGGAAATATTTTAGTCTAAAACTTTGTTCTCTCTGTTTTATATCCCCATATAATATATTGATTAAAGTAAAACCTATATTAATCCTATTATGAAACTTTAAAAAAAAAAGCAGTCAGCATTATTTTTTCACTACCTTATAGAGGAACAACAGAAACTACTTTCAAGAAGTATAACATTCTAAATGTTTTTCAAGTTTACGTATTCTTTACTTGTCTGTTCGTCTTTAAATTTAAGAAAGTCATGCTACCTGATGTAAACGGGTCCTTATTTAATTTCCCTAGCCATAGTCACTGCACTCATTTTAATTCCTCCCCAACTTTTCCATTTTTATATACCTCCTTAGGAAAAGGCGAATTCGTTATACTAGTTCAAAACTTTTTGGGATTTTGCACAATTGTTTTTCTTGGACCATTTGCTATTTCAATTTTAAAAGACACCTCAAGAGCCATATAATTAAATGTTCTATGTGTATCGACATATACTCTTTCGTATAGATTATTACATTCAATCAATATCATCATAGGAGTAATTGTTATTTATATAATTTCTATTATTATCATGTTCTTCTTAATTTAAAAAAAAAAGAGCCAATCTTCATTACTTTTCTTTGGATTTGTCTCTCTCTAGATTTATATCCATTGATAATTTTCATTACTGTATCATCAGCTAGATGTCCATTAGGGTGTCCCAAAAAAAGTGAAAATCTGAAATTCATTGGGGCTAACCTCTAAATGTGTTCTATAGCCCCTCTCTGACTCCCATGTAAAATTTGAGCTCATTTGAAGGTGTTTCAGATGTTGCTCAAGAGCCCCAAAGATCTATGGGGGTTTAACATTGAATTTGTATGCGAAAATGGCTATTTTAGCTAATAATTCACAAATTATCGGTTTCAGTCCACCCAAACACATGGATAGTTGATACAAAGATGTATAAATTATTCTGCACACTGTGGAATCAATTTCATATCTGTACCTTACTTGGTTCTTGTGTAATTGGCAAATGTATGCTATTTTACATGAAAAATTGACGCCAAGGCAAAGCACCTTTCTTAATGAAGATTAATTGCAGTCTAATTTTGAATTTTAAACATGAGACAATCACATATTGTTTCCATAGTGTTACAGAGACACAAGAACATCAACCAATGTCTTATCTATTTATTTAGACTATTGAAACAATGTAAGAAGTTTTTTTTAAATCACAGAAAATTGTGTAAATAAGTATATCCCATACATGTAGATTTTCCCAATACCTAAGCAAATTACAAATATAAAATTGGTACCACAGTGTGGTACCACAGTGTGCAGGATAATTTAGACATGTTTGTATCAACTCTCCATGTGTTTGGGTGGACTGAAGCCAATAATTTGTGAGCTATTGGCTAAAACAGCCATTTTCGCATAAAAATTCAATGTTAAACCCCTATCTATCTTCGGGGCTCTTGAGCAACATCTGAAACACCTTCAAATGAGCTGAAATTTTACACGAGGAGTCAGAGAGAGACTATAGAACACATTTAGAGGTTAGCCCCAATGAATTTCAGATTTTCATTTTTTTTGGGACACCCTAATGTCCATTTAACCAATCCATTTACCCAATAACACAGTCACTGAAGGGTCTGATGTTTCCAGATAAATCTTAAAACAAATCTTCCCCAGTATTATAACCGTATAGCTTAGTATGTGTGTTTCATCTTCACCTACTGTAATTGTACTCATCTTTGTCTCATTGTGTGTCCAGGTAAATAAATAATTAATCTATATCAATTAATCTTGCACCATTCATCAAAGGTTCACTTATTTGAGTAATTGTATTTGTGAAGATGACTTGTTTTCACGAATAAAAAAAACTTTAAAAAACTATGAGGTGTCATGTCATTTTATACTTGGAAGGCTTCGCCAGCTTCTAGCCAATGTGAATCCACCTGAAGTGTGCATCACTGCTTCAACACAATGTGAGAGAGGACATTTGTTCTGGGATAATCTTTGCAACTTGAAATCTGCAATTTACAAAAAGGAACAAAATTTTTATTCACTAATGATTTTCATTTCTGTGACAAATATTATTCCTACTACCCCTCCAACACCCTAACTCCTGACTGAACAATATTCCAGAAGCAAAAATGTCAGCGGCACCTCATATCTTGCCGCAGGGTGTATGTAGAGAAGCATTAAACTTAATATTGAGCATTCCAGATATAAGGAATACACCAAAATATCAAGCAGTTATTTTGTTTAGATTCATGATATAAATTCAATCAAATTCAACTCCAGTAATATCCAACAAAATTTCAGTGAGATAAAAGCAAAAAGTCATTTTCTCTGTGACGCTAATGACAGTGTGACGTTAATGACAATTTGGCCAAAAATCTTTATAGGGGCCGTGCATAAGTAGCACTATGGTGATATATGCATTCAACAGATCCAGGAACACCAAATGAATGTTCCAAAGGAACTTTGGTCTGGATATAAAATATTACAGGAAGGAGTTTGTTAATTACTAATGACAATTTCAGAAAGGACAACTGACATGCTACCAGACATAGTATATAATATTTTGCATTAAATGACTAATGCCGAGCTGCAGACAATATAGTTAGCTTCTAAGGTTCTCAGAAAACATCAGGCACAGGGTTATTTCACAGAATGTGTGTTATTTACATTTTTATTTAAAGAATTAAGCTGGTGTGACATTAATGACACAATATATTGGAGACATTGACTCAACCCTTTCCTGCTCCCAACCAGAATATTATTTCAGACAGACATTGGTGACTAGATTTTAGAAGAGTTATGGTCAATTTTCCATGTAAAAAGCTCTCAAAACAACAGCAAAATCACATAATACAGTTGTGCTTGAAAGTTGCTGAATCCCTGGCACTTCTTACCTTATTTGTGCATCTCTCTAACAAATGCAGGAACAGCTTTTATATTGGGTTAATAATACAACTGAACACCATCTTTTTTATGTAAGCATATATTCATAGCAAATAATGACATTTAAATATGATTTTATGATGAAAGTCTCCAAAACTGCATGTTCAAAAGTTTCTGAACCCTTCTGAAATGTGTACAATCAACAATTTGTATGGCCCCCTTTTGCCAAAATAAATGCTTCCAAACACTTCTTATGGCTATGGACTACCAATTGGCAGATTTTCTGTGGGATTTTTTACCATTCTTCAAGAGAGCATTTTCTTAACCCTCGTAAGCTGGTGGGTTGTCTGACGTGGACTGCTTTGTCAAATCTGAGCAAGGCATATCTAGTTGTCTGTGATCGGGAACTGGTCCAGGCAATGCCAGAGCCAAGAATTTGACTGATTTTAATCATTTTTTAGTGGATTTGCTTGTATACTTTGGGTAATGTTCTGCTGGAAGACCCATTTGCGGCCAAGTTTCATGCTTGTAAGTGAAAGCTTTACGTTTTCTAAGTGCATATCTTGATATTTCTCAGAATTTGTTATGCTATTAACAATAGTTCTTTCTCCTGTCCCATTTATAGCAAAACAACCCCATACCATGATGGAGCCAACATTATCTTTCATAGTTGGGAGGATGTTATGTTCCTTGAATGTAGCACCTTCAAGACGCCAGATTTGGAAATATTGACTGTGACCAAAAAGTTTGATTTTTAATTAGTCTGTCCACAGGACATCGTTCAATTAATGATACAACCCATCGAGATAGTTTTTAGTGAAGTACAGTCAGGTTTCTTTGTGCTTTTGGCCACAATCAAAACCGATATGTCGGACATCCGAAAGGTCCTTCTTTCAAGGAACATAACATCAACCCAACTGTGAAAGATAATGGTGGCCCCATTAAGGTATGGACTTGTTTTGCTATAAATGGGACAGGAAAATGAATTATTGTTGATATCGTAAGGAATTCTGTGAAATATCAAGATATTTGCTCAGAATATGTAAAGCTTTTACTTGTAAGCCTGAAACTTGGCCGCGAGTGGGTCTTCCACCAGAACAATTACCCAAAGTACACAAGCAAATCCACTGAAAATTTATTAAAATCCCTCAAATTTAGGATTCTGGAATGGCCTGGACAGTTTCCCAATCAGAACCGATTAGATATGCCTTGCTCAGATATGACAAAGTAGTTCTCGTCAGACGACCCACCAGCTTACGAAGGTTAAGAAAATTCTCTCTTGAAAATGGTCAAAAATCCAACAGAAAATCTGCCAATTGGTAGTCCATAGCCATAAGAAGTGTTTGGAAGCATTTATTTTGGCAAAAGGGGGCCATACAAATTGTTGATTTCATAACATTATATGCTTACTTAAAAAAGATGGTGTTCAGTTGTGTTATTAACCCAATTTATAAGCTGTACCTGCATTTGTTAGAGAGATGTGCACAAATAAGGAAAGAAGTGCCAGGGGTTCAGAAACTTTCAAGCACAACTGTAGGTTTTGTTAGGGGGTCTTTTAAAGAAAATGCATGTGGAGACAAGCCATTTTGAGGGGTGCTGGCTTTTCAATGCAATTTTTTGGTAGGGAATGTCATCTGCCACATATTTTATGCGTTAAATTTTTTTATTAATGCCCTAGTCATGACACGTGAAAACAAATAGTGCTGCACATATCACCTGTCAACATGGTTTTATGATAAATTAACAAATTTTGACCCTTATATCTATTTTGTTACGTAACTATATCCTGTACTTAACCACTCACTAGAAGACACTGCAATGGAAGGCAGCCCATTAGTGCCGGCCCAAGGGCTTAGTAATCAGCCCTAGTATCAATTCTTGTCAGTCCGAGATACAAGGTCTGCTAATTGTGGGGTTGACAAGCAAACCCGAGAGCTGTCAACCATCCATAATGTCAGACGTGGGTCATGATATTACTATTATCATTACCTCTTACTCAAATAATTTACCTGAGAAACCTAATGCATAACTAAATAAATTATGATGATTCAGTATCACTGAACTGCCATTTAATATAGTTATAACTGATATTTTGCATGCAAAAAGGGTGTGAAAAACCAAAAATTTTAAATTTCAATTTTCTCAAAATTTTCCCAACAGATTTTTTTGATCTTTGCATCAAATCGAAGCTGAGACCACATACTACAACGCTGCGTTGACAGATTCTTTGTACATTTTTTTTAACCCTAAACTTCGTTCAAGGACACTGTGAAGTGCTTACTAGTCAGCCCTCTCAATTCTTGTCAGTCCGAGATACCAGGGCTGCTAATTGTGGGGTTGACAAGCAAACCCGAGAGCTGTCAACCATCCATAATGTCAGACGTGGGTCATGATCATAGAAATACATAGAATGGACATGAGGCTGTATGATTCCACCTCAAGATGAGGTCAGCAAATCGGCCATATTGGAACTGCCCTGAGACATGACGTCACAGTAGACTTATTATGATATGACGTCATGCCATTGTTATAAGTGACACCACTGTTATGGTGACGTCACTGTTACAATGTGCCAGGATACAGGGCAGTTCCAAGATGGTGGAATTGGTTGCTTCATCTGCCAGAGCCTCATGTCCCTTCTATGTATTTCTATGGTCATGATATTACTATTATCATTACCTCTTACTCAAATAATTGACCTGCCAGCCTGATCTATCTCTGATACAGATTCACATGTTGTAGGTAGCCCTTCCATCACAATTTTTGTTCTCAATAAACAAGACAGTATTGACTATCTTCACCTCAAGTGATTAAGTGTCTGGCAATGGCCAGCATTGATTATAGGTACAGGACAAATATTGAATTCCTTGAAAAAAAAGGTGTCAAAAGACTGATAAGTGGGGATTCCATGAACTTTTAGGAACTTGCAAGCCTGAAATGTTTCTATTCAAACTCACAAATGAAATGATACGAATGGTAGGGTTTGTCGCACTTAATGTCTGACCATGTTCCGCTGTTCATATAGACACAATCTTCCCACCAGTATCCTTGTGGCTCACTGCCATGCCAGCCTTTGTAAGACCCTAACTCTCGTCCACTGTGTTCCCAGACGTATCTTCCCTCAGTTTCAATATCGTTTAGACCAATATGGTAATCAACCCCATTAGGGATCTTGGCTGCAATTGCCATATATTCTTCTTCATTTTCAAAAGCAGCAAGATGGCCATGAAGAGCATGACAGTGTGCCTGCGCATCAATCCACATGATTTTCTTCTTAATGATTTGGTAAGTTGAATAAATAGATTTGATCACTGAGTCAATCGCATCTGCAAAAAAGAAATTGCAAATCATCAAGTTGATCTAATCACACACTCTCCCGGAATTGATCATGATCAGTCAACCATAATTGAATTGGCCTATATGTAGGCTTATACCCTCTGCACAATAAAATCATACTATGTCTGTTTCATATATTTTATCTGATCAATGAGAAACACCAAATCAATAACGTCCACTTGAGGGACCGTTCAGAATTTTTTTGGTGGGGGGGGGTGGTAGTTTTGTTGGAACTGCCCATCAAAAATTGATAACCCCCATCAAAAATTGATACCCCCCTTGAGTTTGATGCGGATTTTTAGCACGCCACCCTTAGGTTTCATGCGTATTTTTAGTACCCCCCTTGAAATACAAAGTAATTCACACATATATACTGTTATACATGTGCCCTTGGATGGTAACGCATGCAGATTCGCAGACTTTGCGCATTTTTTAAAAGCGCATATATACTGAGTGTATGCCCGTTTTATGACATTTTTGTTTTGTTAACATTTCTTACCCCCCTTGGACATGTTGTCAAAAAATAGTACCCCCCTTGAGACACGTGTGAAAGTTAGTACCCCCTCGGGCAAAATTCCCACCCCTGCAAACTGTGTCTGCAACTAACTCATCCTAAGGAGCATCTGATTATTCTAATAATTTAAATTTTTGTTGGAATAAATAAGGGGATGGGGAAAGAACTTACCCTAGTGAGCATACTGTATTTCATTATAAGGAGCATCCAGTTATTTAAATAATTTTTAATGTTTGGTAATAAATAAGGGGAAGGGGAAAGAAGCTGTCTCGGGAATCAGTCCTTGTGAGAATCAAGGAAATAGGCTCAGAGGACTCCTCAATACAATATTTGTCCATTTATCATGATCTTGTGCCTTGTCACCAAATGTTTAGTAGTAAGGAATTAGATAATTGATTTTTTTACTGAAGGCAGAAAATCTGTTTTGTCGGTTGAACCGGGAAGCTAATGATAACAAAAGATTGCCTTACCTTTTTTCATAAAGAAATTCCCTTGAAACTCTGAGGCATTCATAGTGGCTCCGTTCACTTGGTAATAGCAGAGGACACAATGGGTGTCATTGGCTCCCACCATGACTGATTCAACGTCGGCTGCGCAGTGCAAAAAACAACTCATTTGTCCTTCAAAATGTCTGTCAAATAGCTTGTGGTTACATTTCATGACCTGTAACCTATTCCAAGTATCTGTGTTCTTGTCTATCCAATAGTAATGAAATTGTTTGGAGTTGGCTAGAATATGCTGTAATACAACTGATGACAGAAACATAATAAAGACATAGTGAATGGTTGACATGATCGCACCATGAAATTTTCAACTTGATGGTGATTCGGTGATAGATGAATGTCAATTTTTCTTCAGTGTTTGTTCTTTGAAAAATATAGCAATCAACTTCCGCTATATACAACTTATTAATCAAATGATTTTAAACAAATCCAGTTTTCAGTTGAGGAATTCCAAAAAAATGTGTTTTACAATATTGGAGTACATGTAGATGAGTAAAATGACTTGGCTGGTCATATATTCTCAATAAAAACAATTAAAAAGATAATTGTAGCACTCTTCATGATGAATTTGCTGTGTACATTTCGCGCAAACATTTATCTATTTACATCCCACAGTTATCTCTAATTGGCTCAATATCAATATGACGTGCTTGCTTTTTCTGAATTGAGAAGGTTGACGTTGTTTTTTAATGTTGATTGCTTAAAAAGTTTGCGTGAGAAGCAGCATATGTGTAGGTTTATTCATTTTCAGTGAACCTTGTAAATTAGATACACAATGCTCTTAAAATATGTGTGAAAATGACATATGTCAGTGAAAATTTCAAATGATAATTTGATCGATCAATAGAACAAAAATAATTGCTTGTTGCTTGGGAACATGTACAATCACTTTCTTATAGTTTTGGTTTCCAATTATAGCTTAGATATCTTTCCATTCTAGAAACCAGAAAGTAGGGGGAATGGGTAGCCTACAGTTGAGGACAAAAATGATTAGCCCCCCTTTGGATACCCCCTTTAATTCCCTTTTTCTCCGGAATGGGATGTCACAGAACAACTACCTAAGCTGTATTTATATAGTATTTCTATTACAAATGGTAGATTTTTCCAAAAATGTCAAAATTAATCAAGATAAGCCAATAAAACAAAATTAACTTGGGACAACATTATTAGCCCCCTGAGGCTTAACACCTCTAGGCTTCGCCCGCCTGCTTTTAAATTATTTATAACACTCAAGAGTGCCGGAAGGAAATGAGGGCGGCAAGGGCGGTCGGTCGACATAGGGAAAATCTAATTTGCATGACAACAATTTAATGTAGTGGCAATAATAATTTTTCACATTAAATCATTTAAAAATGCTCTGCACAATATGCAGGCCTGCAAACTGACCAACTTCATAGAAAACGAAAAAGCGGTCATTGATATATTACATTTTTCTTAAAGGGGGACTTATTTTTGTTGAACTGTTTAAATAACTTTAAACACTGATTATTTACAGGGAGCAAAGAAAGGTCCCCATGCATATATCTGGAAGAATCAAATATTGCCTTATGCTGATGAATACTGGCAATTGATGATCCGATATCAGCTGTTATAGAACGATTAACTTCGGCCTTCGGGAAAAGTTGTCTTGCTGGCAGTTTTTTTTTCATTTTGGTCTGCTTCTGTAGTAAAAATCAATGTAAATTTCACAAAAACTGAAGTCTATTAGTCTTGTCTGTGGCTGATTATTTCATTCTATGTTTGTAGCTAGGTACTATTACACAAAATTGTAAGTTAACATCCAGGTTTTCACAGCCTAAAATTATCAAAATCAGGCTTTAGACCAGTTAATTAAAACGTCATGCCAAAATGTTTCTATTCAAATTCACAAATGAAATGATACGAATGGTAGGATTTGTCGCACTTAAAGTCTGACCATTTGCCGCTCTTCATCTTGACACAATCTTCATACCAGTATCCTTGTGGCTCACTGCCATGCCATCTGTTGTAAGACCCTAACTGTTGTCCACTGTGTTCCCAGACGTATCTTCCCTCAGTTTCAATATCGTTCAGACCAATGTGGTAATTAACTCCATTAGGGATCTTGGATGCGATTGCCATAAATTCTTCTTCATTTTCAAAAGCAATAAGATGGCCATGAAGAGCATGACAGTGTGCCTGCGCATAAATCCACATGATTTTCTTCTTAATGATTTGGTAAGTTGAATAAGTAGATTTGATCACTGAGTCAATCGCATCTGCAAAAAAGAAATCATGATCAGTCAACCATAATTGAATTGGCCTATATGTAGGCTTATACCCTCTGCACAATAAAATCATATTATGTCGGTTTCATTTATTTTATCTGATCAATGAGAAACACCAAATCAATAACGTCCACTTGAGGGACTGTTCAGAATTTTTTTGGTGGGGGGGGTGGTAGTTTTGTTGGAACTGCCCATCAAAAATTGATACCCCCCATCAAAAATTGATACCCCCCTTGAGTTTGATGCGGATTTTTAGCACGCCACACTTAGGTTTCATGCATATTTTTAGTACCCCCCCTTGAAATACAAAGTAATTCACACATATATACTGTTATACATGTGCCCTTGGATGGTAACGCATGCAGATTCGCAGACTTGGCGCATTTTAAGCGCATATAAACTAAGTGTATGTGCGTTTTATGACATTTTTGTTTTGTTAACATTTCTTTCCCCCCCTTGGACATGTTGTCAAAAATTAGTACCCCCCTTGAGACAAGTGTGAAAGTCAGTACCCCCTCGGGCAAAATTCCCACCCCTGCAAACTGTGTCTGCAACTAACTCATCCTAAGGAGCATCTGATTATTCTAATAATTTAAATTTTTGTTGGAATAAATAAGGGGATGGGGAAAGAACTTACCCTAGTGAGCATACTGTATACCACGCGAGGGAGCATCCAGTTTTTAAATAATTTTTATTGTTTAGTAATAAGTAAGGGAATGGGGAAAGTGGCAGTCTCGGGAATCAGTCCTTGTGAGAATCAAAAAAATAGGCTCAGAGGACTCCTCAATACAATATTTGTCCATTTATCATGATCTTGTGCCTTGTCACCAAATGTTTAGTAGTAAGGTATAAGATAATCGATTTTTTTTTCCCTAAGGCAGAAAATCTGTTTTGTCCGGTGAACCGGGAAGCTAATGATAACAAAAGATTGCCTTACCTTTTTTCATAAAGATATTCCCTTGAAACTCTGAGGCATTCATAGTGGCTCCATTCACTTGGTAATAGCAGAGGACACAATGGGTGTCATTGGCTCCCACCATGACTGATTCAACGTCGGCTGCGCAGTGCAAAAAACAACTCATTTGTCCTTCAAAATGTCTGTCAAATAGCTTGTGGTTACATTTCATGACCTGTAACCTATTCCAAGTATCTGTGTTCTTGTTTCTCCAATAGTAATTAAATTGTTTTGAGTTGGCTAGAATATGCTGTAATACAACTGATGAAAAAAACATAATAAAGACATAGTGAATGGTTGACATGATTGCAACATGAAATTTTCAACTTGATGGTGATTCGGTGATAGATGAATGTCAATTTTTCTTCAGAGTTTGTTCTTTGAAAAATATAGCAATCAACTTCCACAATATACAACTTATTAATCAAATGATTTTAAACAAATCCAGTGTTCAGTTGAGGAATTCCAAAAAACAATGTGTTTTACCATATTGGAGTACATGTAGATGAGTAAAATGACTTGGCTGGTCATATATTCTCAATAAAAACAATTTAAAAAATGATTGTAGCACTCTTTTAGATGAATTTGCTGTGTACCTTTTGCGCAAACATTTATCTATGTACATTCCACAGTTATCTCTCATTGGTTGGTTCAATATGATGTGCTTGCTTAATCTGAATTGAGAAGGCCGACGTGGTTTTTTAATGTTGATTGCTTAAAAGGTTTGCATGAGAAGCAGCAAATGTATATCGGTTTATTAATTTTCAGTGCACCTTGTAAATTAGACCAATAGAACTCTTAAAATAATGTGTGAAAATGACATATGTCAGCGATATGATAAAGTTGGCATGCAGTGCAAATTTCAAATGATAATTTGATCGATCAATAGAACAAAAATAATTGCTTGTTGCTTGGGAACATGTACAACCACTTCCTAATAATTTTGGTTTCCTTCTATAGCTTAGATATATCTTCCATTCTACAACCCAGAAAGTATAGGGGGAATGGGTAGGGTTGAGGACACGATTATTAGCCCCCCTCTGGATACCCCCTTTAATTCCATTTTTCTCACAAAATGGGATGTCACAGAACAACCATCTTTTCACCTAAGCTTTATTCATATGGTATTTCCATTAAAAAAAGTAAATGTTTACAAAAATGCCTAAATTAATCGAGATAAGCAAATTAAGGCTTGTAGCATGGTATTGTGTACAGTGGCTTTTTTCAGACGGGAAAGCTTGTTATTCCGACATGATGGCCCGATTTCACCAACTTGTGACAAGTCTAAACTTTTGAGACTGACCAAACAGACTGGTCTCAAATCCTACTCAATCTTTTCAATGTTATTCACACCTGAGTCACAAGTCTAAATCAGAAAAACTGTTTCACCAACAAAATTTTTAGAAGAATTAGCTGGGAGTCACAGCCTGAGAAGGCCAAAATAGAGACCTGCTCAGAGCTAGTCTTAACGGCAGTTCTCCCTGGTGAGCAAGTCTGATTTGTCTTGAGAAATGACATAACATGAGCCCTGCAATTATAAACTTTTCAGGACAATGATTATTGTTTGAAAAGAATGGCTATAATTTATGTTAATATTTTTGCAACTGATATACCAATGTACCTGCATCATGAGATAGATGATGGCGAGGCAGATAGATAGATAGATAGATAGATAGATAGATAGATAGATAGATAGATGGACAGATAGATAGATAGATAGATAGATATACCAGTCGGCGATAGACAGATAGACAGATAGACAGACAGACAGACAGACAGACAGACAGACAGACAGACAGATAGATAGATAGATAGATAGATAGATAGATAGATAGATAGATAGATATAAAAGATTGATATATATAGATATGGTAAGCACAGCTCTCTAAGCCCAGTTCTTGGTGCTCACGAGGGTTGATTCTTCAGATGGGAGAGAGAAAGCGAAAGTCCTTTTAACATTTTAAACATTTACCCCATAAGAGGGATATGTTATTTGCCCATCACAGACACTGGTGCAAGGGGCAGCTTATTAACATCTCATCTGATGCAGGGGGGGATCCAGAAAAACATCCGATGCGGGAGGGCTGAGGAATGAAAAAGGAAATAAATGTGTTAATTAAGTAAAAAGGTCAATGCTGAGGTGGGGGGGGGGTAGTAACCCCTGAACCCCCTCCCTCTTTGCCACTTGAAATTTCCCCCTGCTCATCGAATGCACAAGGCAGTCAGAGACTCAACTTGCCTTACCATGTATAACAGGTCTTCAAAACAGTTAACAACAGTAACAAACACTCTTAAGTCTAAAGAATCATGCCAACAGCTGTCCAGTCTCTCTGACAATCAGACTGGTCTTCAAAAAGTTGGTGAAATGCGTTGGGACTCGAGTCTCTTCCAGCAGTCTAATTGAGACCAGTCTCAAGTAGGTTTATTTGAATTTTTACTATGAAAATGGGGCAGAATAAATACGGGAATATTTTTCCCGTATATTTACCTACCCAATGGATGTCAAGCAGCGTGAAATATTGAAAGTTAATTTTTTATTATATATTTTTTTTATTAACTTTTTTACAAATATCAACTGACTGTTAGTAGTAATTACGTATGTACTCAATCCATGACAGATTGAAAGTAATAACCCTTATTTTTGGGGTCTTTTTTCTCTTTAAAGTATGGGCAACTCAGATGTTGGTGAAATGTTTTTTGCACTTGAGACTGGTCTCTAACAGTTGGGACCAGTCTAAACATGTTGGTGAAATCGGGCCGATATGTCCTTGGGAATTGGAATGTATCTGATTGACTAGAGGAGAATGTGTAGTTTTCAGAAATATATGGTTTGCTATGTGTTGGTTGATTCGCCTATCACCATAAATCAAAATTCTGCTCAAAAAACGCATTTCTTGCCTTGTTTATAGCTCATTCACAAATAGTATTGCTTATAAAGGGTGATGCTTTTGATATTTTAACAATTTTCAAAATGAAATAATTGGTTCAGTTTCACAGACTGAAACACAAAGAACATATTTAGTTAAAATAATTATGGTTTTACAGTGTTAGCGTTCACCAAGAGAATTTTTTACACAAAGATGTCACATAGTTTGAAAACGATTAGTTTTCGTACATGCACTTTTGACCTCTCCTGGAATATATATGCTTAATATATGGAATGTTGCTAATGGCTGCGTGGAAGCCTCATAGTATCTCTCTTCTAGACCAACACTTCTTCAGTTCCTGATGCCGTTATAAGGGCACATTTAGGATACTTTCACATTGCTTATGCAAATGTTCACAAGTACGTCCCCTTTTACAAATTTGTAGGTTTACTTGTCAAACTTTTAGAGGTAAGGTTGACATTTTTTTACAGATATTTATGCATCAAACTGCAATAATGGACAAAATATTAGGTCTCTGACCATCATATTGAACTTATTAGAGCTGATCTTAGTGCGTTCGCAAGTACGTCGCGTTTTATGAAACCGACACTTCCTGCTGCTACGTCACCATGGTCAAGCCAATAGCATGGATACTAGTGAATAATCTTTAGCAAATATATTTAAGAAGGAAAAAAAAAATTAAGAGCAATCTGA
Source organism: Platynereis dumerilii (assembly GCA_026936325.1). Lineage (NCBI taxonomy): Eukaryota > Metazoa > Annelida > Polychaeta > Phyllodocida > Nereididae > Platynereis > Platynereis dumerilii. The sequence goes on from JAPTHN010000004.1 coordinate 20,326,852, forward strand.
ACTCAATTATGCGCAAAATTAGGATATTTTTAAAAATATTATAAAGGAGAGAAACTTGTCAAAAGCCTATTTTTCTCCTAATTATGCAATAGACAGGTAATTCTGGATTAAATCCAATATCAATAATGCCAATTCTAATTATTTTCTTCAATTGACCGTGCATTTATGTTCAAATGAAAATTACTTGGGATATTTTGGGGAGAGTCAAAAATCTGCTATTAACTTGGAATAGAACCCAAGATCCAACTTCCAAAATCAAATACTAGGTCTAATAACCTGGTTCCCTAAAACTATTTCTAACTGATTTGGAACCAAATTTCCTTATTTTGATAGCTTCATCTCTATATTATATCACATGATTTCTTGTTAATTTCAGGGAATTTATCGTTATCGCAATATATAGTGTTTAATCATCATTTACCAATTTTAAAAGGTTAAATTGATTTTCCACTATGTCTAACAATGTTAATTATTCATTTCATATTACTTGACCCCCAATTTGGCTTTTTTCGCGTTTACTAATCATTTACTTTCATCCAAAAATAACACTAAAATTGACTTTGCTTGGTTTTGTTGAGCATAGTCAACGCTGTTATGGCTATGGTTACAATTTTTTCCAAAGTTGGTCAACACTATATCATGAACGTTTCCTGGTGGTTTGGTGGCTTTAACACTTATACTTTTTGTGGCACAAGTGTTTTGACCAACTGTGGAGAATTCAATTTTTGCAGGGCGGACCTTAAGGCGCAGCTCCTCACTGCCTGCAATTAGAAATGTAAAACCCCAGCAAAATGTACTCCAGTATGTGTGTTATAAGTGTTCCAATAATTAACTTCCTGGATTAAGTGGAAGTAGTTATTTTTTTGAAGAAATAAACCATATTCCAGTTCTGTCATGATTCACCCCAGTGTACAGATTCACCCCATATTATAGAACAACGAAAGCTTATTAAGCTCAATCTTTCTGGATTTACAATTGTAGTTTCCCTAATATATTAGATATCAAAATATAAGAAGTACAGTGGGGTGTGAAAGTTTGGGCACCCTTGGTGTGGGGTCACATTTTTTCAAATTTCAGACAAACCATTTGCAGAATCTTTCCAACGTGAATTGTGTGAGTGACGGATACCCATGCACTCAATTTTACCCAGAAAGAACAATGGAAATATAAAAATGTAAAACAATATAGGTATTTTTGTTAGATTTTACATGTGCAAAAGTTTGGGCACCCCTGAAGATTCTGATCTTGCTTTTTGTATAACTCTACATTAAAGCAATATAAAAACTCTAAAATGCTTTGGATAATAATGTAAACATCCCAGGACTTCATTTTGTGTGAATTTTTAATTTTAATCCTCAACAGAATGACTCCAGACTTGGCAGATTGGAGGTACCCAAGGTAAGTCAGATTATTTAATAAAATTTCTGTTATTTTGAGTCCAGGAGCTGAAAAAGTTGATTTATCGTGTTTATTTTTCATTACCTAAACATGACAGATTATTCTTTGATGACATTTCGGAGCAGCTCAGACCTATATCCAACTAAAATACCTAAAATGCCACAAAAGTTCAACTTTCTAGGCATCTATGTCAGAGTAACTTGACTTTTCTTGTTAAAATATTTCTGAAACCTGCTGTTTTTGAGTTGTGTTGTGTAGAAATGACAATTTCAGAATTAATACAGCTGTCATCCATAATTTTCGGCCTGCCTATTCTTGCCCTTGGAGAGTCAAACTTGTTTATCACATTCTAGTGTATCGGAGCAATTCCATTTCAATGCATTTTTTACTCCCTTGTCTCAAACACCACAATGACTGATCCAGAATGCTTCCAAATAGCTAGATGGGTCCTTTGGCATGACTCAGACAGTCAGATTAAGCTATGTAGTTTTTATACCTTGTATAGCTTGGCTTTTCACATCTGCATGCTGACGGTGGAACGATGCACCTGTCGAACACATTCAGTGTCACACCTGTGGAGGTCTATGAGGTTGACATATAAGATTTAATTGTTACAAAATAGCAAAATTGACTAAATAGAAACAAAATTAACCCCAAATTGAAATTGTTTCAGCAAAAATAGTCCCTTGCTGGCAACACAAAGTTGAACTGCACACTAATATTTCTAATTGTGTTGGATATTAACCTTAATAAATAATGGAAATCTTAAATATTTTTGGTTATTTTATATAAAATGTTAGTTTTAGGTAAAGGAGAGGCTAACCAGGTCTCCTGGCCAAGAAATTTTCAAAACTCTCAGTATAATTTGACATGTGCAATTGATGCCATAGGTACCACAAAGATGGAACGTTTGGAGTCTCTCTGTTGGGGAGCACAATAAAAAATGCAAAGAAATGAGGTCCTGGGATACTTACATTATTATCCAATGCGTTTTAGAGCTTTTATATTGCTTTAATGTTGAGTTATAGAAAAATCAAGATCAGAATCTGTAGGGGTGCCCAAACTTTTGCACATGTAAAATAAAACAAAAAGACCCATGTTTTTTTATATTTTTATATTTCCATTGTTCTTTCGAGCTAAAATTGAGTGCATGGGTATCCTTCACTCACACAATTCACGTTGGAAAGATTCTGCAAATGGTTTGTCTGAAATTTGAAAAAATGTGACCCCACTCAAAGGGTGCCCAAACTTTCGCACCCCACTGTAGTTAATTGTGCTACAACTTTCATTTTTTCATCATCCGTGGCCAAAATGTGTACACAATAGTGTGCTGCAAGCCTAAAACAAAATTTACTTGGGACAATATGATTCGCCCCCTGAGGCTTACCACCTCTGGGCATCGCATGCCTGCTTTATAACTCAGAACACTCCAGAATGTTAAAAGAGCTTTCAACTACTTTTGAACTGATTTCATATCACAAAGGTCTGTTTTTAATCACCATTTTAAATTTTGTGTATGTAAGCATAATGTAACATTGGTGAATTAGTCAAAAAAGTAAAAATTAGAATTGAAATTGAAATGTCATTTAATTGATAAGAATTACATGCAAGCAGTTTAAGCAGCACAGACAGTGCATGGTGCCAGCACAGGCACACCGGTCATTGCTGTACAAATAAAAGGAGAAGAAAAAGAAGAAGGCATGGTTGACCTTTGACCCATGGAAGCCAGTCAATGTTGGCTTCTTTATATTTTTTGCCATTACAGAAGGGCACCAAAAGTGACTGGTCGAAAGTTAAAAACCTATAGAGAATATAGAGTAAATTTGAATGAGATTTGTAAAAGAGAGTCACCTCCAGAGTGCTAACGAGATTGCATGAAATTCTTGGGGTAAGAGCAGCTGTGCTGCTAAAAACTGTCTTAAAATGCCACATTTTAAGACTGGTAGCATATCTTACATTCTTGTGGCCTAAAATCTGGAGTATGTTCCCACTACGTTATTCTGAATTAGCAGGCAGTAGTACATACATATGTAGAGTCTAGTACACCTATCGACACTTAATTTTTCTTCAGAATCTGCAAATGAGTCACAACTCATTCTAGATTACAAAAATGCATTTCTCGGCTTGTTGGGTAGACAATGTTACATACCTGCAACTCCTGATATTCTATTGTCATACATGGTATTTACACACTCAAATCTAAGGCGGCCAAAGTTACCCCAACTCCAAAGTTACATTGGCCAACCCTTTAATTATGGAATAAAACTTAGAACCATCATTGATTTTGGAAAGCTTTTTGAAAGATGAAAGCCTCAATGTACTAGCTGTGTCATGGCACAAAACTGTTGATATTCAATTAAAAGTTTTTCTCAGAACAAAAATTTAGTGCTCCAAAACGGGCAAAGGCCGAAGTAACCCCGTTTTACCCTACACAGTGTCCTTGAATGAAGTTTAGGGTTTAAAAAAATGTACAAAGAATCTGTCAGCACAGCGTTGTAGTACATGGTCTAAGCTTCGATTTGATGTAAAGATCTAAAAAATCTGTTGGGAAAATTTTGAGAAAATTGAAATTTAAATTTTTGGTTTTTCACACCCTTTTCACATGCAAAATATAAGTTTTAGATTTATCAAAAGCATTGCAATGTTATTGAAACATCACAGCGTATCTAGCTATATACATAAGGTTACTGAATCATGTGAAAAATAATAATAAAAAGCATTTTATTTATAATTTTCACATCATTTTCAACATTTAGGGGTGTTGCAAACTCGCTGACTCACATAATGTGCCAAATCAACTATAAACATGGCCATTTCGCCTTCTTTATTTCATTAACCACAGAAAAGTGGCAATTGAACCACCACGGTGTGAGAAAATGCCTTGTTGAATTCATTAGTCATATAAATTGAGATTTTTAGCATTTCACCAGTTAATGTTTTTCAAGTGGGATTCACAAAAACATTTGTAAAGTTATCTGACAACATATAGTGGACAAATGTAGGAATACCTGATGTCGGCATCTCACAAGTATGCATCTTCACCACAGCTTTGCATGTAAGTTGTATTTGAAATTCGAGGAAATAATATATTTCGATAGAAGTAATTTTTCAAATCAACAAAAAAAATCTATGTAAGTGGTCTAATGGCTTAGATGATCAATTCCAAGTTTTGTTACAATGTTTCTGTCCATATTGAAATGTAGGTAGCAATTTATGGTATTTTGAAGAATTTTAAGTGCCTTATCTGTTTTTGCCAATTGTTAAGATTATTTCACGGAATCTAGTGGTTACATACTTCCAAAATACATTTGTTCAGTTAAAGTGTGCCTTTGTGCAATCAACATAGTTTTGAATTAATAGTCAACAGATTCTTTTCCATGGTCACACAATTAATATTGTTTATCTGTGCATGCTATAACTGAACAACTGAATTTTGGAAGTAAGCAACCATTAGATTCCATGAAATATTCTTAATAATTGGCAAAAACAGGTAAAAAAGCACTTACAATTCTACAGAAGACCATTAAAATTACTACCTACATTTCAATATGGTCAAAAACATTGCAATAAAACTTGGAATTGGTCATCTAAGCCATTAGACCACTTACATAGATTTTTTTTTGTTGATTTGAAAAATTACTTCCATCAAAATATATTATTTCCTTGAATGTCAAATACAACTTACATGCAAAGCTGTGGTGAAGATGCACACTTGTGAGATGCCGACAGCAGGTATTCTTACATTTGTCCACTATATGTTGTCAGATAACTTTACAAATGTTTTTGTGAATCCCACTTGAAAAGTATTAACTGGTGAAATGCTAAAAATCTCAATTTATATGACTAATGAATTCAACAAGGCATTTTCTCACGCCGTGGTGGTTCAATTAGCACTTTTCTTTGGTTAATGAAATAATGAAGCCGAAATGGCCATGTTTATAGTTGATTTGGCACATTATGTGAGTCAGCGAGTTTGCAACACCCCTAAATGTTGAAAATGATGTGAAAATTATAAATAAAATGCTTTTTATTATTATTTTTCACATGATTCAGTAACCTTATGTATAACTAGATACGCTGTGATATTTTGATAACACTGTAATGCTATTTGATAGATCTAAAACTGATATTTTGCATGTGAAAAGGGTGTGAAAAACCAAAAATTTAAAATTTCAATTTTCTCAAAATTTTCCAAACAGATTTTTTCGATCTTTACATCAAATTGAAGCTGAAACCACGTACTACAACGCCATGTTGACGGATTCTTTGTACATTTTTTTTAACCCTAAACTTCGTTCAAGGACACTGTGCCTACCTTAAAACGAAATCTTCAAAAGTATTCTATTTGCATTTTTTTCAGTTTCATACAAAATTCCAGAAACCCATTAATGCAGGTACTCATTTGAAATATCTTTTTGCAAGGAATTCAAATATGTAACTTATTTTGAAGTTTAGTAAAAAATGGTGCAACCATGCGAAACTGCGAAAATCCAGTGTTAGTATCAACATTTCTATCAAAATCAATTTTGACAAACCTGAATATAGTCAGGCCACCAAAAAATTGTTGCAACAATTTTTTTTATACCTAGAGAAGGAATAATAAACACCATGTATCCATTTGCAGGAGCTACTCATAGCGGGGCAGGTATGTAAAAAAATAGTGCATTTATCTTCCATTTTGCTGCTTTTTGTGTAGTTCCTACAAATATAATACATGCAAATTGTGTTTTTTATTCCTTCTCTAGGTATTCAGTACATTACTATAAAATATTTTGGTAGACTATTTCCAGGCTTTTTAGAATCCATTTTGATAGAAATATTAATTCAAATGCTGGATTTCGCGGTTACGCATTGTTACGCCAATGTTTTAGTTACATATCTGAATTCCTTGCAAAAGAGCTTTCAAATGAGTACCCGCATTAATGGGTTTCAAAAGTTTGAAGATTTCGGTTTTAGTTTGAACTTGACAAAAAATGCACGAAAACTATTGATACTACCATTCATTTGAAAGCTCTTTTTGCAAGGAATTCAAATATGCAGTCTGATTAAATATCAATTGAGATCCCACGAAAATATGGGAAACCGCGAAAATGCTGCATTTTCTTCAACAGTTCTGACAAAATGGACCCTGACCACCCTAAAATTCCTTAGTTCAATTCACAAATCAATTGAAAATGTTTTTTAGATCTGTAGAAGGAATAATTAGCACTGTTTTCATACAGTCAAACTATAGGCACTTCACAGAAAGCAGGAAAATGAGAAAATTAGCTGCCATTTTGGAAAATGGCTGCCATCAGTCAACCAGGTCAAATCTGAAGTGGCCCCCTATCTAAATATTTTCTTTAAGATGTTTTTTTAACTGTCTGCCAAGTTTCATGCTTCTATGTATAAATGCAATATATCTTCCCTGTGCATAACAAATCTGCCCCGCTATCAGAGAACAGCAAAGTTAAAGAATTGACCGCCATTTTGGAAAATGGCTGAGGTTGCTCCCAATCTAAATATGTTTGTAAAGTTGTTTTTAGATGTATGCCAAGTTTCTTGCTTCTATGTATCAATGCACTTTTTTTTACATACCTGCTCTAATATTGAGACTAGTGGTCCTATAGGTATCAGAACACAACCAAAAAGAACAGCATTATTAGGAGATGAAAGAAAAATCCGATAATATTATGCTTGACCGTTCCACAGACAGTTCAGAAAAAAGAAATTCAATTTAATTTTGAAAGGTTTATTGAGTTAGACAACAATGACAAATATCATAAGGTTTAAAATATTGAAAATTACGAATTCCAGAAAAAAAAGTTAAATGTTTGTTAAAACTATGCATTTGCCAATGACAAAAATATTACCACAATTACATCTCGCAAAAAGAAATTACAACAACAACAGTGCTTCGGCAATTCCATAAATATTCAACAACATCTGAAGACCTCACAATTAGTTGAATAAATAAGACATTACACACAGATAAGGTACAGTCACATCTTGTCAAAATTTTCAGCTGGGCAATTATGTTATGGCTGGTTGTGCCAGCTGGACTGGATCACCCCTCCCCTTCCAGTACCACCCAATAAGAGTTGGTACTTCTGGTAATAGCTTCTTAATTGAAGTCTCACAGCTGTCACTGCTGTACTATTACATGTATATACTAGTTTCTGATTTACTCTGTCTCAAATTCTCAATGTTTAATTTCACTGAAAATGGAAAGAAAAAAAGAACATTGAGGAATGCTGATGACCTTCTGGTGGCAATCGCTTCATCATCACACATATTGACTGCACTCTAAAAAATTTCAGACAAAATTGGTTTTTAGATTCAAAATGTTTTTTTGAAAAACCAAATTTTTTTGCAAAAAACCAACAGAGATTTTTTTTTAAATCCATGTTGGTTTTGCATTGAAATTTGGTTTTTCAAAAAGCCATTTTGAATCTAAAAAACCAATTTTGTCCCAACATTTTTTAGAGTGTGTACTGCAGCTGCAGCTCTATTCGACATGGTCTGCTTCACTATGTTAGACTGTGCCTGTTTCAGGTCATACGCAGAGCCAATGAATTTATAGTCTACTATCAGCACATCATCAGACATTTTCTTGGCAACTCCAGCCTTCAACAGACATATTTGTTGCTCTTCAGAGGCTTGAGCAAAAGGGTTCATCATCTACTCTTGGGACACCATCTGACATCTTTGTGGTAGAAACAGCTTCATCATCAGACACATTTGCATTTGTACCAGGTTTATCATCAGACATGTCGCCAGCAGTACCAGGCTTATCGTCTGACATGTTTCCAACAGTACAAGGTTCATCAGCAGCCATATAATTTGCATCAGTACCAGGCTTCTCATCAGACATGCTTTAGCAGTACCAGGTTCCTCATCAGAAAGGTTTTGTATCAGTACTAGGTTTCTCTTCAGACAGGTTTGCAGCAGCAAATTCATCATCAGACATCTTTGCGGTAGGACAAGCTTCCTCATTATGCATTCTAGTCATACATTCAGTGACCTCATCACACATGCTTCCAGCAGCACCAGTGTTATCATCAGACATATTTGTGGCAGTACCAGGTTCATCATCAGACATATTTGCGGCAGTACCAGGTTTATCATCAGACATATGCAGCAGTACCAGGTTCATCATCAGACATATTGGCGGCCGGATCAGGTTCATCATCAAACATATTTGTGGCAGTGCTAGTATCATCATCAGACGTATTTGCGGCAGGATCAGGTTCATCATCAGACATATTTGCAGCAGGATCAGGTTCATCATCAGACATATTTGCAGCAGGATCAGTGTCATCATCAGACATATTTGCAGCAGGATCAGGTTCATCATCAGACATATTTGCAGAAGGATTAGGTTAATCATCAGACATATTTGCAGCAGGATCAGGTTCATCATCAGACATATTTGTGGCAGTTCTAGTATCATCATCAGACATATTTGCAGCAGGATCTGGTTCATCATCAGACATATATGCAGAAGGATCAGGTTAATCATCAGACATATTTGCAGCAGGATCAGGTTCATCATCAGACATATTTGCAGCAGGATCAGGTTCATCATCAGACATATTTGCGGCAGGATCAGGTTCATCATCAGACATATTTGTGGCAGTGCTAGTATCATCATCAGACGTATTTGCGGCAGGATCAGGTTCATCATCAGACATATTTGCGGCAGGATCAGGTTCATCATTAGACGTATTTGTGGCAGGACCATCTTCATTTCCAGACATGTTTGCAGCAGCAAATTCATCAAAAGACATCTTTGTGGCAGCAATGGCATTATCATCAGAAGTGTTTGCGGCAGAAGCAGCTTCCTTATTATTCAGTTTTGTGGTAGCAACATCTTCCTCAATAGATATGCTTCCAGCAGCATTAGTATCATCATCAGAAATATTTGCTGCAGTACCAGATTCATTGTCAGACATATTTGCGGCAGTGCCTGGTTCATCATCAAACGCGTTTCCAGCAGTAGCAGATTCATCATCAGACATATTTGCGGCAGTACCAGGTTCATCAGCAGGCATGCTTGTGTCCGCTGGAGCTTTGTTAGACTGTGGTTGCTTCATTTCAGATGCAGTGCCATAGAGTTCATTATCAACTATTAACACATCATCAGTGCCAACACCATTTTTATCATCACACATGTTTGTGGCGGAATTCACAATGTGGAACAGTGTTTCTTTCACTTCCGAGGCAGACCCATAGAGTTCATTGTCTAGAATCAAGACGTCATCAGACGTGTTTACTGCAACACAGGCTTCATCATCCAACACGTATGCGGCAACACCAGCTGTGCAATAATGAAACTGTGTTTGTTCATCTTCAGATTTTGACCCATAGACTTCATTGTCTACAATTAGAATATCACCAGAAACATGTTGAACAGTACCCTCTTTGTCAAACTGTGTTTGCTTCAATTCTTCTGAGGCTGAGCCATAGAGTTCATTGTCTTCTATCTGGACATCATCAGACATCATTCCCACGGCACCAGCTTCATCATCAGACATGTTTCCAACAGTACCAGCTTCATCATCAGACATGTTTGTGGCAGCCCCAGCTTTGATAGACTGTGTTTGTTTCACTTCTGAGGCTGAGCCGTAGAGTTCATTGTCTTCTATTTGGACATCATCAGACATCATTGCCATGGCAATAGCCTCACCATCAGACATGTTTGTTGCAGAACCAGAATTGTAAGAATGTGTTCCTTTCACACCTGATGTTGAACCATAGACTTCATTTTCCATTACTAGCATGTCATCACATGAGTCATCAGGCTCTCCAAACTCTTGCTTCTTAGTCTTCTTGTCCTGATTGCTTTCCTTTGGAGCGTTTTGAGCAGCACCAGCTTGGTGCTGATCAGCAGTGTTAAAGGCAGAAGGATCTTCATACACAGGTCCCATGGCCATAGCATAATCATATTGGTTTTCCATGTCATTGATTTCATCATAAAGAACTATGTTGTCATTATGTCCTGGTGAATTTGACCGGACTGGTTTTGGCATGGAATCTATTTGAACACTATGTTGTCTTCTCCTGAAACAATAGCAAAACACATCAGTTTGAACCTGTAGATAAGATGAATTTCAAGTGCTTACAGAATTGGACTAAAATGTTTCTTGTGAGGTCATATCCCTATCCATGCCATGTTATTCTTCATTACTCATATGCAGTTAATGACATTTTACCCTGTACTTGCAATGCTATCAACTGGGTATCAATGAGGTCACAATGGCCAATTGACACTTCAATTCTATGTAATTGATTGGGCATGCTCTGAGGTCATTGATGTCGACTGACAGCTGAATGTAAGCAGTCATCATTCGTCTACTGCAATGGGACAGAAAATGAATAATTCGGAAGGAAAATAAGTTTAGCTTAACTATCATTACCTTCTCCAACAGAAGACTACCAGCCCAATCACAGTCAGTAATACCAAGATTCCTGACACCCCCAATATCATTGGTATCAAGTTCAATGACCCTGAAAGAATAAAGTCAAGACTATTTTACACATATGTATATTTGGTGAGGAAAAAATTGATGAATAATTATATGAATTGAAGTAACCGATATTTAAAAGAAATAATTCAAGCCGAAATATGCATATAGTGTTTAAGGAAAAGGTCATCCATCATCTATCATGGTTTTGGGCTGTACAGTGTACATACAATATTTATGTAATGAGAAGAAGATAATAAGGACAGATGAGGGCCATATGCATGGTGGAATGACATTATGGGACATTAATGATATATTTCATAGATAGGCTACCATACTTAAACAAAATACATGAAAACCACAGGGTTACATCTCATCGTGGATGAGTTTGGAAGATCATACTTTACAAGATACATTTGTATGCCAAGTTAAGAAAAAGAAAGGAATGCTAGCAAAGAAGTGACCATGTGAAAGACAATATCATTAAATGGGCCCAAATAATATATGGATAGTGGACGGTGAGGAGACCAATATTGAGTTTTATTGGTCGAAGCAGTAATATAACCTGCTAAGGCCAATAAAACTAATATTGGTTGACTCAACATCCTCTATTTGTTATATTCTGTACCAAAATTTTCAGACCTATACATACTTGTAAAATAATTGTTTTTCTAAAGATATTTAATTTTTTTATAAGAAGTATACTTAATTTTTCCAAATTTTTAGAATGAGCATACCTATAAAATGATAGATAGACATTTCAAGAAGTTGGACTTCCGGATTTTCTCCTTCACAGGCCTCCTCTTAATTAATAGGTAATTAAGTGCATGGTTGCTGCTGAGAGCATAGGGGCACACCAATATCACTCTCCACACACCAATTACACTTTTAAGACACCAATATCATTATTTACTGGCTTGTCATGTGACTGATCTCCTGCTAGATGAGTGGCCCTAAAATTTTGCTGCAGAATATAGTATCATACATAAGAAATATGGAAGAAAATTGCACAATACACACCAAATTTCAAAAATGAAAGGCTTGATGGGATATGGTCCATAGTCTAGCTGATATACTACTTTGACAACTGCTACAAGTATGTGTAAATAAGATGACAGACTGAGGTGAAATTAAGCATGCAGTTCTGAGTGATTTTGAACTTACCAGCGTTTTGTCCACACGCAACATTGCAATCTTCACCGTAATAGTCATCATGACGAACTTTGACCCCAGCTGATGAACAGTTGCATTTCTCCGTTGAATAACAATATTTATCACAATTTGGACCATAGAAATCATTGTGACACACCTTGATACCATCGGTTGAACAATAGAATTGTTCAGTTGCTATGCATTGCAAGTCACAATTTAGACCATAATAAGTATCTTTGCACACTTCTTCTCCGGCTGACGAACAGTTGTATTTCTCTGTCGCCTTGCAATATTTATCACAATCGTCTCCATAATAATAATTGTGGCAAACTTTACTTCCAGCCGATGAACAGTAATACTTTTCGGTTTCCAAGCAATATACATCACAATTTGGACCATAGTAATAATCATCACAAATTTTGTTTCCAGCAGAGGAGCATTCGGAGTGTCCATATTCACCATTCTCTGGCAGGCATTCAACATCACATTCTGGGCCATATCGGTGTTGGTGACATGTTTTCATTCCTTTGTCATCACAACTGTAATGAGGGTGATTGTCATAACAGTTGCAGTGTGGTCCAATCCAATTAGGATTGCAGTGTACTGCAATAAGAAGTCTCAACCTGTAAGCAAAGGACAACAGTATAATGAAAAAAAGACATTGATGGTTCTGTTACATAATATGACAGTCATTAATATTAATTAGTTAGTCTAAAGATACTACGCTCTGCCAAACAAGGATATAAGACATATAATTGTGATGGCTAAAAGAAAACTGTTGCAATTATGCAATTTTAACCTGTGTTCTCAAACACTATGACAGCTGTGAATTACAACAAGTATGATGTCAATAAATCTGTTACTATGAATTATGATAAGCAAAATTTGAAATGATAGACCTAACTAATTTACAACAAATTCATATTACAGTCTGTCACTTTGAAATAGAAAAAATGAGGACCAGTTCACTGTGAAAAATGCACTTTGTGACTCATGATAGCTAATGAAGTGTCATCTTCTCTACTTTCAACATGAGAAACATGGAGGCTGTTTGATTAGTCATGATCAAGAGAAGGCCATAAATTTGACTTGTCATAACTGATTTTGGAGTGAAAATCAGATGCATAATCCTTTATATGTGTGTATTGCTTTGCATGTCGAGGGGGGGGGGTACTAAATAGTGTGTGAAACCTAATGGTGGGGTACTTAAAATTTGCATGGAACTCAAGGGGGGGTATCAATTTTTGACGGGAAGTTCCAGCAAAACTCCCACCCCCCCAGTCATAAATTCTGAACGGTCCCTAAAGTTTCATGTAAAATTTGCCTCCAGTTCTCGGACTCTTCCTTTTAATCATAGCATAAACCTAACCTTGTGTGTCTGCCTTGTAAGACTTCCGCATGAAAAGGACGTTCAGTGTAAATCACATGTGGGTCTAGCTTGATGACACCAGACAATCTGTCCACCAAGTAATCAGGTCCCCAGTCGTCATCTGTTACAATGATCTTCATCAAAATATCACCCTGATCAAAACAAAATTGCACAAGTTGAGAACATATAGGGTAAGGACGCCAAAATTGCACTTTTTGACAGATTTTTTATTTTTGTGGAAATTAGTTATTTGGGCAGTTTTACGGTATTTGCACTCTGCCAATTTTTAATATTTAGGCAGATATTACGAGAAAAGTATGATAGGTACACAGAAATTTGTTGTGGTGGTAGTCTTGTATTACATTGAAATATATATGTGTTTTTCCTAATTTACCCTTCTACGATGTTCAGTTTTGAAGCAGCAAGCGATTTAGGGCCAATTTTTGCTCATTTTGTGTCTCACGGGCAGTTTTGCTAACTTTATAGCATCACACAAACATAAATGCTGGCTGTTGTGATTCATGTTGGTCATGCCTTTCTGGACCTATGCCTTGGGTGTAAATTACAACAGGTTTTATGCGAAGAAGTTATATACAAAATGAGTTGTCCCCTAAAATGTAAAAAATGATATGTGTCAAATATTTTGTCTTTTAGAGACCATTTGTTACTTTACATGCTATGATGAATAAGCATTTAAGGATGTGTCTACTGTTTGTGTCAATTTTGTAGCTTGAGACACATCTAAAGGTAAAGCAACAGCATTCATTTCAATAACTACACCTGGTTTTCAGAATTTGAGGCTTGAATATGATGTCAAAAAAACATGTCCTCTCAAGCCCATGGAAAAAAACGCTCAGGATTTTGAAGGAAACTCAAACAATTTGTGTTTTCAGTGCTCAGTTATGTGCCTCTACATCAATGTGACAAATAAAAGTTAAGAAAATATTCGGGCAATGTACATAGATTTTCTTAGTAACAATGGTTTTGTCAAGGAAAAGGCCACGGCTTTACGAAATGATTTATTCTGGATGTATAAAAAGGGTATTTATAAATATTGAAAATTTCTATATATGTTTTTCCATCATCAAATTGCACTATTATGAGAAAACCAAAATTGAAAGTATAAGTTAGTTATTTTATGTCATATATTACTATAACTGTAGTTTCTTTGAAATTACTGAATGACTGTACAAGATAATACACAAATATTTTGTTTATGGAACAATAAAGTTAATTTTTCTCTGAGCTGGTGATTTTGGGTGATTTTCGGAGATTTTTCTCTCTCTGGAACGTTATCTTTGACACAAGGCTAACCCAATGAGTTTAAATCGTACAGCAACAAAACTTGATAGAGGGTTTGTAGGAAACCTAGGGATTATATACCGCGGCAATGATGGGTCCATTAAGACTAAAACCTCACTAAACAGTCTAAAATAGAAACTTTCAGGGTATGACAAGTGAAATTTCTTCATTTTCGTTATAAAAGTTGTGAAAAAAATATTTCTGCCACATTTACTTAAAAAATTTGTTGTTGTATTGGTTTTGATGGTTCAATACAATCAGATGGCTCTATTTCCATTAAAAAAATGCTTCAAATTGTATTTGTGTGGATGCTTTTTTTCATAATTTTTTTCTTTTTTTTAAATTCCAACCTTGCATACTTTAAAGTGTGGTGATTTGGTGATAGACAAACAAATCACTTCAGTTTTTGTTGATTTATGAATCAGTAATATGTTCATTTCATGATAGCAAAAAGGAAATTCTCATCTAAACATCTTTATTTTGACCCCCCATGAGACACTTTGAGTGCAAATACTGTAAAACTGCCCATTTAAGCAATTCCAAACAAATTCATATAAACACTGTATATGGCACATTGTCTGCCTCCTAAAAATAAAAATAAAATATTTGCACTTCACCCATATTGTTCCTTAGCCAGAAAAAGACATTTCTGCGAAATTTCAATAAGATCCGATCAGGCCTTAGGATTGCATTATGCCAATAAAATTTAGTCCAAAATGACAAAAAGTAGTCCAAAATTACAGAAAGTTATGTTTTGCTTAGGCACGGTTAGCTTAGCCCTATAGTTAGTATACACCTTGTTCTCTGAAGAAAATTAGCTTTAATTCGAATGGTAGAAAACCATATGTCAAATATATCTCATTTTAAAGTACTTCCGAAAGTTTCCGACTATTGCGACGAAAGGTTTGATATTATCTACTTAAAAAAAAAAAAGGTCAACTTCTGGAAAACTATTAAATTTTCATTAAAATTCATTATAAGGAACACTTTCCTGAAGAGAGTAGGAATTTTAGCATGCTTTCTAGATTTCTATTCAGCGAAATACAAATGTACACTTTTGCATCAACTACATCTAAATATCAACAATACTTAAGACGTTTCAATGACATTCCGTTATGCATATATTATAGTAAACTCTAATATTAACAAAACCTCCATTTGACGAGAAATTCGGTCTTCAAACGTTTTCCTTGTTTTTGCTTACCTGCCAGGGCTGGTCCATATACAAAGCTTTCTGTTTGCGCATTTCCGGTCTGAATTTGCCTTGGACTCAACACTGATCATGATCATCTTGATTCCCATTTGAAAAATCCAAACAAATTTCGAATTTGTTGTCACATGAGGCAGATATAGTATCACAATCCTGGCCATTAAACAACTTGTTTCCTGGGTTTTCCAACCAGTCCAAATATATGGAAATGGCGTATGAGGCAAGTGCAGTCTGAAAAAAATATTTAACAGACAAACATGGGGATTTCTAAATTTCAACATATTTTTACATGATAACATACATGAGGTGAACACAATCGTTACTTATATTTCGTGGCAGTGCCCGATTTAGGCATGTGGAGGCCCCGAGCATGTGACTTCATTGCGAGTAAATATGCAGGATGACCAACACAACAAAGTCACATGCTACCCATTCCCACTGGAAGTTCTGTCTTTCATCAATTGAGTCGGCTTCTAGGGGCCAAATTAACATTCAGGTAGATGGATGATATTGAAGCCAGAAATTTAAAATTGCATCCCAAGTTCCCAACAATTTGAAATTCAAGTGACGAAAAAGAAATATTTGGCCGATTTTACACAAAACCTTAAATTGTAAAGCTATTTTTAAGCAGGCTTCTTGAACTTGCATGAAAAGATTCTTCATTGTAAAGGATTGGCGACACAGCCTGCATCTTTACTGACTGCATGGTACGAAAAAGTGTTCGTCGACACAATCTCTTGACAATGTGACATTACTGTCCAGAGCATAGGCAAAATTCTTGTCAGTGCAATTATTACATTATCACACTGATATCAAAGTATACCTACCATGTCAGAAAATTGGGATTGGTTGTATATTATGTTTGCAGTGCAGTGATACTCCATGTCGGCAAATAGTACAGGTATAAATGCCCAACACACCGCTCTCTCTCTCAGTGGGCCTGAGGCACTTGCAGAGTCAAGATGTGTATTGAAGGTTTCCCCAAGTAATTGTTGCTTAAATTTGGTTATTACAGTGGTTGTAGTTAATATAAGACATTGCTATACTTTAATAAGCTTTGTCCTAGCCCAAGCCCAAGAATCCACAATGGTATATGAATAAAAAGGTAATAAATGCACATGTATGCAACATAAAGCAGCATGGCAGAAATCACGATGGGCTATTGAATCTATTTCAATATTTCTATGTTATTTAATGTTTCTATGTTAAAAATATAAATGTGTATGCTAAATACAGGTATGTTTGTATTAGAGACACTTTAGATAAATACATATTTTCAAAAAATGGCTACAAGATACCACAGCAGGGCTAGGAAAAGATGAAGGAGTTGTACATGTACATCTCACCCAATTTTCAAAACTAGAACCTGACGGTTTTGTGACGGCAACATAGTAGCATGATCAGAGTAGGAAAATATTACATAGTAACTCAGTCGATATATCACTAATACAGGTCTGGATATGGAAAGTCTCTGTCCGTAGAAATTATGTAACATTTTAACCTGAATCTGATGATTCAAGACCTGTATCTTATAACAAATTAAATAAAATAGAAAAAAAAACAAATACCCTCTGTGGTTCGGTTGTTAATTTGACATTTTATAATCATTAGTAGAGAATATTTAAGTGTCTCATGGCTCAAATCATGCTAAGAGTTCCATCATGATAATATATATTGTAGCTCCAATGACTGAAATTTTAGGCCTGCAGTTGCACTGCTGGTTCAAATTATGGCAGAAAATTGTTTATTAGCTGTAGACAAAATACCATCGAATTTAGTTTGACAGACAAAATGTGTGCAGTATAATGCCAGTGTTGAAATGTTACTGGGAGTACATTGGAACCTTTTGTTTGGAAAAATTATATCAACAAGCCTAAAATTTCAGTACAGAACATTTACAATGTGTGTGCACATCAGAAAAACTGTTTTGCATGTGACCCAGATTAATATAAAATTAGAATATAAAAATGCATTTACAAACAGTAAAAACAACAAGCAAAACCAGAATGAGCCAAAAGATTAACAACACAATTTTCTGTTAACAGTATAGTTTATGTCACACACAATAAATAGAATATATATTTACGTTAAAACAATCATTTGTTTGATATTTGAAATGTATCATAGCTGCAGCCTGCTTATCTTTTTTTTGAAAAAGATTTTCTTGTTTTAATGTTCAAATGTGGAGGCCCCCTCAAATGTTGAGAACCTGGACAGGGGACACCCGCCCCTTCTGCCCATGCTTAAATTGGGCACTGTTTCATGAAGTTCTGTCATTAAATACGCAAAACGAGAACATTGCTTACCTTGCTTGACCAAAAAATGATTGACGCTAAAAGAAGAATCTCCATCTTTGTCGCACCTTACCAGAGGCTCATTCTGAAATGAAACTTTCTTTTTCTTAAATGGCTGTTAGAGGTTTTGTATATATTCATAGTATTTATGTATTGAATAGTAGTTTATAAAAACTAAGTTGAAAATACATTTAGTTGCAGCAGGATATATGATTAATATCCTGCTGCTTCATTTATATTATCATAATATCATAATATTGCCATATAATTTTGGAAAACGTTTTGTCATCCGACTCTTCAAGCCTGAATATGTTAGGTTACCAAAAATATATCCTTTTTGCTCAATACATATTTTTCATTGTCTAATAAACGTTTATATTTATTTTTCTACATTAAATTCCTATCTTTTTAAGAACAGGTAGTTAACCGTTTTACTTTTGAACATAATTAAGTCCTTAACATAAATATCAAATTGCTATCAGTCATCAATTTTTTTCCATTTGAGGAAAACTACGTCCCCATCCCCCAATTGAACATGTAATGGTCACTCCCTCAGTGTAAATTGTATCTCGAGATCTAACCTTGTAAAATGCCGCACAGAAACCGAAAAGGCAACAATTAAAAAATCACATTAACATGAAACAATCAAATCATTTCCATTCTATTACATGAATGCCACCCACCTCATTCACATACATAGTCTTCCATTTTCACATGTTGTGAAACTTCTCTGCATCATTGAAAATACTCACCAAAATGTTAGTTTCCTCATATTTTAGAAATATTTCATGTTCCTGGTTTGAGAACTAATTATTTTGTTAATGGTGACTACGTATGAGATAAATGATAGATTTATCAAAATGATAGCTTTATTTCCACATGACATATATTATATTTCATAAATTGAATTAAACACAATGTGATAGTGAAATCCATAAAATCCTCCCCATAACAGTATAATACACTGTATTTTACATTACATTCAGGCCTGAAATATCCATTAGGTTGAATAGGCTATATAGCAAAGAATCTCTCACCTCCCGGTGGCCTCACATTGGGTGAAAAAAATTAGATTTGCCTAAATTCATAGTAAGTCAAAAATAAATAGTGAAACTTTAAGAGGACAAGTTCTGTCGCAATTGCATATTAAGAGGCCTTTAATTTTTGTCATCAACTATGCAGATGCTAAAACAAGAGCATGTGTCTAAAGAGTAAATACAAGGTGTCTCATATCAAAATTATGAAGCTACTCTGGTGTCAATTGTGCCATCGGACATTGTGGAAATTTTGCCAAAAAAAGAAAAAAACATCAGAATTTTGTAAGATATGCTTAGAAAGATTAAGGTCAATCCAAATTTTTGTACAATTATCTCAGAAATATATATAATCAAAGAATTTTTTGTAATAAATCTACAAATTTCTGCAATAATCTTGCAATTTGAATGATTATTTCAGAACTTTCTGCAATGATTAGAATCTACGATTATTGAAAAAAAAATCTCTGATTTTTGCAGAATGTCCTTGATTATCTCAGAAATACTTGTGCCCAATATTGATTAAATTTTTAAAAAAGGTATACTATTATTATTATTTTTTTTTGGAGGTTTTTGTAGTTAGTTATTTATTGACATGTTAAACATGTCCAACATTGGTTGTACATACATCTGAAGCAAGTAATTTGAATGTCCAAATTCAAACAAAAATGTCCAAATCGAAAATAAGTAAATAATTATGACAGTCATGCATTACTCAAACAATTTCAGCAAATTGAAGCAGTAATTGCATTGCAAAACAGCTTCATTATTTTCACCATCAAAAATGTCACTACATGTTTCCCCACGGATATTTAAGTCCTCTCTAAGATGTGCTGCTAATCCACAATGCAGCAAAATATGGCTCTCATTTTGGACACTCCCACATGGGCACATCCTCTGATCAGCTGGAATTCGTGCCCATCTACCTGTCTCAAAACGCATTCTGTGCGAGCTAAGCCGAAGTCTTGTGAAGCAAAGTCTTAGAACTTCCGGCACCATACTGTGGTACACCTCACTAATAACCAGGTTAGGGTTCAACAAAAGATAAGCCATTCTGCGTGAGCTGGTTGATGAAGAGATGCTAATCTTTTTTCTTTCAAGTTCGAACATAGCAGGTTCATCATTGTAATTCTCTACTGCCTGCAAGGCCATACCACTGGGTGGACGAAGCTATATTGCTTCAAGCATGATTCTCTCAATGTAGCTACCATTGAAGGAATCTCTGGCTCTTAACTTACGGAAAAAAGTTGTATTGCCTCTGATGAATGTATCCTCTTGCACCAGGTTCCCCAGCTTCAACACATGCAAGGTCAGTGCATGTGGTTACTCGGACACCCAACAGGCTCTTCAGTGCACTGTTGTATGCCGTTTCAGCTTCGCGTAAGTCTCTGGCAAGCCAAGTCTCACATCCATAAAAAATAGCACTACATAGAGCACTGTCCCAAACACGACGTTTAACAGCATATGGAGCATCACTGTTCATACGCAAGAAGGAATAAAACCAAACGAACTATTTTTCAATAATTGCAATCAAAATTGCATAACTGATAGAAGAGGAACATTCATAGTGACATAGTTTCACAAGATTGAACAAGGGAAATGCATTTCAAATCAAGTAGAAGGTCAACTGTAGTATTGCCAGAGACAATTTTTTTTCTCCTCGGCTTCAATTTTTCAGGCACAGGGCTTTCTCTTGCAAAGGCTTGTTGACATAATTTTGTTTGACTTTTATGGCAATTCAAAAGTCAATTTGGTTTGGTTACATTAGTAAGCTCACAAAGCAACTCAAAGGGAAACTTCTACAATGATTCACGGCTCAAGTCATGTCATGCAAGGGGCCTAACATTGAGGTTCAGCCTGGGGCCTCATGCTACTTACCATTAATAATTAATTGATTTATAATTACCGGCCATGCATCCTATGCATAGGACGGTAATGCTTCTGTCCTGAAACGATGTGAGTCAGAGGCCTACTGGCCAAACCAGACCTTTCCAAATGTTCATTTTCTCAATATGACTCATTTATAGATCATAGATTCTGTCAATTGTGTATTTTGTAAGTTCAATTCAATATTATAACATTTATTGACATGTGCTGTACTGCATAGCGCAGGGTGGGTCAGGCTGATTTGCGTCGCCATTTTCTTTTGTATTCGCGCTGTCATACACATGTCATAAATGTGGACAGTGGCCATGTTTCACTCTCAGAATTGCAGGGCGTTGAATGGACATTGAATCTTTCATTCAATTCCAATCAATTTTTTTAATTTGTCAATGGACCACTTTCAAATGCACTGAATTGCTCTTCACCATTTCAGCCTAAGTGCAATTCACTTTCTCACCTCCCTGTCATCTCAAACTCATCTGTCAAAATTGTACTTCTAAGCTGGTTTCTTGTCATTAAAATTAAATTACAGGGTGTTGATTTAACACTATCTTTCATAGATTGTACATTCCAATCAATTATGCTAATTGCTGTTGGGGGACCCCCTTCATACACTCAATAGGCCTTCACTATTTAAAGTGCAATTCAATTTCACTGTCATCTCTCAGTTACAAGTCCTCTCAGATCTACAATTCTATTACACCTTCATTTCTAATTTATTCCATTTCTGGGACGTAATTGAATAGCTTTTTTTTTCATCCACTATAAATGTATTTAAAATCATGTGTAT
Source organism: Platynereis dumerilii (assembly GCA_026936325.1). Lineage (NCBI taxonomy): Eukaryota > Metazoa > Annelida > Polychaeta > Phyllodocida > Nereididae > Platynereis > Platynereis dumerilii. The sequence goes on from JAPTHN010000004.1 coordinate 20,348,731, forward strand.
TCCACTGACGAAGCATACACTTGTGCATGGGCGGTCCTGCACCTCTAATAAGATTGCTTGTTAATATTAGAGTGGCTAGATCTTACATGAGCAGCATTTGCAATTTTATAATAATGTGAAAGCACTTTAAAAACTGCTTGCAGGGAGACTATCTATTTATCTTTCAACCATCTACGTCTATCTATCTATCAATCTATATATCTATATATCTATCTATCTATCTATCTATCTACTATCTATCTGTCTGTCTGTCTGTCTGTCCATCTATCTGCTATCTGTCTATCTATCTGTCAATATTATATTTCTATATATTCTTCATAGGCCTATCTTCCCTCCTTTTCTTCCTTTTTCCTTATGTTCCTTCCTTCTTTCCTTCCTTCTTTCCTTCTTTCCTTCCTTCTTTCCTTCCTTCTTTCCTTCCTTTTTTGGTATTTTAAGGCCTTTTAATACATTTTTAACTCTTGCTCTGATTATAGGTTGCTGTTGTTGCTGTTAGTGTCACTGCATCAGGACATTTGAATTTTACAGGAAACATACATGTACATTTCAGTTCAGAAAATCAAAAATATATTGTCATGCAAGTGTTCCATCAGTACAAGATAAAATCATGTTGAGACTACATGCGAAGTTTCAATGTGAAAAGTGATACTGTATGACCTCCGAAGTGTTGACAAGCTTTCCCAAAATTCCTCTAACAATACAGGTAGCAAACATCTGTAAAAATAGTGCTCATTGATTTGTCTATCAACAAATAATTAATTGTTTTCATTATGATTTACTCGATCTGACTAATCATTATTGGCGGCTTGGCACCAGAGTGATTGTACAGTTGTGCTTGAAAGTTTCTGAACCCTTATATGCAGCCCCATTCAAATTGTACAATGCTTTTCTCTTTTGAAATAACGCCCGTTTTCGGAATTTCAAGGGCTCCTAGACTTATTTTGCCATGGGGCCCAAAATGCCGGCAGTCATACTGGCAGGGACTTAATGACTATTAAGATTTGTTTGACCTTTGATGACCTTGACCAACTTTTCAAGGTAAAGGTACCGAAATTCAGAAAACACATTGATAGTATTGAAATGTATTCTCTCAGAAATTTCAAAACATATTGAAACATGTGATATGATACTCCTATGACTTTGCAGAAAGAATTTATTGCAATCCCAGACCCTGCATGTATGTAACAAGAATTAGTGATATTTGATAAGAATGTTCAATTTGCAGGCCAATTGATTGGATTGAAAACCTGGATAATCATCCTTGGTTCACTACTGGCAATTGCCTTAGTTGTCATTGCATCTGTCTTGATTGCATGGAAGATATGCTCATCCAGGGGAAGGGAGGCTACAGAAGACACTGTAAATGAAGAAGTAGACTATCACCATTATTACGAAATAGGTGCTGCATTATCAAGACCTGCAATTTTGTCGGGATCTAATACGCGGTCGTCAGGTCAACACAGAAAACCACAGATCAGTGCAAAGTTTCCCGCCGGTAAGAAGAATCTGATTATTTGGAGCCAGTGATAACAAGTGCATTTGCGCAACCTCGTGTGAATGATTCAGCTGATCAGAAGTCAGAGGAATATACGTATGTGTGAGGCACCATCCACTGCAGAACTACATGCAGCTGTGCAGGTACTGGCGGAAGACGTGACACCTCATGCTTCTGCAGAGGTACAGGCAAAAAATGACTCTGAAAACCCCCATTTGTATTAGGGGTTATTGGCCAAAGATGCATCCAGAGATGCACATGCCTATATGGAAATGCTGCCCCGTGCCCATGTCGTCCCAGAGATTCCTGTTGCGGACAGAGATGGCAACTGACATATTGCACAGAGGAAAACCTAATCATGACAAGCAAAACTGACAGACAGTTAGCCATTGGCTATAGAGTATTAACAGACCTTTTTTGTCTGTATGTAGGCTTCTAATATGGATAACAGAATAATATACTTCTAAAACAAAACAATTTACTTTTGTGCAGTAAAAGGATATTTCGGCAGATGGAGTTCTCTTTAAATACCCGTGGTATTACCCAATAAAAGTACAAAAACTGCATGCATGGAAGGTCCAATAAACAGTGACAATTTACACTGCATGAAAAAAATGCTAAACATTAAGTTCTGACATGGTGAAAGAGCAAAGCGATTGCATGCTTGCAGTGCACGCAGAAGAATGGAAATACATGTATATACTGTTTTGATTTTGAAAAATAAGCATTTTACTTTCGAACACTTGCTATCATATATCTGGCACAATCAGTACTGGTCAGATGTGACTGATCTTTTGAGTGCGGATTCATTAGAAGTTTTGCTGAAATATTATGTAAATGTGAAAAAGCATAATATTAAAATTTTCTGTGAAGTATGACTAAATTAACCTGTTACATAAAAGGACGATGAAGGGAGCATAGATGAACCAAGCAATTTCTCAAACTGACTGGTCTGGTTATTTGTAGGATAAAATCTAATTACGCGAGAGCTAGTGTTTTGACCATCATCACTTATAAAAGGTGCATAATTGAACTATGCCACTTATGGCCTTTTTTAACTTTTTGTTGAATCAGCAAAAAAATAACAAAGGTCCTTGAAAATGCCACATTATTTCCCAAATAGTGTTTACTTGTATTTTGATCAGAAGAATTATTTCCCATTGCGCAGTCCATCTTGTTGTGTTATGTATGCGTGGATGTTATTTCTTAGGAGTCCTTTTTTGGGTGAAGCGGTCAATGAATAAATTTGGGATGATGATTTTATTCAGGATCACACTGTTATTTTTAAGAACAGTCAAATATTGCTATTGCATGCTTTGTATAATTATTTTTTAAATATTCAATAAAGTTGATAAGATTACAAAAACATGCCAGGCTAATTTATTTTAACAATCACAATATAATCTAGTATTGGGTCATCTTTAAAAAATGTCCAGATCTCTATGTCAAAAGTAAAGTTTGATAGTAGGCGTAAATGAACTTCACCGAAGGTCTGCTGAGCAAATCTACTATGTGATCTAAGTTCAGAAAATCAATTATTTTCTCTTGGTTAATATAGAAATAGACAGATAAATAGATTGACAGGTAGATAGCAGATAGGTAAGTAAATGTACATCCGCCTGGGATTAATTCATGATGGTCCATTGAACATTTTGGGTTCTCCAATGGGGGTTCAAACCCATGCAGGCAAAGACCTTCAGTGGAGCAGGCAAGCGCCTCTTTACAGTTGTGCTTGAAAGTTTCTGAACCCTGTAAGAGACTGCTGTCCTATTCAATTAATGTTTTTTCAGCACAAAATCATAAACCTGATGAAAAATGTTTGAATGTATCTACCTCAAATATCAACCTACCTTCATTATTTTAGGTTTAGAATTTCTTAACTTTATGGGATATCAAGTGAATATGAAATCCAAAGTTTCTTGAAAATACTAGTTGAGTAATGACTCCATAACAATTAACAATTTTGTTGTGTACGCTCGATATATCGAAGACAAATGTGTATGTATAACCTACCAGGTGCAGTGTATAGCTCTCCACAGTGGACATCACAGTTTTCACTGCACCAGTTCTTGTTACATATCTTTTTTCCATTCTGGTCACAGGTATAGTGTCCCATGTGATCATCTGTTGTCTTGCAATATTTATCACAATCTTCCCCGTAGTAATCATTTTCGCAAACTTTGGTTCCATCAGTTGAACATTCATAGTGTTGTCATCTGTTGTCTTGCAATATGTATCACAATCTTCCCCGTAGTAATCATTTTCGCAAACTTTGGTTCCATCAATTGAACATTCATAGTAGGGTGCATCAGTTGCCCCAACTTTTTAGAGGAAACCTCTCCTTTTGCAGGAATGTTCCTTTTATACTAGAAACACATTGTGTGAAGTTTCAATAAATTCGAAGAATGTCTAGGGGTGGCACACTTGCATTGAAGTTTCTAGGAATTTTGCATTTTCTGTCATTTTATCGGTTTCGCGGTTTGTTATATTTCATTGGTTATTAACCAAAGAACATTAAAAATGTTACCATGTGGTAGCTCTCATCATGAGCTTCAATTTGAATACCAACATGATGGGTATCTGACTTAGAGAACCATTTCATGGTTACATGAAATTTCACAACTTCGTGTCCTAATTTAAATTAATGAACAGGTTATGCTAATGCTTTGTAGAGTTGTTACCAACTAAAAGATACATATTGTAATTAAGCAAGAGGCCATAGTTATATGAAACAGTTTATTGCTTGCAATGCAATTACCCATTATCTGTGGTCTGATTGTATATGCATGTTATGTCAGACATATTCTCTTGAAATCAAGACACCTCGTCAACCTCCCGTTTGTCACAAAACAGCAGTTGCTAATGAAGATCTGCATAAATGCCTCAATTAAATCTCCCACTTGTCAGATTGGTTCTTAAAGCACTAAAATGTATAATAAGAGAAGCAATTTCAGTTGGTAATATGTTTCTCTACCAAAGTGCCAAGACCCTTTCATATCTTCTTATTTGTATTCGTTTTTTGCTATTTCGGCGTGTTTGATGATGTTATGCACTTTAAAAAAATTGTGAAATGAATGAAATTGATTTCTGTATAATAGAATATATATAATTTTGTCTGGTGGTTAAATGTTATGTGAACTGGACTTGCATAAATTTAGGGCAGCTGGAAAAATAATAAGACATCGCTAAAATGGTTTCACCTTGATTGGCCTATACCAGGACTGCCCTACTTTGACAAAAGGCATTGGATGACAAAAGGCATTAACTTTTTTTTTGGCTCAGAATGTTCCATATACCTAGATCTATATGCATGTAAAATTTCTTGGTCATCACATACATATTTGTTGTAGTCAGATTTTAAAAAGGCATTAACTTTACAAAAATACTTTGACAAAAGGCATTATCTGATGATGAAAGGTAACTATCAGATGGAGAAAGGCATTATCTGGCCACTATCAGATGACAAAAGGGATTAAATCAGCATTACTCTGACAAAAGGCATTATGTTCAGCATTTTTGTTACCTGCTATCAATCGAATTACACCTCATGAATCCCACTACCATGTAAGCCATACAAAAGGAATTTACAAAATGTCAAATATTTTCACCATTTTGGCACTATTCATGTATTATATCTTGTCATAACAGAAGTTAATGCCTTTTGGCGTCCTTGCTCCAATTTTGAAACTGTGACAAAAGGCATTAACTTCTATTAGAAGTATAAATTCAGCAAAAAACGACAAAATAGATATTTCTGGAAAAATTCTGATAAACCTGCCATAATTTGACAATGCAACAAGACACCTATGTTCAATACTCTTTATGGGGTCATTCATTGAAAATATAGCAGCGTTTTTGGGCTCTCCTGAAAAGTTGCTATTTTGGAGATAATGCCTTTTGTCAAAGTAGGGCAGAGGACTGTACATATGGGAGAGGTTTGTAATTTCAAAAATTGAACTGCTGCAGGTTAGACTCCAACTGACAGAGATGAAAAGACCAGTCCTATCACCAAAAAATGTCTTTCTGATTTTTTTGAACAAATAGCTTATGATAAGTGAAAAAAATACACATAAATTTGTCAAAGTTACGAAAATAATGCTATAATATTATATTACAGTTTGAATTCCAGGTAGAGAGTAACTGTGATATGGTACGGAAAATTTGCCATGGTGAGGTTTTGGGATCTTTTTAAATCTATACAAAAATGTAATCCCCCTAAGAGAATTTAGGCATTTTCAAGCCCAAGTCACTTTGGATGAGTTTCCTCGATCAGACAACTTTGAAGGAAATTGGCCTGTTGCCTTAAAATGAAGTTTTGACCTTGGTACTGTAGCACAATATATTGTACATTTTTTGACAGTTCAAAATCTTACAATTCCCATATAATGGCAGTAGGTCACTTTTTGTGCTGAGCAGTTGAAATGCAAGTTTGGTACACCAAGCCTCGGAAACTAGTAACATTCACTAAAATGCAACATATTGTATAAATATAATGCTTATGTATATATAAAACAAGGTATCTGAGCTTAAGGTCCCCTTTAACAGATTGTGTATCTGAATATCCCACTTGAAATAATACTAATTATAACAGTATTAGAAATACATCAACTTTCATTTATTCTAAGGGTCTCAACAGTTGCTAATATAAGAATTCATAATTCATTTATTATTGCCAAATAACTTGGATTGTTCCTCTTAGTACCAGATATGGCGTTCTGGTACTCAAATTAAAGCTCTCTTTCTGCTCTACATCATGGTGCCTATTCTTTTGTTCTTGAATAATTATTAAAGAAGTTATCACATACCGCAGATTCTGAAATGAGATATTTTTGGTCAAAATCGGTTAAACTTTGGGGCATGCGTGCCACCCCTAGACATTGTCCGATTGTTTTGAAACTTCACAGGATACTTTTTTTTAGCAAAAGGAACATAATTGGAGAAGGAGAAGGGAATCAAACAATCTTTTAATTTTTGGGGGGCAACTGATGCACCCTAATTCATAGTGTTGTCATCTGTTGTCTTGCAATATGTATCACAATCTTCCCCGTAGTAATCATTTTCACAAACTTTGGTTCCATCAGTTGAACATTCATAGTGTTGTCATCTGTTGTCTTGCAATATGTATCACAATCTTCCCCGTAGTAATCATTTTCGCAAACTTTGGTTCCATCAATTGAACATTCATAGTGTTGTCATCTGTTGTCTTGCAATATGTATCACAATCTTCCCCGTAGTAATCATTTTCGCAAACTTTGGTTCCATCAATTGAACATTCATAGTCTTGTCATCTGTTGTCTTGCAATATGTATCACAATCTTCCCCGTAGTAATCATTTTCGCAAACTTTGGTTCCATCAATTGAACATTCATAGTGTTGTCATCTGTTGTCTTGCAATATGTATCACAATCTTCCCCGTAGTAATCATTTTCGCAAACTTTGGTTCCATCAATTGAACATTCATAGTGTTGTCATCTGTTGTCTTGCAATATCTATCACAATCTTCCCCGTAGTAATCATTTTCACAAACTTTGGTTCCATCAGTTGAACATTCATAGTGTTGTCATCTGTTGTCTTGCAATATGTATCACAATCTTCCCCGTAGTAATCATTTTCGCAAACTTTGGTTCCATCAATTGAACATTCATAGTCTTGTCATCTGTTGTCTTGCAATATGTATCACAATCTTCCCCGTAGTAATCATTTTCGCAAACTTTGGTTCCATCAATTGAACATTCATAGTGTTGTCATCTGTTGTCTTGCAATATGTATCACAATCTTCCCCGTAGTAATCATTTTCGCAAACTTTGGTTCCATCAATTGAACATTCATAGTCTTGTCATCTGTTGTCTTGCAATATGTATCACAATCTTCCCCGTAGTAATCATTTTCGCAAACTTTGGTTCCATCAATTGAACATTCATAGTGTTGTCATCTGTTGTCTTGCAATATCTATCACAATCTTCCCCGTAGTAATCATTTTCGCAAACTTTGGTTCCATCAATTGAACATTCATAGTGTTGTCATCTGTTGTCTTGCAATATCTATCACAATCTTCCCCGTAGTAATCATTTTCACAAACTTTGGTTCCATCAGTTGAACATTCATAGTGTTGTCATCTGTTGTCTTGCAATATGTATCACAATCTTCCCCGTAGTAATCATTTTCGCAAACTTTGGTTCCATCAATTGAACATTCATAGTCTTGTCATCTGTTGTCTTGCAATATGTATCACAATCTTCCCCGTAGTAATCATTTTCGCAAACTTTGGTTCCATCAATTGAACATTCATAGTGTTGTCATCTGTTGTCTTGCAATATGTATCACAATCTTCCCCGTAGTAATCATTTTCGCGAACTTTGGTTCCATCAGTTGAACATTCATAGTGTTGTCATCTGTTGTCTTGCAATATGTATCACAATCTTCCCCGTAGTAATCATTTTCGCAAACTTTGGTTCCATCAATTGAACATTCATAGTGTTGTCATCTGTTGTCTTGCAATATGTATCACAATCTTCCCCGTAGTAATCATTTTCACAAACTTTGGTTCCATCAGTTGAACATTCATAGTGTTGTCATCTGTTGTCTTGCAAAATTTATCACAATCTTCCCCATAGTAATCATTTTCGCAAACTTTGGTTCCATCAGTTGAACATTCATAGTGTTGGTGAGTTCCATTCGCTGGCAAACATTCAACATTACATTCTGGACCATACCAGTGCATGTGACATCTTTTCTTCCCATCATAATCAATACAGTAATTTTGATATATGTCATAGCAGTCACAGTGTGGCCTTATCCAATTGGAATTACAATACACTGCTATCGAGAGAGTCAATCTGAAAAGATAACAGGATTAAGTTGAGTTAGGAAAAATAAAACTGATTATAGAAATTTCACTGACAGACAAACAGACACAAACAGACACAAATAAACACAAATGAACCTATAAGTCCTTTGTTGGGGCTGACAGTTTGTAAAGTTATGCATGACTAGCTTTCATTATTATCTTTTACTTTTTTTTTTATTGTACGCACAATGTAAAATAACATTTGTCTGTAATGACACAGAACTGCTTACCTTGTGTGACGCCCATTGATAGTTGTTGACGTGTAATTATAAGTGTAATTGGTCGTTGCTGTGTATTTGATGATGGCTGACAATTTATCAACCAACTCTTCGTAGTCTCTTTGGTCTTTATCTGTCACAAGGACCTTCATTAAAATGTTGCCCTGACCCAAAACGAAAAACACATTGGTAATACCAGTGAGAACGCTATGTCAGCACCTCTAGTTTTCAAAAATAAATCAAAGAAAATGCTTCTAAAACATTATCCCATGGCGTGGGTAATATTTATCTGACATTGTCAACCTTGACCAACACTTTCCCTCGACCAGTGGCGTAATGGGGGGGGGGGGTCTCGAGTGGGGGGAGGGGCACAATCATGACGGGGACGTGATTCCTTGGGGGGGCACACACACTATACAATTTGCTTGTTTTGGCCAGAGTTGGAAAGTTCATATGGGGGGGGGGGGTACTTGGGCGGCACAGGTCCAATATGGGGGGGGGTAGAAGCCTCCCTGGGCCCCCCCCCCCCAATAGGGATGCCACTGTGGCCTTGACTATAGGCTACTGGTCTCGAGAAAGATACTGTATGTCTGTTGAAAATAATTTTCATCAGGGAAATACTGCCCAAGCCTTTGGGTGACCTTTGGGTATTTTTGCACACCTGCCAGGGTTGGTCCACTCTGACCCATTTCCAACGATGGATCAATTCTTGTTCAAACGGTCCCTCGACTCCGCACTGACTGTGATCATCTCTATTCCCATTTCTGACATCCAGACACACTTTGAATTGGTGTTCACATCCTTCATAACCAGTAACAAAGTCACAATCTCGGCCATCAAGCAACTTGTCTCCTGGGTTACTGAATTGGTACATGGATATGCCAATGGTATATGAAGCAGACACAGTCTGAAAATTTGTCAAAAGAACAACTGACAATACATTTTGCATTCAAAAAGGAAATAGTTGTGCTGATGCAGACGCATGCCCAACTTTGAGATATCGAATTTAAAATGATGGCATCTGGGGTTTATCTCAGTTTCTACTCAATATCTGATCTTCCAATTTTCCCTCTGTCTTCCCATGGTTTTTCAAGACCCCTATAATCCTCCGGGCCCTGTGTAGTTGCCCAAATTACGAATACATGAGCTGGGCTCCCTTGATTAAAAAAACAGGGGAACTGTGCCATGCTACAGCTCCCCCAATGATCAGTTATGAAATTACAATTATCATGTTACTGTTTTAGTCCTCAAGGTATTTTTTGCCAAAATTATGTCTTGTGGAAGATATTTTCCCCTTTTAAAAATTTGGAATGGTGCGCCACGGCCACACGAGCCGAGAGCTCCCCCGACGAAAATTTTGCATGTCCACCACTGGGCACTGAGACTGTGTTTGGAGTTCTTGATCATTATGCAAAACATGCTAATTACTTACATCAATTGACCAAAAGATAATCGATGCTAAAAGTGGAATCTTCATCGTATTAGCACCTCATGAGGGACACATTCTGGCGACAATTTCCCTGGGGGAATTTTTAATTTGGCAGATGGAAGTAAGGTGACATCCTAGACGTCATCCTGACATCAGTTAAAGTTAATCACCCTAAAGTCCTAAAGTATTACCATATTTCTGAAATTAAAAAAAAAAGTGTCCTATCCGCACTTACTTTTTCAGTATGGCCAATTGACAACTTTTGACCAAAATGATAACAATACCTTCTTCGAACTTCGTTCGCTGAAGGTAAAAAGGGTAAAAATAACATTTGTTACGTGTACATTGTGCTGCATTAAGATTGTGTAAAATGGCAATCTAAAATCTATTTAAAATCTATAATTAAAAAAAAAAAATTCTGTATAAAAAAGTGGGCTAGACATGGAATAAAAAGGGTACCGTAATATGGGGTGAATCGGGACAGAATTGAGGGTTTTTCTGTCATAGCATGGTCACTAATCATCTTATAAATCAAAATATGGTGCCTAATTATGTCCGAACTCAAGGTCTAACTATCCCTAGGAGCATTAAAATATGTCTTTCATTTTCAATGATTTATTGATGAAAAACCACTGTCCCAATTCACTCCTTATTTTGGGGTTAATCGGGACAGTCCTCTATTTCTATAAAATAATACTTCCTGCCGTGTTTGGGTGATTGCCACATGTGAATTGACAATAGAAAATATGTTTGACATTCAACAAAAAAATTTTGAGAAATATCTGACCTCAATTACATGTAAAATTTACATATTTTTGAAAATATGATAAATTACACAAAAGTATTAAAATATTTATTTTTCGTTTAATTACGCCATATATAAGTAATTCTGAACTAAATCCAATATCAGTGATGACAATTTCAATAATATTCTTTAAAAAGCCATGCTTGTACACTCAAATGAAAATGAGTAGGGTTATTTTTGTTGATTCCAATACTTTGTCATTGCCCTGGATCTGAACCCATAACCAAACATACAAAATCCCACATCTAGTCAACTCTTCTGGTCCCTTAATTTGCCAAATATAGGTAATAAAAGTTTCCTGCTATTTTTGTGGCTCTATATTAATGCTTTTTGTGATATGAGTAAAGTTTTGACCACCTGTCGAAAATTAAGTTTCTGCAGGGCTAAGTTTAAAGTGCTGCAGCTCCTTGCGCTGCTTGCAGTTAGAATTATAAAACTCGACCACAAAATACACTACCCTGTATGCTAAAATTGGGCAAAAAATTACGGACCTGGGTTAAATAGAAGTAGTAGTAGTTTAAGAAATAAAACACATTCCTGTTCTGTCCCGATTCACCCCAGTGTTCCGATTCACCCCCATATTACGGTACGTCATAGGTCTCGGGATATACTTGGTCTTGACTATATCAGGGATATTTCTGCCCACCACCCATGATATTATAAAAAAACAAACCAAGTCAGTGTCACTGAGTAACAATATCACGAACTGTTGTGTGAATTAATATCACTTGCGCCCGGAGGGCGAGAGTGATATTAATTCACATGACAGCGAGTGATATTGTACGAAGTGCCCTGATGCGCAGTTGTTTTGTTTTTATCACCTGGTTTTACCTCAAATTTTAAGTTTTAAAGGGAGACTATTTTCTGCCATTACAAAAATGTGACGTCACCACGGAGCAACAATTGATATGACAATGTCATCACAATCCAATTGTTTTGGTCATTGTTTGGTTTGTGACGTCATCAGACAGCTGAAATGCTGGTTATGTCATAACCATTGTTAAAAAATATCGCCCTTGAAGGGTGGTATTTTTTACAATATCATAGACCCTGATATTTTGACTATAAACAGTGATATTCTCAGCCAACCAGGTGATAAAATCTCATTTTATGACATCACCAGCATTTCAGCTGCCAGGTGAAGTCACGATCAAACAAACAATGGGATTGTGACATCATTACCATTGCTTCTCCAGGGTGAGGTCACTTTTTGTGGTATGATAACTTATATTTTTGAGTTAAACCAGGTGATAAAAACAAAACAACCACTCGTCAGGGCACTTTATGACAATATCACTACTTGCTGTGTGAATTAATATCACTCTCACCCTTTGGGCTTGAGTGATATTAATCCATTCAACAGCGAGTGATATCGTTTGGCAGAGACCCCGACTAATTTTGTTTTAATACTGGTTCTGCTATGTTTTAAATAATTGCAAACAATTGCAATTGACGCATACATGTATTGCACCGAAAATCTTTCCGACTAACTACCTTAGTCAAAATGACTAATTAGGTTAGTCATTTGATGGTGCATTAAATTCTTAGTCAGGCTAATCAAGTGACTAACTTTTAAATTACTCATTTGACAAGGTAAATCACCACAGCCAGAGCCATTTGAAAAAAAAAAGTTCCTCGTGAGGCTTGAACAGTCAACTTTTGCCGCAGTTCCAAAGCTGCAAGAATTTACTGCAGAGACACAGCACATTGCATCCTGCTGCAGAAGGTGATAAACTTAATAATATGCCCTTTTGGGGGTAACTACCTAAGACCTATAAATAGAATGTGGCTCATTAGCGCCACCCAGACATCTAAAAGTCCAAGACCTACTAAATAAGTCAGGTGACTACTTAAATTAGCTAGATGACTAATTAAATTAGTCAAATGATCAGCTAAATTAGTCAGTACGACTAATTGACTTTTTGAAATGACTAACTTACAAAGTCAAAAGACCAACTTTATTGTTCAACTAAAGTATGATAATGACTAAATAAAATAGTCAAAAGTCTAACCACATTTGTTACCTGACTAACTATTTTTGGTGTTTGACTAACTTAATTTGTCTAAAAGATTTTCAGTGCATGCTTCACAGAGTGACAGTGTTGTTACGTGATCATTCGGACAACCTTGAACATAATATAGATCAATTTCATTCTCATTTTTTGTGCAATTGTCACTTACTTTAGACAGAAGCTTCCATGTCCGTCCTTGTGAAGTGTTGTTTTATGGATCCATAATATAGAATAGAAAATAATCAGTCATTTTATGATTCTAATGTAATATTAGGCACATCATTTGCGTACAAATCATTGCCAAGCCCCTTTGGAGATTCATTCGTAAACTGTCACCTATGGGAGATTGAGTGATCTATTTTTAACTTTTCGGAGGCATTTCTAAATTGCAGGGAAAAGGTTGTTGCAAAACAAATAAATAAATGTATTTGAGATTGGAATAATACAGGCCTACTACAAATATTTACAGCTCTTACAATGGGGGACTTCAATGCATCAGGGGTAACCATTAGATAGTGAGTAAACAATGGTGATGTCATCAATTGTGTCATTGTTGCTGTTGTGACATCAACATTGTGACAATGGTGACGTCACAGTGACTCTCTAGTACAGTAGCGCCACCACCAACCACTGAGAAGTCTCCCATTCATTTGATGAATTGACTTTTTTCTCAGTGTGGACACAGAGCTGTTTTACTTCTTGCATGTGGACAATTCAGACGTTTTGCCCTTATATGGAAATGATAAGGAAGAATTCTATCATCAGCTGCAAACAATGCAAATATGATCACCAGACTACAGAAACTGGTCTTCCTATGCCATTTTTCATTGTATTGGATTTATTTTCTTTCTTTAATCTGCCTTTTGATATAAAATCCACTGCTTTCAGATATGTCCAGATGGTCTCCAAAGCATTGTGTCCTGCATTGGTTTGGGCAAGCAAAATTTTGCAGGGCGTGTCTATGATTTGGAATGGGAACTACTGTTCTAGATTTATTTTACGATAATTTACCTTTTTGAGCAACTGCGGATATGTTTGGCTACACATCCTATCACTCAAAATTATTCTATTCTGTAATGCTCTGTTTTATTTGCTGGAGATGTTCAGATGGTGCAATTTTTTTGCTCGTACCCTGTAAATGAATACTGGGGCAAACTACAGTTTACCAATGCTATATATACGTACCATATATGAGCTAACATATGCGCTTCATGATGAATGGAGCACGTTGCATGAAGCTAATTGAGGAACTTAATTAAATAGATAAAATAATCCATTAATATAACGAAACAAAGTCATGATGGATCATCATTGTGCTTAACATGTAAAGGTTGAATGGTGCTTGTATCAAGGAGAAGGGGAGACGTTGGAAAACAGGCAAAGTGATATTAAATAAGGTGAGTTGAATTCATACAATGGAATGTAGTGATTACTAAGTGATTCCCTTTTTTTACCTTCAGCGAACAAGTTCGAAGAAGGTATTGTAATCACTTTGGTAAAATGTTGTCCGTCCGCCGGATGGGCGGTCGGGCGGCGGATGGATCGATAGCTTCCGGGCCAGGACTCAACCCCTATTGCATGGCAGACAGACCTGCAGATTGGTTCACATCACTTACATGACGCAATTGTGTCTTTTAATGGGGTCTTTTCGCTGAAGGTTTGCTGCTATGCAGCCTATGTTTTTACTTGTAAAGATAGAACATTCAGGGCTGAAACTTCTCCTTATCGAGACTTCTGAAGTTGGAAATATTTGAACAAGAAAGGCCAAAGGACTCGGACAGAGATGCCCTAAAAATTGACTTTTTGTGGAATTTTAGGTATTTTGGTTAAATATGGTTCTGTTCCAAAATTTCATAAAAAAATAATCAGTCATGTTTATGAGGTGAAAGATTAATGCGATAAATAAACTTCTTCAGCTCCTGGCCACAAATAAATAAAATTTTATTGAATAATCACACAGTTGTCCGAGTACTTCAAATCTGCCAAGATTGGAGGCATTTTGTTAATGATCGAGACCAATAAAAAATGCACACAAAATGAAGTCCTGGGATACTTATATTATTATCCAAAGCATTTTATAGCTTTTTTTATTGTTTTAATGTAAAGTGATAGAAAATCAATATCAGAACCTGTAGGGGTGCTCAAACTTTGGCACAAGTCATGTAAAATCAGACAAAATGACCCACATTTTTTCCATTGTTATTTCTGGCTAAAATTCCGTGCAGCGATATCCTCCACTAACACAATTCACATTGGAAAGATTTTGCCAATGGTTTGTCTGAAATTTGGAAAAATGTGACCGTTCTCTGAGGGTGCCCAAACTTTCGCGCCCCACTGTATGTATTTCTAACATGTGGCATCCTCAAGTATTCACCACTAAATCAAGCAACACAACCCCCACCAGAATTTTTTTATTTAAGGACTCCCAAAAATCGTAAAGTTTATATATATTTAACAAAATCATTCACTAAAAAAGAACTCCGAGCTCCCCCCCCCCTCTTTCAAAACATCTAAAGTTCGACCGCTGATGCATCATTACAGTACAAGGAGAACGAAGTGATGCTCAACTATCTCTAACTCAGATGTTGAGCACATGCCACTATAATGTTAGATGCAACACAAGATCAGAAGATCGATATCAATACTTTTTAAATTGGTAATCTTTTTTAAAATTCTGTCAAACCATTCAGCAAAAAAAAAATGTATATGATGTCAGTTATTTGAACTTCAGTTTGACCAACAGATCACTCATTTGACATGTAGTAATCCAAGGGGCACGCAATTTAAATGCAACATTACTAATAATGTTAATTGGTGTCTAGTGCATGGGATTGTCTCTTGGTCATGTAGAAATGTGTAGTAAACATTTTGTTACTACAACGTGAACAGGGGCGGACTGGCGGCATTTGGGGCCCCGTGGCAAAATATAAGTCAATGGGCCCCTACGTCCTTACCGTCGGCAACATTTTAGAATGGAAAAGCAAATTACTACGTTAAAATTAGGGTGGGGGCCCCGACATGAGGGTGAGCACTGTCCTTTTCAGTAAGTGTGGCAGCAACACATAATGGGCCCCCCTGAGTGGATGGACCCGTGGCAGCTGCCACTTTGCTACATAGGCCAGTCCGCCCCTGAACGTGAACACAATAAGATTTTTTATTACTTTGCCACAATATCCATGCTAATGCCATATCTTTGATGTTGCTTCACAACATTGTGACAACATCATTTCTATCATACAATTCTACTTAATTTTCACCAACACCTTATATTTAAATGCATACATGGTCTAGCCCCTGATTATCTAATGAATAATTTGATAATGGAAATTGACATTACTCAGACTGTACCTGTACCTCTGGATATTAAACCTCCACCACTGGTGGAGGGTAAGTCTGACTTGGAAAAGCAAATAGACCGACATATCACTGAGGAAAATTACTACACAATTGTCCATGAGGACTTAATCAGGCAGTAAAAGCCAGACACATGAAAATTTCATGGTCAGCTGGTACACTGTCTTGACTGAATACCAAACTACATGAGTCCCTCTAGTATTTTTTGCTGATCACACACCCTGCCTTTCACGCACGGCATGTCTTGTAAAGACAGACAGAATACATAGATTCCTCAAATCAATCATTTTGACTAACATGTGGGCAATTTTCAATTTTCATCCCACATCAGAGAGGTCCTATAATGTTTTACAGCTGAAGTAGCTGATAGAAATGGTGTATCACCATAAAGGGTTCAATTTGATATCAGCTCAGTATTTATAATTCTTTCACATAAATAGCTGGAAGGGTTTTGAACAAAGGCTGTGGAGAAGCTTGTAGAGTCACCAAGTCAAACATGCCACAAGTTGTGACACCTAAAATCTGCCAAGATTCAAACATTAAACTGCCATTGAGAGTTTTTATTTATACACCCCAGCAAATAGTCCCAACTTCTGCACCTCAGAGTAGACTGTTCCCACAAGAAATTGGCGTTTTGAAGGTATGGATATACAGAGTGTGTAGTAATTAAGTCATTCTTTATCATCACTTCCTATCTCCCCCACTAAGATTATAATTCATGCTGAAATCAATCAGACTGCTCGCACACCTCTACACAATGTTGTGAGGGAGCTTCTTCTTCTTCTCGTCATTGGACTTCCCTTCTGTGTTAGGAGCACCCCAAATGATGGAACCTTATGATGCGGAGGGGGAGGAAGCAGTCTGGTCTCAGACTGGATATTACTAATACAGAAACTAGAAAGCATCAAATGAGTTGCATTTACCCATAGCTGATAATGAACTGCATAAAACTATGTTATTCTATAGAGGTGCATCTGATTGGAATAAGTTGCCAGCCAATTTGAAAGATTGTCACAATATAAATGATGAAAGAAACCTTAAGTGCCATATCAAGGATCGAAGCGCAAAGTGTTAAAGTGTTGTTTTAGTTCATTGTTAATGGTTATTTTAAATAATATTATTTTATATATCAGTTTGTATCATTAATCACTTTTTCGTCTGCTTTTATTGTTGTTATTTGTTCATTTTTATTGTTAAGGGCTATGTTGAAAAACAGTCCACAAAACCGAACATAATAGGGAGAACCGGGGGCACATTGGGACGCTTTTAACGTCTACTAATTTTGCTCAATGCTGAAAGTACTAAAGAACTCAGAAGTTTGCATGAATATCACCAATACTATTGAGCATAAATGCAAGGCATAATAAACTAAACTGCACCTACCCTTTTGCAGCCAGAGAGTCGTAAAAATGACTGTCCCAATGTGCCCTGGCGTGGCACAGCCGGGGCACATTGGGACATCAATTAAAAAATCATTTTAACACTCCATTAGGGTTCATCATCTACCCCTATATCTTTAAAACATCATGCACTTTTGCATGATTGTTCCCTTTTATCATAAAAGAAGCCCTGCAAAATTTTAGGAAAAAATTCTGATGCCAAAGGGTGGCACAACAGCCTTGAAATTTCAGTATTAGGTCATTTTTTTGCGATTTGCGATTATAAATAATATTGTCAATTTTAATTGAAATGATTTTTGGATGGCAAAGTTAGATTCCTTAGAAAGAGAGCTTTAATTTGAATACCAGCATCAATGGTTTCCATTGAGTAGAAGGTGAAATTGAGTGGAGATATTTCCCTTTTTATCGGGTAAAATGTGATAAATTAAAAAAAGGGATGTTAATATGACTTTGGGAACTCAAAGAAGTCTACAAAGTGGGGATATGGTCTACTACATCATCTGATAAAACATTGATTGCATTATGATGTAGTCAGAAGAAAAAGAGAGGCAGAACAGTGTCTCAATGAACTGTTGTATTTCTCATATTTACATGTAATTTATGAAAATTTGCACATTTGAATTTGATGAATAACTATCTAGAAAAAGTATTACATTTCCTACTTTCTTCAGCAAAGTGCTCCTTATGTTTTATTTTAATGATAAAGGGAAAGTTAGGCAGAGGTTGACCTTTTAAGTTGATTTTTTCATACATTTTGTCATAATAGTCAGAAACTTTTGGCTTTCGGAAAAACTTAAGCATAAGAAATTCTCAGAAATATAGCTTTCTACCATTCAAATTAAAGAAAATTTTTTTCTAAAAATAATGGTATATGAATTGAAATAATACAGTCAACCATAAGCCAGATATTTCTAACCGCGACTTTTCAAAGCATTATTTTTTGACAATTTTGGACTCGACTTTGACATAAAAGTGCCACCCTAAAGCCACTTCCGATCTTATTGAAACTTTTTTGAATGTGTTTCTACGGGTAAAGGAACAATGTTGCAAAAGTCCAAATTAATATTTCAGTTTTTTCATTTTTAGGGGTCAGACGCTGCACCCTACACTCCATATCAGATAGTTATCGCATGTAAGTAGTGCATAAGACTATATACAATGCATTAACACCTTGTAGTGCCAATAGTTAATAACTCTAAACAGTTTTAAACATTTAACATAAACTGTCCTGGGTGCGGACATCTATGTAAGTAACATACAGTGCTTTGTGATGAATTTGTTCACAGAGCATGGTAATCCACTGTACCTCTATTCACTGTGGCCTGAACACCTGTTGTGTGCTATCCCAGGTCATTCAGTTGCCTTGGACATTCAAATTCTGCCATATTAAGTGCGTCCCAATGTGCCCCGAATTCACTGTCCCAATGAGCCCTGATATGATTTTTACACCAAAATGCTAATTTCTCGAACACCGGTGAGTGTGTTTACCACAATAGCAATTCATAACTGTTCGTTACGATATATAAAATTCATACAAGCACTGGGAAAGCCTCATTGTTCATGGTTTGTCCACAGAATGGTTTGAATTGAACCCGTCCATATTTACTTTAGTGGTAGGAAAACAAACTTTTGCTCGCCATACTTCTGCATGTGGCTGTAATTTGTCTGTAAAACCATGGAAACATCAAGATGTGAAATTACAAGATATGATGGCACTACCATATCATATACCTTGCCAGGATCCAAGAAAACCCCACTGTCCCACAGTGCCCGCGTCCCAATGTGCCCCCGTTCCCCCTACCCTTGTAAAATATTTTCCATATAAATAAAAAAAAAATTAATCATCATTGAACATGGCGATATTATCACAAGCTTGTATAACGTAGATGTGCCCGTTGCGAAGACGGTTTTAAAATAATTCCTGTATAGTTAAACTATTTACATTAAATGATTTCGATATTCTTTGCAACAGATCCAATAAACAGCTGCTCTTCTCACATGGCCAAAGAAAATAACACTCTGTTCAAACAACAGCACCTGCCCTAAAAACAACGATTTTCTACCTTAAAATGGCACTTTTTAAAATTCATTATGGTAGCTGTCGTTAAAGTAACGCATCTGGTTTTACAGTGAAAAAGTGTCATTATCAATTCTCTGATACGACCAAGATCACAAAATATTGTTAGGCTTATCTCAACTTCAAAGTCTAATAAATTCAACAATGTTAATTACCTTTGGTGCATAATTACTATGTTCAAATGAATGTGAATACAAAATATGATAACAAAATAATTGGGCCTGCTTTAATAAATTTTAGATATTTGAAGTTTTCCAAATCAGATGAAGCTGCAGGATATGTAATGATATATTTTGTTTCAACTGAATAGTAATTGGTAATTTGATGCTTTTGAAATTCAAAAACAGTACCCTTAAATATCAAATGAATCTAGCAAGTTTCCGCAATTATAAATTTAATGAAAAATGTGTATTATATTGAATTATTGGGTTGGATTTTTTTTAAGCATCCCTGTAGAGACTCCGGTTTTAATAAAATCATGAAATAAACATGTCATGCATATATTTTACATATTTATATTGGCATATTCTATTTGGGGGGGAGGAGGGGTCGGGGTGGGATACAATCCCAAACATCAGGGCAAAGCAAATTTTAAAATCAAGACAAACCCAGACAGACAATGACCTCACAACAGGGGTCAGTATCTTCTTTGATAAAATTTTCAAAGATCACTGGTACTGTACATGTATCAGTCCCTAATTTGGCATTGAGTCATATCAGGATCTCAACTATCTCTCTACAGTGGGTTGCAGAAGTATACATCAACCTGGAGTGGTCTTTCATTTCCTGACATATCTTTCTTATGAAAAAAAATCATCATTCCCATATTGCTACATGGTCATACTGACATCTCTTACAACCTATATAGACCATAAAATTCTGGATGGAAAGTCATGGTAAGGTAGAAAAAATTAAATCAGTAAAAATGGGTGTTGCAAAAGTATACATCCCCTTGTAAGTTGTGATGTTCTTTATTGATAACCATGTTGTTTTGACCTGAAGAAGTAAAATTATGGTATAAAACATTGATCTCTGATTGGTTTTTAACATTTTGGATTGTTTTACCTTATTTGTGTAACTTTTGTGGATGGAAAATATCAAAAAATCCACCTACTGCAATAAAAATTGTAAAAATTCAATATAAAATGAATCAATTATGTAATCAGAGCTCAACTCAGCCAGCTGACAGGTCAGCCTACTCTGTTTGAAGTTTCTCATCTGTTATGATAATTTTTCGTAAAAACAAAATTTTCGGTGGAGAAAATAAAAGCCTTATATGACGGGTTGTGGATTTCATGATTGCTCATTGTTCATTTGCAAGAATGATAAATTTTGTATTATATATATGTACTAGTGCCAGTTCATTTGTATACCCGGTCAAACATAATATGTTCCTGATACTTGTGAATGTGCAAACCTCGTGCGAATCTCATGGCTGTGCCATTATCATATTACCAACATGGCTAGAACTAAGTCTGTGGTGGCGCTGAGGTGCATTTTTTTACGTCACTGCCCATTGTGTGTCAGATTGGGTATCGGTCCGGCCCTGAATGTTTTGCAGTTTCCACAGCATGTTTAACTTAAAGTTACCCTGAATGATAGATCAGTTTGGATCAAAAGTTGTTCTAATTTTTACATTTTCAGATGTGACTTGGTGATATTGTTCGGTACATAAATTTTCTTTGCATTTGAATTATTTTGTCTGGCTCTAATGACACTTCAATTGACGTAAATGATCCCTGGATTTATTTCAGGTACGCATGGTATAAATAAACAACCTAGAGTTCAATTTACTTTGTGACATCATCAGCATTGTAAGAATTTGTTAACTTGTAGCAATATATTTTTAACAAAGGTATTTGAGACGTCATCTATAATGGATGTGTGGAGGAGGGAGAAACTATCAAGATAAATGATGAAATAACTGAATAATTTATTTAATCAATAAAAGATTTCAATATATTAGTGAGAAAGTGTAATAGTCACAAGTTTATGTCATAATGTTCGTAAAACCACAAATATTTACCAAAATATTTTAACATTCAGGGAAACTTTAAGTATATAAAATGTATATGACTAAGCATTCAACAAATATAATATTTAAAAGTATTTTTATTTTCAGAATGTGTCACTGGTGAGCGAAATTCATGATGAAGCCTCCACTATCAGCATCGATTATCATTTGGTTTTGCAAGGTAAAAAAATATACAGTTTCACTGGATATGTTATAAATACATTCCAAATTCAGGTTGTTAGTACCGTACAACCCAAAATAAAGTAGACTACTCCAGCAGGAAGGAAGAATCTGCCACTGCTTTGCCCTTTCACACCTTTGGGCTCCCCCAGAATCACTTCTTTCTTTTACCTACAGTAACTTTTGACAACCTTTTTATAATACAGCCACTGTCACCTAGTAATTACAGTCTTTGTTTGAACAGTGAAGGGGGTTAAATTCCATTGTTGATAATCCTTTGAGCATACAATACATGAGCCTCATGTCTGAAAATGCAGCTTTTAAATATTATGATAAAGTTTTAGAATACAGTTTATGCAATAGCTGTCACAAATATTTGGATTGAATTTTGAGTTGTAGGCCTAATTCTGTAGTTTACTTTATGCATTATATCTATCCATACAGTTAATTAATCAACTCACTTTGTTAGGCTGTCTGTTTCTTTAAAATGTATGATAAAATTATCTATCTATCTATCTATCTATCTATCTATCTATCTATCTATCTATCTATCTATTTGTCCATTTGTTATTATCTGTCAATTGCTATTAACAAGGCAAATTGTTTCAATAAGTATTGTCTGACAAAACTTTAAGTCTTTTTTCAGTACTTAATGATTTATGATTTACTTTCTCTTTAGGTTCATTGTTTTTTTTTTACATAAGTAAAGTATTTGTTATTTTCCATCTACTTCAAAGACGTATTTCACTTTTTGCATTCCACAGTCATATCTGTATTACACAACAACTATACTACAGCAAGAATTGCACCTGAATGCTTTTTGCTAGTTCAATGCTATGTATCATAGTAATTGTGACCGTATTATTAGGTCATTGTATTTAGGCCACAGCCAACAGGTGTGTAATTTTAAAATGGGGTACCATTTCCTCTTCAAAAAAGCATACACAATTGACGAAAATGCTGAAATATTTTAAGAATTTTTCATTCAATTCCATCTCAGTCAATATATCCTGCTAAATGTTTCATAGCTGGTGAAGAAATTTTTGTGTGATGGGAAGGTGGCCAGATACTGGCAAAATCCTCATGGCCACAAGGGCTCACAGTGGCAAATCAGTGCCTGATTCGGGTGTCATCCATCATGACGGAAATTTGGGTCTGGTTGTGCAGAATGGAAACATCCTGGCTGTCTCTTATCTCATTTTTTTTGTCGGAGGAAATGGTACCTCAGTGTAGAGTACAATCTAGTTGAAACATTTTATTTATCTATGAATATGCTAAACCTTGTAGGGCACCACAAATCCTTTAAAACCTGGAAATTTGGTAATATTTAGAATTTGCCGTCTTTGGCAACTTCACTATACTTGAACCTAAATAACACTATAGGGATATCTTGGACCCTGATATTATTTGCACACAAATGGAGGTTCAGCCAACTGATCTGTAAAAAGTGAAAATGACTTTCAATGTAGAATTGCCATATCAGTCGAAAAGAAGCTAAAAACAAGGTTGTCGGGCTGTCAGTTTGCCATATTCAGCTTCCTTTTTATTTTTTATACAACAATTTTGCAATGATGTGCAGGCTAAGGTGCAGTTCAATTGCCTGAGGGAAAATAAAGAAAGTGCCAAGTGGAAAAATACCATGCTAATATAATAGGAAACATCAATACTATGACACATTTAACACGGTATTAAAATACAAATCACTGAAGGCAGGGCCGTATCAGCACATTTTTGGGCCCGGGGCAAACTGTTTCCAATGGGCCCCCAGGGGCGGACCGGCCCCACAGTGGGCCCCTGAGCAAAATCATTGGTGGGCCCCTGTTATCGCAATAGCGTCATCTTCAATCTAGCATTCTGAATTAATTTGTACCTCGATATACCTGCATCAAAAACCACAGTAATTGAAGAATTGTTTTATCTGCATGATATTATATGAAATCATGAATAGTAGAATATAAAATAATCTTGACAAAAACATCTGCACAAAAATCTGGAGGGGGGCCCTTGACTCCTGCTTTATACAGTTAATCGAGGGGGCAAATATTGGTGGATTCAAGAGGGAGTAGGGGCCTCTGGGGCCCATGCCCTTTTAGGTCCGCAAAACAGAAAGTGACATTCTGAAGCAAAATATAAGTATACATTGTAGTATAAGATTTGAGGAGGGCCTACCGTATCTGGAGATTAAACGGAGCAATGGGCCCCTTGCTTTTTTTATGAGCTTGTCAAGCTCTAATTGATAATATTTTTTATAAGGCCTGAAATTCAATTTTGACTTCTAAGTCTTTTACATAATTTTTTACAATTCTGTTTTTTTTAAAGGTTGCTGGTGGACCCCTTCAGGTAGTGGGCCCCACGGCATTGCCTTCCTGCCCATAGGGCCAGTCCAGCCCTGGGCCTCCCTTGCACCTCAAAAGCTGTCAATTCAGAAAATAAGTTCTCCATCAGTTACCCGACACACATTTTCTTTACCATCGCAACTCTTTCCAGCTTCATCATCGGCCCCCATGAGGTGATGGGGTCGGGGTAAATGCCCCATTTGCCCTATGGTTAATACGGCCCTGACTGAAGGGTGCACTTTCTTCAGAGGGAAAATGTGAGCTTTTGAGCAAATTTCCATTACACCCTGTTTGTCTACTTTCCCTGTAGACATATACATATGTGATCTGTCTCAGGCAGCTGGGTGTCTTACTGCTTAAGGGGCCCGCCTACGCTGCTGAAGATCTTGGCCTGCGTGGGTTCGAACCCTGGGTGGGGAACCTGAAATTTTCAGTGAACCTTCATGAGTAAAATCCTAGCTGGATGTTGTTCGGATGAGACATTAAATTGCTGGCCCCTTTTATCTGTGTCTGTCTCCTCTTCTTCTGTAATGCACTTCCGTCCTTAGGACATAACGCCGTTCATATACATGTATGGAGAACTAAATTCATTGAGTGTCTGAGAGACCTGTACCAGCATGTGAGATTCCCTACCCACAAAAGAGGTGATCAACGAGAGAATACCCTGGACCTCATTATGACTAATGAAGAGAACATGATTCAGGACTTAGTCAAGGTTGAACCCTAGGGTAAGAGCCACCACTGCGGAATGCTGTTTAAATACCATAGCTACGTGGAACCAGAAGATAGAAAGAAAACAACACAAAAGTTCTATAAGGGAAATTACGACGCTATAAGGAGGGAAGTTATTCAGCTGGAGGGAGGATCTAAGTATCTTTAATGTGGAGGAAAGTTGGAATCTGTTCACCACACGTTTAAATGGCTTAATGGTCAGTTATATTCCGAGAAAAACCATAAATATGGGTAAAACCACAGTCCTGACCATTTTGAATGACAAATGAAGTACTACTGAAAGTCAGACAGAAGAAAGAAGCCTACAAGAAGTTCTTGAGTACATCTGAGGTAGAAGATTACAACAAATATGCCTGTTACAGGAACCAATCGAGATGGTTAACTAGAAAAGCGAAGAAAGAGTTTGAACATAAAATTGCTCGAGAAGCAAAGCATAACCCAAAAGCTTTCTTCAAATATGTCAACAGTAAGCTTAAAGTGAGAGTGAATGTAGCGGATCTGGAAACAGATGCTGGTATGGTGACAACAGACCATGAGAAGGCCGAAACCCTTAACAGATTCTTCTGCAGCGTATTTACTGACAAAGGGGATGTAGCTGTACCAAGTTTGGGCACAAGAGAAAATATTGAGATGAATCTACAGTCGGTCCCTATAACATCTGAGGCCATTAAGAAGAAACTTGAAAAGTTAAATCCATCTAAATCACCGGGACCGATGGACTGCACCCTAGGGTACTATAAGAGTTAAATGGTGTGCTTTACGAGCCACTCAGGCTAATTATGTCGAAGTCATTAAGCGAGGGGAAGGTATCACAAGAATGGAAAAGTGCTAATGTCTCTCCAATTTTCAAGAAAGGACAGAGGTCAAAGAGTACCAACTATAGATCGGTGAGTCTCACCAGCATAATTTGTAAGATGACGGAAAATATCATCAGAGAGAGAGTCTTGGAACACCTTAACAAATATAACTTACTATCACCATGTCAACATGGCTTTGTCCCAGGAAGATCCTATAGTACACAATTGATTAAATGCCTTGACATCTGGACGGATATACTAGATTGTGGGTCTAACCTAGATGCCATATACTTAGATTTTAGTAAAGCATTTGACAGTGTACCCCATAGAAGGCTAATGGGAAAACTTGAGAGTTATGGGATCACAGGGCAAGTTTTAAATTGGATATGTGATTTCTTGAAAGGAAGGCGCCAGAGGGTGATGGTGAATGGATCAGCCTCTGAATGGATGGAAGTTACACACAGTTACATCCAGATGTTTGCGGATGATGCCAAGATCTTCAGAGAAGTCAACAAAGATGAAGACGCCAAAGAGTTGGAGGAAGATCTAGACAAGCTGACTAGCTGGGCCGAGAAATGGAAGATGGTATTTAATGCAAATAAATGAAAAGTCATGCACATGGGAAAGAAGAATCCAGAGACAGATTATTTCATGAATGGCATCACCAAACTAGAAGCAATCGTCGAAGAGAAGGATCTGGGAGTTAAAATCGATAATGAGTTGAAAATGAAACATCACTGCAAAGTCCAAGTCAAAAAAGCAAATAGGATTTTAGGCCTAATACGGAGATCATTTGTCAACATAGATGCAGTAAATTTTAAAATGCTATATTGTGCCCTAGTAAGACCACACCTTGAGCACTGTAACACCGTGACCTTTCCACAATTTCAGTACCTAGTTAAGCAGCTAGAAAGTGTGCAGAGGAGAGCAACAAAAATGATCCCGAGCTGCAAAGACCTCGAATATGAAGAACGTCTGAAGCATCTGAAACTACCGTCCTTAATGAACCGTCGTATCAGGGGGGATATAATAGAAGTCTTCAAATAGGTCACGGGTGTGAATAAGATCAGTCCGATCCCATTTGAGTTGGAAAGTGGTCAACATGGAACGAGGGGTCACAAATACAACGTTGCTAAAGTCAGATGTAGGTCAACAGCAAGACAGAAATTCTTCGAGATGAGAGTGGTTAACAGTTTGAATAGCCTACCAGCCTCTACACTGTATAGTTGAATCGCCTTCTGTAAATTCGCGGAAGAACAGATTAGACTCTCACTGGAAGGAGTATCATTACGAAACGACCAGGACACCATCGGGAGTCCATACAATACAATAACGTTATATGAAGATAAGCTCGTCACAAATCCGAACAAGATTGGCAACAGGACTCAGTCCTTATCTGCCATAAGGATATTATTATTATCATTATTATCATTAAAGACTTTTTTGATAATTTTTATTCTGGGAGAATGAAATTCTCCAGGAAAGTAGCCTGGAACATAGCGAGGAGTCGCCCTATGCAGCCGGCTTCAATTGTTTTCAGCTGTTTCGTCTACTGTAGGGCTGCTTGAAAGTGGATGTCTTGTGAAAAATAGTAGTCTGGGCTTCAAATTTCAAAATAGCATTTTTTGCTAAGTGCCAGAAAAAGGCCCCAGCTGATTTTGAAATTTCTTTAGTTTCAGTACCACTAATTGTCACAATTTATAGCAGAAGACGATCACGAAGTCTAAACCGCTTAAGGCAACACTTTTTGATGTTACAGGACCCGAAATAATTCGTAAAGCCGGCAGAAACGCATCTGCTGTATTTGTTGACAAGTTGTCATGATGAAAGTTGCCACCCTTTTTTTCAGTGTCTGACAATTATGAAACCTAAACCTAATTGTTGTACCATTAATTTTCCTATTCCTCCATGATAGGTATCTTGTACATAATTTATCAATTGCGTGAGTAGGCATTGTCTCTCTATGCTCCATCTAGTTTTGTGAGATAAGGGTAATAATATTACATAATCATGAAACTGATAGCATTAATGGCCTACTAATTGTCAATTAGGCAAGGCACACTTGCATCTGTGAATGATTTGCTAAACAATGCCTCAAGAGTTTGAATTCCGTACTCCAAACCAATTGGTTATTTCTATATTTTCCACACATCATTTCATTTGATAGCATTACCTTGCTGACTGATGAAACATCAAATCATTGGTCAGAGTCATACAGATGAAGTTAATATTTAATTGGATTAATTTTGTAATCTGATTAAATTGTTTAATCGGATTGAATTGTTTAATCAACATTTAATCATGATTAAATGTTGTGGAAAATGTGATTAGATTAGATTAAATTAAATGACATTGACAATTTTAATCAATTAGATTAGATTAAGTAATGTAATCAAATTTAATAATTTAGTCATAATTAAGATTAGATTAACCCCAACCCTGGTGTCTGTGCTGGGCAAGTAAAAGATCTCTCGCATGGGGTAAATGTATAACATGTTAAGGACTATTTCCCATCTCATTATATGAACCCCTGTGAGGGCCCAGAACTGGGCTTATTAGAGGGCTGCATTTACCATACCCATAGGGCCTATCAGAAAAACTGATTACATCTCATTGAACAAGTATAAGTTTCTCCAACAGGATAGCAGAACGTTGCAAATGTAGTTCATATGATTGGTTGAGATACTGAAGTACATATCAAAAATCGAATTTGAAAATCTTAAAAACGAATATGAAAGCCACCGACGTGTTTGGTGGTGGTCGACACTTTTAGTGTTTCCTTGCTATTCTTCGCTACAGACCAAACTAAGCTGCTTACTGAAGCAGATTATGATATTTTTCATTGATGTGTACGTTCAACTAAAAGATTTGGAGGACTTTTAATTGCTTATTGACCAATCAGCCAAGCTAAAAAAGGCAACGTGGGCAATGAGAAAAACTAGCCACAGAAACTCACACAAAATGAATCTGTTATAAAAGCGGGATTATTTAAAATGTGGGAGTATTTATGATCATGAAATTATGCCCCTCTTCCTTGCAAAAATTGACTTTGGATTGTTTTTGTTTGCATTCCTATTTTTCAGACCTCACTCGCCTCATACACCATTGGTATATTTTTTGACCACTTCACTAACCTAGGACAGACGTTATTCAATGGCGAGACTTGCGGTGGTGCCACTAGAAATGGTCAATGTGAACACAAATTCCGCATTTGTTTGGATTACCCAAATGGGACTCCAGATGATTATTATGAGTGCAGAGTAAAAGGAACCTTCAAACAGGATCTGTACAGGCGGCATGAGGTTCAAGTTGACCAACCATGGCAGGTAGGCTTATAATTATATTCAGATAAATACTTTTAAAATTACCTGTCAAAGAAAGAAAAGATGTTCACATTACAAGATTATTATCTGTAAAAATTTATATACTTCTATGAGTTAGCATTGGTTTGCAAATAAATCTAATTACTTATCAGTTTATGAAATTTATAGGATGAGTCTCTTGATGACAACAAAAAGTATACATTTTGAAAAAAAAACTTATAGTTATTCACCCTGAAGTACAGCAGACACACCTCTTGTTTATTTGATCCGGGCATAGTTGCGATGAACAAAGCCTATAGAGTAGCAGGAGTGTTGGTTTTTCAATTGTGATGTCACCGCTGCAGGTGTTGTCACAGTAGCCAAGCTCCAATCGTGTTGTGACGTCATGCACTCATGGACGAGAGACAAAAAAGCTAAAAATTGCCGCAGTAGTTTCAAACTGGCCATTGCTAAAAAAAAAACATCTTTGGGTAAACGCTTATTGTATTTGAGAAATATGTTTCGGTGTGTGGTCAACCAGGCGACAGACAACCAGGCGACACCATATCACCACCAACCAGGCAACAGAAAATTTCAAAATCACTCATCACTTCCATCCAGGCGACAGACACTTCCATCCAGGTGACAAAGTACTTCCATCCAGGTGACAAACACTTCTAACCTGGGGACAAACTTTTGCACCAGGTGACAAGCACTTTTTACCATGTTTACTAGGCTCAAACACTTGTAATTCACTGGGCAACATGTTTTCAGCCCACTTCACCAGACTGCAGGATGTTTGAAAGGGAATGTATGTCACCTAGTTGGTATGTCACTCAAAATATCTGTCACCTGGTTGGTACTGGTTGTCGCCTGGCTGGTCAAAACTTGTCACCTAGCTGGTTGGTAGTAGTGTGTAGCCTGGATGCAGGGCCGTATCAGCATAATTATTTTTGGGCCTGGGGCAAACTGTTTCTAATGGGCCCCCAGGGGCGGACGGCCCACAGTGGGCCCCTGAGCAAAATCATTGGTGGGCCCCTGTTATCGCAATAGCGTCATCTTCAATCAAGCATTCTGAATTAATTTGTACCTCGATATACCTGCATCAAAAACCACAGTAGTTGAAGAGTCGTTTTATCTGTATGATATTATATGAAATCATGAATAGTAGCACAGGCATAAACAATGTGATTCTGATTCGTGTATGCTTTGACCAAGTCAGTCCACTTTACTAGTATCTATTACAAGGTATGACAGCTGAACTAGGATTGCAGACGACATTGGACTGAGTCAGCAGGATAATGCCTTTAAATTCATACTTATGACAAAGAAGACATCCAAATAACGGTTTAATTACTTTCTTTGGTATATTATCTTAATATCAAACATGAGTTGTAGTGTTGACACCTGTTTTAAATAGCAAAATCAAGCACAAAATATGTTGAAAATCCCAATTCCACATTGAACTGGCACGGAAGTTAAGTGCTGTGGCAGCCACACCAACAATAATAAAAACATGTCTATCTAATTTTTGTATCTTAAATACTAATTTTACCCACAAAAGTTGCCTAACAAAAAGTTTATTGTGTTGTGCAAGTTTAAGCCTAAATAAATGAATGTTGAATTGTATAGACGAGATATAAAAATCGAAGTGAGGGCATTCATGCATGTCAACATGAATGAAAAATCTACAGATATCTATAAAATTCAGTTCAGACGGACCAAAGAATAAGCTGAGAAGTCAGCAAATTGATTGTGTTTATTGTGATAAAGCTGAAAAAACTAAGCAGAAGACAACTGCAACTGTGAAAAAGATTGAAATATTGACAATAAAAAGGTGTGTCTTGACTTCAATCACTCAACCATGCACCTAAAATCTAATTGGCTGTTCCTCTACACTGTGTACCGTTTGCTCTATGCGAAGCGACCCAGTTAAGGCTTGGGTTTGGCTTCAGTCAACGCTTTAGACAGTTTAACAGATGTTTTTTGTGCCTTAAGTGAAACTACATCTTTCATGCAAATTCAATCAAATGTTAATATAGCCAGTATGCTAGATTATATTCTCACCTATATAGTGCATATTTCTATATATCAAAATATGTTTTGTTGTCAAAGATTACGTGATTCTAATAAGAGGGACTTTGGAACAACTGAACTTTTTTGTGCATTTTTTGATAAAATTGGGTACTTATACTATGTTTGAGGCTGAAATATTCTCCAATGTGCTTCACTATGCTGGTATGGATATATTTGTAATGTATCCTTAAGCTTGCAATGAAAAAATTCTACTGAAACATAGTGTTTTAGTTTAGGTTTGGCTTAGAACTTACGGGTTTGGCTTTTTTGAACGCAGGTGTTGTAAATATGTATAGGGTTTATGCTTATAATTTTTTGGTTTGGCATGTCAATATAACTGACCTCTTTTGTTGCATTTAGCAATATGTGCAAATGCAGAGTAGCTAGATGCGGCCAACATTTTCAATCATGGGCAGGATGGATGGACATGAAAGAGGAAAAGCCCGTGCATTTTTGGTACAGTCAACCCTTTTACCCTCACTAATTAACATAGTTTCCACCACATACCATAGGGTATAGGCTACGGTTTTTCATGTAAAATTTGGAAATCATACAGTCAATACTGTATCACTTTGCATTTGAAACATGTATTACTATATCCCCAGATACCTTAGGATAAACACATTGACACATTAATCCTCGTACCGTAATAACAGCACAAATACCACCAAATGAACAAATTCATTAATGCCAATGAGCATTAACCATTACTAATCATCATCTTCAATTGAAGGTAGTAATTCCGCCGATTCTATGTAACATTAAACATGCATTTACAGATCATAAACTGATAGATTTAAAGTACAGTATACACTTCCAATCAACAGAATTACATGTTTTCCATAATTAAGTGAGTTTAGTTGATTGTGAAGCCTTAAGCTACTTAAGGAGAGCCCTACATTTCTTGATTAGTACACAATAACAATATTTTTTCACGGCATGAAAACTGTTTGTGTACATTTTTGAAAGAATCATATATATAGCTTTGAATGACAATTAAGTAAACTTGGTTGTATGGATAGGCTTCATATGACTCTTATCTTTCTGTTGGACAGCATTTTATTTAGGCGACATACAAGCTTTATAACTAACTGTGATTTTACAGCTGCATGTAATTTCACAAGTGATAAGTATTACAAAATAAAGCATGTATATTTGGAATTACAGACGATTCATCAGCACGCGATTCTGGTCATTCACACTTGGCTGTGAGGAATCAATGCTAAGCAAGCACTTGCTACGTTTGATATATCAGCTGTGTGACGTTCTGTTAGGTATAAACCAATCAGATCAACCAAATATGCCATGTATTTTGTGGTTCAGGAACCTTAGAATCGCATATAATGAAATCGCCTGTAAGTGGTATTATATTTTATCATACTTTTCAAGACATGCCTGCTGTAGTATTGTCATTAATCATCAAACAAATGTGAAAGATCATTCAAATATCACAACTGCATTAATCACCATAAATCATGTTGTGACATGCGCTCTTGAGAAAATTATCCCTAGCAAGGTACAGAAGAGAGAAGCATGACCCACAAGAACATCTGTGCAAAGCGTGTGGCTCCAAGTTCTCAAGCCAGCGCCTCTTAACATTTCATTCAAGAAGGCCCATAGAAAGATGCAGCTGGAGTTTCGAGCCTAACTGATTTTCATTTTCTTGCCCACTTTGAAACTGAGTGAAACAGCCACTAATGACAACAATACCAGCTGACACACTATGCAGGAAAAAACTGACAAATTCCATTTTTTGCACATATTTGTTATACTTGTTGTCTTCATGAAAAATCTTTATCCACAAACTCTCCACTGATGTTCAGCTGCATTTTCATGGGCTTCTACTCTTTCATGTCCATCCATACTGCCCATGATTGAAAATGTTGGCAGCATCTAGATATTCTGCACCATACATCATATTACAGCCGAGTCATGTGACCATATGCTCTATTTTGACAGATTTTAATTGGGTCTGACACATTGGTCTGACACCTTCTGTTCATTTCTTGTTGATTTTTTACCTTTTTATCCAAATACCAACAAATTGCACTGCCTTCTCGACATGTTTCTATTACAGTTTCCTCTTCCATTCAGCTCTCTTTCCCATTGTGGTTGCCATCCCATAATAGTCCTACATTTGCTTACTATCCTAGTGCAGCCAAATTCCAGGCAAATGCACATGGCTATATTGCCAACTTGGGTCAAGTCGAAGCACATAGCCTTACTGCCCTAGCAACTATTGAAGGTATCAATAATAATTAGACTACAGACAAGTTGCTTTTTATTTTCAATTGTGTATACCTATTGCTCTTAACTTTTTAAACGCAATCGACATTCACAATTCCCTCTCAAATCTCAACCGATTTTGGCAGGCCTAATCAGCTGATTACTTCAGTCATTAGTACAATATGTAAAATTATATGTACATGCATTGCATAGACTAGGTTTACCTTGCAGACTTCATACGAAGTTTTATCATTGCAGGCCCTTTCCGCTATTCAAAGCCGCAGCCATCAAAGAACCTTCCTTAACCCTCTCCTTCTTCTCATAAAATCATTTAAAAATCGCAAGTTTCCTTCCTCTTTAATTATCCTTAGCTGCGCTTTCAATGGGCTTAACTAGTTTGTACATATTACTGAATGCAACAAAAGAGGTCAGTTATATTGACATGCCAAACAAAAAATTATAAGCATGAAAAAAAAGCCAAACCCGTAAGTTCTAAACCAAACCTAAACTAAAACACTGTTTCAGTAGAATTTTTTCATTGCAAGCTTGAGGATACATTACAAATATATCCATACCAGCACAGTGAAGCACATTGGAGAATATTTCAGCCTCAAACATAGTATAAGTACCCAATTTTATCAAAAAATGCACAAAAAAGTCCAGTTGTTCCAAAGTCCCTCTTATTAGAATCACGTAATCTTTGACAACAAAAAATATTTTGATATATAAAAATATGCACTGTATAGGTGAGAATATAATCTAGCATACTGGCTATATTAACATTTGATTGAATTTGCATGAAAGATGTAGTTTCACTTAAGGCACAAAAAACATCTGTTAAACTGTCTAAAGCGTTGACTGAAGCCAAACCCAAGCCTTAACTGGGTCGCTTCGCATAGAGCAAACGGTACACAGTGTCTACAGGTTACAAATGAACAGTGACTGACTTGGACCACATTTGACAAGCTCAGATCGCATTTATACATAATTGAATTTGCAGGCCTGCAAGTCCAATGTAATATAAATGTGAAGGGAACAGCCGTTCAAGTATAAATAGAGATAGATAGATAGAAGACAGATGAAATAGTAAAGAGAGTTAAAGAGTAAAGTGATGAGAAAGATGGATAGATAGATTGCAGATTTCTCGTAGATAAATAGTTAGATAGATAGATAGACAGCTAGACAGACAGACGGACAGATAGATAGATAGATAGATAGATAGATAGATAGATAGATAGATAGATAGATAGATAGATAGATAGATAGATAGATATATAGATATATAGATAGATGGATAGATAGATAGATTTAAAACTCAGATAGATTTAAAACTCTGATAACCTCAAACGAAACAAACTTTTAATGTGATTCTCTTTCTCTGTGATTGCTGGGAACAGTATTGAGAGGGAGGGGCTTTGAATTAATATGAGCAATTTATCTTTTAATTTGCAGCATTGTTGTCAGTTCATAGCTGGGCTCACAGCATTATGATTTAGGATTTCTTAGTAGAGTTTTTTCAGTTAAGGACCAGGGACTGTAGACTTAGATCTCAGAGGACAATTAGTTGTTGATACAGATTAGTGGACCATGCGTGGCTTAAGTAGTTATAACAAGTAACTGAGAATATCAAACAATTAAGTTGCACCTGATGCTTTGAATGAGATGCCTTAAGCTTTTATGTATTTTTATATTATATTATACAAATACGGCATGATATGAGACTTTTATGAGTGCAATGTGAAAATTTATTTGCACGAGGAAATTCATATTGAACGAGGGCGCAATAATTCAAATTGCACGATGATAAGTGCTGTATTTGTTTTATTACATGACCACTATTCCTACAATATTACGTTTCATTCTGAAAAAAAAAATTTTTTTAAAGTGTTTTTTTTTTCTTTAGTCAAAAATAAAAATGTGGCTAAAAAAAATTGGAATTTTTTTTTTCAATAAAAGCTCATATTGCACTCTAACTATGCAATATGAAAAAATTAGAAAAAAAGAAATTGGAAAAAATCTCATATTGCAATCGAACCATGCAATATGAGTTTTTATGATGTCATCATGTGAGTGATTTTGGCCAATCAGCATTGTTCTAGCGTTGGGCTCATGTAATAAATATAATTATGCTGTGTGCATAAAAACATTTTATATGAACCGGCTTTGTTTTCACAATTTGGTATTGGCATAACATTTACTTTTAAATAGGCCTATCAAATGATTTTATTTGAAACAATTTTGTATGCCACAAACATTAAAATTAGTGTAGGTAGTTTATTATAAATGTACATCTGGGCCCTTCAACTCAATGTAATTCCATCCATTGTGACGGGTGCGGTGATGGGGCCCAATTGCACTGGGTCAGTTATATTCAAAGTACAGCCTATCAGTGGATAAGGAGGACCCGTGGTGACGGGGCCACAGTGTGTGGTGACGGGGCCCAACTGGTTATTCGATGAATTAAGTCTTAGAGGGCCACCATCTTATTTCAAGGGCAAGGGGGGAGGCTGAACAAAATTTCAAGTTTGTGTCTGCTGGCAGGTTATTCTTGTTGACGATGCATAATTAATTTGCTTGGTACATTTTGCCCCTATAGTTATCGAAACTAGCGCATTTCTGAGTAACAGAAGACGAAGGATACAATTGTTGTTCATGTATTTAGGCTAAATTCAATTAAGGTGGCAACCACTTAGTATTTCCAGGAGGGGGGGGGGGCGGGGCAGGAGTCTTCCTCAGCAGGAAATTATTTATTTCACGGTAACAGCCACAGTAATTATTATCTATTTTGATCACGGAAAGTCATTGTGGAAAGTCATCAAATATTCATTCCAAAATCAAGCAACACTTTGTTAAGAAAAAACCCCACCAGAAATTATTTATGTCAAGACTGCCCAAGAAACGCTGCAACTTATTTTCAAAGTAACTCGAACCTCCACTTACCCCCCCCCCCCCAACCACTGAGATGGAAATAACAATTTGAAAAAAATATGGGGCAATGCAGGCCAGTAAATGCCAAAATGACTTCTACGTGGGCCCGTGAAAGCCCCCCCCCCCCCCCCCCCCCCCCACTAGACTACCCTGTCTGGATCTGCCACTGGTTAGCTGCATTGACAAGATATTGCAAACAAGGTTATGCATTTCTGAAAGTTTGCTGTAATTCACAGCATCGAATTATTCAAACTTACTTAAATTCAATCCTATTGTTTGTTTGTTGTTCTCTGTTTCTCTAAAACCCATTGTTCCTCAGCAATTGGTCTTGTTTGGTGGGATTTGGTGGTATTAGCTCTGTTTGAGTCACTTAAGGTGGTCTTAAGTCCATGGTCTATGGTCTAGTCCTTAACTGAAAAAACTCTAATATGTTACAGTTTATCACAGTCATGTTACTTGGACAAAAAAACAGTACATGCTGTCTCAAACTGTGCATTTAAAAGGATGAGAGGGGGGAGTTCACCTGTATGGTCCGCTCTCACAATCTTTTAATTGGATATAACAGTCACCTCTGTCGTCTGCTGCAGTGACAACGTACCAGTTCAGTCTGGAAAGTTGGACCATTGCCAAGCAAGCTGTCATACCTTTTCTAATAGTGATAGGAATCAGAGAAGTGGCAATGGAATGCAATGCATCACCCATGAAATAGATTGTTTTTGCCTGTGATAGTAGAATATAAAATAATCTAGACAAAAGCATCTGCACAAAAATCAGGAGGGGGGCCCTTGACTCCTGCTTTATACAGTTAATCGAGGGGTAGATTTTGGTGGATTCAAGAGGGAGTAGGGGCCTCTGGGGCCCATGCCCTTTTAGGTCCGCAAAACAGAGAGTGACATTCTGAAGCAAAATATAAGTATACATTGTAGTATGAGATTTGAGGAGGGCCAACCGTATCTGGAGATTAAACTGAGCAAGGGGCCCCTTGCTTCTTTTTTTATCAGCTTGTCAAGCTCTAATTGATAATATTTTTCATAAGGCCAATTTTGACTTCCAAGTCTTTTTACATCATTTTCCATAATTCTGGTTTTTTTAAAGGTTGCTGGCGGGTCCCATCAGGCGTTGGGCTCCAGGGCATTGCCAACCTGCCCATAGGGCCAGTCTGACCCTGGGCCTCCCTTGCACCTCAAAAGCTGTCAATTCAGAAATACGTTCTCCATCAGTTACCCGACACACATTTTCTTTACCATCGCAACTCTTTTCAGCTTCATCATGGGCCCCCCTGAGGTGATGGGCCCGGGGCCAGGGTTGGGTTCAATTGTAATTGTAATTGCGTAATTGTGTAATTAAATACAATTACAGTGTAATTGTAATTGTAATGGTAATTGAACATTTTCATCCCGGTGTAATTGTAATTGTAATTGTAATTGACAAGTTTTTGAGTTGTAATTGGTCAATTACAAAACAATTACATCTCAATTACTGTATGATTCTGGACATTTAAAAATTGAAAGTGATCTGATTAAAAATAATCAAAAACCTCTCCACTTTATATAGCAATGGCAATGAAAACATAACAATAAGACTACAAAATTAATATTTTAAAACAGACAAGAAATTTGAACTGTGAAATTGATAATACAGTATAGAACATAAATGATGTTCAACTTTTTTTTTTAATGTTAAATTTAATGTATTCCATATCAGCATTACCTGGGTAAATAAATGGCTCCATATTGTCCCTAAGTCAAGTCAGCAGTCATGTTGGTATAACAGTTACTGTAATAGCATGGGTTACTTGCAGAATCAGTCAATGTCACTTATACAAACATGGGTTTACTCTAAGAGTCCTGTCAGTACCAAACCATATATCAGACATTGGTACAACATAAGTTACACATTTAGAGACAATAGGGGGCACAGGTTTATTATGAATGATGAATTTAACCATTTCTGAAATGGTTTACTAGGTTTACTAGGTGTGAAAGTGGGTGTTATAAATAAAATCATGAAGGTTTTCAAAATCAGTTAGCCAAAGTCCATTGCAGTAGCAGGACTAATTACTGCAGAATGCCTTCTGCTGTGTTTAACCATTTCCATGCACCCAAGGAAAAAACTTTGGGGAATTTCAAACTGAAATGCAAACATTGTGGGAGACAAGTAGCTGGTTCCTATGCTGCTTCATCCAATTTCCGGACTCACATGAAGGTATGTAGTTATCTTTTTAATTACTTAAAATATTTTTATCAGTGTGTGCAAGTATATTTGTTGAAAATCTGATGGCCACAGCACTGCCACATGTGGCGCCATCTATAACATACCATTGCCATAGAGTCTTAAAAATAACCAAATTTACAGTCCAATAAGTACTTAAAACTTGATCAAACTTATATGAAGACATTAAATAACTAATTTCCTAAATATTATTGTGCATGATGGCATCCAGAATATGATTAGCAGCTTTGTCATGTAATACAAAGTTTATTCTCACTAGATACACGGACCAAAATACCCCAAGCTTTTACATAATAAGAATATCTGTTTCCCCTATAGTTGGTTAGAGTTAGTCTTTCACTTCTCTGTATGTCTCTGTGATATAGGGGCTATGTGTGTGTTGTCCGCATGAATGATTTTAATACAATGAGTTAATTAGCTCGAGGTAAATGAATAAGCTAATTTGAATAGGATGCCACATCAATTTAAATATTTTCACTTGCATTATATATTCTACACAATATACGCAATATACTTGATGAAAATAGTAAGTATATAATAATAGCAGACACTGGTTTATTACATATTACTAAAAAATAAATTTGTATTTTCAGAGAAATCATCCGGACATCCCTGTAAACACTGCACCAGCCTCAGAAACTCCAACTACTTCCCAATCTGAGATGCCGTCCTTTGTCACCTTTATTCCCAAACTTTGGAAGCCAAATGATCACAGACAGAATGAAATTACTGACATGATTACGGATTTTATATCTAGTGCAATGTTGCCTTTGACAGTCTTAGAAGATGAAGCGTTCAGAAAATTGATAAAAAAGACAGAACCCTCTTACACTATGCCCTCGAGAAAACACTTCTCAAAGAAGATACTACCCAATAGGTCCCAGTTAATACACAACAAGATTGTTGAGCTTCTGAAGGATGCAAAAGGACTTTGTGTGACTGTTGACATTTGGACTAATCGAAACATGGCTTCTTACATTGGAATAACTGGACATTTTATTTCCGATTTCAAGCTAAAAAGTGTCATGCTGGCTTGTAAACGTTTCCTTGGGAGTCACACAAGTGAAAACATTTTAGCCACATACAATGAAATTCTAAGTCACTATGATCTCGAGAACAAACGTATCACTGTTGTGACAGATAATGCTGCCAACATGCTCAAGGCATTTGTTGTTCTTCCCGGTACATGTGATGATGATGAGTCGGAGAGTGAGTCTGAGAGTGAGGATGAGGACAGGATGGAACTTGAGTCTACCAGCCCTAATCTCGAAGAACTTGGCCACATCCCGTGCTTTGCACACACCTTGCAGCTCGTTGTCAAGGATGGCTTCAAAGACCTGCAGTCATCTGTTAGCAATGTAATTTCCAAGGCCACAAGACTTGTCAATTTTGTCCGAAGATCAACTGTTGCAACAGAATTGTTACAAGACTTTCCGAAGCTAAGTGCCAAAAATGAAACAAGATGGAACAGCACTCATCGAATGCTCCAGTCTCTACTGAAAGTGGACCTCAGTAAACTAGATGACATCAAATGCCCAGTCACTCTTACACCACATGACCTGAAGTTAATTCGTGAAATAGTTGACATTCTGACACCGTTCCAAATTGCCACAGACAAGTGCCAAGGACAGAATCTTGTGACTGCAAGTGAAGTGATCCCATCTGTAAGAGGAATTCGTCAACAACTGCAAGAACTTGCTACGGTTACCAAAGGGAAATCGAAATTCCTGACTGCCCTTCAGTCATCCCTCGAGAAGCGACTTGCCAAGTATGAATTGATGGAAACTTTCCAGTTGGCTGTGACTCTAGATCCAAGGTGATTATTTTTTCTATTTCTTTTTTTCCAAACTTGATTCATGATGCCGCTCAGCCATAGATAACAAGCCATTTTGTATTGATATATTATACATACATTTGACCTATAGGGAGATTTCACAAAAAGATAATTGTAAGTCTAATACAGTCAAAATTTATAATTTTCAGATGGAAACTTGATTGGTGTGTGGACGATGCTGAAGTGTCTGCTGTGAAGGAAACTCTTAGTCGTTATCTCTCTCCCCATGCCCCTGATCCCACTGAGGACTCTCCAGTCTCCCCTCCCCAGAAAAGATGCAAATTCCACTCATTTGCCAAAAAAACTATTTTGAATCCCCCCAGGTCCAGATCAGAGATTTTCGTTTATCTTGAAGATGGAACTGAAAGTGAAGACACTGACCCTCTTTCATTCTGGAAAGCTAAACAGAATGCCTTTCCTATACTCTCTGGACTTGCTCTGCAGTATTTGGCCATTCCCGCATCTTCAGGACCTGTAGAGAGACTGTTCTCTGTTGCGGGCAGAATTTTTCGCCCTGACCGCAACAGGCTGTCCGACAGTCGTTTTGAAGGACTAATGTTCACGAGATGCAATTCCCATGTTTTGGATTAAAGTGCATGTAATGCCCCGAAAATTTCATGTTGGGCACCCAAAGAATGACATTTCATTGTTGCATATGCTAAAGATTTTGCCAAGTGATTTGCACATTTCAAGTATTTGTACTCAATTTTAATTAATAAAATGTATTAAAAGATAATGCCTCGTTTTAGTTGTAATTGTAATTGTAATTGTAATTGACCATTGTAATTGGTAATTGTAATTTAATTGAGTCTTTCTGAACCAGCTGTAATTGTAATTGTAATTGTAATTGAATACTGTGACACAACGTAATTGGTAATTGTAATTTTAATTGAGGAATGTAATTGGACCCAACCCTGGCCGGGCAAATGCCCCATTTGCCCTATGGTTAATACGGCCTTGGCTCCAGGGCATTGCCAACCTGCCCATAGGGCCAGTCCAGCCCTGGGCCTCCCTTGCACCTCAAAAGTTGTCAATTCAGAAAATACGTTCTCCATCAGTTACCCGACACACATTTCCTTTACCATCGCAACTCTTTTCAGCTTCATCATAGGCCCCCCTGAGGAGATAGGCCCGGGGCAAATGCCGCATTTGCCATATGGTTAATACGGCCCTGCCTAGATGGTTGTCGCCCAGTTAGTAGTGATGTCGCCTGGTTGTCTGTCGTCTGGTAGACTGGCAATCACATGTTTCATATCTTCATACAGGACTAAGTCCAAAAATGTTATATCAGAATTAGATAATTCTAAAACTGTATACGAGGGGCGTTCAGAAAGTTGGAGGCTTTTTTTTATATGGACACTTATTTTCAATCTAGAACTATACATTTTTCGCAGGATAAAATTCAGCATGTTAGGAATAGATTTCCAAAATTTTGGACAATTTGGACATTTTTAAGTCATTCTATGGTTGCCATGGAAACTGAAAGTTCAGCTTCTTGGGGCAGATAATACTGAAACCACTAAAGCCAATGAATTTTGGCTGTGAGAGACCTCTCTCTATCACTTGCATTAGTGAGATTGACAGTATTTGACACAAGAAATATAATATTAGCCTGTAAAAATACTCCCAAGCTCACCAAAAGAATTTGATTCATACACCTGACCCATTGAAGTAAATGTTCCTTGAAGTCCTCCAAACAAGGTTATGTGAAAGAATTTCGGTCATCCAAAGCCTCTTCTCCTCCAGTGCCTGAAACTATAGCCCCCATGGACTAAACTAAAGGAAAACCAGGACTTATGTAAAGCGACATGTCACAGGAATAGCTAGGATGGATAATGCTGTCCATTTTGGTCTCTTGTCCATACTAGTGAATCCATGCTTTCGCAAGTCCTTTTGTATAGTCAGGGAAACACACCGTTGCCTCCTGAATTTCCCTAGCCAAATCTGGTATGCAGGAGTGCTTTCCTACATGGGTTCAGTGTACGAATACACACATTTGGTGTGCTTGAAAGCATATTTAGAAGCTAATACCGTATTTCTTGTGTCAAATATTGTCAATCTCACTAATACAAGTGACAGAGAGAAGTCTCTCACAGTCACAATTTCTTGGCATTCTTGGTTTCAGTGTTACCTGCCCCAAGAAGCTGAAGTTTCCATGGCAACCACAGAATGACTTAAAAATGTCCAAACTGTCCAAAATTTGGGAAATCCATTCCAAATATTCTGAATTTTATCCTGCGAAAAATTTATAGTTCTCGATTGAAAATAAATATCCATATGAAAAAAGCATCGAACTTTCTGAGCGCCCCTCGTAATGTATTAACTGTTTTTTTTTTCATTTACAAAAAACAATCTGTTTTTAGTATTTTGCTATAGATACATTTTCATGTTACTTCAAAGGGACCTCGCTAAAGTAAAACTTGATCTTTGAAGGACATTTACACGCAGTAACAATATACTACAAATTCAGAAATAATTGTAATTGTTTTGAACTTTAGGATTATTAACTTTCTCAACTGAAAATCACACGTCAATCTTCGGAAATTTGGCACAGAAATAGACCTAGACATAGACAACATTATATCAGAAGTCATTATTGCCCTTTTTACAAAATTGACCTCAAACAGACAGACAGAAATAATTTATTTGTGTTCAATGATCACATATCGTCATAAATTGACATAATTTACGTAAAATAATTTTGTATCAATGTCTCAACCGATAAAAAAAAAAACTTAAATAATGCTAATTCTTTTAAATAAGATCGAATCAACAAGACAAGGAATTTCGCTCGGGCAACTATTTGCATGTGAAACGTTATCAAAGACATAATTTTCAATGCAAAACTTGCCCTAAAAACCTTAAGAAACGTCCGATTTTCAAACTTTAAAAAGCTGGATATATCAGGTTAACTCTGCCGAATTCAATGCACTTATTAATTTTGTTCTATTTGCAATATTAAGTTCACAAATTACGTTTCGGCGCATTAGGGTGTTAGAATGCAAAGTTTCTAAAACCCAGTGAGAACAACAACAGATCAGTGGCATATCCAGGATTATTTTTGTGGGGGGGGGGATATTGCAATTTCTTAAAGTAACTTAAGTTTACCTTATTTTAGGTTGCAGAAATAACTGAAGTTTACTTTTATTTCACACAATCCTTATAGTTGTGTCAGATTTTCATGGAAGAAAGGGAGGGGGCTTGGAATTTTTTCTATGGGCAACTATTCATAGAAATGCCTACTTTCAGTCAAACTTTTTATTACATACCTTATGCACTCACTTCATGGTACGATCGATATAGTAACCTTTTTAAGGGTACTTCTCTTGTTAGACGCTGAAACAAGGGGATATACATTAAGACAAACTCCGCTACCTGGAAGCCACAATTTATAAATCAGCTGAACAATTTATAACGTACAATAATTTAAAGTTGCATTCATGGCCCTCTTGAGAATTTTGTAATAACACCTCCGTGCAGTGGCATTCTTAAAAATGAGTAATTTTTGTGGGGGTATTTCTTAACATGGGGTTGTTTGATTTAAACGCAAATATTTGAGACCGTTGCATGCTCAAAATAAATTAATTCTGTTGCAACTGCTATGAAATAAATAATTTATTTTGAAGAAAATTCCAAATCCTTAGCACTGTTTGCTCTTTCTGATTGTGCTTTGCATTGTCACTGATGCCGGCATATATTAGGGTGGCCAAAAAAAAAAAATTCTTAAATTCATATCGCGTACCCCTTCATTTTCTGTGAAATGGTAAAATAAACATGCTGTTAAAATTTAAGAAGATCCTTCAAGTCTAAGTGTTCCCCCAAAGCCAATCGGTTTCTACGTGTTCCCCCCGGTTTCTAAGTGTTCCCCCAAGCCACTCGGTTTCTACCAAATATTTTCGAAAAATGTCCTTTTTCGTAATCGCGGTTTTAAATATCTCGCTTATTATTCGACATGCGATGATAATTTATACTGGTCATTGATCTCAGGAGAAAATTTGCTTCAATTTGTGTACCAGGAAGCTATACTTACAATGACATTTGAGCTTGCAGGATTTCAGAAAACTCAAAATTTCATGTTGTTAAGCTAAACCGCTGAAATAATTCATCTAAATTTTCAAATTTTGCAAAATTGAATCCTACTTTAAAATAAGGCATACTTCTATGATATTAAAAATTCAAAATATAATGCATAACCA
The DNA here is from genome assembly GCA_026936325.1 of Platynereis dumerilii. NCBI lineage: Eukaryota > Metazoa > Annelida > Polychaeta > Phyllodocida > Nereididae > Platynereis > Platynereis dumerilii. The sequence continues at coordinate 20,393,221 of JAPTHN010000004.1, forward strand.
TGAATGACCAAAATAAGGCACATCTCAAAAAACTTCAAAGCTGTAAGCCAATCTTTAATTTTCATTTTTTATTTTTCGAAAAATTTTACAGAGCTTCCAGTATGGCACAAGGGAATAATACAACGAAACCATGTGATGTTTTGAAAAATGAGGGGCAGACAATAATCGTCAGGGTGCATTGTCTGTCAAGTGTTTAGTGATAGGGCTTTACATCCTGCATTACTGCACCAAGCTTACTTGGAGGGGCAGGGACCGCACAACATGTTTTTTCCTCAAATTGCCAGTAAGATCATAACGGCCCATATTTACTAAGATGGTGAGTATAAGTTTGAAGAAGAGATGCAGCATCTGGTCAACAATTATTAGGGTGCGTAGAATTATTAATAGTTTGGCTGGATTTGTGAGAAAGAGAACTTTAAAGTGAATGCCAACTTGATTATTTTCTGCCACAAACTACTGTGCACCGAATGTTTTTTTAATGGTGTTGTGAAATTTTAAGATGTGAAGATTAAATATCAGTATGGCTCTAAGACTTAAAAGTTGCTGCCAAATTTCACTTATGTGACAATAAATATATCTGTATCTGTATCTCTATCTGTATGATCCTATGTGTGATATTGGCTTTCAGGAGCATAAAATACAACCTACATTGAAATTTGGTGGCGTCTGAAAATGGCAATGTGTAAAAAATGTACATTTAATTGCCATATATACAGTGTAAATTTGTGTGTCTCTGCGGCAAGGCTATCACACCATGAAAACCTGTCAAAAAATCTCATTTTCAACAGGAAATTGTTCCTTGTGTAATTTATTCTTTGTAAGAATTTTAATTCAGCTAAATTTGACAATATAGACTAATGATTTCAGCGATTTGGCTTGACAACATGAAATTTTGAGTTTTCTCAAAATCCCGCCAGCTTCAAAGTTATCCTTCCTGGTACTCAAATTGAAGCTAATTTTCTCCTTAGATCAATGGTATAAATATTACGCAAAAATTAATTATTTGTCAATTTTGGCCTGAAACCAAGTGGCTTTGGGGGACCACTTAGACTCGAAGGATCTTTCTAAAATTTTAACAGAGTGCTCTTTTTGCCATTTTGCATAAAATGAAGGGGTATGCGATATGAATTTCAGAAATTGGGTCTTTTTTCTGGCCACCCTAGCATGTATTATTACATTTTGGTGCAGGGTAACATTTTAATGAAGGTCCTTGTGTTACATGAACATCGCTATGAGCATCAATTGGTGGATAAATTGTCTGGCATAATCAAATGTGATGCACCCAGAAGCAGATATGATTATTGTGAACGATTCACCATGATTGGATCTCACACAAGGTAAGTTTTCTCCTGCTATTCTGTCCAAATGCTATACATTGTCTTATCGTTTAAAAAAAGTTAACATTGAATAAAATACTGCTTAAAACACCAATGATTAGATGATTAAGAAACCCTGGCTGAGGTCAGTTTTGGTGAGGACTGGTCTTCCTGTTCTTGGTTTGTATTATGAGGTTATGCCATGGGTAGGTGCAGTACATCCCTTGTATACTCCCCGCAGGGCCGTATTAACCTATGGGCCAACGGGGCACTTGCCCCGGGCCCATGACCTCAGGGGGGCCCATGATGAAGCTGAAAAGAGTTGCGACAGTAAAGATAGTGCGTCGGGTAACTGGTGCTAGAATGTACTTTTCGGAATTTCAGAGCTTTTTGGGGCGCGACGGGGCCCATTGGAAACAGTTTGCCCCGGGCCCAGAAATGCGCTAATACGGCCCTGACTCCCCGAGACCCCAGTATATTCCTGAGACCTGAAGGGTCGAGGGAATATACTGAGGTCGAGGGGAGTAGGCCCATACTGGGATGTACTGCATCTACCCATGGTATAACTTTTTAATCCCCTGTATAGGCACATTTTTTAAATTATTCAAAATTTCTATTAATGTAAAAGTGACTTCTTGTAATTCTACACATAAACTGAAAATTCTTGTTTCAGTACTGATTTTTTCGTGGCAAGAGTATTCGGGATATCACTTTGAAATTTTGTATTCATAACCTTAGTAATATGTGTGACAGTACTAGGGAATATTATAGATCTGGTGATATTTGATTTTGAGATATAAAATTAAAGACGCCATGGAACTTAAAAAGATGTTGACTCAAATCTCTAATTTCTTAATCCAAAACTGAAAATTGTCGTTTCGGTAATTATTTTTTCATGGCAAGAGTTTTCGAGGTATCGCTTTGAAATTTTGGATTCATAACCTGTGGAAGATGTATGACAGTACTAATGAATACCATAGACCTGGTGGTATTAGAGTCTGAGATATAATAGTAAACGGCCATGGAACTTAAAAACACGTTGACTAAAATCTGTTATTTTACGCTTGAACTGAAATGTCTTGTTTCAGTATTAATTTTTTCATGCCAAGAGTATTTAAGGTATCGTCTTGAAATTTTGGATTTGTAATCTGTACTTTATTTATGCCAGTACAGTGTAATGTGATACATCCAGATTGATTAGATCCAGAGATATGAAAGAAAACGGCAAGGGGAGGCAGAAAAACGTTTCTGAAATCAATGTACCACAGTGCTGAAACTGTACCAATAAACAGAATTTAGTATATATTTATTTGTAATGTGTTGTAAAATATCGTCTAAAACAACATAATAAAATAAAAAGGGGTCCTCATCCAGATGGAAATTTATATAAATCAGTATCTGTACAACTAACTAATTTTGGAAAAAATAAATGAATTTACCCAAAAATCGATTTGGAAAATGTTCTTTACCATATAGAAAGTCAAAACTGCTTTAATCTGATGTATTATTTTCTTCTGATGAATTGCTATCGTGATAAACACACTCACTGGTGTCCGAGAAATTAGCATTTTGGTGTAAAAGTCATGTCGGGGCTCATTGGGTCAGTGAATTTGGGGCACATTGGGACGCACTTAATATGGCAGAATTTAAGTGTCCAACGCAACTGAATGACCTGGGACAGCACACAACAGGTGTTCAGGCCACAGTGAATATAGGTATAGTGGATTACCATGCTCTGTGAACAAATTTGTCACAAAGCACTGTGTGTTACTTACATAGATGTCCGCACCCAGGACAGTTTATGTTAAATGTTTGAAACTGTTTAAAGTTATGAACTATTGGCACTACAAGGTGTTAATGCACTGTATATTGTCTTATGCACTACTTATATGTGATATCTATTGCACATGGAGTGTTAAAATGATTTTTTAATTGATGTCCCAATGTGCCCCAGCTGTGCCACGCTGGGGCACATTGGGACAGTCATTTTTACGACTCTCTGGCTGCAAAAGGGTAGGTGCAGTCTAGTTTATTATGCCTTGCATTTAAGCTCAATAGTATTGGTGATATTCATGCAAACTTCTGAGTTCTTCAGTGCTTTCAGAATTGAGCAAAATTAGAAGACGTTAAAAGCGCCCCAATGTGCCCCCATTCCCCCTACTCAGAAAATTACAACAAAAGATCATGAAGCAGCAGCAGAGAATGTGACGCTAAACAGACTTTCTGTGGTTTGTCTAAATGCAGCTCTCTGATTGGTTGTTTTCAGTATATTCCCTGGGAAAAAACGTCCCATGGATTATTTTTGACTTCTCCACACTGCTACCACCAGACTTACAAAGATAAAATAGTAAAAATATACCAAATTCGCGGTATTTAATAACATTACGAGTTTTAATGTTACAAAAATGAAAGTTGCTTCAATAGATGGCGCATGAAAAGAGTTTTAATTTGAATACCAACACTGATATACTCTGACCATCTGGACCCGCTGAATTAGCTTATTTGTCATTAACAATTATTCACGGAAATTCCCAATATTCAAAGCACTGCTGTAATACTGTAGAATATTAGCAACATAGCAATGTTGGTATTCAAATTAAAGCTCTTTTCCTGCTGGATAAGATGATGTAACTTATTTCCTGACTATGTTATTCAATACCGCATCTAACCTGCTGTAAAAATCGGGCAAAATTTGTTGCTTTTGGAGTGCCCTGTGGCCTAAAATGAATGCATATTGGCAAAATATGATGAGAATAGTGGGAAGCTTAAATAAGAAAAAAAAAACCCAAAAAACCAAAACTCTAGTGGCAGGATCACTTCCTTCACCTATCACCCATGAAACTGGGACTTCACCCATTGCAGTACAATGTTATATTTCAAATTGAGGTGGCACCTTCTAAAATTTGTCAGATTTGGCTTAAATTTTTTTTCATATATTAGATAATTGGAACATATTTGGGGGGTGCCCCATTGAAAATTCAAAAGTTTGTATTTTTGTGCTCAATCTGCATCACCCTATTGTGGGGCTTCTCGCCCCAAATCAACATATTTTCATTTGACCTCTATATTTTGAACTAAAATGCAAAAAACATGATCCAAATCATAATAATATGATGGTCATAAAGTGAAGCAATACAGTAATCAGTATATCCACATAACATTGCAGCATGTGTTACAGTCCTTGTCATATTTACATGGAATCTCAATTTTTTTTTCTATGCTGTTGAACTGTGATGTCAGAGATGACTCTATTCTAGCATTGCAATATATGTAAATTAACTACAAGCTGTGATGTCATTTCAAACTGGGTCAGATTCCCCAGCTTCTAACCAATGTGAATCCACCAAACTGAGCATCACAGTTTCAACTCAGTGTCAGAGTTAAAATTGGGTCTGGGAAAACCCATGCAAGTTTGACATCACAGCCTCTCAGCCAATGGGCTGCCAGAACAAATACACATAACATAAGCCATGTGTTTACAAACAAATTGTCAAAGCCTTCTGTTTATACCAACTTCCATCAAAGTTTAAAGTTGTAAGTTAGCAAGTCTGTAGATTTATCAAACAACTCTGTGGGGATTACAAAAGTTGTCTACTGTGAATGCTCACCAAGCTGCCATTTGGTAGGATTAGACTGGTGATTGCTGTGATAAATCATTGGGATCAAAAATGAAATGCTTCCTTCAATATATCAATGTTTGAACTGTGATGACGTAGTTTACGGTCAGGCCATTGGCTATCAAGCTGTGATGACGTAGTTGTAGGGGCTATCCCTGATAAAACTCTTACTCTGACACTGTGTTGAAACTGTGACGCTCGGTTCAGGAGGATCAACATTGGCTAGAAGCTGGGGAATCTGACCCAGTTTGAAATGACATCACAGCTTGTAGTTAATTTACATATATTGCAATGCTAGAATAGAAAAATTAGAAAAGGGTTTGTTCGACGAACACAAATAACAATAGGATGAACCTAAGTAAGGCCTTATGAGCTCCCTACGCTTGTGATTAAGTTCCACATTGGCCTGCCCTAAAAGCGCCTGAGCTGTCAGCATGTCCGATGACATATGCTCCATCGATTCAGGAGTGAAATCGGAGCGCTTCATGTGCATAAAATTTGCGGCTATATTGCCAAAACCCTAACCTGCAGCAACCAAAAAGGACTGAGCTGTCTGCATTTTCGAGTCCATACCTGTGGTGGTTGGCAGCATTTCGTTCCAGATCGCATGATTGACCTTGACCTGGTCCAAGCCTTCACAATTGGATGGGGTCTTGAAATACTTAAGCTTAGCCTCCCAAACTTTGTCTGCCATTTTGTTACTAAACGCAAAAGTTACTAGCCTAGCCAAGTCTGGAACCAGACTGCTTCTTTCCCCATTCCCTTATTTATTACCAAAACAATTAGAATTATTTAAATAACTGAATGCTCCCTTTTTTGAAATACAGTATGCTGCCTAGGGTAAGATCTTTCCCCATCCCTCATTCATTTCACAACAATCAAAAATTATTAGATTAATTGAATGATCCCTCTAATGAAACACAGTATGCTCCCTAGGTTGAGTTGCAAGCGCAGCTTGCAGTCTGGAAGAATTCAACATGAATTAGAATCATAGGGGGGGGGGATAGAAATTGAGTCCACTGGACCACTCCATAATGATATGTAGTATCCCAACTATTCATTCTATTTGGACAAACATACTGTAGCCACTTGTATGAGGCAGTTATAAGTTTGAATATTAGCAGACAAGCAATGACAGTTATTTGTTTCATTTGTGCAACATGTGGCGCCATCTACACAGGCTTAAATAAAGTCACCAACTTTCATCGATTATAAGCAATACATCAAATTTTATCATGCTACATGGGGGATACATACCAGATAAACAACTTCATATCATTACTTTGAGTTTTTTTACATATTAATAGCCTGTTTACTACGATTTTAAGAGAGCTATTTTGTGTCAAAATGTATGATGTGTGATTTTGATAAGACCTGCCAAGATTCCCCTGTTTGAAGTTCAGAATCTTCCCATCTGTCTTGACTTGGCTTGGGCAGGCATGCTGATTTATTTTTGTTTGAGCTGACCTCCCATTTCTGACTGTCCCTCCACGATGTGGAGGCTTTTAATCGGAGGGACAGGTAGGCTACAGTCTGAGCCTAGCCATACTAATTTGGACACCCTGGACTTTCCTGGCCTCAAGTTGCCACTCATTATAGTACTAGTCTACCAAATGGGAGTCCCTTTTGATCAACATTTGGCCGAGACTCAGCGGACCCACCTGCGGCGGGCTGGGAAGAGTAGCTGGCGACACCAGCCCTACTATTAATTTGTTTAACAGCTTCATCCACATCAAAACTGAGCTCATGACTTTTTGAACCTGAACTTACGGAGGCTGAGCTAGTGGAAGGTTGCGGCTGCGCCACTGGGGGATAGCCATGGTCAATAGCAGCAAATTCATCAAAATCATAGTCCTCATCCCGGCATCATAATTGCTCATATATTCACTAAACAGTTGAGAAAGCATGGCATCAAGATCAGCCAAAAGGGCATCAAGGCCTTGGCCAGAACTGAGACCCGATGGGCATGGCATAGGATCATAAGTATTACCTGAACTAGGTGGAGGAACAGAACCAACAGTCACCGATTGCCGAGTGACAACAGAGCCACTGCTACTTGGGAGTAGAAGAACTGCCACCAGAACTGGCACCACTGCTCTTCGTCTTGGTAGCCGACGAAGACTTGCGTCCGCTCCGAACGTCCTTCTTATCACCGGGGTCCTTCTTCTCCTCCATATTAACACGTGGTGAGCCGTACAAGTGAAGAAAATGAAGAAATGAAGAGCAATGTTTGACACATCCAATCGTTGTCAAGGCGCGTAGCAAGATGGTTTGACGCATGCGCAGTAGCGATCTCGAAGTCTCATGACGTGCTGACACCCGGCGGTTGAATCAGCCATTTATTTCCATTTATATAATCTGGTTTTTTTAGGACAATTTTCAAAATACTTCAATGTTAACTGACCTGAATGTCAAATGTGTGTTAAATATTGTTAAACATTATGACCAGTTGGACAAAACGTTTAGAACGCCCCTGATTAACAAGAGACATTGTCATAAACAATATTATAAAGATACTCCATTAAGAATTATTCTAAAGAAATTCTGACTTCGAGTATTGACAAGTATCGAACCAGTTTGGATACAGCAATTTATAGAACATGCTAACATGTATACCTTAACCAGTAGAACTGGGTCATTCTCAAATTTCAGGCCAAAGTACCGTGGAAAATGCCGCAATTACCCAACATTCATTTGAGAGGTTTTTAAAACCTAAGACTACACTGGGAAAAAAATTAAAGGAACAGCTCTTTCAAGTAAAATTTTAGGAAATTTGAAAGATGCAAATGAATTTCAATGCAAAGTTGATATTCTTGATCATTTTGAAGGGTTCATCAAATCATAGCTAGCTAATGGATTGAATGAATATTGTCTGTACAGGGACACTGAAACTTTGGTGACCCCCAAAACTGATGTGAAAACACGATATGACATAAAAATAAAAATTGTGTTAAATTCACTCTCTGTAAGTTGCAGCCAAATTTATGTTTCAAAAAACTGTGTTAGGCCAAGATGATCATGAACACACTGTTTGAATGAGATTGCAATGCTTTTGATGAACCTGCAGGTGGTCAATTGGAGGATCCTGGCCAACTGTCAATTTTTTTTTTTTTTCATGTTCCTATAAGCCTTTGCTTGATCATACAAAATTGCTGAAAAAACTACAGATATATGGCATTAAGGACATGGCTTTTAACCTGTTATCTAATTACCTGTCAAATAGAACACAGTATGTAGAATATAATGGCGTAAAGTCAGATTTATTGCCTATTACAACAGGAGCTCCACAAGGGTTCTATTTTAGGCCCACTCTTGTTTCTTATTTACATTAATGATATAGCAAAAGCTTCTAATATATTTTATCCAATTACATACGCAGACGACTCTACTTTATTTACAACTTTAAAAACGGTCCAGCTCAGCAACCAAGACAGGAACATTGATGAGACTTTGAGCAGTGAACTTTCAAAGATTAGCAAATGGCTAAAATTGAGTAAGTTGTCATTGAATTGTGAGAAAACAAAAGCAATGATATTTCACACAAGGCAGAGAGAAGTTGAAATCCCCAGAATGCATATTAATAACCATGCAATTGAATTTGTAAAGCAATTTAACTTCCTGGGTATAACTATTGATGAGAACCTTACCTGGAAAGCTCATTCAAATAGCGTAAGTAAAAAAAACATAAAAAACTATTGTTGTGTTAAACAGACTAAAGGTGGCTCGATACTCGTGAACTTTCCAAGATAGGATTTCTTAAAAATAGTTTAAAATGATTCAAAATATAGTTTATAGCAAGGATATACAAACCAAAGTGGTCGCTACCAGCCTTTCTTTCAAAATATTTGAGGTTATGTAAAAGAAAGTCAGTCCACGCAAACCTGAAAAACTCAATTTTTTTCTTAATTTTTTTACTGTGAAGTTTTCCCTGCCATTCAGTGGCCATTCATCCTATGTTATTAAATGAAGCATGGAATTAAAGAGGACAGTTTTATGAAAAAGCTGATTAAAATTCTCGAAAGATATATATTTAATTAAAAGAACTTTTCTCGGGGTTCGGATCAAAAGTTATGATTTTGAAAATTTTATTTTTTTTATGAACCATAGCGCTAAAAAAAAATGACGAGATAGGATTTTTTATTTCTTTGTCATTTGCTTCCATATGAAGTAAGGAACAATATAATGATACGGACATACGACCCAACGGGCCTGGAAATTGATATAAAAATTTATTTATGACACAAAGTCATTTTTGAGAAATTCGACATGCTTGCCAAAAATCACCTGCAGAAATTTTCTACTAGGAGTAGAGAGCTAATCTGGCTGATTATAGTAGTTTTCATAGCGCATCTAATGCTCCAATTGAGAAGTCTCTAACGCTAATAGAAGTGGCGCAAATTGCAAACGAAGTGGCCGACTCATGAAATTCTGAGAATTAAAAAAATGCTGAACAGAGCTCAGCTGCAATGGTGACATTATGATAGATAGGGCTTGCCTGGCTGCGCGGAAATGTGCTCACATGACGCAATTACATGAGTAGCGAGCCACCTTAAGAACATTCTTCCTACACAGGCACTATTGCGTATCTATAACTCTGTCATTGTATCCTACCTTAATAATGATGTGTTCCTTTGGGGTAGGCAATCAAAACAGATAAATATACTACAAAAGAAAGCGATAAGAGTACTGACTAGAAGCAAATATAATTCCCACACCAGTGAAGTTTTCAAGAGCTTTAAAATACTGAAATTTGACGATATATGCGCACTGCATGACTTCAAGTTACTTTACGAATATTTTAAAAGAATATTTCCAGAGTCCCTGTTGTCCCTGGTTGAACAGAATAAGCAGGATCGTCCAAGGTATACAACTACATGTAGGTTGGCAAGTCAACCACTCCTACCTATTCCACGAGTAAGGCATGAATTTGCAAGACAATGTTTTTCATACATGCTCCCAAGAATCTATAGTAATATGACTATATTGACTAAATCAATTAAGGATAACGTTTTCACTCACAGCTTCATAGGGTTCAAGATATATGTAAAAAAATTACTTGCTAAATTGTTACACTACCAACTGCAATATCAATAATTGTTTCATATGTTCTCAAAATTAAGTATTTCATTTAAAATCTAAAAATTATTGTTTTACATATCAATTCCTTTGTTATTATATGGACTATCAAATGTCATTTATTTTTCTGCACATTACATGCACCACCTCATCCAGTCACACAACAAACTAGCCAGTCAACACATTTTTTACTGCCTATCATCAATATTAAATATTATTTCTTCATTATTTTTGTTGTTGCTAATATTTCTATAGACCGTATAAAGTAATGATTTATTTGTAGACAATAATTGAGCTGGCCCCTTGTTAGCAACTTTTTTTTAGCCTTTAGGAGGTCTCCTGACTCCATGTAATATTTTTATTTTTGAGAGTCAAATAAAATACATTCTGAGTCTGAGTCAGATTCTGGTCCATGCAGGCTGTGCCTGTCAGGAAACACACTGCAAAGGATGTCTTACATATGTTTTATGGAATTGAGGACTGATGACCTAAAGGTGTAATGGTAGGGCTACACAAGCTGCTAAAGTGTCAAATATGTAAAAAAAAAAACCACACATTGATGCAGATAATACACTGGAAATGTTTTATAGGGCGTTGGGGAGGACTCAGGGTAATTACAAAAAAGCCAAATTCTGATTCCCAACATTTACTCAGAATGGCTATATCTTAAATATAAGCGACCTGTTAATGGTGCATGCGACAATTTTTTTTTTGGCACCAATTTTCATTTTTTGGCCATAACCAACTTTCTATAACACTGGCATATTGAAATTCCAAAAAAGTTCTTTTTAGCCCTCCCTAATTTTGATGCATGAGCAGAAATTTACCTTCCACTGACCCATCATTAGGCTTCAGTGTGATTTCCACAAGCTAAAGCTCCCAAAAATCTTCATGTTTGAAAATGTTACACTCACCAAAAAATCACCATGGGTGTATTCTGACCCAGACATGATGCCCAAATGTGAAAATAAGACCTGCTTGCACAACAGACAATAGAGGTGACTGTAGACACAGATGCTAAAACAGGGGCTCCATGTTGAACTCCAATATTGATGCACGGCGTTGTGGGGCAATTGGAGGAGCAAAAACACACTTTCTTCATCTCAAATGTTCTTCATGCAGTTGGTTCCTAACTTATCAGTCCAATATTATGCAATTTGATGCGCCATCACAGTCATTTTTCAGTCGCATGATGACGCCAATGCCATAGTTGCTGGTGATAATGGTCCTGTGGCTGCATAATGGACAAATGTCTGCGCTTTCCAGGTCTTCTGTCATACCGTTCAGGGCACCTGTACCTCTGCCAGAGCCAAGAGATCACATTGGGTGACACACCAACCCTTTAGTCCCCCTTCTCACTTCTGCACCATTCTGTGGGAATTACCTATCCCTGACAACATTGATTTGAGACAAAAACTGTGTGGAACACTTTGCCTTGGCCTTTAGTTGTCAGACAAACCAGACGAATTAAAAATTTTCATCCATCTTAAAACCTGATAAAAACACCAAAAAGAAGTTCGAGGTATGCATTTTAATAGTTTAAATGCAAATAAGGTGTCATTTTTAAATTTTGGTCTAAATACTTTTTTATTGCATATCAAAGATGCCAAAAATGAGTCTGTTTCCATTAAACACCAATGGAACAGTGGTTAAAATAAAAAAATGTGCCTGCAGAATCATATAGTGCTACTTCTCTGATTTCATTTGACACCTTGTTTGCATTTCTACTATTAAAATTCATCCCTCGGCCTTCTATTAGATGTTTTTATCAAATTTTAAGCTGAGAATGGCATTTTTCCCTACGCCCAAAAAAAGTTTCCTTGACATATTTTCTTAGATGCCTGATGCCAACAGTTTAGATGAACTGTGCAAATCTGTCTATAACAGAGTAGCATTTGAAGGAATAGCAGTGCAACCACAGTGCTCCTGAATAAATTGTAAGATTTTCAAAATATACCGAAAAAGTTAAAAATGTAGCGTGAAAGTAGAAGGTCTCAGTTTCGTATCGATGTAAAAAGTAAAATATTCTGTTGGGAAAATTTTGAGACATTTGAATTTAAAATTTTTGATTTACCACACCCCTTTAATTTACATCATTGCCTCTCAGTATCACATAATAAATCACTCAACAATTATCTAATGCAGTAAATTTGTTGCTTTACATGTAATATGACATTTCATGGCAATCGAACTGAAGAAATCATTAAAATGACACTTATGTGATAAATATAGAACGGAGTGTGTTGCAAACTCTTACGATCATGTTTTTCTGTATTAGTGAATCTTACGGCCTGCTAATTTACTTTTATGACAGCCTGTATGTGATATTAATTGAAATGCACGATGGTACGGCAAAATCCCAGCTGGATGTCGTTCGGTTTAGATGTTAAATTGGCGGCCCCTTGTATCAGTGTCTGTGCTGGACAAGTAAAAGATCCCTCACATGGGGTAAATGTGTAACATGTTGAGGACTCCTGCTCTCTTTCTCATCCCATCAATCAACCCTCGTGAGCACCCGGAACTGGGCTTAGAGGGCTGCACTTACCATATCTATCTATCTATCTATCTTAGTTCCCCCGTGGCCTAATGGTTAAGCATGCTTATCCACTGGCTCTGAGGGCGTGGGTTCGAATCTCACCCCGGGAACTCACTTTAGTCCGAGCCCATGGGACATTAAATGGAGGTGGGTTGTATCCAGTATTCTATTCTGGGGCAACTGAAAGACCCTGGGCATCCCTGAATTAATAGGGTACGTTCCAGACTCCCAGTCTTCTCATCTCATCATCATACGGCGATCGCCTGCCTCGATATAGCCCACTAAGGTGCTGCAGAGGCGTAAAACACAAACAAACAAACAAATCTATCTATCTATCTATCTATCTATCTATCTATCTATCTATCTATCTACTCCCACTAGCAATCACTTTTAGGCACAAAAATCCCTCTTCCCTTATCTCAGTTATCTTCTACAATCTACATGTATGTAGCAAGTAATAAAACAGCTAGCCTACCATTAACAGTGTGTGAACTTCGGACAGTGAAACAGTGTAGTGGTAGGCCTACAACAGTCACTCTGTTATAGGACCGCTTCTTCTGCATGAGTCAGGCGGTCTCTCGTGTACTTGAATTCTGTTGGAACTGGCTGAAACATATGTGACATTCCAGCAAATTAAACTTGTGCTCAACTCGGACAAGCTAAATGTTTGGGCACTTGGTATTGTCCTTCATGCTTCATTTGGGTGCCATATGATTTTCCTTTAGTATTGCCTGTTTGGTCAGATTAGGAGAATTGTCCTCTAGTTACTAATACGATGGTCTTTCTAAGTGTGTTTGTGTTATATGCCTCTGCAGCAACTTATTGGGCTTTATCGATGGTTTTTCTGAAGAATGATCCATCACAATTCTGTATTGTTTTGACATACCATATTGACAATGTAATGAGTTCCCTGTGATCGAATGGTTTAGAGTGCTAGTGCATACACAGGTTTCAAGAGCTTAACTGTGAACCCCAACCCTTGAACTCGAATTTATTCCAAGCCCATGAGATTTTAGATGGAGTGATCTATTCTGAGGCTACTCAATAACTCTGGACACCACTGATTTTATAGCATGACTCCTAGTCTTCTCATCACTCATCACGCATACAGCGATCACCAAAAGTGCTATGGCAGGGAACCTTGAGCAATGTTCTCCTGTCCCCTGCCAATAGACCCCGGAGCCGTCGACAAAAGTCGCCGCCGTCAGTCAATGCATGGAAAAGTCAAGTCAAGTCATTGACAATCCAAGCCGTCAGTGATGAGTTAGTCAGCCGCCGCCGATCTTATTACCCCAGCATGTTTGGTACCGTTGGATTTGTCTTGAAAAGACGATTCCAATGGTACCAAAATTGGATGACTCTGGCCCGAATTAGACCATGTTGTTTGCATTTTAAGACAGAATATTTCTGTAAATTTTTGAAAAGTTGGTCACACCACCTAAGCCCATATGATGAGCACGATTTTAACATTATATTACCCACATTAACAATGTTCATCTATTGTTTTAGTCAGCCAAGCTGACTTAGCCAGCCAACTTCATAGTTAGTCAAGTCAAGTCACAGAAGATGACTAAGTCGACTTAGTCAGTCAAGTCATTGAACATCAAGTCAGTCATCCAAGCTTGACTTGACTGACTCCGGGGTCTACCTGCCAATGAGTACTGCACTGTGGCTGCCCTGAGCAGTGCTATTGTTGGAAGGCTCTCCACAAAGTCCATGTGCCACATGTCGGATCATAATAAGAAACCCTGACTGACAGCAATCTGCTGTAGGGGAGGCGGGGGTCAGAAGTCACAAAATTCAGAAAAAGCCCCAGAGCAGAGCAGGTGTTTGTTAGATCTTAATGACCTTTGGCACAATTATGCAGTATTTAGTTGACTACAGTTGTATCACATGATAGCTGCTGTGCTGTAAATAGGCTTTAGTCAGTTCACAATTATTTAAGGCAAAGTCCGATGTGACTTTTTACCCCATGTCAGGGTCAAGAAGTCACAACCATGGGGTAACAAGTCACATGCAATTGTTGTGAACATACAACACTATATGAGGTAATATGCAGACCTAGACTTGATAGTCATCCTTGTGCATGAAATTTATAGTGAGCCTTCCAAAGCTATCGGCATGCACTGACAATGCACCATCAGCAAAGCCGGCGTCAGAAATTGCCCAAAGTTTGCGAAATTAAATTTTGCTGCAATGCCCTCTCATCAGTATTATTGATGATGGATGATGATAGGATTGTAAGCTTAAAGCTTCTAGTGTGGAATATTTTACTTTCCTTAGCACAGAATACCGATTTCCTGGTACCCTATGGTAAAATATCACAGTGCTGGGGTGAAATGTCACAGTGTGACATTTCACCCCTCAGCTGTTTTTTAAATTCAACACATGATCATGGCAACTTGGTGACCAAATGGCCAATAATGGGTTCACAGCATGAAAGACAATTATCAAAGGGACCTTGAAACACTAGCACAACTTCCTAAGTCACAGTGACCAGACATTAATAGAAAAAGTTCAGAATCAATAAAACCTGTTTGGGACACCAAAAATGCATGAGGTGGGTAAAAACCCACTTTGCACAATGAGTATAATTTTCATATTCCCTACAGACCTTCTTCTCATAAAAGTGTCCCAAATTATGATTTAAGCTTAAGAATTAGGTCACTGCAAGTTGGTCAAAAAGGCCTGTGACTTTTTACCCCTGTGACTTTTCACCCCCTCTTCCCCTAGAGGCAGGCGAGCTAGCGAGGCTGCAGACTGAAGATATTCACATCGAATTGGAATTGGCACCTGGGACACTAGGGGTCTAGGGCAGTTGCCTGTCAGGTCCGCGCTCGGCAGAACTCCGCAGAACTGTGCTGGGCTTCCTCACAAATTCATGTAAGCATATATGCGGCCGTTACTGCAATTTCAAGAAGTATGAGTTTCTGTCATATGATAGTAAAACGTAGCAAATGGGGTTGATGTGATTGGTTGAGGCACTGAATTACATAGCATAAACTCATTTGAATAGCACTAAAAACGTGTCTCAAGGTAAGTGACGTGTCTGGTTATGGCAGTCACATTGCCAGTGCTTACTTGATAATCTGATCAAATTGTAAACTATGCTGCTTATTGAAGCAAATAATTACGTTTTCACAGCTCACTATACGTCCAACTTGTAGATTTGAGGACGTTTTATTGCTCACAAGCCAATCAGGTGAGCCTAAAATGCTACGTAGATAGTCACAAAACTTGCCATAGAAACTCATACTAATTGAAATTGCAGTAAATACAGCAGCTCTAGTGAAATGTTTTAGCCTGCTCCCTCCAGTCGCAATAGAACAGGCTGCTGTAGCATGCAAAAAAACCAAATCAAATCATTTTCAAGACTTGTAGACTTGTAGACTTGGTAGATCTAACCAGTAACGGTTGTGACCTCTCTCGATATAGCTCTCATCATACACTGACTTTTGAGATGTGACTGAAGTTAATCAAACAAGACAGTCTGTGCACAGTCACTGCACATATGAAACATATATCTTGGTAGTGTGATAGTATCCCTCAGATATATACCCAAGAACCATTTACATGTATTGTTGAGCACAGATAAAGGTTGTAACTGAAAAAAAAAGGCTTTGTTGGAATCAATCGCCACTGTTTCTTAAAAAAATTCAGGATTTCAAAGTAGGGGGATGGCAAACAGAATTGGATAAGTACATCATAGACTGGCCAAGACACAAAGACAGCAACAGGTTTCTTTTGGTACACTGTACAACTTGTTGGCTAGCATCACGTAGTGCTGTGGATTTGAAAGATTTAGTGGCGGGAACTGGGTGCGCAAAAGAAAAGGAGTGCATGTATGCAGCTGCATTAACAATGCCCTTGTCTGCAACGTTCATTTGGTTACTTTGGTATCAATGTACATAATATATATTGATAATTTGGTTCTTGTTAGAGTGTAATGTTATCAGGAAATTGAAAATATGTTGAAAGTTTCGATAAACTAGGCTCTATAACCCCAATATACAGGTAATTTTGGCTCTATAGACCAAAATATATGTTTTGACATGAATATAATGGCAGAATCAGAATCCCTGGCATCAAAAACATATATTTAGAGCTATTATTTGCAATCCCATGACCTTTTGTTATTGAGTTATACTCAAAATTAGATATCGAGCGGCGGCCATTTTGAATTTGTTGCTATTGGCAACCAAGATGAGCGTCCACTCCGGCGCCCTCAAAAATTTTAATCTATATACCCTCAGCAACATTTTTGCCAAATTTCATGCTTGTAGACAAACCTGCACAATCCACCCCTTATTTTTCTATAAGCCCCTGGACTATTAGTAGTGAAAGAAATTCTTGGTATGCCCTTTCAAGTTTTGCAATGTTGCCTTGGTAAGCATCATCAATTGTAAAGCCAATTGAGGTTTGAGGGGCATCACAAAGTGTGACAAAAGCAGTGTGAAACTTCATTCAGTGTTGAGGTAACATGTTGCTCAGCATTTCAAGGTTTGCAAGGAGCTTGTTGCCCTAGTTACCCTCAAATGTACATCCATGGTGCTGCTCCTTTTGGGGATGTAAAGCGCCTCAAGCCAGTGATCAAGGTTTGGGAAGAGTTTCTTCTATTCCAAATAAAATTTATTCCCAATCCTCGACTAAATATGCAGTGCTGGAGGAGGTACTACAGCAATAACAGGGGTTGATGGCTCAAAATTAATTTGAAACAGTTGTAATACTGCTTTAATGTGGTTTTACTACCACTGTCATTTTCCATTTCTGGTACTTTTTGGAATGAAACTGCTTAATACCAAGGTCAGAATCACTTTTATGTCAGTGGAACTTAGTTTTAATACCTTTCTATAGATAACAAATAACATAGATTTTTTTCTGAGCATCGGAATGATCCATCTTAACACTAAAACCAAGTACGTCCTTAAAATTGGATTAAGCTAAGAAGTTCAATAAAAAAAACTGCATGCTATGAAGCCCAGAGCACCGATGAATGCAAACTTGAACTCTCAAACAAAAGAAATAAACTGCATCATACATAAAGTAATGCAAGAGGGAAATGCAGCAGTGCTAACTGCTTCAAAGCTCAAAGCACCAGGAAATACATGGATATGACCTATTCATGTAAATTTTGGACAACAGAAGGATTAGGATATCTAGAATAGATAAAACAGTTCTGGTTTGATTTTCATTTGTAAAATTGTCTAAACTACACACATTTTTTATCTCAAAATGCCAGTAAACATAAAATGTGATAAACAAATGTAATGATGGTCATTTTCCTTAAAAAATACATTTTCTGTTGGACGTAAATTATTTATACGATACTGTATGCTATCTTTAATTATATCTTATGCAGAAATTGTATGCTACTTGCAGAAAACATGTGATAACGGTCCTAAATGGCATGTGATAAACAAAAAAATTAAAAACTCAAATATCACAAAATTTTCCCAACAGAATATTTTAATTCTTATATCGATGCGAAGCTGAGACCTTCTACTTCCACGCTACATTTGTAACTTTTTCGGTATATTTTGAAAATCTTACTTTTTATTCATGACCGCTGTGCAACCCTTAAAAACCTCAAAAGTGCATTAACTAACCAGAGCATATCTTGTCACAACAAAATTTTACCAATGTTATTGAAAATTTTTATCAATGGAACGAAGCCTGTGTTTTGAAATTAAAATTTAGATTAAAATTCATATTTTTGTATAGATGTCTTAACCTTTAAAAAAACTTATATATAAATATTTCTTGACATTACATCGATTCATCAAGGTAAGGAAAATCTACTGGTCCTGAGCGTGTGAAACGTCATCAAAAAGTTTATATTTGCATTGGCGAAGCTAGGACTTTTCCATAGGGGGCTCAATACAAAATTTGGGCCACAGACCTTAATACAAGTCCAATTTTTCAAAATTTAAAAATTTGCATATGGGTCAAAATTTGAAAACGGAGAAATTTCAGCTGAAAAAATGTGAAAGTTTTTTGCTCCAGAAATTCCTTTTAAAGTTTGCATTGGGTGGGTCAAACAATCATCTATCACTGCACTTTCATGTCCTAGGGTCCCAATGCCCTGCTGATCTGCACAGAGGTGATAAACACCGCTGTAATGTTTTTTGACTGTCATTAGAATTACACTTATAACTAAAAGATCCTGACCACTTTGGGCTAAACATTATATGGCCAATGAGTAGGCAAGTTGCTTGCACATTTTCGGCAAAGTTCCAGGTCTCTAGTGCCATTTTTTTTGAGAAACTGCATTTTGGTCAATTAAAGTACGAAATATATGTGTTATTAGCATCATGCCTATAACTTGAAATCCGTACCAATTAGAGCTGAAGAATGTATTGCCAACGTATAGCAAAGTTGCTATTCTGCACACATTGAGCTATATAGCAGGTATCTATGACCAATAGTTATTGAGATAGAAAATATCCTTGAACCAGAAATCTACAAACACAAACAAAAAAACCATATTTCAGATGCTAGACAATGATAAAATGTTACTGGCACCCTTATTTGATTAGTAGTTTCAGAGAAGCATCAAACTTCATACTAAGCATGTTAGATGCAAGGAAAATGCAAAAATTTTACATAATATTCTGTTGAAACATTTATTGATAATATATGTTCAACTGATTTCCACTCCAGTCACCTGTAACAAAATTTTTGTGAGATAAAGGCAATAAGCCATTTTTGACATGATGCTAATGACAGCCTGATGCGAAGGTAAACATCTTTGTAGAGACCAGCGCAAAACAGGCAGTCTGGCAATGTGTGCATGCAATGACCTTATGGACATCAGACACATGTTCACAGTGATTTTGGTCAAGAAATATGCTGTCAAAATAAAGAAGCAAGGCGTTTGATAATGACAAATTGAGATAGGACAACTGACATGCCAACAGAAATACTCTAATTTTTTGGTTTACATAAATGATACAGAGCTACATATAGTTCAGTTACTTTCTTGGGTTCCCAGAATGTGTGTCCCTTTCATTTTTATTGAGAAACAAATCCGGTGTGGTGCTAATGACGGAATGTTGGAGACACTGACACAAGAGCCTCCTGCTCTTATACAGAATGTCATTTCAGCTATTGGTAACTGATTTTAGAAGACTGGCAGTCAAGTTTCCATGTAGGAAGAGTTTAATTAATCAGGATCCTGTACTAGTTTTTGTGATGTGATCATTCAAAGAAAATGTTGGTGGAGACAGGCCATTTTCAGGGGGGTTGGCCACTTCAATGCAATTTTGGTTGGGATAAAAATATTCTGCCACATATATCTTTTGTGTTATAAGTTTTGCTAATATCCTTATCAATGACAAATGACACCAGGAGGTCCTCCATGTGCCTTCCTGCCCTAATTAATTATTGTTAAACACCGGAGACAAGAGTTTCACACTTATCAAATTTTGACCCATATATCAAGTAAACTACTCCGTATCCTATGCGCTTATCAATTCTGCTGTATTTGCAATATTAAGTTCGCCAATGGCTTTTCGGCGCATTACATTGTAAGGAGGTAACGTTGCTGTTTAAACCCCAGTGACCACAACAAACCAGTGGCAGATCCAAATTTTTTTGTGGGGGGGGGGGGGAGGTGTTTGCTTATCAATCTATGTATCTGCCTATGTGTCTCTATATGACAAGACAATTCTTCTATATAATTTCAGAACATTTTAAAAATCAGCTTTTTTTAAATTCAGAACTGACCTCACACTTTTATAATTTGTAGTTCCGAATAGGTGTGAAGTTTAACTGACTTGGTGCTTTAGTTGAGCAATGCATTACAAAATCAAAGCCTATATGTGCGTCTGGCTTAATTAAACAATACTGAAAAACATAGTCCATGTGCATAAAGCGATTTACAAAATTATTTATATGCAAATAAGTTTATTTTTATTCAACACATCCTTGGTTGTGTACGATTTTCATGAAACAAGAAGATGGGGCTTGAATTTATTTCTTTGGGCTGTATCTAAAGTCCTACTTTTAGAGATATTGAAACCTTTTTTTACACGCCACACGCCCTGAGGTTAATGACAAGATCGATGCAGTACCCTTTTTTAAAGGTACTTTTCTTGTTAGAAGTGTGACAGTAGTGTGACAGTAGTCAGTACAGGGAAATTTCACAGCATTTCTCTCTTCGCTGTAGAATACATTGAATGATTGTTTTTTTTTCTTCAGGTTGCATTTCAGTATCAATGTATATTGTAATGCCAATTGGACTGGACCACACTGCGACTGCTATGCCACTAATCCACACTATCATTGTGATCACGATGGGAATAAAACATGTAACACACACTGGTATGGCCTGCAATGTGATGTTGAATGTCTACCAGCAGATGGCTTACGTGAACATTATGAATGCTCCTTGTCGGGAAACAAAGTTTGCCACAAGGATTATTATGGTGAAGATTGTGATAAATATTGCAAGTCAACAGATGACGACACCAGACACTATACCTGTGACCAGAATGGAAACAAGATCTGCAACAAGAACTGGTGCAGTGAAAACTGCAATGTCTTCTGTGGAGAAGTTCATACTGCTGCCCCTGAAATTTATCCCAGAATAATTTCAAGTACCAATGAGGGAACCATTGATGAAATCGATTCAGTAACTTCTGAAGGAAAAATAGTGTCCAGGACACAAGCAGGTCAGCTTGATTTCTAATCCATGTTCTAACAGAAATATACATTAACTAGAAAATGCCCATTAGTGAAATAAGTTTGGCAATGCATTATTATAATCCCCCGCTCGCGCAGCGGCGGGGGATTATATTGATATTCTTCGTTTTATTATTATTTTTATTATTATTATTATTATTCAGCTCAGGAAAACTGTGATTACTGCAAAACTATTACAGATGACATCCTGAAACCTCAAACACAATATGTGACTCCATTGCGTGCTACTTCTTACGAAATTTCATGATCAAATTTCAAGACACTTATGAGTTATGAGCAAAATACAAAAAAAATTTCCGGCGCAGGTTTCTCAGAACCTAAGCATAACTGAGACCTGTTGATTTTTTGTAAGATACCTTGACAAAGTCTCCAGTGCAGAAAGGCGTCCTGTGGAGATTTCATGAATACATTTCAAGATACGATTTTTTGAAAATTGAACATCCCGAAAATTTATGGAAAATTTTCTGAAAAACAGGGAAGGAATGCTCGTAGAAAGCTGAAAATGGGTATACTTACAGACCTACTCTAGTGTACCAACTTCACAAAGTTACGGACCGCTCGGACAAACGGTCTCTGCGCTACGGACGCACAAAAACTCAAAATTCAAGTGGCCATATCTCGGTCCCTATCGCAGCTACAGACTAGTTTCACATATCACAAGAAAGGTCTGTTTGTCAGCTTTCCAATGGTGTATAGCATAATAGCGTCAGGCGCGCGCCGTAGAATCGCGTCAGACATTGAAAATTTCATGTCACTTTTTAGGCCCAAAAAACCTTTTCGGCTCAAAAAGTCAATGTAATTCTTCATGCACGTCCATCATTATTTTATGTGGGCTACCCATATCAGCCCTCCATATTGTCCCCAAACATAAATCACCTACATTAAATAGTTTGTCCTAGAGAATTTTTTTAATTTTCAAACTTCAAATATAAATTGCTCAGCTTCCGGTTATTCAAATTTCATGAAATTAATACCAAAAGATGCTTAAAATTATCGCCTTTACTGTCCTCCAAGGCCATACAGCTCATAGTAATAGCCAATTTTACATAGATGATTTTATATAAGCCACTATAACTCCTGCATTTATGTTTCAAATCAGATGAAAATGCAATGACATGTTCCTAATTTATTGCCTGATTTTTCCATGTAGGCTCATCTCCCCAACTCTTATGGTTTGCCTGCAGCAAGCCATTAGGGTTAGGGTTAGGGTTTACTCAACATGCACTGCTTGCAGGGTGGTACGCTTGGCCACCACAGGTGTGTCTGGCAGTCAAGATATTTGATAGGCATATGCTCCAACAACATTGCAGCGTTCATACATGCTTTTAAGAATTCATCATGAAGGACATGAATTGGAAGGGGAGAGTAAGCAGGGCAGGGAGACAGGGGGGGCGCGGGGGATTATCCGATATTGCCGTACGGCAATATCAGTTATACTAGTTGTGAACTGATTCTGTTGACGCTGGGAAATATTTTAAGGACACCTGGTATAGACAACCTGCCTGTTGCGTAAGGTGCTGCCACCAGTGGGAAAATGGTTATGAGAAGTGGCTCCCTCTGTGGAGGAGTTAAATATGAGAATATGCAGTTTCATGCACTCCTGGTGGGAGATCAGTGGTGGAGTAGGGAAACAGAAATGAGAGGGGAGTTACACCATTGTGGGCTCCCATTAGTCCGGGCAACTGGTGGTCATATGGGGGGTAACCCACCACAAATTGCAATAGTTTTTAACCATATATTTTATGAATCCTAGGCCACCCAGGGATAACATAGCAAAAGTTTACCAAAAAATAATTAGTGCAAGGCACTTTTCTGGAGGTATCTTCGTTAAGCTCCTTCAGCACGTAACTTTAGATAAAACGGAGCACCTTACTGGGTTTAAATGACCTAATATTTGATGGAACTCCACTATAACTGAAGTTCTTAACACCCAACAGCATCAGAAACACTAAATGATACAGAAATGTAAAAAAGGCCACATTCAATTTTGTTTTGTGCTAGAAGCCTGAGAAAGATAAAATTATAAAAGATGCAGAAGAGATAACTTTGAAGAACATGTATTTTTTTCACACCAAGTGGACATAATTATATCTATAGAGATTCATAAATACAGATGAGCAGACTTTTTTGCTAATCAAGTGACGGTGGCAAGCCTTTAGTGCAAGATTCCAAAACACAATCTTGACTATTGATGCATCTCAACAGATGAATATCCCTATCCCCACATTATTAAGACTTCTTTTTCTGCTGGTGATACATAATGATTATTACAATAGCAGACCACTTATTTCTAAGGAGGGCATGAGAATGGATGCAACATTAGTTGTCAAAGGAACAATTCTCTGTTCGTCATGCCTTCTTCCACTTCCATTCCTCAGGAATAATATTTTCCTCTTCACTTGGCTGAACATGAATTTGCTGCTAAACACAAAACTCTTTTATTAAGAAAGCTGTTATTGGAGGCAGAGAGTGTAGTCAGTTCCTCGTTTTCTTCAAGAACTTATGATATTGTTTTCCATTAAGATTATGATTCTCATTTCCATGGATAATGAAGACAAAAGCTAGGATTTATGTTCTGTCTTTCTGTCTGGTTTCATGAATCTGTGTGCTGTCTCTCTGAATTACGATCAATTACCAATTTTGCATTGCTTTTCATTTTCCAAATACGCATTTCTCAGAAAGGTGTCATAAAAAAGAAAGGGCTGTCCGGCACTTCACCTAGCACATTGAATCTATCTTTCCTGGAGCTGGTTTGTA
Source organism: Platynereis dumerilii (assembly GCA_026936325.1). Taxonomy (NCBI): domain Eukaryota; kingdom Metazoa; phylum Annelida; class Polychaeta; order Phyllodocida; family Nereididae; genus Platynereis; species Platynereis dumerilii. The sequence goes on from JAPTHN010000004.1 coordinate 20,417,226, forward strand.
GCCGTCTGTTACGTTCTGCCTATTTGCATTTTCTTACTTACTACTAAGAACGTGCATGAACAAATATTCCTATTTTACATTTGTTGAAGAGTTGAAGAGTAATCATCCCTTAGTTTCAATAGGTTGATCAGCCATTAATTAAGTGAAATGAACCTGAATATGTATGATGTGCATACCCTCCATTTGTTGCCCATGTGTGTTGTCCTTGGTAGAAGAATAGTCATTAAAATAGTTAGATAGATCTATCTACTTTTGCCGTTGTCGATAATGGAGACACGCCCTCTGTATTCTTCCTTTGTCCAGGTAATCTTGTGTAGAAGCACACATCCATTTATTAAACACTGAATATTTTTCTGAGACATTCAAAACCTTCAGCTAATTTTTCAGACAATCTTATGATTCTTAAGGACACTAAGAGGGCTGCGAGGTAGTTGCAAACTGCTTATCTGACTTACATAATATATGTATATCTTGCTGAATGACAACAGGCAGATGAGCAAGCATGGCTGCAGACTAACAAAATTCAAGATAAATTGGGTGTCTATCAGGTCAGGCTCAGCAGAACTCTACAGAACTGCACTGGGCTGCTTCAGATTTGCATGCATTTGCGGACATGAAATACAGCAGCTCATGTGAAATATTGTAGCCTGCTCCCTCCGCTTGCAACACAGGAAGGCTACGGTAGCCTGTATAAGTGCACATCTTGACTGTTATGCCCCAATCTGACAAGAATATTGTAAAAATCAATAGCTGATCGATCTCTCCCATTTGGTCTTTCCATTTTGTCCAAATGGGAAGCACTCCTTCCATTCAAACATTTTTGCCTCGCTGTAGAAGCATAAAAAGCCATGGCAATACAGTGAGCCAGCTAACTTCTTTGACTGGAATAGATTTTGCATTTCAGTCAGCAAGATATACATATATGTGAGTCAGATAAGCAGTTTGCAACTGCAAGCAGCTCGCAGCCCTCTTAGTGTCCTTAAGAATCATAAGATCATCTGAAAATTTAGCTGAAGGTTTTTACTGTCTCAGAAAATTGTCAGTGCATGTTTAATAAATGGATGTGTGCTTCTACACAAGATTTCCTGGATAAAGGATGAATACAGAGGACATGCCTCCGTTATCGACAAAGGCAAAAGTAGATAGATCTATCAAACTATTTTAATGACTATTCTTCTACCAAGGGCAACACACATGGCTTCTTTAGCAACCTTTGTTGATGTTTTTGAAGAAGTACTGAAGCCATCCTGTTAAATGTGAACACAAAATCTTTGCCATTAACCTCTAATATTGCAAAGGAGTCAGTGTTGGAGGTCTCAGGGGCATATATTGATGGCCTTGGCCTTGGTCTCAGTCTCGGCCCCCAATCCTTGGCCTTGCCTCGGTCTCAGCTGTCTTTGGGCCAGTGTTGGAGGCATCAACATTTTGATGGCCTCTGCCTTTGTCTCGGTCTTAGCGGCTCATACCTCGCTTCCAGCCTTGACTACATTAGGAGTTACCTAGCTGTATGTCTGAAGCTCACAATATGTATAACAAAGGATCTACATTCTACGCCAGTGCCATCAAGCACCTTTTACATTTTGTTGATTAGCCAACTTTCAGACAATAATTGTTGGCTCTGCATTCTCTTGGTTAATCGGCTTGATAAAAGATTTTATGGATCTGGCATCCTCTGTACAAGTTCATAATGCAAATATTAATGTGCACAGATCTGCAGCAAGAGATCTCTAATATAGAGTGCCTTTATCTAATTACATTGGCCATCCCAATGAAACACATGCCACCAATAATATCTCCTCAAAACCAAGTCAATTTCATTAAACTCACTGACCATCATCAAGGGCAAGCATCATCAGGGTCGCAATCATGTAGGAGCTTTGAAAGGGAGGGGTCAAGCACAATGAAAGCACAAATTCTAGCCTGTGATTTTAACTGTAAATATTTCGTATACGAAAGTATCATCATTTTCTTGGAAAAGGGGCAGGATCTAGGCCCCATTCCATGAAAAAATTCATATAGATCAGGTCAACTGTAGTGTATGAACAAAAAAGTTTTGTTTTAGTGAAATGTAGCCTACATGTATAGCCCCTGACATAGTGCAATGGACTTCCTCATCTCGTCAAATAAGTGAGAATGTTCTTTTGATTTACAAATTTGTCTTTTTTCTCACACGCCTTCAGGATCCACATCTTTCAATTTTACATACTGTTCCTCAAGGGCCTATGGTTACTAGCAAAATACAATTGTCCCTGTCTTCATTCTGAGCATCTTCTGTGCATCTTTAGACAGTTATTATATTTCTATTGCTTGAGTTGGTCAAGTGCAGTTGTGCTGCTTGTCGACCGTAGTGATAGAAATGAGATACTTCTTCACAAAGAAGGGATCTACTATACCTCCCATCCCCATCAAAAAGAGATTATTCAAAGATATGACCTGACCCCACAAGGCATTTGACTGCAATGTGTGAATTTCAGAAGGAAAGGTTTACCAAGTCTCGACGAAAGTGAAGGCATGAATATCTTCTGTGAATGTGGCAGCTATAGCAGTACTCCGATGATGTGTATTGTTTTATTTATTCTAAATAACATTACAGATCACTGAATATGTTATGTAGCACATATTTGAAAATAGATCTGTACTTTTAAATGGAATCAGGATTGTTTTCATTGGATATTTGAAATTTATTATGTACTTTTCACCATTTTACCCCGAAGCCTCCTTCCGCACTGCCTGAAAATGTTCCCACATCCGAAAAAGGGTCTTCCACTAAATATATTTTGGTAAACTTTTGATATGTTATAGAGGAAGATGTAAGCTTTCAAATGGTATATGACACAAAACTATTGCAATTTGTGGTAGGTCATTCGGCCAGTTGCCCGGACTACATCTGAAGTATGAGGCCAAAAAAGAAGGATAGGTGGATAGTTTGGGTGAGTGACATGCCTGTGGGAGGCGTATATAGGTGGGAACTAGGTTGATCATGTGACCTGAGGTTTAACTCAAATATTAGTGGGGATATTGAAAATGATACGTTCTTCACAGTTTTGGGTCCGGGAACAAAAAACATTAATACTTAGGCCTACAGCAGAGGAATGAGAAGTGCTTTCAGAAAAGTACTGGTATGTTACTTGTGAGGTCATCTCTGTCATGTTGTTCTGTATTACTCATAAGCAGTTTGTGAGGTCATATCCTATATGTGCAATTCTATTAGTAAAAAAGTAATTTAACGTGTCACACCACTCATCAATGAGGTCACAGGTAACCAAATGACAAATTGACACTTCATTTCAAAGTGATTGATTACTATGGGGTCTCTGACGGCTTCAGTGTGTAATAGGGCTTACTATGAGGTCTCTGATGGCATGTAAGTACTCGTCATTCATAAGCTGTAAATGCTTGGTTTCAGTTTCTCATGATATAGGTCTAAGTCTGCTTTTTTTTGTTACCTGCAGCATAAGTATGACATTGTGGTATTTATGCAAAATGAAAACTTGATTCTGTGGTCATTGTTATTTTAATATGATTTGAACTTGTTGAATTGTTATGGCCATAGATATAAAAAAATCGATATCAATAGCAGCAAAATTTTGTGTCCTAGAAAATTAATGCATCTCAGAGACGGATGCAGGGGGGGGGATGGGGGGGATGGGGGGATGCATCCCCCCACTAGACCAAAATTTATCTATTTTTACATGTTTTAAAATTTAATCGACGTGCAGTCACGATATGTTGCGAGCTATGCATTCCACGACGCGATAACCCGATAGACCCCTCCACCGGAATTTTCTGGATCCCCCCCTTCAAACTATTGCATCTTATCATTAGATAGATAACATCAACTTACTTTCCCATATAGAGTAGGCCATTCCCATGGCCACTATGAAAGTTGTGTGTGGGCCTGAAATTTTCAGAAGATGTGATCGCCTCTCTTTAATGTCACGTAAAATGAATAAAGCGATGTTCATGCTTCTTTACATTTCCCATATATAACTTTCAACTTGACCCAGGAAATTAGCAGGCGCTAATGAGGGCCTGATTCTGTAAACTATTTTGTGATGGAAAGTTGTATTTTCTGCAAAATAATATAGTTTATTCTTGATTAGTTTACATAAAATATATTACATCTGGATTAATTAGAAATAGATTGGTTTGGAATATCTTATAAGATAAACCTGGTATCTCTCAATCGGCATTTTTTATAATTTTGTTCAAATCAGCAGACATTGAACCTTTGATGTTAGAACACTTTAAAGATATAATAATAATGAAATCTAGAAATAGGTCAAATGACAAATGTCTGTATTTTTGATGAATACTTAAATGGGTTTTTTACAAAATTCCTATGTTATCGAACAGAGCGATCCTGTAAACTCAAAACAGAAGTGTGACTTCGTACTCCTCTGAATTTACAGAAAACATTTATTGAAAGAAGATTTCCATAATTTTTAATGTGAATGTTCAATTTGCAGGGCCAGTGATTGGATCAAAAACCTGGATAATCATCCTTGGCTCACTTCTGGCAGTAGCCTGTGCTGTCATTGCGTCTTTCTTGCTCAAGAAGAAGATCTGTCCGTCCAGGGAAAGAAAGATCACAGAGAACCCAGTAAATCAAGAAGGTCAGGAAGGTCAAGAAGGAAACCACCATCATTACTACGAAATTGGTCTTGCACAATCCGGACATGAAAATGTAATGCCCGTAGATCAGTTACAAAGCTCACACACCTACGAGGATGTCTCAGGAGGTAAGAAGTCAGAAGAATCTGGTTACTTGGAGCCATTAAAAACGGGTGCATCTGCAAGACCTCATGTGGAGGATTCAGCCAATGAGAAGTCAGAGGAATATGATTATGTGGAGCCATCAAAAGCTGTTGCATCTGCAAGACCTCGTGTGATGGTCACCGCCAATGAGAAGTCAGGCGAATATACATATGTGGCACCATCAACTGCAGCACCTCATGCCTATGTGCAGATGTCAGCTACGGATGAAACACCATACTCGTATGCAGAAGTATCAGCAACAGATGAGATACCTCATGCCTATTTGGAGGTTTTGGCAAAACCTACATCTGAAACACCCCAGGTGTATGAGGGGTTACTGCCCAAAGATGCAGCATCCAAAGATGCGCATGCCTATATGGAAATGCGCCCTCGGGTTCGTGTAGTCCCAGAAGGCAACTCACATATTGCATAGAAGAAAACGGAATCATGACAGGTAAAACTGACATGCAGTCAGCCATTGATCATAAAGTATGGACAGCGGCGCTGGAACAGGGCGGCTGGGACAGGAAGGGTGGGGTAATTGCCTCTCCTGCCCTTGTGGACAGGAGCAGTGCCCTGTTGAAATAAAGGAAAACACTCTGAATTCATAAATTAAGGCAAATATTTTTTGAGTGTATATTCAAATGATCATCAACGCTACATTGAATTTTTATCATAAGTTAGACGAGAAAGTGGCAAATTCAGTTCTTATGATAAAAATTCAATGTAGCGTTGATGATCATTTGAATATACACTCAAAAAATATGGCAGTTGCTGCCATTGTTTCCTTTTGGCACCCAAGATTATGAAAACTAGTGGTTGTCTTCATGTATGCTTATGTGCACAATGCATGGATAATTGCTGAATACTTTCTGATTAAATGACCAAAACAGGATGATTGCAGGATGTGCAGCAAGTGGCCTCTGCTATATGTCTATAAATTTACAGTTTAGTTTTGTTGAAGAGGCTGGTCTATAAAAATTCTATAGATCCCTATCTATAGGCTTTTTATTGTTTTACACTGGGCCATTTGAAATACCCGGCATACTGGGATGCTGTTACTCAGCCTAATTATTCATGGTAAAAAGAAAACTTTAAAAAATCTATCCAAAGCTATATCCACAAGTGCTGTTTTAAAACAAGGAATAATGAGATTGCACTGTAAGGATCCTGAAATGAGCCAGAATATTTCTGGTGTGTCTTTATTGAAGAAGATTCTAGTATTTGTCTCGATTTCATGTACAGTTTATTCTCTGACAATAATTATTGTTGTTAGACATATGGAAATATTTTGACTATCGATGCTTCTTTTTTTTTAAATGTAAATATTGATATATCTTTACCTGCTAAGATTATGATTCTGGTCAAAATGCTTCTAATAATTGTAAAAATGCTACTCATAAATATAGTGTAAACCAGAGACTTTATATGTATATAGAATTTATTTGCATTTAGTGTGGATTCATTTTGTTTATATGAATGTTGCATTTGATTGTTGCTGCTGGTTTTAGATGATGAATTTGTTTAGATGTGTGGAGATTAAGATTCTAGTCAAGGTGTTGATGCCGTTTTTCTTTAGTGTCAAAATACATGTAAAAAGAGACTTGTCTCTTTATGTAATTTAGATTGTAATACTATTTTAACAAGCACTCTTAGAGCACAGCACCGGCCATGCAGCACATGCTTATCAGTGGAATCGATATATACATGTGGATGGGAAAAATAAAAATATATTTAATTGATTTTTTTTCCATTACCTGGTAGACGTGGGTGTATTTTAAATTAATACCAGAAATGACTTGCTCATAAAAGCTGTTTCTTTTCATTTTGCCTCCAATTTCAGGTACATTACAACATTTTTTTAATATCCTATGCATAAATATTCACAGTCTAGTTTTTTCTTGAAATGATATCTCTTTTGTAAGATATTTCAATACTTTATGGTTTTCCAATAACAATATAATTCTAAGCATGGAGTTTAAATAGGAATTAAATAAGTATGAAGCTGATTGAAAATATTGGGTACAATTAAGCTGACAGATGTCAGGGAAGTGTGAAAGTGAATAGCACTTTAGCCCTAAATGGTGAAGAGCAATTCAGCATTGAACAACAATTATTAATTGGAAAAGAGGAAATAGATTCAAGATTTTATTAGATTTCAAGATATCAACACCCTATTAAGTACTGTGACATCTCAAATACAGCACTCAGTGTAGTGACAGCCCTAATACACAAGAAAATTACGGCGCAAAATCAGCCTGACTGACCTGACGCTGGATATGGGAAGGGGTTATTATAAATCTAATAATATTGCATTAACTAAAAAAGACACAAATGGACAATCTATGATGTTATAACTGAGAAATACATATAAAATAAACCCTTGGAATGGTCTGGTTGGGCCTGGAGCCTCGTGATTCACACTTGATGGATATCACTGCATTACCGGCCTATGCATAGCATGGCCGGTAATTAGGTTTTGACTTTTGAAAATGAAATGATGAATGTTGTGTAATACCAATAATGTTTTTGTCTACATAAATATATCGACCACTTAACACAAAAGTGATGTTAGTGGAAATTCATTATTTTCAAAATTAAGCATTTTACTTTTGAACACTTGTTTTCATTTCTGGCTCTGTCAATCTTGTCCAAATTGACTGATCCATGGAACATGGATTGAAGTTTTCAGAAATATTTGTAAAAATTAAATTGCATCATGAAAAAGATCACTGCAACTTTCTACCTCAAAGGAGGCATCAGAAATTGCACTGAAGGAATTACAGATGCACTTAATAACTTCTGGCTCTGAGTGTGACTGGTCTCTGGTTATTTGGACCATGACATCTAATGACCTTATGAGCTACGGTTTTCTATCATAGCTAAAACAATTCAGTGCCAAAAGGGCGAAACTGAACTGTGCCGCTTGTTGACGTTCAACGTTTAATTAAAACAAAAGAAAAAAATATAAATAAAACAGGTGCTTGAAAGTTACACACATTATTTCCAAAATATTGTGAATTTTGAATGCTGCTATTAAACAGTTCCAGTTGCAAAGTCAGTCTTGTTGTAATGTGTATGGATGCTATTTTTTAGGAGATGAACTTTCAAACTTTAAAACAGCACAAAATTGTTCTTAGGCACTAGGCCCATTTTTGGGCAAGGTGGTCAATACATAAATTTAGGCTGACAACTGTAATAAGAATAACACTGTCATTTTTTGAGAATTGTCAAAATGTTACTATTGCATTCTTTGTATATTCATTATATATCTTTATAATAAAGTTGTTAAGATAACAACAATATGCAAGCCTTTGTCAAATTTAATCAATCACAATATAATCCAGAATTTGGGTTTAATATTTAAAAAAAACGTCCAGACCTTGATGTCAAAATTAAAGTCGGATAGTAAATCAATGTGCAGCAGATTTTCCTAAACAAATGCATGTTTCATGTAATTAAAGTTGAGAAATCAAGTAATTTTTCTTGGAGATACATGTACACTCCTGGGCAAAAAAAAATGGACCTTCGTCATTAGGCATTGATTTACACGGGAACTCTACAACAACAAAGCATCATTTCCTGTCAGTCAATCAATAACGACACTATCTTAGTGTTGAATTGTGTTTTATGTTGAAGTTTAGATCGATGGATCGATAGTTCAATCTCTCCAACCATGGAAACATACACAGATACATTGCAGTCTGGAGCCAGACTGCTTCTTTCCGGGAGCCCTAAATTGATATTGTATCCGCCCTTAAATATATATACAGTTAGCTCCCAAGAATCATCATTATGCGAATGTAGTGAAACAGTGACGGAATTGAGTTACATTAGCAGTCTTTTTTTATTTTTTTCAAGTTTTGTCATGACCAAAACAATTAAAAATGGTTCCCAAATAATTTTCAAGATGTGTTTTATTAAACACACATCATTAAATTTTCTCGAATTGGTTTTAGCAGATTCCACAGAGTGCCAAAATAAGCACGTCTGATCACCAGTAAGTTTGGTCATCCAAAATTTTCCTCATGAGGGATAAAAAAATATATTTTTAAGAGCAAAAAGCTGCTTATTTTAGGATTATTTTAATGATATTTATTCATCAGCTCACAGATGTACTTAGTGATAGGTTCACTTGCTTCAGGAAGCAACAGAGAGGTAACAAAAGGGTTGGAGAGTTAAAGGTACCCTCTGAGAGCGCTTTTCGTGAAATCTGCCCTTAATGAAGTTTTTCAGGATAAGGGAACTTAGCTGGCTACTAAGAACTTATGTCCATTAAGGCTTAGTGGAGGTCACTAAGAGGGGGTAATCAAACCGTTTTATGCTAATTTTTTTGTAATGCTATACAGAAATCTTAACATAATAATTTAAGGGGACATTCTGAGTAGCCAGCTAAGTTCATTTATCCTGAAAAGCTTCAGTTCAAGCCCTTCCAACTATTTATGTGAAAGAAATATAAATACTGGGCTTATATAAAATTGAACTGTTCATGCCGGGGCACCCCATGATTTGTTATACCAATTATTTGTTATGAATCAGGTGCCCGGCTGGCTTGAAGACTGTCAGCTAGGATTTTCCCAGCCGGCAAAGTTGTCAGTTTGGATGAATCTAAGTGTCACAAATGATGTGCAACCAAGACCTTATGCTGATATGGTCATTATAATAACACACTGTCATGAGCTGCCTCTGCTCATGGTTATACACCATTTCTATTAATTACTTCAGGGGTAAAACATTATAGGACCTTTCTAATGTTGGACGCAAATTAAAGATTGGCTACACCTTGGTGAAAAAGATTGATCTTTGGAAAGGTATTTCATGTACATTTATATGGGGTTTTACTGCCATATATAGCCCTTATGGATTTGTTGTTTTTTTTTTTTTGTGTGTGTTTTATGCCTCTGCAGCACCTAAGTGGGCTATATCGAGGCAGGCTTTCACTGTATGACGAGATGAGAAGACTGTGAGTCTGGCACATACCCTATTAATTCAGGGATGCCCAGGGTCTTTCAGTTGCCCCAGCATAGAATACTGGATACAACCTGCCTCCATTTAGTGTCCCATGGGCTCGGACTAAAGTGAGTTCCCGGGGTGAGATTTGAACCCATGCCCTCAAAGCCAGTTGGCAAGCGCAGTTACCAATTAGGTCACAGGGGAACTGAAATCCTTATGGAAAATTGCTCAGTAATTTTTCTCAGTGACATGTCGGTAAACTTGCTTTCCCAAATCAGACTGTGTCCCTCCATCGATGGTGGAGGTTTAATATACAGATGGACAGGTAGGCCTACAGTCTGCATAGATTGACAGTGTCATCGATCAATCAGCCAATAGATTTATTGTTGGCTTAATTCATTGACTGCGTCATTGCATCACAACTATTGAAGCGCATCTCAAAAAATTAGAATAATGTTTAAAAAAAAAACTGAATAATTTGTCTGTTTTTGCATCAATTTTAGATCACTTAAAACATACATTGTCACGTTAATTTATAATATTCACTCATCACATGACAAAGAATAGCTGAATCATATTGTTGCATGTCAATCCAAACTTCCAATAATGAGTTTGTCAATAAACTCCCTTTTGCACAACCTTTGTCATTGCAGGTTTATTTTCAATTGTAAAAAGTGGTTTTCCTTTCACTGTGCTTTTTGAATATATGTGGGGTGAAGGAAAAAGATAGGCATGTGCTTTGAAATATCTGACCAATGTGGTTTTAGGGAGCATTTATTTGACAAATTTCTGCAAATCCAATGTTATTCCAATGGAGATTTCTTGGCTGGCATTATGTCTGTCTCCATTTGTAGTTCTGAATTTATGAACAGGGTGGTGTCTCTGATGGAATGCCCTTTACCTTTCAACAAGGTGATTGGTGTTTTTGACCAAACCAAGGAGTGTGACTTTATGAGTGTGTTTGTTGAATGTTTGATTGTTTGGGTCAGCTTCACTGCATTGAATATGCTCTCAAAACAGCCGTTCAAGAGAAAAGTGTGTTGTTATCATACTGATTGGGGGATTGCAACATTCCACAACCAGATTATTATTAGCTGTTGGTCACAGGATTTCGCTAATTTTGCAAACAAACCAGATAATATGTCATTTGGTGGGCTTCCCCGAAGACAAAACTAGTACTCCCCCCTTATCGTAGTGCCACCTACCGATAATACCTGTCGTAATCCCCATATGTAGACAGACCTATTGATCTTGGCACACGGTTCTTGATGCAAAATGGTGCCAATTGCTATCGAGTTGATATTCAGAATGCAATTATATTACATTCAGCTGAATTTGAGGTTTGTGTCTAACTGACAAAATGCTGGTGTCGGTCCAATATTTTGTGTAAATTCAGACAAAAAGTATCTGTATTTTTGACATTTCATTGTCAATCTTGATAAATGTTTTGTGTTATTTGATCTATGAAATGTCAAAATTACACATGCTTCTTGTCTAAATTTAAACAAAAAATTTTGGACGGACACCAGCTTGCATTTGTTTTGTCTGTTTTACGCAATTTTTTTTTTTCAGTGTACTATCCCTAGCTGTAGATATCAATAAGGCAGTCGCCCATATTGTAGCTGTCAATTACTATTCACAACCCCATTTCCACCCAAACTTTACTGAGAGGGATATATACTAGGTTTCACAAAATAGAAAAATGAATTAAGATATCTGTTGTTGCCCATTCAACCATTGAGTTTTGATATCCTCCACAGGCTGACATTAGCAAAATCAGCATACTACATGTATCTAGGAATGAAAAAAACCACACTCTTGATCAAAGGAATGGAATATTTTGAGAATTTTAAGTACATTTTTTCTCAGGCAATAAATCTTGTACATGTTCAAGCATTCACAAGTAGATTTTTTTATTCAAGAGACTACAGCTAGGATAGCCAAGACAGTGGCACACCTTATGGGGAGATGAGCTACACCCCCACTCTCAATAACTAAGAGGAAAATTAGCATTAAAAAAAAACAATGCTAGCCTAGAAATGTTGAAACATGCCCTCTCCGATCTAGACTGCAATTCATGGAAGATGTGCCCAGTGGCGTCAGTTCAAGTAGGGCTGGTGGGCCATTTGCTCCATCACTTTTTGACCAAATCAAAGGTGTTCTGTAGGGGGTAAAAAATGGAGGACTCCATGAAAATGATGCTCCTGGATGCAAGGGCATAATTTTGGTGGAAAATGTGGGGGGGGGGGGCACATGTTGACGCAGTCTGAATTGGCCGTAGGATCCGCGACTAAACAGCTAGAATCAATCATCCATTTTTACATTCATGAATTCTGAACTTTTGTATAGCATGGTAACCAGAATTGTTCCCTACTGAATTGAGCAGAAGGCCATGACCACAACACATTTTGTTTTCACAAAAAAAAGTGGAGGAAAATTACATATAATGCCCCGGGGTAAAAATGTGGGGGGGGAGGACGTGTTCGCCCCATCCCCAATCCCCCACCAGATTGCGCCCCTGCCCGGATATGATACAACAGGATTGGCTGCTTTTTTAGAATTTAAAACTATTAACAGACCCTATTTGGTGGTGATAGGATGTCCATGAACATTATTTTCAAACTGATTCTAAATTTGATGTAGTATGTTATGGTAAATGTATCATAATTATGATATAGTGTTACATGCAATTAAATTATGTATGATATTCAGATAATTCTGGTGATTATTTTCTATCTTGATATTGGCATCACTGAAAGGGATAATTAGTTCTCAAACCAGGAAGAGGAAACATTTTGAGTAAACTAATTGGTTGATGTGCAGTTTCATTGTGGAAGAAATAGCAAAGTATCACAACATGACCTTTATGAGGATGGAAGGTTATATCAGTGAGGTGAGTAGTACTCAAACAGTATATTGAAATGAGAGTGATGATCATTTTGAAAGTGTTACAGTAGCCAAATGACAAGTAAATGTGGAATGTTTCTTGTGAGGTCACATCCCTGTCTCTGCCATGTTATTCTGTATGACACAAGCAGTTTGTGAGGTGATACCATATATAATACTTGCAATGCTGAAAAACATGTCCCATCACTCATCAATGAGGTCGCAAGTTACCCAATAACAAATTGACACTACATAATTATGCTCAATGTATGAGAGGGCCCTTTGTGAGGTCACTGACAGCCACTAGCAGCTGAATGTAAGTAGGCCTACTCGCCATCCATCAACTGTAATTAGGTAATTATCTACGTTCAGACAGCTGTTATTCTGTGTCAATGAAGCAGTTGTGGTACCAGGAAGATGTACAATTTTGTGTCCTCCAGCATCATAATATGATACTCGATACTTCATAGCATGTAGAGCAGGCTTATGAAGAATCACACACTTATAAGACTTATGTAACCGCAACGAGAAACACGCTGTTACTAGGAAGTGGTGGATTAAAAGACATTTGATTCTCTGCTTTACAGTGCTTTGCTAATTCTACTCTATGTCAAATTTGACATCACCTGTTTTGCTTACTTCCTTCTAACTTATACCTTATTCGTATACGTATGACTGATCATGACCTACTTAAATTGTTTTTAAATTGACAACCTGTTTATAATATTAATATTTATGGCATTTTTGCATTACTAATATGTCATCCTGACACTCATCTTGTAGCTATACATGTTATTCTTTTGCGCCTTTTCTAGATTTATGCCGCACAAGAGTTATTTTAGAGACTATTCAATATATATTTTATGAAACATATACAATTATATACGTTATTTGAATTTTAACAGATATATATTTGATTTCAGAATCATTAATAAAATTGTGATGAAGATCCTGCTTTTAGCATCGATTATCTTGTGGTCATTCAAGGTAACTGACATTCTTATTGTGCATATTTTAGGAAATAACTTAATTTGAGAAGTTACGTATTCCAAATTTTTACCTCCCACTTTAATTAAAGAAATAAAAAGTTTTGCTTCAGGTTTCAGGAGAACTGGATAAAATTGAGGCATACTGGTTTTTTTCTCAAACATTTACATTAAGTCCTCAGTCCAGAAAAGATTTTTCACGAACTAACTCTGAATTATGATTTCTTGAAAATTGAACATCCATGCACAAAATTAAGTGCACATTTTTTCAAAGATGGAGAATAAATGTTTACTGAACTTGTGACTACTGCTTGGTCCATTTGAAGTGACAGACAACTGACACAACTGTGAACACACAAAAACATATTTTCAATTGCCTTTATCGTACAATGTTTAATTATGGTTGACATTGAAAATTTATCAGAGCGTTCCATGTCAAAACACACAATCTGATGGTGGCGTCAGGTGCACTCTAAAGAGTGGTACCACATTGTTTCCTGTGCTATGGTATCTTTTCTTGCTTAGACATCACCAAGATACTTATACCATTGGAAAAGCTGGTATCTAACTGACAATTTTGCATGTTAGCGTCGGCTAGGGATTAAGTCTGTTTGCAACAGCAAACAAACAGCCTGATTATTGTTTATTTTGCAAAAATTATAAATTTACGTGTATAATAGAAGAAGCATATGAAGTCTAAGTCAGTTAGACACCTCTTTGTCGGGTCCTAACATGCATTTTTGTCAGTTAGAACCCTCCAAATCAGTGTCTAACTAATACTTAAACGATTGGTCTAAATGGTTCACAAATGCATATGTTTCAGATCACACTAGCCTCATACACCCTTGGCATTTCTTTGAAGATATTCACTAACCCATTTGAGAAGTTACTCGATGGACAATACTGTGATTATGGCCATGTATATCATAATCCATGTGACAACAGATTCCAAATTTGCCTTGATTATCCAAATGGGACTAGAGATGATCATGATCAGTGCAGAGTCAAAGGATCATTCAGAAAACAATTGAACCAAATGGAATGGATTCGTGTTGACCAACCTTGGCCGGTAGGTACAGGAAGTAAGGGACGATTGCGCGCACATTTAATTGCTGATTTTACATATCAATCTATATGAAAGTTTAGTGTGAGCGGGCCAAACTTGGCCAAATGCTTTGGTTTGTCCAAGGTCTTTGTCTTACTGTTTCCCAGGTGTACAGCACTGATGAATGTCTTCATCAAATCCTGTAGCATTCTCTTCCCATCATTTCCCCTTCTTCTGACCTCTTTTTCTCCCCCATTTCTTACTTTCAGACCACATGTAGGCCTTTCCTATCAATTCATCACCTTTTATATGGAAACATTATTTATTTTACCATCGATATTCTTTGTCACACACATTATGAAACTTTCCACAATACTTTTATTTAATATGCAAATTCCTTGAAATATGGATTCATGCATTGAGCAGCACAGTCATACATCTATATGAGGGGAGTTCAGAAAGTTCTAAGCATTTTTTTGGCAGACCTTTCTCTTTGAAGCAGCTGAATCACGGGCATTTGAATCCACAGATTGGTGACGTCACATCTTCTGCAATGATCGTGACGCTACCAGCAATGTGTCATAACATACTGCTCTGCTGCTGTCGTGACGTTACCATAAATTCAAGCGCTCGTGAGCTGAATGGAATTTTCACAGGACTATCTTAGAATTTCTTGGAGGAAATGTTTATTCACTTTACAGCAGACATAGAAAAGCAAACTCTTTCCATCCAGTGCAGCTCAATATCTTTGGCCAAATCCCAACAAACTGGTTATGTTTTTGATCATATGATTTACTGTAAATGAACATCTGATCATGAGTAAAATTAGTTCTTGATAGGCTTTCAGTCCTGCAAGGTAGATTCCAGACAAATATTTACATTTCAAACATATTAGCTGAAGTAATTGTGAAATACCTTTTCTATCGGCTGTCCCAAAGCACTTGAGGCGCTTTGGCTGAAATAATTCACTACAAACAAGCACTGCTTGAGAACCATCGGACCCATAAAACTGCTCATCTGCCTTAATTGCCAGGCATGCCCTTCATTATTTTTGTTTTTGATAATACCAAAAGGCATGCCCTTCATTACTTTTGATAATACCAAAAGGCATGCCCTTCATTACTTTTGATAATACCAACAGGCATGCCCTTCAATACTTTTGATAATACCAACAGGCATGCCCTTCATTACTTTTGATAATACCAACAGGCATGCCCTTCATTACTTTTGATAATACCAACAGGCATGCCCTTCATTACTTTTGATAATACCAACAGGCATGCCCTTCAATACTTTTGATAATACCAAAAGGCATGCCCTTCATTACTTTTGATAATACCAGCATTTTGATATGAGCTCAAACATTAAAGATATAATAATCATCACGAGAAATGAGGGGCCTGCAGAAATGTCCTCTGAAACTCCCATGTTTAGGAACTGTTCAGTTTGATGGACCTCGGTGATTGTCTCAGCAAAGGGGTTAATCATTTGCATACTTGTTTGGGATGCAATGAAAAACACTTTGCAATATTGCTAGGCTGTCAAGAAATATTTTTGGTCATTGTCAATTCCATTTTCACATGAACTTCTATGAATATACATTGCTGGATTTGGTTTAAAAAATATTGAGGTTCGCTGGCTGTACAGAGATTTTGTATCCATGGCAACAGAAAAGTAATTTAAACCATTCCTACAGTTATGAAAGTTTCAAAATAGAGAGCAGCATATCTGAAAATAGACGTGTGAAAATTTCATCTAGCTGCTTCAAAAAGAAAGTTATGTCAAAAAAATTGTCAGAACTCTTTAAAATGCTTACTCTGACACTGTGTTGAAACTGTGATGCTCAGTTTCTTTGGATCCACATTGGCTAGAAGCCGGGGAATCTGACCCAGTTTAAAATGACATCGCCGATTGTAGTTAATTTATATATACGAGGGGCGTTCAGAAAGTTCGAGGCTTTTTTTTATATAGACACTTATTTTCAATCTAGCATTATGAATTTTTCACAGGATAAAATTCAGCATATTTGGAATGGATTTCCAAAATTTTGGACAAATTGGATATTTTCAAGTCATTCTGTGGTTGCCATGGAAACTGAAAGTTCAGCTTCTTGGGGCAGATAATACTGAAACCACTAAAGTCAATGAATTTTGGCTGTGAGAGACCTCTCTCTATTACATGCATTAGTGAGATTGACAATATTTGACACAAGAAATATAATATTAGCCTTAAAAAATACTCCCAAGCTTACCAAAAGCATTGATTCATACACCTGACCAATTGAAGTAAATGTTCCTTGAAGTCGTCCAAACAAAGTTCTGTGAAAGAGTTTCGGTCATCCAAAGCCTTTTCTCCCCCAGTGCCAGAAACTATAGCCCTCATGGACTAAAGTAAGGGAAAACCAGGACTTATGTAAAGCAGCATGTCACAGGAATAGCTAGGATGGATAATGCTGTCCATTTTGGTCTCTTGTTCATACTAGTGAATCCATGCTTTCACAAGTCCTTATGTAGTCAGGGAAACACACCTTTGCCTCCTGAATTTCCCTCGCCAAATCTGGCATGCAGGAGTGCTTTCCTACATGGGTTCAGTGTAAGAATACACACATTTAGTGTGCTGGACAGCATATTTAGAAGCTAATACCATATTTCTTGTGTCAAATATAGTCAATCTAACTAATACGAGTGACAGAGAGAGGTCTCTCACAGTCACAATTTCTTGGCATTCTTGGTTTCAGTGTTACCTGCCCCAAGAAGCTGAACTTTCAGTTTCCATGGCAACCACAGAATGACTTAAAAATGTCCAAATTGTCCAAAATTTTGGAAATAGATTCCAAATATGCTGAATTTTATCCTGTGAAAAATTCATTGTTCTAGATTGAAAATAAGTATCCATATGAAAAAAAGCCTCGAACTTTCTGAACGCCCCTCGTATTGCAATGCTAGAACAGAGTCATCTCTGACATCACAGTTCAACAGCATAGCAAAGTACTTGAGATTCCACGTAAATATGATGAGGACTGTAATAACGTTCTGTGTTTTCTTTGGGAGGGGGCTCTGTTAATGAAGGTCCTTGTGAAAGATAAAGACCGTGTGAACCCTGATGATTTGGTGGATGAATTGTTTCGCATCGTCCAACTCAATGCCACAACTAAGGAAAATTATCATTATCAGCAATTAGCCATGAGTGGGAGTCACACCAGGTAAGATGTTCTATGCTATCTCACAAGTATGTTGTTTTTTTCATTCTGCATAATGCTATTGCTATTTTTGCTTGACAACTTAGAAGCTGAGAGAAGGTAGAAAATGTGAAATTGTTGATGAACTTTACTCTTTACGGGCAAGGTCGTTACATCAAAATAGATTTTTCTGAGGTTGTCATCAAATTGCGTGTTGGAAATATAAGTGCTGGTTTGAAAAAAAAGCCTCAAATGTTTGTAATATCCATACTATGCCTAACTGCATCATTGTCACACACTCTAACAAATATCGGGACAAATTGGTTTTTTTAGATACAAAATGGTTTTTTGAAAAACCAAATTTCAATGCAAAAATGTTGGTTTTTTTGCATTGAAATTTGGTTTTTCAAAAAACCATTTTTCAATCTAAAAAACCAATTTTGTCGAAATTTTTTTAGATTGCAGCCATTTCTCAAAAAAGTTTCGCAATCAGTTTACCTCCTGCTATCCTAATAGCTTAACACTTTGCTATATATATATATATCTTTATTCATACACTCAATGAGGTATACATTTTACATATATCAAATTATTATACGAAGAAAATTACTTGTTTATATAAAAAATAAATAAAAAATGATATTCAAAATGTACATAGATGAAATATAGCTTGAGTCTGAAATGTACCAAAGTCCACATGATTGTTATGCAAGCCCTTTATGGCTTGAGCTGATCATCTTTCTTGTATTGTCACAGTCTTTTGGTAATGTCTTCTGAAGTTATATTGATTTATATTCTCCCCGTTTAAGTTGTATGTCATTTTCATAAAATTCACATTTGATCCAATTATACTGGTCACCTTATTCATGGCAACTTTAGTGATGTAACTAATCAGTGTATTGTCGCTATCCACCGCTGTAGAATCCATCTTCACAAATCTGGCACTAATTTCATCTAGTGAACTAGCTCCACCAGTAAGCAATGAAAGAAGTTTGGTATGTGTCCTGTCAGTCTATGCTGATCATCCTCTTTTTTTTCAGGTTGACTTTCTGGATAACGGTTTACTGCAATTCCAATTGGATTGGACCACACTGCGACTGCTATAACACATCTCAAAATTACTGTGCTGATTATGATGGGAAGAAAAGATGTCACCCACACTGGTTTGGCCCAGAATGTGATGTTAGATGTGTATCAGACAGTGGTGCTCAACGGTATGATTGCTCATTGGATGGAAAAAAGCTTTGCCATGATAACCATTATGGTGAAGATTGTGACAAATATTGCAAGTCAACAGAGAAATACAAATGCTCATCACTCGGAATCAAATTATGCAATGACGACCATTATGGCGATGACTGTGATAAACTTTGCAACACTACGGATAGAAACTACTGTTCATCGGCTGGAAACAAGCTTTGCCACAATGACTATTATGGTGAAAATTGTGATATCTACTGCAAGCCAACAAACAATCAAACCGGACACTACACTTGTGCACAGGATGGAAGCAGGATCTGTGACGAGAACTGGTGCTCAAAAAACTGTAATGTCTCTTGTAGTCAAAATGATGGTAAGTTAAAAATCATTTGATAAATGTTTACATCTTTTACAAACGTATTTTCCACATTGACCTCATGGAAGAGTGTTATTTTATGCAAAGCAAAACAGTTCCAGTGTACTCTGGAACGAGTTACGGATGCCCAGTTCACCTTATGTACCCACGTTTATGACATATTCTTACCACAACAAATTCAGAATGCTTTCTGTAGCGAATAAATTGCCTTATTACCATACATCTGATCAGCTTTTGCATTATTTTGAATATTTCAAATTTATTGAAAGTAGCCACCATCGTTTAATTCTACCACTTATTTTCTTATCCAAATACTCAATTCAATTTACAATTTTTTTCTCAGGGAAGCTGAATTTGACACCAATAATTGGAGGGGCAGCAGGAGTCTTGTTAATGATTGCTATTGGGCTGGTGGTCTTCTGTTGCAGAAGGTAAAATAGTTCAGCACCTCCACCTAAATCTTTTTCAGTAAGCTCTGAAGAGGCCCCTTAAGTACTGGGCCTCAGAGTACTGGCAAAATGCCTTTACGTCATGTACGTATATACTAGACCAAAAAATGCTGGCGTGTCTCCATTTTGAGTCAGCCTTTGTCGGACTACCTATATACTAATCGACGCCTATTATTTCATAGTTAGCAGGGCTTTAAAGCTGGATATAGAGCCCTTTCTATCCCCGTCAAAACTGTTACAAATTTGTTTAATTTATTTTTACAGAAGACGTCGACAAAGTGCTGAAATATGTCACATGTCGAATCGAGAAAGACATGACAATAACAACATCATCCTCAATGAAGAATTCAGTGAATTGGGAAATGCTTATGCTTTGGCTGTTGCACCTATATACGAAGATTCTTTTGCCCATGGTGCGTCTAAGAAGCACCAAGTTGGTATTGCTGCGAATGCCTCAGATGACATCTATGCTGTACCGAACAAGAAAACTAGATCGCCCAAGTGTGAAGAGCTTGCTATCATTTCTGATGAGGTGATAATGGTAGACAATGAACTTTATGGCTCAACCCCTGATGTGAAGCAAACACAGTCTGACAAAGCTGGTGCTGCTGCTGACATATCTGATGATATGCTAATTGTAGACAATGAACTCTATGGCTCAGCCCCTGATGTGAAGCAAACACAGTCTGACAAAGCTGCTGCTGCAGTCATATCTGATGATATGCTAATTGTAGACAATGAACTCTATGACTCATATATTACATCCAACTTGAAACAATAAACCATCGTCCATGAGGCATGGGTAATGGTGGTAGGGCATCGGAGTCAGGTAATAAGTGAATTACGACTCCAACTCAGACTCCTGACTCCGTTTATTGGCATTATTGCACACAAACATTACATGTGTAACAGGTGAAAAAATTATTATACAAAAAATCAATTCGATTCTGTATGTCAAAACTTGTTTCTAAATGAAGTTTTGTGTAATATGTGGGATCGGCCAACTGTAAATTATGATATGTAAATGCCGAAGCATGAAGACCGCCTAAACGCAAAAAATAAATTCTAAAGACTCGAAATTGTAATTATCTAAATTATTAGTCACGCGTGATGAGAAAAAAGTGCCAGGATCATATTATGGGTTGTCTGAATCATTTATTTTTATTGAACCATCTGGATGACTCCATTCGCATGATAGCCGTAAGGGACATGACACCTCGCTCCGTTCGGTTAGCCGGTGGCTCTGTCCCTTCTATTAATTATTTCTAGGAGTCAGGAGTCACCTATTTTATATGACTCCTGACTCAACCTGAAAATTGAACTTTGACTCCAACTCCACCCAAAAATCTCCGTCTCCATGACTCCCGACTCCGACTGTGACTCTAAAGCACTGATAATGTCATCACATTTTGTATCATCTGTTCGTATGGCAATATCACACAATCTGATTGCATATTAATTGAAAGAACAATCAAATATGCCAAACGTATCGTTGCAAAAATGTAAAATTACTATATGAATTGTGCCATGAAACAGCATGTTAAAGCAACGAAAATCCTGATACATTCTAATCATCCAATGAACCATTACTTCAGTTACTTATGTTCTGGTCTTAGACTGTCAACAATTCATTGCAGAACAAATCGCTATTGTTCATCTTTTGTACCATCTGCTGTTTACTGCTACAGGTGATTTCATTACCATGCGATTCTGGTCATTCACAGTTGTTACCGCCAATATCCACTATTGTGCCCAATAGGCCTATTGGGCATGGATATTAGGCCTTTGGGCAAAATATAGGGTCTTTTGGCAAACTATAGGGTCTTTGGGCAAACTATAGGGCCTTCGGCCTTTTGACATGACTTTCCCAAAGTCATCGCATCCTTCAAAATATCCGCGAGGCCTTTGGGCAAAATATAGGTACTTTGGGTGCATGCCTAAATCACTCATTATCACTCACTCCTAACTATAGTGGATTTTGGCAAAGATCTTGTACTTTGGATACATGCCCAAGTCACTCGCAATAACTCTTTTATACTATTGTGGATTTTGACAAATATCCAACTTTGGATAATAGTGAATTGACCAATGAGAATACGCCCTAATATCTTGACCAATGAGAATCCACCCTAATATCCACAGTAGGGGGCACTGTAGTTAATAGTTTGTCCAATGAGAATGCCACCTAATATCCTATCCAATGAGAATCCGGCCAAATATCCTAGCCAATGACAGTCAAGCCTAATATCCAAAGAGCCATGATTGGCCAGTGGATATTAAGCTGCATTCTCATTGGACACACTGAGAATTCAATGAGATTCCAATCTAATATCCAACAGCCAATGGAAATTGAGCCTAATATCAAATAGGCTAATAGTCAAATAGGCTCTTTGGTCAAAGTCGAAAGACTAAGCCAAAATCCATGACAGTCTTTTGTGGATATTTGTGGATATTTGTGAGTGATTATATATACTTTGGGCATACACACTGAAAAAAAAAATTGTAAAATTTACGGTAAAATAGCTGGCAGTTTTGGGTGCCAACAAGTTGCTGTGAAATTTACAGACTAAAGCCGTAAATATGTAGCGTCTTTGAAACCGTATATTTTACATGTTTTTACTGTAACTTCAACAGTTCAAGCGTTACTATGGATGGTGAGCAATCCGTAATTTTTACTGGAATATGCCTGTAATATTGACAACCCCCTCATGCTGAGATTTTGAGCAATTTTTAACTCTTGTTAAAAAAACATTATGACCCAGAGCAATTACTATTTAGCAGTGGAGTGTTCTAAATCACAATTCAATAGAAGAGAATATTTTGATGCTTTTTAATGTAATATCTGTATATAGGGAGTTCTTTTATAATTAGGAAAATAGCTATGTCAACAGCTTTGCTCATTCAGTAAATTAATGGTTCTACCTGTCTACATTATAGGAAATATAATTTTCCTCGTTTTCTTAGATTAGCAAGCCTCAAATTTTTGGTAGAACATAACTATCAAATTTTTGGTAGAACATAACTATCATTATTCCAAAAGTGTTATCAAGTCACAGATCTAAATTTTGACAAATTTTAAATTAAAAACAACAATAACATCAGGCTTGATTTTAAAATTTTTATTAGCAATTTTCATTACATCGTTTTTGGCACAGAGTAAAATATATGGATATCACTAAAATTACCAACTCCTGGTTTGACCACCTCAATTTATCCATGGCAATTTCTCCTCAGTGAATCTTAACCATCATGTAGTTAAAATAAGTTTATACTTCCATCAGTCATGCTGGATACAGAATGTACTGTGTAGCTTGTACAGAGAACCAGCATATATATGATAATGAACAAGCAAAGCCTGCAGGGAACCTTTTTGAGGAATCACATCCTTCAAATTTGCAAGATGATAAAATCCTATTTTTTCTCTCATAAAACAGGAGATGATCATTAAATTTTGCTTTGTTGAAAAGCAAATAAATTTAATTTTCGAAGTATGATCTGTAAAGATTATGTTGGTCTTCTTCGTTCTCTTCCTTGTCTTGGTGTTTCAGTGTCTTCAGAAAAAACACCTGAAGAGAAAAATGGTCAATTGAGATATTTTCAAAAACATTAATTCATTCTTTTTTGATAAAATGAATTGATACTATTGGTGTCAGGAAGGAAGAACGTCTTACCTTAAAAGGAATTCTTGTTAGTTGCAGGTTCAATATTGAGGAGCCTCAGAGGAGGACTGATGTTGTGGCATACCAAAAGATCCATATGGTGTGGCAGTATAATACATTTCATGTCTGAAAAGAAAGAGAAGTTTATTATAATTTGATTTAGGTCCAGTAATGTAAATTTATCACACATTTTACACTTATAAAAAAAACGAGGAGTCACAGAGAGTTAAGAAAGACAGGGTTTGCATTTGTGCATTGCTAGGATTAGTTGCATAGATACGATTGCCCAGCTGGATATGATGGCTTAGGGGATGACCATTTAATATACAAGCAGGGGGTTAGTTTTTTGAAATAGATAATTTCTTGGCCAGTTTTGGTGAAATAAATAAATTCATTTTTGGCAGTCTTGAAATAAATAATTTCTGCTTGGGGTGTTTCTAATTAATATACGGGGAATTGGCACGCTGAAATAATTCGCCGCAATAGTGAAATAAACAATTTCCCGCAAGAGAAAACTGCAAGTCCCCCTGGTTATTAAATGGTCGCCCTCTTATACCACTGCTCGCTTTTTTCAGCCAATCAGAAACCAGGGTTTTGCTGTGATATATATATTTGTATTTGAAACTTTAAACGGCCCAAGACATGGCATGCTTGATTGATCATAAGTTTCGAAATTGGATCAAAATTGACAAGCAAGGGAATAAAAAAGCACACACAAATAGCAAACAGATTGGAAGAGTATATGAAATATAATTTGTCACTATACTCAGAGAAAATTTGTAAAATGTTCAGTAATTTTATGCTGAATATTTCACCCGTCATAAAAGCTGCCTGCAGAATTTCACCAATTCTGCTGCTGCCTGCAGAATTCTGTAGTTTCTTTAAAAAATCTGCAGGAAGCAGCAGAATTCTGCAGTTCTACAGCTCCCTGCAGGATTTTTGAAGCTCTGTTATTTCATCCAGCTTATGCAATGCATCTGCAAAGTTCAGAACTCTTTGACAAGGTTTTGTCATAGAGGTTTGGGGGTTGGGTTGGGGGGTCGGGGGTTTTGGTGCTCGTCTGGCCCAGCAGGGTTTCTGAAGGTTCCTGCAGCAAAATCTGTAATTCTATAGGAGTTATGTAGCTGCCTGCAAGATTCTGCAGTTTCTTAGAACTCTGAAGAATTCTGCTGTTCTGCAGCTCCTTGTAGGATTTCTGAACATCTGTTACTTTATCTAGCATATTGTTATGCATCTGCAAAGTTCAGAACTCTTTGACAAGATCTTGCCACTATACCCTGGAAATGTCAGTTTGGGGTGTGGGGGGGGGGTAGTGGCAGGGTTGCAAAAATATCGGATTTAAATTTTTAAAAATTCTAAAAAACAGATTTATTTGATTTAAAGATTTTTTAATATTTTAAGCGGTAGGGGGGGGGGGTCAGGTGTTTTTCTGAAAATTTTCAGATGATCAAATGATTTAAATCAAGCAACCCTGGTCACGGTACGGGGGGATTGGGTGGTTGAGGGTCATGTGTTATTGTGCTCGTCTGTCCCAGAGGCGTTTCTGAAAATTTTTGCAGCAAAATCTGTAATCCTGTAGGAGTTATGCACCTTGGGAGGTTTTATGCACCTTTGCAACAAGCTTCAGAATTCTGCAGTTTCTTAAATTCTGAAGGCAGCTGTAGAATTGGTGAAATTCTGCAGGAAGCTGCAGATTTTTTAAATACTGCCACTTCGTGCAGAATTCTGCAGCTTCCTGCAGAATTCTGTAGCTGCAGAAGTGCATAAAAACCTCCAAACCTGCATTACTCCTACAGAATTACAAATTTTGCTACAGAAACTTTTCAGAAATGCTGCAGTGACAGAGGACAACCAAAACTCCTGAACCCCCTGCTAGAACCCCCAAACCAATACACCCCCAAATCAACATTTCCTGGGTAGCGGCAAAATACTTGTGAAAGAGGTCTGAACTTCGCAAAGGTCTGAACTTTGGAGATGAATGGCAATAAGCTGAAAGATGCAACAGAAGATCAGAAATCTTGCAGGGAACTGCATAATTCTGCAGCTTCCCGCAGAATTTTTAAGAAACTCCAGAATTCTGCAGCTTCCAGCAGAATTTTTAAGAAACTGTAGAATTCTGCAGACAGCTGCAAAGCAAAAGTGCATAAAAATTCCCGAGCTGCATAACTCCGACAAAATTACAGATTTTCCTGCAGAAACATTTCAGAAACAATACAGTGACAGAGGATCACTATTTCTGAAGTTCTCCAATTGTCTGCAGAATTCTTCCGAAGTGCATAGAACCTCCCAAGCTGCATTATTCCCACAGAACTGCAGATTCTGGTGCAGAAACTTTTCAGAAGCGCTGCAATGACAGATGACCACCAAAAAATCAGAATTTTCCAGCTTCCTGCAGAATATTTTTGGTAATGCATTCTTTGTGAAATTTTGTAGCTTCTTATTGATTTGCAGAAAGAAATTATGTACTAATCAGTTTTTGTTGCTACACCCTGCAGTAAAAAAATGCAGGTTTTATTAGAAACTAAACATAGTTGAAAGTTTATCCATTTCCTGGAGAGAGTTTTTATATTCAGTGGAAATGAATATAAAGTAACTTGTAAAAGTAGCTTACCCTAAGTTAGTATTCAACATGGCTGGGGACTAGTGAGGAGTTGAAATTACAGGAAAGAGCAGCTGAAGGATTCCTGAGACTACCAGCACCTGGAAAGCAACACAAAAGTAGCTGAGTTCATGTTTTTAGTTATTGAATAAAAAAAAAAACATTTACTAAAGCCATTATTTACATCACTTAATTTTGTCTCATGAAAGGAAACAGACTGAGGTACTTAGAGGTATTGAAACTTTTCTAAGAAGTCATAATTTATTTGCAAATTGACTTGCTAGATTCCCAACCACTGACAGCACTGAGGGAAAGTATTTTTCAAAAGTTTCGATACATTTAGCCAAATGCTATAAATGTTTATCCCGATTATATTATGGTCGCCCTTGAACGTAAGTACACCACTGGAAGATTCGCCTTCGAATTCCGCACTGAGAATTTGAAATTTCACAACATATTTACGGGGGTATGAAATGTTTACAAACGGAAAAGTCATAAAACATGCATAGACCAGGCTGCCGAAGTAAACACCCCCCTGGAGGGGTCTTCCATTTCTTGTAATATCTTCCTTCTAGAATACATCATCAATCTCTACATGCTCATACAGACCTCTTTTGCAACCGATATACTGCATAAAATACAGAGTGATCAGGCATAGAGTAGATAAAATTCAATCAGTGATAATGAGTGTTGCAAAAGTAAACACCCCCCGTGTGAGTTTTGATGTTCTTTATTGATAACTATGTTGTTTTGACCTGATGAAGTAAAAATTATGATATATAAATTTGATCCCTGATTTGTTTTTGGCATTTTGAATTGTTTTACCCTATATTTGTAAGGTTTGTGGATGGACAGTATCACAAAATCGACCAACTTTAATAAAATTGCAACAAGAATCTGCTGATTCAATTGGTGGCAAAAACGGCTGCAAAGAGATTTGATTAAGTTTATCGTAATGTGTAATAGTTTTACCAAATTTCATAACTCTAAGGGATATATTGAGGTCAGAAATGGACAGTTAAAGAATGACGAAAGACGGCTGCCAAAACGGCTGTCACAAATTGGCCTTCATCTTGAATTTATCGTCATGTCAACAAACAATACCCACTGGCCAAGGTCACATTTGACAGTTCAGGAATCAAGAAAGATGGCTGCTAAAGTGCCCCCTATCATGGATTTCTCGACATGTTCCCAATTCATACTCACAGGCCAATAAATACTAAATTTCAACTATAAGCCAGATATAAAGGTCACAGTGGGCAGATCAAGAATGGTCGCCATTTTGGAGTGGCCATTTTGGCAGCCATCTTGGATTTCTAAGAAAGCAGAAGAATGAAAAGGTGTGCACTTGTTGTAACTAGTAAAAAAAAAATTATTGAGTAGCCTACCCCTCTGAGGTGACCCCCAGCCTGGTAGTATAACTTAGCAAAAGAAAATCCCGCGAGGACTCCCTTCAGGTCACCCTCTCAGGCCTTGTAAAATATACAATTTTAAAAGTACCTCTGCCAAAAGCTGCCAAAGGTGACCCTAAGGGGCCAACCAGATAATAGTTGGGGGGGGGGCTATGGACTTTAACCCCGAGACAAACTTTTTTTTTCGTTCACGTCGAGTCGGCGAACAATTTTTTTGCTTGCGAACGCCCGACAAATTTTTTATCGGAATTTTAACATCACGGTACCCTAACTACAGGTGGAAACAAACTTTTTTTTTTATTTCCATGTGCTGAACAAACTTTTTTTTCAGTGTCAAGTGGGAAACAATCTTTTTTTTCATCAAATATCCATAGCCCCCCCTCAAGATCATCTGGTCGACCCCTAAGCCTAGCAATATAAATAGCCAAAAAAACAATTTTTTGTGAGTACCCCCCCAAGAGATGACCCCCTTGGGTCTTGTTGAATAAAGTACCACTGTCCAAGGTGACCTCCTGTTTAGCAATAAAACTAGCCCAAAAAAAATTATTTTTTTGCGAGTACCCCCCCGGAGATGACACCTCGGGCTCGTAAAATATAATTTTAAAGTACCTCCCTCTGAGGTGACACCACCTAATAACTAGCAAAAAAAAATTTTGTGACTATCCCCCCTACCGCCCCCGAGGTGACCCCCTGCAGGCCTTGTAAAAACTAAAATTTTAAAAGCACCTCCCTCTGAGGTGACAATATAACTGGCAATATAACTAGCAAAAATTAAATGTTTTTTTGCGAGAATCCCCTTCTGAGTTGACCCCCCTCCAGCCTTCTATTAAATATAAAATTTTGTGTCCCTCCCTGAGAGATAAAATATATAAAATTTTAAAAAGTACCTATCCCCGAGGTGACCCCCAACCTAGCAATATAACTAGCAAAAAAAAGTTTTTTGCGAATACCCCCTGAGGTGAGCCCCCAGAAAAAAGTGCCTCCCCCCAGGAGTATCCATGCCTAGTAATACAACTAGCAAAAAAACAACAACAATATTTTTGCAAGAACCCCCCCTTCGATGACCCAGCTGTTCACAATATGTATCCCTATTGGCTAATATGACCACACCCACCATGTCCCATATCCTGATTAGCTCTGAACAGCCACACCCACTAAATTATAAAATTTCCAGTGAAGCCACAGCCTATAAAAAACACCTGTCGATCCATCACACCTTGCCCCATGCTCTCAAATTAGCCCACTTGAATTGCTTTTAACTATCAATTCCCACACACTCAAACGCCCCGCACTATGACCAAAACTGTCTTGCTGTCATTATGCGACACACCTTCAAAAGTCAACCAAACCCCAAAACCCAATTAATGGAAAAGGTGGCAAACTTGCTACCTAAAAATCAAATAGATAAAAGCAAATATCTAATGACATTGATACTCTGCATTTGTGAAGTTTTGAGGTTGAATGGGATACAGAAATATTTTTGGGACCTAATTACATGTCGTCCATAATTACTCATCAACATTCCCAATAGCAGTGTCAGATTGAACTGGCATTGAGGTTTGGAAACTCTTTCCTAGATATTTTATCTCCCCCCCCCCCCATAAAGCAAGAAATGTGCTAGACAGGCAGGGACACCCAGACACTACCTAGAAAATGCTTTGGTTTAGTTTCTGCAGCAGAAGTTGAATTTCTCAAAATGTTCCCAATCCATACCCACAGGCCAATGCTTGTACCAAATTTCATAACTCTTAGCGAAAGATAAAGGTCACATTGGGCAGTTCAAGAATGCCGGTAATTTTGTAGAGGCCATTTCGTCAGCCATCTTGGATTTCTTGAAATGTTCCCGATCCAGACGAAATTTCATAATTCTATGCAAAACATGAAGGTCATAATGGTCAAATCAAGAATGAAGAAAGATGGCCGACAAAATTCCATCCACCTTGGATTTATCGACATGTTCGCAATCCATACCACCTGTACTAAATTTCATAACTATAAGCGAAATATTGAGGTCATAGTGGCAGTTCAAGAATGCCAGCCATTTTGTAGTGGCCATTTCGGCAGCCATCTTGGATTTCTTGACATGTTCCCGATCCATACCCACAGGCCAAGACAGGTACCAAATTTCATAACTCTAATAAGCAGAATATTAAGGTCAAAATGAGCAGTTCAAGAAAAAAGAAAGATGGCCACCAAAATGGCCACCACCTTGGATTTCTCGACATGTTGCCAATCCATATCCACAGGCCATAGCCTGTACCAAATTTCATAACTATAAGCGAAATATTAAGGTCACAAATGGACTCTTATACCAACCTGAACCGGGACAACGACGTCACCAATAACGACGACGATGATTGAGTGACGACCATTGCTCTTTGTTTTCAAAGAAGACAGATGAGCTGAAAATGAAATAACACAAATCAATTGCTGGGGATTTAAACTGTGGTTATTTGTCTTAGTTTAGTGAGATGATATCCACAATGCAGGCATCCAAATTTTTATAAAGAAAGCTCTGTGGGGCACAGTGAAACAGTTTAAGGCGGGGTAAAAATAAAAACAAAGTGCCTGTCATTAACACAGGGGATTTTGCGCTAATTTGTATTGATACATGATAATTAATTTTATTATACAAATAGACAAACTTGGCACATAAGCCCCTGTGGTCATAAACCTCTGATTTTAGTGAGCCATCTCCAAAAGGAAGCATTAAAGAACTGTAATTAGTACGTAACAGGTGCAGCAGGTTCAATAAGCCATTCAAGTGTTCTGTGCAATGAATTTGTCAATTTTTACCTTCTGTGAAAGAAATTCGAAGAAGGTATTGTAATGATTTGGGTAAAATGTTGTCCGGCGGGCAGCAGGCAGATTAGGCCGCGGATGGGAAGTTTCTAGGCCAGTACTTGGCCTCTATTGAATGTACATGGAAGAAATTTGGTACACATATATAGCCTGTATGGTCTAGTTGTTACTTTTGTGGTCTGATGCGTAGATATTCCATACTTTTTGAAATAATTTAAAAAAATATATATAGAAATTATTTGTGTTTCCGGGCCAAGACTCAACAACTATTGCATGTGCATGGATGAAATTTGGTACAGATGTGGCCTATATGGCCTAGTTGTGCCTTTTGATGGTCTCGTTGATAGATATTCTATACTCCTCAAAAAAAAAAGAAAAATATAATTAATTTTTGTTTTTGTTTTTCGGGCTAAGACTCAGTCACATTGCCTGCATGGTCTAGTTGTGCCTTTTGAAAGGTCTGGAAAATATTATATATACTTTTTTTAAATAAAAAAAAGAAATTTAATCTTTGTTTCTGGCCCAAGACTTGGGTCACTATTTAAGCTTTGGTACACATATGGCTTGTATGGTCTATTTGTGCCTTTTCATGGTCTGACTGATAGATATTCTATGCTTTTTATAATATTGAGAACAAATATTAAAAGTAATTGTAATCTTCTAAAGGTGTTATTCACTGAAGGTTTGTTGCCGCGCAACATATGTTTTTAATGTTTTCTCAATATTTCATAGAGCATCAAATATCCATAAATCAGGCCATCAAAAGACACAACTTCACGATATAGGCTAAGGCTATATGTTACACCAAATTTCATCCATCAACATGCTATTGTGGCTGATTCTTAGGCAAGAAAAGAAAAAAAAAAAACTTTCAATATTTTTTTCATTTGCTATATATATATGGTTCCCATCAATGAGATCACCAAAAAGCACAACTAGGCCATATAGGCTATATATATCTGTACCAAACTTCATCCATGTTCCTGAAATTGTGGCTGAGTCCAGCCCCGGAAACTTTAAAATGATTTTATATATTTTTTCAGCAATTTTTTAAAAAGTATAGTTTTACAATATTCATTAATCAGACCATCAAAAGGCACAACTTGGTCAGATAGGTTATATCTGTTTCAAATTCCATCCATGTACATGCAATAGTGTTCTGGAAACCAATTTTTTTTTTTTTTTGTAATTTTTATAAAAAGTAAAAATATTTATCAATAAAACCATCAAAAGGCACAACCAGGCCACATAGGCTCTTTGTATACCAAACTTCATCCATGTAGGCCTACATGCAATAGTGGTGGAGTTTTGCATGGAAACATTCTACCTGCCTACCTTCCAAACACCCAGCTGTATGCCCACAGGACATGCGGAAGGACAACATTTTTCAAAAGTGATTACAATACCTTCAAACTTAATTCAATGCAGGTTAAAAGCTTTGCACTATAATAACCATCTTTTATCAAAATTTTGAATAAATCTGTACCACTACTACATGTGTGGTTGCCATCTGTCCTTTAATGACCAGTCAGTACACAAATACAGGACGAAAAAGGCCTATCCGCCATCCACCTAGTAACCCAAACATCACAGGAATGAACAGTATTGACCACCAAAAACTAACCTATAGAAGTGTGTATCCACCGATTGTCCTGTCAACCAAACATGGCCAGCTCCTGAAAGTAAAACATATGTATTGCCATTTTGTTCTATTTTCAAAAAAAAAAAGAATAATGGTCTGATGGTCAAAATCAAATTTAGAGAGCTAATGTGTAGGCCTAATTAACTTCATAACTTGAAGAATATTAAGTTAAGATTTAAATTGGCAAATTCATATTTGATGTTTGTGCAAAGACATGATGAATAGATTATAGAAACTATTAAGCCATGAATGTCTAATAATAGGTGTAGTAGGCATACAGAGCATTATACAGATATAGATACAAATATATGGAATATATAATCATATTATCATATAAATTCAAAATTAAAATGCTTTTGAAATAGAAATACTTATCTTAAAGGAGCATTAACAGGTTGTTTTATAATTACAACCTCTTGTGCATGTGCTTTTCTTCAATGTTTAACCTGTCCTGAGTCCTTAACTGCTGTCTATTAGCACTTGAAACAATGTAACCTATATACTTGCCTTAATTGTTTCAGTTAAAACTCTTGCAACGAACGTGTGAAAAACTGACACACAAAAAGGAAGACTCTACAGATTACTTCTGTATTTATTGTTATCCATGCAGTTTTAACAGAAACTTGCCACACTGCTGACAGCACTTAACTGTTGTATAATTACAGATTTAATCTGTATTTTGTACAGTTGCTGTAGTTTAAACAGAAACATAATGTTCCACTAACAGGACTTAACCATGGTCCAGAATGACAGATGAAATACGTATGTTTTACGGCTCATGTAGATTTTACAGAAAGGTTTCATTCTGCTGACGGTTTGTGACTGTAATATGTATGATGGCTAAAACTACGTAAAGTTAACAGGATTGTGGCTGTCTTTTTCACAATCTTTTTTTTCAGTGCACAACAGTTGCCTGTGAGGAATCAATGCAATGTATATACTTGCTACGTTTGATATATTAGCTCTGTGACGTTCCGTTGATTCTAAACCAATCAGATGAAGCAAAAATGCTATGTATTAAGTATGTAAAAAATCTTAGAATCGTGTACTAATGAAATCGCCTGTAAACAGTCATTAATTCAATCTCATCAATTCTATTTATCACTATTGTGTTGTACATATTCAGATTTGTGTTCCATTCATGTGTCATTTCTTTTGTTAATTATGTATATATATATATATATGGATTGTCAAAACAAAGTTCACGCAAGTGATTAATAAAGTTTATCGTATTGTATAATTTAGTGGCCTTAGTTATCCTACACTTCTACTGTCTGTGAACCAAGCAAGAAATATCATTGGACTGCTAAATATTTTTTTTAATGTGTCTTTACAGGTCTTTGCAAAATGGCTTCACATGACAGTTTCAAGATTAACATTCACCTTATGAAGCAAATTAAATCAGGAGCTTCTACATGGTGTGTCTCTTACTGTTCATCAGGTCAGCATTTGTTGTGTGGAATGCAGCTGATCAGAGGATGAGAAGACTAACTGTCCATGACATGGAATGCCATTTTGGAAGTTAAAGATAAAAAAACTCTTGATTGGCTAGGCCTACTTTGGAAGCTGCAAAGAGCTATTATCATGAACATCCCTTTTTCTCACACATGTGTATTTTTATTATTACCATTTTGAGCACATATCAGGGTAGTTATATCTACATATGAAAATTATTATTTTATTTGTGCATCTTTTATAAATGTTTCTATTTTAGAAAAGTTATATTTTAATATGAAAATATGAATTTCATTTGTTTTTCATGCATAGTTGTGCCTTCCTGGTTTTTGCATTTGAATATTGAAATAGTAGCTTCACTTGTTATTTCTTCCTACACTGATACATTTTCTATACATGTAAACTTTATTTTGTTCTTGTATTTCGAAAGTTGTATAAAGAGAAATATAAGGATAAATGAAGTCAAATGAATTTCTATTTTCTTTCTGCTGAGAAGTATTTTCTTTCTGCATGCACAAGAAAAAAAGAAAGGTAAGATTTCTCAATAAGCCAGAATTTTTTTTATACGAAACGCCAAAGTTGAGGTGAAAAATCATACTTTTGAAAGTATCGAATTGATTACTAGAGAAACCGATTTTGGTTTTAAATACACTCCATGATGTAATAATATAAATCCTGCTATGGATATTTGTTAAACCAAAAAAGGGTGAATAACATCTTCACTTGGTTTCTTTAAAATCCAACGATAAATACAAAACCAGCTAATGAAATATTTTATTATCCAATAAACCACAAATGATTAACCAAAAGGAATGTTCTGACAACCATTATTAGTTCAATAATAAACCTTAAAAAGTGGTTACTCCGAACGCCAAGATTGGTTTATTAAAAGTCCCATAGTGTTTTATGAAAAGCTAGTAATCAAAATGTAAACAACCAAAAATGGTTGTCGAGAATCCTTCCTGGGTTTGTTAATAAACCACTAAAGCTTTCATACTATACCAAAGGGGATTTTAAAGTTGAATCCCACAGAATACAGCTGCTCCACCTATTGTACTCCATGTAACTAAATGGTTCAACAAAAATATCCCAGCTGGTGGCTCCCCCGCTTGGTCAAATTGTTTATATGCATTGGAAAAGCCACAGATTTTTTAAAACAGGGGAAGGCTCACTAGAAGGCTGCTGGCTCAGCCAGGAATAATGGAACTAAACTATCATTACACACATTTTGGGTCGATATACAGGCCTATAATCCGATCCAACTTTCATAAAAATCGGAGAAAGAATCTTTGAGATATTCAAGTTTATTCTAAGGGGGTCTTATTTTTGTTGAACTGTTTTTCATAATTTTCTCATATTTTACACCGGGTAACTCTCAAAAAACATTGGTTACCCCCCTTCAAAGACTTTATTTTCAATAAAGTGTATTTTCAGCTACATTCCTTCAATTTTTCATAATTATCTCTTGGATATTGTTCGAGTGACGTTGCTTGTCATTATAAATCCTACAATTTTTTAGTACTTTACTGCATGTTTTAATGTAATGACATAGATTTTGAAACGATCATAGTTCGAAAATTATGTTGGATAGTCGCCCTATTTTTTTTACATTGGAAAGCTTTCTTTTTGAAGAACTTTTTGGCAAAGTTTCATGAATATCTCATGGATTTTAGATTTATTGCCAAGTGTGGGATTCAACTTTAAGTTAGTGGTTTTTTTAACAATCACATCAAGAGGGTTTCAAAAAAATAAATGTCAATTTATATTGGGGACAAAATAGACAACAGTGACTGCAAATTAACATTTTGTGTTAATAATGTGTGTCAACCTTGGGAATATGTCATTAAAACCTAATGGATTGGGATCAAATTTATTGTGTAATTATCTAATTACCAACTTTTTCGGATCACCTGTCCGGATTAGGGCCTTTTACAGATAATTTCACAATTTTAAACACTGAGACCAAATGTGAAATTTTTCCACATATGTTATTCCATTGGGAAAAGTGTGGTAAATGGTTTTTGATGTAACTTTTCCCTATAGAATACATGTTCAGAAAGAAAATCACATTCAATCTCTGTATCTACAACTATGAAATCAGCTGTAAGGTGAAATTTGCTTGTGCACTTCCTTTAAATCCAATGTGTTATATAAAGCTTGTAAACGTAATTTATTAATTAAAATACATTTTGCATTATCTCTGCATATCACTGTTATTTTTTTGTGTATGTTATATATGATCATTACTGATTGACCTAATTGGTTCCCAAACAAGGAAGGTAAAATATATTTCAATAATATGAGGAAACTGGTATGTCCAGATTTTCTATTATAATGTGGATTAGTAAAGTATCACAACATTTGAAGACTGATGGTCTGTCTCTTGAATAAGGTGAGCGGTGTTCATTAAGAAAGTGTAAGAGTTTGAGAAGTGTTTTTTTACAGTAGTGAACAGTTGGTGGTAGGTTTGGGTAAATGGTGTTATTAAGTCAGAGGTGGTTCTTTTTTTGAGAGGCTGTTTGTTGGGTGAGTGGTGATTGAGCAGAGGTGGTTGGTTGTTTGAGAGGTGGCTGGTTGACTGAGTTGGTGTGTTGGTTGACAGGTGTTTGGTTGGTTGAGTAGTGGTTGAGTGGTGGATGATTGTTAGAGGGGTGGATGATTGTTTGAGTGGTGGATGGTTGGTTAAATAGTGGTTGGATGGTGGATGGGTGGTAAGTGATTGTATTTGTTGGTTAGTGAGTGGTTATTATTGTTGGTAATAATAAAATTATTATCATGGACCTTTCGACAGAAATGAATATATTATATGACATTCTCATATTTACACAAATAAAGCAAAATTAGTTAACGTAATATCCAATGGACCATTTTTTTAAATTGATAAATTTTGTTCAATTATTTTGAAAAACAAGCAGACAAGCAGAAGGATGTCATATCCATTTCAGCTTGGTTTTGTAACATATCTAATCATATCATTCATTATATAAAAAATTAGGTGAAAAGGGTGTTAAACGGGGTGTGGGGGAGAAATAGATTTTTGAGTTTCCTCACAACAGAATGCACTATACCATGTGGTTTTGGTTTATTTGTTGCATATGAAAGTAGGTTATGTTTGTTGAGGCATGACAATATATCGCAAAAATATCGAAATCGCAATATCACAACAAGCAATATCCATATCGCAGTTAGGCTAATCATTCACTGATGGAAATATTCAAAATATACGGTACCTTCTTTAAACTTTAGAAGGACAGATGTAGTTAAAAATCAAGAATCGCCTATTCTCAGGTTACTTTGGTCCCCACGTGAGTAGATAATTCACAAATTTAAAGGAAATCTCATGTGATGTACTTCAGTTGTACACCGCTTGAAGGTTTCTGATGAATTCACATATCGGAATTTTCCTGAACAGACTTTGTAACGCTAGAGATTGGCTGTCAGTCAATATTTATTCACTTCAGCAAAGCCTTCAGTGATTTAGACAGACACGCCCACAAAGCTGACCAATGACCAGGCCTCCAAGCATGTTATGCAAATGAGGGCGATTTCGCTGTTTCGCACTTTTCCGTAAGGGTTACGGTTGTGATTCTTATATGGGTAGATAGGTCTCTCTGAGACCTTCAAAATGATAGGTCATACGTCTCTGAGAAGTTATTAGATGCTTCGCAAATCGCCGTTAAAGTTTTGAACTGGAGAGAAATGCTGCCCTTCTTCTTCTTCTTCTCTCGTTGTGCTGGTATACCCCAGGTCGCCGGGTAGCTCAACCTCTAATGTGAGGGGGCTGCACTTTTACTGTTGTTGGTTCTGTATTAGAAAAATTTCATTAATAGTAGAGGTCACTGCTTTTTCTGTTTATATTTGTTTTTATGTGGTTTGTTTTTTTAAATATTAGTTTGCACTATTATTTGTTAGTGGTTCATTTCTCTAGGGTTTGCATGAGTATTTTTATTTTTTCTGCTTGCTTTTTAATTACTATGGTGCTTCTTGCAAATAGCAGGTCTTTGTCTATGCGTATGTTCATCCTTTCTGTTTCTTCACATTCTGAGAATACATGTTCCTGTGTTTCTTCTTCTTGTTTACATAGTCTGCATGTTAGGTCATTTTTACCCTCGGCAATGTATACATTGCCGACGGGTATTGTAGTTACTTTGGGAAAATTTGTCCGTCCGGCGGGCGGGCGGGCGGGCGGGCGGGCGGGCGGGCGTCCGGATAACAGGCGTCCCACTTGTGTATTGGCAGTAATGCGAAAACTATGGCATGTACATATTTTATTTTTTGGATATTATTGTATCTATCATCCTTGTTTTGCCTTTTAGGGGTCTTATCCACATGACATTAATAATTTTCTCACAGTTATTGAAAAATGTAAAAAAAAATTTTTTTGTGTATTGGGCGTCATGCAAAACTATGGCACGTATATTTTTTTATTTTTCAGACATTATTGTATCTGTCATCCTAGTAGTGTCTTTTAGGGGTCTAATCCTTCAAACATGAATACTTTTCTCACAATTATTGAAAAATGTGAAAAAAAAAAAATTTCATTTTCCGGATTGACTCAAATACTGTTGTACTTATGTCACTGAAATTTGCATGTGGTATGTATTAAATACCCAAGATGTGTCTTTTGGGGGTCTAAATACTCTAACAAAAACTGACTGACGGACATTCATTAAAAATGTGAAAATTACAAATTTTCTAAACCTGCATGATTCAGTCAATTTTGCTGCTACATCTATGAAATAATCCAGTTAGGTGTCTAAATTATAGCTCTTTAAACATCTCAACTCAGTTGGAATGTTAATCATATGAATGTTTTTATTAAAAACAAAATCCAGAAAAAATCTGGATTTTCCAACATTTCTGTCTGAAACGCGAAGATAATAATGATTGAATTTAAAGTATATTATAGTTAAGCATACTACAAAAGAATATTCACAGCTCCTGAATGAGTTATTGAAAATTTTTACATGGAAATTCAAGATTTAAAATGCAAAAAAAAAAATTCTCCAATGTCTATTTCCCCCTCAATTTCATTTCTGATGTCATACTATGCTTTGGAATATTTAGCAAAATAAACATGACAGTGTATCACATCATCATGATGCTAATTTTGAGCTATATGAATCTTTTTAATTCAGACCAGAGGTCAATATTTGCAAAATTTAATAAATATTGTAGATTTTTAGATAATCACATATCAATCAATTTTTGAATGGTAAGTCAAAATTTCTAAAAAAAAGTCAAAATCTTACTTTTTACTGTCCTTTATCAAATATCATATATATAGACAAATATGCTTAATGCACATATATATAGTTCTGAGTCAGGGAGCCTTACCTTTCTAATATAAACTTTTCACAAGAAATCTCGAAACTCCCACTTGTTGCCCTTTTGCTCAAATCTAACCTCAGTCATGTAAATTAAAAGAAAGAAATTAAATTAATGTCCACCTGCTGTTATTTATAAAATTGCATACATTTAAAAACTAAATGTGATCAAGTCATGATTGCAGAAATGATTCCACTAAATACAAGGCTATTTAGAAGTTTACTTGGCATGTAACAAAACCTTATTTCTATGAATTTCAATATTTCATTTTATATCCAAAGATATTTAATGTTGGATAAATCTGAATTTAATTAATAACAAAACTCATCCCAAGTATATTTTAGCAACTTGAAGACAATAAGTGTCACTGCTTTGTTGGGGAAAGAGGGTGCAGCTTTTGTTGAATGGGCATTATGTAACATGATGTCACTAATCCTCTCCAATGACCAAACCCAAGAACAAAGGGGTGGGTACAGAAGCAGTTGAATAGCACCCTATCTTTTAATAAAATTCCTTTTTTCTTAGAAATACGTACAAACTGCATTGATAACTAGTTTTTTTAATCTTAAAACATTATAATGAAATTTCCAATTTAAATCATAAATATAGGCCAGGTAGAAGTTGAGATATACTTCTTGTATCTCATGCAGGTTTCTTTTTTCTTTTTCTTTCTTTTTTTTTTTGGCTTCTTCAGCTATTGTTGTACTTATACAATTAAGTTTGGACAGCATTTAACCTTTTCAGTATTAACTAGTAAATGTATTAGTTGTATTAAAACATATCTGTAGACCGCTCATTGTTTTTAGTTTAATATCTAAAATAGATATATTGGATAGATAGACAACCTATCTGTTATTTCTGTTTTAGGCAGGCCTTAATTCTATTCATAATTTACGATAAGATGATAAAGGTAGAATAGATAGATAGATAGATAGATAGATAGATAGATAGATAGATAGATAGATAGATAGATAGATAGATTAGGTGTTTTAGATTAGGTGTTTAAATGACTGAAGTTTGCTTGACTGATTAGACTGATTGATGATTGAATGAATGATTAATTGATTTATCCAAGCAAACAGATTTTCATATTGCACTATTGATTAGTTGTTTGATAGATAGATAGATTAGTTGTTTGATAGATAGATAGATAGATAGATAGTTAGATAGTTTGATCATTTATTATTATAAAATCTATTACACCCTGAGAATCATGGATGGATGATATATATGTGCATGAACATATGAGCTAAAGTAATATGAAAATTGTAAAAATTTTGGCCCAGCTCTCCCCATCAAGTGGGAGACTTGGGCCATACAAAGTGAGACTGGGCCATCTAGATATGACTGGGTTGGTAAAACTGTCTTTTAGCTTTGAAAATCAGTGAAATTGTGATTTTTCCAACTGTGATGTCCTTTATCTCTGGAACTAATCATTGCATATGACCAGTACTTAGCCTTGCTATCTCAGCTACAAAAGCAGATTATAAATCCAAGATTAGAAGCTTGTAGATCTATAATATAGTTTTTGAGTTGTAGGTTTTTTTAAAAGCTGCATCAAGCTTATGCACCAAATGGAAAGGCATTTTTAAATGCCTGTAGAAATAACCCGAGATGAAAGATTGGCCTTAATACTATTCCAAGCCACTGTCTGTAACCCAGATATCATATCTAGAAACAACCAAGGTAGTATCTTTCACGAAATCCAAAATACTAACATTTGAAAAGTGACTTTCATACAGACAAAAATGACTCAAAATTGTTTTATAAAAAGTAGAAGATGAGATATGACTTTTATTGCCCATGCAGGCTTGTGGGCCTTGTAACATGCACAACCATGCAGGGCTGTATACATATTTATATAATTCATATATAATTTAAATTGTAATATCTTGATAACCATTGATTTTCAGTGATGTTTCATATTTGACCCCCTCCCCCTCTCATCACTGTAATACACATCTGAGGTGTGAAGTAATGCACCCTCCATTGTTTACTCAGATTACATCATGTTACATAAGGTGATTGGGGTGCAGCAGACAATAGCCAATTCATGCCTATAGGGGATGGGTTGAGCAGCTGGGAAGGGGGAGAGTAGGCCTACAGGTGCCTTTAAGAAGAATAATTTATAGGTGCTCATACAAACAGTTGTAATTTTCCAAAATTATCATAACATGTATAGGGTAAGTTTCCTTGAGTCTGACACTTAGGAAAGGTTACCTTGAGTCAGGACACTTTTTGTTAATCTCCACAGGCTCATTAAGAGCTGGTATAATAGTATATTTGGCAGCAATTTGTAGCCCAAATTGTCCTTTATCTATGCCAAAAATATCAGCATGATATGAACAACAAAATGGCCTTTTTTAATTGAAGAGGAGACTCTAAACTTTCTAAAGCACCTGTGTCTTTGATTTAATGTTTTTAGAAGACAGCTGTCCGAGTCAAAGAATTGTCAATTTTATTTCAGAAATTTAGTGACTAATGGGCCTATAGATCTTGTGTTGTCCCAATTGCCAATTTTCTGTTAGATTAAGTAAAAAACGTTTAATTTGAAGCCCTGGATGACAATCAATAACCCATAGGCTAAGCAAAACATCACATTTTAAAAATGTACAGAATATAAGTGTTTGACTCCAGGAATTTTACCCTCAATACAATGATTTATCCACATTTCATTTCACATTTTCCCAAATCCTGCATTAAACAGCATTTTCAAAAATTGTCATACATATAATTATATATACATTTTTGAGAAATTCCAGGTCTGTTTTGGACCTCCCATTTCAGGCGTGAGGCTTCTTCATTTTTCCTCTCAGGTGCCTCAGACTTTTGATGTGAACTGAAAAATGGCCATTCTAATGCATGTGCTTATTCCATATCGTCTAATCCCCATGTCTCAACCCTAATTAATGACTGAAATCACGATTTCGTATGGCCGCTTTGCTTTTTACCCCATTTTGGACCTCCTATTCCACATCTGAGGCTTCTTCATTTTTCCCCTCAGGTACCTGAGATTTCCCAGGTGAACTAAAAAACGGCCATTCTAATGCATGAGCCTATTTCCATGGATCTTTTTCCTTCCTGCCAACCATGATAAACGATTGAAATTGCGATTTTATATAGCTGCTTCTGCTCAATTTTCCCCAAAATTTTTTGTAAATTA
The DNA here is from genome assembly GCA_026936325.1 of Platynereis dumerilii. Lineage (NCBI taxonomy): Eukaryota > Metazoa > Annelida > Polychaeta > Phyllodocida > Nereididae > Platynereis > Platynereis dumerilii. The sequence goes on from JAPTHN010000004.1 coordinate 20,459,117, forward strand.
ACAAAATTTTTATTTTTTTTTGTAAATTAACAAAATTTAATGAAAACAATGATCATAAGTTACCTGGACGTTCCTCGGGTTGTCAAGGTGTGAGAGCCACTTTATAGGCTGTTAGCATATAATTATTACTGTAAACTATATTTTCAGTTGATTTTGATGTTAATTTGATCATCTGCCAAAATTCTTCGTCTCCTTGCACACATTTTAACTGTTTCCTGCTTTTTTTTTGGTCCTTCCCCCGGTAGGCCAATGTATCCGACTGACTGCAAAATAGCCGCTGAATAGCCGAGGGTATGCTGCCGCGCAGCCTATGTTTATATATGTTTCTATAGTTGGTTTTAATGTCCAGCATTCTTGTTCTGGCTTTGAATATTATGCTGGTTGTTTCCCTATCCAAGTCGTTTGTGTAGTTGGCTTTTTCATTTCCTACATATCCTCCTGTTGTATTTAATTTTGTTTTTTGTTCCGTGTTATTGAATAAGCTTGTTCTGAATTCTCTATGTACTGCTTTCCTTATATATTTCTTTGCTCTGGTTTCTTTCATTGCAATAAGTTCCTGTCTGTTGATTTTGTACTTCTGCATTAGTTTCTCTGTGTTCTGTAGCCATGCCGTCTTATCCACTTCGTTTGTCAGGAAGTTGTTAATTTTGTTTTTGTTGTTCTTAATCCTATAGTACATGTTTAGTTTCTTCTTCTCTATTATACTGTCGATATCCATCATGTTTGTTTCTATATATATTGCTTCTCTTGGGGTGCTTCTAGGGACCATTAGTATTCTTTTGATTGTGTTGTCGAGTAAGCCATTTAGGGTTTTCCTGTCCTTTTTACTCGGATTCCATGTTTCGCTAGCATATGTTATTACTGGGATCACACATGTTTCTAGTAGTTTCCATACTGCCGTCATTCTGATATTACCAAATTCCCTGTTGCCCAAAAGGCTGATTATTGTTTGGTATGCTATTTCGCTTTTGCTTTTGACTGTTGAGATATGTTCTGATAGGTTTGCTTTTTCATTAAATACATATCCGAGGTATCTGTATTTTTTTGTATAGTCTATTGGTAGGGTCCCTACTTTGAATTTGTGTGCTTTTTTGGGATTTTGTGGGTCATTTCCTATTTGTATTATGTTGGACTTTTCTGGGCTAAACTCTATCCTATATCTGCTTGCTATTTCGTTAGTTTGTTGAAGTAGTTTTTCCATATCTTCTATGTTATTTGATATCAGTGCAATATCGTCCATCCATATATAATAGGAGTGTATTAATTTCTTGGTTCTGGTCTTGGAGGTTCTGTCTTGTTTCTTTGCTGATCTCATCTATTAATAGAGCATACTGTACCACTGATAGAACTCCTCCTTGTCTAATGCTGTCTTTTTTTTAAATTTCTCTAGTTGGTCCATATTTTGTTTGTATATTTGCTGTCAGGTTTTGGTTCAGTTGGTTTACTATAAGCCAAATCTTCTCTTGTAGGCCCTGTTTGTACATTACATGCATTATTGCTTTGTTCCATGCCTTGTCATATGCTTTGGTGACGTCTAGGAATGTTATATACGTTGGTTTTCTTTTCTTTTTATTTCTGTCTATGATCGTTGTGATGGCTGCAATGTGCTCTGTTGTTGACCTTTCTTTTCTTCCACCTGCTTGTTCATCTGTTATTGTAATGTTTTTCATAATTCGTTTGTTGATTATTCTTTCATATAGTTTTCCTACATTGCTGCTTAGTGTGATTCCTCTCTCTGAAGAGCATTTCCCTCGTTTTCCCTTTCCTTTATAGAACCTTATTATATTGCTATTCAGCCAGCTTTCAGGTATGGTTATGTCTTCTGTAATCTTGTTCATTATCGTTTTCATGCTATTCAGGTTTGTGTCTGTTAGAATCTTTATTGCTTCGTTTGGGATTTCATCTGGGCCTGTTGCTTTGCCGTCTTTTAGTTTTTTTATTGCTGTTTTTAGTTCTTCCATGGTTATCTGCTCAATTTGTTCCTTTGCTTTCATTTCATCTTCTATCTCCGTATGTTTATTTTCTATTTGTTCTGTCCATTTTGTTCTGTCCATTTTGTGTATCCTTCTTTAGGCGGTCTTGCTTGGTATAGTTGTTCGAAATAGGTGGCAATTTCTTCTTTTGCTCTTATAGGGTCTTCGATTATTCTATCATCTTCTGTGACTAGGTCATACTCTTTGTGGTTTTTTTTTCATCAGTGATTTGCGTATGGTCCAGAAGTATTTTGATTTTACTCCTCCTTCCTTGGCAAGTTTCTTTGCAATTTTTGTTATCCTTTCTTCTTCGTCTCTTTGTATTGTTTGCCTCAGTTTAATAGTTTGTTTCACTAGGCTTTGATATATGTTGTGTTTGTTATTGCCGTTGTTTTTACATTCTTCTTCAAACTTTCTTTTGGTTCTTTTCATTTCTGCCTTTTGCATCTTTGCATCTGTTGACAATTTAGGTTTATTATTCATTATTATTTTTTTCTTTCCAATGGCTTCTTCCAAAGTTTTCTTGATGTTATCTTGTAGTTGTTCGTAGTTTTCAGGTGTCGTTTTGCTCTGCAGTATTTCGTTATATTTTTCCCAGTTTGTGGTTTCTTTTATGTTCCATCTTGTTATCTCTCTTTTTTCTTTTTTGCTTGGGATCTTTATTTTCATGGTGATGGTGTTGTGGTCGGTTTCATGTAGGCCTGTTTGTCTTCTTATTCCCTTATCATCTATTTCCATGTATTCAATGTTCCTTGCAATGGTTCTTTCTGTTATTATGTAGTCTATTATTGATTTTTCTTTCGTTTTGTGTCTGTTTACTCTGGTCCAGAGTCCTATATTTGGTTTAGTCGATACTAGTTTTAGCCCTGTATTATCCATCATCTGTTGTAGTAGTTTTCCGTTGTTGCTTTCTTCCTGTATTGTGGTTCCTTGGTTGTCTACTTTTAAGTTGGCATTGAAGTCTCCTATTATTATTACCGGTCCTTTATTTTGGTGTCTTATGATATTGGTAGTGAGTGTCGAGTATTCGTTTTCTACTATTTCTCTTTTTTCTGCTTCTTGTTTTCCGTAGTATGCTGCTATGTAGACTTTCATATTATAAGTTTTCATAGTGACCCATATTAATTCCATGCCTTCTATTCTTCCTTCTCAGCTTCCGTTTCCGAGACATTATGTGCTATATCTTCTCTAGCTGCTATAGCTACTCCTCCTGCTTTGTTTGGCTTGCTCTGTGCTATCCATCTGTATCCTATCATTGGGGGTAGCTGGTTTGTCTTTGTCTCTGTCAGTATTACAATGTGGGGTTGATCTGTTGTTAGTAGTACTTGGAGGCTATTCTTTTTTGGATATAATACCATTTATGTTGTTATACCATATATTGAGGTATTTTCTATATTTCTTATTTTTGTTACCCCTTCTTATTCTAGTCTTACCTTGGTATTCATGATTTATTTTGAAATAAAGAGTGATATCGCATTTATATATTGGACAACAATCCAAAACCTTCCACCAATCCTGTCCAAATATTTCTTCAGGGCAGTTGGGAAAAACTTCTCGAGTGGTTTGACACCATCCAGACTGAAATATTATTGATAAATTTAATGGGTTGGTCCCAACTGACCGTACCCCAGCGGATACAAACAATGAAGGCGGAGTTGTATAAATTCTGTGATGCAGAATGGTCTAAAATCACTGCTGATGTGGTCTATATAATTTCTGGAAGGATAAACTTTTACTTTCTGCGTGGCACTCACAATTAAATTGTATATATATGTGATGTTATCTCATAAACAGCCCATTTGACCTAGTTTAGGTATAAGTCTATTTTGTCTATAGATACTTTCGACAAACAAGGAATGAAAAAGGGTTTCATTTTCAGAATGTGTCGCTGGGGAGGTGAATCCATGGTGAACACTCTACTATTGGCTTCAACAATTTTTTGGTTATGCAATGTAAGTGATAATCCTGTTTCCTATTGTGTATAAACTAGCTACATTTGGATGCAGAATTGACTGTAATGATAAGTATCACCACAAAAAGTGGGAGAGTATAGATAATAATTATTATGTGAAAATGTCAAGATGCATTTTGGAACGCCAACATATTCTCCTTCTGTCAATCTCTCATAAATCAATCATAGCTTTTTCCAACATGATGTTCTGTAAGCTCCTTTACATAAGATGGGTGGATGGAGTATCTAAAATCTTTTTAAGAACTGGATGGAGTATCAAAAATCTTTCTAAAACTGGAAACACTTTTAACCTCAAAAAATAAATGTGTCTTTAAACAGAAGGAGAAAAGCATCTCAAATCAGCAAAATAATTTTTTAACACTGAACCAATTTGCAGGAGGTGGTACCTGCTCGAGAAGCTCTTTTTATAATCCTGAGCAGATTTTATTAGTGTACTTGTTGTGTTCATATGATGTTAATCATTTCAAGATAATGGTTGAATGCCTGCTTTCGATGAAGACGCAGGCTATTATAACAACAACTAACAAAAAAAAAAAAATTAAAATGAATCATTGCATGATTGAATATCATCAGAACATTCAGAAGTTGTCTCCTTTGAATGCCAAGTTAAATTTTGATTGTTCTCATTCACATTCATATTTTTCAGACCACACCTGCCTCGTACAGCATAAGTATATATCTTGACCAGTTTTCTAACCCAGGACAAAAGTTATTCAAAGGTGAAGCCTGCGATCGTGATACCAGAAATGATCAATGTGAACACCAATTTCGAATTTGTCTGGATTATTCAAATGGGAGTCAAATTGGTCATGCTCATTGCAGGATCCAAAAACCTTTTACCGCGGATTTGGACAAGTGGAAAGTTAGTCATGTCAGCCAACCGTGGCAGGTAGGATAAGAAAGATATACAGATTCACTGTAAAATATGATGCAATGAGTCAGTTCAGATGATTAAGTGAGATGATTGCCCAAGAATTGTGACCTTATATAGATTATTACTTAACTGAGACACCTCAAACAAATTAGCTGCGTTCACTTAAATATATGTAATATGTAAGATGAGACGGCTCAAAATATAGCGAGACTCAGTATAAGAAAAAGTGGACAAAATATGCTAGTCTATTGTATAAAGTACTGAAAAACTACTAGGCCTTTTACATTACTTCCTGATACTTACGAGGGGTGTCCCAAAAGTTCTGACCAATTTTTTTGGCAGACCTTTCTATTTCAAATAGCCAAATGAAATTTTCACAGAATAAATTTCAGGTATTTGACCATCTATTTTGAAAAAATCAAGGCTGTAAGAAGTGTTTAAGTTACTGTTCTGTTACCATGGTTAAGAGAGGTCAGTGCACCCAGCGCAGCTCAATTTCTCACACGAAATTCCGCAAATTAGCTAATTAAAAGTCAGAGAACTTATAGTAAAAAAGCAAATGATTGCAAGAAAATGTATTTTCTGATAGGCTTGCAGTCTTTCAAGATATCTTCCATTAGATTATAAACATTTATTTATATTTCAACCTGATCAGCTGAGGCAATTACCAAAGGGGTTTTCCAGCAGTTGCCTAACAGCGCTTGAGACAGTTTGGCTGAAACAATCTGCTGTCTAGAGGCAGTGCTCAAGAACCTTACGTTCAAACCCCCATCTTATCAGCTTTAATTACCAGATGTGGCCTTCTGTAACTTTGCATGATACTAAAATTTATATACCAGTTCAAAAATTAAAGAAGTAATGGTCATAACGAGAAATGAAGCAGTCTCCACATACACTGAAATTCCACAATTCAGGAACAGCCCAGTTTGGAGGACCCAGGTGATCGCCTCAGCACATGGGTTAAGCTAATTCACAGTGACTTTAAATGTAAATGAACAACTTTGAGATACTGTTAGGTTTCCTAATAATTTTTTTTCATGATCATCCATTGCATATTTACAGTAAATTCCTTGGTTATTTACAAGCCTAGACACTTGGATTTGGCCTAAAAAATTGAGCTGCGCTGGGTGCACTGACCTTCTGTTTCCATGGTAACAGATAAGTTATTTAAAATGTTCGAACAGGTACCATATTTTCAAAATGGATAGTAACATACCTGAAATTGATTCTGTGAAAATTTCATACAGCTACTTCAAATAGAAAGGTCTGTCAAAAAAATTGGTCAGAACTTTTGGGACACCCCTCGTACGTGTACTCAAACTGATCCTCCATGCATCATCCAATGTCATGTCTGTCATCTGTCCACTCAGAAGTGTTATGCACCTCTCTGACTGCCATTTATCACGGGTAAATGCTAGTTTCAAATAATAGCATTGGCTCAGAAGCACACAGACGCCTCACGCTCTGATTTCCATCCGTATTATTGAAAATTATGATATTTCCTGCAATTGGAAAAATTGGTTTATTTTTTTTTCAATATCATTTATTTGATCATGAACCTGCCCAAATTGTTAGCTTCTTTACACAAATATACTGACACTATACTGGGTTTACCAAAAAACTTTTTTGAGAAGGGCAGGACCGTCGCTCCTGACAATCCGCTCCAACAAAGTATCATCACGGCTCTGAGCCAATTACCTATTTAAATCCCATTAATCTATCATAAAATATTCTTACCATGAAGTACATTTAGCAGTGTGGAAAAATCAAATCCTTTTTCTGATTGTGCTTTGCATTCTCAACAAAATCACCATATTATATAACTTTTGCAGGGTGACATTTTAATGAAGGTCTCCGTGACAGACAGAGACACGAACAGGTCAAATTATGTAGATACATTGTCTGGCATTGTCGTATTGGACGCACAAAGGAACAAAGCTGATACATATGGTCGTACAAAAACCATCACCATAAATGGCACTCACACAAGGTTAGTTTTCCCATGCTTTTTTGCACAATGCAAATTATAAATCATCTTATTAATTTAAGATAAAATTAACGAAAAGTAAATCAACGCTGAAAACATGTAGCCTAAAACCTGGATATCCCTAATGATTTTTTGCTGCATGACATCCTCAAACGACTGCCTTACTTCATCAAGGTACAAATGAGGGCTAGATGTCACCATGCTCTTCAAAACAATCCGATCTTTACCTGAAAAAGAAATAGTATAAATATGTGTTACAGTCATTGACAGCTTTGTGTCAATGTTGGCCTAGTTTCCCCTACTTACGTGTCACTCTGTCTCTCGTAAGTGACCCAGGGGCGTAGATTCTTGGGGGGATGGGGGGATGCATCCCCCCTAGGATGAGCCTGGGGGGATGATCATATGATTATTCCCCCCCCCCTAAGATCTCAAATCATTACTGCTTGGTCTTGAGGATTATTAGCTATATTTAGCTGTTTTTGCCAAAATAGGCCTACTTGTTGGTGGTTAGGAGAAAATGCATCCTTCAGGTTGCTCAGAATTTACCTTCAAATAATCTAAAATATTTTGGTTTCTGGACCCTCAGGCGGCCCGAAATTCTCCGTTGCGCAATTTTCGGCCATTGGGCATAACGCGTAGTACGCTTATGCCCAAATCATTCCCCCCCTACCAAAATGAAAAATCTACGCCCCTGCTTGTGACACATTTCTGACAAATAACTTCCCACCAAAAGTCTGAGATCTCATTTACATCCATCTGTCATATAGAGTAGCGCGGGGCATGCAGCCCCCCTTAACTTCGAGGTGCGATTTGACCTACTTTTTGTGGTCGATTATTTGAATGCTTATGCTGTCAGGAAGGGATCACTTGACTCTACTTATAACTAGTGAAGCAAATGTCTACCAATTTTTATAAAGGAGCTCCGGCCCCTTTTGTAAAAAAATTAAAATGGCCTTCTTACCCCACCCATCGGGCAAGAAGCCCCCCTATTATAATCCTATGGCAATTTTTTTTGCAAGCGCATTCAGCTTGAAAGTTATTTCTTGGGGTTCTTCTATCATTTTTAAGGCATTCTATTCACTTTTTCGGAATTTCAGAATTTTTCTGTTCATACATTTATTTTTAAATATTTTTTGCCCTTTTTCAATTTCGGCCAAAATTTTTTCTATTTTAATTAGCTATTCTATCAAGATTTAAGGTAAAGTACACATCATTAAATGGTTCCTGAAGCAGCTTTGAGGCCCCAGTGAAGGGGGCCCCATGCCCCATACCATGTGGGGCCTCTCGCCCCAAATCCACATATTTTAATTTGACCTCTATATTTTGAGCTAAAATGCAAAAAACATGATCCAAATCATATTTATGTGATGGTCATAAAGTGAAGCAATGCAGATATCCACTGTACTTTTAAAAATTTCCAAAGTTATTTCTGACAACCACTTTCAAAGAATTAATCAAAGTTACAAAAACCATGCACCTTTTTTTGTTTCTTTAATTACGACTATGGTTTGGTGCTGAATGCCTTGAAAATTTGTGATGTCACCTAAAAAGCCTCTAGCTTCAATCCTATCAATAAGAAAAAGCACCAAAAATGTAAGTTTAGATATAACCCAGGGGGGGCTTCTCACCTAACCCGGGCTTCTTGCCCCGACCCACTCTATACTTGAAATAAATGACATGCCAATGCAAATCTTCTCCATAAGCCAGTACCATATAGTATTTTTAATCGGAGCACTCCTGAGCTCAGATTTCAAACATGTCAGACACGTCACTGCTCACCACTATGGACATGTCATTGGCTCTGAAAAACGTTTTTATGAGTTTGATGCTATGTAATTCAGTTTCGCCGATCACATACACACTGCTTACCGAATTTCACTGCTCTATACCCTGGAACTCATATTAATTGAATTTTCTCTTGTTGTGGGACTTGCATTCTTGCCACCCTGCTGTACAGTGACCCTGCTAAATCAGGGCATGCTTTCAACTAATAAAAGCGAGGGGTATTTTAACTGCACTGGAATAGGCTGGCAGCTGCCTCATTTTTCATGGGTACCTGTTGGAGGATGATTCTTGCATGATATTCTGAAGTGATCCATTGTATGATTATCTTTCTTTCAGCTTAACTCTCGCATTAACAGTATATTGTAATCCAAATTGGTTTGGACCTCAGTGCGACTGTGATAGAACGAATCCACATTATTATTGTGATCATGATTGGAAAAAAGTATGTTACAAAGACTGGTATGGCCCACAATGCGATGTTGAATGCTCACCCGCTGATAATATACATGAACATTATGAATGCTCCCTAAATGGAACCAAAGATTGCAACAATGATTATTATGGTGAAGATTGTGATAAAGAGTGCAAGTCAACAGATGATCACAAGGGACACTATACATGTGACCAGAATGGAAACAAGATCTGTAACAAGAACTGGTGCAGTGAAAACTGTAATGTCTTCTGTGGAGAAGTTCATACTGCTGCCCCTGAAATTTATCCCAGAATAATTTCAAGTACCAATGAGCCCAGGATAATTTCAAGCACCAGTGATGGAAATGATCCTGAATCCTCTGATGAAGAAATTGAGTCCAAGACAAAAGCAGGTCAGCTTTAAACCTGGCTATTTCTTCAGTTAGTTTACCTTGTAATTTTGGAGGTTCCATTCCCTTTAACAACTTATTTGTATTTCAATCAGTTTTTATAAATGCTTTCAAACTGGTAACACTAAAAAGAAGCAAGACAGACTGTCTGAATAGGCCAATAAAATAACTGCGTGACACAATGTAGTCATTGCAGGACATCAAATCATCATAAATAACCATTATTCAATAGTATATTATTCGTATATTGTTGTGAGGTTTCGTCCTGCTATGATATTATACGCTCAGACATATCTTTTTCTTCTTTATAGTGTCACCGGTTTCTGCCTTGTTTAATATAACTTGTTTAAAGAGAAATTTGTATATATTAAATAGCATAATAAGTAATTTTGGCTTTTCATTGCTAAACTTCATAATTCTAATATGTTTCCGTATCGCCATCTTATTGAATGTAGGTGTCATTTGTTTATTTCAGGGAAAGTGAATTTTATACCGATTATTGGAGGGATGGCAGGATTCCTGACACTTTTGATTATTGGACTTACAGTCTTCTTCTGCAAAAGGTAATATTATTTTGTTCATTTTATTTGTTTGGTATCAACTTTTGATTTGTATATAGCAAGCAACTTAATTGTCTGATAAATGCAAATGGAGACAGCGAGCATTTAAAAATACTGTCATATTTTACCAATTTACTTACGAAATTTGCAGAAATTGCAGCATAGAACGATGGTTTAAAGTGAGTTCTTCAAATTTAATTGAAATTTGACAGGAATTTACGGGCATTTTAGTGTCTAGATGACAATTCAATTTAATTTATTAAAACTGGTATTCAATGGACTTGATCACACGATTTACTGCAAAATTTGAGAGTTTGAGTCAGCTTTATTCATAGGCGTACGGCGCGCGTGATTTTTGGGGGGGGCGAGCGACATTTGCCCGAATTTCACGATCTAAATTTATACAAATTTCAAATTAAATTGCCTGGAAATCATTAATTTTCAGTAGTTTTTATTTAATCATCTGCCCAAATTTTTTAGCCTTTTTGCCCGAATTTCACTGTTTCCCAAACTTTTGGGGGGGCGATCGCCCCCCTGCCCCCCCCCCCTCCGATACGCCTATGGCTTAATTGATTGAGTTGGTTGCAACATTTTATGAAACAAGCCAAAAAGCAGAACTTTGCCATCACGTTTATGATACACTGATGAAGCCAAAAATCTACTGAACTGGACAGGACTGTCTTACATGGGGCCAGAAACATTTATCAATTTATTTTGATTTTATCTTTTAGCTACCGCCGACAAGAGGGGCCTAGTGGCCCGGAATAGTGCCAGTCCACCTCTGCTGACACCCCTTCAGGAAATGGGTTTAAAAGAGTTTTCTGCCTGAAGCTCTTTTCCCTTATTAAAGTACCATGTATAAGATAGTGTGAAGCCCTCAGGTAATTGACCCAAGTGACAGCCTTTTCCTGGGTATTGTGTTACAAATCGATCTCTTTATTTTCTTTCAGGAAACAGAGACTCCAGATTGCTCAAATAGACATCACACCAATGCGAACCATGTCGACTCCAGAGGGACATGATAATAACGGCAGAATGAATGAGGGTTTGCATCATATCGCGACCCCTGCTGGACCTGGGTATGAAGATTGCTTTCCCAACCTTGCAGCGAGGAAACCTCAAGCTTGTGCTGCTGCAGACACTTCTATTGATGTGTACGCAGTACCGGACAAGAAAAGAAAGACACAGAAGCAGGGTGATCTTGTTAATGTGTCTGATGATATGTTAATAGTAGAAAATGAACTGTATGGGTCAGCCTCGGAAGAGAAACAAACACAGTCTCACAAAGCCGGTGTTATCGCAAGCATATCTGATGATATGCTAATTGTAGACAATGAACTCTATGGCCAAGCAGCTGAAGTGAAGGAAACACAGTCTCACAAAGTTGGTGGTGCTGCAAACATATCTGATGATATGCTGATTGTGGACAATGAACTATATGGCTCGGCCTCATAAACTGATACGGGTCATTCTCAAATTTCGGGACAATTTGCGTCACTCCAGTTCCCTGACATTAATTTGAATGCAATTGATATCTGAAGCGTCACTCCACGTCTGTTATTCATATTTCTATTTAGAACCACTGCATTTGGAACAAAAAGTCATTTATTAGACCTTTTTTTGGTGCATTGTGTCCAGTAATCCGTGCCAAAACAGTGGTTTTTCCCTGTCACTGGACCTGACATGACAAAATCAAGTGTTAATTTTCCTCCTAAAGTACCATCATTTCCAAAGTTTCTATGCACGATTCATGAGAATATATACTTAAATTAATATATACATCATATTTAACCTTTTTCTTGTTTCATTTCATTGAATTAATTGATGTAAAAGACGTGTCACTGGTTTATGTTAATTTTTTTGTCCACTCCGTTACCAGGCATAGCTCGGCTCGCTGATGTTTTTAATGAGCAATTTCCACTCAATGTTGCAAGATGCATATGCGCCAAACTACCACAGCTTTGCAGATTTTCATTAAACAGGTATTCAACAAGTTAAGGCATAATTTTCATTAGAACATTTTTTGGTCACACTGAAATGTCCACTCCGTTACCTCCAATTCCGAGCTTACCAGTGATACCTTTTCAAAGAAATTTTATGTATATATTGCTGAGGGTGACAGGATTCAATAGAATGCAATCAAAACTTTTTATCTGCCAAATAGAAACCACTATTAAGAGAAAACCAAACCGTTCCTGTCCACTCCGTTACCATTCCTGTCCACTCCGTTACCACAAAAAATCGATATTTAATTAAAAAAACGATTGATCTGAGATGAAGTACTTCTGAAAATAAGACTTACATAATTTTTTTCTATATTTAAATTGCTCAAAATGCAGGTTTTTTGCATCAAAAGTCGCTTCCGTTACCACATTTTCCAGGGCATTTTGTTCCGAAATTTGAGAATGGCCCATACATCAAACATGTATACAGAAAGACAATCATATGGTTGAGACTCATCATGAACTGGCTTATCATAAAGAAATACATTGAGAGAGCTAGAAATGCTACAAATTATTTGTGATTGTGGACGATGAAAATCATAGCGAAATCAGGATTTTTTTTTTAGCCTATGGTCAGGGGGCATTACAAATGTTCTCTCCCTTTAGAACCCCTCCAGATGCCCTCATATGGAAATTTTCATCATAGAATACTGCAAATACATGTAAATATGAACTGAAATTATGCCTGATGTTGCTTACCAATAAAATATATTTTTGATGTCTTTTAATTGCGCTTATGGACAATACAATCAGTTGTTAGGATGAGGGAAATTGTCTGGTCTCTGGTATCTACTTCATATATTTGATTGGATTTTCTTATTTCAGTTTCTATATGCTTTTATATGTTGATGAATATAATCATAATATCTGCGATGTCGTTCTTATGTTCTTTTTACACAATGAAAAATTGAGATTAAATCATGGTCGATTGCATGATTGTAATGCAATTGTTTTTTTATGGGATTTATCGTTTTTTTTCAAGATGAAACAGATATAGAGTAGGTCGGGGCAGGAAGCCCGGGTATATGTAATGTACATGTACACCAAAACATTTTCTGGTTGATAATCCATGTTAGTTGTATCAAAATCATAGAGCAAAGCATATTTGGACCTCTGTTTTCGCTGTTAACTTCACAGTTACCCCATCATTCCAGCTCTGCTCAACAGTTACCCCATCTGCAAAATTCAGTTACCCCATCTTGACGAAAAATGACAACCTCAAATATGGCCTAATTCAAAAATAATGAAGCCACGCAGCATATTTTCTGTAGGGGTCTCAAAATATGAGAATGGCTATATGTGACAACTTCATGATACACCATTGCTTTAAGTACATTCTTGTGCAAATTTCCTGAAAATTTGATGACATTCTGGCTCATAGTTATTGAGATAGAGTCCTTTAACATTGAAAAACAAGCATTTTTTCACAAAAAAAAGGTGACATAACATTTTTGACCACTTGAATTCTTTCAGTTTTACAAATTTGTACATACTCCAAGACAATTACCCGACACTTTTTGGAATCTCTACATCCTCAGGCTTCATCAATTCATCAAATCAAGTACTTTTATTTGCCTGTGATGACATAATCGAGCTATTTGTTCTCAAAGGTTGACTTCCAAAAATTTAGTCAAATTTGAAGCTTACTGATCTGGGATGCTCTAGTGTCCCTTTGACATGTGTCAGTTGAATCTTTTGGCCTCTGAGACCTAGTCTTATATCTGCTTACCCATTTTGGAGCTTCTTATGGTTGAGGAAAATTTATTTCACAAAAAAATTCCGATGAATAGCAGGGTAGGTGAATCCGTCGCAAGCGTAACGCCCAGAATACTTTGTAGTGCCACAGAGCAATAAAAGCTCCGTTTTAAATCTGCTTTGGCTTGTAATATTGCAAAATCTGTCATGCCATTACCCAAAATTGGCTTTTTTTCTGGAAAAGTAGACTAAAAAACACGTTTCTATCATCGTTTCCTCTGTTCGTATTCGCTTTGGTGGCACTTATTTGGTACCAATTCGAAGCCCACATACAGACGCATAACACAGGACAGGTGAAATCATTTTAGAGGAAAATATGTACATCTTGGGAGAAAATGTGTAAGTTTTTTCTTTAATATTGCAAAAACATTTCAATATATACTGTTTTCCTCATAAAATATGTGGTGAATTTGGATGAAAACAGCCATGGACACTTAAGAGTATATGAGTTTTGTCATCCAACAAAAAAATATTAATTACCGTTTGGTCAACTTTTCTTTCACGGCCATGGAAATAAAAATAAATAAAATTTGGCAATATTCGGCTTTTATCAGTTATTTCCACAAACCACAGCAAAATGGTAAATACAGTTTCTAGAACTTAGACATGTTTGTTACAATATTATGTGGTCATTTGATACATATAAACATTTTAAAATTTTGATGGTCATGTCTCACTTTGGCTTCATTATTTTTTAACTAGGCCATATCTTTGTTATCAGCACTTTATGCCATGGGGGCCCCGCTTAATTTTTGTTCCTTGTCAAATATAACATCACACTAAAAATTTTTCAACACTTCAAATTGGTTTATTGCTTAGAAATCATGCAAACTTCGATTATCTGTTTCACTGGCATCCATGTTGAATGATGGGGTAACTCAGGTTACCCCCCAGTGATCCATTGGACCTTCACTTGAAAAACCTAACTTGCAAGGAAATAGATTACCAATGTTCCAGCAGGAATACTCGTTAATTAATGCGACAGGCTTGCAAGAATTGCTTTTGGGTCTAAATAAAGTGATGGGATTTGAGTAGCTAAGACAGCGCTCGCTGGCGCTGAGATGACATAGGCGATTAGATTAGACATTTGTTGGTTTTTCAACTTCCGAGGCTAATAACTTTATAACTACACATTTCCTGCAGATCTCCTTTGGCAAATGTTTAGAAAACATCTTTATCTCAATCTTTCAATCAAAAACGGGACACATACCGCGAGGATTACTAGTGTTTCATCGCTGTAAACTCCATGCATTTTTGTCAACTTTCTCTCCCTTCTGAAGCGCGACATTTGCCGTGACGTCATAAGGGCTTCCCCGAGGCCCCTACGGGGATTCCTTTATTCGTGGGGCCACTGATGGGGGGAACAGATCCAGGGAAATGGACAGTTCTGGCTGGAAGGCAGGGGCAGCAGAGGAGAGAGGGGAAGGGGCAATAACCAGATGAACAAAAAGCAATAATTCAGAATGTAATTTTATTGGTAGGCCTACTCTGGTTGGTTAATGCACTTTTTTTTTCAGCTTTTCTGGACAGAACTGATTTGGTCTTAAATGATGCTCAATCAAAGGCATTTGTGCAGTTTTACTCCAAATTTTCGGCATCAGGAGTCTAATAAAACATGTCAAGAGGAAAAATTTTTTCAGGGGGTCACTGCATCTTTTAATAGGAAAAAAATGCTATTTTAGCTTAAAATCTGATAAAAACAATAAAACAGAGGCCGAGGGATGAATTTTAATAGTAGAAACGCAAATAAGGTGTCAAATGAAAGCAGAGAAATAGCACTATATGATCCTAGAGGCGCTTTTAAAAAATGTTGGTTTGAGTATTTTTTTCTTTGCCCAATAAAGATGCCAAAAATGGCTCAGTTTCAGCTAAAACCCGTGGAACTGGATTAAAATTAAAAATTAAAGAAAGCGCCTCCAGCATATATATAGTGCTGCTTCTCTACTTTCATTGGACACCTTATTTGCATTTCTACCATTAAATTCATCCCTCGGCTTTTAGTTTAAGTTTTTCTTCAGATTATAAGCCGTTCTCCTGCTGGCAAAGTCACATGAGCGCTGGCACAGCGTGAAGCGGTAGTGGGACCTTGACATTGTGAAGATGATTATAAGCTAAAAAGAGCATTCTTTTAAAATAAAAAATACACCGACCCCCCCTAAAAGAAAAAAAAAAATTCCTTGACATATTTTCTTGGAAGCCTTATGTCAAAAATTTGGATGAAATATACAGAACTGCCTTTAATACAGCATCATTTGAAGGAATAGCAGTGTAGCCCTCAAAAAGCTGAAAAGTGCATTAACCAACCAGAGTACACAAAATAATTGCACTTAATCATACAAATACACAATAGAAAATAGAAACTGACATAATGAATAATTTATCGTTTTTTGTGAAGTTCACTAAGGGGGCGGCCATTTGATAAGGGGGCTTAGAATTTTTTTTTAATTAAACAGTTTCTTGGCCATTTTTGGTCTTGAAGTAAATTATTTCTGGTTTGGGTATTTCTTAAAAAGGTCTCGAAATGAATAGTCACTGCTGCTGTTAATGTGAAATAAATAATTTCTGGCCGAGGAAAATGTCCCTGTGGCAATTAAATGGTTGCCCCAATGTGATGGGTGATCAAATCCTAAGTTATAGGATCTGGCTGCAAAAATTAATAAATAAAAGCAGGCTGCAAAATAAATAAATAAAAGTTATATCTATATACAAATAGGTTACAGATGATTTCATATTTGTAGACATTTCTCAAATAACAAAATATTTTGCAAAATTTCTGGTCTGACATCAGAAAATCCTGCCAGGTGATTGGTCAAGTTGCCCATTGCGTGTCACTTTTTTTCAGCTTACTTCAAGCAAGTGATGTTTGCTGGAAAAATGATGTCATAATTTTGACCAATAGTATACCATGAATACAGCAAAGGCCAACTTTGTATTGTGGCAGTTGTTCACACATGTCAAACTGCAATCCACATGAACTCTTTCACTTCTTCATGAAGAGTTGTATTTCACAATCCTGTGTTGATTGTTTCAATTGATATTAAATCAGTTTCAAGCTGACTGAATGGCTTCACATCTATTTACACTAAATTATCATAGCTTGACCAAAAGCATTGACTATGACATCAGTAAGGGACCATTCAGAATTTATGACTGGGTTGCGGGGGAGATGGGGGTTTTACCTGAGGGGGTGCTACATGCTTCAAGTGGGACAGTACTAATTTTTACCTTTTGTCCAGAATCTATGTGCCTTACAGGCTAAATAGAATGTATGACTTGAGGGGAATTGGAGGTTTGCCTGACGGAGCACCAATTTTTCACACATGTTTCAAGGGGGGTACTTATTACTCACAACATGCTTAAGGGGGGTATGAAATTTCAGTAAAAGGAAAGGGGACATACCAAAAATCCACATGGAATGTACGAGAGGTACAAATAAGCATGAAACCAAAGGGAGTATAAATTTGTGATAGAAAGTTCCAACAAAACTCCCCAGAATAATAAATTCTGAATGGCCCCCCAGGACAGGATGGTAGCCCAGTGATGTGGTCAACATTCAGAAGAAAATCCCAGTGGGAATCAGATCAAGGACCCCGCGATTGGTAGCCCATTGTCCTGCCTCCTGAGCTGAGTCCCTCTTCTGAGAAAATGTTACATTCACAATTAATCATGTTTATTTCTGTACAAACAGTCATTGCATGGATCACCTGATCCTAATCGTCTGAATGCACAGCATTGGACTTGCAGAATGTATGTACTGAAAATGTGTGAAACACAAACTGAAACTCTCACTTGAAACTGCTAAAGTCAGTCCCTATTAGGAGATCAATGGCTTAAAATGCCATGGTCACCCATGTAAAACGCTATGTCACTTTTCAGGAGAGAGTGGTGTCATACCTTCTCTCAACCAATGAAAATTGCAAGAAAAATGATGTATTTTCTACCTCAAATGTCTACAAATATGAAATCATCTGTAATATAATACCACAAAGTTAACAGAAAGTTGTGATCTATTTTGTAGGGTCCCAAACACCTGAACCTCTTGTTTTTAGGGTTGGATATTTTAGAAATGGTAGGTGTTCAGCAATGAGCAATTGCTAGGAAAGTTTGCCTACGTCTTTACCGGATATTATAAGAATAATCTGAATGTATGAGATGAATATTGAAAACATAGAAACAAATGTTTATTTAATGAATAATTACAAAAATTAAAGTGTGACATGAAATTTTCTTCCGTGATTGCCATTTCTTGATTTTTGCACCTGTATTGATTAGGTACCAAAAATAAAGAGGCTAATTTTCTGGATAACATTGTTGGTCCCAGCAGTTGATCTCTCAATTTAAATTTGTTTTCTCTTAAATCCAAAATGGCAACATAAAATGTTTGAAATGCAGTTTTTCATGGGGCATACATGCATTGGAACAAAAAGGACAACACTGATTAGACAAAGACACTGCAAAGCCAAAAATTAAATAATTTTAGAAGCCTGTCTGAAATATTTGCTCCATCCAAAACATGTCCACCTGCAGTAGATCATTAGAGCAACCAGTACGGTTGGACACTCTGGCAGAGCAGACAAACGCAGACATTGTGACTGTATGTGCAAAAATCTACCTACACTCATGTGATGTCTTCAAGCAGAAAAGATTCAAGCTATATAAAAAGCTTTTCATATTTTCGCTCGCTCGAAATTAATAGTTTTAGCAAATTAGATTTAAAATTGAAAAATGCATGCTTGCATGTGAGAACCACAAATTAATCTAAAGAAGTTTAAAAAAAAAAACCACTTGATTTTTTTCAAACCATCAACCATAAAATCAATTTGTGAAGAAAGAAAATTAAATTAATAAATAATAACTCGGATGGAATTGAGTAGTGACAGGGAATGAGCAGAGGGAGTGTGTAATGACCGGAAGGAAGTGTGAGAGTGTGTAGTGACAGGAAGAAGCCATTTTTATGAGAATTACTGACTTCCAGGTCCAATGATTTATTAAAGTTAGCGCGCTATTTTGACCCACTTAATGGAAAAATGCCAAATTTCCCACTGACAAAGTTATCTTTGGAAAGTTGCCATATGCGACAGTTAAGAAAATAACGTGCAAGCACTTTAACAGCTGCTTGTAGATAGACTATCTACTCATCTGCCCATTCATCTATCTAACAATTTATATTTGTTTATATATATCTCCCTTCCTTCCATCCTTCCTTCCTTTAATAAATCTGCAACCTATCCCCCTGGCTGGCACTTGCTGTTGCTATCACTGCAGCAGAACATTCAAATTTTGCGGGAAAAACGAATATTTTAGTTTAGAAAATAACAATTTATTGTCACAAAAGTTTACCAAAAGTTGATGGAAGCAAGATAAAATTATATTGAGACTATATGCTAAGTTTCAAAGGGATAGGTGAAATAGTGCGACCTCCTATATGGTCAGAAGCTTACCGAAAATGCCTCCTGTAATACACGCTGCAAGCAGCTGTAAAAAATTGGCATTTCTGCCATGAAAAGGGTCAAAATAGGGTGCCAACTTTACACCAGATTGCCAACTTTACGGTAGTGGACAAACAGTGAGAGGGAAGGAGCAGTGAGAGGGAAGGAGCAGTGAGAGGGAAGGAGCAGTGAGAGGGAAGGAGCAGTGAGAGGGAAGGAGCAGTGAGAGGGAAGGAGCAGTGAGAGGGATGGAGCAGTGAGAGGGAAGTAACAGTGAGAGGTAAGTAACAGTGAGAGGTAAGGAGCAGTGAGAGGGAAGGAGCAGTGAGAGGGAAGGAGCAGTGAGAGGGAAGGGCCAGTGTGAGGGAAGGGGTAGTGAGAGGGATGGAGCAGTGAGAGGGAAGTAACAGTGAGAGGGAAGGAGCAGTGAGAGGGAAGGGCCAGTGTGAGGGAAGGGGTAGTGAGAGGGAAGGAGCAGTGAGAGGGAAGGAGCAGTGAGAGGGAAGGGCCAGTGTGAGGGAAGGGGTAGTGAGAGGGAAGGGGTAGTGAGAGGGATGGAGCAGTGAGAGGGAAGGGGTAGTGAGAGGGAAGGGCCAGTGTGAGGGATGGAGCAGTGAGAGGGAAGTAACAGTGAGAGGGAAGGAGCAGTGAGAGGGAAGTAACAGTGAGAGGGAAGGAGCAGTGAGAGGGAAGGAGCAGTGAGAGGGAAGGAGCTTAGGCGTATCGGGAGGGGGCCAAAAGTTTGGGAAACAGTAAGATTCGAGCAAAAAGCTGAAAAATTAGGGCAGATGATTAAATAAACACTATTGAAAATTAATGATTTATAGCCAATTTAATTTGAAATGGTACTAAAACTAGATCTTGAAATTCGGGCAAATGTCGCTCGCCCCCCCCCCCCCAAAATCGTGCGTGCCGTATGCCTATGGGAAGGAGCAGTGACAGGGAAGGAGCAGTGAGAGGGAAGGAGCAGTGAGAGGGAAGGAGCAGTGTGATGTGAGGAGCATTGTGAGGTCAGGAGCAGCCAGAGGGAAGGAGCAGTGAGAGGGAAGGAGCAGTGTGATGTGAGGAGCATTGTGAGGTCAGGAGCAGCCAGAGGGAAGGAGCAGTGAGAGGGAAGGAGCAGTGAGAGGGAAGGAGCAGGAAGAAGGAAGAAGCAGTGAGAGGGAAAGAGCAGCCAGAGGGAAGGAGCAGTGAGAGGGAAGGAGCAGTGAGAGGGAAGTAACAGTGAGAGGGAAGGAGCAGTGAGAGGGATGTAACAGTGAGAGGGAAGGAGCAGTGAGAGGGAAGGAGCATAGGCGTATCGGGAGGGGGCCAAAAGTTTGGGAAACAGTAAGATTCGGGCAAAAAGCTGAAAAATTTGGGCAGATGATTAAATAAACACTATTGAAAATTAATGATTTATAGCCAATTTAATTTGAAATGGTACTAAAACTAGATCTTGAAATTCGGGCAAATGTCGCTCGCCCCCCCCCCCCCCCCCCCCCAAAAAATCGTGACTGCCGTATGCCTATGGGAAGGAGCAGTGACAGGGAAGGAGCAATGAGAGGGAAGGAGCAGTGAGAGGGAAGGAGCAGTGTGATGTGAGGAGCATTGTGAGGTCAGGAGCAGCCAGAGGGAAGGAGCAGTGAGAGGGAAGGAGCAGTGAGAGGGAAGGAGCAGGAAGAGGGAAGGAGCAGGAAGAGGGAAGAAGCAGTGACAGGGAAAGAGCAGCCAGAGGGAAGGAGCAGTGAGAGGGAAGGAGCAGTGAGAGGGAAGGAGCAGGAAGAGGGAAGAAGCAGTGACAGGGAAAGAGCAGCCAGAAGTAGCCCTGGGACCCATGCGTAGCATGGGTCATTGGTCGTCCCATTCAAATTCTTGAGATTTTGACATGGTATAAGGAGAATTGCTCTAGATCTAACAATACTTATTCAAATTTTATGAAAATTTGGATTTGGGTAGCCTATATATATACTGCTGACGGCACAACTTTTGAAAAGCTTTTTCACAAAGATTGAGTTCACAACATTTGATGTAAAAGGAGGGAAAGGTCACAAAATTGTGAGAGAAGTACCTATGATGTCATAGGCATTTGTTATGACATCACTCTCTATGGACCAATCATGAGTGGCCATTTTCTCAGTGTATAAGGATGAAATCTCCTCTTTGGAGTTCAGAAGGTAACTCAGCAGATATCAGGCTGTACAAGTACCTTGTGGACTTATGTTTTTCTTTTGTTTTTCAACCCGACTTAAAATAAATATTTCTTTCTTTCATTCTTTCAGGAATACTTAATTGGTGGAAATAGGTCCCTTCAGTAGCAAATTTTGTCTATTTTCAGTATGTGTTTTTGATTTTGGCATAAGTGTAAAACTAACAAAGAAAATTGAATTCTCCCAAACCCTTTCTTTCAAATCTCATGGTTTTTCAATGGGACGATTCATGACCCCTGTCCTACAGGGGTCCAGGGCTAAGCCAGAAGGGAGGAGGGACAGGGAAGGAGCATGGAGAGGGAAGGGGTAGTGAGAGGGAAGGGGTAGTAACCCCATCTGCAGAAAAAATGGTACTTCTGTAGGAATTATGCAACTTTGGAGGTTTTCTGCACCTCTGTTACTTCCGGCAGCTTTCAGCAATGTATCTGCATCAATTTCAGAACTCTTAAAACTAAGGTCTTACCATATCCCAGGAAACATTGATTTGAGAGTGAGAGGGTCGGGTGTTTGGCTGGTCCTCTGACAGCTGTTGCATATATATAGCAATTTCTACAAAAAGCAAAAAAATCTGCATACTTCTACAACAAGCTGCAGAATGTTGCAATTTCCAGCAGAATTATACAAAAAGCTGCAGAATTCTGCAGCTTGTTGTAGAAGTGTAAGCTACAGATTTTGCTGAAGAAACTGCTAAAGATATACAGCAGCATGTACAGAGAACCATCCAAACCCAAAACGTGCTGACCCCCTCACCCCAAAATAATTGTTTCCTCAGTAGCCACAAGACCTTGATCTTAGACTTCTGAAATTGATGCACATACACAGGTGCAAGAAGTAACAGAGTAGCAGAAATCATGCAGAAAACTAACAGAGTAGCAGAAATCATGCAGAAAACTACAGAACTCCTGCAGAAAATTTCAGAACTGCAGAATTATGTCGCTTCCTTCAGCTTCAGAATGCTGAAGTTACAGAGGACCACCAATTTTGTAGGAAAATTGTAGAATTTTGCAGTTTCCTGCAGCATGCTGTAGCTTCCTGCAGAAGTGCATAAAATCACCACAGCCGCATAATTCCTATGTACCGATTTTGCTGCAGATACTTTTCAGAAATACTGCAGTGACAGAGGACAACTAATTCTGAAGGAAACTGCATAACTGCAGGTTCTTGCAGCATTTTGCAGCTTCACTCAGAACTGCACTAAAGTTGCTACAGAATTGCTTTATATTTGCTGCAGAACTTTGGCAGAACTGATATTTGCTGCATAGTTGCTGCATAATTCCTGTAGAAGTACAGCAGCAATGCTGTTTAATTGATGCAGAATTGATGCAGAATCGATGCAGAATTGATGCAGAATTGATGCAGAATCGATGCAGAATTGATGCAGAATTGATGCAGAATTGATGCAGAATCGATGCAGAATTGATGCAGAATTGCTGTGGAATTACTGCATAGTTGCTGCAGAATTGCTGAGAGAGTTACTGCAGAGTTCCTGAATAGTTGCAGTAAAGTTTCTGCAGAGTTCCCGAATAGTTGCTGCATAGTTGCTGCAGAGTTGCTGTAGAATTGCTGCAGAATTGCTGCAGAATTGCTGCAGAATTGCTGCAGAATTGCTGCAGAGTAAGCTGCAGCATTTCTGGTGAATTTGTGCAGAATAGCTTCATAGTTGCTGCAGAGTTTGCTACTTAGTTGCTGTAGATTGGCAGCATAGCATAGCTGCTGCATAAGTCCAGTAGAAGTACAGCAGCAATGCTGTTGAATTGATGCAGAATTGCTGTGGAATTGCTGCATAGTTGCTGCAGAATTGCTGAGAGACTTTCTGTAGAGTTCCTGAATAGTTGCTGTAAAGTTTCTGCAGAGTTCCCTAGTAGTTGCTGCATAGTTGCTGCAGAAATGCTGCAGAAATGCTGCAGAACTCCACAGTTGCTGTAGAATTGCTGTTGAATTGATGCAAAGTTGCCGCAGCATTTTTGCAGAATTTCTACAGAATTGCTTCATAGTTGCTGCAGAAGTGCTGCAGAATTGCTGCAGTTGCAACTTAGTTGCTGCACAAACGCAGAAGTTCAGCAGCAGAACTGCGGCAGAACGGTGGTAGAACTGCGGCAGAATTGCCGTAGAATTGCCGTAGAACTGCTGCAGAACTGCTGAGAACTGCATAGTTCATGCATAGTAATGAAGAATTCAATACTGCATTGCAATGAAGAATTGCTGCAGAATTGCGGTAGAACTGCGACAGAACTGTGACAGAACTGCATAGTTAATGTGGTATTTCTTCGGAGTTACTGCATAATTTCTGCATTATTGCTGCAAAATTGCTGAGAACTACCAGTTAATGCATGGTTGCTACAGAATTGCCACAGAATTGCTGAGAACTGCATAGTTGCTGCATAGTTGCTGCATAGTTGCTGCATAGTTGCTGCAGAATTGCTGCAGAGTAAGCTGCAGAGTAAGCTGCAGAGCAAGCTGCAGAGCAAGCTGCAGAGTAAGCTGCAGAGTAAGCTGCAGAATTTCTGGCGAATTGGTGCAGAATAGCTTCATAGTTGCTGCAGATTTTGCTACTTAGTTGCTGCATAGCTGCTGCATAGCTGCTGCATAGCTGCTGCATAGCTGCTGCACAGCTGCTGCATAGCTGCTGCATAGTTGCTGCATAGCTGCTGCACAGCTGCTGCATAGTTGCTGCATAGCTGCTGCATAGCTATTATAATTAGCATACCAAGTGTATAAATACAGGACATCAAGCACTCAACATCCATCCACCCATAGTTGGTGCTTAATTCCTGGAGAAGTAAAGGAGCATGGTGGTTGAATTGCAGCTGAATTGCCGCATAGTTGCCGCAGAATTGGAGGAGTATATAATTTCTTTCTGCAGTTCTGCAGCAATTCTGCAGTTCTGCAGCAATTCTGCAGTTCTGCAGCAATTCTGTAGGTAGCTTTTCAAAAATTAGCTCCCTGCAGAATTTTTTCAGATACGCTGCTGGGCCAGACGAGCACCAAAACCCCCGACCCCCCCACCCAACCCCCTAACCGCCACAGGGGTTTATATATTTCTTGTTCATATAACTATATTTGTATCTTACATAAAGATTTTAGGTGCAAAAACCCCTATGCTAACCGCTGCCCCCCAAAACCAACGTTTCCTAGGTAGCGGCAAGACCTTGTCAAAGAGGTCTGAAGTTTGCAGATGCATTGCAATAGGCTGAATGAAGTAACAGAGCTTCAAAAATCCTGCAGGGAGCTACAGAACTGCAGAATTCTGCAGCTTCCTGCTGATTTTTTTGAGAAACTGCAGAATTCTGCAGGTAGCTGTAGAATTGGTGAAATTCTGCAAGTGGCTACAGAATTTTTGAAATTCTGCAGCTTCCTACAGAATTGTGCAGCTTCCTGCAGAATTCTGCAGCTAGCTGCATAAGTGCATAAAACCTCCCAAGCTGCATAACTCCTACAGAATTACAGATTTTGCTGCAGAGACATTTCAGAAATGCTGCAGTGACAGAGGATCAAAATTGCAGAACTGCAGAATTCTGTAGCTTCCTGCAGAACTGCAGAATTTTGTGCAGAATTCTGCAGGTGCAGGAAGAAATTTAACTGTACTGCAGAATTGCTGCAGAAAGAAATAATATGAACATTGTACTCATTTACCTTGACATTTCACTGGCAGCAGTATGTAACCATACTGTACAGGTAGAGTAATAGAGGTAGATAAAAAACACTATTTAAATTTTTTGAAGGTGTTTGATGCCTGAGATTGTCTGCTAAATTTCATGTGATTCTGATGAATTATTTTAGGAATGTTAAGGGAAAGAGTGTTTAAATGTACTTCTACTATATTAAGTGTAAATTACGTTACCACACAGGTTTTAACCTGTAAAAATGATTGGTAATATTGAACAATATACATGCAATGTCAAAACAAACTAGACAAGAAAATGGTGGCAGGTCTATGCACTCTAAAGAGTGCTACTACCTTGTTTAAACTGTCTCACCAGTAAGTTGTTGAGGGCAGCAGGCCTTAGGGGGCAACCATTTGGTTTCCAGGGGGGCTTGGGAGTTTTCCTCAGGGGGTAATTATTTATTTCACGGTAATGGTACCAGTAATTATTTATTTTGAGTGCGCTAATTCAAGTCTGGCCAAAAAGAATTTATTTATTTCGCCTGAACTGAACTAAGCAAGAAATTATTTATTTAAAAAAAAAAACAACTCCCAAGCCCCCCTCATTGAAATGTAAACATACAATATCAATATGGTAAAGCAGTGTATATATAGCAATGTAGACAGTAGACCTATAAAAAAATATTGGAAAAAACTTCAATAAAAGAGATTAACATTAGAAAATAAATTATTTTTCACAAAAATTTATTAATTGCACTTTGTATATTTCACACCTTTGGGAAGGTGTGAAATAAATACAATTGTACTTCTCTAATTACTTTAGAACAAGGACGTAACACCCTCAATTGCTATCAATGCTGTGCATTGACACTACTCCAGCTATCTCTAGGCTGAACCTCAATGTGAGGCCCCCTTGCTGGACCTGACCTGAGACTACCAATTACCGCAGAATATTCTCCATGGTTCCCACTTTTCATTTGTGGGCTTAAAAAAATTTGTATGTAAAAATTGTCATAAAAAGCCATTAAATGGCTTGCTTGATCGTAAAAGTTTTCTGTACAAAATTACAGAAAGAAATCAGTCCCTGTCTCTACTGCATTTGATCCTGTTCTACTTGATTTCATTTACATTTCCCTGGTCCAATATCATGAGACCACACAGCTCCTCTATTATCAACTGTACAATTATGATAATTGCAAAAAATTGGGCAAAACGTTGTACCCTTTTTGCAATAATCAGGAAAATATCTGCAATAAACATCAAAATACTTCCAAAGATCATGAAAATATGTACCATAATTGTGAAAAATGTGTCCAAAAAGCCAAAGAATGTAATAAAATTGAAGAAAAAAAGGGTTATTTTACACATTTATTTTTTCCAAGATAATAGCCCATTTCATTGTTGCACCAATATTTCTGAGACTGTCATAGAGATCTAACCAATAGTTGCGGAACTTTTTACAATAATTGAAGAATTTTTTTACAATAATTGTAAATTCTCATTATGGCATCAGTTTCAGCAATAATCATAGTAATTCTGTCTTGCAAAGTTTGTATGATTTTTTATGCCGAATTAGCTAGTGTAATTGTACGATTGAGTCCAGAGGCACTTCATATGATAAACTCTTTAAACAGGTATTTCTGGGCTACACAATCGGTGATTATAAATTTGGGGTCCTTTAAAATGCATTTCACCCCAACAGGTCGCTTGATTTTTCACAATTTATTTATGACTTAAATTCTCAAATTTTGACAAATGTTATTTTAATTTTTTTCATCCAATCTGAGGCCCCACTGAGATGTGAGGCG
This sequence comes from Platynereis dumerilii, assembly GCA_026936325.1. NCBI lineage: Eukaryota > Metazoa > Annelida > Polychaeta > Phyllodocida > Nereididae > Platynereis > Platynereis dumerilii. Next base: position 20,485,877 of record JAPTHN010000004.1, read on the forward strand.
CTAGGCTATTGCCTACTCAGCCTAATGGGTAATCCAGGCCTGTATCTCGCCAATAGTATCAAAGCTAATCAGCTGAATCAGCTGAATGCTTGTTTTTGAGTTCGCTTACTTTCTCCACTAGGGGCGCTGCGAGCGTCGCGAACTCTGGTGGCCACTAGTGGCGACGTCTCAAAATGGCCAAGAAAGTCATGGCAAAAACACTCATGGATTTCCCCCTTGAATCGATGTTTATCTGAAGGTTAGTCACTTGACATTGATTGAAAGTTGGAGATAAACTTTTCTGCTAAACATCTGCCAAAGGAATTTGTGAGATTCACTATGATTCCTGAGATATTTGGGTCGCAAGCCAAAGAGCCCGTAATCCGTTGATCTAAAGGCCCCAGATGCCTGTGCCACGGCGTGCGTGGCCCACCTGTGCTAGGATTTGAGACGAGTAACATCCAGTACATGCCCCAGTTAAAAAGTCTTCACCTCTTTAGTAACAAGCTGACGAAGGTTGGTATGCCTACACCTACTGCCGGGGTGTAATGCCTAGTTCTCACGGTACCAGATCAGCCATCATACAATTCATAGCTTCACTCTAAAAAAAAATTCAGACAAAATAGGTTTTTTTTGAAAAACCAAAATTCAATGCAAAAAAACCAACATGGATTTTTTTTTAAATCCATGTTGGTTTTTGCATTGAAATTTGGTTTTTCTAAAAACCATTTTGAATCTTAAAAAAAACAATATTGTCCCGGCATTTTTAGAGTGAATTGTGTGAAATGTGACACAGCATCATAGCTGGCATGTAGTAGCTAAACCAGCTATATGACATTTATTCGAGCTGACGATTCAATCATCAATGGCATCTAACATGCAGAACAGTGCCCTGTTTCTGAGGTGGTTAACATGCAAACTGCTAAACAATCTTGGGTGGAGAATAATCTATTTTACCACTTCATATCTCAAGTTTATAGACAAAATAGCAACAATGTTATCTGTCAGCAGATTTTGTTTCTTCAAAACTCGTCATGATTATTTAACAAAAATGACGATAGCAAAATATGATGATCTAGACAAATTTTAAAAATGCTACTTCATCCAAGTCAAGTCTGTTAATACATTAGGAGTCCACAAAACTGGATAATTAAGAGCTCAGAACTTGGATGACATGCAGACTTTTGTATGAAATGATGAAATTTAAAATTTAAAAAAGATAATACCACTTCAGGCCCTCAGAAGTCAAATTGGAGGCCAATCAAAACCTATATTTAAAATTGCAACCTATATTTTTTTAAAGATGACCAATAAAAATTATATAAACCTATATTTTTGCCCTTTACAAAACCGCGATGCCTATGTTGCATGTGTAAAACATTGCAATCGTACTTCGGAAGGCATGCTTTCATTCATAATAATTGCTTACATGATGATTCAGTTTCATGAAAATCAGTTTCCTCAACATTTTAAAAAATCAGTTAATTTCTGAATGTCTTATCTACAAATGTTCTCCTTTGCCCTTACTGTCGCTTTGAATTTTAAAAAAACATTCGGACTGATGGGAATTTCTAGTATTTCTAGTTCGTTTGTAAGACATGCGAAAACCTCCAGAGAGATGAAAATGAAGTCACGTCTGGGCCATTCTCAAATTTCGGAAGAAAGTGCTTTGGAAAAGTTGGCATGGGAGGGGTCTTTTTTTAAAAAAAACCTGCCATTTGAGCACGCGAAAAAAGGAAAAAAATTTCATAAAAGTCTTATTTTCATAATAACTTAATCTCAAATCAATAAAGTTGTAAAATTAATAATTTTGGTTTTCTCTAAATACTGCATTATATTTGGGAGATCCAATGTTACGGTTGCAGTCTATTAAAACATGTCACTCTCAGCAATAAGCTTATATTCAATATATTTCTTTGTAAAAGGACCATTGCTTAGATAGAAATGAAAAAGACGGAAATTGATTATAAAAAACAATAGCGAGCCGAGCTATGGCCAGTAACGGAGTGGATAAAAAAATTTACATGAGCTGGTGACACGTCTTTTACATCAATTTACTTAATGAAATGAAACCAATAAAAAGTTAAATACGATGTATAATAATATAATAATAATAATATTAAGTACTTATATAGCGCCAATTCCAGTAAACTGCTCACTGGCGCTTGGTTAGATTAGTTGGTATCACCGTAGAATTGTGCAAAAAGATATGTTTTCAGTCGTTTCTTTAAGTTATCAAGTGTCTTTGATCTTCGCACATTTTCAGGTAAGCCATTCCACAGTATCGGTGAAGAATAGGAAAAGGCTCTATCCTCAAACTTGCTTTGATTTTGTGCGGCAGGTACCTTTAACAGCATTTTTCCATTGCTGCGGAGGCTCAGGTCATTTTCAGGTTTATGTTGAATGAGATTTTTGAGGTACTGAGGAGCTTGATTATTCACTGCTTTCCACGTAGTTGTCATAAGTTTGAATTGGATCCTTGCAGGGATTGGAAGCCAGTGTAACTCTTTCCTGTAATGACTGACTTTATCTTGTTTTTTCAGACCTTCAATCAGTCGTACAGCTGAGTTTTGCGCCACCTGGAGTTTATTTATCACTTGTTTTGACGAACCATAGAGCAATCCGTTGCCATAGTCTAAATGAGGCGTGACTAATGCATTGACAGCTGTTTTGATTGACTCTTTGTTCAGTGACTTACGCAGTTTTGAGATGTTTCGAAGGTTAAAATAAGCATTTTGACACATTTTGTTCACTTGCTTATGCATTGACATGTGTTTATCAAAGAATACACCTAAATTTCTGGCATGATCTGCTGCCTTGATGTCAACATTGTCGACACTGATTGATGACATGTGAAGTTTCTTCAGTTGAAATGGCGAGCCAATGAGAAGTAACTCTGTCTTGTCACCATTGTTACAGAGTTTGTTTTTGTGAAGAAAATTGCGTATTTCTGTGATGCATTTTTCCATTTTTTCCCTTGCATTTTCCTCTTCAAGAAAAGTTGGCTTGAAGGAAAGGATGAGTTGTTCATCATCGGCATATTTTTGATCATCAACCTCATTTTCTTCAGCAACCTGACTTATTGGAGCAATATATGAATTAAATAAGATAGGACCAAGTTTTGATCCTTGAGGGACGCCATATTTTAGTGGCAGTTTGTTTGATTCTGTGTCATTTATGAGTACAGATTGAGATCTATTGGTGATGTATGATTTGAACCAACCTAAAGCAGAGCCATCAATACCATACTTGTCTCTCAACCTTTTCAAAAGGATGTCATGATCAATTGTGTCAAATGCTGCCGATAAGTCTAAAAGTACCAGCATCGTGACTTCTCCTCGGCTCATGTTCATCATGACATCATTGTGAATTTTTGTCAATAGAGTTTCTGTACTGAAATGCTGCTTGTATGCCGACTGTTTTTCATCTTCCAGTTTTACAAGTGCAAGGTGATCAGTGTATTGTTTGATGACAGCACCCTCTATGACTTTACTCAGGAAGGACAAATTTGAAACAGGTCTGTAATTCTTCTTAAGGAGATCAAGGCCATTTTTCTTAAGAAGCGGTTTTACTAGAGCATGTTTCAGTTCATTAGGCATTTTCCCTTCTCTGAGTGATGTATTGACTATTTTAGCTATAATAGGGAGGAATTCATCAATGCATTCCAACAATAACCATGTGGGTATCGGGTCAAGGTTACAGTGCTTCACAGGCATATCAGTGATGATTTTCTTAATTTCCATCTCTGAGAGTTGTTTGAATTGACTTAGTTTCAGACCTGAATAGGTCACATCATCACTTTCCGTGCTTGCGCCATTGGTGTCTAATCTCGATCTAATTGTTTTGATTTTATCATCGAAGAAATTGTTGAAATCATTCGCTAGATCTGCTTCATTTGTGTGATATGGCAGAAGTAGTTCTTGTTTTCTGTTAAGGCTAGAATTGAGGATCTTAAACATAGCCTTTGAGTTACCCTTTGTTTTTTCAATCTTAGTCTTCAGATCATCTGTTTTTAGTTGATTGAGTCTCTCATTTAGCTCATTACGTTTCTCCTTAAATATCTCCCAGTTAGCCAGTAGCCCAGTACGTCTCCATTTTCTTTCTGCCTTTCTTTTACTGGTCTTTAGATGCTTTATATCAGCATTTGTGAAAGGTGTCGGTTCCCGAAATGTTACTTCTTTGATCTTTAAAGGTGCATGTTTGTCAAGCACCTTTTGGGATGAGTTGTACAGTGACACTAGATTGCTTAGGTCATTAGTCATTCGTTGTTGTGGACAATTCTGGTCAAAATGCAAGCGAATATCTTTCTTGAATTTGATACATTAATGTCATGAGTTTTTCGGAATGCTACTTTCTTCTTTGGATTTTTTCCTTTTGCCATTTCTATATTGAAAAGGATGCAATTGTGATCGGACAGCAGGTCACCAACCACACAATCTTTAAGACTAGAATTTTTTCGGGTTATGACTAGGTCAAGAGTGTTCCCGCTTTTGTGAGTTGGAGATGCAACGTGTTGTTCAAGGTTAAACATTTCTAAGATATTTCCAAATTGGATTGCTCTGCTATCCTCCTGCTTGTTCATGTGAAAGTTGAAGTCACCTGTTATGATGAGTTCATTGTGACATGTTTGATAACTTGCGACAAAATTTGTGAATTCTTTGTAGAATTCAGTTAAGCTGTACTTATTTTGGTTAGATGGTTCAGGGCGATACACAAGAAGGATTGTAAGAATTTTTCCACTCAATTTCACTTTGACTTCCATATGCTCAAAAGTCCTTGTCTTTACACTTTCTATTTTAACTGCGCAAAGACCGGATTTGACAATGCAGCCAACTCCACCCCCTTGTCTACCTTCTCTGGGTGAGCTAAGGAAGTAGCATTGTCCATTTCTTTCAAGTTCTCCAATTTCAACTTTATCATCCTCTTTCAGCCATGTCTCAGTGAAAAGAAAGATATCCAAGTTAAATTCATTCCTGAAGTCATTTACAGATTGAGTTTTTTGTCAAAGACTTTGAGCATTCCACACACAAGCTCTTAAGATATTGTTTGAAGTGCTGTGAGGATGGTTGTCTGAGGAGCTGGGATGTGTAACAGAATTAGATAGGATGTCAAATCGGTTCGTAATTTTTACTGAGTTACTGTTACCAGAGTTATTTCTATTCTGAAACTTTGCCAGCGAGTGTGTCTTAGTTGATTCTTTTAATCCAATACGCAAGACATCAGAGTACAGCCTTGCTTTTTTTGTCATGGTGATGCAACTACAATGCTTCAGAAATCCAGGTGAAAGTATCTGAGTGACTGGTTGCTATGATGCCTCACAGGTGCTTTGTGAAAGTATCTTGAGTAACTGGTTGCTATGATACCTCACAGGTGCTTTGTGAAGGTATCGGAGTGACTGATTACTATGATACTCCACAGGTGCTTTGTGAAAGTATCTTGAGTAACTGGTTGCTATGATACCTCACAGGTGCTTTGTGAAGGTATCGGAGTGACTGATTGCTATGACACTCCACAGGTTCTTTTTGAAAGTAACTTGAGTAACTGGTTGCTATGATGCCTCACAGGTGCTTTGTGAAGGTATCAGAGTTACTGGTTACTATGATACTCCACAGGTGCTTTGTGAAAGTATCTGAGCGACTGGTAGCTGTAATACCTCACAGGTGCTTTGTGAAGGTATTGGAGTGACCGGTTGCTATGATACCTCACAGTTTCGTTGTGAGAGTATCTGAGTAACAGGTTGCTATGATATCTCACAGGTTCGTTGTGAAGGTATCTGAGTGACTGGTTGCTGTAATACCTCACAGGTGCTTTGTGAGGGTATTAGAGCGACTGGTTGCTATGATACCTCACAGGTTTGTTGTGAAAGTACCTGAGTGACTGGTTGCTATGATACCTCACAGTTTCGTTGTGAAGGTACCTGAGTGACTGGTTGCTATAATACCTCACAGGTGCTTTGTGAAGGTACTGTGTGACTGGTTGCTGTAATGCCTCACAGGTGCTTTGCGAAGGTATTAGAGTGACGTGTTGCTATGATACTTCACAGGTTTGTTGTGAAAGTACCCGAGTGACTGGTTCTATGATACCTCACAGTTTCGTTGTGAAGGTACCTGAGTGACTGGTTGCTATAATACCTCACAGGTGCTTTGTGAAGGTATTGAGTGACTGGTTGCTGAGGGTTTGCTGCAGAACACTGTTATGTTCTTCACTGTAGTCTGTAATCTTCTGAAAAATAGTAAATAAGATTTAAGGTAATTGGTTCAAATTGGTAGCAGAGACTGTTCAAGGGTGACCAGGTTGGCTGTTGAGTTGAGGTTATGTTGTCATGCAGCTTATGTTTCTTGGAAATCTGGAAAATAGTTAGAGTTGATTGGAGCAAATAGCGGTGTTGAAATGTAGAGTCAGATAAACAGCAAAAATCTGGACTAAAATCACTTGAAAATAGCACAAATATGATGAAAAACGTTTAAGTGGCACTTTACCGACAATCACACAAAAATTCAGCAGTTAAATATACCCAAAACTTGTTAAAAAGAAGAAAATATCCACTGCTAATTTCACTCTTGTGTTTACAGTCTGGAGCGCCACCTATAAAAAAAAAAAAAATATATATATATATATATTAATTCAATCTATATTCTCAAATATCAAGCATAGAAAATTTAGAGACAATGGTATTTTAGGAGAAAAATTGACGCTTGATTTTGTCACGTCAGGTGCAGTGATAGGGAAATACAATTAATTTTGCGTGGATGACTGGACATAATGCACCAAAAAATAGTCTAATAAATGACTTCTTGCTCCAAATTCAGTGGTCTAAACAAAATTAAGAAAAACAGATGTAGAGTGATTCTTCAGATATTAATTGCATTCACATTCATTTTACAGTACTGGAAGGAGGTAAATTGTGTCAAAATTTGAGAATGACTCGCCCGCGTTTTATGACTAATACTCATTTTGTAATGTATATCTAGTTGCAGAGCTAGCAAGAGTCGTACACAAAAAAAAATGGCTGCAGATATTCAAAGTCAATGGTCCCTTATCATTCAAGAATGTATTCTCTGGCTTTTTTTTACGAGATATGATAAGAGCAAGTGCTCTTTAGAAATGCAATCACTACTTCAAATCAAAATGATTATCTTAGGAGTTAATGTAATATCCACCACTGTTTTAGAAATTTCTATGATTATCTCAGAAATATGTATAATAATTGGATGAAAATGTGCTATGATCTTAAATTTATCTTTTTTTTCTGTAATGTTCATACATGTTTAGGCATTTTCCCACATTTTCATGATTATTGCAAATATTTTCAAAAATTTTGTAGAAGAGCTACAACATTTCGCCCAACTATTTGCAATAAAAATTGTCCTCTTGATTTAGACAAGCTGCGTGGTCTCATGAAATTGGGACCAGGGAAATGCATATCAAATCAGGTAAAACAGGGCCACCTGCAGTATCTATATAGGCAGATTCTCATGTCTTTCTGGTTGGCTACTGTGTACACATGCATGTAATTTTGTATAGAAGAGCAAAAAGTGATCCATTTATTGGCTTTTATGACAGTTTTTAAATGAAAATTTGCTTGTATGACATTGCTAAGCTCACAGAGAGAAAGTGGGGATCCCAGGAAAAATTCCACGGTGACTGGCGGTCTCAGGTCAGGTCCAGCAAGGGGCCTCACATTGAGCTTCAGCCTAGGGCAGATTTCACGAAAAGTGCTCTAAAAAGGTACCTTAAACTTTCCAACCCTTTTGTTATCTCTCTGGTGCTTCCTGAAGCAAGTAAACCTATTACTAAGTACATCTGTGAGGTAATGAATAAATGTAAATAAAATATCCCTCAAATATGTAGCTTTTTCCTCTTGAAAAGATATTTTTTTATGCCTCATGAGGACAATTTTGGACGACCAAACTTACTGGTGATCAGACATACTTACTTTGGCACTCTGTGGAATCTGCTAAAACCAATTCAGGAAAATGTAATGATATGTGATAGATACAAAACATCTTGAAAATTATTTTTGAATCATTTTTAATTGTCTTGGTCATTATAAACTTGAAGAAAATGAGAAATAAAAAAAGACTGCTAATGTAACTCGATTCCGTCACAGGACATGGAGGTTATATTAGCAACTTTTACATGGACATTTTTCTATGTTCTCGCTACTGATGCCAATTTCAAACATGAAATTATAATATTTTATTGAAAAACGTGTCTTATTTTCCTATATACATCACCAGAAACATAAAAGACTGGGTGTGGTACCTGTTTCTTTATTGCTAATGTAACTGCAATTTTGCATCCGTCCATTTCATAGTGTTACATTGGAAAAATGTGTACATAAAAATTACGTTATTAAACACATGATTAGATCTCAAATTTTTTCTGAACTGAAAGCCAGGTCTCCCAAGAGCAGGCTAGGGGTATTACCCTGCTGGTGACTTCATTTATATTACATTAGGATCAACATAAAAAAAGAAAAGACTGTTTACCCATGATTTTATTTAATGGATTGACACAATAAAAGATTTAGATTTCAGCTTTTTTTTTGTCCTGCCAGCTATCCTCAGAAGAAGCACCCTGAGAAAAATCTGAGAATCTACGAATCGATTATGTCTGGCCCTATCAGTATTGTGCTGATGTAACTTGTGGACAAGTTGTGGTAAGTCATTTTGCAGCTTTTTCGTGAAATCTGCCCTAGGGCCTCATGCGACCTTAATCCGGCCCTGTCAGCAGATATTCAAAGTCAATGGTCTCCTTATCATTCAAGAATGTATTCTCTGGCTTTTTTTAAGAGATATGATAAGAGTAGGCTAAGTGCTCTTTAGAAATGCGATCACTACTTTAGCAATGAGTACCATGAGGAAAACACTTGACATTACCGAACCGAGGTCCCTTAAATGATTATTTATCATCTGACTCAAGATCATGGAAACAAATTATTTATTATGTGATACAGGTGATTTCATTACCATGCAATTCTGGTCATCCAGCTCTGAATGTGTGAATGCAATGCGTACAGCTGCTTGCCACGTTCAATCTGCCTAGCAGTGGCGTAAATAGGCGGTCTCGAGCGGGGGGGGGCGCACCTGGGGGGGCACGTAATTCTCTGGGGGGGCACCCTCTATACTAACTGTATATTTTAGCCAGAGATGAGTGTTCATACGGGGGGCACCTGGGGGGCCACAGGTCCAATATGGGGGGCACGTGCCCCCCTGTGCCCCCCATAGAGACGCCACTGCTGCCTAGTGTGTGTGACGTGCCTGGTGATCATAAACCAATCAGATTAGGCAAAAATGCGATGTAGCAAGTGTGATAGAGACTGTAGAATATCGTACCAATGAAATCGCCTGTAATGGTTGCAGTAATTCTTTATTTCAGGAGCGCAATGTGCCCGAAAATTCATTCCTATAAATCAACCAACACCTTGTTACCCCTGATAAAAATTATTGACTGCTCTAAAATTATTTATTTATTTTGCAAAAAAATGAGCAAGAAAATATTTATTTAAATAAGGTTCCCTTCCCTTGATATTACATGGTAAGAGTCACTAAGAAAACTCTAAACAATTTCAGACAAAATTGGCTTTTTAGACTCAAAATGGTTTTTCGAAATACCAAATTTCAATGCAAAAACCAACACGGACTTTTTTTAAGAAAAACCAAAATTCAATCCAAAAAAACCAACATGGGTTTTTTTTAAAATCCATGTTGTTTTGCATTGAAATTTGGTTTTTCAGAAAGCCATTTTGAATCTAAAAAACCAATTTTGTCTTGACATTTTTTGGAGAGAACCCAAAATTTAAATGTTTCAAAATTAAAAGTAAATGGGTATTACACTGTAGAAATGTGCAAAGCACAAAGTGCCCCCCAACCAATTCTTTCTCCCATCCCCCTCCCCAACAGGTTTATCTTTTGACTCAAGATTACGCAAACCTTGCATATTATTTTGTGTTTTGTTATGTCATTCTGGTGCCACTAATGTTATCAATGCCTTGTTAAAGATCTCAAATAAGTACTTTCTAAGGATATAAAACAAGCGTCGCAAAGAGCACCTCGTCATCTTCTCGTCAAAGCAGGTTGAAGAATACACGTTCAGATGGCTTCAGAATGTTTGCAGTTAGCCCTGGTCTTCCTATTTTTGTCAGGTGAGTCAAATCATTTAGTTTTGTAAATTTAAATGTAACAGGTTTAACGTCTGCGGTCCTCCGATGAGCTTGGCCGACTGTACAATTACATCCTTGACAGGCCTGATCAAGCTTGAATCTTTCTCAGCTCCCTGGGGAGCATTCACCAGTGTGCAGCGAATTTCACACGCTCCTTAGTTAAGCATTCCACAATTGCCATCTCTGCCTATTGCCAAGTTCCCATTTGCACCTGGGTCGAGTGAAGCAGTGGTTTAAGGAGGATCTGCTCAGTTCCTCCATGCCGTGACTGGGGTTCGAACCCGCGACCATACGCGTGGCAGTCAAACGCCTTATGCACTAGGCCACGACATCCACTGACATATTAACTATATTTGTACGAACCGTCAAATTTGATGCCAAACAAAGTGATGCTATAGCGAAGCTTTCCAACTGCACCGGAATGTGTTTCCCACACAAAATCACTTTGCAAAGTTGCAAGTCAGCTTCTTTACCCATCAACTAGGCCCACAAGTGAAAGGGACATTTCATGGACCATTATAGGGTATTTGGTGACATATTAACTATATTTTGTCTCCCAGTCATCGCCAAATTGATGTCAACGGAAAACCCTTTTTTCCAACTAAGTTTTGTCTATTTAAAACTACACATATGGTTATCTTCCCCACAGATTGGTGAAAATTAGCCCTACCTCTGAATTAGCAGTCACCAATTCAAACTCCTTTTTCTATTTATATTGGGAGCTTAAATCATTAATATATCTAATCTGCAGCTGAACTATAGATGCTGCAACTTGCACAGCATGATGGTGTGAACAACACATTTGCATTGATATGTTGGTCTCATAGAAGCATGGAACTTGGAACACCCTCACAAAACATCATTAAAACATATTTAGATAGACAGTTGGGTGTCACGTCTGCCCCCTAAAAGTGAAAAAATTCTCGCAATGATTTGCACTTCCCCTTTATTGTTCCTTAGACAGTTTACAAGAAAAAAATCTGCAAAATTTCCATAACATCGGCATTAAATTTTGAAAATACATGTATCTGTCGGGTCAGATGATGCACACAGATGAGGTTCCTTATGGGGCGCATCCTCAAATGTAGGCTAGGTTAAATAGCAGCTATTTTCTAAAATGGCGGTCAATTTAGAAATTATTTTGCTTTCAGTGTACACTGTAGTTCCAGCAAATAGAATACAATGTCATCAAAAAAGTATTTCATATTCCTTCGGCGGCTGTTCAGAACATTACTATGACTTTTTTGGTCAAGACTGTAAATCCTCGGTTTTAATCCAAAAATCAAGTATTAGTGTTTTGTAGACCTATCAGAAGGAACAACGAGCACTGGTTTCATATGGTCTAACTTGTGGCACTTTATGGAAACAGGAAAATTACAGAATAAAAAGCTGTTTCGTTAAATGGCTGCTATGGGTCAACAAGGCCAAATCTGTAGTTGCTCTCTATCAAGATATCTTTTTGGAAATTTTTTTTTAAACTGTGTTTCATGTTTCCTCTATGTATAAACGCTAAAATACTTCCCTATTCATGACAAATTTGCCCCGCTAATTGTCTTGTGTGCACTTTCAGCAATTTCCTGGATACAAGCAGATTCAAACCTACCTCGAAACTCGGCCGGAAGAGACAATGAACCGCTTGAACTGGAATGCACCTACGAGAATGAACAGGGAGACGCACGTGAAGTTCAATGGCGGTATTTTAGGATCGGTTCTACAAGCAGTAGCGTTATATACATGTATGGTAAGATATATTTTCTTTTAATCACTTTACTCTCCCTGTCATATTTACATGGAATCCTTGTTGTAGGGGAGAGGCAGGTTTGTTGAGACGTTTTTTTGGAAAAGCTTACCTCCAAGCTAAACGAACTATGATTTTGGAATGATTTTAGGGTGGTCCACATTCCTATGAGAAAAATCAAATCTCCAAAAACCCCCAATTCGAAAGTAGAGATTGATGACCACATAAGTAAAACAAACACATGCAAAATTTAGCCAAATCTGTTAATATTTAGAGGAGGCACAAAGCCCCTGAAGTTTATCATGTAATTCCCTATTAGCGGAACTGAAAAATTGGTAAATTTCCCAGATCCTTTTTCGAAGTAAATATTTGTTTGCGGTTTTTTATTTTATGATAAAGTTGGCATGGCAAAGTAACATTTGTGGGTTATTTTGTAGTTATTATTCACAGTAAGTGAAATATGTGACTGTTTTAATGAAAAAATGCTTGAAAATTGACCTATATAATATCTGTGCTGACCTTCCCTGAAACTTTTTAAGTCAGAAAGAATATCAAGACCAGATTGGGCATCATTGACATACTAAAAAAAGGTTATTTGATCAAAATAATTGGCCATTATTGCAAGATTTACAAATACTGATGATTTTGAGGTCTGCTGCAGGTCAATCACATGTAAAACTTCAACGGCCTTGTGCAACCTCTAAACATTAATTGATTTTGCTGAAATTTTTACCAATACCTTTTATCAATATAAGATCACAATGCAAGATTCAAATCATGAAATTTAGAAGAAAGTGTTTTTGGACCACCCTAAGCCACGTGCATCGGGAAATACATCGTTCAAATATATGGAGAAACTTAACTTTCTCTGTTGGATAATTTTTACCCCAGATGGTATCTAACGCGATCATGTCAAATGTATAAACTAACACATCTGGTAAGGTTAGTTGATACACCCAGGCAGGTTAGTTGATACACCCAGGCAGGTTAGTTGATACACCCAGGCAGGTTGGTTGATACACCCAGGCAGGTTAGTTGATACACCCAGGCAGGTTAGTTGATACACCCAGGCAGGTTATCAGTTACACCCTGCTCGTTTCATGGGTACGGGAATATACACCACGAAGGACTCCATACACCATGAAGCCGAAGGGCGTAACGGTTTTATCCTCAGACTTCTTGTTTATTGATGCCCATAAATTGTCTTGAAAACTGAGTCTGAAATGTCTTCCAGTAACAAAGCAACAGCACTCTGACGTCACCACCAGAGCAGTCACCCTGATGATGTCACAGGGTGTACGGTGTCATACACCGCGGCTCTCAGCCAATCAGAATCAAGGATTCACACTGGACTGAGGATAATAGTTGATACACCTGGTCAGGTTTGTTGATACACCCAGGCAGGTTAGGGGCGTCTGTAATTGACGGAACGGAACGGAATCTGTAAAATGCGGAACGGAACGGAATCTGTATTTGGCGGAACTGTAAAAAACGGAACTGTAAAATGCGGAATTGTAAAAAACGGAACTGTAAAATGCGGAATCTACATAAATTACCCAGTCCTGCTATAGGCCTACACATAGGGTATTTTGTTGGCATTGGATTGCAGGGTACCCTTCCTATTGTACCGATGTCTAATTGGCATTGAAGTGCCAGTGTCCAATTGGGTTTTGAGGTGTCAGCACTTCACTGATTGGTATTGAAGTGTCATGGTATGATAATCTTGAACATTCTTAAAGTGCAATTAACCAGTGTTCAGAACTTCAGAGGTTAGAACTTGGATTTGCTTTCGAATTCAGTTTGAAAAACTTCTGATAAAATGTTACTTTCTTTTAATGTAGGCCTGTAATAACATATATATATGTCGCTTTTAATTTTTGAATGCTTTGTCTCAGTCTGAATTTTTCAACTCAAATTATGATCATATGCTATGATAACAAAATACAAGACACCAGCTAATTTATTTTTCATAAGATTACATGTTGTCAATGTTCAGTTTCAGTTTTCAACTCCTCAGTTCATGTCACCTGCGTGTTTTCATGAAATTAGAACTTCAATTAGGCAAGACATAGGCCTAATTGATTGTTAGCTTCACAGACCTACAGGTAAACCCCTCCCTAAGTTTTTCTGCCAATAATTAAAAAAATGCAAATTATTTTATTTTATTGACCTGTTGTAGTAGGTTCGTTAACCAAAAACGAAGACTGAAGTATGGTTAATTCTTTTATTCAGAAAACCAAAGTAGAAGAAACCCTGTAAAAATATACAAATAACCATTAGGCTTATAGCACCAACCAAAATATCAAATATATACAATTAAACCATTATCATTGTAATAAGTCATGTGACCTTTTGGGCCAGCTCATTAAGCAAAGAACAAATTAGACATGTGACTGTACCATTACTGTAATTTATCTGAGTGATAAATTACCAAACACTTAACAGTGAAATACCAGAACATTTTAACAGTGTACAACATGTATCATAAATACACCATTATTAATCAACATACATAGACTATTTAAACTAATAGTAATAGTAATTAGAGAAGTATATTAAATATCATTACCCAAGCCGGGGTTCCATGTGGTTTAGGAACTGACAATATGTACAAACTATCTCTGGACCGAATAACCAAGAAATTATTAAATGAGCATTAGTATCTAAAATGTTAAAACCAAATGCTAAATAGATAAATGTACATTCATTCACTCATTCATTCATGTTAGTAAAAGTCACTTACTTCATATAGACAGACTAGGTCTGACCATGTGCTCTGCTCCAAGTAAAATGAAAGATGGCACCAGAAAATGCCACTGGGTGTCACTCCGAGTGTGACTGGCCACTGGGGACACCTGGCTGCCCAATGGTCAACTGGACCAAGATGCCCCCTGGTGCCAGAAGAATAAACACAACACCAATGCCTTTGAAAACAAATTTATTACACTGGGACACACACCCCCTAGTCAGAGAAATGATGTCCACATCATTTAATAAGAAAATTCAGAAGAGCAACAGAGCAAAATCATAGGTACAATAACAAGAACAAATTCTGATCTGAAAAATAGAGGATTCTTAATCAAAGAGGTCAAGGAGCTTGGAGAGAAGAAGCAGTTTCTGATCCCGCTGGACTTGGCTCTGCTGAGTGAGGACGTAGTCTCCAGACTGGAACCTAACTGGAAGTTGTCGCTTCCTCTTGGAGCGCCTAAGAGCTGGTTGCTCCGGTTCTTCAGGCTCTGAAGGGGATTCCTCAGGAGATTCCACGGGATCATCTTCTTGCTCTTCTGTCCTTGCTGTGGGTGGAGAAACTGTGGGTTGAGAGGATGTCGGCTGGACCCCGGTTTGATCTGCGCTGACAGGATTCTCATCATCGGCTACTGGTGCAGGAGGCTGTACCGCCACAGGAGGTTTTACCATCTCCTGAACAGCTTCGTCGTCTGAGGATGTATCCTCTCCTACAAAATCCACAGAATGAGAAGTCCTGGTACCAATGGGGAGCAGATTATTCCGGTGAAGCCGCTTCTTCCGACCTTTTCCTTCCTCAGGCTGAATCTCGAAGACAGGCAGATCTTCAAGCTGACGGACGACCACATAAACCTGATCTTCCCATCGATTGGAAAGTTTATGGCGACCCTCAGGGAAGACTGTCTTCTTCACAAGAACACGATCTCCAGGGTTGATGGCATTCCCTCGGACCTTCAAGTCATAATACTTCTTGGCTCTTTTCTGATTCTTCTTGATGTTTTCCTGTGCAATTCTATAAGATTCTTCTAACTTCTGCCTCAGACCTTCGACATAAGGAACGGATGAAGAGTCTGGAGGCCCCACTAGTCCAAAGGCATCATCAATGGGTAGACGTGGAGTCCTGCCGAACATCAGCTGGAACGGGCTAAAACCAGTGACTGAATTCCTTGTGCAGTTGTAGGCATGCACCAGCGGCTTCACAAATTCTGCCCATCTTGATTTCTTTGCTCCAGGAAGTGTAGCGAGCATGTTCAGAAGAGACGAGTTGAACTTCTCGCACTGCCCATTGCCCATGGGGTGGTATGGTGTCGTCTTGGATCTCTCGATTCCCAGCATCTTGCACATCTCCGAGATGACCTTTCCAACGAAGTTGGCTCCTTTGTCACTGTGGAGACGCTGAGGCATTCCATAATGGTTCACGAAGAGATCCACCAGGGCCTTGGCAGTGGTCTTGGCAAGCTGATTCCTGGTCGGAGTAGCCATGGCGTATCTGGTGAAGTGGTCAGTGAGGACCAAGATGTTGCTGTATCCGCCTACTGATGACTCAAGGCACAAGAAATCCATGCTGACTAATTCCATAGGGCATGACGTCTTGATGGGAACTAGCTCTGCGATAGGCTCCAACTTCTTCCTCTTGAGGCAATTCTCACATTCTGAAATATAAACAGACACATCATCATACATAAAAGGCCAATAAAATCTACTCTTTAACAGATCCAAGACGCGATCACGACCGAAGTGTCCCATGTCGTCATGTAACATTTGAAGAGCTTTCTTCTGTTGAAGACTTGGAAGGACGAGCTGTTTCACCTCAACGCCTTGATGCACACAAATCCGATAAAGGACACCTTTCTTCACCTTCAGACGCTTCCGCTGACGCCACAGTTGACGGACCTCCGGCAGATCAGAATCCAGGGTGTCCTGCTCTAAAGCCTCAATCACTGCTCTGATGACAGCATCTTCTCTCTGGAGTTTCGACCAGTCCGGAAGGGTACCTTTGGAGAAGACTGAAAAATCTGGAAGAGCCTGTGAAGACATACAGCAAGCAGAGACAAGTTCCTCCTTACCAGCTCCATCACAAATAGCTTTGACGTCAGCATCCGAAAGAGTGACCACATCTGGCAACCTAGAAAGAGCGTCGGCAGCCGCATTCAACTTCCCAGGACGGTACTTCAAGCTGAAGTTGAAGGATGAAAGTGCAGCCACCCATCTCAATCCAGTGGCGTCGAGCTTCGATGAGGTCATGACGTAAACTAAGGGATTTGAGTCTGTGATGAGTTCAAATGTGGCTCCATACAAGTAGTCGTAAAACTTTTCAGTGATGGCCCACTTCATCGCCAGGAACTCCAATTTATGAGCAGGATAGCGGGACTCGGCTGGCGAAAGACTGCGACTGGCAAAAGCGATAGGATGGAGTTTACCGTCCACCTCCTGACTGAGAATGGCTCCCAAACCACGTCCACTAGCATCCACCTGTAGGGTAAAAGGTTTAGTGAAGTCCGCGAAGGCCAGAACTGGAGTAGACGTCATTGCCTCCTTGAGCTTCTCGAAAGCTGTCTGCTGATCTTCATTCCACTCAAATGGAGGGTAGACAATCTTTGACTTCAAGTTCCCTTTCCGCTTCACCTTCTTGTTCCCTGGCACTCCTCGCAATAACTTCTGCAGTGGAAAGGCTAACTTGGCGAAGTCCTTGATGAATCTTCTATAGTATCCACAGAAGGCCAGGAAACGATGAAGTTGTTGTCTTTCAGTAGGGATGGGCCAGTTCTGCACTTTCTCAATCTTCGCTGGATCGGTAGCTACGCCCTTCTCTGACAGGATGTGTCCTAGGTACTTGATTTCCCGTTGAAAGAGACAGCACTTTGACGGCTTGAGCTTAAGTCCAGCTTCTTCCAGTCGTGACAGCACTTGATCCAGACGCTGAAGATGAGTCTCAAACGTATCTGCAAAAACGATGACATCATCTAGATACAACATGCAAGTTTGTAAATTTAGGGAGCCCATGACTTGCTCCATGACACGCTGAAAGGTAGCTGCCGAATTCACCAGACCCATAGCCATTCTATTCCACTCATAAAAACCAAGGCATCCTGCGGTGAACGCTGTATACTGGCGATCGTCGGGATGCATATCAATCTGCCAGTATCCTGACTTCAAGTCTAACGTCGAGAACCAGGAAGCACCTGCCAAACGGTCGAATGTGTCATCGATGCGGGGAAGGTAGTGGCTGTCTGTGATGGTGTTGTTATTGAGCCGTCTGTAGTCTGTCACAAATCTCAGGTCTCCATTGGGCTTCCTGACAAACACTGCTGCTGAAGCATAAGGGCTGGATGAAGGTTGTATGACTCCAGCTTCAACCATGTTTTGCAGATGGTCCCGGACTTCCTCAATCATTGCAGGGGGTATCCGGCGATATTTCTCCTTAAAAGGTCTGTCTTCCTTGAGATGGATCCGATGTGAATGACCCTCATAGTGACCCAAGTCCCAGTCGCTCCATGAGAAGGCTTTGGAATGATTCTCTAAACATTGATGAACTTGTCGGCGTTGATGGTCGGTCAGACCAGTCAAGGGGAAGGCATCAACAATCCGGTTGGGTGGAATGGAAGAATCATCCGCCTTCTGAGAACAGACTGAAACAGGAAAAGCATAACATAAAATACAATTCAATGGAATGGTTACTTCTTTCTGTGATGTGTTAACTATAGACACTGGTATACTGTCAGTGATGGCATCACTATTATAGATGGCAGGAGTTAACAACAGCCCTCCAGGCAAGGAAGAATCAAAAGTTGCCTCAACTAAAATTGGAGAGGTCTCCTTACACTGTAGTCCACAGTGCTGACCTGTAACCACTACACTACTCAAAGCGGGAATCTCAATGGCTTCACAAACTTTCACTGGAATGCCAACTGAAGATTCCTTAGTTTTCAGAATAACACTTTGAAAGGCAACCTTCCAAGCCGTCGGAAGCTGTTCATTGACAAAGTCATCATGTAACTCCAAACATCTACAAATTACATTGGTACCCAACAACACCGGACAATGTTCATTGTATCTAGTATCATCAGTAACCAAAAGTAATGCCATCAAAGACTTAACATTTCCTAAAACCTTGCCAGGAAGTGAAAGTTCAACCTCAATATACCCAGAATAAGGCAAGTAGGAACCACCGATGCCCTCAATCTTTAACAAAGTTTCTAAAGGTTTTATCTCTAAATGAGATAAACGAGTTTCATAAAACTTTTGAGAAATACAGGACACCTGAGAACCAGTATCTAATAAAGCTAAGACATCACAATCATTAACTTTGACATAAGTCTCATTGGCAGGGCCAATCAAATTCGGAGGAGCTTTGTTGAGAGAATCATCTACGGATCGCTCCGCGCCGCAGATGACGAGGCGTTTAAAAGCTTCCGGCAGTTACGCTTCACGTGGCCAGGCTTCTTGCAATAATTGCAAATAAAGTTCCTGGAGGGGAAGGTAGAAGTCTCTGAAGTGGAAGTGGGCTGGCTGCCAGATGTACCAGACTGGGATGGCTTGGAGTTTCCCTGAGGCTTCCTGTCAATCTTGCTCTCCAATTGGTTGACCTTGGTAGAGAGTGACTTCAGATCCTTCAGGATATCGTCCAACTTCTTTTGCATGGGATCCGCTTCAACCGTCTGTGCCTTGGAGACAACCTTGCCCTTGACTCGATGTTCCTCCTCAGCTTGGCGAGCCAAAACGAGAATCTCATCATATGTTCCATCAGTCATCCTATGACGTAGGGCATGCTTCACATTGTCCAGCACCAGGCCTTGAGAGAACTTCGCCTTCAGCATGGAGTTCCTCTTTTCTGCGGTGATGTCGTCCAGCTGTGGGTGGCAAAGCAGATCCTCCAGACGACAAGCCCATTCAGCCACTGACTCAGATGACTTCTGCTGCGCTGAGTAGAAATCGGAGAGAAGTTGTTCATTGGTGACTACAGTACCAAACACTAACTTGAATTTAGCCAAAACTTGATCTAATGTGGCATCATTTCCAAGTCGCATTAATACCTGTGCTGCAGTCCCAGTGACTGAGCGGTGGATGGCTCTCATCACTTCCCTCTCTCCAAACAGAGTCCTCAAGTTCGTAACTTCGAACTCCCATACCCGGAACACAGTTTGACCTTTGGACGAATCACCAGAAAAGTTAGGAAGTCGAGGTATCTTATTTTCCTCAAGCACCCGCGGCACTCCCTCATTACGATCAACTTTATGAAATAATTCTAAGTTAAAGTCAATTTGTCAACGGTGATACAAAGGTAGGTTACTGAATCAACAAAGTAAATCAATTCTAAAATAAACACCAGGTGGCGTGCTAAGTCCCAACTGATTACCACAAAGTAACAAAGTTTATGATAAACGACTAAGTTTATGATAAACGACTAAGTTGATGATAAACGACTAAGTTACCGACAAATGACTAATTTATTGACAAATGACTATAATTTATTGATAAATTAGTAATTTATTGATAAATGACCAGTTATAACTATTTATGACTAAGTATAACTAAGTATAAGGAGGTATGACTAAGTATAACTAAGTATAACTAAGTATATGACTAAGTATAACTAAGTATAATTAAGTATAACTAAGTATAACTAAGTATAACTAAGTATAACTAAGTATAATTCTAAGTTATAATAACTTTACAAATCGGAATTTAAATAAGTATCAAATTTATTAAAGTATTCTAATATTCTACCATAGAATTTTAATAAAATTGCTAAGTTATTATTAATCAATAATAAATTTTTTCTAATAAGACCTAATTGAAAAAATGTTTAGTGATAACCTGATATAATTATTGAATTTTATGAAAGCTATTTAACTGTCAAACAGAAATATTGAAAATCTAAACCAGAAAGTAATGGTGTGCCTAACTTCAATAGCCAATATGCAATGTAACTTATTGGTAGCAAATGTAAATTAAATTGAAAAATAAAATAAAGTCTCAACTTGAAATATGAATCAACATTCAACAAATAATTGTGATAGCAAGACTCACTATGTATTCAATTTCAATAATTGAATTTCAATAAATGGACTTTCAACACAAATGCAATAAAATCAAATTGTCAAATTATATCAACTGTGTTTGTAAATAGACCTGACCTGATGACCTGAGAGTTCAAATCTATGTGACCTCTAATATCAACAACAATGACCCAATCAAAACAATAACAAGAATGTCCTAATTAAGTCAGGTCACTGACAAACAAACATAAACAGTAAACAATCAATATCAACAGCAAACAATCAATTCTTAATCCTTAGGTCAAAACAAAACAGTTAAGGTCATGAACTTAAGAAGTGTCTAATCCACCAGACACTTAATCCAGAGCAAACATGTAATCAACAAGCAATTAAAGCAGATCAATTGGAAAACAGTTAATGCAATGAGGATTATAAAAGTCCTTTAAAAGTGTTTGTAAAAAGTGTCAGTTCAAAGAGTTCAGTTTAGCACATGGAAAATTACACCAATTTTCTGACAAAAATGACTAAAATAGCCACTTATAGAGTTCTGAGGCCCAAAATTTACAGTCCGTAAAATTTAATTCTGCCTCCCAACTTATGGTTATGCCTTACTTGATACGTGGACATTCCATGAATCTTCTCGCGAGAATTTTCTTGTCTTGAAATTCTGGAATCTTTGCGAACTTCTGGAATCTTCGCGAAATTCCGGTTTCCAGGACGAATCCGGTGCCATATCCAGGTGAACCAAACCGAAACCCTGTCAACTGCGCCAATTGTTGTAGTAGGTTCGTTAACCAAAAACGAAGACTGAAGTATGGTTAATTCTTTTATTCAGAAAACCAAAGTAGAAGAAACCCTGTAAAAATATACAAATAACCATTAGGCTTATAGCACCAACCAAAATATCAAATATATACAATTAAACCATTATCATTACTCATGTGACCTTTTGGGCCAGCTCATTAAGCAAAGAACAAATTAGACATGTGACTGTACCATTACTGTAATTTATCTGAGTGATAAATTACCAAACACTTAACAGTGAAATACCAGAACATTTTAACAGTGTACAACATGTATCATAAATACACCATTATTAATCAACATACATAGACTATTTAAACTAATAGTAATAGTAATTAGAGAAGTATATTAAATATCATTACCCAAGCCGGGGTTCCATGTGGTTTAGGAACTGACAATATGTACAAACTATCTCTGGACCGAATAACCTAGAAATTATTAAATGAGCATTAGTATCTAAAATGTTAAAACCAAATGCTAAATAGATAAATGTACATTCATTCACTCATTCATTCATGTTAGTAAAAGTCACTTACTTCATATAGACAGACTAGGTCTGACCATGTGCTCTGCTCCAAGTAAAATGAAAGATGGCACCAGAAAATGCCACTGGGTGTCACTCCGAGTGTGACTGGCCACTGGGGACACCTGGCTGCCCAATGGTCAACTGGACCAAGATGCCCCCTGGTGCCAGAAGAATAAACACAACACCAATGCCTTTGAAAACAAATTTATTACACTGGGACAGACCAACCACCGACCTACCAAAAGAGAGATCAAAGAATCTATAGATTAACTGATTAAAAGCAAAGCATAACACAGCCACAGTAAGTACATTACTAATAGTTAGCAGATATACTGTCTGCAGCTGGTAATGGAGATGGTCATGTGACTGCTTTTTTAACTGAAATGTTAGGAGTATGAAAAGAAACAACCTTCCCAAACTGGGCTAAGAGATTCGGAGAACTCAACTCTCACCAAATATACTGACAATGGTGTAGGCCTACTCTGCTGATAGGCCTATACTGTTGTATCATGCAAGCAGAAATGTGTATCAGAGACGTGCATGCTGTTACATCTGTTTGCTTAAACAATAAACATCCAAGAAAGACAGAATGATACATTGATTATCTGATAAGCCAATTATCCCCAATTCAAGTGAGATTATTATATGAACTGAGAGTTGGTATCGAATAGTTACTGAATTTCAAGTTATGAAGTCCTGTGAATTTCCCCAAGTGCAATCATAATACATGTACCATGTTCTCTGCCATGGAACATATCAATCTTTCATTCTATAGAAGATATTAAAACAATTTTATTATTTATAGATCTATGTATGTGTAGTCTACAATGTTCAGACAGCTCGAGGCTGAATTGCTATACTTTGGAACAATTTCAATCATTGAGTGATTACACAAGTGATTGATAAATCAAGTCTGACCTTAACTGGCCAATTAAGTGATCTTCCATGGTCTGACCAGGCTTGGATCAAATCCTTGAAGACCATGATCAATGAGAACAGGGCAAGTTAATAAAAACTCGTTAGTCAAGATTGGACCTAACATTCTTTTAAAAGTAAAGTAAATTTTATTTCGTTTGCAACCATACAGTTGAAATTCATTACAATCTGACACTGAGATATATATATATATATAAAGTATATAATATAATATGAAGTTAAAATTTAAAAAAATTGTATAAATCGAAATTATTATTAAAAATATACAATTGTAATGAAATAGAGATTTTAATACTTGATAACAATGGCGATAATATTTATTATTCATTCTATGTTTTAATAGTTTGTAATACTAGCTATAGTAAACTTTAAAACTAGGCTACACTTCACATCACTTTGTTTCTTTCCTTGGAGTCAATTTATTTCTTCAATTCATTGCTTTAGCGTAAAATACATTCTTCAAACTGCTTTTAACGTTACCATTGTTAACAACCTATAAAGTTCGTTTTTAATTTTAAACTTGCTCAGTGTTGCATTTGATTATTAATGTGTGCTATTTTTACCTGTTATACATGGTTTATGTATTATCCTTTTGGAGGCAAAATAAAAATCCATCTAACTATTTATCTTTAGTTGATTGCTATTAAATCATAAATGCTTCAGTAGAAGTGAAGCAATCAACATCAATAGGAAAGGAAAATTTTGTTATAGAGCTAACAATGCACATTGATTGGACTAAATGGTAGTGGTTTCACTTGATATCATTGCACACAATCAGTTAATTTTCGTAATCTCTCTTTTTTTCTTGAGTCTCTATCTAGAAATAATTGACAGAACTTATAGGTATATAATACACAATGTTGAAAATAGGTTTATATAACACACAGTATTGAAAATTGTTGACTATTAGATTCTAAAGTGCTGAAAATTGAAATTATGGCATGATCACTGTTCATGACACATCATCAGTTACAAAACTATTTTCTGTCCTTTCCCTTCCCTTTAAAAAGCTGTAATGATAGCTCTACAGGTTGTAGTTTTGACGACTATGTCCAATCACCCAGGAGGCTTTATACAGCTCAGTGTTAATACAAAATACCTATAGGCTTAAAAATAACAAATTACTCTCCATGTTTGTAGGATTTTGAAATAGGTGATCACTGGTTCATGCATATTAGCAAAATGATTTTAAAATAAATGCTGAAAAATTAAAAACCATGCAGGTTTTCTTTTAATGGATCCATACTTACTATCACGTCAGGTCTAACATTAGTTGAGACCCATAGGCTTAACCTAAAAAAAATCCACAAGGAACTAGCTAATTTCAACAAGCCATGGGCACATTCCAATAGGTAGGCCTAAATAGAGAACAATATCTTTATTCAAATACAAAATCTGCAAAAGTAACAATAAAAAAAGTCTATAAAAACAATTAATGAAAACAAACTCCATGGAAATGGCAGTCTGCCCTGCAGTCTATCTTACTGTACTCAGATGGAAGTTTCATGCTAAGTAATGTGTTAGTAACAGATATGGACAAACTGCAGTCCAAGCTAATTAAAGCGTCGCTTGGTTTAAGTAAGTTTCTAAGGTCCTCCCCACTGCTTTCCGCAATGGGTATAAGAAAAATTGGTTGTTTAATACAGTGTCAATCTATTAATTTGTTAAATTCGATTATGTCTTCTACATCAAGGGCGTCCCACTTATACAAGTATTCACTTAAAGATGTAAACTGTATTGGTCTAGCAGACAGAGTTAAAGCTATATGTTCAGCAAACAGATTTTCTTTTGCAAAATTGTGTGTAGACAAGTCCTACTGTAAAGCTATCTGTAGTGAACTTAAAAAACTTCCAACCAACAATGGAATTGTCGACAGCTGTAAATCTTTGTTAGCCAACTTTAATAATGATAACAAAGATATGTTGAAATTACTATTGAGAGCATTTTAGATATTATAGATTTTGTTTATTTCTTAGCAATTTAATTATACTGGGTTGGTGCTGTCTCCTTGGTTTTTATCCCCTTATGTTTTTATTTGCGTCTGATTTTATTCAACATGTATGTTTATTTTGTCATCTCATGTTTTTCGTGAGGTAAATAAAATCTTATGTCTTACAAACCAACACCCCAATAACCAATTTGGCAATTAGGCCTTAATTCCGGCCGTTCCGCTTTTTACAATTCCGCGGAATGCAGATTTTATACAGTTCCGCATTTTACAGTTCCGTTTTTTACAGTTCCGCATTTTACAGTTCCGTTTTTTACAGTTCCGCGGAATACAGATATTCCATTCCGTCATTCCATTCCGTTCCGCAAAATACAGACGCCCGGCAGGTTAGTTGATACACCCAACCCTGATCGACAATGCAAAGGAAGAAGTCACATGCTTCTCCCTTTAGGATACTATTATGTTATGTCATGTATGTTTATTTAAGCATATTGCTTAAGGGCTCCAGAGAAGCATTTTGCTTATCGGGCTGGAGCCCTGTACAAAGGTATGTAGAAATATTAGCGAGCACTCGCTCGCTGGCTGCGAAGCAGCCAGCCGAGTGCGAGCGTCTATGTCTGGCACGTGACCTTTTTGTCAAAAGGGACTTGATCAAAAAATGTTGTACATCTGCGCAACCGCACTAGTGTCCTAGTGCGTTGCGTCATTTGAATCCTACGATATTCTTGGTGGGGGGAGACCACAGCTACAATGTAACAATATCAAAACAAGCTGCAGGCAGACCACTTGCGATGAAAAGCAATCTCCATTGTATGAAATGCCATCCTAATCTAAAAATAAGCTGCCGAAAAATGTTTGGTTGCCGAGGTGACAACGCCAACTCTTGCCTGCACTTGTCTTGAGTTTGACCTCAGATAAACATTGAGTTTGACAGCGCACTTTGTTACAGATTTCTCGGGCTTGAAGCCTTGATCCCCCTTTGATCCCCCTTGATCATGTATGTTTTTAAAGACGGTCTTAGACCCAGCAATGCATCCCCCCCCACTCCCGGGCCTTCTTGTTGATCATCTGACTCAGACTGACAGCGGTCAGTCTGCTGTAAACATGGTAGCTAAAGCCGCTCACGCGCGCAACTGCTTTAGCAGGCTGCAGTAGCCTGTTTGATCATCACTCACTGTGTGATTGGTGATCACGATCAACAGTTCAACACTCAGTGACTCACTGAGACATCTGCAAAGATCGCTGCAATAGCCTATTAATGTGCATCAAATAGAGTAAGCAATAAATGACCAACCTGTTAGGACAATGCCAAACGTACAACCCAAGGTAAATCCAGTATGAATGTAAAAAGAAAAAATCATTTTTCAAGTCAGAGTTGTCTGACCGAAAAAGTCAAACTGAAAACTGACAAGCATTCCATTTGCTGACGTCATGTAGGCCTGCATTGATTAATTAAATTGCTACATTTGTCCAGGCACCGATCAACAAAACCCAGACGTTTTTACTTACATCATAACTATTTTGCACCTGATCAACAACAAAATGATCCATTGCAAATGAAATGTAACCATTTTCAATTGGAGTAAATGAGTGCACAAGTATATAGGTCAGCTTACATTTCTTGATAAGGGGACCAGATGATCTTTTTTTTTTTGGGGGGGCTATGGACTTTTGACGAAAAAAAAAAGATTGTGCTGCTGCTTTTCTACTTGTTTGTTTTACAACAAAAAAAAAGTTTCCACCTGTAGCTAGGGTACATGCTGCTAAAAAAATGTTCCTCAATGCTTCCCGACAAAAACAAAGTTTGTATTGAGGGTAAAATTCATAGCCCTTCCCCCAGCCATCGTCTGGTCGGTCCATAATATTGTTGACATGGTCATGAAATTAGAGCCACCATTTCTTCTCGGGGGGGGGGGGGGGTTGGATTTTTTTTTTAATAGATAATTTCTTGCTCAATTTTTGGTGAAATAAGTAAATTCTTTCTGGGCAATCTTGAAATAAATAATTTCTTGTGGGGGTTTTTCTCGAGAAGGCAATGCGCGCTTTAAATAAATAATTACGGCCGCTGTTACCGTGAAATAAAATAATTTCCCGATTAAATGGTCGCCCCTTCAGACTGGACTTGAGTGTCTTTTAGCCTGTCAGGCTGTCACTGCATTTCATAAAATAAATTAAAGATTCTAGCAACAAAACTTTATTTCACAATCAGCTAGGTCTGATGTTACAAAAAAGGGAGAAAACTGAATATCATGGGAATGATGGGATATGGCAAAACAATTTTTGAAAAACTCTGCCCCAGTTTTTTGTGCAGTTTTTTACGCATTAAAAAAAAAGCATGCAGAAACTTAAGGGGGCGACCATTTAATAATCAGGGGGCTTGGAGTTTTTGTCGATGGGAAATTATTTATTTCACGATAATGGCAATTATTTCAAGCGCCAAGTATTCACTCCTAAATCAAGCATCACCTTCTTAAGAAATACCCCAGGCAGCAATAATTTATTTCAAGACTGCCCAAAAAGAATTTATTTATTTCATCAAAATTGAGCAAGAAATTATTTATTTAAAAAAACTCCAACCCCCCCCCCCCTCCTTGAGATTATTGTGGTCCCCTAATGACAAGGAGGTGTCTAAATTGCTCACTAAAAGCTTGCACTTCATGCACACACGTAGCTATTTTCAAATGCTTGTTGGATGGGACACAATTTATTGGCCCTATAATTATCACTGCACCTTGACTTCAATTTTGGTTGTGTGATAGGCCTACATTGTAGAATTGATAATCATTTCATGTTTTAACATTACAGTAACCTACACTATAGAAATGCAATGGAAAATTTGCTTTGACCTAATTTGGCACTGAGCATGCCCGGGAGTGACCTGATTCCTCTGAGCATGCTCAGACCTATTGAGCATGTGCAGAGAGCAATAACAAATGGTGGCCATTTTGAAATTTCCCTGATTCAAACTTTTAAGGCCAGTTTTCACTACAAGCTACATGGGGTTCACTCATCAGACAAGGCTCATATTAATCTAAATTTTGTAAGGAATTTTTTGGTGTAGGTGTGATCAGTGAACGTCATGTAGCTCACTTTTGGGTGATAATGGATCAAATTTTACCATGAATGATAAGGACAGTTTTCATAGTGACCTATAGCTGCAGGTGGAAACAATCCTTTTTCTTTTTCTTTGCTGAATAAACTTATTTTTAGCCCCCCCCCCCCCAAAAAGATCATCTGATGGGCCCCTTAACTGTATGAAAAACCAGCTATCTCATTTCCCTGACCTCAGTGATCTGATCTGTCAATCAATACAGCCTCGGCCAATAGTAAAACACTACTTCATTAGCATTGCTTCACTGCCCCTCCTCAAGGGATCCCCCCCCCTCACCCTCCCTGCAGATAGGCCTACCAGCCAATCACAATAGAGCATTGTTGTGGCCTGCCTTTTGACTCCACCCACAAACACATGCAGCCTAAGACAAAGCCATGTGCCCCTGCCTCACAGGTGACTGACCTCTTTTTAGCACTGTCTGCATTTCTGTTGCTCCAAATACCCAGACATAGCTCTTTGTAGCAGGTGACTGGGATTATCACCTGACTTTCTTAAACTTGATGACCTCATGATTAAAGAAAGTACCTGTACATATCCAAGCCCATCACCAAATACAGAACTGGTAAATCTCAGCAACCAGATGTGCTGGAATGATGCGGTTTTCTGCTAAACAAATAACTTTTTTTTTTCATAAACATATTAATAATGAGTAGATTGCATAATCAGGCCATGCTACTGTACTGTTGCACCTTATCTGTACATAGATACATAATATAGGCCTAAAATTATTTTACTTTTAATCGGGTATTTGTTATTTTGTTTCTATTGCACCAAACAATTTCCTTTCAGCACATGGTAGAATGGCCAAAACATACTTTTTTTTTTTAAATCCCACCTTTTTTTTCTTTTGCTGAAAAATTTTTTGGTACATTGGTACACACTGAAAATATTTAGGACAATGGCATAATAATCCAGTTGAATTTCACTGATTTCTGGTTTTAAGATTGAAGATCATTAAATTGCACACAATCTCATTTAAATTTCTCTATTAAAAAAATAAGCTGAGTTTTCTGAATTTCCCCAAAATGTCTCCATATTTGCCATAAACATTAACAAAACCTTGTCTTGAAAGTCTAAAATCAAAATTTCCTGGTAGATTTGGTTCTGGGATTTTATTATTTCTATATTCACATAGTTTTTTTCATTGCATAAGTCTTACGATATTTAAAACAATATTATGGCTTATTTTTCTCACCCTATAATGGCTGACAGCAGAATTATGGTCCGTGATTTCCCCAATAATTATTTTGCAAAGAAATTCTCATTTTTCAGAACCACCAATCAAGACATTAATTCCCTCTTATTTTTTTTTTGGTCAATTTCCCTACTTTTTGGTGCTGGGAAGGGTGGTCAAGTGGTAGCGTCCTGGGCTGTCAATTGCTTGGTCCAGGGTTCGAATCCAGCTCTTTCCAGGTCACCTAGGCCTGTGTTCATCATATAGGCATTTGGGGGAATTTTAGATCCAATTTTTATGCCTATGTTGCTATGACGCACCTCTGGTATCAATCGCATAATCATGATTGTAAAAATTTGGCCGAGAAATTATACAATAAAAAAAAGTCATAGAAATTTTACGATAATCACGAAAAATGAGCGAAAATTGCCAAAAAAAATGGATGAAAATTTGAAAATCTAAGCTTGTGTGTAAATTTCTTCTGTTAAAGATTTAGAGAACATTTTAATGTAATTATTACACAAATATTTCTGCAATAATCATTGAAATGTGTGCTATAATCATGTATATTTCTAAAATGATTGTAGAATTTTACTATAATTGTAGATTCCAGTAATCGCAAAAATTTCTGCAATAATCACAAAAATGTGTGTGATTATTGCAGATATTTCTGAGATAATTTTACACATTTTTAGATAACCTTTGAATTTCTGAGGTTATCTAGCTTCATAGTGGTTCAAGTCGAATATCCGCACCTTGGGGGGGGGGGGCTATGGCTTTTTGGTGAAAAAATAGTTTGTTTCTCACTTGACACTGAAAAATAAGTTTGTTCAGCACATGAAATTCAGAAAAAAAGTCTGTGTCCACCCAGGGTCTGAGATTCATTGTCCAGTTTAGGGCATCCTCCTTCACGTATTAAAAGGGTGCCCAGCTTGTTATTTCCTTGTACAAAATTTGGTCGTCCTTCCAAAAATCTTGGCGTCCTTCTCAAATTAGTGTCTCGAACACCAGGACGACCGGGAATCTGGGCCCCTGTTTCCACCTGTACCTGCGGTACTGCAATGTTAAAATTGTGAAATAAATTGCTGGTTCACAGTTCGCGAACAAAAAAAAAGTTTGTCAAAAAAAAGTTCGTCCCGGAGGTAAAAGTCGTAGTCCCCCCCCCCCAACTATCGTCTGGGCGGCCCCTTACAATAGCTGGTTTTTTGTGACTGTTGGTTTGGGGCAGCAGTTGAGACTGTTGTGATACAATGATTTAATGAGTAAAAAGTCACTCCGGAACTTTTCTTATCCGGATAATTATGGATGTTGGACTTGAGCCCTGTTCACTAGGTGAATCAGAATGAGGCTCAAGGCAGGGGTTGCTATGGTGACACTACAGTGACCACACAGCCTCACACCAACTCTGAACTTGGTATATTTCTGTCATAATTAAAAAATATGTATATGTAGCTGTCAGTCTTATAAAAAATTTTCATATTCAGGAGTAAGGATAGGCCCAATAGGGGGGGCTATGTATTTACCCACTGGACGAACTCCTTTTTGCAAGCAAAGTGTCAACAAACTTTTTTTTTTTCATGCGAATGAACGAATTTAACCTTACGTTACCCCAGCTTCAGGAGGAAACTTACTTGTTTCTGTGCTGAACAAACAAAGTTTAACAACGATCATCTGGTTGGCCATGGAGATGATCAGAGATGATCGGCCCTCTAAGGCGATTCCCTTGAAGATTCTAAGGGGCCGACCAGATGTCCTTTGGGGGGGGGGTGGTAAGGCTCTTTGTTGCCCTGTAGCAGGGGTACCATAATATTAAGATTGTGCACAAAAAAACTTGTCGCCCATCTGCAAGCGAAAAAAATATTTTGTCGACCCTTTGGGCATGAAAAAAATAGTTTGTTCCAGGGGGTAAAGCCATAGCCCCCATCCCCCAACTATTGTCTGTTCGGCCCCTCACTCGATTCAGGAATTGCCGGTAAATATTTAAAGTGGAGAGAAATACTGCACGCTGATTGGAAATGACGCTTGTGACGTAAATTTATGATAATAGGCTATTGATTTTCAGAGGGATTTGTCTACGGTCGATTCTCTGGGTGCTCGCTCTATGCTGTGGCATTTACATATTAATATGGTATTATTATAATTAATTGGAATTCAGCAAATTTAAAATTGAGATTACAACCATTGTCCGACAGCAATATTTTTGATGTATCAGTTAATATTTGCAGATGTAGTGAGTTTTTATTGTTCTTTTAACCCATCCGTCTTCACCCATGGAGCTATTCAAATATAGCGAGAAAAAAAAACATGCAATTTTTTAGCACAAAAATTCACTCGGAACGGTGACTCAGAACAGTGATTTTAGCTGTTTTTTTACTTTTCTTTTAAATCTTGATTCTGATTCTGTATTGTTGTTGTGCTTCAAAAGTTGCTTAAACGTCAGCATATAGTCACTATAGGTGGCTTTGCTCAGGTAGTTCTTCTCTAGTATGATATTCCCAGATTCCAAGATTCTGCATTGGTTTTTTTATTCTGCTTAGACTTACAAATGGCAACACTTTCTCAAATAATCATTTCTAGGACCAGGATGTGGGGCGTATCAACTTACCTTGCCTATCAACTAACCTGCCTCTCCCCTATCAACTGCAAAACTGTACAGCACAGTTTCAACACAATATTAGCGTGAAAATGTGGACTATGCAATCCAACTCAGAATAAAAATGACATCACAGCTTAGACCTATAGCTATTTTGCATGTATTGCAATGCTAGAAAAAAAAAGTTGTGACATCTGAGTTCTCACATAACAGCACACTTCAACAGCATGGAAACCAACTAGGATTCCACGTAAAGGAAAGTAACTGTTAACACTATAAAATGTCACTTGATAATAAAATAATATGTTACCTTGAACCTAGCATTAATCATGCTGAAGGGGAGTTCAGTGAAGCTGATATCCCGACTACCATGTTAAAAAGGGCTTTCAAAGTAGTCTGTTAACATGACAGTCACTGAATAATTGTTGATGAATACTTTTTTGTTGTTTTTTCTTTTTCTTTGTAGGATCTGTGATATCCCCTTATATAGATGAGTACTCAAAAGGTTCCGTACCTGATAACATAATTGCACAAAGCATGAACTATAATCGGGCTGGGAGATATGCTTGCTCTACTGTTGATATAGGTCCAGCTCTCACGAGGGAGATTCAGGTTGCTACAGCAAGTAAGTGGTTACTTTCAGCTGCAATAATTTTCATTCTTCAATTCAATCAAATACTAGAGAAAGCAACATTTATGGTACCAATGTTCCACAAAACTTAGTCTTCTACATGTTGACGCACGTAGGTTTCAGCTATCTTCAAACAGTTAAATCTCTCTGAAAATTGCTGCTGAAGCATCTACTAATATTATTCAGTGCTGAAAACACTGAGCAAGTCAGAAGTTTACATGAATATCACCAATACTATTGATGTTAAAGTCAAGGCTTAAGAGATTGGACTGCACCTACTCTTTTGCAGCCAGACATCAAAATGTGACTATATCATTTCTGTCCCAATGTTCCCCCACCATATTCTTCTTCTTCTGCACTCTAAAAAATGTCGGGACAAAACTGTTTTTTTTAGATTCAAAATGGTTTTTTGAAAAACCAAATTTCAATGCAAAAAACCAACATGGATTTTTTTAAACCAAAATGTTGGTTTTTTGCATTGAAATTTGGTTTTTCAAAAAACCATTTTGAATCTAAAAAACCAATTTTGTCTGAAATTTTTTAGAGTGTGGGATACTCAGAGAACATCAGATCTGATGGCTTTGTCCGAGGAGATTGATTGCACAGCGCTTTATATTGTCATTGTTACATCTAAAAACAGTGCTTATGTACAAGTGGGGATAAAAAACCAGAGTAAACACAGTCTATTTTATGGTGGATGATGTTGGTTGAGGCGGTTGAGTCTGGTCTTGATTGATTCTTGCAGGCGATAGTGTCTCCTGGTAGTTTGTTGTAGTCCCTGATGGTGCTGGGAATGAAGGAATTTTTGATGATTCAGAAGTCTTTTGGTGTGTCCGGGATCTGGTATGTGTTTTGATGTTTGATATATGACATATGTATCAATTGTGATATTTAAAGAATATATATATACAGATAAAAGAATATATATATATAGATATTAACAACACTTGTTTTTGAAAATTAATTCAAAATTTCCTCTCTTAAACAGGTCCCCTACAATGTGAAGGCAGCAGCAATGAGACACTGGAAGTGGGTGATAATGTGTTGCTCCTGTGCTATGCTGACGTGTCTGCAAACTACGAACTTCAGCCTCAGTTGCAATGGTACCGAAATGGAATGCCGGTCCAAGGAATATTTTTGCCGCCTACTGTGTAAACTTCTTTTATTTCATAAAATAGTGC
The DNA here is from genome assembly GCA_026936325.1 of Platynereis dumerilii. Lineage (NCBI taxonomy): Eukaryota > Metazoa > Annelida > Polychaeta > Phyllodocida > Nereididae > Platynereis > Platynereis dumerilii. The sequence goes on from JAPTHN010000004.1 coordinate 20,519,408, forward strand.
GGGAGGCCAGTCGGCCTGAGTTGGGGTAGAGTAGGTCGGGGCATGCGGCCCCCCTTAACTTCGAGGTGCGATTTGACCTACTTTTTATGGGCGATTATTTGAATGCTTATGCTGTCAGGAAGGGATCACTTGACTCTACTTATAACTAGTGAAACAAATGTCTACCAATTTTAATAAAGGAGTTACGGCCATTTTTTTTTAAAATTAAAAATGCCTTCTTACCCCACCCATCGGGCAAGAAGCCCCCCTATTATAATCCTATGGCAAATTTTTTTACGAGCGCATTCAACCTAAAAGTTATTTCTTAGAGTTCTTCTATCCTTTTTAAGGTATTCTTTTCACTTTTTATGATTTTCAGAATTTTTCTGTTCATACTTTTATTTTTTAATATTTTTTGCCCTGTTTCAATTTTGGGCCAAATTTTTTTTCTATTTTAATTAGCTATTCTATCAAGATTTGAGGTAAAGTACACATTAATAATGGTTCCTGAAGCAGCTTTGAACCCCCAGTGAAGGGGGCCCCATGCCCCATATTATGTGGGGCCTCTCGCCCCAACCCCACATATTTTAATTTGACCTCTATATTTTGAACTAAAATGCAAAAAACATGATCCAAATCCTATTTATGTGATAGTCATAAAGTGAAACAGTGCAGATATCCATTATACTTTTAAAAATTTCCAAAGTTATTTCTGACAACCCCTTTCAAAGAATTAGTCAAAGTTACAAAAACCATGCACATTATTTTGTTTCTTTAATTTCTACTATGGTTTGGTGCTGTTTGCCCTGAAAATTTGTGATGTCACCTAAAATGCCTCTAGCTTCAATCCTATCAACGGATAAACGCACCAAAAATGTAAGTTTGGATATAAGGCTGGGGGGGCCTTTCACCTAACCCGGGCTTCTTGCCCCGACCTACTCTATAATAGGAAGCTCCTATTACTTGGCTTTGGGGCAGTGGGGCTGGCCCTTTAGCTCATCTGTCAAGACAGCCAACTTCTAAGGGGAAATTTTATATGGTGCTTCAGCCTAAGGCTTACTCAGATGCAGATTATAATCCCACTGGTTGAAATTGATATTAGGGACAGTTCATAATTTGTGACTGGGGCGGTGGGAGTTTTGGCTGAGGGGGTACTAACTTTTCACACGTGTTTCAAGGGGGGAGTGGTATTAAATTTTGACAACACTCGCAAGGTGAGGTAAGAGATTTTAACAAAGAAAAAATATTAAAAAACAGGCATAAACTCCTTTTATTTGGACTTTTTTACGAGCAGAAGTCCGCGAAATGACGCGAATCGGTACGCATGGCCGTGTATAACAGTATATATGTGTGTATTGCTTTTTATCCTCAGTCCAGTGTTAATCCTCGATTCTGATTGGTTGAGAGCTGAGATGTGTGAGACCGTACACCCCTTCTGTGCTCATCAGACAGGGTGTACAGGAAAAACAATGATGACATAATTATACAATAACATTTTTTTGGAGGGCATTATGGCGTATTAATCAGTTATGGCCAGAGGGCAGAAATCATTAACTTAATGCCCGAGCCGCAAGGCGAGGGCATTAAATGATTTTTGTCCGAGGGCCATAACTGAATAATACGCCATAATGACCGACAAATAAAATGTTATTATCATTATTATATACTTTAAAAATGTGTTTGAACTTTCCAAATTTTGTATTCTGAATTATGATTTTATCTTCCGTCAATTTTTGCCGTCTATTAACTGCGGCATAAAGGTTTAAAGACAAGACCTGATTGTCAAAAAAAAAAAACCAAAAAGACATTGTATGTATAGTACCGAACTACGTGGCACTGGGGCAATTCTGTAAGCGCTGACGTTTTTCAGGCTGAATTTCCGTGGCCTGGAATTCCGTTTTCATTGCGTCATTACGCGAGATCGAATGGCGATAGTAGCCTGTGCTCTTGTGTGGTGACAAACGGGCTATCAGGTTATATAATCCACTATTCAGAATTACTGTCAATTGGATACGTCCTGTTTGAAGTCGGTCGATCAACCCGCGAAAACAGTCCTCTCTGGCGAAAATCCTGCTGTCAGAACTCAAAGTGACGTGACGTCTCCATACCAGTTGTTTGAAACTTGTTTCTATGACGTCATGTATGGTGACGTCACGACGCCATAGTACACAAGAGGGCACCACTTGCCCATGTGTTAATCAGATTATGGCCCCCATGTGTTAACCAGATTATGGCCCTCCATCTGAAAAATCCAGTTAACGGCCTACTTAATGCATGGCCAAGTATGTAATAATGGTTGCTAGGGCCTTGCGACGTCACTTCTGTAAAATATGTCACTTACACTCTTGAAGCAAAAGATACTTGATGGTATATATATATAATTAAGGAACCCACAGCCAAAAAAATTGTAAAGAATTCAACTGAATTGAAAAGGTTCAATATCAATACTGGTGGGAAGGCCCTATGATGGAATAATATGGTACCAACCTGAGAGAAAAAGCTTCCATTGTGGGAGTTCTGTGCAGTTGGATTGTCTAAGTGTTGGGTTTTTTTTTATGGTTTTTTTTTTTGGTGTTGGATCCTTTTTAAATGTTTATTGATGAACCTTATTCTATTGCAACTTATCGAACACTTAAAGGTCCCATGTAGAACCTTTTTGTTAAGAATGTGTGCAAATGTCTCAAAAAGTCATGGGGTAAAAAATGGTGTTTGATTTCAGAACTCCAACTCCGAATTCTCCTGAAAGGCACATGTTAGCTTACAATTTCACAGTTGGATATGAAGACGGTGGAGTCCCTTTTGAATGTGAACTTTCCTACAAGTAAGGCTGCTTTCATTACTTATCATTTCACAATTATGAAAAAAGGAAAATTATGATATTACATGTGTTTTCTTACCATCGGTCCCATTTGCTCATACCGTCATTGTTTCATTTACGTTTTTATAAATATAATCCTTTTTAACTATAACTTAACATCATGTACACGACCTACAAGCACTGCTTATAATGACACATATATGACTGAATGTTCATTTTTAGACAAATGTTACTTAAAATATGCATAGCTGAATAAACTCAAACTCAAGTCTTGTAAATTTATCTTCACAGAAATACGAGGGGTGTTCCCAAATTTCTGACCAATTTTTTTGGTAGACCTTTCTATTTGAAGTAGTTGAATGAAATGATCACAAAATTAATTTCAGATGTACTTGTCTATCTTTTATGAAAAACTGTAGGAAGTGTTCAAAGTTACCTATCTGTTACCATTATGGAATTATAAGAAAGTGTCCATTGGGCATTTTACTCTAGAATTCCCTATCACTTGGACATTTTAGTTTTGAATTCCCTGTCCATGGATTGGCCATTTTAGTTTTGAATTCCCTGTCTCCCTGGATTGGCCTTTTTAGTTTTGAATTCCCTGTCCCTTGGAAATTTTAGTTTTGAATTCCCTGTTCCTTGGAAATCTTACTTTTGAATTCCCGGTCACTGGATTAGCCATTTTAGTTTTTTAATTCCCCTTCCCTTGGAAAATTTAGTTTTAAATTCCCTATCCAAAGGACATTTTAGTTTTGAATTTCCTGTCCCTTTGGAAATTTTAGTTATGAATTCCCTGTCCCTTTGCCATTTTACTGTGGAATACCCCACCCCTCTTCAGGTTGTCTAATTCAATGTTTAGTTCCTCGTCCCTCAGCTCTAGACGGGTTTATGTCCTGATGTCCCTTGGCAATTTTATTTTAAACACACTGTTCACCATATCCCCCTATCAAGAGCCTCTGTTCTCAGGTAGCCTTTTCTATTGTCTTTGAGCAGCTGTCTTCATTGGGTGTTTAGTATTTTAAAGTTGAATCCCACAGAATACAGCTGCTCCACCTGTTGTACTCCACAGTTCAACAAAAATACCCCAGCTGGTGGCTCCCCCGCTTGGTCAAATTGTTCATATGTATTGGAAAAGCCACAGATTTTTGAATGCAGTGGGCAGGCTCACTCGAAGGCTGCTGGCTCAGCCAGGAATAATGGCACTAAACTATAAATGCACACATTTTGGGTCGATACGAGGGGTTTTCCAAAAGTTCTGTCCAACTTGCCATAACTTTTGCAATATTTAGTACAGAAACATGATATTTGGGTCAGATGATATTGAAGTAATTTTCAAGTGATCCTGCAAAAAATCAGATCATAGGGACAAAAATTAATGGTTAATTTGTTGCCATGGAAACCAAAAGTCATGAAATGCGGCCCAGGGCGCTATTAGGAACACATATTCATTATATCTTGTCAAAAAATGCAATTTTTACCAGGGTTACAGGACAAGAAACATATTAAAAATAATCTCTAGCATTTCACAAATTCCTGTAATAATAAACTTGACACTGAGTACATTTCCTATAATCTTATATCCCTTAAAGAATCAATGCCTCATAGTCCTTATATTAAGATTACAGTTGGAGTTTCGCAGACTTTTTGTTCTTTGCAATGCGTTTTCCATAAGTTCTGTCCAGCCTGTCACAACTTTTGCTAGATTTTAAATATAAAAATGATATTTGGGTCAGTAGATATTGAGATAATTTTCTAATGATCCCCAAAAAATCTGATCATAGAGGTAGAAAGAAATTGTTAATTTGTTGCTATGGAAACAAAAAGTCATGAAATGCGGCCGAGAGCTTGTTAACAGACATATATACTTGACATATCGTGTAAAATATGTAATTATTACAAGAGAAATAGAACAGAATAGTTCCAAAACATTCATAGTCCTCTCACAACTTCCAAAAATAGTGACTGGGACCTTTTAAATACGTTTTCTCATACTTTCTATCCATTTCTAAGCATGATACCTCAGTCCTCATGTCAAGTTCAGTTTCATCGTTTTCCAGTCTTCTTTTCTTAGGTTTTCCATTTGTCATCTCTTCATTCAGAAAAAGTTTGTACAATCTTTATTTGGTTCTGTCACTTGTACTGTCTTCCTTGTATGTAATATGATCAAAGGTTCTTACACTCTCTGCTAGTTTTATCCAATTAGAATGAAAAAATGTAACAGGTACATATGATGTCATCCATATCCAAAAAAATGCTCATCTCGTAAAAAACTGAGAAACTGCATGAGTGATGGTAAAGTAACTGAGATGTTACAAAAATACCAGTTTCCATTGTTATTAATGATTTTACAATTAGCTGATTATATTTTATTAAAAAAATTATGAATATACTTCAATTCAATATGTCAAGACACAGATAATGCAAGCAGGTCTTCAGTTCATTTTAAGTGAGCACTACAAAGTCTGGGCCGCATTTCATGACTTCTGGTTTCCATGGCAACAGATTAAGCAGTTATTTGTAATTTTATGACCTGATTTTTTTAGAGTTATTTGCAAACTACGTCAATATTATCTGACCCAAATATCATGTTTCTACATCGAATCTAGCAAAAGTTATGACCAGTTGGACAGAACTTATGGAAAACCCCTCGTATATAGGCCTATAATCCAATCTAACTTTAATAAAAATTGGAGAAGAAATCTTTGAGATATTCAAGTTTATTTTAAGGGGGACATACTTTTGTTGAACTGTTTTTCATAATTTACTCATATTGTACACCACGTAACTCTCAAAAAACATCGGTAAACCCCCTTCAAAGACTTGTTCTTCGATAGAGTGTATTTTTAGTCCAGGCTCTGGCCTACAACCCCGTATACAATGCGAGCCGCAGAGAATTTGATGATTGAATCTTGTAGCTTAGTGTCCTAGCTTCCAAAATCACACAGGTGGACGTTCCGATTTTACTGCGAATAGCCACTAGTTGGCGTTTTTCAAAATGGCCGCCGTTCTCACTCTCGCCATTCTATTTTCCTTGATTTTCAAGATACAATTTCATGCAACACCACTTTTTGGGGGTTTTCTGACCTGCAGAATCCATTTCTGAACTTATTTTTGTGGTACAGTGTGTGTATCATGTGATATTGCAATGGCTAATTTACATTTATGAAGACCGATGGTCAAATTCACTAAAATCGCCATAAATCTGCCTAATTGTTGTATCTAATCCCACTCCAGTAGCCAAATTTGTGTGATGTGTGACTTATAAAGGTTTAGGAAACTTAACTTGGGGTTCAACCAGGTCTGGGGACATTTTATTTGGCCCAGAACCAGGCCTATATTCAGTTTTGACTGGCAGAGAATGGCCGAAAATCGAAATAATTGCCTAAAAATCACAAATTTTGTTATTTAAACAGCAAATAAAGGATGGAACTCACAGGAACTGCCTCTGATTGATATATTCTTTGCTTCCTGTATAATTTCAGAGTGTTCTTTGCAAAAAGAGTGGTCACTGTAATGTTTTTCGTGTCAAAATAAAAACAGAAAGCAGCTGCATCCTTCCAAATTATTTTTCTCTTGCCACGCCGTTCTATTTTCCTTAATTTTCAAGATACAATTTCACAAAAAACACAACTTTTTGGGGGGTTTTCTGAAAGGCAGAATCCATTTCTGGACTTTTGTGGTATAGTGTGTGTATCATGTGATAATGTCTTATTTACATGTAAATGAAGACCGATGAAGACCGATGAAGACCGCTGAAGACAAATGGTCAAATTGACTCTAATTTCCATTGATATGCCTTATTCTTGTATATCATCCCACTCCAACAGCCAGAATGGTGTAATGTGTGAGTTAGAAAGGTTTAGGAAACTAAATTTGGGGTTGAACCAGGTCTGGGAACATTTTATTTGGACCAGAACCAGGCCTATCTTCAGTTTTGACTGGCAAAGAATCTGCAAAACACAAAACAATAATTGTCTAATAAACCCAACTTAGGTTTTTAAAACACCAAATAAAGAATGATATCCCACAATAGGCAGTGAAGTTCTGGGAAAATACCATGTGATTCACACCATGTGGTTCATCATTGTGAACTACATGCATCTCATTATCTGATGTTGTTATGTAAACAATGGGCAGTGAAGTGATGACGTCACAATGTTTTGACGCTCTGATTGGTCGGTGTGGTTAATAGTGATCTTTTTTGGGCCATTCAAACAAAAAAGTGCCCCTTGAAATAATTTATTATTTTTATTGGAGGTGTATTTTTATTGTGGGATATAAATAAAACTTAATGGGAGTGTGGTTCACAGCAATGAACCTCACTCATGTCAGGTCTGCTGCAGAATAAACACTCGTCCTTCGGACTCGTGTTGTATTCTTCCGCGACCTGACATTCATGAGGTTCATTGCTGTGAGCCACACTCCCATTAAGTTTTATTATAGAACTGCCTAAAAATTAATACACATTTTGCTTCTTGCATGATTTAAGAGTGTTCTTTGTGAAAAAAGCGGTTACTGTGGTGGATATAGGACTGTAAGTGTCAAAATAATGTGAGTTTCACTTTTAAAAAAGTAGACGTTTTTGTTTGAATAAATACCCAAATTTCTAGTTATTATTTTTTGGTGGTTGTTTTGCATTTCAGATATTTCATGCCCATCAAAACAAAAGCTAAACCAGTTATACCTAAATAAGTGATCAGAAATCTTAATAAGTCATATGACAAATCTATATGTAGTTGAGAGAAGGATGAATAAAAAAATACGACTGGGCCTGTAATGTTTATTACACGGTCCATTCTTGACAATCTAAAAAATAACTTCCAATTAGTCAATACCTAATACTTCAGTTCTGAAACAAATAATACAGAATGCCCTTTGCAGTATGAGCACCAGGCTGTAAACCTACCAAAATAGCGCAAAAATGCTCAGCCAACATCAGCTGTTTTTCATAATCAACAACTGACTGACTCTTTACAAAAAACCTTTACACATGCTTTCATCTTTGTGAAAGATTCTGTATATCTGCTAAATAAACAGGGTTAGCAGTCAAAATTGACAAAAGGGAAAACAAGAAGGGAAAAAATCGTCACATAGTGGTCTTTATTTGCAAATCATCTTCTAATTTCTCTCATGAATTATGAATTTTTGTACTGTGAACACAGTACAGTTCGAAGTGGGGTTGCTCTATCAGATTTCTACACCAACGTTTATCAGCACGAATGACACACTCTTTGCGATGACACATTCATTGGGGATTCAATACACAGTTCATAATAACAAAAAAATTGAAATTGAATGAAAATTGCACCTTCAAACGCACACAATGATGTGAGAAAATATACCAACACACAGTGTGCATGTACACGGCAAAGGATATTGTTATAATAATTCCTTACCTTTAGAAAAAACTTAAGAATTAGGCAAGTTTGTCAAGTTTGTCAGTTTCATACCATTTGGCCCTAAAAGTTGCTCAAGAAATGTATATCATAGAAAATACATGTAATAACCACGAATCTGCTCTGATTAAGTTGAAATAAAATTCTGAAAAAAAAGCACCAAAGACACTGGATGTTATAGACCTCTTCTTTTCTGGACAGTCTACCTTGACACTTCAGAATCATGTGATTGCAAAATCCCACAACTCTCATTGGTCATTATATCCCTTGCTGGAATAACATTGTACTGAAATAGCTGAAATGTAAAACAACCACAAAAAACAATAGACATTTGTGTGAGTAGAATTATGCTGACCAGCCAGGGTTCTAAAGCCTTTGTCTGAATGGTAATATTCAGTTACAAGCATTACAAATGTAAGTATGGGTATTGACTCATTATTGAGTATCTCATGTTGGCCAAGTAAGTTTTGCTTTTTGGATGCTCATATTAGAATTAAGCATCATAACCCGAATGTTCCCACTGAGCATCTGACTGCATTTGACATCAGAAGGATGGCACATTTCATCAGTTATGACTTAAGAGTAATTTATAATCAAAACATAGTCAATTTTTTATTTGTCATAGATAATATTCTGGAACATTGCATCCCATTTAAAACACAACTGGCATGGCATGGTCACTTAATTAATCCAAATTTATGCAAGAAGTCAAGAATATATGATTACTTTAGAGTCAGTTTGACGGAACTATAGCAGATTAAGTTTTTGGAATAACCAAATTTGTTAAGAGGGGTAATTTTGTTTTGCAGCAATTTTATGTCTATCAAAACAATAATATTTTCGTCTTGATCCGGAATTCTCATCTTGTTCCGGACTATTTTTGCGGCATTGATACAAGCGGCATTGATACCAGCGGCATTTATCATACCGTATGACAACAAAATCCAACCAGCGGCATTGATCATACCGTATGACACCAAAATCCATTCCACGGCATTGATCATACCGTATGACACCAAAATCCATTCCACGGCATTGATCATACCGTATGACACCAAAATCCATGCCACGGCATTGATCATACCGTATGACACCAAAATCCATGCCACGGCATTGATCATACCGTATGACACCAAAATCCATTCCACGGCATTGATCATACCGTATGACACCAAAATCCATGCCGCGGCATTGATCATACCGTATGACACCAAAATCCATTCCGCGGCATTGATCATACCGTATGACATAAAAATCCATGCCGCGGCATTGATCATACCGTATGACACCAAAATCCATTCCGCGGCATTGATCATACCGTATGACACCAAAATCCATTCCGCGGCATTGATCATACCGTATGACACCAAAATCCATGCCGCGGCATTGATCATACCGTATGACACCAAAATCCATTCCGCGGCATTGATCATACCGTATGACATAAAAATCCATGCCGCGGCATTGATCATACCGTATGACACCAAAATCCATTCCACGGCATTGATCATACCGTATGACACCAAAATCCATTCCGCGGCATTGATCATACCGTATGACACCAAAATCCATTCCGCGGCATTGATCATACCGTATGACACCAAAATCCATGCCGCGGCATTGATCATACCGTATGACACCAACATCCATGCCGCGGCATTGATCATACCGTATGACACCAACATCCATGCCGCGGCATTGATTTTGATATCATACCGTATGACAACAAAATCCATGCCATGGCATTGATTTCAATGTCATCCCATATGACAACAAAATCCATGCAGCACTGATCATACTGTATGACATTAAAATCCATGCCACGGCATTGATTTTGGTGTCATACCACATGACAACAAAATCCATGCAGCACTGATCATACTGTATAACACCAGAATCCATGCTGTGCGAAATTGATCGATCATATGACACAAACTGTCAAAAAATAGTTTCTAGACCTATAACATATGACAAGGATGAGACTTCATGGATTAGTTTTATATTCAATGTAGTATACAATAATGGATAAACCTATTGACAAATTCAACAGTGAACAACATCCTCTAGGTTTTGACATATTAACTTTCGAAAGTTTATTCTCTGTCTAATGGCGTAACTGGTTGACAGTGCATGGTTTCGAAGGCCTTGATATTTCTTCTCTTTCTGCTGCACCATGGGAACAGTTCTTGAGAGGCCATAGAGCTCCTCTGGGGGTACCGATCCATAAGATTCAGGTTCATTTCACTGACTTTTTGCTGAGATCTGATTTCATAGCAGTTTCTTCCTTTATCCGTTTGGACTTGCTCAGTTGAACATGATCATCACCAAGTCAGGATGTTTCTTTAAACCTGCAAAAAGAGAGAAGTCATTCACTTGTCAGATAGTCATTCACTTTAAGAAATTGGTATTGAAACTGCTGTCCAGCATTAGCTCAGGTGCCAGGACCAGAGTGAGAATCAAACCCTGGACACAGTCATTGGCAGCCCTGTGCCAACCCTCCTCCCTATGATTGTTAGTTTTTATAACACAAAGGTTTGTATTATATCCCACAATAGGCAGTGAAGTTCTGACAAAAACCACGTGATACACACCATGTGGTTCATCGTTGTGAACCACATACATTTCATTAATAGGCAGTGAAATGATGACGTCACAATGTTTTGACGCTCTGATTGGTCAGTGTGGTTGTTGGGGATCTTTTTGTGGCCATTCAAACAAAATAGTACCTCTTGAAATTATTAATTATTTTTACTGGAGGTCTATTTTTATTGTGGGATATAAATAAATTTTTTCTTCAAATCAGTTAAGACCTCAGGCAAAAATCAAAATGGTAATTAAGGAGCACCTGCTTATTATCTTCTTACTGACCACACATACATCACAGAAAAGCGAAGTCACATTTTCTGGCATGCAAAGGTACTGGCTACTGGGCAGTTAGTTGTTTTGAAAACATATTTGCTAACACTTATGTTGAAGATGATTCACACTGCATCTATGTATGACATTGCCTTAGGGGCTGACCAGACGATAGTTGGGGGGGGGGGCTATGGACTTTACCCCCAGGACAAACTTTTTTGTTCGTTCGCGGCGCGTCGACGAACAATTTTGTCGCATGCGCACTCGCGACAAACTTTTTTATCGGAATTTTAATATTACAGTACCCTAGCTACAGGTGGAAACAAACTTTTTTTTCAATGCAAAGTGGGAAACAAACTTTTTTTTTCTCCAAATATCCATATCAACCCCCCCCCCCAAGATCATCTGGTCGGCCCCTTAAGTCATACTCGAACATGATAAATTGTCCTCACTCAGCAAATTATTTGCTTTTGGTAGACATTTTTTCATTGTTATCTAGTACTAGTAGCCTATAAAATTTATGACAGATGACTGGGCATATTAAAAGTCTCTTGAAGATTATTCACACTCATTTGTGTGACAAATGGTGTGTAAACTTTGTTCCACAAGTCACGCTCAAACATGATATATTGACCACATGCAGCTAATCACTTGTTTTTGTTTATTTGAATCATTGTTATTTTGTATAAATAAATAAATGACCAAGGATTGTCCTTTTTAATTTCCAATAATTCTCATGGCAAAAATGTACTAAAATACTGTGTCCCGAGTAACAAAAATCTTACTTGGAGCCCGGTAAATTCTTTGATGTCGGAAAACTTGTTGCTGAACTGTATGCCAGGGTCTATTAATGTTAAAAGGTATATAGGATTATGGGGCGAAATGGTTGATAAGTTTACAAATATGGAATACACGTTAAAAAACTTTTTTTTGAGTAGATGTCATGTCATAATAATAAAGTCCTCTGTACGTCAGCACGAGTGGGTACATCTCAAAATACCACCATACAACCAATTTTGGTCTTATCTATACCCCATATTGTAATTCAAAAGAGAACTGAACTTCACTGAGATGATCAATACTCAACAGTGGCCTCAGACAATCAGAGCACAGAGACTCTGGTTGGTTAATGCACTTTTCAGCTTTTTTGGACAGAACTGAAATGCTCTTAAATGATGCTCAATTAAAGGCAATTGTCCAGTTTTACTCCAAATTTTTGGCATCAGGAGTCTACTAAAACATGTCAGGGGAAAATTTTTTTTTTTCGGGGGGGGGTCACTGCATCTTTTAATAGGAAAAATTGCTATTTTTAGCTTAAAATCTGATAAAAACACTAAAATAGAGGCCGAGGGATGAATTTTAATAATAGAAATGCAAATAAGGTGTCAAATGAAAGAAGAGAAATAGCACTATATGATCCTGGAGGCGCTTTTTTGAATTTTTGTCTGAGTATTTTTTTATTCCCAATAAAGATGCCAAAAATGGCTCAGTTTCAACTAAAACCCCATGAAACAGGGATTAAAATTAAAATTTCAAAAAAGCACCTGCATCATCTTGTAGCACTGGTTCTCTGCTTTCATTTGACACCTCATTTGCCTTTCTACCATTAAAACTCATCCCTCGGCCTTTTTTTGAAGTTTTTCTTCATATTTTAAGCTAAAAATAGCATTTTTACTATTAAAAAAATACAGTGCCCCCCCTGAAAAAATTTTTTTTTTTTCCTTGACATATTTTCTTGGAAGCCTTATGCCGAAAATTTGGATGAAATACAAAGAACTGCCTTTAATACAGCAGCATTTGAATGAATAGCAGTGTAGTCCTAAAAAAGCTCAAAAGTGCATTAACCAACCAGAGGAGCAGCTCAACTCATGATGTCACAATGTTGTGAAGTCACCATGGCCATGACGTCACATTGGCAAACAATGCAATGACATCATCAACAATGATCAAACCATTGCCTCTGGCATTGAGTATAAAAAAAAGCATTACAATGTGTCTCATCAAGCATGCGAACTGGAATTTAGCACAAGTTCAACTTTTTGTATATATATATAACCAATGCAAAAGCCTGGAGGAATGGTACTGCTGCCAACCATCTGTAACTAACTTGGAGAGTGGCGCTGCAGTGCAGGATTGTGACGTCACGTCAATTGTGACTCTTTCTCTGGTTGCCTCATTAATGTAAACAAGTAAGAATGAGCTGCCGTGACTGAAAATGCTCGAAAATCGGCAAAAAACGACCCCGAAACATTGCAAAAATGTGATGATCAGATTACAAAATCGCTAATCTACACACAGGTACGTGTATTCCTGTTGTATGACTACTGCAGGCTGAGGAATCAGACCAAACGTTAGTTCGCATGTGAGATGAGACAAACTGTAATTATCACCTGGTTGACTGTGAATATCACTGTTTACAGTCAAAATATCAGAGTCTATGATATTGTAAAAAATATCACCCTTCAAGGGTGATATTTTTTAACAATGGTTATGACATCACCAGCATTTCAGCTGCCTGATGATGTCACACACCAAACAAGGGCCAGAATAATGGGATTGTGACGTCATATCCATTGTTGCTTCATGGTGACGTCACATTTATGTAATGGCAGAAAATAGTCCCTCTTTATAACCGAAAATTTGAGGTAAAACCAAGCTGATAAAAACAAAACAACCACGCGTCAGGGCACTTCGTACAATAACACCCCGGGGGGGTACTTCGCGGACTTTTGCATACGGATGCGCCACAGCAATTTTGAAAACCAGAACCATTTTAATCCGGAAACTGCGCCAAAACCACAAACCATTTTAATCCTTCACTAAATTTTTTTGCAAACCAATTTAATCTTCATGGTTTTTAAACCATTTTAATCCTCTTTTGAAGCCGATTCTAACGGTACCAAACATGTTGGGGTTGCGAAAACCAGAACCAAATTAATCAGAATTGTCAAAAAACCTAAACCATTTTAATCCAAAAAGGCCAAAAAACCATTACCATCCAGCGGCGCCTCTATATACACCCTTATAGAGTGAGTACCCCCCCCGGGAATATCACGAGCTGTTGTGTGAATTAATATCACTCTCGCCCTGCGGGCTCGAGTGATATTAATTCACACAACAGCTCGTGATATTGTTACTCAGTGACCCTGACTTGGATTGTTTTGTTATAGTATAAGGACGGACAAATTTTCCCAAAGTAACAGAAGTCCAGGAATTTTATTTCGCAGTTTACGACACCTGTCGGCTATTCTTGCTGAGGGTAAAAAATACTTGACCATTAATTGATTTATAGACGGGACAGATCCACCAGCTCAATGAGCGGAGCGAGATGTCTCGTCCCTTAGGCCTAAAACTATATTTCCAGGAAAATGGTAATAGATACAAAAATAAACATAGGCTGCGTGGCAGCATACCCTCGGCTAATCAGTGGCTATTCTGCGGGCAGTGAGATCAAGTGGCCCTCAGGAGGCACAGGCTTTGAGGGGGCAAGGTCCCTAAAAACTTTAAATTAATGTCCGTTTCCACCAGGTCACAGCTAGTGCTATAATGATGAAAATCTGTAAAAATTTAAGCGAGAATCAAGGCCAAAATTTGAAATTTCCTTGTTTTGGCAATTTGTTGAGTTTTCATCACCACAGTGTTTTTCATGAGTTTCCCTGACTTTCCGTAACTGCAGAGCGGAAACTTCAAATACAGTTTTAAAAAACTTAAGCAATACTTGATTTGTAAACAAAGACAGGGTTTTGAGGGGGGAGGGTTGGTCTAGTGGTAGCGTGCAGGACTGCCAATCACTTGGTCCAGGGTTCGAATCCAGCTCTTGCCGGGTCACCTAGGCCTACATATGTTGGATGGCTGTTTCTACCATCCTTTGCCTCATTGCCATGTCCTCTTCCTGTCCTAATTAGCCAAGTGCGTAAGTACAGGATGTAAAGCCCCAAACATCCATCCATCCATCTTAAGAAATACTGTTCTTTTATTGCATACAGAAGTTCATTTTTAAAATTTTATTAATTTTAAAATTAGAATTTATTGGATATGACTGAAATTTGTCTACACCCATTCTATGAAATCTACAGATCTAATAGTAATATATACAAATACTGTATGTTATTAATGCAATATTAAAATCCATTTGCACAAGGAAATTAATTATTTGATCAGTCAATCAAAACAATTAATTAAGCAATCATTCAATCAGCAGATCAGTCAATCAAACCATCCTGCTTTTATACCAGGTTGCCACCCTTTAACTTCGGATAAAAATGAGAAATTTGGTTGAATCTGTGATAAGTGATAACACATGGAAAGAGACCTTTTTTCAATCAAAAGAATCGGTTAAATGTCAGTTTAAGGATTCCATTAACGTAGGAATAAATGCAATTGATGTCGGGGAAAATATGTCTGGTGAAGCAGGAACAATCACAGAAAAACACACAGAATTTGCTCCAAAGCTTATAGTGCACTAAATTATATAATTTCAGCTATCTTTATTTAGTTTCATTTCATATATCAGCTCCAATATCCCAACATGTAAATTAGAAGAATCATTCTAATAAAGCAGCTTTCAATCAAATGCTGGAACAATGTTGCAGACCACATTCACAAATACATAATACAAACAACCAGGGCCAGGTGAAAGTCAGATTATAGGCCCAAATAACAATAAAAACTACCAAACGCTCCAAAAAGTGGCACATTCAGTCCCATTTGCTGAATTTAGGTGTTTTTGACACTAAGACAATAGGCCTATGTCTGAATCTCCTGGATGACATGTTGATCTATCTATCTATCTATCTATCTATCTATCTATCTATCTATCTATCTATCTATCTATCTATCTATCTACCTATCTATCTATCTTTATCTATCTATCTATCTATCTATCTATCTATCTATCTATCTATCTATCTATCTATCTATCTATCTATCTATCTATCTATCTATCCATCTATTCTTAGCTATTCTTATCATAAATTACAAATATGGAATAGGGGTCTAAAAACAGAAATTATAGATTATATGTCTTCAACCAAAACCATTGTAAATAGTAAGACTAAAACAAGATTTATGCCAGTATATATATATATCTTTTAAGACTAAGCAAGTTGCTAGTTAATACAATGGTTAAATGCTGGTCAAACTTGGAAGAATAACAATAGCTGTAAAGAAAAACAAAACAAAAGAAACATGTCCCAACTCTGTGTACAGCCTGCATGGGCTACAAAAAGTCATGTCTCAGCTTCTTCTTGGCCTACATTTTTTATTCAAATTGGAAATTTCTTTATTTGTTCAATATAAAACTACAAACTTGGTGTCAATGCAGTTTGGACATATTTCTAAGAAAAATGGAAATATGTTAAAAAGTTGAGGGTGCTGTGTACTGCTTTGATGCTCCTTTGTTCCCAGCTTTGGTCACTGAAGAGGATTAGTGACACAATGTTACATAACATGAATGGTTGGAGGGGAGGGATACAATGAAGCACAGACACATAGTCTCCAGTGCCCATTCAACAAAAACTGGACCCCTTCCAACTAGACATGTCCTAATCGCATAGCGATGAATGATGCACTGCGCTATACTGAGTGAATCACATGAAAGCATTGTCAACTTAACTGGGGAAATTGAGTTTGCGACATAACACATCCCGTGGAATATCAGAATGATGTTCTCTTATAAATTTTTATATTAGCTGCTTCTACATTGCGCAGTAAGACTCTATCAAAATATGACAAGGATACTTAATATCTTTTTACATGATGAAATATTTTTGAAACCTCCTAAAAAACATACCCACAGTTGCCCAAAATGTAGCCCCATATTTCACTGGAACTTACTTTGATCTTAAAAAACACACCAAATTACACTTCACATTTAACAGTGTATGTTTCCTGATTTTTGTTGAGTTTCCAGAACCATAGGGCATTTTGGAATTTTTTTCTCAGATAATCAAGAAATAAATACTTTCAGTGCATGATTTATGCATGAAAGTAGGACATACAAATATTTAGATTCGTTTCCTTGCTTTTCAATGTGGGTCCCTTCCTTGCATTTCAATGTTAGCCACCCATTTTTGGCTGGTGCATTCTATTTAACCGAAGTATTTTTGGTCCTACCTGGCTTAGTTTTGTTTGTGTAAGAATGTAGTGAACTGTATTCACTCAGTCAGCAGTGGTAATCCAAACACACCGACCATGGCCATGTCCTAAACTGCTAAATTCCATGCCAATTAAGTGAATTATTTCAACTCCAGATGCAAAGCAGAATATAACTTCAATTTCAGACTTGTAATTTCTTTGGAACAATCATGAAGATAGGTGCCCAGAATGACTATAATAACCTGTTATACAGCTTCAAGGCAGGTGATGTATTGAATATAATAATCATAATGTTAGCTACGGCAGCAGTTCCACATTTTGATACGGATGTGTTAATAAATGTATTTTTCACTGAACGTCAATCATAACTATACAGCTTACTTGCAATAGAAGTACACCTTCTAAAAGATAAAAAGGGATGTCAAAACGAGTCATCATTTTCCCTAATCTGCAATGAACTGAACTGCTACGTTAAATCACCAGTCTCAGCACTCAGTCTCACGATGCCTGTTAATTTTGTTTCACATGTAGTGTATTTGATATCAGTTTTGCAGTAGGGGCTTTGGGGACAGTGCTGCATTTGCAGAACATGGCTTTGTTTTTCATTGCAGCAATGAAATTGTTTGGAGAATCATGAGAATGCCATGATTGAAATAAAATTGTTTAAATATTTATTTACATGTATGCAGTCATTCTACTCGGATATATTTATCAGAAATATTTTATCATATATCTAAAATCATATCTTATATATATACAAGGGGCCTGTGTGGTATGTCATTGAACATATTTATGAAAGAATATTGCTAAATGGTAGGTTGCAAGCTGTAATATCTCACTGCCAGCTTTACTTGTGCTTTTTTAAGCCTTTTTATCACAACTTTGATTTAAATCATGATTTTTATTGAGTAATTTAAATCAATGATTTAAATCGAATGATTTAAATCCAGCAACCCTGCCCATGAATAGCCAGCCAATGACATGCGATCAAAACCCAAAGTAGGCTGAAGTTAGGTCAACTTGCCCTACCAAAAATTTTTGGAAAAAAAAAAATTGCAACAATGTTAGAAAAAAAAAATTTTCTCGAAAAAAAAAAATTAGCATAAATGTTTGAAAAAAAAAAAACTATTACCAAAAATGTTCGAAAAAAACAATTAAAAAAAAAAACAATGTTTGAAAAAAAAATGTTAGAAAAAAAAAAAAGTTGGAAAAAAGAAAACATTTCTAAAAAAAA
Source organism: Platynereis dumerilii (assembly GCA_026936325.1). Lineage (NCBI taxonomy): Eukaryota > Metazoa > Annelida > Polychaeta > Phyllodocida > Nereididae > Platynereis > Platynereis dumerilii. The sequence continues at coordinate 20,537,787 of JAPTHN010000004.1, forward strand.
TTGTCCCAGAATAAAAAAAATCTTCCAAAAAAACAAATGTTCGAAAAAAATATAATTTTCTAAAAATAAAGTCACATTTTCCCTCAAAACTTTTTTTAACATTTTCTTTTTATTAGGCTACCCTTCCACCCTATTTCTCTTTGTCCCAATTTTTTTCTCCAAAGTAAAAAAAAAAGGTAAAAAATCTTTTATTTAACCAGGATGACCCATTCAGTGTACACCGGTTGCCAATGAGCTCCTACCTCAAACTTTTTATTGAACAAAAAAGCTGGGCAGCGCCACCCCAGACTTAGTTCTAGTCAAGTTTGTATCAGCAAAACCGACCATGTCAATGTGTTGACTGTTGACTTTTATGGACTGTAGAAAAAACAATGCTAAATTTCTGTCCAATGCTTGACGTGACAAACTGTAGTATATAGCAGGGACGGTATATGATCCCTGTATGATCCCTGGTATATAGATTAGGCCTGCATGTCCAAGAAAAAAAAAATTCACATTCAGTCTTTGTCAATTTGTCTACAACTCTACATTTATGAAATCATCAGCGGTACGTCCAAGTATTTTTAATCTTTGGTACGTCCATAATGAGCTATAATGCATAATGTGTCACTCACCTGAACGCTGAAGAGTCGCCTTGTTCTTCTGTTTCTTCAAATAGGCCCAACCAAAGCTAGCAAACACAGTTTAAACTTGAAAGAAAAAATCCTTGTCACCGCTTCAAAACAAATGAGCTGTTGACCTGCACTGAACATTGTGACGTCATCACAATCAAACAGCCATTCCATTGTGACGCTGCAGTGATGACATCACAAAGGCATTGTGACGTCACCAGTTGGCAGGTGGATTTTGAAGCAGCTGTCAGTTTATTGATGTCCAGCTGATTACATATTTTTGACTACACTCAAGAGGAGAGCTGAAAATTTACTGAATGAACTTCACGCATTTTCACCATAAGGTCATAATGGGTAAGTGACATGACATCCTAAACTTTTACATGTACTTTAGGATGTCTTAGACTTAGTAAACCCATGGAAAAATGTCTGATAAATTTTCAAATACCTCTGGTATCTTAAAGTTTCTTCTTTTTTTCATTTTCTGGTAGTCAAGGATTTTATTAAAAAGAAAGTTTGGCCTGTCAAGATTTTTTTTTAAATTCAAGGTTTTTGTAGTTTTTTTTTTCTAACATTTCCAACTAGTTTCACTCTTGTTGATTTGCGAGTCACGGTTTTTTTTACTGGTAACTTTTTGAAGGATTAGGCCTACCAGGTAATTAAATATTTTTTCTGGAATAAAGTAGGACCTATTTTTGAAAAAACAAAACAAATTACACCATCTTTTTTTCTTACAATGTAAGTGTAGAAACTGTATAGACCTATATAATATTCAAATTTCATAAATCAGCCAATAAAAAGGAAAATTGGGGGGGGGGGAATAAAATTAATTTTTAGAAAACAAAAAATAGAGGAAAAACAATTTAGATTTTCAAGTTGAAATATAAATTGCGAGGAAAATAAAATTCCGTTTTCGAAAACAAGATTCCAAAAAAAAATGCTCCCAAGAAAAAAAAAGCCAAACAAAAATTATTGAAGAAAGAAATTTCCAGAGGCCTGTCTCAAATATAATGGACCCCCTGGGAAGATAGTGCCATTTTATGCTTTAACTTGAACAATGTATAATAGAAGGGACAAAGCCACCGGCTCACTGAGCAAAGGGAGGTGCCTCGTCCCGTATGGCAAACATGCAAGGAGTGAACCAGCCAGATGGTTCAATCAAAAAAAGTGATTCAGACATCCCATAATATGATCCTGGCACTTTTTTCTCATCAGGCGTGACTATCAAAAATGTTCGAAAAAAAAAAATTACCAAAAATGTTCGAAAAAAAAAAATTACCAAAAATGTTCAAAAAAAAAATTACCGAATAGGCCTATGTTCGAAAATAAAAAATGTTCGAAAAAATAAAAAATTACTGTAAAATGTTCGAAAAATAAAAAATTAACAAAAATGTATGACAAAAAAAATTACTAAAAATGCTCGGAAAAATATTCCTAAAAAAAAAAAAATTGCCAAAAATGTTTGAAAAAAAAAATTAGGCCTACCATCAAATGTTCGAAAAAAATTTTTTTCCAAAATTGTTTGAAAAAAAAAAATGTTCGAAAATCACCGTTATAAAACGTTTGTAAAAAAAAAATTACCAAAGATGTTCGGGAAAAAAGAAAATTACAAAAAACGTTTGAAAAGAGAAGTTTCTGAAAAAAAAAAATGCTCGAATAAAAAAAAAATTCCCCAAAAAAAAAATTTTCAAAAAAAAGGTTACATTTTTTAAACATTTTCTTTTAGAATATTGCGTTTCCACCCTATTTCTCTTTGTCCCAATTTTTTTCTCTAAACTTTTTATGGAACAAACCTGAATACAAAAATGAATTTCAAGAAAAATTAAGTAAGTAAAATTTAGAGTCTGTCTTTTAAAATTTATTTTTTGCGTTAAGGCAGTCCCGTCGTCATGCTTTGGCATTTACATATTATTTGTTACTTCTACATGAAAATATTTCAGTTTGTGGGGACACTCATGATTGAAGAAGTTTTGAAATAAGTGGTAGTCTACAATGCCTAGTTCGGGAGAAATTGCATTAGGCCTCTAATAGATGTCAGGGTGTTACATTTTTGTGTGACAAATCAAAAACAGTGCTTATATATAGTGTTATCCCATGTCTAGCCAACTTTTGTCCCTCATACTGAGCTTTTCACTGGTCAATACAGATTGAGAGAGGGAAATACAACAGAAAGAAACAGGGATATGTTTAGTTGAACCAATCAAATTCCTTTGGCTAATTAGCCAGCAGGGATATACTGAAAGATAATGAGATTAACAGGGACATACTGGAACCAGTGGCGTCCCTATGGGGGGGCCCGTGCCCCCAATATTGGACCTGTGCCCCCCCCAGATGAACTTTCCAACTCTGGCTAAAATACACAATTAGTATAGATAGATAGATATGGTAAGTGCAGCCCTCTTAGCCCAGTTCTGGACGCTCACGAGGGTTGATTGATGAGATGAGAGAGAGAGAGCGGGAGTCCTCAACATGTTACACATTTACCCCATGCTGTTGTGTGAATTAATATCTTCGGTAGGGCTCTGTATCGATACTTTTTTCTGATACGATACGTATCATGATACATATGATTCGATACACGATACGTTATAACAAAGCAACCCAAGTCAGGGTCACTGAGTAACAATATCACGAGCTGTTGTGTGAATTAATATCACTTTTTTTTATTCAAGCATTTTTTTTTTCAGAAACTTCTCTTTTCAAACGTTTTTTGTAATTTTCTTTTTTCCCAAACATCTTTGGTAACTTTTTTTTTCCAAACGTTTTATTTCACACAACAGCGAGTGATATTGTACGAAGTGCCCTGATGCGTGGTTGTTTTGTTTTTATCACCTGGTTTTAGGCCTACCTCAAATTTTCAGTTAAAAAGAGGGACTATTTTCTTCCATTACAAAAATGTGACGTCACCATGGAGCAACAATGGACATGACGTCACAATCCCATTATTCTGGCCCTTGTTTGGTTTGTGACATCATCAGGCAGCTGAAATGCTGGTGATGTCATGACCATTGTTAAAAAATATCGCCCTTGAAGGGTGGTATTTTTTACAATATCATAGGCCCTGGTATTTTGACTGTAAACAGTGATATTCACAGCCAACCAGGTGATAAATCGCGATACACCGTGCGCCGGGAAAACAAACAGAAGCACAATTTGATACCACTTCAACATAAAATTTGAAAGTAGCAAATCAACCAAAAAGTGCAATAAAATGCTAACATTGAGAAGAGGCTGATTTCTTTTCCACTAACATGTTCAAACAATTTAGCTTAACACTGAATCCCTGAGCACTGCATTATGTGACTAAATAAAGTTTTATTTTAAAAATCCTAGGACTAAACCAAAGTTAAACATAGTTTCTTGGACTTGTCATATGCATGGATATTGGCTAATAAGCATGCAATATATCATTTATGTTACTTAATATTCATCACACCAATGATCAACCAATTAACTTAAAACTTTCACTATTTCTGCCTGAGAGTAGCTTTCCATCAATGGTTTGAAAATGAATCATCGGTATCAGTAATCTAACTCATAAATTAAACTTTCAGACACTCATAATTAGTTGTTTTAAGGTTAGCTGCATTGATCTGTAGACATGCTCAAGTGCTCACTAGATACTTGACTAAACAATGCGGACCTATCTCCAATGACCAAATTGCAATTATGTACAATGGGTGTGAAAGAAACAAAGATACAGAATCAATTGGCTGAATTGCCATTAGACTTAAGTCACTCCATTGAAGCTTTTATGGTAAATTGAATGACTTGATTGATGTGGCAGCACTTCACACAAACAAGCTTAGATAAATTCTGAAATGAATTATTCCTTAAATTTCATAATTTCCCTATTGATATTTATTGATTTTCGGGACTACGAACATCAGGATCTTTCATGTGCAACAAAACAGCATTTTTGGTTCCTACAAAAATGCTAAACAAATTCAATGAAGCAGGTAATAAACTTCAATAGTTGACTGAAATTCTCTCCAAATTTCAGGATGATGTTGTGGATACTTTGTGAGTTTCAGATCTCTGCACATGGCATGTTCAAGCCATGAAAAGACCTGCAGCAACGCAACAGTGCACAATATCTTGACGTCATTAAGGTGACTCAACCGTGGTACACTGCACATACTTCTGAGCAGCCTGGTTGCCTAGCAACATAGCGTCACCACTGCTGCAGGCCCTGAAAAAGTTGTGACGTTACCATTTTCTGCTCTCTTTTTTTTAACAGCATGGCAGCCAGTAATTTGCTATTTAAATGAGATCTAATGCAGCTAGAAGTATAATTATTTTTTTATCGAATGCAGTAACATCTACTCTATACTAATTCAAAGTTTCAGCTTCTCGTCTTTATCAAAAGAATTTTCTCAACTAATTTCAGTCAACTGTGTCTAAAATTGTCTTTATTTCTTTAAATTGACATTGGCATAGTCATGGCACTGCAGTTAAAAAACGACTCGGTGAATTTTTTTTATTTTTGGACATTTGTTTGACAATAACCTGTTTATGATATATGCGAATTTTTAAAAAAATCTGTATGATCGTTTTCCTAAAATTTGATTACTGCCAAAATTGATGCATGCAAAATCTGCAATTAATTAGTGTGTTAGTGCCCTTTGAGCTCTTACAGAAAAAAGTATTTTAACCTTTTTCTTCAAATTTGTGGCAAATGTATTGGTTTACATCCATGGGAAGACATTTCTGACATTTTTGTGTGACAAATGCATGTAATGCTTTATTCTGTGGTACATAACCAAAAACTCAATTTATAACTTTTAAGCAGTCATCAGCCCAAACATGCTGTTACCATGGCAACCAAACGAGTCGGTGGAATTTTTTTATTTTTCATTATTGGAATGTATGGGTCCCATAGACTACCTGTGCAAAATTTTAGGGAAATCTGTATGATCAAACTACCACGGTTGAGTCACCTTAAGTGCATGTGCAGACAGAATAACAAAGAGGATACATAAATTACTTTGACTTAACTATTATTTATTCTCATGTAGAATCATTCCCATTTACTTTGAATAGTTCTAATATTTTCATTTTAAACAAAAAGTAAATAAAATCAGTGGTGCCATCTGAGTTTTGGCAGGGAACTAAGTTGATTCCCAAAACCAGCTTGGTGGATAATCTTTGGCGTCACATACTTCTGAGCAGCCTGGTTGCCTAGCAACATAGCGTCACCACTGCTGCAGGCCCTGAAATTGTTGTGACGTTACCATTTTCTGCTCTCTTTTTTTAACAGCAAGGCAGCCAGTAATCTGCAATTAATTAGTGCGTTGGTGCCTTTGAGATCTTACAGAAAAAAGTATTTTAACCTTTTTCTTCAAATTTGTGGCAAATGTATTGGTGTACATCCATGGGAATGGATAACCAAAAACTCAATTTATGACTTTTAAGCAGTCATCAGGCCAAACATTCTGTTACCATGGCAACCGAACGAGTCGGTGAAATTTTTTATTTTTCATTTTAGGAATGTATTAGTCCCATAGAGTACCTGTGCAAAATTTTAGAAAAATCTGTATGATCAAACCACCATACTTGAGTCACCTTAAATGAATAGGCGAATTGGTACTCATTATGAATTTCAGTTGTTGGCAAAGCTACCACAATGTCATCTTACCAGGGGAACATTTGTCATAATTATAATTCATAAAAATTCAGATAGCGCTTGCATTGAAAAGAAGGTGTGAAATATTCATATAATAAAACTGAAAGTCTATCTCTTAAATATCATATTTATGTTGAAATTAAATCTGAAGTTCAGATATTTTAATCCTACCAAGAATCTATATACTAGAAAATGAATATAACTAAACATAAATTTACTGAATGTAGCAACTCACTGAATAGGTTCTGTGATAAAACTCAATGGGAGTGTGGTTCAAAGCAATGAACCTCATGAATGTCAGGTCGCGGAAGAATACAACACGAGTCCGAAGGACGAGTGTTTATTTTGCAGCAGACCTGACGTGAGTGAGGTTCATTGCTGTGAACGACACTCCCATTAAGTTTTATTTATATCCCACAATAAAAATAGACCTCCAGTAAAAATAGTTAATAATTTCAAGAGGCACTATTTTGTTTGAATGGCCACAAAAAGATCCGCAACAACCACACTGACCAATCAGAGCGTCAAAACATTGTGACGTCATCATTTCACTGCCTATTAATGAAATGTATGTGGTTCACAACGATGAACCACATGGTGTGAATCACATGGTTTTTGTCAGAACTTCACTGCCTATTGTGGGATATAATACAAACCTTTGTGTTATAAAAACTAACAATCATAGGGAGGAGGGTTGGCACAGGGCTGCCAATGACTGTGTCCAGGGTTTGATTCTCACTCTGGTCCTGGCACCTGAACTAATGCTGGGCAGCAGTTTCAATATCAATTTCTTAAAGTGAATGACTATCTGACAAGTGAATGACTTCTCTCTTTTTGCAGGTTTAAAGAAACATCCTGACTTGGTGATGATCATGTTCAACTGAGCAAGTCCAAACGGATAAAGGAAGAAACTGCTATGAAATCAGATCTCAGCAAAAAGTCAGGGAAATGAACCTGAATCTTATGGATCGATACCCCCAGAGGAGCTCTATGGCCTCTCAAGAACTGTTCCCAAGGTGCAGCAGAAAGAGAAGAAATATCAAGGCCTTCGGAACCATGCACTGTCAACCAGTTACGCCATTAGACAGAGAATAAACTTTCGAAAGTTAATATGTCAAAACCTAGAGGATGTTGTTCACTGTTGAATTTGTCAATAGGTTTATCCATTATTGTATACTACATTGAATATAAAACTAATCCATGAAGTCTCATCCTTGTCATATGTTATAGGTCTAGAAACTATTTTTTGACAGTTTGTGTCATTTGATCGATCAATTTCGCACAGCATGGATTCTGGTGTTATACAGTATGATCAGTGCTGCATGGATTTTGTTGTCATGTGGTATGACACCAAAATCAATGCCGTGGCATGGATTTTAATGTCATACAGTATGATCAGTGCTGCATGGATTTTGTTGTCATATGGGATGACATTGAAATCAATGCCTTGGCATAGATTTCAATGTCATACGGTATGATATCAAAATCAATGCCGCGGCATGGATTTTGGTGTCATACGGTATGATCAATGCCGCGGCATGGATTTTGGTGTCATACGGTATGATCAATGCCGCGGCATGGATTTTGGTGTCATACGGTATGATCAATGCCGCGGCATGGATGTTGGTGTCATACGGTATGATCAATGCCGCGGCATGGATTTTAGTGTCATACGGTATGATCAATGCCGCGGCATGGATTTTGGTGTCATACGGTATGATCAATGCCGTGGAATGGATTTTGGTGTCATACGGTATGATCAATGCCGCGGAATGGATTTTGGTGTCATATGGTATGATCAATGCCGCGGCATGGATTTTGATGTCATACGGTATGATCAATGCCGCGGCATGGATTTTGGTGTCATACGGTATGATCAATGCCGCGGCATGGATTTTGGTGTCATACGGTATGATCAATGCCGTGGAATGGATTTTGGTGTCATACGGTATGATCAATGCCGTGGAATGGATTTTGGTGTCATACGGTATGATCAATGCCGTGGCATGGATTTTGGTGTCATACGGTATGATCAATGCCGTGGCATGGATTTTGGTGTCATACGGTATGATCAATGCCGTGGAATGGATTTTGGTGTCATACGGTATGATCAATGCCGCTGGTATCAATGCCGCTTGTATCAATGCTGCAAAAATAGTCCGGAACAAGATGAGAATTCCGGATCAAGACGAGAATCTACCCTATATATGTATGTCTAGAAACCTTAACAATAGAATGCACAGATCAATCCACCAACTGGGATTGGTCTATATACAATCCACCAACTGGGATTGGTCTATTTTCAAGAATGAGAGTATGACATTTAAATCATTTTGAACATATTTGACTTTATTTTGTCACGTAAAATCTAAATATTTTCTAGCCCCATGATAACCATTGGTAGACTAGACAATAGTCTAACATCCAATAAAATACAAAGAATATATTAATGTGGGGGGGGGGGGGTTGTTCTAGTTCTACCCTTGTTTATAGTTAAGGTTAAGGTGGACTTTTCAGCCATTTTCTACCTGTCAAAATTTAAAGATAGACCTGGTTCTTGCCAAAATAGATTATAAGAAATCTGATTAAGCTACAACATAAATTTTCAAGTTTGTTGGGGTGGGTTAAATACAAGAATGAGAGGGGTGTTAGATTTAAATACCAATTTCAGAAATCTTAAAAATAATTTGGAAGGATGCAGCTGCTTTCTAACTTTATTTAGACACAAAAAAAATTAGAGTGACCACTCTTTTTGCAAAGAACACTCTGAAATTATACAGGAAGCAAAGAATGTATTAATCTGAGGCAGCTCTATCCTTAATATGCTGTTTAAATAACAAAATTTGTGATTTTTAGGCAATTATTTTGCTTTTTGGCCATTCTCTGCCAGTCAAAACTGAATATAGGCCTGGTTCTGGGCCAAATAAAATGTCCCCAGACCTGGTTGAACCCCAAGTTAAGTTTCCTAAACCTTTATAAGTCACACATTACACCAATCTGGCTTCTGGAGTGGGATTAGATACTACAATTAGGCAGATTTATGGCGATTTTAGTGAATTTGACCATCGGTCTTCATTAATGTTAATTAGCCTTTGCAATATCACATGATACACCCACTGTACCACAAAAATAAGTTCAGAAATGGATTCTGCAGGTCAGAAAACCCCCAAAAAGTGGTGTTGCATGAAATTCTATCTTGAAAATTAAGGAAAATAGAATGGCGAGAGTGAGAACAGCGGCCATTTTGAAAAACGCCCCCTAGTGGCTATTCGGAGTAAAATCGGAACGTCCACCTGTGTGATTTTAGAAGCTAGGACACTAAGCTAAAAGATTCAACCATCAAATTCTCTGCGGCTCGCATTTTATACGGGGTTGTAGGTCAGAGCCAGGACTATTTCTGCTATATTCCTTTAGTATTTCATAGATATCTCATGGATATTGTTCGAGTGACGCTGCTTTTTGTTATAAATCCCACACTTTTTTAGTATTTTACTGCATGTTTTAATGTAATGACATAAGATTTCGAGAAGATCATAGTTCGAAAATTATGTTGGATAATAGCCTGCCTATTTTTTTTTACATTGGAAAGCTTTCTTTTTGAAGAACTTTTTGGCAAAGTTCCATGAATATCTCATGGATTTTAGATTTCTTGCCAAGTGTGGGATTCAACTTTAATTGATGATCAGGGCAAGAGAGAGAGTGGTCACACTGTACAGATTATTTGAAGTGATGCTTGTGACATTGAACTTGCTGATTGGCATCTTCGATGTCTTCAGTTTTGAAGACAAAGGAAGCAGAGCGAGGTCTATCATGCTGAGATTATTTCTTTTTTCAAAATTTCAGGTACGTTGGGGATCCTGATTCGAATGATGATCCCTCTGATCCGAGTTTTGTTGATAGTTGTTCTGTGATATTGTCAGTCAATGGATCAGGTAACATATGTTTATTGTTAAGATGCAGTACAACCTAAAATAAATTATGATTACCCAACAGGGAAGAATCAGCCAAATCACTTCCTACCATTACCTACTTTAAGCTACCTTTTTAAAGTACATTAAATTGACATTAACTCAAGTCCATCACCCCCATTGTGTTTGATTTCTTTGATATTGTGCCCCTTTGTTAATTGCCATTACATTGCTACTTGTCTCAATGGACTTCTTAGCAAGGGGTAAGGTTGTGGTGAGGAGTCACAAGTATAGTTGTAAGGAGACTTGGGTTGGAGAGGAGAAAGGAGGGCGAAATAGGTAAACAGAAGACTTTTTACAGAAAATTTTCTTACTTTATTTGGGATGTAGGGAGAGCGCGGCACAGTGAGACACTTTTTTATTTTCAAGTGTTCCAAAATGTTGGCAGTAACAAGTTCAATGAGATCAGGTCCATATTACAGATCATGACGTTGGGTGTATTGTCCAGTAGATTCAGGTTCCTACCTTTAACAGGTTTGGAGGAACTTTGAGTTATGTCCATGCTCGTTGAGTGTCTCACTCTGCCCCGTGGGCGGGTCATAGTGAGACAGCAGGCGGGGTACAGTGAAACAGGGCATCTGCTGCTATAACCGCCGATCCTCCTTGGATCTCCGGAATTACGACTCTGACTCCATATATTATTTCACACAAATACTACATGGTAAACTGGGGAGAAAAGTAGTTGTATAAAGTTTACACCGGATGTTGTACAAGTACTTCTTCGTGAAGTTTTGTATAAAATTTTAGACACAATTCAAATGTTTGTAACCTTTTTTGTAACTGTATGTTTGTAAATTATATTAATAATTTAATCACCACTTTCCAATTTCCTTCTTTACAGATCCGTGGTTAAATGAGACTGGTAAGTATTATTAGATGTAAATTAATTAAATTAATTGTCATTTATATATGTATAACCTTCCTCTCAATGTGCATGTCTATTTTGAGATAACTTTATGGCAAAAATTACATAAAATTGTATGGTAGAAATTAACTTGTCACAACATTGAGAAGAAGCATCAAAGATGTGATTTTAGCATGCGACATCGCGACAACGTTTTCAAACATTGTGAAAAAATCTCAAACTTGTGATGAATTTGTGGCAACTTAATTTTTACCATATATGTTTTTTTTCCAAGGAAAGAGACAAAACTGAAGGTAATATTCAAGGTTGGATATACCTTGTCAGCGTCTAAATCTCTTGTAATTTTCTCCCTTACAATTACCAGACTATATGATCTAAGGAACTGAAAATCAATTATGTCGGGCCTCAAGGCAATATTTTGGCCATAAAATACTTGCACGGCATCCATATTTAGTTTAAATATTATCTATCCAATAGCTATATTTATGCATAATTTGATTTTCTTCATAGACTGAAAGCATGATGTCATACTGAGACTAGGCGACTATTGTTCTATCGGGGAAATGAGTAGGAAACCCTGTGTCATGCTCAGCTTTCTGTTAGTGTAATTAATAACAAACCAACAATATTGGACTGACCAACAAAACAATATTGGACTAATGTGAAAATATTTTGGATTTGCTTTAGCAATGTGTTCTTGCTAATTTTACCAGTCAGTTTGACAGTTGGCCATTATGTTGTCATGTTCTTTAACAGTAGTAGCTGCCTGTAAAGTATCGTCATGATGCCAGTCATGAAATAAATGAAGCATGCATATTGGATGGATAATATTGAATGACCTTTCCACTTGTTAGGCGATTGAACATTTTTGTGAAATACTTACGAGTCAAGGATGTAACATCTTACAGTCTCTCACTTTGATATAGAAAAAGAGTGGACTATTGCACTGTGAAAATGGCACTTCGTGTGTGATCATGCTGATGATTTGTCATGATCATAGGCCTACCCAATACTTTCAATGTTAATTTGATTTATGAAGACTTACCCTGCTTGCTGGTGACAGCGAAACGAATTGATTATGAATCTGATATTCACTCTAAAATCAGTTATGACAAGTCAAACTGCCTTCTCTTGATCATGACTAATCAAGCTGTCTCCATTTTTCCCATGTTGAAAGTAGAGAAGATGACACTTCATTAGCTACAATGAGTCACAAAGTGCATTTTTCATAGTGAACTGGTCTGGTCTTCATTTTTTTCTATATCAAAGAGACAGAGTGTAAAGGCCCTGTTGCAGTTTTAAGTGAATCCTAATTACATAATGATCTTTTTTCATATTTTTCAATCCAGGTCCAGGATTGAATGAGACTGGTATGTATTAATATTGTTGTCTAGTTTATTGAAACATACATGCAATATATGTCATGCATGGTAAGATTAAGCTTTAAGAACAAGGACAAAAGTTGACCATTTAAAAAAAAGTCTTCCTTCAAATATTTTTGTTTTACTTTTGTACTTTTGTTTGGGTTACCATGCAACTAACCTAAAAAGTTGCTTTCCATGCTACTTCATTTTTGTTGCAAATTGAAAATAAGGAAATTTTTTGAGTGGACCACCAATCTGCAAAGAGCTCTGAAGATTGCTTTGATAATTTTACCAGCCAGTTTGACAGTTTGTCAGCATGCTGGCATGTTCTTTACAGGCAATTTCATTAGTACGAGATTCTACAGTCTCTATACACCTTGCTACATCGAATTTTTGCCTAATCTGATTGGTTAATGATCACTGAAAACGTCACAAATTTGATAGATTGGACGTAGCAAGCAGCTAAATGCATTGCATTCACACAGTCAGGGCTGGATGACCAGAATCGCATGGTAATGAAATCGCCTGTAACAGCACATCACACACTGACAAAGCTGTCTGTGCAATAATATCATCATGATGTCGGACATGAAAAAAGATGAAAGATGCATATTTCACAGTTATTGGATGGATAAAATTTAATGACTTTTCCACTTTTTAGGCCTTAACATTTTTTGTGAAATAAGTACAAGTCAAGGATTATAATATCTTAAAGGCTATGTCACAGTTGTGAGTGAATCCTAATTACATAATGATTTTTTTTTTCATATTTTTCAATCCAGGTCCAGGGTTAAATGAGACAGGTATGTAGAAAAAAATAATGTAGTTATTCGGCTTTTACACAATCGAGTGTACAATTTGGTTGTCGCTTTGAACCAAAAATGGACATCATTGCATCTCTTCAGGAACAACATCAATGTGTGCATCATATCATAGATATTATCCCCTAAATAATTTTTGCACAAATTGTTTTTGTCCAGGATGTAATATCCTTAAGACCCTGTTGCAGTTTTAAGTGAATCCCGATTACATAATGATCTTTTTTCATATTTTTCAATTCAGGTCCAGGATTAAATGAGACTGGTATGTACTAATATTGTTATCATGTTTATAGGAACATACATACTTTGTATAATTAATCTTTAAAGACACGAACAAGAGTTGAACATAAGAAAAAGTCTTCCTATACAGATATTTTTTTGTATTTTTATACCTTTTTGGCTACCAGCTTAGCTAAAAAAGTTGCTTTCCATACTACTTTTTTTTTCGCCAAAGCCCTGCAAAATGTCTATGAGTGCACAAAGTAATAATAGTAGATAGTAGAAATACACATGTTCACAGTGGAAAAATATCTTAAGGTGCTTCATGGAATACAAAGATTAGGAGGCCAAAATAAACTATCAATGACATGGCAAACCAGTTTGCTAATTGAAAATAAGGATTTGCTTTAACAGCTTTAAATCTGTAAGTTTTTAACTGGTGCAATTGACCAAAACTTACCCAATTATTTGTGCTCTCAGCATAATGAATAAGAAATCAAACAATATTGCACTGACCAACAATATTGGACTAACGTGATACTATTAAGGGTTTACCAGTACTATTTGTTTTTACTAATTTTACCAGCCAGTTTGACAGTTTGTCAGCATGCTGTCATGTTCTTTAGCAGCACATCACACACTGACAAAGCAGTGAATCCTAATTACATAATGATATTTTTTAATTTTTTTCAATTCAGGTCCAGGATTAAATGTGACAGGTATGTATAAAAAATTGTTATTGTTATAATGTTTATATAGGGAACATACGTGCTTTGTATAATTAAACTTTAAGGTCAAGGGCAACAGTTGACTATTTAAAAAAAAGTCCTCCTGCAGACTTTTTTTGTACTTTATTAACTTTTTATCTGGGTTACCAGCTAACCTAAAAAAGGTTCTTTCTGTGCTACTTTTTTTGCCAAAGCCCTGCAAAGTGCTCACAAAACTTTTGTCTGGAAGACTGTTTCTGTCTGTGCTGATGGAGAATGAGATATTGCGTAATCGGCTTACCTTGATATTGAACAGAACTTTTTGTAAATTACGAAATTATTTGAACTATTTCTTGCAGTAGCATACAAAACTAACTTTATGCCAGGTGGCATGATATAATAGTTCTCAGTTTCCAGAGACAGGGCAAGGATTGGGGGTATAAATAACATGGAGCAAAAGCATGGAACCTTTCTCGTATCTTTCCGATATTGGCATTGTTCATTTTGGGCTTCAGGGCGGCTATGATCGAATGCCCCCATTCAAAATACACTACATTGTATACCTCTGTTATCCTTTCAATGATGATGCGGATTTTGTTATTTTGATTCATCAGGCTCCATTGAGATCTTCTACGAAAGAAGAAATTCAAACTTCGAAGTCAGTGGGAAAAATGACACTTTGGCAGCACTCCCTATCTTTCAGGAGATATTGGAAAACACAGAACAAATGAAGCAAGGGGTAAGATCTTTACAAAAAGAACAAATGAAGCAAGGGGTAAGATATTTACATAAAGAACAAATGAAGCAAGGGGTAAGATCTTTACACAAAGAACAAATGAAGCAAGGGGTAAGATCTTTACACAAAGAACAAATGAAGGAAGGGGTAAGATCTTTACATAAAGAACAAATGAATCAAGGGTAAGATCTTTACATAAAGAACAAATGAATCAAGGGTAAGATCTTTACATAAAGAACAAATGAATCAAGGGTAAGATCTTTACATAAAGAACAAATGAAGCAAGGGGTAAGATCTTTACACAAAGAACAAATGAAGCAAGGGGTAAGATCTGTACATGGGTCAAAATTTGAAAACCTTGAAATTTCAGCTGAAAAAAATTTGAAAATTTTTCGTTCCAGAAATGCCTTAAAGTTTGCATAGGGTGGGTCAAACAATCAGCTATTACTGCACTTTCATGTCCAAGGGTCGAAATGCCCCGCTGATTTGTACTGAGGTGATAAACATAGCTGTAATGTTTTTTGATTGTCATTAAAATCACACTTCTAACTAAAAAATCCTAACCACTTAGGGCTAAAAAATCTATTGCCAATGATTAGGCAAGTTGCTTACACATTTTGGGCTAAGTTCCAGGTCTCTAGTGCCAATTATTTTTGAGAAACTGCATTTGATCAATTAAAATACCAAATATGTGTGTCATTAGCATCATGCCTATAACTTGAAATCCGTACCACTTAGGGCTGAATAATGAATTACCAACAAATAGGAAAGTGGCTTTTCTGCACACATTGAGCTATATTTCAGGTCTCTATGGCCAATAGTCATAGAGATAGAACATGTCCTTGAACCAGAAATTTACAAAAACAAACAAAAATACTCTTTTCATCAATAGTTTGGATTCTGAATAATAAAGATGATCTCCACTACTTCCTCGAGTGCCCAGTGTCTTTAATAAACCATATGTTAGATGCTAGACAATGGTAAAATGTTACTGGCACCCCACATTTGGTTAGTAGTTTCAGAGAAGCATCAAACTACATACTAAGCATGTCAGATGCAAGGAAAATGCAAAAATGTCATGTAATAGTCTATTGAAACATTTATTGATAATATATATTGAATTGATTTCAACTCCAGTCACCTACAACAAAATTTTTGTGAGGTGAAGGCAATAAGCCATTTTTGACATGATGCTAATGACAGCGTGATGCTAATGATAATTACAGTAAAAATCTTTGCAAGGACCAGTGGAAAACTGGTAGTCTGGCAATATGTGCATGCAATGACCTTATGAACACTAGACACATGTTCACAGTGATTTTGGCCCAGAAATATGTAGTCAAAATAGAGTAGCAAGCCGTTTGCTAATGACAAATTGAGATAGGACAACTGACATGCCAACAGAAATACTCTAATATGTTGGTTTACATAAATGATACAGAGCTACAGATAGTTCAGTTATTTTCTTGGGTTCTCAGACAACATCAGACACAAAGTTTTCTCACAGAATGTGTGTCCCTTTAATTTTTATTAAGAAACAAATCTGGCGTGATGCTAATGACGCAATATTGGAGACATTGACACAACAACCTCCTGCTCTTATACAGAATATTATTTCAGCTATTGGTGACCAGATTTTAGAAGACTGACAGTCAAGTCTCCATGTATGGAAGAGTTTAATTGATTAGGATACTGTACTAGTTATTGTGATACGATCTTTCAAAGAAAATGTTGTTGGAGACAGGCGATTTTCAGGGGGGTAGGCCACTTCAATGCTATTTTTGGATGGGATGAAAATATTCTGCCGCATATTCTTTGTGTTAAAAGTTTTGCTAATATCCTTGTCTATGACAAATGACAACAAGAGGTCCTGTATTGGTCTTCCTGCCATCATGAATTATTGTTAAACACCGGAGACAAGAATTTCAGACTTATCAAATTTTGACCCACTGTACAAAGAACAAATGAAGCAAGGGGTAAGATCTGTACACAAAGAACAAATTAAGCAAGGGGTAAGATCTGTACACAAAGAACAAATGAAGCAAGGGGTAAGATCTGTACACAAAGAACAAATGAAGCAAGGGGTAAGATCTTTACACAAAGAACAAATGAAGCAAGGGGTAAGATCTGTACACAAAGAACAAATGAAGCAAGGGGTAAGATCTTTACACAAAGAACAAATGAAGCAAGGGGTAAGATCTGTACACAAAGAACAAATGAAGCAAGGGGTAAGATCTTTACACAAAGAACAAATGAAGCAAGGGGTAAGATCTTTACACAAAGAACAAATGAAGCAAGGGGTAAGATCTTTACACAAAGAACAAATGAAGCAAGGGGTAAGATCTGTACACAAAGAACAAATGAAGCAAGGGGTAAGATCTGTACACAAAGAACAAATGAAGCAAGGGGTAAGATCTGTACACAAAGAAAAAATGAAGCAAGGGGTAAGATCTTTACACAAAGGACAAATGAAGCAAAGGGTAAGATCTTTATGTACACTGCTGGAAAAATGTTTGGAAATAGTCTCCTGCTTGCCATTGTGTTAGGGTTACACTTAACAGCTTCAAGATGCTCAGATTGTTATTTGATCATGTCGAAATCGACTTAGAGGGTGACCACTTTTAAAATGATCAGGGGGGTTTTGAGTTTTCCTCGGCGGGAAGATATTTATTCCACCGCAAAAGCGCCAAGGAGTATTTATTTCGAGCTTCCCCGAATATTATTTCCTACACGTAAATCAAGCAATGTCTTCTTGAGAAAAACCCGCTGCAGAAATTATTTATTTTCGACCACCCATAATTCTCTTGTCTGCATATTTTTTTCCAGGATGTTTACCGGTTTGACAATGGCGAATACAGGGTGGTTGCTAGTTTGGATGACTTTACAAAAATAAGAGCAACCTTCAGTGGCCTAGAAGCGCCAGACATCGATCTACTACGATTGAAACACGAGGAAATATTTCTTGACCAAGGGTGGACATCAGCCAGCTCATTTGTGGACCAAAATGTTGTGTATATCAAGTGGGAAAAAAATTAGCAGAAAAAATCACAATTTTTGACAACACTGTTAACAAAAAAGGTCATCATGGTATATATAAAGAGTGGCATCAGTTCCTATGAGACTGGTGGGGCAGATGCCCCACCACATTTTTGCCAAAGTATACATGTTTCTGAATTCAAAAAATTTTTTTTTCCCCTGACATCTTCCACGAAGGTGTGACTACTATTAGCCCGACAACTTTAAAATGAAATTGACGCCCCTGTAGGGTAATGTTCTTTGAGTCGGACACTTAGGAAAGGTAACCTTGAGTCGGACACTTTTTGTTGGGCTCCACAGGCTACTTGAGAGGTCGTATACTAGTAAATTTGGTACTGATTTGTAGCCCAAGATGTCCTTTATCTATGCCAAAAATATCAACATGATATGAACAACGAAAGTGTCTTTTTCACGCCTATAAAGATGGGGTGAAATTCCCGTTTTTCTCAGAATTTTTTGACATAAAATTGTGTATTTTAGTGAATTTTTGTCTGATTTGAAGGAGCCTTTGCTGGCCTATGGCATTGATTTGACTCCAGTTTTCATGTCGTTCAGTTGCTTATAAGCTTAGACAATTTTGTGATCAAATATGAGCTTTTTCAATTGAAGGGGATGCTCTAAAGCACCTATACCTTTGATGTCATGTTTTTACAACACAGCTGTCCGACTCAAAGATACCCTATGTCATTTCATATTTCAGAAATTTAACCACTAATATAGTTCTTGTGTTGTGCCAATTGTCAATTTTCTGTTAGATTTGGCAAAAACGATTAATTTGAGGCCCTGGTTGACAATCAATAACCCATAGGCCAAGTAAGATATCACTTTTTAAATATGTACAGAATTTAAGTGTCCGACTCAAAGAACATTACCCTATATAAAGAACCCGCAGCTGAAAAAAGGTTCCTCATTTTGTATGGTTCAATTGAATTGAAAAGGCCTATGATAGGACCCTATGCTCCCAACTTGAAAGAAGGCAGTTCCATTGTGGGAGTTCAGTCCAGCTGGATTATCTAAATCTTGTTTTTGTTTGCTTTTGGAACCATTTTAAACCTGAGAACTGAAACTTTTTAGGGTTCCTTATCTATACCAGCTTATAGAACCCTTAAAGGTTCCTTATAAAACCTTTTTGTTAAGAGTGAAGGACAATGGATAATACTGGTAACTTGGTCTGGCTGGCTGCTGAACACACTCTTGGCTTCGCGTGAGACAAGGGCTTCCCAGCATTTTTCAAAACTGAGTCTGTTACCATTATATATCAGGGGAATGCAATTAGAAGGCCTTGCTTTGCTGACCATGACTAAGAAGAGGTCAAAATAACTCGCTAAGCCTCAATAAATTCTGTCAATATATAATGGTAACAGACTCGTGCTGTTTTGATAAATGCGGGGAAGCCCTTGGAGTGAGATCCTCTGCCACACTCTAAAAAAATTTAGACAAAATTGGTTTTTTAGATTCAAAATGGTTTTTTGAAAAACCAAATTTCAATGCAAAAAACCAAAATGGATTTTTTTAAAAATCCATTTTGGTTTTTTTGCATTGAAATTTGGTTTTTCAAAAAACCATTTTGAATCTAAAAAACCAATTTTGTCCCGACATTTTTTAAAGTGCAGCCAGACCACTCATGTCTCATGAGTAACAATGATGATAGTAATAATAATCATTTTATTTTGTAAAGCGTAATCCATTGCGCTCTAAAGGCTAGAAATACAATGATGAAATGTAAATATATTAACAGTAAATATAAAAGCAGTTGAAAAAATAGTCTCAATTGTTGTCAATGTCAGTTAAAATATTCGTCTTGATAAGAAAATATTGGGGCTCAAAGCAGATCTGAGATTATCAGGCAGTCTTTTCCACAGAGAGTGTCCATTCACACTGACTGCACGACTCTTGACTAGATTAGAGGTGGTGAAAAGTATATTACAGCCAAACACTTTGATACAGAATAGGAGTGGACTGTGGCACTGTAAAAATGGCACTTAGTGTGTCATCATGCTGATGATTTGTCATGATCATACCCAATACTTTCAGCGTTAATTTGATTGTAGGAGACTTATCCCACTTGTTAATGACAGCCAAACGAAAGGATTATGCATCTGATTTTCACTCTAAAATCCGTTTTGAGAAGTCAAATGGCTTTCTCTTGATCAAGATTAATCAAACAGCCGCTATGTCTCCCATGTAGAAAGTAGAGAAGATGACACTTCATCGGCTATCATGAGTAACAAAGTGTCATTTCCGAAGTGCCACAGTCGACACTAATTATCGCCCATGCTATGCTATGCATAGGGCGATTATGCTTTAGTGCTGAAATCTACTGAAGGGGTGAAACAACCAATGCTGTGGCCTCAACCAGCCCACTCTGGAAGTTCTTATCATATGCATAACACATTGATACCATTGTAGATGTGCACAACGGTTCGCATTTTCAGTTTAATGCAATATTAGAAAATTTACTATTATCAGTTTTAGAGGCTATCAAGGTCCAGAAAGCCTGCATTGTGGTGGCCATTTTCCCTTCCACAGGGTCAGTTTTAGTACACAGAATGGCCACTGCAAGCAGCTTTAGATACATTACACAAGAGGGCAGCACCTGCAAGTCCTATGCCACTTCCTCCCTTTGCACCACATTCTATTTCTGGGAAACTCAGCAATTCCTGCATCTCAGTAGGCCTATAGTTCATGCATCTTTCCAACTAATTATACAGGTAGCATGGGCTTATATTGTATCTATTTCATATTATTCTATTCTCTTCCCTCCAATCTACGGGCAACTTACTATAAATTATATAAATCTGTTTTATATTTATGTAAATAAAATACTGGTTATAATATACACTCATGTAAACAAAAGATAGACATATAGATAGATATAGATAGATAGATAGATAGATAGATAGATAGATAGATAGATAGATAGATAGATAGATAGATAGATAGATAGATGCATGGATAGACAGATTGGCAGACAGATAGGATAGATGGATAGGATAGATGGATGGGATATACAGTAGGATAGGATTGATGGATAGTATAAACGGATAGGATAAACAGACAGGATAGATGGATAGATAGATGGAGGAATGGATTGACAGATAGATTGATGGATATATTGGTTGACAGACGGACAGGATAGACGGATTGGATAAACAGATAGGATAAACGGATAGGATAAACAGATGGGATAAACAGGTAGGATAAACTGGATAAACGGATAGGATATATGGATGGGATAAACGGATAGGATAAACGGATGGGATAAACGAACAGGATAAACGGATAGGATAAACGGAGGCCGATAGGATAAATAGAAACGTAGATAGATAGATGAATGAATAGATTGACGGATGGATTGAATGATAGATAGACGGATGGATAGACAGATTGACAGACAGATAGGATAGATGGATAGGATAGATGGCTGGGATAAACAGACAGGATAGATGGATAGTATAAACGGATAGGATAAACAGACAGGATAGATAGATAGATAGATAGAGGAAATGGATTGACGGATGGCTTAATGGATAGATGGGTTGACAGACGGATAGGATAGATGGATAGGATAAACGGATAGGATAAACAGATAGGATAAACAGATAGGATAAACAGGTAGGATAAACGGATAGGATAAACGGATGGGATAAACGGATGGGATAAACGGCTGGGATAAACAAATGGGATAAACAGATAGGATACACGGATAGGATAAACGGGTAGGATAAACAGATAGGATAAATGGATATGTTAAACGGATAGGATAACGGATAGGATTAACAGATAGGAAAAACAGAGAGGATAAACAGATAGGATAAACAGATAAGATAAACAGATAGAATAAACAGGATAAATAGGATGAACCAATGCTTATGGGGTACTGGATAAACGGATAGGACAAACGGATAGGATAAACGGATAGGATAAACGGATAGGATTAATGGATAGGATAAACGGGATAAACAGGATAACGGGTAGGATAAACCGATAGGATAAACGGATGGGATAAATGGATAGGATAAACAGATGGGATAAAGGGATAGGATAAATGGATAGGATAAACAGATAGGATAAACGGATAGGATAAACGGATAGGATAAACGGATAGGATAAACGGGATAAATGGGATAACGGATAGGATAAATGGATATGTTAAACGGATATGGTCAACGGATAGGGTAATTGATAGGATAAATGGATAGGATAAACGGATAGGATAAACTGATAGGATAAACGGATAGGATAAACAGATAGGATAAACAAATAGGATAAATAGATAAGATAAACAGGATAAATGGGATGAACCAGTGCTTATGGGGTACTGCATAAACGGATAGGATAAACGGATAGGATAAACAGATAGGATAAACGGATAGGATAAACGGGATAAACAGGATAACGGGTAGGATACAAGGATAGGATAAACGGATAGGATAAACAGATATGATAAACAGAGAGGATAAATGGATAGGATAAACGAACAGGATAAACTGGCTAACGGATAGGATAAACATAGGATAAAACATGCGGGGCATGGGCGATGCTGTGCCATTATATGTGCTTGTTCTATATCAAAGTGTTTGGCTGTAAAGATTAGTATTCAACTACTTTGTATGCATTACTGCAAGAAGTATTCATGACTTTCTCCTAAAGGATAATGAAACGTAGTAATTACAGTTCATGTGATTGGTTGAGGGACCGAATTACGTCTCATAAATCCAATTTGAGAAGAATAAAAATGTTTTTCAAAGCCAGTGATCATGAGTGATGTGTCTGAAAGGAGCAGGATTGTTGTTTGTTTGCTTGTTTGTTTGTGTTTTACGCCTCAGCAGCACCTTAGTGGGCTATATCGAGGCAGGCGATCGCCGTATGATGATGAGATGAGAAGACTGTGAGTCTGGTACATACCCTATTAATTCAGGGATGTCCAGGGTCTTTCAGTTGCCCCAGCATAGAACACTGGATTCAACCCGCCTCCATTAAATGTCCCATGGGCTCGGACTAAATTGAGTTCCGGGGTGGGGAAAGGAGCAGGATTGTCAGTTTTTCCTAATAATATGATTTACTAACCAAGCTCATCTGCTCACTGAAGAAGAATAGTACGTTTTTCATTGCTGTCTGTTTTCAACTTAGGGATTTGGAGGACGTTTGATTTGCTGACAGACCGATCAAGTAAGCTGAAGAGGCTACGTAGGCAGTGAGAAAACCAGTCATAGAAACTCATACTAAATGAATTAGCTGTGAAGCATCATTGAAAGCTACTTCATTTACATTAGCATTGCATCTTTCCTGCACTTATCACATTCTGCAAATTACAGTCATAGTTCCTTTCATCATTTGGCTTATATCCAGAGGTTGAGATAAATTTGGATCTCGATAAAATGGCGACGGAGACTTCAGTGCAGTACCAATCGAACTGCATGCTCTTTCATTGCCAACTTCTCCAAAAACACTTCCTTTGAATTGCATCCATGATTTTTTGTTATTACTATCCACTCTCTTTCGCTATCTGTAGGGGAGAGGCAGGTTAGTTGAGACGTTTTTCAGAAAAGAAAACGGATGTTGATATTGGAATAACGAAACTTAGCAAAAGCTGGAAAATAAACATGTTTTATGAATTTTCACTGAGAAATGTTTTCTGTTATTGTTTTATCACACTCTGTCAGTCTGGCTGAGGGGCGTATCTATAAATGACCTGAAGGGGGCCAATACATGGGGTGAATACGGGGCGCTCCCTGGCTTTTCATATCTCTTCCATGTAAATTTTTTGCCTGGAGGGGGGCATGGCCGATGCTCCCCCCCCCCTAAATATGCCACTGGTCTGACTAAACTGGTATATACTTTCTACTATGACAATGACTGCTTATTTCTAATTTTGAAGAATGCTTTTTATCTTAGATATTGTCTAACAGGTAAAATAGGCAATTCTGATCACTTTTTGATGTAAATTCCATGCTAAGAATAGGGTGTGATAATAAACAATTTGAAACTTCAATATTATTAAATTAATTCATTGATTTTCTTGATCTCCGTACTACCTGCTCCACCTAGCCAAACTTTCTGCTTCCATGGCAACCACATAATGACTTAAAATGTCCAAATTGTCCAAAATTTTGGAAATCCATTCCAAAACTGCTGAATTTTATCCTGTAAAAAATTCATAGTTCTAGATTGAAAATAAGTGTCCATATAAAAAAAGCCGTGAACTTTCTGAACGCCCCTCGTAGAGGAAGGTCAGATGAACATTTTGATGTGTCAAACAAAAAATCTGTTGGGAATTTTTTGAGATAAAACTAATGTACAGGCCAAACGGGGAGGGGAGAGAACCCCCCTCCCCTCCCTGGGTCCGCTACTGGAAACCAGCCATAACCTTCCATCTGCAAACATGTGACACAGTTTTGCTACTGCACTTGAAAATCTAACACATGACTAAAATTTATATATTTTTTTGTTATACATATATGTTGACATATCAAATCTTCCTGTTTCCAGAAATGTTAGAATTCTTATAATGTCCTGATTATCATGCTATATTATACCATAGAACTGTAATATAGTTCTATGATTATACATAATACTCATATTATTACTGGTTAATTAATTAAAAATAACCATAACTTCCTCTGATATCAATTGATCCAACACTGATTAAATGATGCGTCATCTACTCTTTGCAAGATACATCAATGGATGTCCCAAAGCAGTTGCTGCTTTATCTTTGTTTTCTGATTGTTTTTCCAAGAACATTTTGTAAAGGTAGGTGCTTTTCTAATTCAGATACATATTCTGTATGTTTCAGAATATTTTTTTAGTCAAAAGTTGACGAGCTAGGGGGGGGGGATTAGGACTTTTTAGACATCACCAAGATATTTATTATACCATTGACAAAGCAAGTACCTAACTTAACTGACAATTTTGCATGTTAGCGCTCTGCTAAACACTGTTAGCAACTGCAAACAGATGCATGTTAGAACCCTCCAAATCGATGTCTAACTAATACTGGGGGGGGGGGGGCTTTTAAAAGGGCTTGCATTGGCCAGAAATACAGTTTGTCACATCTGGCATTGGAACAGAAATAAAGCATTGTTTACAGTCCATAAAAATGAACACTATAAAGTTTCTCATCTTAATACATTCCTAAAATATTTCCAAAAGTGTCTGAATTTATATCTTTAAGTTCACTACAACCCTGTTATTTCTTGTAACAGCCTTGCAACATAATATTATGGCCCTAATCTGCTTACTAGAGCTAGAAAAGCATTGCTGTCAGATTTTGGTGCACACCAAAATGATTTTAGGTATCTTTTAAAGTCAAATTTATTGCCTAAAGTTTATCTTCTGACCTTCATATTTCACAGAGTACTGAGAAAATGTCTATTCTATGGACTGCACTTGCTTTTCGCAGGACCTTTTCTAAAATATTATTCATCCCATCGTGCCACTTTAATAGTTCTTCCAAAAGGAACAGAAGGTGGATTGTTTGCAAAAGTATCACCCAAATTCATATCATAAATTCTGAAGTTACCTGTGTGAATTCCTTTTTTTTTTTCAGTTTTTTCAGACACTCTTGATCATTCAGACAACCATGCCTGTGAGGGTGTTGAAATAAAACCATTCACAGCAGGAAATGGAACAGTACAGGGAAGAGATATAGCCATAAATCCTGGTAACATGTTGACTATTCGTAATTCTGAGGAGCGGAGCAAATGTACCAGTCCTTTTTTGGTAAGAACTCGTTTTAAAATTTATATTACAGCAAATTCAATTAGTATGTGTTGCTAGGGTTTGTTTTCTCACAGTCCATGTAGCATGTTAATTTTGCCTGGTTGGTCAGTAAGCTAAGATAAGATAAGATAAGATAGTTTTTTATTGATGCATTATGTACGTACAATTTTCATAAAATACTTCACAGAATAATATTAAAACTAGGTACTTAACAACACAATATAAGACAAAAATAGCATCAAAGGTAAACAGCTGAGTTACAGCGTAACTATATAATTGCTGCAACCAAGTTAAATAATCTCTTAATTATTTTATGTATAAAAAGAATGAAAATTAGAATGGGTATGGATATGGGATGTGATGATTCCTTAAATTGTGACAAATGAATAAAAGTATAAAATTGATCAGTATGACTGTAGTACATTTTGAAATAATAATGTTTTGCAAAAAGCCTTAATTTAGTTTTTTCTTTTAACTGCTCATTTAAGTGCAACCACAGGTGAGGGGACCTTCCCAGGAAACTTGCATTGTATTTCTCTATATTGTGTTGTGGGGCTCTTAAATAGTTTCTTGTTCGGGTATAATATGTGTGGTTACTTAGATTGAATCAATTGCCCGATCTCACTGGTAAACTGCAAGCAAGCATTGTCCAAATCCATAAGTTGAACGTAGAAAATTACAGCGAAACACTTTGATATAGAATTGGAGTGGATTGTGTCACTGTGAAAATGGCACTTCGTGTGTCATCATGCTGATGATTAGTCATGATCAAACCCAATACTTTCAATGTTAATTTGATTTAAGGAGACTAATCCCAGTTGTTAGTGACAGGCGAACAAAAGGATTATGAATCTGAGTTTTACTCTAAAATCCGTTATGAGGAGTCAAATGGCTTTCTCTTGATCATGACTAAGGCCTATCTCAAAAATAATGAAGCCACACAGCTGGTTTTCACTGAGGGTCACAAATTTTGATAACAGCTGTATGAAACAACTTCATATTACAGTCTTGCCTTAAATACATTCTTATGCTAAAATCCTGAAAATTTCATGGCAATTCGTCAAAAGGTTATTGATATAGAGATGAAAGTATATCGGAAAACATGCATTTTTTCACTTATTTAGCGTGACATAGACTTTTTCACCTGATGAATTCTTTCAATTTTACAAAAGTTTGACATGTTCCATTGCTATTTACTTTTACTTTTTGGAACCTACACATCCCCAGGCTTCATTAATCCATTGAAACAAGCACTTCCATCCACTTGTTTTGACATGATTGAGTTATTTGGGTTCAAAGGTTGACTTTGTAAAATTGAGTCAAATTTGAATGTTCCTGATCAGAAATGCTCTAGTTTCCCTTTAGCATATTTCAGTTGAATCTTTTTGCCATTGAGATCTAGTATTACATCTACTTAGTTGTTTTGGAGCTTTTTATGATTCTGGAAAATCTAGTTCACGGAAAAATTCCAATGAATAGCTGGAAAGGTGAATGTGTCGCACGCGTAATGCCGAGAGTACTTTCAAATGGTACAGAGCTATGAAAGCTCTGTTTTTAATCTGGATTGGTTCAAAATATAGTAAATCTATGACATTTTATTAATCTATGAACTAACCCAAGTTTTTGACTGGTTTCTGGTGATTAAATAAAGTTATGTTCGTTGCACGCGTAACGCTCTGAAAAATTTTGATCTGTTCAATTTTTTTTCTGACAAACAGTGAAGCAATCATTCTTATATTACTTGGAGTGAAAATAAACAATTAATTTCAATAGTTGGAGTACGTTTCACTGCCTAATTACAAAAATTTTAACATTTACTGAGCATTCTTTAAAATTTGGGGCAAATTGTCTAAAAAAGCAATAAACAGTAACAAAATATTTTTTATTTTGTAAATGGTTATATTTTACCCCCAGTTATGATTTATAATTAATATAGAATCGATTTGAGTCAAAACCAGAACATTTTCTGAAGATTCATATCACACCAGTACTTAAAATCAGCTTTTTATGTCGAAAAATGGGCAAAAAATCACACTTCTATCATCATTTGCTGAGCAGATATTCACTTCGGTGGCACTTATTCGGTATCAATTTGAAGCCCACATTATATCAGCGGTGTGTGGTCAACCAGGCGACAGACAACCAGGCGACACCATGCCACTACCAACTAGGCTACACAAAATTTTCAAAACACTTGTCACTTCCATCCAGGCAACAGTCACTTTCATCAAGGCGACACAGCACTTCTGTCCAGGCGACAAACACTTTTACTAGGCGACAAACACTTTTAAAGCTTTTTAATTCACTGGGCGACATTTTTCAGGGCCACTCAACAAAACTGCGGAAAGCTTGACAGGAAGTTTACATTTCAAGTTCCACAGTTAACTCCAGGGTGAGCCGCGAACGTTTCTTGGCTTGGAAATTTTAATGTTTGCATTGATACACAGCTAGAATTAAGAGTAAAAGACTCTTATTCTTTTAAAAATTGAACTTCCTGGACTTGTAAATTAATTTTGACCTTTGGCTGATTGAGATCACTGAAAGCAAGGAGCTTCAAATCACTCATATGGTGGCATGGCTGCATGACTCTTGAGCGATAATCTGTGTTGTGGATTTTCAGGAGTTTTGCCTCTTGGATCACCTGGAATTACTGTTTGTCGCCTAGAATCGGGAATGTCTGTCACCTAGTTGGTATGTCACTTAAAATATCTGTCACCTAGTTGGTACTTGTTGTCGCCTGGCTGGTCAAAACTTGTCACCTGTGTCGCCTGGATGGTTGTCGCCCAGTTGGTACTCATGTCGCCTGGTTGTCTGTCGCCTGGTTGACTGGTAATCGTAATGCTGATACATAGGGCAGTTAAAATCATTTTAAACGAAAAAATATGCTTCTGGGGTTAATATATGTAAGTTTTGAAAAGAAATTTCAAAAAAATTTCGAAAAATTGGGTGTTTCTCAAATATATTTGGTGTATTTGAATGACAATCGTCCAGAAGGCTTTTAAAAATGTGCCAATTGTTGTCAAATAAAGAAAACGGATTTAAGTTCATGACAAATTACCATTCAGCCCAGTTATGTTTCACTGCCATGAAAAACAAACTTTTAGAAATTCTGTAATATTCAGCTGTTATCAATTATTTCCACTCTTCAAAGCACCATGGCTAATATAGTTTCTGGAACTAAAATATGTTCTTTACAATATGCTTATGTCATTTCATGCAAAAATACATTTTAAAATTTTGATGGTCATGTCACACTTTGGCTTCATTATTTTTGAGATAGGCCCTAATCAAACAGCCTCTATGTTTCCCATGTTGAAAGTAGAGAAGATGACACTTCATCAGCTATAATGAGTCACAAAGTGCCATTTTCACAGTGCCATAGTCCACTCTAATTCTATATCAAAGTGTTTCGCTGTAATAAAAACGTGATCTTCTGCATCAGTGAGCTGAGTTTGCTTGATTCATACCATGTAATTCCGTGCTTTTTTTTTATTTCCATGTGCTGAACAAACTTTTTTTTTCAGTGTCAAGTGGGAAACAATCTTTTTTTTTCACCAAATATCCATAGCCCCCCTCCAAAGATCATCTGGTCGGCCCCTAATTGAATTTTCTGTAAGCATGGCATGTGACCTGGATCTGCTGATGCCATTTCTCAACAGAAAATCTCATGTAAAATGTAATAACCCAAACCCAAGATTGGTTGAAAAGAATATAAGATTTTTCCATAAAGCATTGAAAATGACAAAAAGAAAAAGAGATTTGCAAAATGATTTTGCATGCTGTGTTTTATCATTAGAACTTTGTGTTTGCTTGGCGGTAGCTAGGGTCTTGCCAGATGACTGGATACTTTATTGAAACCAGTTACCAGTGTTCCTTAATCCTAAGATGTGACATTTGAAGCGTCATGGAATCTAGATAATGAAATTTGACATAATTCTTTCCCCATCCTCCCGAAAGAGAAGTCTGTGTGTGCATGGCGTACCATTATTGGAAAATAGATCCACTGTCATAGATAGACAGATAGATAGCGCGCTAAGCCCAGTTATGGGTGCTCACAGGTTTTGATTGCTGAGAAAGGAGAGAGAGCATGTGTCCTGTACATGCTACACATTTACCCCATGTGAGGGATCTTTAACTTGCCTAGCACATACACTGATACGAGGGGTTTACCATAAGTTCTGTCCAACTAGTCATAACTTTTGCTAGATTTGATGTAGAAACATGATATTAAGGTCCGATATATAATATTGACGTAATTTGCAAATGACTACTAAATGAATAAATGCTTAATCTGTTGCCATTGAAACCAGAAGTCTTGAAATGCGGCCCAGACTTTGAAGTTCTCACCTAAAATTAACCGAACACCTGCTTGCATTAGCTATGTCTTGACATATTGAATTGAAGTATATTATAATTTTTTTTCATGAAATATAGTCAGTCAATTGTAAAATCATTAATAACAATGGAAACTGGTATTTTTGTTGCATCTCAGCTACTTTACCATCACTCATTCAGTTTCTCAGTTTTTTACGAGATGAGCAATTTTTTGGATAATGATGACATCATACATACCTGTTACATTTTTTTCATTTTTAATTGGACAAAACTAGCAGAGAGAGTATGAACCTTTTATCAGTTTTTGTCATACATACAAGGAAGACAGTATGAGTGACAGAAGCAAATGAAGATTGTACAAACTTTTTCTGACTGAAGAGAAGACACAATGGAAAACCTAAGAAGACTGGAAAATGCCAAAACTGACCTTAACATGAAGACTGAGGTATCATACTTAGAAATGGATGGTAAGTAAGAGAAAACGTATTTACAAGGTCCCAGTCACTATTTTTGGAAGTTGGGCAATGACTAAGAATGTTTTGAAAAAAATCTGTCCTACATCTCTTGTAATAATTACATATTTTAAACAATATGTCAAGTATGTGTCGGTAAACAAGCTCTTGGTTGCATTTCATGACTTTTGGTTTCCATAGCAACTAATCAACAATTTATTTGTACCTCTATGATCTGATTTTTTGGGGATCATTTGCAAATTATCTCAATATCAACTGACCCAAATATCATTTTTTCGGTTTAAAATCTACCAAAAGTTATCACAGGTTGGACAGAACTTTAGAAAACCCATCGTAAAGAACAAAAAGTCTGCAAAACACCAACTGTGTTTAATATGAGGACTATGAGGCCTTGATTTTTTAAAGAGATATAAGGTTAGGGGAAATGTACTCAGTGTCAAGTTCGTTATTACAATAATTTGTGAAATGCTAGGAATTATTTTTATTATGTTTCTTTTCCTGCAACCCTGGTAAAAATTCAATTTTTTGACAAGATATAGTGAATCTGTGTCCCTTATAGAGCCCTAGGCCGCATTGCATGACTTTTGGTTTCCATGGCAACAAATTAAACATTTATTTTTGTTTCTATGATCTGATTTTTTCAGGATGATTTGAAAATTACTTAAATATTATCTGACCCATAAATCATGTATCTGTATAAAATAATGCTAAAGTTATGGCAAGTTGGACAGAACGTTTGGAAAACCCCCTCATACAAGGAGCTGCCAATTTATCAGCTCATCCGAACGACATCCAGCTGGAATTTTGCTCATGAAGGTCCACTGAAAATTTTGTGTTGCTCAACTGGGAGTTGAACCCATGCAGGCAAAGATCTTCAGCCAAGTTTCTGTCCAAACTGCTTTCCAATTAAAGCTTTCATACTTTTCAGGTTCTTGCAGAAGATTCATATGGACAACACATTCATTGCATCACAATTATATTTTTTCATACTTTTCAGGTTCTTGCGGAAGATTCATATGGACAACACATTCATTGCATCACAATTATATTTTTTCATACTTTTCAGGTTCTTGCGGAAGATTCATATGGACAACACATTCATTGCATCACAATTATATTTTTTCATACTTTTCAGGTTCTTGCAGAAGATTCATATGGACAACACATTCATTGCATCACAATTATATTTTTTCATACTTTTCAGGTTCTTGCGGAAGATTCATATGGACAACACATTCATTGCATCACAATTATATTTTTTCATACTTTTCAGGTTCTTGCAGAAGATTCATATGGACAACACATTCATTGCATCACAATTATATTTTTTCATACTTTTCAGGTTCTTGCAGAAGATTCATATGGACAACACATTCATTGCATCACAATTATATTTTTTCATACTTTTCAGGTTCTTGCAGAAGATTCATATGGACAACACATTCATTGCATCACAATCTACCGGAATTTGTCACTGAATATCGACTTCTCATGCGACACAGAAGATACGGATGCAGGTATAAAAGATTAAGTGAATTCAGGGTGCAATAAATGTCTGCAGATTGATGTTTTAAAAACTTGGGAACCGAGTAATGTTATGTTTCAGATTTAGAAAAATGGAATATTTAAATTCAGTTTTAGAGTTTCGGTTACATAGAGTTCATACAACAGATGTCTGCTGACAATATGACTTTTATAATAAGTTGCTGTAGTTGTCCTGAAAAGATTGGATAAAAGATTACAATGACACATGGATATTTTGGTGATAGGTCGGGTAAAAGAAGAAACATATCAATAGAAGAAACATATCAATATACTTGTGGGCAACCTCCAGATATCCGGCGGCTGAGCAGGGCTTTGGGTTTTTTTAAAACTATCCCTATGGTTAAGAGGAATGTAAATATAATATTAGCTTTTTTTAAGAGAAAAAATAATTTTTTTTCAGGGTTTTCCAGAATCTTGGATCTTCCTGACAAATGTTCAGGTGCTTCTATCTCACGAGATACATCCCAACAAAACTGGAGAATTCATATTCATCCTGGAAATGTCATCATTTTTCGCTACGAGAGAAAGCGAGATTCGAGTGAATGGTGTAATGACCGTTTTGAGGTGAGACTAATTATAATGAGTAAGAAAGAAGTCATTTAGAAAGGTATAGTGGTCTCGAAATTTCGCAATGGATGTATGTGACAACATCAAATAAAATTGTTTCTTGTGCCAAATTCCGGAAATTCCATGGGGTCATTCCATGCCAAATCGCCCTGAGCCTCCCACCTGACCATCTCAGATTTTATCTAAAAGATTCACACATGTTCTAAAATCTACATCACTGCATGGTGGATCCCAAATTTCATTCAGGTGCCTATCACTAGTAGTTTAAAAGTTATGACCGATAATGTGTGAGGGGGTATTTTCTGACCAATTGCAAGTCTGATATATGACAGTTTTGAGATTGGCATTTCTCAAAAACCATGTTTTATATGAACTTGAAACTTTTTTTACAACTTAATGTCCTCCTAGACATTCCATAACTCTTCCCGCCAGATACAGGAGAACTAGAATGGTTGCAATAAAATGTTGAATTTGATGTTTCAGACTCCCTCCTATTTTATTTTCAGATTTTGGCCAGCTGTGTCGTCACAAGTATTAGAGTAAACTTCCAATATTTAACAAATTCTAAGAATATGGGTTTGGAGGTCCACGTAGAGGAAATATTTAAGGAAACCTTGGCTCATAAAAGTTTTGGACCATTTCAAACATGGTTCCAGAATGAAAATACCTGAAAATAGGGGGTATCATAAGACCTGGATGAACCATGTTGGCAATGAACTACGCTTTTGAATTTTTTTTTTGTGGCATTGTTAGCTTATCATCCACTTGTGTTACTAATTTGGTGGATGTGTCTCGATTCCTTCATATCTTTTGACAAAATCTGAGATGGTTAGGTGGGAGGCTCTGGGTGATTTGGCATGAAATGACCCCATGGCATTATTTCTCACGGTTACTGAAATAGTGTTGAAAGTACAGTGGAAAATCATTTTTTCATAAATTTATTGTGATCTCAAATGTTTTAACCCAATCTTCTTGCAGTTTTACAGAATTTGACCTATAGGCTACAGCCATATTTACTTGAATGTTTTGACATTATTTGTGTTCGAAGGTTGACTCTGATAAATGTAGTCAAATTTGAAGTTATGTTATAATTATCAGGAATGTTCTATATTTACTCTTCAACATGTGTCAGTGACTCCTTTTATACCATTGATATCTAATACTGAAACTATTTACAGTAGTTGTCATGGAACTTTAAGTTTTTATGGTTGTAGAAAACCTGGTCCATGGAAAAATGCCAATGAGTAGAAAAAAAAGGTGAATGTGTCGCATATGTAGCATATAGTGTACTTTCAAGTGTCATAGAGCTATGAAAGATACATAAGGTTGAAATACAGTAATTTTTCAAGGTATCAAGAAACTATGAACTATTCCTTGTTGTTGTTGGTGAATAGCTTTTGGTGGTGAAATATCGAAAGTACCTTGTCACACACGTAACGCTCTGAAAAATATCAATCATACTTTAATTTTTTTAACCGGTCAAACAGTAAAGCAATAATTGTAAAATAATGAGTGGAGATAATAACAATGTTTCATTAATTATAAAAAGCTAGCCCTTTAAGAGTTTGCGAATCTGTACACGTGATATAATTTTTGAACATCAAAAAGCGTCATTTTAAGGTAGAAAGCTAATGTGTTTAATGACAGGAATGATAATTATGATAATTTGTTATCTTTTTTTAAAAATGCATGGTAGCTGCCATAAACGTGATGCAGGTGGTTTTGCAGTGTGCTTCAATAATTCAAGAGAAAAAAATTCCCACACTGAAAAAAACCCTTTTTTTTAACAGACAAAGCAAACATTAGCTGGTGTCTGTCCAAGTTCTTCGCCTAAGGCAGATTTCACGAAAAGCTGCAAAATTACTTACCACAACTTGTCCACAAGTTACATTAGCACAAGTCTGATAAGGCCAGACATAATCGATTTGTAGATTCTCAGATTTTCTCAGGGTGCTTCTTCTGAGGATAGCTGGCAGGACAAAAAAGAGCTGAAATCTAAATCTTTTATTGTGTCAATCCATTAAATAAAATCATGGGTAAACACTCTTTTCTGTTGGATTGGTAGATCAGAGTAGCTAAAAATATGGCCTTGTGCTAATGTAACAATGATAAATGATGGAGGACGGAATTTTTTTATGCTGATCCTACTGCAATATAAATGAAATCACCAGCAGGGTACCACCCCTGGCCTGCTCTTGGGAGACCTGGCTTTCAGTTCAGAAAAAATTTGAGATCTATCATGTGTTCGTTAACGTAATTTTTATATACACATTTTGCTAATGTAACACACTCTAAAAAAATTCAGACAAAATTGGTTTTTTACATTCAAAATGGTTTTTTGAAAAACCAAATTTCAATGCAAAAAACCAACATGGATTTTTCTAAAAATCCATGTTGGTTTTGCATTGAAATTTGGTTTTTCAAAAAACCATTTTGAATCTAAAAAACCAATTTTTTCCAGAGATTTTTTAGAGTGCACTATGAAATGGACTGATGCGAAATTGTAGGTACATTAGCAATAAAAAAACAGGTACCGTAATATGGGGTGAATAGGGACACAGGGGTGAATCGGGACAAGACAGGGATTTGTATTATTTCTTCAAAGATCAACCACTTCTACTCAACCTGGAGTATCGATATTTAGCACATGTATTCTACACATACCAGCGCATATTGTGATAGAATTTCATACTTCTAACTGCAGGCAGTAAGGAACTGCGGCACCTTAAACCTGGCCCTGCATAATTTGAATTTTAATATACTGGTCAAAACGTTGCCCATTTCTAAAAAAATATAAACAGAGGGGCCATCAAACTTGCAGGAAGCTTTTTAAAAATTTTAAATGGTATCTGGGAACCAGTACAGTAGACTAGATGTGGGATTATGTTCGTTTGGTCATGGGTTAAGATCCAGGTCAATGGCAAAGTTTCGGGAATGATAAAAATATACTCCTCCAATTTTTATTTGAATGTACTGGCATGGCTTTTTGATAGATATTATTGAACTTGGCATCATTTATTACGGATTTAGTCCAGAATTTGTAATCACCTGCAAAATTAGCAGATAACTACAGTTTTTGACAGTTTTGTGTCATTTACCACATTTTTTATAATATGTATATTATCAATGGAAATGGTTTCAGACTTTCCTCAGAATAAATATTTTGCATTTTAAAGATGTTTTCTAATGTTTAGTCATAAGAAGCAATCACTTAAGGAAGCTAGGAAGTATTGATTGTTGAAATAATGGAGTGTCCCGATTCACCCCAAACTGTGGGGTGAATTGGGACAGTGGTTTTTTGGCCCTGGGCCTTGGTAATTTAAGATATCATTTCAAGCTCCTATGGAAAGTTAGACCTTCCGCTGGGACACAATTTGACACCATATTTCGGTTTCTGAGTTGATTTTTGTCCATTTTATCACAGAAAAACGGCCAATTCTGTCCCGATTCACCCCATATTTACGGTACCACAACTAGTCATTTATGTTCTTGGTGATGCATATAGGCACACAAAACACATTTTTCAATAAAATATTAGAATTTCATGTTTGAAATTGGCATAAGTAGCGAGAACACTGAAAAATTCCCATGTAAAAGTTGCTAATGTAACCTCAGTGTCCTGTGACGGAATCGAGTTACATTAGCGGTCTTTTATTATTTTTCATTTTTTGCACGTTTTATAATGACCAAAACAATTAAAAATGGTTCCAAAATAATTTTCAAGATGTTTTTTATAAATCACATATCATTAAATTTTCCTGAATTGATTTTAGCAGATGCCACAGAGTGCCAAAGTAAGCACGTCCGATCACCAGTAAGTTTGGTCGTCCAAAATTGTCGTCATGAGGGATAAAAAAATATCATTTTATGAGGA
Organism: Platynereis dumerilii; assembly: GCA_026936325.1. Lineage (NCBI taxonomy): Eukaryota > Metazoa > Annelida > Polychaeta > Phyllodocida > Nereididae > Platynereis > Platynereis dumerilii. Next base: position 20,574,259 of record JAPTHN010000004.1, read on the forward strand.
AAAAGCTACATATTTGAGGAATATTTTATTGATATTTATTCATTACCTCACAGATGTACTTAGTAATAGGTTTACTTGCTGCAGGAAGCAACAGAGAGATTGAAAAAGGGTTAGGAAGTTTAAGGTACCCTCTAAGAGCACTTTTCGTGAAATCTGCCCTAAATTAAGCAAAAGCTTTGTTTATTCTCAATATTACTTTGATCTGATTACACATAAGTTTTTCGGGATGGACGACTTAATTGGAAGGCTGTTTCTCATCAAAATCTTACCTTATATGGACTAAATTTTTAACGGACTCCAGCTACACTCTTAAAAAAAAGTTTCTATATATATGGAATTTTGAAGTGTTCTTTTTGATAGATAAGGAACTCTTAAGGTTCATTATTAAACTTTTAAAAAATATCGAATAACAAACAAAAACAACACTTAGATAATCCAGCTGCACTGAACTCCCACAATGGAACCTTTTCTCTAAAGTTGGGAGCACAGGGTTCCATCAAAGGGCCTTCCCACCAGTATTGAACCTTTTCAATTCAGTTGAACCCTTAACAGAATTTAGAACCTTTTTTTGGCTTTGGGTTCTTTATATATACCATCAAGAACCTTTTGCATTTTAAAAAGCCCCTTTCCCACTGGATGGATGCATAGAGTCTATAGTCATTAGTCATGTTTTATGGCATAATGGTAAAAATCTAAAAACGTGTCCAAAAGGGCCAAAATCAGATAAAGTGCAACATTTGTGTGACATCATCATGGTCCAAAAAATCTCACCACAGGTCACAATTATTCATTTCTATGGGGAATAGAATGTCTAAAGTGTGTTATTTTCTGGTTTAAAAGAAAATTAATGCTATTGGAACCAGTGTTGGAGTCGAGGCCAGGACATCCGAGACCAAGACCGAGACCGAGGCATGAGCATCCGAGACCAAGACCGAGACCGAGGCATTGACCCTCGAGACCGAGACCGAGACCGAGGCATGAGCATCCGAGACCGAGACCGAGACCGAGGCCAGCTGAACAAAAATGATGGTTGACTGCCAAACTACCTTAGCTTGGTGTATTATCGGCATTTAGCCATCGCTTACGATAAGGCTATAACAGTACAATTAGAGATTCACTCAATGACTCAAGTATAACACTGAAATGAAGACAATAAGGGGGCAACCATTACATTTTTAAAGAACAGGGCATAGAACGGATCTCACTGGCAATTTTGTTTTTTACGGAAACAGTGACAGATTAGATTTGTTTTGAGTGTGTGAGAACCTCAATAATATTGAATTATTTACTTCTAAATCAAACATTGCAGACTGAGATAGCCCATACACCAGAAATTCATTTCAAGACTGCTGGGAAAGAATTAAATAATCTTTTCACCATGACTGGAAAAAATTGTTTAGTTTTAAAAAAAATTCTGAGGCAGCTTATCACTTTCATTACGGGCTTTAAAAAATTACACTTTCTGGAATCTAGATACATGTAGATAGATACTCTGAATTGCCGGGTTCCAATTTATTGGGCAGTGGCATATTTTTGTTACAACAAAGTTATTTGGAATATCTTTTGAGGCACAAATGAGATTCTGTCGCTAATTTTGTCCCATTCCATTTGTTGAGTTGTGTTTTAAGTCAGACACTCTGGTGTGTGAAGTTAATGATCAGGTACCAACGCATCTTCCATTACATGTAAACAAAAACTTTAAAACTTCAAATTGTTATGGTCGAAATTTACATGAAATAATGTTCAACTCAATTAGTGAAGGAAAATAAAAATTCAAAAATATTCAAATACTGTTGGTCAATTTATAATTTCATATCTATCACAAAAATGGCACCGCATATAACTTGGCACTCGGCCTAAAATAGGCCTAGACACAGACAGTCTTAAAAGACAGGCAGAAAATGACTCTATCAAAATCTAATATATAGGATAATAGTTTCCTTGTGTTAGATAAACTGACAGATAATTATACTTAACTGACAGGAAAATTTTGTTTGACAGTTCCAGCAAAATTGTACTTCATTAATTTCACTGGCCTCGGACGTGCCTCGGGCAAATATCCGACTCCAGAGGGTCCGGGACCGAGTCCAAGGCCAAGGATTGGTCATCCGAGACCGAGACCGAGGCCGAGGCCATCAAAAATGGCTCCGAGGCCGGCCTCGAGGACGAGGCCGGCCTCGAGGACTCCAACACTGATTGGAACCCTAGAAATTGGATTTTAATTAGGATATGTCATAAAGTGACGGACGTGACATGTCAAACTTTCAAGTCCAATTTTTCAAAGCTGGTTGGGTATTTCACAATGAGAGATAAATTGGAATGTGTAAGAGCTCAGGGTCTTTCTCTCGGTGCCAAATGTTAATTAATAAAACTGAAGAATTATTTCTTAAATTAGTATTAATTAGATGCGACAGACGTTACTTCAGAAATCGTATCAAGAAGTTTTCGGTAGCCTTCCCACAGATATCACAGTGACATTTAAAGTATTAGAAAGGTTAATCTTGAATCTAAAGTAATGTTTTCAATCTCATCGGGTAAAATAACCTGATAAACAAGAGAGCACTGACACTTTTTTGTTCGGATGTTACGTTGACTGTAATGACATTTTTCAATTTTTTATATTAGAACCTATATCTCATCTGATCATAAAGCTAAATATTTTCAATTAGGGATGAATTACGGTATTGACGGTTTATTTAACATTTTTATTTTTTCAAACCGTTTAGGACAGTGCAAACAAGAACAAAGACAGACATTCAGGACTGACTTTATCTGGAAATTCTGTTACAGACGTGACATTGACATGCCTTATTTTCAGCTTTTTTGTCAAGTGTAACAGGCGAGCATGAAACTTCAAAACGACCATTTAGATGCATTGAAAACTGGTGCAGATGATGGAGATTATGGAAATCAACATCACTATTAATGCTAGATCATAGATTGGGCATTAACTGTGCTAACTATGGAAATACTGGCAAAATAATTATAATTGTGTTCGCCTGTTACTGAGGAAAAAAAATTGACAGAATGCTAACTCACCTTCCTCCTGCCCCCCTCCATTTGTAGATGTTCTGTTTTAGTGGGGGGTCATCAAAATGTGACCTATTTAGATCAATTCCAGGCACCTGCTTTTAATTAGGTCACCTGTGCTCTGTTGCAGGGACCCTTGTTCGGACGTTATGATTTTGACAGAAAATGACATCAACATCTTACGACCAGAATTACATCAATATATGACATCTCACAGTGTATTTATGCATTCCTACCTATAATTTATACATAAACCTTGTCTTTAAAGATCAATATGGACTGTATAAACAAATTTGCTGATCGTGGCAATGTTTTAAGATTTGGGTTGTTTTTGACAGAAAAAATAACGGGCGAACACCATTTTTCGAATCAAAATTTCTCCAAGTTAAATCAATAAATTTAATTATTTTATAAGTGCAAAATGCAAAACACATATTGAATTACATTGTGCACTGGACAATGTGTCCTGTCTTGCCTAATTTTTGAACAACAAGATCCATTTATAACCACATGTTGAAAATGTCACAAAATAGCCACCAAAAATCATTGACATTTCTCACGAAAACTTTAATTTCACATCTATCGTTAGCCTTTGCACTCTGAAGTTGTCTTTTCTATCTCCCTGTATGGAAAGGCTGCCTATGCAGCCAAAAAATTCAATATTGGCATTGTGCAACATGCTTAGATGAAAAGTGAAAGTGACGGACGTTACTTGTTGCACTTTATCTGATTTTGGCCAAAAAGCATTGTGCATGTTTATCTTGGGCCTGTTTTACATGTTAATTGGTGTTACACATAGCAGTTGCATAGTTATACATACCTATGCAATTGGTTTGCATTGGCTTGCAAAGCCTCCACGACAGCAAGGCATACAACTACATATTGATATACACCTGCAAATGTAGTCCGTTACAGTGACACGCAGGCCTTTGCATCATCTGGAATCCAAAAAATTATCATTGAAACGCCAATTCACTTGCGTAGCATTGCATATGTAATGGCTGCATACTGATGCATAGGCACCAAGTTATGTTGGCATGACAATACATTTAGACTGTGTTTCTTGACATACATGTAGGCCTGCAAAGTGACTTGCAATGCATTACATGTATATAAGATCAAAACGCAGCCTTGATGCATTCAAATTAAACATTCTCTTTGTCTGTTTTCAACCGACCTTTTTTTTTTTCAGTATAATGTAGTGACTCTCTTCAAACTGTCTGTTTTATTTTCACTGTCTTTTAAATGTTTGTTCAGTGTTATCTGATAGTTATAACTATAGGTCAAAGTCTTTTTAATTTTTCAGATATTTGCAAATCTGCAGTCACCAACATCGCAAAAGGAATATGAAATAATAGATGAAAGATCGTCAATACAATTCAAAATCTGGTGCAGACGAAATGATCCAGATGCGTTGGATGATCAGGATGGTGTTACTGGTAGCAAAAAGTGTTTTTGATGATTTATGTAAAAAGGAGAATTTGACAGATATGGAGGCATGAAAAAAAAGAAACTTGAATGAAACAAGAAATACCATTCTGTATTCTATCAAAAATGTCCAGAAATAATTATGTATACTTTGTATAAGATAGTCATTATTATGTGCAGTGAATATGATAATGAAAGAGAAAAATTAACATGCCAAAGCATTATAGTCAATAGTCTGTTCTGCTAAAGCTTTCTTCTATTTGGACTTCATTATAACGTAGTGTCTTATTTCTCTTGTACACTGATCAAGGCCCGGCTTCAAATTGTACTCATCTAATTTCAGCTTACAAAGTCATTGATTTCACAAACTTCTGGGGCTAATATACTAATACTGCCTGCCTGAATACCCCCCCCCCCCAAGCGCTTTCCAATAACTGCTGATACCAGACCCCTTGTTGCTGAACAGCGCAAGCTCTGAAGAGAATGGCAGAATTCATTGTCATGCATAAGTAAATAGGCCTACATTGGATGGCTTGTTCCACTGTGACTATATGGGCCTACACAGTTATTTTTGGTTTTCTATATTTGACAACTATTTGATTATACAGTAATATACACAAACTGATTCTTTCTGAAACATGTGCTTTATAAGCCAATTTTTTCTTGAAACAGTAAATACCAAATCAAGTCACTAACATGGCTCCACCATGGACACAGTTACTGTGTCACATGCTTTGGGTGGAGGGATGAAGTGTTATAACTCCCAACTCCAACATTTTGTCTCAGCTAATGGCCCAGGATCTGACTTCTTCTATTAATACAGTGACCAACTTATTGTTGATGTAACAAGTAATTTGACAAATTTATGATTAAGTTTTAGTTATTTGACAAACATATGACTACGTTTTTTAAGGAGTTTAGTCACATGACTAATACAATTAGTCAAGTTCTACCTCTTGGCTGACAAATTAAGTTAGTCAATTGACTAAAGTTTGACTAACTTCAGTTGGTCATGCCTGAGAGATTTCGAAATTGTCTTTTTACTAACTTAATTTGTCATTTTGACTAAGCGTTCTCGTCAAAAAGATTTCAGTGAACCACTTTTTGTTCTTCAGACACGGGTCCTACAGTTGCCACAATTGCTGAAGAAATCGATCACTCAGAACAACTGGGGATTACCGGGGAAAACTGAACAGGTAGGTTTGGATTACAGAATACACTTTTGAAAATTTCTTCAGAAAGTACAAATGTACAATTGAAAATGTGTATTAACCTCAGGCCATAATGACAAACAAGAAGATGGTAATATGAAAACATGTGCATTTATTTTGATGTGATAATTTCAGCAGTGCCCTGGATTCTCTTCGGAATTGCCATCCTGATCGCTGCAATCCTTGCCATATACATTGCATATTTGTAAGTGTCAGTTTAATATCACTATACAGTGTATATTATTAATAGTGAAATATTCTTTATCCAAATTGATAAATTTGGAAATTTCTGGTGGATGACATGACGGTGTGACACAGTCGTAACTGCTTCTAATGACTGCCATAGCCAGAAATGTTCACCATTAAAAGTTTGTGTTACAGTATTAATGCTGTGTCGGAACAAACAGACTGGCTTACAATGTAGTTATGTAAATCCATGCATTTTCATTATGATAATCACAGCAATTTGTAGAAATTTCGCTTGTTTGTGCACCGGCCAAGATCTCACCCGACCAATTTTTTTCCATTTCCATCACTGATGGGTATATTCCATTTCAGGAAACTCCACAAGTCTTCAAGATCATCATCCCCAAATTTGCAAAACACTGCCGGTACGACTGTCATTACTGACAACCAAGAAGAGAATGATGATCCATACGAGATGGAAATTATAGAGAACTCAATTTACGGATCTGCAGTTTAGATTCAGACTCTCAGTTACACAAAACAAAATGTCATTATTTCGCATCATATACATAGTCAATGCACTGAATGGAATTAAAATACTTTATTTTACTTAATTTTATTTTGATTAATGCAACATGACAACCGTGTGTGTGTGTTTGGGCCATTCTCAAATTTCGGGACAAAGTGCCCAGGAAAATATGGTAATGGAAGGGACTTTTGATGCAAAAAAGCTTCTATATGCGCTTAAAAAAGGAAAAAATTTATGTAAGTTCTATTTTCAGAAATACTTCATCTCAGATAACTAGATTTTTAAAATTAAATATACATTTCATGCCATTTTGTGCGAATTTTGTGATGACGGAGTAGACAGGACGGTTTGGTTTTCTCTTGATACTGCATTCTATTTGAGATGTTATGATTGCACTCAACAATCTATACATTAAATTGCCTTGAAAAAGTATCATTGGTAAGCTCAGAAATGCAGGGAACGGAGTGGACATTTTAGTGGAACCAAAAAATTTTCAATGAAAATCATGTCTTAATTTGTTGAATATCTGTTTAATGAAATCTGCAAAGCTGTGGTAATGTGGCGCATGTGCATCTTATGACATTTAGTGGAAATTGCTCATAAAAAACAATAGCGAGCCGAGGTATGGCCAGTATTTGAGTGAGCAAAAAAATTGATATAAACTTGTGACGCATCTTTTACTTCAATTTATTCAATTAAATGAAACAAGAAAAAAGTTAAATATGATGTATGTGTCAATTCAAGTCTATATCCTCGTGAATCATGCAAAGAAACTTAAAATAATGGTGCATTAGGAAAAAAATTGACACTTGATTTCGTCACGTCAGGTCCAGTGACAGGGAAATGGGTTACTGGACATAATGCACTTTTGTTTCAAATACGATGGTTCTGAACAGAAATATGAATAACAGATGCAGGGTGACGCTTCAGATATTATTCAATTCAAATTTATGTCAGAGAAATGGAGTTATATAATCAATTGTCCCGAAATATGTGAATGATCCGTTTGTGCTTTTCGTGTTTGGCTTCGACCAATGTTACTGCTCGGGCCAATAATATACAAATATAGGGTGGTGAGGAGCCCAATATAGAGTATAATTGGACAAAGAAAAGCTATATTGAATGATTCAAAATGAAATATTAACAGTTTTTCTGTAGAAATCGCAAATTATGAGACATTTAATGTCACCCGCTACCCTTCTTTAGAGGGTTACAAGGCTCATGCACTAAATGTAATACGGGTTGTCTGGCAAAAAAAAAAACTGTGTTGGAAAATAATCATAGTGAGCTTATTGTTGGGAAATTCAAAATTCATTGCCAAATTTCGTTTGAAATTTATGTTAAAAATTTATTGTCACCGATACAATTGCTTTAGAAATTTAATTTATGTGCTGTAAAGACTTCGTTCAATCAATCCTGATGAGGTATTCTTGAAGATTTCCAAATAATTTTTTTTGAGGAGAAGAAAAAATGTTAATAACTCCATATTGCACTTTATTTTTTCATGTGATTTTATTAATAATTATTTGCCAATTACAATTAATTGTCTTTCTTTGAAGTTTTGCTATTTGCACGACAAGGTATAATAGAATTATACAATGGGGGATCTGACTGCAATATGAAATTACATTTTCACACAGCAAGATAATTAGTGGTGAGCTCAGGCTGTCGCATATTTTTTTCAAGATGTTCCTTTTCATTTTGGTGATCTAGAAGGGTGGGGGGGGGATTGCAAGAGGCTAGGCCCCCTTAGGCTCCCATCTAGGATTTGCCACTGATAGTCAATGCCATATTTGTTTTGTAACATGACCTATATACTTTAGACATTGCTCCACCTTGCCATTGTATTTTTTTGCAGAAATAAACTTTACTATTAAATCGTCATATTTTGTTGAATTTTTTTGTAGAACAATGAATTTTTATAATTTTTGAAACTACAGGTGATAGGGCCCATGACAGCCAGTGTCACTTCTTGCCAGAGAGCAAGGACTCTTTTAAGAGACAGCAGGACAGTGTCAGTGGCCATTGGTGTTTTCAACGAAGCTCGCTCGTGAATTCTCGAGAATGGCCAGAAATATAGGACACAATGATACACTGAACGAAATTTTCTTAGTTCTGATTGCTCATCAACTAACAAATTTGGCTCAATTCAATTTTGGTCTTAAATCGTTCCCAATTATTTCATGTTGTCCAGCAGAAATTTTTTTTGGCCATCCTAATCTTTAACATTTTAAGCAGCATTTTTATTTGGAAATCTTTGTAACTGGTGTAGGCCTATCTATTGTTTCTTAATAGCTTCATTCAATCATCATCAGCAAGCATCCCATTGGAAATTTTTTAATCTCAAAGTTACCACATAGATGAGAATTGTTTTGTTTTGTTTGGCAACATCAGGCTCCCTGAGACTCTGGATCCTTGATTCTGCAACTTTGTAAAAACATTTAACAAACTTTTGGCAGATATGTTTGATCAAACCTTAGCCCTAAATGTAAAAGTCAAATGCTGTACATAGGTACCTCTTAGAGAAATGTACGAGAAACATTTGAAACGTATGGCTGAAAGTGTGACTAATACCTTTGGTATTGTCATGCTTAATAATCATATTTTGACAGGGGCGGACTGGCCTATATGGCAGAGTGGCACCTGCCACGGGCCCAACCACTCAGGGGGGCCCATGCAAGGTGCCAAGAAAATTTAAAAATTAAGAAAAAAGCCAAAATGTCTATCTTTGCAACCGTGACAATATCAAACTTTTATTTAAGGGCCCTCATGTGAAAGGGCCCTGTGTAGGAACGGGCCCTTCCACCTTGGCACAAATGCAGTAATACCAAAAACAGGAATGTGAGGGCCCTTCGACTTATTTCGCCACGGGCCCAAAATGCCGCCAGTCCGTCCCTGTATTTTGACTTTAACAAATGAATGAATCAAAGGAATGCCTGTACGTAACATTCAAATATTCTTCAAACCTTTCAACCAAATGTATGACTTATATATGACTCAAACGTGTGGCCAAACATGACAACCAAATGTTGGTCAAACCTCGCAACCATATGTAAGACTAAATGTTTGAACATACATAATAATGAAACCTTCTACCAACCTCCTACCAACATTGTGACAAATGTTTTGTTTTACATCTGAGCATAACATCAAGGCCAGATTTCACCAACATGGTATTAAGAGTTAAGACAGGTCTTAGCTAAGACCTGGTTTGGCTAAGCTAATCACTCAGGCAGAGCAGGATCAAGGAATTTCAGTTCAATGAAAAGTAACACATAATATGTGAACAGCTCAACTGCTACAAACACAATGTCTCAATTTCTGAAACACAACCAAAGGATATGCCAATATAGAGAGGGAGGGGTGGTAGACTGGGATATTTTTAAATATTTATATATAATAATAAATGATAATAACTGCTTGCCCAGTTTTGGCAAAAAAAAAGAAAGAGTTGGTTTTGCATTGAAATTTTTGAATCTGAAAAACCGATTTTGTCCTGACATTTTTTAGAGTGTTGGCAGGAGGGAGGGCCTGGGAGTTTTCCTCCACTGGAAATCATTTACTTCACAGTGACATCGGCAGTAATTTTTTCTTTGACTGTGCAACGTCTTCAGTAATTCATATCTTAATCAAACTTTTTTTTTTTGACTGGCCAAAGCGTTTTTTTATTGCACCATAAAACAAGCTATATGTATGCCAGAACTTATCTCTTTTAAGAAACAATCCAACCACCCCCCCTCAACATTTAATGGTCGCCCCCTAAAATAATAATGAAATTGCTGTTAACAGCATGTGCATTTTAAAAATTCCTGTCTCAGAAATTAATTTTGTGAAACAACCTTTTTCATTCTCAACACTGCCACATTCCTGTATGACTGCCATTTGTGTCATCGTTTATCACTTGTTATGTAAATGCTTTTAACAATATATTTATGACCTAAATTTATCATAGTTATTCAGTACTTGACAAATATCTTGACAGATATAATCCTCTCGAAAATTCTAATCTTTAAGCAAATTTAGGAAAAAAAACCTTGAGTGATACTAGGCTACTTCATGTGCCTGCTTTATGACCTGCGTTATTACAGTCAGAGATAACAAATTCCACAAATGACCAGGGACGTATCTAGAAATTGCATTTCAGTGGCATATCAGGGGGAGGGGGCATTGGCCATACGCATAGGCGTACGGGACAGGCGTTTCGCGGGGGGGCTGTCACTATTTTGCCCTGAAATTTTAACATGGCACGGATATGACCAGGGCAGTGGATCTGCCCTGATTGGTCAGGATTTGCCCTGATGTATGCCATTTGCCCTGATGCCAGGGGGGGCTGCAGCCCCCCCTGACCCCCTGCGAAATACGCCTATGGCCATACGCCCCTCATGCCCCATATTAACATGGAAGAGATAGGGAATGCCACGGAATGCCATATATTCACCCCATGTAATGCCCCCCTAGGCCATTTCCAGATACGTCCCTAAGCATGGGAGGAGGGGCTAGGTACATTAAGTGAATGTGCAACATTTTTCAGCTTGTCCTATCTCTTCAATGTAACTTATATAGTGCTAATTCCAGTAAACTGCTCATAAGCGCTTCTTGGGATAGGGTTGTGTTCAAGGGTTCCGGAACAGGGGAGGGCAGGGGGGAGGGCAATTGCCCCTCCTGCCCTTGACCAGGAAGGGCAGGGGGGCAATGGTTACCCTTTTGATCTCAGAGAAAAAACACTATAAGGCCTTAATTTACGGTGAATTTATGCAAAATTTGTAAAAATTCAAAATTAGTATTGCCGCTGTATTAAATTTTTGTCGCACGAATTAGATTTGCCCTTTCTCGACCGACTGCCCCTGCCGCCCTCGTTTCCTTCCGTCACCCTTGGTTGTGTTAACTATAATACTTCCCAAATATGATGTGTTTTCAGTCTCCTTTTGAAGTTTTCAAAAGTGGCCGAGGTTCTCACATATTCTGGAAAGATATACCAAGGTTTGGTGCCTAGCTTATAAGAGCAGGCTCGGTCCTCAAACGTGTTTAGATTTTGTGTGACATGCATTTCTAAAGGCAGTTAACAGTTGCTCCGGAGACTACGGTCATTTTCAGGTTTCAGTTTGCACAGCGCTTTAATGTATTTTGGTGCTTGATTGTTCAAAGACATCCATGTAGTTGGGTTTGAATTGAATCCTGGCAGGAATCGGCAGCCAGCTTAATTCTTCACTGTAGTCATTCACTTGGACATGTCATTTCAGTCCTTCAATCACTCAAAAACCTGAGTTTTGAGCCTCTTGCAGTTTCTGTATCACCTGCTTGCACTCTAAAAATGTGGGGACAAAATTGGTTTTTTAGATTCAAAATGGTTTTTTGAAAAAATCCATGTTGGTTTTTTGCATTGAAATTTGTTTTTTTTTTAAAACATTTTGAATCTAAAAAACCAATTTTGTCTGAAATTTTTTAGAGTGTGGAGCACCATTAAGAAGTGCATTTCCATAGTCTAAGTGAGGCATGACTAATTAATGCATTTACAACTGCCTTAATTGACTCCCTGCTAAGCGATTTACGGAGTTTTGAGATATTTCGTAAGTTGAAGTAAGCATTTTGACACATTTTATTCACTTGCTTCTGCATTGTCATGTGTTTATCAGAGAACACACCTAAATTTCTGACATGATCAGTCATTTTGATTCCAACATTTTCAATAGTTAGCGAAGATACGTGGAGTCTTTTCTTTTCACCATTATTAGTTTGTTTATGTGAAGAAAATTGCTTATTTCTGTGATGCCTTTCTCCATTTTGTTTTTGGCATGTCAATTCCATAAATGTTGGCTTGAAGGAAAGAATAAGTTGTCATCAGCATATTTTTGATCTTCAACTGGATTTCGTTCAGCTACTTTGCTTACTGGCGCAAATATCAATTGAACAAGATTGGGCCCTGTTTTGATCCTTGGAGAACGCCTTATTTTAGAGGCAACTTGCCAGATTATGTTTCACTAATGAGTGGTCTGTAGTTCTTTTTGATGAGCTCAAGGCCACTTTTCTTCAGATGTGACTTTACCAATTCATGCTTCAATTATTCAGCTGGCATTTCTCCTAGAGTGAGGGAAGTGTTGACTATGTTGGTTATAACTAGCAAGAACTCATAAATGCATTCCAGCAGCAACGGGCATCTTGGATATAAGCTCTTTAACCTCTGTAAGTGAGAGCCGGAGTTTTAAAATTTCTTAGTTTCTGACCAGTTTAGAACCAGTGTAGACATCAGTTTCAGAATTACAATTTGTGGTAGCTGGGTCTAATTTTGATTTTATTTTGTGTATTTTTTCATTAAAGAATTTGTTGAACTCATTTGCCTAGTCTTCATCATTTAGATGGTGTGGCAAGGGCGATTCTCATTTCCAATTGAGGCTTGAGTTGAGAATCTTGAACATGGCCTTGGAGTTGCCTTTAGTGTTTTCTATCTTTCTCTTGTATGTAATGTAATGCCATGTTTACTGTCCGCTTTACTGATCCAATTAGTCTCAACAGACTTTACAATTATACCTATGGCAGGCCTGTTCAAGCATGAATCTTTCTCGGCTCCCTGTGGAGCATACACCAGACAAGTATGCAGCAAATATCAAACGCTCCTTAGTCAAGCATTCTACAATCACCATCACTGCCTATTGCCAAGTACCCATTGCACCTGGGTGGGTTGCACCTGGGTGGGGTGAGGCAGTGGTTTTCAGGAGGATCTGCCCAACTCCCCCATGTCATGGCTGTATTCGATCCCACGACCTTGCGCGAGAGCAAATACTGAGAGTCTTAGTCTTAGATTAAAATATTTTAACAATATAATGATATGGGCTTTATATTCCACATGTATGTAGCTGGTAGGCTAATTATTAGGACGGGATAATAGCGGGGCAGATTTGTCATGAATAGGGGAGTAATAGTGCATTTATACATAGAAGCATGAAACTTGGCACACATTTCAAAAACGTCTTAAAGAAAAGATTTAGATAGGGAGCCACTTCAGATTTGACCTGGTTGACACATGGCAGCCATTTTCCAAAATGGCGGCTAATTTTCTCATTTTCCTGCTTTCTGTGAAGTGCCTATAGTATTAAAGTATCAAAACAGTGCTCATTACTCCTTCTACAGATCTAAAGAACATTATAAACTGATTTCTGGATTGAACTGACGAATTTTAGGGTAGTTAGGGTCCATTTTGTTAGAACTGTTGAAGTATCATATTCGCGGTTTCCCGTAGATTATTGGAATCTCAATTGATTTTTAAACAGACTACAAATTTGAATTCCTTGTAAGAAGAGCTTTCAAATGAATGGTCGCATCAATAGTTTCTGTGAATTTTTTGTCAAAATTACTCTAAGACTAAAACCTTAAAAAATCATTTTATTTTCATTTTTCCCATTTTCGCACCAAGTTTACAAAACCCATTGATGCCACCATTCATTTGAAAGCTCTTTTGACAAGGAATTCAAATATGTCATTTATTTTGAGATTTATTGAGAATTGGAGTAACCATCCGTAACCGCGAAATCCAGTGTTTGAATCAATATTTCTGACAAAAAGGACTCAAACAAGACTGAAAATAGACCAAGGCTACCAAAAAATGTTATAGTAATGTACTGAATGCTTAGAGAAGCAATAAAAAACAATATTTACATGTATTCTATTTGGAGGAACTGCACAGAAAGCATTAAAATAGAAGAATTGACCGCCATTTTGGAAAATGGCTGCCAGTAGCCACCTAAGCTAAATCTGAAGTGGCTCCCTATCCAAATATGTTTGTATAGATGTTTTTTAAGTGTGCGCCAAGTTTCATGCTTCTATGTATAAATGCACTATTTTTTTACATACCTGCCCCGCTATAAGTATGAACAGCATGATTGAAACTGCTGTAAAAATTGAATGCGGGTTCGGTTGACTGCAAATGTTAGTTGGAAGCCAACTGAAATAACAACACTCCCCCAATGCATTCTCAGGGAATTATATCAAAGTGAGTCAAATCTATCAGTTTATTATCTACTAGAGGACCCCCATGCTTCTTGGTACAAAAGAGATAGGCCTGCAAATTAGTAGCAGGGTGCAATATTGTGCTTTATCGTTGCAGGTGTGACATCTGTTGCCCTGTGGTATAATCAGTGGCGGATCCAGACAGGGTCATCTAGGGGGGGCCCGGGCGTGTTGCAGCATTCGCAGGCCCGCATCGCGACGTATTTTCTTCAAAATACTATTATTAATCTAAGTGGTCTAGGGGGCCCGGGCCCCCTAGGCCCCCCCCCTGTATCCGCCACTGTATAAATAGAGGATTGAAGAGGTGTGACATGGTAAAAAAAAAATACGCCAGGAAATTCAAAAAATGTGTTGGTGCAGAAATCATGCATGAAGTGATGTGATGTAAATGATGATATGGCACTGAAGTAAATTCATTTGAACAGTTCATGATTTGATTTTTTTTTTTTTTGATTTATTTGTTATTTTCCCGAAGGCAATTGTTTGCCGCTATTGGGAAAAGTTTCAAATATTACAAAATTCAAAAATATATATTAAGAAAAATGGTAATAAAATGAAAATTTTGAAATTTATATGAGCATTGTTTTTATGAGTGCGGTTTTGAGGGCTGTGGGATAAGTTGTTTTGGTGTCATGTTGTCTCATACGTCATCTCTTCTGTTTTCCGTCTTGCGATAGAATTTGCTGAACAATTTCCAATATTTCGTATCTCAGGTCTTCATCTTCTTCCAGTTCATTTTCATACTTTTTGCATTGTTTTGTATTTTCTTGCTTCTCCGCTTGTTCAATATGAGCTTTTTATTGTGTTTTCTCAGAATTTAACTGGGTAGTGTCTTCAATTATTTCTTGTGTAGTTTTGGTTGCATTACATTCTCGTTCTCTTGCTAATACAACAGCTTGATTGTAACATTCAATGTTTTTCGTAAATTCTTTTGGCTTGCCATTTTCTTTTTCTATGATAAATACCGATCCTTCATAAGTGTACGTGGAGTGAATCTTCCTTTTCTTTTTCAGTCCTCTTGCAAGGTAAAGTAATTCTCTTTTATCAGGCATGAGATCTTCATTTATGAAAATGTCAGAATGTAGAAGCTGCTTTCTTCGGTTCCTGTAAATGTATCTCTTGTCCCAAATACTTGAAAATTTGACTTTTACCTTTCTTGGTTGTATATTGGCTGCTGTTTCTGCCTTTCCAATCCTTTCACATTTCAAACTCATATCAGTTCTCCCAAATTTCGCTTTCAAAATTTCAGTGATTATTCTATGAAGATTTTCATTCTTGTCTTCTGCCACTCCAGTGATGATTAGGTTATGCCGTTTCTCAACTTTCAATTTTTGGTAGAGAGAATCTTTTTCATTTAAAATTTTTTCTTCTTTTAATTCTGTTTTATTTTCTGTAAATTGAACTCCTGTTTGTTCTATATTCTTTAATATAATTGATGGCTGACTTTCCTGCGACTGTGTCGTTTCAGTTGTGAGAATTTTGTCTTTCAATTTTTCTATTTCTTCTTTTTGTCTGGTGATTTGTTCTTCTTGATTTTCTATCTTTTTAAGAAGCAGGTCAAGTTTGGCATTGTGGGCTTCCTTTAAATCTTTCACGAGCATATTTATAATGCCGACTAATTCCAAGTTGCAGTTTATCAATCCATGGTTGCCCCTAGAAACACTTGTCTCTGCAGTTATAGCCTCATTCTGAACTGTACATGTCTGTGATTTAACCAAAGTCTCTTCTATGCCTCGTTTTGGTTGCTGTTCTGCCTCACTTCTGATACTGTACATTTTACATCTTGTACGAGCTGATTCTTTGATCCATGTTTTTATAATATATCGACTTGTAAAAAATATTTCGCGATGATGTTTGCGTTCCCTGTCATTTATTTTACGTCTGTGACAAATTTCATCTTTTTCTGTGTCCTATAAACATGTAAGTTGTCCTGTGTCAGTGCTGAGCTGTTGAAGCACGTCTTCACTTGTTGATAGCCTCGTTTGTGCGTAAGACAGTAAGTGGGCCTCATGGCTCATGCAAAGTGGATCATGTGCATTTTTGGACCATCTGTCCCTTTTTTTGAGCTTAGGGAAAACTGCTATTATTAGCAGGACCACTTGATAGATAAATGGAGGTTTGGACAGCATGTGTGGATAGGCTGTTTGAAAATATGAAGATTGAGGTAAAGCGGGTGTTGCCCTCTGACAGTGTGAGAGTGGGAGGTGTCTCCCTCTGGTGTAATGTAGTGCAGGCGAAGAGAGGAAGATTAATATATAGGATGTTGGGATTCATTGAGAAATGCGGATTTGTAATGGAAAAACCAAATTTGAGAAAAACTTTCATTTATATAGAAGGATAACTGCAAGTTGAATTTTACATAGAATCGGTTGAATTATTAGAACAAACCTTCAATATAGTTTCCTTTTACAATGTTTATTTGAATGCATGCAGGTATATTAAATCACTCCAACTATTTATTACCGCTTTTATCTCCAAAAAGTAGGTTTCTTTTTTCTTTTCCCTATGCATATATACACAAGTGTTGACATCATCACTTCTCAATGCTTCAGGGAAACAAGAAGTGCAACAAAAGATCACATGATTTGTGGCTCAAGAGGTCTTGTGACGAGTGATTTTTCAATGAACAATTGAACCCTGAGTGTAAATATTTGCCAAACTGAAGACAACAATCAATTAGCAATAAAGAGGTGATCAGGTTCAACAAAGCAAAAATTGACATAGTTGATCACAGTTAGGACAATGTATCAGACAGTGCACTGTCTCCAGTGAGTCCAGTCCAGCAAAAATGACTAATTACTATTATAATGAAATATTATTCAGTCAACTGACAAAATATAAATGTGAATGAACCCATGAATTCATCAACCATTACCTCTTTACCATATGGTCAGGTCTCCACTCGTGAGGAGGTGGACTCCTGTTACAACCTGTGACACTTCAAGTGATAATATTTCCTACAAATATCAGTAATTTCATCAAAAAGATGCAATGGACATTAGGAGTTAACTCCCACTTACCTGTTGAGTCAGATTATAATGTTTGGGAAGCTTTCAAAATGCAAGTAAAGTGACTTTGAAGAAGGAGTCCATCTGTTTTTTCACCCAAAAATCATGGACTCCAAAGTGTTCAACACCATTCCTTTTCTTTTGTGGCACAGTGCCTATGCTTCCCACAACATTTGTGCAGGCACTGAATGCTGGCTTGGAAAGTCAGTTTGAAATTCCCACTTAGTCCAATAATCCTTGGTGACTGGCAACAAAGTGAGATAAGCTTTTTTCAAGAATGGCGTAGGTGTTGAACATGGACTCCACCTTATGTTCAACCCTTTAACAGTCCATAAAATGTCTTTTACAATCTTATGATCTTTTTAGCATACAGCAGGATGTTTTGCTTTTCCTCAGTTCTTATTTGTTGACTGGTGGCTGAATCCAAAAAGAGGCTGTATTCTGAGAGGCATCTCCACAAAGTGAAACATGATTTTAACTGCAAAATGTTCGACCTATAGATGCATTTTTTGGATTAAAAATGTAGGAAAATCAAAGGTTATAAATATTTTCAACCAAATAAACAAAAACGTTCAAGGAAGGATCTGTTCAGGAGGCCATCAAAACATAGACCATCATGGACTGGTCAATGAGAAACACCTTAGGAAGTTGGAGTCCAACCTAATGGACTCCAAATTCAGCTTGTTCAACACCAAAAAGTGATTATTTTCCCCATTATATGTTGTATTAAATTGCAAATTTAACATGATTTTACCTATTGGTTGTTGTATCTGCTGTCACGACCACTTACAGACAAACTTTTCTGATAATAGAAAGTTTTTGGAGTTGAGAGGTAATGTTCAACACCATTTTGACTTTTGTAGTGTTGAATTTGAGTCTGGGTGGTGAACTCTCGTTCAACACCAATGTTTTTCTCTCATTCTAGCCTTGACTTTACTTTCAAATGTGTCACCAGTCAGTCTAGTTGTTACCACTGGTCAGAAGAACATTTTGATTGATTTTGAAGACTTTGCCATTAAGCAGAAGAGCTATAAATGACCATTTTATGTTGTCAAACAGGAGTCTAAATGTTTTGGTCTCATGTTCAACACCATTTTACTTATTAACTGTGGATCTTGAGTCTGAGTAGTGAACTCTTGTTCAACACCAATGTTTTTCTCTCATTCTAGCCTTGTCTTTAGTTTCAAATGTGTCACCAGTCAGTCTAGTTGTTACTAAGTGTCAGAAGAACATTTTGATTGATTTTGAAGGCTTTGCATTAAAGCAGAAGAGCTATAAATGACATTTTATATTGTCGAACAGGAGTCTAAACGTTTTGGTCTCATGTTCAACACCAAGATATTTGTTGTTTGTTCAACACTATCAGTCTTTTGGACTCCGTTTCGCCACCCCTTGAAATGATTTAATTCAGTCTAGAAACCTTTATAGTGAACATAATCAATGTACTTTTTAAAAGTAATTGAAAGTGAAACATATACTATCAGAGTCAGAAAAAGCTTGATTTTAGCAGTCATGGGTAGTCACATTTTGGACTCCTTTGCACTCCTGTTCAACACCATCATAGAACAAAATTGTGTGTTCCACAAAAAACTGCTTAGCACAAACAGAATTATGTCCTTAAAAAATTCCAGAAAAAACATAAATCTAAATGATTTAATGTACAGGAACCAGCGAAATAGCTTTTATATGAAAGTGTTGAACTGGAGTTGATGGAGACCACACCTCCTCACGAGTGGAGACCTGACCATATATCTATCTATCTATCTATCTAGGGGGGGAGGGGTGGGTTGGTCTAATGCGTGTTTGCCAATCACTGGGTCCAAGGTTCTGATCCAGCCCCTGCAATAAGCCGACCAAGTTCATATATATAGGACGTAAAGCCCCCCATTATCAATCTATCCATCTATTTATTCATATGTCTCTCTCTGTGTACCTCTTTGTCTACCTCTCTATCTTTCTGTATCTATTCACCCACATATTGGTCTAGCTTTCTATCTACTGTTTGCTAACTTCAGCAATGGCAATAAACAATTTGTCAGTATCAGTGTTGGAGGCCTCGGACCACATTTTGATGGCCTTGGTCTCGGTCTCGGTCTCAATAGCTGATGCCTCGGTCTCGGTATCGGTTGGTCAATGTCCCAGTCTCCGTCTCGGATGCTCATGCCTCGGTCTTGGTCCCGGTCTCGGATGTCCTGGCCTCGACTCCAACACTGGTCAGTATATTATGATGCATTGCAACAAAGTCTCCATACACTTTGTACAGTGCACTGTTGGTGTCAGGATCCTTGTTTAACATAATAAAAGTAATTGTCAAGTGTGATACACTGTCTGTGCTCAGAGGAGCATGAAAATGTGTGACGTGGCAAAGCTACTTGAGCACAAAACACATTGTTCCATGACCCCTATGTAACAAGCCCCCTGATTGGCCAACAACCCGACTGCATACTGTGGTGTTCACCTGTGTGTGGGGGTGTGTGACAAGCAGGTCAATAACACATGTGTTATTCACTGATCAGTGAATATAAAATGTGATATCATATGCTAGCGGAAATACTCGCTTCTCATTGGCCGACAGCCGTGCAATATTCTACGATATTGCACGCATGTTATTGCACGCTCATTTTAACATGTGAGAGATTGGACGGACCTGAGAGGAAGCACCACGTTTCAATGCTGCTGCAGCCACAGATTGACAAACAATTTGTGTTTTCCAATTTTAGTATAAAGTGCACTGTACAGTAACGGAGGCAGTTAGAAAGCTGTTTTTTGTGGCAAAGGATGCGTCTATTAAAGGGCTAATCGGATATCAACTTTTTGTACTACTTATGTAATTTGTTTTATCAGAATAAAGCATTAAGTGCCCGAAAAACAGCATTTTTGGTGATTTTATAGTGTTTAGACGTCAAAAGTCTGCTATAAAGTTTTTAAAAAAAATCGAAAATTAAGTCTATCATCAAGTACATCATTTTTAGATTCCTATAGTGTGCAGGGGCGGACTGGCCTATGTGGCAGAGTGGCAGCTGCCACGGGCCCATCCACTCAGGGGGGCCCACTCAAGATGTCAAACTATTAAAAGAAATTGAGAAAAAAACTGAGAAGCAAATCTTTGCCATCCGGTTAATGATTTTTCTGATGAAACTAAAATTATCTGAATATATTGGACGGCAGAAGCCTTTCACTTTGGGCCCCAACCTAATAACCCTCTACCGAAAAATATTATGGTATTCTCCTTTTCTCTTTTGAAATGATGCTGATGATAGGAACTTCGGGGGCCCCAAGACTTATTTTGCCACGGGCCCAAAATGCCGCCAGTCCGCCCCTGATAGTGTGAAATTTTTTTTGGTGAGTGAAATATTCATCCATTTCTAGTGAGATGCATTTTAAATATGTGGTTCAAAAGAAACACAAATTGAGTCTTGCAGCAGCAACAATTTCGTTTGTTGGTTATTATACAGTTATCGCACAGCACCGAGTGCAATATCAGTTTTTATGGCACCGAGGTGACTAATATTGCACGAGGGCGCAGCCCGAGTGCAATATTAGTCACCGAGGTGCCATAAAAACTGATATCATATGGCAAGCGGAAATACTCGCTGCTGATTGGCTGACAGCCGTGCAATATTCTACGATATTGCACGCATGTTATTGCACGCTCAATTTTAACATGTAAGAGATTGGACGGACCTGAGAGGAAGCACCATATTTTCATGCTGCTGCAGTCACAAGCCAACAAAAAGATTGTGTTTTTCAATTTTACTAAAACAGTTACTGCTCGGCAACGGAGGCAGATAGGAAGATGGTTAAAGGGCTACATGGATATCAACTTTTTGTGCTGGTCATGTTATTTGTTGCATCAGAATAGAGCATAAAGTGGCCGAAAAACAGCGTTTTTGCCGATTTTTCAGTGACTTTGTTGTGTTTAAAGGTCTAAAGTCTGCTATAAAGTTTAAGAAAAAAATCTGAAAAAAATCCATGATCAAGTATATCATTTGTGGATTGATATAGTGTGAAAAAAAATTTTTGTGAGTGAAATAGTCATTGATTTTTGACGCGATACATTTTAAACAGGCGGGTCAAAAGAAACACAAAACAAGTTTGGACAAAGAATTCCAGCCCTTTTCTTTGCATTTTCCACAAAAAACCATATGATATAACAGTTATTGCACATCACCTCGTGCAATATCAGTTTTTATGGCACCTCGGTGACTAATATTGCACTCGGGCTGCGCCCTCGTGCAATATTAGTCACCTCGGTGCCATAAAAACTGATATTGCACTCGGTGCTGTGCGATAACTGTATAATATTGCACGAGGTGATGTGCAATAACTGTTATATCATATGGGTTTTTTTTGGGAAATGCTAAGAAAAGGGCCGGAATTCTGATGTCAAAACTCTTTTTGTGTTTCTTTGACCATGTTTGAAATGTAGTATCAATAACTATTTCACTCACAAAAAATATTCACACTTTTGGCATCCATAGAAGATATATTTGATGATTGGTCTTCTTTAATTTTTTTTCCTCAAACTTTGTGGCAGACTTAATTAAGACAGGTCTCTAGATTCAACAACGTCACTGAAAAATGGGAGAAAAAAATTGTTTTTCGGCCACTTAAGTTAATGCTTTATTCTGATTAAACAAATAACATACACAGTACTAAAAGTTGATATCTACTTAGCCCTTTAATATACGCATCTTTTGGCCACCACAATCATTTTTCTATCTATAACTATTGCTGTGCAGTGACTTTCTTTAACTATTTAAAACCAAGAAACGAAATTGTTGCTGCTACAAGACTCAATTTGTGTTTCTTTTGAACCATATACTTAAAATGCATCTCACTAGAAATGGATGAATATTTCACTCACCAAAAAAAAAGTCACACTATAGGAATCCAAAAATGATGTACTTGATGATAGATTTAATTTTCGATTTTTTTGAAAAACTTTATAGCAGACTTTTGACGTCTTAACACAAAAAAATCGGCAAAAATGCCGTTTTTCGGCCACTTAATGCTTTATTCTGATAAAACAAATTACATAAGCAGTACAAAAAGTTGATATCCAATTAGCCCTTTAATAGCCGAATCTTTTGCCGCAAAAACCAGCTTTCTATCTCCTTCCGTTGCGGTGCAGTGAATCTTTTAGTAAAATGGAAAAACACAATCTTTTTGTCAGGTTGTGGCTGCAGCAGCACTGAAACATGGTGCTTCCTCTCAGGTCCGTCCAATCTCTCACATGTTAAAATGACCGTGCAATATAATGCGTGCAATATCGTAGAATATTGCACGGCTGTCGGCCAATCAGCAGCGAGTATTCTGGCTAACCATATGATATAAATAGTTAAAGAAAGTCACTGCACAGCAATGGAAATAGATAGAAAAATGATTGTGGTGGCCAAAAGATGCGTATATTAAAGGGCTAAGTAGATATCAACTTTTATTACTGTATAATATTATGTCATTTGTTTAATCAGAATAAAGCATTAAGTGGCAGAAAAACAGTGTTTTCCCCCCATTTTTCAGTGACTGTGTTGAATTTAGAGGTCTTAAGTCTGCCACCAAGTTTGAGGAAAAAAAAATTATAGAAGACCAATCATCAAATATACCTTCTATGGATGCAAAAGTGTGAAATATTTTTTGTGAGTGAAATAGTCATTGTTATCCCATGTCTTGGCACATTTTTTCCCTGATACAGTGTTTTTCCCTGGTAAATACCAAATCCGAGAGGGAAATATCTTGGCATTGAGAGGGAAAAATATCAGTATACCCAATCAGAGCTATTCAATAAATTAGCTAACAGGGATATACTAATTTATTCATTAGATGGCAGGGATATACTGAAACTGGCAAATCAGAAAACAGCATTGCCTCATTTGCATGCCAGAATCAACAAAAAGACGTTGTGTCTGACCCTCTGTACACCATGCTTATTAGCATAACAAGCCAGCATCTTTTTAGATTGTTATTATTTAAGGTAATTAAGTACTGCCAATTAAGATTATTGATTTTTGTTGCAACACAACTGCATTCACATTAAGTGACTTTACACTGTATTACATTGATATAAAATAAAGTGTATTAAAAAAAAGACATGGGATAAAAAGGTTACATCATGGGTGGGGGCAGTATATCCCAGTATAGTCACCCTTGACCCAGTATATCCCTCGACCCTTCGGGTCTCGGGATATACTGAGTCTCGGGTGACTATACTAGGGATATACTGCCCCCTCCCATGATATAACCTCATAATATACATTTCAAACATGCAGGTCAAAGAAACACAAAAAGAGTTTTGACATCAGAATTCCGGCCCTTTTCTTAGCATTTCCCAAAAAAAACAACTATATGATATAACAGTTACTGCACATCACCTCATGCAATATCAGTTTTTATGGCACCTCGGTGACTAATATAAAAGATTGGACGGACCTGAGAGGAAGCACCATATTTCAGTGCTGCTGCAGCCACGAGCTGACAAAAACATTGTGTTTTTCCATTTTACTAAAAAATGCAGTGAAGAGCAATGGAGGCAGATAGAAAGCTGATTTTTGCAGCAAAAGATGCGTCTAGTAAACGGCTATTAGGATATAAGCTCTTTGAACTGATTGTTTTTTTGTTTATCAGAATAAAGCAATAAGTGACCGAAACACAGCATTTTTAACGATTTTTCAGTGATTTTGTTGTGTTTGGAGGTCTAAAGTCCGCTATAAAGTTTAAAAAAAAAATCGAAAATAAATCCTTCATCCAGTAGGGGAACGAGGGGCAAAACGGAGCGGCGGGGCAAAATGGTTTTTTAAGTTTTCTCGGAACATTTTGACCTGCCTTCTAATTTTTTGGTTGGAAAATAAAATAGGATACATGACCAACTTTTCCTGAGAGTTTTGTTGATGAGAACGTTACAGGTATGCAGCTATGTTAATTTGAAGTTTTTGATTGATTTTCTTTAAAAAATCATAATATTTGGAAATGGTGTAATACCTCCAATGATGTTCCCTGCCAAAATAATTCATAGTCAGTGTTATTAGAGGACTACTAAGCTTGCGTATTAAGCAAACAAATTTAGTCTGGTGCTTAGTCATGTGTAAGTAGGTCATTATTAATCTACCCTGCATGGTAGGGGCAAGATGGAGTCCTCTTGTGGGGGCAAAATGGGAAGCACAAAAAAGCAATCCCAGCCTAGAAAAGGTTCAAGCTTGATATTGGGTAAATTCAACCATGACATTTGAGACATTTGATACATTTTCTGATAATATAACAGGCAAAATTTGAAAAAATCACAAGAAATTTGTGGATCTAATCCATGTCATCAGTAATACCTTGAGGATTAAGGCTCAGTAGTAAAACCCTGTATTGTTGAAACTGAAACTAATGTAGCCCTAACTGCCTTTCAAAAAGCATAATCAAATCCAATACCAGTTTAAATTGTTAAATTATTAAGAAAATTCGGGAATCAGAGTTATGTGAATATTCATCAAAATGTCACATTTCCACAAAATTTAACTGATTTTGTTTCTTTTGTAAGCTAATGTCTATGGTTAAATAATTTGTCAAATAATCACATAGAATGTAGAATTACTAAAGTCAAGTCATTTTATTCTGGCAGTTAGTTTTTAGCTGATAATGCAATCCATGATTAAGTTTGTGCTTAAATTTTTGAATTAATAGGGTAAATACACCATGACCAAGCATGATTTAGACTAAATTGATATCCAGCAACCCCTAGCTTTAACTTGCAGGCATTTACAATGATAAACTGCAACTATTCTCATTAATTTGGAGTCTATTTTTAGCCTAAATTAGTGACGTCATCACCTGTGACATCATAACAGCAGTGGTGACGTCACAATTGCATCACTAGAAACAGTGGAAGAAAATGGCTTCTATAGCAGTTTTGACAGCAATGTTATTCCAATGGGAAAGGCCCAAAACAGGTGCTACAACATTGCTAATGCTTTCAAATACTGATGGAACTGTTTGGTCATGATGTCAGGATTATGTGGAAACAAGAATTATCGACAAGAATCAGATAAGATTTTAATTATCAGCTGAAAACTTACTGCCAAAAAAAAATGACTTGACTATAGCATCACTTCCCAGCTATAATTGAATCCTGTATTGAGATGTTGATTTCATAATTTATTGCTGTGTTTACTCTTAGTATTCTGCAACATGCTTTTTAGTTAGGCTATTATCAAAACAGCTGATTTATTGCAGAACTTTTGCAACTTTATTTCTTCCCATTTTGCCCCATATGAAATTCCATTTTGCCCCAAGCATGGGGCAAAACGGGATAAAGTTGCATTTTTGAAAATATGGAAAATTTTGAATTGGAACTATTAAAAAAGCACTTTTCTGTGTTTGAGCAAGTGGTATTGGTACTTCTTCATGGATCAGACCTTATTTGGCATTCGCATGACATAGGGGAGACCAGGGCTGGTTGTCACAGGGGCAGGTTGTCACACTTTCGGGGCAGGTTGTCACACATTTGGGGCAGGTTGTCACACTTTTGGGGCAGGTTGTCACGCTTACGGGGGCAGGTTGTCACACTTTAGGGGCAGGTTGTCATTTTGACCTGCCTTCTAATTTTTTGGTTGGAATATAAAATAGGATACATGACCAACTTTTCCTGAGAGTTTAGTTGATGAGAACGTTACAGGTATGCAGCTATGTTAATTTGAAGTTTTGATCGATTTTCTTAAAAAAATCATAATTTTTGGAAATGGTGTAATACCTCCAATGACGTTCCCAGCCAAATAATTCATAGTCAGTGTTATTAGAGGACTACTAAGCTTGCGTATTAAGCAAACAAATTTAGTCTGGTGCTTAGTCATGTGTAAGTAGGTCATTATTAATCTACCCTGCATGGTTGGGGCAAGATGGGGTCCTCCTGCGGGGGCAAAATGGGAAGCACAAAAAAGCAATCCTAGCCTAGAAAAGGTTGAAGCTTGATATTGGGTCAATTCAACCATGACATTTGAGACATTTGATACACTTTCTGGTCATATAACAGGCAAAATATGAAAATATCACAAGAGATTTGTGGATCTAATCCATGTCATCAGTAATACCTTGAGGATTTAGGCTCAGTGGTAAAACCCTGTATAGTTGAAACTGAAACTAATGTAGCCCTAACTGCCTTTCAAAAAGCATAATCAAATCCAATACCAGTTTAAATTGTTAAATTATTAAGAACATTTGGGAATCAGAGTTATGTGAATATTCATCAAAATGTCACATTTCCACAAAATTTAACTTATTTCGTTTCTTTTGTAAACTAATGTTTATGGTTAAATAATTTTTCAAATAATTACATAGAATGTAGAATTACTAGCATCACTTCCCAGCTGTAATTGCATCCTGTATTGAGATGATGATTTCATAATTTATTGCTATGTTCAGTCTTAGTATTCTGCATTATTCTTACATTTCTGTTTGTCAACATGCTTTTTAGTTAGGCTAGTATCAAAACAGCTGATTTATTGCAGAACTTTTGCAACTTTATTTCTTCCCATTTTGCCCCATATGAAATTCCATTTTGCCCCAAGCATGGGGCAAAACGGGATAAAGTTGCATTTTTGAAAATAGGGAAAATTTTGAATTGGAACTATTAAAAAGGCACTTTTCTGTGTTTGAGCAAGTGGTATTGGTACTTCTTCATGGATCAGACCTTATTTGGCATTTGCATGACAGACCTCCTTCGTGTAGCGAGCCTTCGAAGTTAGGTGGCCTGTTTTGCCCCTCGTTCCCCTACATAATTTTTGGAGTCCGCAAGTGTGAACATTTTTTTTTGTCAGTGAAAAATTTATTGACTTCTGATGAGATACATTTTAAACATGCAGTTCAAAAGTAACACAGAGTCATGCAGCAGCACAAGATCGTTTCTTGGTTTTTAGTAAAAAATGAATCACCGCCTAGCAATGGAAATACACAGGAAAATGATTGGGGTGGCAAAAGATCTGTATATTGAAGGGCTAAGTGGATATCAACTTTTTGTATTGTTTATGATATTTGTTTAATCAGCAAAAGCATTAAGAGGCCGAAAAACAGCATTTTCCCCAGTTTCAGTGACTTGCTGTGTTCAGAGTTCTAAAGTCTGCTGAAAAAGGGAAAATAAATTTAAAGAAGACCTATCATCAAGTATATCATTTATGGATTCAAAAAGGCTAAAATAGAAGATTTTCAAAAAAATCTCCCTAAAAAAAGGAAGCCAAAATAAAAATTCCAAAGTACGAAGAAAGAAAATTTCTAAAAATAATCATTCCACAAAAAAAAAATTGTCATGGAACAAAACAATTGTGGACTTCAGTTTCGGTCAATATCAGGTTTTACGGACCTGACCGGTGATATTCGCCGAGGCCGAACTGAAGTCCACAATCGTTTTGTTCCATGACAATTTTTTTTTTGTGGAATGAGTATTTTTAGAAATTTTCTTTCTTCTTACCCTGGAATTTTTTATTTTGGCTTCTTTTTCGGTCATTTCGGCCTCGGTGAATATCACCGGTCAGGTCCGTAAAACCTGATATTGACCTCAACCGAAGTCCATAATTGTATGTTGTCATTTTGTTCCACTTCTTGTTTCCCTGCAGTAAGCCTGCCTGGACCACAAGACGCACTATTTTGTGAAGTTGTAACAAAAAGATTTACTCTTCTCCGGTGTGACAAACATTATTAACAGTTTCCGATCTCTTGAGTGTTTGATTGTTGTCTGTTTGTTGTTTCAATTAGTTTCTTTGTAGAAAATCATAAACCTTCATTTAAGTCACGCCAGAAAAAAAGCTGTTAGAGGATTTGATAACTTCACACTGGAGCACCAAACACATTGTCATTTCGTTGTACTTCTTGTTTCCCTGTAGTAAGCCTACCCTGACCACAAGAACTCTTGATTGTTTGATTGTTGTCTGTTTGTTGTTTCAATTGTGGGTAGTTTCTTTGTATAAAACCTAGACAATCATTTAAGTCACGACAGAAAAAAACTGTTAAAGGATTTGATAACTTCAGTATTTTATGGCACTTATTGGCAGGGCGAATGTATATTGGCCCTGCAATGGGAGGATGAGTGTTGATAAGGCCTGATAAGTTGTCTATTAACAATTTAGGTCTTTGGCTTCAAGCATTTTATGTAGAAGACCTTCGCTGGCACCTGATCTTGATCGGCCAATAATATTGAAAATGTCTTCTAGAAGCTCGGTGGTTTACAACCCAATACATTCTCCAGAGGTATGTCTAATTGACAGTTTGTTATGAAATATATAATTTGAGTGGCAAACCTAAATATTTGGTAAAATATAATGTAAAATGTTAACAGAGGGCCTGATTTCTTGTTCAATGAAATAGTTTCATTTTGGAATTGCAGATACTCAATGTATATTATTATTATAAAGTATAATTATTCACCAGTGGCCCCCCCCCACCGCCCCCCCCCCCCAATTTCAGATTTGAAAATTTTGAAAAAATTATTGGAGCAGCAACAGTCACTGGAAGACGTTGTGGCCTTCGCTGGTGCTCACTTAAATACCCATTTTCTCAAGAATGATAGTTGCCGTTTGAAAAGTTCTCAGGCATCTGATAATTTGTGATATCCTTATTTGAATATATCTAGCAACATGTACCGCAGGCAAACCTTTTAAGGGGCTGAGAGACATTTGCCCGAATATCAGGATCTAGATTCGGAAATATTCCAAAAGAAATCTCTTTGAAACTATTGATTCTTAATTATGTTTATTCAGTGTTTATTCAATTATCTGCCCGAATTGTTTTGGCTTTTTGCCAGAACGTTAGCGTTTCCCAAACTTTTTGGGGGAGGGTGACTACTCCCCCTTCCAATATGCCTTTATGTATCTAGAGATTCCATGCATTATCTAAAATCAGGCCAGGGTGTTTTGAGGAAATCTTTCTGTCGCCATTGCTTAGTTAAAGAGATGATGCTCCTTTGAAAGTTTTCTAATTAAACAAATCTGATTTACAAGAGTGATTGACAAACTGCTCAATTTTTCGTATGTGCATGGAATTTCCCTAAATTTTTGGTGTCATATTTTTAATATCGGAACCATAGAATCTGTTTCATTATTTTTTGATATTTCAAAACAGATTTTAGTGTGAGTGTGAGATATAGGCTATGGTCATTTTGTTTATCAGTCACAAAAGATAACATGGTCAACATTGCTAAGTCATTCGTATAAAAGTCTTGTAATGCTGTGTAAATTTTTATCCATGTAATGCTGCAAAAATTCGCAAAAATTCCGCGAAAAGTTGCCCCCCCCTAGTTCAGACCCTGGCCCCCCCTTGGCCCCCCACTCATGGATTTCTGGCTATGCCACTGTTATTCACTACTATTCAATACATCATTCAAGACAATTCACTTCCATGAGCACATAGCTGCGAACAGGGACACAACATAAGCACAATGTTGGTGATCAGTTGAAGGGTCATCTGTTGGTCACGTCGAAATGCATGGTAGAAATTATGTTAGGGTAATGTGCTTTGAGTCGGATATTTAAAAGCACTCCTTGAGTCGGACATTTTAGATAGGCTTGAAATACCCAACTGACTGCAGGGTTGCAAAAATATCTGATTTAAATAAAAAAAATCGGATTTATTTGATTTAAATCAGATTTTTTTAATTTAAATCATATTTAAATGAAGCTGTCATATTTTTCAAATATAATGGTTTTCGAAGAATTTGAAGTCATGATTTATGATAAACTGTTCTTAATTACGTCTTCTGTAATGGGAAAAAATTATTTCACTCCCCCAAAAGTTATGTCATCAAGTTGTAATTCATAGCTGTAGATCATGCATATTTTTACTTTTTCCAGCTGCAACAAATTCCTTCATAATATGAATTTTGCGTCAATTCAAGTGTAGAATTTTGTCAAATTTTTGTAGCTACTATGGAATGACCAATGAAATAGGAAAATCCTTCTTCACTGTGTACCGTTTGCTCTATGCGAAGCGACCCAGTTAAGGCTTCGGTTTGGCTTCAGTCAACGCTTTTGACAGTTAAACAGATATTTTTGTGCCTTAAGTGAAACTACATCTTCCAGGCAAATTCAATCAAACGTTAATATAGCCAGTATGCTAGATTATATTCTCACCTATACAGTGCATATTTTTATATATCAAAATATTTTTTGTTGTCAAAGATTACGTGATTCTAATAAGAGAGACTTCTGAACAACTGGATTATTTTGTGCATTTTTTGATAAAATTGGGTACTTATACTATGTTTGAGGCTGAAATATTGTCCAATGTGCTTCACTATGCTGGTATGGGTATATTTTGTAATGTATCCTAAAGCTTGCAATGAAAAAGATCTACTGAAACATAGTGTTTTAGTTTAGGTTTGCCTTAGAACATACAGGTTTGGCTTTTTTGAACGCAGGTGTTGTAAATATGTGGGAGTTTTATGCTTACAATTTTTTGGTTTGGCGTGTCAATAGTAACTGACCTCTTTTGTTGCATTTAGCAATAGGCCTATGAACAAATGCAGAATAGCTAGGTGTGGCCAACATTTTCATTCATGGGCAGGATGGATGGACATGAAAGAGGAAAAGCCCATGGAAATGCAGCTGATCATCAGTGCAGAGCTTGCGGACTAAAATTTAACAAGAAGACAGCAAGCACAACAAAAATGTTCACAAAACAGAATTTGTCAGTTTTTTCCTTTACCTTAAAATAAAATATGCATTTTTGGTACAGTCAACACTTTTACCCTTACCAATTACCATAGTCTCCACCACATACATGTACCATGGGGTATAGGCCATGGTTTATCATGTAAAATTTGGAAATTAATCATAGTAAATGCTGTATCACTTCGCATTTGGAGCATGTATTACTATATCACCAGATACCTCAGGATAAGCACAATGACACGATTAATCCCTGTACCTTAATTTCAGCACAAATGCCACCAAATAAATGAATTTATTAATGCCAATGAGCATTAAACATCACTAATCATCATCTCCAATTAAAGGTAGTAAGTCTGCCGATTCTATGTAACATTAAACATGCACTTACAGATCATAAACTGATAGATTTAAAGTACAGTATACACTTCCAATCAACAGAATTACTTGTTTTCCACAATTAAGTGAGTTTAGTTGATTGTGAAGCCTTAAACTGCATTTCTTGATCAGTACACAATAACGATATTTTTTCACGGCATAAAAAACTGTTTATTTACATTTTTGAAAGGAGTTTATCTTCATACATTGAGCTTAGAATGACAGTTAAGTAAACTTGGTTGGATAGGTTTAATATGACTCTTATCTTTCTTTTGGACAGCATTTTATTTGGGCGACATACAAGCTTTATAACTAACTGCAATTTTACAGCTGCATATAATTTCACAAGTGATAAGTATTACAAAATACAGCACGTATATTTGGAATTAAGTGGTATTATCATATTTTATCAAAATTTTCAAGACATGCCTGCTGTAGTATTGTCATTAGTTATCAAACAAATGTGAAAGATCATTCAAATATCACAACTGCATTAATCACCATAAATCATGTAGTGACCTGTACTCTTGAGAAAATCATCCCTAGCAAGGCACAGAAGGGAGAAGCATGACCCACAAGAACATCTGTGTGAAGTGTGTGGCTCCAAGTTTTCAAGCAATCTCCTTCTGAATTTCATTCAAGAAGGCCCATGGAAAGATGCAGTTGGAGTTTCAGGCCTAACAGAGTTCCATTTTCTTACCCACTTTGAAACTGAGTGATACAACCACTAATGACAACAATACCAGCTTACCAGCAGACACGCTGTACAGGAAAAAATTGACAAATTCCGTTTTGTGCACTTTTGTTATACTTGCTGTCTTCAGGAAAAATCTTAATCAACAAACTCTGCATTTCCATGGGCTTCTCCTCTTTCATGTCCATCCATCCGTCCCATGATGAAAATGTTGGCAGCATCTAGATGTTCTACACCATACATTATATTACAGCCAAGTCATGTGACCACATGCTCACCATTGACAGATTTTAATCGGGTCTGACACATTGGTCTGACACCATTTGTTCATTTCATGTTGATTTTTTACCTTTTATCCAAATACCAACAACTTGCACTGCCTTCTCGACATGTTTCTATTACAGTTTCCTCTTCAATTTTGCTCTCTTTCCCATTGTGGTTGCCATCCCATAATAGTCCAACATTTGTTTACTATCCTACTGCAGCCAAATTCCAGCCAAATGCACATGGATTTATTGCCATCTTGGGTCAAGTCGAAGCACATAGCCTTACTGCTCTAACAGCAATTGAAGGTATCAATATTTAGTCTTACTGCTCTAACAGCAATTGAAGGTATCAATAATTAGACTAAAGAAGTTGCTTTCATTTTCAATTGTGTAATGTGTATACCTATAATAAGCTATATCAATTGCTCTTTACCTTTTAAACGCAACCCACATTCACAATTCCCTCTCAACTCTCAACCAATTTTGGCAGGCCTGATCAGCTGATTACTTCAGTCATTAGTACGATATGTTACATTATATGTACATGCATAGACTAGGTTTACCTTGCAGACCTCATACAAACATTAATTATTGCAGGACCTTATCGCTATTCAAGCCACAGCCTTCACCTAATCTTCCTTAACCCTCTCCTTCTTCTCATAAAATCGTTTCAAAATCACAATTTTCCTTCCTCTTTAATTATCCGTTTCTGTGCTTTCAATGGGCTTTACTGGTTTGTACATATTACTGAATGCAACAAAAGAGGTCAGTTACTATTGACACGCCAAACCAAAAAATTGTAAGCATAAAACCCCCACATATTTACAACACCTGCGTTCAAAAAAGCCAAACCTGTAAGTTCTAAGCCAAACCTAAACTAAAACACTATGTTTCAGTAGATTTTTTTCATTGCAAGCTTTAGGATACATTACAAATATATCCATACCAGCATAGTGAAGCACATTGGAGAATATTTCAGCCTCAAACATATTATAAGTACCCAATTTTATCAAAAAATGCACAAAATAATCCAGTTGTTCAGAAGTCTCTCTTATTAGAATCACGTAATCTTTGACAACAAAAATTATTTTGATATATAAAAATATGCACTGTATACATGAGAATATAACCTAGCATACTGGCTATATTAACATTTAGTTGAATTTGCATGGAAGATGTAGTTTCACTTAAGGCACAAAAAAATCTGTTTAACTGTCTAAAGCGTTGACTGAAGCCAAACCGAAGCCTTAACTGGGTCGCTTCGCATAGAGCAAACGGTACACAGTGTCTTGGCTACCAGAAAAGATGTAACAGGGTTTCAAGTCACAATTTTTGAAATACTTGAAGAGCCACTCTCTGTAGAATATCATACTTTGGAGCAAAGGAATGATTGAAATTATTTAAAAACAATCATTGTCAGACCACGGATTAAGTATTTCATAGTGAAATTAACTAATGTTTATTATTGTTGTTTTCTTGTTTGCTAAGTGCTACTTTGGCATGAGATTAGGAATTTGTTGCATGACAGAGGAGATATTGCATTGCACCTTAAACTGGATTAAAGTAAGCCGAAAACCACCCAGGTGTCTTCATCACAGCTGTGATTCCTTAACCAATTCAAGTGTGAAGGTGTCAAATGATCCACTTTAGCATTTATATGCCAACTATTTGCAGTTGACTAACAAATCGTGATTTTCAATTAAATCATTGATTAAAATCATGATAAAAAGCATCAGCACTGATATGAAGAACATTAAATATTGTGTTTTTCATAGCCCTAAAGAGAGACTAAAAACATCGTTTTTGTGTCCGAGAGCAGGGCCTCGGGCCCTTTGTCGTCATCAATGGGATTGTCATATCAAAGTTGGTGTGGATCTAAAAGCATTTCACAAATGCAAGAACAACCCAAAGTTATGATGCCATTACGATGCCCAGTGTTTACACTGTTGCACTAGATGCCCTGGCTTTAATCTTATGTCACACTGCTCTAAATAGTTAACTTTAATCCCCCAAATTCCTCCTTGCTCAGCAGACGATTTCTGAGAAGCATCTTCTTCTTCTTCCCTTTGGCCCTTCCGCCCTGAGACAAAGTGGGGTGCACCACAACCTGAGATTTATGCTTCAGCCAATTACTAAAGATAGACAGACAGATAGACACATAGATAGACAGATAGATAGATTGATAGGTAGATTGATAGATCTATAGATAGAATGCAACTTTTAACAATTTATAGAGATGTGTTAATGTAATGATCATATCCCATTGAGTTATAAGGGTTATTAAATTGCTCGAGGACACGGTGCATGCATTGCATGCTATTTTTATATTAACTTTTTGTCCGATACTTGTATATTTTTAGCAATATCTGCTGAGGTTGGAAGCACACTCACTCTTCTATGGTGCTTGTTTGACATGAAACACAACATCATTATCCATTGATATACACTACAACTAGCAACAATCTAATATTTGATTGCTGTATAATTAAAAAATATGTGACTCACCTGCTTGCAGATAAGATGGACAGACAGATGAAACAATCAATAAATATACATAGAAAAATACGCCGACAGATTGATTGAGAATAGATAGATAGATAGATAGATAGATAGATAGATAGATAGATAGAAAGATAGATAGATAGATAGATAGATAGATAGATAGATAGATAGATAGATAGATAGATAGATAGATAGATAGATAGATAGGTATATAGTAGACCGAATCATCAGACCCTTCGCTTCGTGCGTTTCCGTGAAGGAGCGGGGCATGTGAGCTGTCGCCCACTCGCCCATCCCCCATACCATGAAGTTAGATTAAACTATTCGATGCAGATAGATAGGTAGATAGATAGATACATACATACATACATTGGTTGATTGATTGATCGATTGATAATTAATTGTGTGACTTTTATTACTTATTTATTGAAAACATAGGCGTATTTTTTCGCAGAGGGTCGGGGGGGGGGGCTGCAGCCCCCCCTCACATCAGGGCAAATGGCATATATCAGGGCAAATCCTGACCAAACAGGCCAGATCCACTGCCCTGGTCACATCTGTGCCATGTTAAAATTTCAGGGCAAAATAGCGACAGCCCTCCCGCGAAACGCCTTTCCCGCTCGCCTATGATTAATTTGAAAATATTTGAATAATTGACACTGCAGCTCAGCTGTTTTTCAAGGAGCCGATTTATACTCTTGACGATCTTTGTTTATTAACTTAATAGGGCTTTGTCTGTAGGCCTTATTATCTCAAATTCTGTTCATGTCTAGGAAATGTACCCAACTTTGACTTAGAATTTCACCCGGTTGGCATGGCCCAATTATTAGATATATATAGATAGATAGATATGGTAAGTGCAGTCCTGTCAGCCCAGTTCTGGGTGCTCACGAGGGTTGATTGATGAGATGGGCGAAGAGCAACATGTTACACATTCACCCCATGTGAGGGATCTTTTACTTGCCCAGCAAAGCAGGGGCGTCAGTTTCATTTTAAAGTGGTGGGGCAAATCGGGCCATAGTCTCCATGAAAGATGTCCAAGAAAAACTTTTTTCATATTTAAATGTCTATGCTTTGGCCAAAAAGTGGTGGGGCAAATGCCCCACGAGCCCCGCAAGATATTTGACATATTCATTTGGGCCAAAGGTCTTTGCCTGCATGGGTTCGAAGCTGGGTTGGCCAACCAGAAATTTTCTTCATGAGGAAAATTCCAGCTTAATGTCATTCTAATGAGACATTCAATTGGTGTCCCCGTTGATCAGTGTCTGTGCTGTGGTGGCATTAGTGTAGGTTCACAAAGAATGCTTGCAAAAAATGTACAACTCACATTACAGTCTGTCACTTTGATAAAGAAAAAATTAGGACCATTTCACTGTGAAAAATGCACTATGTGGCTCAATATAGCTGATGAAGTGTCATCTTCTCTACTTTCAACACTGGAAACATAGAGGCTGTTTGATTAGTCAGATTTTCACTCCAAAATCAGTTATGACAAGTCGAATGGCCTTCTCTTGATCATGCTTGCATAATCCTTTTGTTTGGCTGCCAACAACAAGCGGGATAAGTTGTTTTAAATCAAATTAACATTGAAAGTACTGGGATTGATCATGAAAATCATCAGTATTATGACAGGCAAAAGTGCCATTTTCACAGTGCAACAGTACACTCTTTCTCTGTATCAAAGTGACAGACTGTGATGTTTATCAGCAATCAAATGTAAGGGGGCCACCATTTAATATCAAAGGTTTTTTTCTTGAATAATTTCTTGCTCAGTTTTGTGCAGATCTCAAATACATAATTTCTGGTGGGAGTATTTTTAGCTGGGCCAGGGTGTTGCTTGATTTAGATTGGAATATTTGGGGACACCACGCACCGGAATATATTAATAACAATTGTCAACGGTCTGATATAGTCAAATCATAATTTCCCACCATGGAAAACTCCAATGACATGTCACAGACAAATCATAATTTCCCACCATGGAAAACTCCAAGCTCCCTTGAAAATGTAGTGGTTGCCTCCTATAGTACAATGTAAGGAATAAATGAGCTTTAGAAGTGGAGGTAATGGCGACTTCATTACGACACCTGCATTGATATTTGGTTGTACATATACAATATGTCTGTATTTATTTCACAGGAAGTCAGTGAGGCCGCCGACGCTGACTCAATACGTTTGTCGATTGAGGCTCCTGGATGTGAATTGCCTGAAGGGAGAATTGAGCTGCAAAGTCTGAACAATGAAAACAATGCAAGCACAGAACACTCCACTACCTCAGTAGTCAATGGGGATTCCTATGCGATTTGTGGAAAGGAGATTGGCTTCTTGAAGGCCTGCTTTAAACCTACCCCAATTGAGGAGTGCAATGTCACCCTTCTGGATGTGATCATGCTTGCATTTGCTGCAGTGACTTATGTGACTGACATCGGCACAGATATCTGGCTTGTTGTTACCTACTATCGGAATAATGACATTCAATGGATGAAGAATACACTAATGTTTTTGTTTCTACCAAGTATTTTTGGATTCATTCAGACACATTTGCTAATATCGAGTGGCAAAATTAGGACTATGAAAGCCATGTCATACCTACCACAGTTAATGCCAGGAGGCCTGATTTATTTGTAAGTATAATCACAAATGTGCTTATTTGAACAATATGCTTGTGTGGGATCATTTGAAGAAAAACAGTAAAACCATAGATCTAACAATTGTTTTAACCTCTGGACAAAAAAGCATAAGGCCTCTCTCAAAAATAATGAAGCCACAGGGCCGGATTTCAATTGGGGTAAAAAAATGTAGGAATGGATGTATGCAACAACTTGATATTGCATTATTGCTTTGAATACATTAATATACCTAAGTCCAGAAAATTTCATGACAATATTACAAATGGTTGTCGAGATAATCTAATATAAAAGTACATTGAAAAACCTGAATTTTTCGCTATTTTAGCGTGACATCACATTTTTTTCACTTGAATTATTTCAGGCGTATGAAATTTGACATATCTTATCGTCATTTTCTTAATTTTCCTTTTATCCCTATGTCCAAAGGCTTCATAAATTCATTGAAACAAGTATATTTATCTGCTTGTTTTGACATCATTGAATTCTTCATGTTCGAACGTTGACTTCGAAAAATTGAGTCAAATTTGAAGCTTCCTGATCTGGGATGTTGTTATTTCCCTTTTACACTTGTCAGTTGAATCTCTTTGCTATTAAGATCTAGTATAATATCTACTTAGTTGTTTTGGAGCCTTTCATGCTTGTGAAAATTAATTTTAACGAAAAAATTCCAATGAATATGAGGGAAGGTGCATATGTCTCACTCGTAACGCCAGGAGTACTTTCATGCAATAAAAGGCTATGAAAGCTCTGATTTTAATCTGGATTGGCTTGAAACATAGTAAATCTGTGAAGCAACAATAAACTATGGACTAATACATGCTGGTGATTGATAACTGGTGGTAAAATACAAAAATTACTTTGTTGCACGTGTAACGTTCACAAAAATATTGATCATATTCAAATTTTTTTCCTGTAAATAGTGGAGCCATGATACTGATATTACCTGTTGTGACAATTACCACACAATTTTAGTAGTTTGACATGTTTCATGACCTAGCCATTAATATTATGGCATTTGTAAAGTGTTTTGAAAATTTGGGACCAAATTGGCTATAAAGGCAATCTCCAATCAAAAAAAGCCCTTTTCATTCGAAATGGTTGTACTATTCCATCAGTTATGACTAATAATATCATATAAAATTGATCGGAAGCAAGACCAGAACATTTTTTGCAATTTCATCCGACATCATTACTCAAAATCAGGATTTTATCAGAAAAAGGATCCAAAAATCATGCTTCTTTCATCTTTTGCTGAGTTAACACTCACTTCAGTGGCACTTATTTGGTATTAATTTGAAGCCAACATCCAGACCCATAACATAGGACAGTTGAAATTGTTTTAAAGGAACACATATGTTTCTGAGGGAAATTTAATTACGTTTTTGAAAAAAACATTGCTGAAAAATTATCAAAAATAGTGAGTTTCTCACAATACATTTGGTGTATTGGAATGAAAACTGCCCTGATGACTCTGCACTATTTGCCCTATGTCATCATATAAAGAAATTTGATTTACTTTGATGATAAATTGACATATAGTTCAGTTTTCTTTTGGACATGGAAATAAAAACTTTTAAATATTCGGTATTATTCTGTTATAATCAGTTATTTCCACTAGTTGGAACTCTATGGTAAATATATTTTCTGGGACTTAGATTATGTCCTTAACAAAACTGCATGGTCAGTTGATAAAAAAATACATTATAAAAATTTGAAGGTCATGTCACACTTTGGCTTCATTATTTTTGAGATAGGCTATAATCAATCATTAAGGCCCGTTTTCACCAACATGGTATTAAGAGTTATGCCAGGTCTTAGCTAAGACCTGGTCTGGCTAAGCCAATCACTCAAGCGGAGCAGGATCAAGGAACATTTACTGAGTGAAAGTCTGCACATAGTATTTAAACAACTCAACTGCTACAAACACAATTAATCGCTGAAGTTCCCAAACATGGCCACATGACAAGGTAAGAGAAAAAGAGGAGTGGGCTTGGAAATTTATAAAAAAGAAAATTAATTAGTTTTCTGTCCAGTGTTGGTGACAGAAATGCATTTTTCTTTAGCCCCCTCCCCTCAAACAGTGAATTAATACAAATCAGCTGGTCATGCATTTTTGCACAATGAAACTACAATAATGATTGAATCCCTTGGAATATCTAATGATAAGGGTCCTCAAAATCTGATGTACCCAGAATGGCTGACGTGCCGGCGATTTTTTGCTACCGGCAGTTACCAACAAGTCGTTGGTGACTTGAGTGGTATTAGTGTCGCCTCAGTTTCAAGGATTGTGAAGCGTGTTAGTGATGCAATCGCTTCATTAAAACCCATATATGTACGTAAGCCCAGTGGACCACACGGGAGGCTAAATTTGAATTTTCCGAAATCGCCCGATTTCCGGGGGGGTTATAGGATGCATAGATTGCACCCTGTCTCTGTTCGGGACTGAGAAGTGGCAGCAGAATGCTGACAGTCCCTGGAAAATCGAATTGGGTCAACAATAATTTGATCTGTTTTGGACAGATCACAAGACCAGGCCACACAACAGCTGTCCATATTACTACGCCAAACTACTTTCACAAAGCATGGTTGCTGGCAAATATCCAGTCCACTGCTTTGAATGAAAATGTTTGGAAATCATGAGACAAAAGAAAGTTTTAAAACTTTAGCATAAATTTTGCCTGTGAAATTCATGATTTTACTCATCAGAAGTTTGATGGTATTCAATCTACTTATGCCATTTAGCGCATGTTAAATTGTGGTGAAAAAAGTGTCCAAACAGAATGCTCTCTCACTTATTCATGTGTCCATACAAAGCCAAAGTTGTTGCTTTGTGATATCAAAAATGCTCAATTGTATTTATTCTGCTACTTTATGGAGATTTATTAACTAGGACAAGAATATATAATTTAAAATTTCATAAAAGCTGTGTAACACTCAACAAAATGTCTTGTCGATGCCACAAGTGGCCCCCTCTATACTGGCATTACATGTGAGCTACAATGTATACATGCTCCATAATAAAAAATAGTTCCAACTTATTTTGGTATTTACTAGCTGTCTGCTTAAAATTGAAGCCAACCAAAGTCAGATTAGACACCTACAGAGTTTTTTGAAATGAACTAGACCATCACTAAATGTTGGAACTCTCCTGGTTTCTTCCTCACTGTCCTGGTTTCTTCCGGAGACCGAAATTCTGTTGACTGCTCACAGGAGCTCGCAAATTTGCACCCCAGGTGGCAGCAAATAGCAGTCAACTTGTAGACAGGATTGCACCAACGTCCGAATTTCCTGCCCCTCGAAAGTACCCCTGTGCTAAGACCAACAACAAGTGCAAAGGTTTTGTACAACTCAGCACAGAAGAATTGCCTCTACTTGGTGTCATGACTATCATAGGCAAATGCTATAAAAACATAGTTACATACATGAAATACTTTTAAATTGTGTGCTTGATGCTGTATGGCTAGTATATTTGCAACAGTTACTTCAACAAATATATTTTCTAGGTAAGTGTGTTCTTGGTTTGCAAACTTTATATCTCATGATGTGACATATCTTTCTTGAAAAAATCTTTGGTGACTGTTAAATTAGAGAAACATGCGAATATAATAGACAAAGGCCTATAATACTGATTTGTCATGCCACCTCATAAGAAACATATGTTCAGTTTTCATTGGCCTAATCACTTTTTCACACCAAATCAGTTTGAGATGGCTGATCCTTGAGTTTGGTGACAATATGTATGATTCACTGAACCTTGACAGGTTTACATGCTTAGCACACTCTTGGTGAAATGGATTTAGTTATACCAGGTTTAAATGAGTTAACGCCAGGCTTACTCTTAATACAATGTTGGTGAAAACGGGCCTCTCACTTTAGTCAGTTGGTGTGATTTGATATTGTAATCCTTGGCACAACGCAACCTCAGCTTGTTTTAATCCACATATAGCCCTCAACATGGCCAAATTTTGCAATCTAAATTGATTTGGAATGAAGTTGCCAACTAGGCAACTGACTATGGTTTGTAAGACTAGAATCTGCTGTCAAAATAAACTTTCAACAAATGCAGAAACAATAACACTTTTGTCTCACCTGAAGTTGTGTAGAGTGGTCTTAATTTTTTATATTATACTGAACCATTGGATCTGTTTAGCCCCTCAACAGATCAATAAGAAACCTTAACGCGAGTTGGCTAATGACTATTTTAAAATTCATGAACTGGATGGTTAACTCTCAATAGCGTAGTTTTTAGGAGTATGGTTTCAAAGCAGTTGCATCTACTGAACAAGGATCAGCTAAAATTATCTGGAGAAAGTTTCCTGCCGCTGCTAAGACACAAGCATTCTGATAATTCGCCAACCCTCCTGCTCTATGTCCAGCATGATGCTTACCTCCTCAAACAGTGAAAGGAAAGTGGGTAGGTTTGGGAAAATCCCTTGAAAAAACAACCCTGCATGACTCTACCCCATTGACTAGTACAACATTAAAGCAAGGTCATTGATTCAGGGGATTTACCAACCTCTTGGTGTGTCTGTACAATGGTCCCTGCAGCGAACGACCTCGTAATATGCGACCATACCCCTTTATGCAATCATAGACCCTCTACATTAACGTTTTTCTTCATAAATATCACCCCAATATGCGGACA
Organism: Platynereis dumerilii; assembly: GCA_026936325.1. Taxonomy (NCBI): domain Eukaryota; kingdom Metazoa; phylum Annelida; class Polychaeta; order Phyllodocida; family Nereididae; genus Platynereis; species Platynereis dumerilii. The sequence continues at coordinate 20,616,398 of JAPTHN010000004.1, forward strand.
ACCTGTCTAATGCGACCAAGACCACTAAATTGTCAAAAAATGGTTTGTTTCATCCTGATATACGACCACGAACAGACCGGAAATGACTGAAATGCGGCAAAAATTGGTTTGTTTCATCTTATTATATGACAATGAACAAACCTGAAATGCGGCAATGAAGCTACGATGTATTTTGCGCCATAGAAGCACTCACAGAGACAGGACAACACAACTGATTGCAACCTAGACAATAGTTGCTTCAAATGAGCATTTAAAGCTACTTTCTGCAATTGCATTTGTTAAAAAGATTGAAGTGATTCAATGAATCAAATAATTGCCATTTCAATTGATTGCTGGCTACTTCAGTTGATTGCTGTCGCTTTGAACAGTTGATTGCTATCACTTCAATGATTGCAATACTTACAATTAAGTTAACTATCATGCATCTGCATGAGGTTTCTGTATTTATGGCTATTAATTGCCTCTTCAGTTGATGTAAATACCTCAATATTCCTTGCATTTTGTCAGTGAAATAAAATGGATTTTTAAAAAGCAAGGGCAAGTGGAAAGCAGTTTGGTCACTTTGGTCTCAAGAAAAGTAATTGCCTTTGACAAAATATCAAAGTGAATCACAGAGAAATGAAAAGCTTGTAAAATAATTTTTACTTGTTTCTGTTTGAACACCTATATGATTCAAATAAATATGATCGAATTTATGTAATTTAGTTATTAAAATAGGTAAATATATCAAATTGAGCTCGTAACTTGTTGATTTTGAATATTAGATGAAGCATCTGTACTCCGACGAGAGACCATACCCCCATGAGAGACCGCTTCACTCCTACAGAAGGGGTGGTCTCATAACGCAGGGACCACTGTAGTTGTGATGAGCACCAGTGGCTGTGGGCTAATTCAGAAGTGTTGTGAATTTATTATAGTGTTTCAAGATTTATATATTTAGCTATTGATGAGCAAGAATATATTCTTCCTACCGTACATTGCATCCGGAAAATCTAATGAACGACAAAGCAGTGACTCAGGATTGTCTTTGAGTTATCAAGCAGTAAAAATTGCCAAAACTATCATCAGGCAGGCAAATTATTACATTTGTTGAACAGATATTTTGGGATTATGCGGATCACCATAATTCAGCATAAAAGGGTGAATTTGATCACTGCACAAATTCAGATTGATCACTGCACATTTTGGGATCGTTGCACGCTTATTTTATACCCTGGAATTAAGACTTAGTGTCCTATTATGGTGCTGCTGAAACTTTTCGAGTCATTTAATCCAGGAGATTTTGTTTAAATTTTTATCAAATATCCAGGTTAATGTCTAGTTAGATTATCTATCATGCCAGGCAGGTTCATTCTTTTATGCCTAGGTCTAATGGCACGTTACGGAGGTCTTTAGACATTAGCAGGCTAGTATTTCCTAGGGATTTTGATGGTTTTTTGATGATTTGTGACACCCTAACAACATTTTTTTACAAATTGGCGGGTTCCTAGAAATGGGGGGAACTCCGCCGTGGAAGTAAACAAAATTTCAACCTGTTGAAACTTTTTTTCTAAACCGCCGAGGAAGAGCCACAATTTTTCTCAATTTTTGGATGTCCGGCGGACATTTCTCTTTATCACAGGAGTGAAAAACATAATAGGCGGCACATAAGACCATCCCCTGCCCCTGTTGAGCATTCTACTGCTCCTGCGGAACATCTGCAGCCTCGCTGGTGGTTTTTGCGGCCTCGCCGACGGTTTTTGTAGCCTCCCAGATGGATATAATCTTGCCCCACAGAATCTATGACCTTGCCTCGCAGACGTATAATCTTATTCTGCCGATTCATGTTTCATTTCCCTGATTTATGATCCTGTGCCTCTGTTATACATAATTATGCCTATAATTATTTATATAAACATTGTGTATCGCCGAGTTAGCCAATTTTCTCCTAGAAATCATCTTAAGGTGGCTCGCTACTCGTGCCAAGTGGTAGTGAGCGCACATTCACGTGCAGCCAGGCAGACCATATCTATGGTAACGTCACCACTCTGCTGTCACTGCTTCAAGATTTTTTTTAAATTTTGAGAATTTCATGCATTGGCCGCTTCGTTTGCAATTTGTGCCACTTCTAAAAAAAAAGTCTTCTATTGGGGTTAGAGACTTCTCGTTTAGAGCATTAGATGCGCCATGAAAAGTTCATTATACAATTTTTACAGTCTATTTTCGACAAACAGGTCTAATTTCTCTTTTAAAAATGACTTTGTGATATAAATAAATATTTATATCAATTTGAAGTGTGGTAGGAAGGCTTGTCTATATCATCATGTTGTTCTCAACTATTTTTGGGACTAAATGACAAAGGAATGAAAAATCCTATCTCGTCAATTTTTTTTAGCGCCATGGTTTAGAAAAAAAGTGAAAATTGTCAAATTCGAAACTGATATTCAGAGCCCTTGGAAAGTCCTTTAAACTAAATATATCTCTTTGAAATTGTAATAACCTTTTCCATGAAAGTGTCTTCTTTAATTTCATGCTTCATTGCATAATATGGGAAGGATGACCACTGAATGGCAGAACAAACTTCACAGTAGGAAAAATAAGAAAAAAATCTAGTTTTTCAGGTTTGCATGGACTGACTTTCTGGTAGCAAATATTTTTTTTAAAAGGCTGGTAGCAACCACTTTTGTTTACATATCCTTGCTATAAACTATATTTTGGATCATTCTAAACTGTTTTTTAAAAATCCTATCTTGGGAAGTTCATGAGTATCGAGCCACCTTTTAAAGCTGTCCCACAGACTTAAAAAGTTCACCGGTTCTCGTCTTGAGAATGGGCCATTACACGGTAATGAGGAGGGGGTGGGGTACAGTAAATAGCAGTACACTGAATCTATTGGTTTCTTCGGATGATGAATATTAAATTTTTTTTGTTCATTTATTTTAGAATAACTCAACTTAAGCAGGTATGACACTTGAAAATGATAGATCTATATTGTTTAGAAATTATGAGTTAACATACAATTTTGATAGAAAGGTAGATTTATTAATTTTCAAAGTGCAAAAGTCATACAATCACATATAATCGTTGCACCCTAGTACAATTAGATTTATAATTTTCAAAGTGCAAAAAACATTCAATCGCATGCAATTGTTGCACCCGAGCATAAAAATACCATGAGTCCATGACTTAAGAGGTGTCCTGATCGAGGCTATATCAGCACATTTTTGGGCCTGGGGCAAACTATTTCTAATGGGCCCCCAAGGGGCGGACTGGCCCTATAGTGGATCCTTGGGCGAAATAATTAAAGGGCCCCTAACATTTTCAATCTAGCTTTCAGAATTGATTGTACCTCGGTACCTGTGTTAAAAAAAAACACAGTAATCGCAGTTTCTTTGATCTGCATGATATGGATATAGTATAACTTATAGTTAGACAAAAAAGTCTGCACGAAAATTAGGAGGGGGGGGGGCCTTGGACTCTTTCTAGTCTGATATCACTAATTTGAATGGAAAAAATTGAAAGTCAGAGAAACATTTCTGCAAGAAATATCGAAGTATTTACATCAACTGAAGAGGCAATTCAGAGCCGTAAATGCAGAAACCTAAGGCAGATGCATGAATCATGATAGTTAACTTAATTGTTTGGACAATTTGTCTGAAATGTACACTCATTGCTCAATTGAAGCAGTAATTAATTGAAGTGACAGCAATTAACTGAAGTGACAACAATCAACTGAAGTGAAAGTATTGCAATCATTGAAGTGATAGCAATCAACTGTTCAAAGCGACAGCAATCAACTGAAGTAGCCAGCAATCAATTGAAATGGCAATTATTTGATTCATTGAATCACTTCAATCTTTTTAAAAAATGCAATTGCAGAAAGTAGCTTTAAATGCTCATTTGAAGCAACTATTGTCTAGGTTGCAATCAGTTGTGTTGTCCTGTCTCTGTGTGTGCCACAATGGCACAAAAGACATCGTAGCTTCATTGCTGCATTTCGGTCGTTTCTGGTTTGTTCATTGTCATATAATAAGATGAAACAAACCAATTTTTGACAATTTAGTAGTCGTTGGTCGCGTTGGACAGGTTGGTCACATATTGGGGTGATGTTTATAAAGAAAAACGTTAACGCAGAGGGTCTATGGTAGCATAAAGGGGTATGGTCGCATATTACGAGGCCGTTCGTGGCAGGGAGTACTCATAATGTACTCATAATGTACTCGTAAATATGAGTACTTTGCGAATGTACTCGAGTACAAGTACAAGTACAGCACTCATAAAAGCTACGAGTACTGAGTACATACGAGTACTTGAAATTATGTACTTGAGTACACGAGTACACGAGTACTTAAGTACTCGTGCCCATCCCTGCCAGGGACCACTGCATTATTATTATATATTTAATTACTTCAAAACAAATTTCAAACATTTTTGACAGGAGTTCAAAGCAAGATAATCTTGACTGCTATAGGTAGGGAGAACAGTCAATTTTAAAATATTTTTCACAGCAATAATTTAACTGTCAGGGAGGCTTCCTGCACATCCCTCTAAACAAAATAAGTCATAATCTTTGCCAACTGCTATCCCTATTTTGCTCCAGGTGCATTTTTAGGGAGCACCCTGCAGTCTGTCAGAGTGAAACAAAACAGGTCAAAATTGTGGAAAAAATTTTATTATTGCAGTGAAAAATGAGTTTCTTCATAATTTTTTGCATGAAGTCTCTGGAGATGCTTGTCTTGGAACTAATGTAAAGAGATTGGTCCTTGAGATGCAAGAAATGCTTGTTTAGCATCAGGATGCACGTGCGTTCACAGAAATTCTTGGCGGATTTGTCAACTGACTCTCAACTATTCCATTTGTTTTTTGGTCTAAATTCGCTAATAATCGATGGATTTTGAAAATTTAAAGTTCTCAGACTATGTAAACAAAATTCCGCGTTGAAGTCAATTATCACTGTGGGTCCAATGGACGTTATAAGCCCGCTACGTTAAGCGTAAGGTAGATGAAGTGAGGGTGGCATCAGCAATGTTGTCTCTTGAAAGAAAAATACTGACTATTGTCAGGAAAAAGTGCCAGTTTTCTCAAGTTACTGACCTGTATGGACATGTATAAAACACCTTAGGTGGTTCCCAACATTTTTTCCCTCCTAGTCCATCACATGTTTCTCAAAAAGTGCCTAAAAACACATTTTCGTTCGCCCCCCCCTGTTTAGCTCACTTTCTTGGTACCAAATTGTTGCAAATATTGTCTAGATTCCATTTCTGCTTGTTTCCGGGCTGGCAAATGCCCTGAAACATGTTCTATTTGAGTTTGAATGAATGAAGGTCAGGCGTCGGACAATGTCCAAAATCGCCATTGCTTTTCACTAGTTTTACTCATATCTCTGCCTGTAATTGGGCTAGAGAGTTAATTTTAGTGTTGAAACATATGTTTTCAGACCCAAGGAGTCTGAATATGAATGTTATATGGGTGTTAAAACTTGCTAAACAGCACATTCATATTCTAAATTATATCCAATTCCAGTCGCGGATCAGCCAATTTGAGTGAAATTATAAATTTTAAAAATATATATTTTGTGATTGCCATCTGATTGGTAGAATTAGTTCTTGTATTATTTTTATTTGTCTATAAATGTATGACACTGTGAGTCTGTTTGAAATAACTCCCTGTTTTTAGTTTAAATATATATATGACATATTCTTCTGGCACAGAAAAATATAAAAATAACTGATCTATATTTCAGAATTCAGCCCGTCTCATGATTCTCAAAAGGGGCATGGAAACTCTTTCAAATTTCTTCCTCTTTCTGTTTAGCTCAGCTTCCTGATACCAAATATTAGTTAGATTCCATTTCTGCCCATTTCAGTCTGCCAAATGCCTTTGAGATCAAAGAGGTTGTTGTATTTTGCAAATATTCAATCAAAATTAACTTATTCTATATGTGTATGGGGACCCATGACATCAACTAGTAATATAAAAATAGAATGCAATGCATGCATCGGGTCCTTGGTCTATTTCAACAAGTTGGGCCTCTTTAGTATTCTACCAACAATCTATCAAGTTAGGTATAAGAAAGCAGTATATTATGACTATGTGCAAGAGGGCAGCACAGTCCAACTCTTGGTGTGTATACAGAAACCAGTTTTTGTGTGAAGTGCTGACAGCTCAGAAGAAATATGTTTAATAGAAGAAAATTTGAGCACTGATAAGCACAATATTGTAGCCAGGGGTGCATAAGCACCATCTTGATCACAAGGGCATATCTGTTGGGGTTGTCATTCTGTCTGTGAAATGTTTTAGTGAGTACACCAACTTTGCCTGTTCACAGGAAATGAAGCTGACGACAATGGTCTTGGAATGAATTCCAAGGACCCAAAAAGGCTACAGGTTCAGCAGAACAAAGCTATTCGGGCATTATTTTTAGTTAATAGAAGAACTCGCCTTAAGCCTTATTTTAAACGAGCGAGTATTCTTACTGTGGAAGATTTAATATCTCTATCTCTTATTAAAATTTCTTACAAATATACTAATGATACTCTTGCTATTAGAATAGTTAATTTATTTGAACAAAATGTACATGGATATAACACTAGACATAGGAACTGCCCGCGAGTTGCACAACATACTATTCAAATTTATAATAAGAGTTTTCTCAGCAGGGCACCAAGTTTATGGCTACAGTTACCAAATACTGTGAAAAATAAGAAGAATATTAAGTTGTTTAGTAAGCAGGTAGTGATCTTAAAATTAGAATCGTATTGAAAATTGTCAGAAATTAAAGAGTTTTACTTTTATTGACATACTCGGTGAATGAAATGCATGTAAATCACTTGAGATAATTGTTGCATTTACCTTGATGAAAGTTCTGTTGGTGTGAATATTGATTTAAATTGTATTGTTAAAATGATAAATTTTATTCAATTATAATTTCTGAATGGATGTTGTGTTGGTTTATGCGAATGTTATATATATTTTTTTTTCTGCTTGTGAATGAGTTGCCAGTTAATGACTTAATTTATCAACACATTATTATTATGACTACTTAATCATACTAATATCAATATTCCTCTGTAAATATCTGTTAATTTAATTTGGGCAGTCACCCCCCAATGGGAATAGTAATATTTATTTACTCGGGCTGACTGCCCCCAACATATGTATTGTCCTTTTTTAATGTGAAAATGATCCTTATATATGTGGTGTATGTACAGTGTATGTTGGGAAATAAATATGTCTATAGATTGAAAGAATGGAAGTTAGGTGGCGGACAACGCTCAAAATCACCATGGCAGCATGGCTTTTAACTTACTAAGTAACTTGTTTCACTGATATCTTTCACAAATATAAATCTCTGTGCCAATTTGCTTTATAGCATAATAACACCATAAACATTTTTATTCCTCTCAGGCATTACACTTGCCTTGTGTGAATTATCAAAGATATATGTGACTGCTCTGTCATTTGTCGAAATTAGTTTCAGATCTGTCTTGAAGTTGAAATAATGGCTTTAGCATTTTTGTTTTTGCATAAAAAATAGTAGTCATGAACCTTTGGTATCACAGAGATATTCTTAAGAATTTTAGAGCTTATCCCAAAAGTAAGTACTATTTTTCACAGGATATATAAATATATTTAGCTATGACAAATAGTGGCAGTACTATTTGTAACAGGAGATGAATGACAGAGGCTGCAAGAGTATCATTTGTCAATCTCAGCATTTCAATGACAAGGTTGCCTGTACAGTAGGAGATATTTCAGAGAATTCTTATATCCACATACCACATTGTTCATTATGCTAAGAGTACAATGCATTATGATTTGGGAAAATTTAGGTCAGTGACTAGCTGACGGTATGCTCAAAGGTCTTGGAAAAGACTGGTCAATGATTTTGACATTTGACAAAGCTTGAGGGAAGAAGTCACCAGGCCTTCTGAAAGCTGTGGGCTATGAATTTCTCTCATACTGGCAAGACGTATCAGTTTACATTATCCAACACTTAATCCTTTCTTCTGTTACTGGAACAGATCAAAAGAGCAAAGCAAGGTGCCATTGTGCCAAGCAAATTAAAGCAAAATGGATCATATTCTGCAGCAGCAACAGTGATTTTAGTGAGAAACAGTTCTACATACTGTAAAGTCCATTTGGTCATAGTTAGACTAAGTAGAATGGTTCAAGCTTTTCTATGGAACTGGAAGAAACGTTTCTGTGGAGTTCCTGTTTTGTGGCTGTTTAAGCAAAGTAGCAAATCTGTGATGTGCTGATACACACAGATCTAGGGCCAAATATACTACCAAAACTCAACAGCTTCTGGTGAAACTTATCTGATTATGCAATATAATGACTGGATTGATTGACTTGCAGTCATGAGATCAATGCTGTGTTGAAACTGAGATTCTACCATACACCTATCTGTAATTTTGACAACTTCATAGACTGCATTTTTTTGGAAAGTCTGGTTTGCCATTTCACAAAATTTAAAGTATTTCCTTTTTATTCGAAGATTAATATCTGTAGCATCATTTTTAATATTAATGTAGCATATCCCTTGCTCATAGACTGATTATTGAGATAAATACAGTCCCTATTGGTGGGGTCTCTCATCCCATTCGCTCCCTGAGACACTATAGAAAAGATGAAGACAAGTTCTTTAACTAACCCCCAGTTTATCCTAGTATAAAGACTCTCCCGGACCACTGGCATCTGATCCTGGAGTCAGACACATTGATTCTTGACATTTTAGAAAGTGTTATCTTGCTTGACTTATAGATGAGTAAATTAACAAGGTCTATAGTCTAAAATGTTTACAGACTCTGACAGAAAAATGCCAATTGAAAATAAATATGCAAGAATGTTGGTGCATTAATTTTTTTTATTAAAAAAGGCTTGAGTTGTCGAGTTAGGCAGTTGTCAGCTTTCAAAATTAACTAAGTACGCCTATAAAGCTGCTCAAGAATATTTGAGATCACAAGATTGAGCATTTTCACAATGTCAGAGGCTCTCGTTCTCCTTGCAGAGGGAAACTGTGACTGGTGAGAATGAAGATTCAGCCAATATCTAACAAGACAATCTGAAGTCAAATCACACTATAGGCCAATGTCACCTAAATGTATTTTTAATTGGAATAGAATTGTACAAAAAACACCAAACTTTGTTACAAATTAATAGAAAAGAGTAATATGCTTTAAAGGAACTGAATTATGATTTGCTGCCAAAGGCTATTTTAGAACTGATTCTTACTTCACTAAAATCAACAATATATTTTTGCTGAACTTTGTAGGTGTGGCAAATTCTGTGTCAGAAAAGAATTTGTAATAGGTTATGAACTGCAAATCTGGAAAAATGCAAAGTAGGTGCACAATATAACATCAAGATATTCCTGCTAAGTTGTACAAACAGTACAGTTTTTGAGGGAAGAATCTCAAAGGTTCACTATAAATCAATAATTTGCTGCTACTTTTGTAATCGTTGATAAGTATTGGATATAATTTAGAGGTTTAATATGCTATTGAACGATTATAGCATTCATATTCAGACTCATTGAGTCAAAAACATATGATGTAATACCAACAATAATTTCTCCAGCCCAAACACAGCCAGAGATATGGGCAAAAGCAACATTAGCTGATTTCGCCCATTGTCTAAAGCCTGACTTCCATTCATTTTAACTCAACAGAACATGTTTCAGGGCATTTTATTGCCCGGAAACAAGAAGAAATGGAATCTAGACCATATTTGCAACATTTTGGTATCAAACCAGTGACCTAAACACAGGGGGAGAGGGCAATAAATTATGTTTTCATACACCTTTTCAGAATCATGTGATGAAGTTTGGTGAGTTCCTGAAATATATTGCAATTTTTATCTTTTTCTGTGTCAGAAAAATATGCTGAAGACCATAAATTTAACTGGAAAAAAAGGAAATTTAAAGCAGATCCTGAGTATAACCCACATATACTACTACAACTAATTCTAACAGATGGGATGGCAAACACAAATTAAATCTCTAAATATTGTAATTTCGCTCAAAATTTCATCATTCGCGAGTAGAATTTGATGAAATTTATAGCATGAATATGCCATTGAGCAACATATAACATTCATATTCAGACTCCTTGGGTCTGAAAACATATGTTTCAACACTCTCTAGCCCAATTACAAGCAGAGATATGAGTAAAACTAGTGAAAAGCAATGGCGATTTCAGACATTGTCCGACGCCTGACCTTCATTCATTCAAACTCAAATAGAACATGTTTCAGGGCATTTGCAAAACAAGCAGAAATGGAATCTAGACAATATTTGCAACAATTTGGTACCAAGAAAGTGAGCTAAACGGGGGGGGGGGGCGAACGGAATCCTGATTTTGGAGAGTCATGTGACGGACTACCCCCCAACACTGAATTACTAGGCTTCAAAGTGCAGGATCACTGCCCTTCCAGCTGCAATGTCAAAACGAGGTTCAATCCCTGAAGTGACGTGATATCACAGACTGGGTTTAATAAGTTGATCTATAAATAGATCGTGAAATGACGCAACCAAGGAAACTAGTGCTCAGCTGTTGGCAATGAAACAGGCAGGACTGACCTCACAGTGCCTGGGCCTTGGACTGTCTGCTGATATCAGAGATATAAGCCAACCACAGTCTCAGCACATAGCCTATGTATCAAGGGGTGAAAGCCACAAGGATAAAAATAAGACAGATAGATAGAAATGAAGTCCTCTTTTACACAACATTAACGAGTTCAACTTTGTTCTGAATCATTCATCTTATAAAATGCAATGACAAAAGTACATTAGGCCTATTAATCTTTTACATGACCACGTAAAAGTGGCATATATTACACTTGTGGGGGATTTTAATTCTCTAAAAAAATACACCTAGGCCTATCTGTGAAGTGTGGTGACACTGACCAGTCTGTTAATTTTGATTTCTATAGGCCTGAAGGCTGCTAGACCTTGGACTAAGGGGTCGACCAGACAATTGTTGGGGGGAGCGCTATGGATTTAACACCAGGACGAACTTTTTTCGCAATGAGGACAAGCTTTCTTATTGCAATCTTAACATTTTTTTTTTTTAATCTTTTTTTTTTTCATGGTCAAGTAGGAAATTTTTTTTTCCCGCCAAAAATCCATTGCCCCCCCACCAAGATCATCTGGTCGCCCTTAACAGCCCCAACTGACAACTAATCAGAGCCTTCTTTTCCTAATTGTGCATCACATGCACAGTTGTTTTAGGAAAACTGAAAAGCTGTGTCAGGTGATGCAAAAATAAAATTCCAAGCAGCCCCTCTAGAATTTCTAATGGTCACCTTTCAGCAGAGCTCGGCAGTTAGACCTGGATTCATTGTACTAATTTGTACTTTTGTAGCCTACTAGCCTACTTGGGCAACCATTTAATTTCCAGGGGGGCTTGGAGTTTTCCTCGTCGGGAAATTATTTATTTCACGGCAAACGTAGCAGTAATTATTTATTTCAGTGCGCAAAGTCCCCAATCCTAAATCAAGCAACACCTAGTTAGAATATTTATTTATTTCACCAAAACTGAACAAGAAATTATTTGTTTAAAAAAAATCTAAGCCCCCCCCCCTTAAGATTAAGCAGTGGCCCCCTTATTGAATTTGAAAAATCTCAATTAGAAAATCAGTGTAAGAAATTTTCAACCAGCCTTATAGGTAATTCTCCAATTTTGTCGTAAAATCAGATGGAGACCTTTTTTTTTTTGTGATCCTGACTGAGGCTCAAACCTTTGTTGCTACGGTGATTGGGCCTTAAAAACAGATTTAATCATATAATTTCACGTCATATAGATAAATTACAGGCCCAGGCTCTACACAAACGTCATGGGCCTGTTTTTCGTCTGCATGGAATTCATGCAGACCTAACTTTTACCTAGGTCATTTTTATTTAGACACTTATAGAGGGACCTGTAGGCCTAGCTATTGTCAGGGCTCCCATGTTTCACTGAATATGCACGGCTGGTAGGCCCACCATGATACTGCTGAGCGCTGAGCATATTGGCGCCAGCTGCATCTGCAGCAGGTTGGTCATTATGACGTCATCACCCTGACAACAATTACTCAGGCAAAGTTACCCAGTCAGTGACGTCACGAGCTAATAACCCAGTTTGCTTCATTGGTGACGTTTTTCTGGGAGCAGCTTTGATGCTGCCCTAAAAGCTGCTAATATGTCAACATCTTGGACAATTCTGGCAAAATCAATGGTCAGGACCCTTTGCTCAAGGAAGGACTTATATATTTAGAGATGCACCCCCTGAAGCTTAGAGGCTGCCTTTAAAACAGAAAATATTCAACAATGACAGTCACTGGTAAGATGTGTCAATCATTTGGTGCTTGTGTTTTGTATATTCAGGGTCTTTATTTCCAGACTTAGCTTTGCTTTGCCCTGATGCAGCTATCTTAAGGAATATGAATAATTCTATCCTCTAACCAAACACAAAATGACCAATAGTCTTTAAGACAATGATTGCCTGAAATATGGCAAGGCTCTGGTAATAAGATTCTTATTATTCAGCTTTTTTTTCTGTGTAAAGTAGCTCCATGTTTGACTTGTCACAAAATGGACTGTAAACAATAATTAAAAAGTTATTAGGATTTTTTTAAATACTGAAACTAACTTGAGGCACTGTCAGTATCATAAGATTTCATCTTTTCAACAGTTTCAGGGAATTTGGAGTAAATAAAAGTAAAAATTAACCAGAAAACTGCAGGTCCCTCAGTTCAGGAGGCGTGATTCTGCAACATTAAAATAATCATACTGGCCTTATCCCTGGCTCAATAATTATGAATCATGGCTCAAAATAAAGCTAATTAAATATTCTATAACTTTCAGTAGGTCTTACTTGCGTATACAAACCATACTTGGGTTTAAACTGACTTTAAAATGTTTATTCTTCATTTTTACAAAGAAGCATCATTGATCCCGACCAAAACTTTTGATATACTCTAAGTTTGAATACCCAACACTATGATCTAATAAGAAAATTAACAAATTTCCCTTGTTTTTTCGGCCTTAAAAGGCGGGAAAAAAAGTGTAGTTGGGTTGGGACACTTTTGCTTGGATTTTTGGAGATTTCTTGAAGCAGCAACAGTGGCGGAGGGGGGATTAATTCTCTGAACTTCAGTCCGATCAATATTGAGAATCAGGATTCCTGTGGCACACAAAATGAATATGGATTAATTAATAAAATTTTGCAACCCTGCTCTTCCTTACTGCCACAGGCATAAAAACCAGGGGGGCAGCTGGCCCCTCAAAATCTGGGAACCTCTTAATTGACATTGAATTTGGGCAAAGATTAGAACAAATTCGGGGAGAGAGCTCCATTGACCCAATTACTTCATGTTGAGTAAACCCCCCCCCCCCCCCCCCCCCCAAAATATAATGGTATTCTTATTGTAATTCTTAATTTCCCAGGATTTCCTGAATACATTTTTTAATTTGGATGACCTAGACTGAAAAATTCATCACAGCAGTGAGCATAGGCATAAATGTGGCAATCTTTTCTCCTCCCACCTTCACGCCTGCCAGTGTTATCAGAAAGCCACTCACACTTTTTGTGTTCACCAAAAGATCAAAGTAGGTGAGAAAATATTTACTATAAATAATTTAAAGTTAATCACCCAAAGTCCTAAGTTAAAACATAGGCTGCGCAGCAGCAAACCTTCAGCGAATAACACCTTTAGAAGATTACAATAATATCATAAAATTGGTGCGTTTACGAAATTGCTTATATAGGTATGCAATAGCGGCCAAGTAGTGGCCTTCAATTATCTCTATTTGCCCGCTGCCCTGCCATCTTCCCATCTGCTTGCCAGGATTCGTAAAATCAGGGAAAGGCCTTATTAGACTAATTTACGCATATTATGGTATAGTTTCATGCATGTACAAAGTACAGGTTATGAGATGTCGATTGAAAACCAAAAAATATAACGCTGTTCTATTTTCTGAAGTTTTTCCAATGATTAATAAAGTGTTATATGCATCAAAAAGCACTGCTACATAGCATAGGTGATTTGTTTAGAAAATGCATTACTGTATATGCAAAAGTTTTGGCTCCGATATCAAAAAAATCGTTTAAATATTTTTTCTCAATATTACAAAAACTATAGAAAAGCCATCTGTCAGACCATGAAAAGGCACAACTAAACCATATAAGCCTTATGTGTACCAAACTTCATCCATGTATATGGAATTGTGACCGGATGTTGGGCCAGAAACAAAAAATTAATTTTTTTGTTTTTTTTTCAATATTTCAAAAAGTAAATAATATTTTCCATCAGACCTTTCAAAAGGCACAACTAGACCATATTGACCATATGTGTACCAAACTTTATCCATGTATATGCAATAGTGACCGAGTCTTAGCCCAAAAAAAAAATGTTTCTATATTTTTTCTCATTTTTTCAGAAAGTATAGAATATCTGTCAATGAGACCATCAAAAGGCACAACTAGACCATATAGGCCACAAGTGTACTAAATTTCCTCCATGCACATGCGATAATGACCGATCCTTGGCCCGGAAACGAAAAAAAAAAAAAGTTTATATTTTGTTGATTATTTCAAAAAGTATTTAAGATCTATTCATCAGACCATCAAAAGGCACAACTAGACCATACAGGCTAGATGTGTACCAAATTTCATCCACGTACATTAAATAGAGGCCGAGTGCTGGGCCGGAAACGATCTATCCGCCCGCCGCCCGACCGCCCGCCCACCCGCCCGCCCGCCCGCCCGGCGGACGGACAGCATTTTTACCCAAGTGATTACAATACCTTCTTCGAACTTCGTTTGCTGAAGGTAAAAATATGTTCTATCCGCACTTACTTTTTCAGTAGAGCTAAATGAATTTACAATAAAATGTTGATACAATTTTTCAGTTTTAATGGATAAAACAATAGCTAGAGTATTACCATGTTTTTAAAATTCTAACCAGATGATCCTTGCTTTATTAATGTGAATTGGTAAAAAAAATGAAGAGGTGTATCCACATCCGTTTTTGAACCGTGGTCCATCAAAGCTACTTACATCAGGTAGATTTTGCTGTTCTGTCTCTAATTCACCAGGGGCATGACGTCACAATGGGGGCTTAGCTTCTATGACCCCATCAGTTGTGGTGACATCACAATTGAAAAACAGACATGTATGTGATTCTGTAGGCTTTGTTTATAGCAACCGGGCAAGCTCAAACAAACAATATGTGTCTCTGGTGTACTTCAGGGTGATTAACTTTTAAAAAACTAAGCAGGCCTACATTTTTGGTTTCATTTCATTCCAGATAGTTTCACAAGAAATGATATTCATCATCCCAGTTGATGTAGACCCCTGGTAAAAGGCTTGTAAGATGTATGGGCATTTCAATGTATGCACAGCTGTCCGATAGAAAAGCCACTGATTTTGGTGCCTGTGCAGTAAACATGTGGAAAATACTATAATTCAAAATCCTTACTGGCTAAAGGGGAAGCCCATTTAATGTCAGTTAAGAGGCTTTGAGATTTTTTGAAAGGAATAATTTCGAGCTCAGTTTTGTTGGAATTAATAAATTCCAGGCCCGTAGCCAGGGGGGGTGCGACGGGTGCGAACGCACCCCCCACGGCCGAAAATGGTCCCAAAAGGTCCACTATTTAGGTCCAAAATTGTCCCAGAATCAAGAGGATATACTGACTTCATGTCAGGTAATTCAAATGCAATTCAGTGTGTTTGATTTGCCCAGTTGGTCAAAGACTTCACAGCCTTTCTGAATTGCAATTCACACCTAAGGATGAATTCCCCCAATCCTAATTGCAATTTATGCCTTTTTGTCAATGCAGGGTAATGTATTTAACTAAATTGCAATTAATAAGCATGCCCATTTTTTGCTTTGATTGCTTTCAATAGATAATATCTTATGATTGATGTGTAGGGCTATACATTGGAAGTGTACATATGTCGGACCATGCACCTTAAGGCACTATTTCTCATACAGGGTAGGGGGCAGACAGGGACTGAGCAGAGAGGTTGAAGGCAGAGAGGGACTAAGCAGAGAGGTAGGCGGCAGAGAGGGACTGAGCAGAGAGGTAGGCGGCAGAGAGGGACTGAGCAGAGAGGTAGGCGGCAGAGAGGGACTGAGCAGAGAGGTAGGCGGCAGAGAGGGACTGAGCAGAGAGGTTGAAGGCAGAGAGGGACTAAGCCGAAAGTAGGTGACAGAGAGGGACTACGCAGATAAGAAGGAGGCAGAGAGGGACTGAGCAGAGAGGTAGGAGGCAGAGAGGGACTAAGCAGAGAGGTTGAAGGCAGAGAGGGACTGAGCAGAGAGGTAGGCGGCAGAGAGGGACTGAGCAGAGAGGTTGAAGGCAGAGAGGGACTAAGCCGAAAGTAGGTGACAGAGAGGGACTACGCAGATAAGAAGGAGGCAGAGAGGGACTGAGCAGAGAGGTAGGAGGCAGAGAGGGACTAAGCAGAGAGGTTGAAGGCAGAGAGGGAGAAACCATAAAGGGAATAGGCAGTGCGAGGAGAGAGGAGGGAGAAGACAAGCACAATCCAAGAAGCCAGTAGCTACACAGCAGAAAGGAGACACGAGCTGGGGGACGAGTCAGGAATGGGAGATAGCAGAGTGGGAGGAGGCAGAGATAGCGAAGCATAGTGGAAAGAGGCAGATAAGGTAAAAGAGATGTAGGGGGTCAGAGCAACCCAAGTAGCAAAGAACTACATTGCAGGAAGAATACAAGAGCTGGAGCATGGGAGAAAATGCTAATAAGCTAGTGCAGAGAGGGAAGAGGTGACATGGCACCTGGAGGAGGCAGAAGCTAGGGAGGAATGGAGGATACAATTAAGAGAGGGAGAATGAAGAGTGGAATAAGGTATAAGCTGACTGCAGAGATAGGGTGGAAGTACACAACAGCAGGAGCTATCAGGAGGAGGCAAGATCTGCTGAGTATAGAGACAGAACATCCTATATGTTGGTCCCAGATCATGTTTTGCATTTCGTGGTGGAATTAGTACTACACAGTGTTCAGAATTCTTCTCAAGCCATCTGGGTGCCATTGGCATTGGCTTGCTACTTTTGGTTGTCTTAAGGTGGCTCGATACTCGTGAACTTTCTAAGATAGGATTTCTCAAAAATAGTTTAGAATGATCCAAAATATAGTTTATAGCAAGGATATGTAAAAAAAAGTGGTCGCAACCAGCCTTTTTTTCAAAATATTTGAGGTTATGTACAAGAAAGTCAGTCCACGCAAACCTGAAAAACTCAATTTTTTTCTTATCTTTCTTTCTGTGAAGTTTGTCCTGCCATTCAGTGGTCATGCATCCCATATTATGAAATGAAGCATGAAATTGAAGAAAAAACTTCAATGGAACTGCTGATTACAATTTCAAAGAGATATATTTAGTTTAAAGGACTTTCCAAGGGGCTCGGAATAAAAGTTTTGATTTTGACAATTTTAATTTTTTTTATAAACCATGGCGCTAAAAAAAATTGACGAGATAGGATTTCTCATTTTTTTGTCATTAATTTCCAAATATTGTTAGGAACAATAAAATGTATAAGAGAAGGTTTGCTACCGCGATAGAAATTGAGATAAAAATTTATTTCTCAAAGTCAATTTTTAGAAATTAGACCTGCTTGCCGAAAATCTATTTCGGACCATAACGCTGAATCTCTGGCATGTTATAGTGCTGTTCATGGCGCATCTAATGCTTCAAACCAGAGGTTTCTAACCCTAATAGAAGTGACGCAAATGACAAACAAAGTGGCAGTCGCACGGAATTATAAAAAACCAAAAAAGCAGTCCAAAGAGCTCAGCAGGCTGTTGTTGCTATGGTGACGCCGCCATTGCTGCACCATGAGTAGCGAGCCACCTTAAGACCGAATGCCTCATTGTGCCTCCCTCCCAATAACTTATTAGTTACGGCCTTCATAATGTCAGGATATATTATAATGATGCTGTATATTTTATTTCTGAATCCATGAATAACAGTAGATCTCATTTTGTGGCTCGAAAATAATAAATCCCTTTTTCTTTTGTGAATTGGTGCAAATGAAGTTTGGCCCAAGGGTAAAATTGATCAACCTTATCATGATCAGAAAGGCTCAGAATGCACCGTTGGCATTACTTCCTCCAAAATTTTCCTGGGGGGGGCATGCCTCCAGACCCCCCTAGCTTGGCTTCGCACCTTCGGTGCTCGCGAAGAAGAGTCCACTTTCCCCCTAAAAGCACCCCCCCCACAAAAATTCCTGGCTACAGGCCTGAATTCTTTCTGGGCAGTCTTGAAAAAAAATACATCAAGGTATTGCTTGATTTAAGAGTGAATATTCATGGATTATTGAATGGTCGCCCCCTAAATTCAACGGTTGTTGCCATGACATCACCTATTCAAGCTAATGCTCGCCATGGCAAACGTAGGCCCTGACTGGTCCCCTACCAATTCATAACGTGATCGTGGTTTCCAGATTGCGTCATCAAGTCTATGACAAGGTTCATGATTTGAGTCAGACAATTGTAACATTTTGGTCCAAAATTTTATTTTTGAACTTCGGTATGAATAATAGCCTATCTTTTGTGAAATTGCCCCAGGAATCTGAATCTGAAGTCGGAAATACAAAGTATCTCACCATTTTCATTCTACGAATGCTTTTATAACTTAATTGGCAATTGGAACCCAGCATTTTTTGGAATATCTCTCTCTTTCACTGCATATATCTCCTGTAGTACTCATGTTTTGTCAACAAATAAGCCTAACACAGTACCAAAGCACTAAACAACTTCTTATTTTTATACTGTAACAACCCGGCACATGCCTCAGATGGGCACCCTGAACCCTTATACAGTTTGCATTGAAAAAGTTATTTATGGCATGGATGTCCAAGACAGTGACTCTGAAATATAGAATGGAGGTAAGAGAAGACTGCAATAATGACCAGTCAGCGTCAAAAGTAATTGTCATGACTTACTAACATATTTTAGGTCAATCATACATTGGGGTCATTCCATGTCAAATCAGGCAAATTTCCCTGCTCGACCATCTCAGATCTTCTTGAAACTCCAGTCAGTTATTGACCTGATATCCAGATGAGGATTTCCAAAATAATAGCTTCCACCGACACATAGTTTTGGATATACGGGCCCTTAAGCGGAGGGGGTTGTCAACAAAATTTGAAGAAAATCATTCTGGACCATTTTTGGAGCTTCACTGTGGTTAGAGATTTAAAGTTACATTCAACATTGCTTCAGCACCTGTTTTGCTATTCCTAGTGACTACGGAAAATATAGTTTCATTAGCCTACATAGTTGCATGAAGTCATGGGATGCCCCAAAACAAGGGCATTTGCGCTGCAGTGACTCACATTGAACATGTCATAATTACCAAATAAATGACCTTATGTATATTCTGTGTCCATAAATTATTATTTTGCTTATGAACTAATAGATTTATAGTGATGATTTCTTTGAAAAATGTTAGCTTTTTGAGACATATATATTGCACTACACAAGTTCAAATATTGGCATTTTGTCAAAACGAGTCATCCCTGACAAAAAATATCCGAGAACTGACCTGGTGATTTTTTTATAAGTTGGATTTTTTTGGGGTTAAAATTATGCAAATCGGCACTTATCGCCGAAGTCTTTTTTTCACATTTCCAAAGGAAAACCATACAAAGTCATCATAATAACCTTGGTAGTGCTGCATAAATCATGATCATGGCAGTGTACACTTGTCTTACTGTAATAATCAATATTTATGGTTTAAAACTTTAGGTCCTCACTTCAGATACCATTGTCTGAGAGACAGAATATTAATGTAACCATTAATTTTACATTGATGAAAAATCGTTACCTCTAATAAATGGGTCAAAATTTGGTAAGTCTGAAATTCTTGTCTTCAGTGTTTAACAATAATTCATGAAGGCAGGAAGGCACATGGAAGACCTCTTGCTGTCATTTGTCATAGACAAGGATATTAGCAAAACTTATAACACAAAAAATATGTGGCGGAATATTTTTAACCCATCCTAAAATAGCATTGACGTGACCAACCCCCCTGAAAATGGCCTGTCTCCACCAAAAATTTCTTTGAAAGATCGCATCACAAAAACTAGTACAGGATCCTGATTCAATTAAACTCTTCCATACATGGATACTTGATTGTCAGTCTTCTAAAATCTATACCAATAGCTGAAATAATATTCTGTATAAGAGCAGGAGGTTGTTGCGTCAATGTCTCCAATATTGCATCATTAGCATCACACCGGATTTGTTACTTAATAAATATCAAAGGGACACACATTCTGTGAGAAAAATTTGTGTCTGACATTGTCTGAGAACCCAATAAAATAACTGAACTGTCTGTAGCTCTGTATCATTTATGTAAACCAAAATATTAGGGTATTTCTGTTGGCATGTCAGTTGTCCTATCTCAATTGGTCATTAGCAAACGCCTCGCTGCTCTATTTTGGCTGCACATTTCTGAACCAAAATCACTGTGAACATGTTTCTGGTGTTCATAAGGTCATTGCATGCACAAATTGCCAGACTGCCTGTTTTGCACTGGTCCCTGCAAAAGATTTTTGCCTTAATTATCATTAGCATCATCCTGTCATTAGCATCATGTCAAAAATGGCTTATTGCCTGTACCTATTTTACAACATTTTGTTGCAGGTCAGTGGAGTTGAAATCAGTTGAATACTTATTATCAATAAATGTTTCAACAGAATATTACATACCATTTTTGCATTTTCCTTGCATCTGACATGCTTAGAATGAAGTTTGAAGCTTCTCTGAAACTACTGATCAAATATAGGGTGCCAGTAACATTTTACCATTGTCTAGCATCTGAAATAAGGTTTAGCAAAGGCATTGAGCACTGGAGGGAGTATTGGAGATCATCTTTATTATCCAGAAGCCAAACTATTGATGAAAAGAGTATTTTTGCTTGTGTTGGTAAATTTTTCGTTCAAGGATATGTTTTATCTCAATAACTATTGTTCATAGAGACCTGAAATATAGCTCAATGTGTGCAGAATAGCCACTTTCCTATATACATTCTTAATCTCTAAGTGGTACGGATTTCAAGTTATAGGCATGATGCTAATGACACATATATTTGGTATTTTAATTGATCAAAATCCAGTTTCTCAAAAATAATTGGCACTAGAGACCTGGAACTTGGCCCAAAATGTGCAAGCAACTTGTCTAATCATTGGCAATAGATTGTATAGCCCTAAGTGGTCAGGATTTTTTAGTTATAAGTGTGATTTTAATGACAGTCAAAAAACATTACTGCTGTGTTTATCACCTCAGTACAGATCAGCGTAGCATCGGGACCCTTGGACATGAAAGTGCAGCAATAGCTGATAGTTTGACCTATCCAACGCAAGCTTAAAAATGCATTTCGGGAGCGAAAAATGTTCAAATTTTTTTTTGCTGAAATTTCAAGGTTTCCAAATTTTGACCCAAATATTTCCACTGAAACTTATCAATTTTAGTGAGAAAAATGGTCTATTCTCAATTAATGATAATCTTTTCTTCATTTATTGCACATTTAAATGGTTTGCACAGAAGTCTCTGTGTGCAACAATAATTTAGTTCAAAGTACTCTCATCAAGGGTGTAAATTAAATTTTGTTTTGAAGATGAGGTTGGCTGTGTATTTATGCCACAGAAGAAAGATGTGCTCCTTGTGCATATAACACTCATCAGGCTAAAACAATGACCTTGTTGGGCATTTGGGATGCATGAACTGAATGAAGACATCCTTATTTGTCATGCAAATTTCCTTGACTATGCAAACATACCTGTCATCATCATACACAGCAGCAGTGTATTGGCCAGACTCAATTGAATAATTGCTATCAACATAGAAGTTGCTGGATTGTGGTACAAGAATATCTAATGATATCAACATTTAACACCACATCAACTCTATAAATGGGCCAAGACCCACTCATCAGGACATTTTTCCTTCTTGGTTCAATCACAGAGAGTTCAGAACAACATACACTAAACCAAACCAATGCCTAGTAATAGCAAAGTTGAATCAGAAACCTGGCACAAGAACTCATCATGCCTTTTGAATTATCAATGATAAACTCTGTATGTACCGAGTTTCATCAGATACTCTTTGTACCACAGTGCATGATTGGTGTGTAGGCACAATCAAGGAATTTGCAAGACATATTAATTAATCAATCAATCAATCAATAAGGTTGTCTTCAATCGATTTATGCATCCCAAAGGCCTAACAAGGTCATTGTTCTGGATAAAACATCCTGACCAGTGCTTTGCCCCAACGGAGCACATCTTGAGTGGCATGAGTGCACTGCCAACCATATCTTCAAAATCGCACCCTTGATGACAGTACTTTTAAAGAAAATTATTGTCGTACTTAGACACTCCTATGCAAACTATTTCTATGCACAGTAAATGAAGCAAAGATCATGTAAATATTTAAATTAATTTAGAATAGAGAATTTTACAGACTTGAATTGATTAGTTGTAGTTCAACAGTGATGAAACATCCATTCTATGTTTTTTGTTCAATGTTAAATTAATGGTTACATTAATATTCTGTCTTTGGGAGCATGGTATCTGAAGTGAGGACCTTTGGTCTTAAACCATGAATGGCGAATATTATAGTAAGACAACAAGTGCACACTGTGATATTCATGATTATTGCAACACTACCAAGGTTATTTTGACGATTTTGTATGGTTTCTCTTTGGAAATATGAAAAAGATTGACTTTAGCGATAAGTGCCAATTAACATAATTTCAACCGAAAAAATTATTATTGTTCAACTAAGAAATAAATCACCAAATCAGTTCTCAGATATGTTTTGTCTTACCCTTTCTTCTGCAATATTACATAATATTGGACTGGTGCCAGTTGTTAGGACCGAGCCCTGCCCTGTCAAGGAAGACTAGTTTTGACAAAAAGTCATGTATGTATGTATGTATTTGGTAATTGTGACATGTTCAATTTGAGTCACAGCAGCACATATGCTCTTGTTTGGGGCATCCCATGACATCATGCAACTATGTAGGCTAATGAAACTATGTTTCCCCTAGTCACTAGGAATTGCAAAAAAGGTACTGAAGCAATGTTGAGTGTAACTTTAAATCTCTTACCACAGTGAAGCTCCAAAAATGGTCGGGAATGATTTTATTCAAATCTTGTTGACAACCCCCTCCGCCTGTGGGCCCGTATATCAAAAACTATGTGTCGGAGGAAGCTTTTATTTTGGAAATAGTCATTTGGATACCAGGTCAATAATTGACTGGAGTTTCAAGAGGATCTGAGACAGTCGAGCAGGACCACTGCTTGAGTTAACATGGAATGACACCCATGTTATATTGCCCTTGCATTACCGACTGAGCCATAGATGGCTAAAATCCTTTAAAATTTTGTCGCAAAAAAAAACTCAAGCTATCCTCTGGTCTCCTATTGAACTTTCTAAACATGAACTTGTTGTAGCCAATATATCTGGGATATCAAGTTCTATTTTGGTGACTTTCCGACAAAAATTGTAAGAGACTGAGTTTTTTTTTGCACATTGTGCTATCAAATTCAGCAGCTTTACCTCAATCTGCAAAATTCTCAAAAAAATGTCACTTGACATTTGGTGAAATATCCTGTTAGTTTGAGTATGCGTTTATTTTAAATATCTCAAATTTAAGTGTAATTAGAAGGAAACAATATAGGAAATTATGTTGAGGTGAAATTAATGATATTGAAGAGTTACTTTCCAAGTTATAGCCTCTTACATGTGACACTGTGAAATATTTTGTCACCTAAAATGAGCATTTTTGCCTGTTTTCGGATATATTTTGCCCAAAAACATGACAAAGGGATGAGATCTCGTCATTTCTGGTGCCTTTATTGGAAAGTAGACAATTTTTGCAAGAAGGTAAGTTTAAAACCTTGTTAAAAAAATGAGCCTTCAGGATTTTTTTCAGTCAAATGTCACAAATTTGTGACTCAAAGCCTGAACCTTGTCCCATGTTATAGCAGGAACAGTGTGTATGACGTTTGATTTGGGGAGGATGAGTTGTAATAAGCTACTCAATAAAAAATTGGCTTTTGTGTTATGTAATTTTGAATGGTAATTTTTGAATGGCCCCATCACTGTACAGGTAGGTAGGGTAGGGTGCTCCTTCTGCCCCCCAAAATTGAAATTTTTCCTGGATCCAACCTTACTTTTTTTTGGGGGTGAGGTTATTAATGCAGACCATTTTTCTGAAATTTCACGAAATTTGATGAATTCCTAGGTGTATCACATTGCAATTGAAATTTTGTCGTTTTTCGTAATTTTGAGAGAAAAGGAAACAAATAGCCAATCAAGAGATAACATGGTTTGCATGATAAATCCGATTTAAACATACATAATGAAGTACAGACGCCATTTGTGAAAGATAGAGGTCAGCTCTAGGTACCACTTGCCAGGGTCATCAATATGATAGGTGTACATTGTACAACATCAAGTTTTCGTTGTTTTCTGTAATTTTGGCGATAATTCAGGTATTGTCGACCATACTTGTAGCTCATTTTGAAATTGATCTTCTTTTCTTGATCTTAGTAATCTGCTTCCAATTTTACCCTCTTTCTGCACAGTCATTGTAACCCTAAAGGCACTGGAGATCTTTTTCCCTGATATGCATCTGTCATCATATTGTCATTTAGAAGGTTCGGATGTGTACATCAATCTCCAAAAAGGATGGTTCAATCTTCATTAAAAAAACAATGCACATGCCATAAGTCTGCAACCACTAACCCACAGTTTCATATTTTCCCTCAATTCAGGAAATGAATTTCAGGCTTTTGATGTCGGACATTTTATGGTTGTTGCAATATTTCTTGCACCAACTTACTGTATGTGTTTTTCTCATCAGTACGTAGGTGATCATCAAACAATGTCAGGAAGAAGAAAACACGATGTTTCAATACTTTCAGCTCAGCTTCCCATATTGTGGAGTGAATTGTTAATAACTTGATGATATTATTGCATAGTACGAGGTCATTTCTTGGATTGCAGTTGAATTCATCCAAGGTGCATACACAAATACCTCAAATTTGACGAATCATTTAATTTTTTGCATGCTGCGAGCACAGGCAAAAGCCTGGAGTCTTGTCTTAATTGTCACTATTTATTTATAATTGTCAAATAAAGACATGACTCTATTCAGGCAACAGCTAACTAGAGTGCATAAGAAGCTTTGCCATCCAAGTTGCACCCTCCTTTTCAAGTCATTGCTAGTCGCAATTGAAGAGTAGAAATACAGCAAGACAAAATCAAGTATCAATACATCATCAGAATTAGGGTACCTTCTGAAGTTCTTCCACAATCTCTTTCAGCTCACTGAGGAAAGGCTGCAAACCACTATCCGCCATTGACAATGAATTTAAATCACTGAATGACATTTTTTAGGGTAAATTTTTGTGTTGGAAACACTGGTGAAGGAAAAACTGTTAAACACTGATAATCATAACAAACATTGCGAACTAGATTCAGTGAGGTGTCAAACAGCTGATTTCCTTGCTATTCTGCTCATTACCTGTTAAGACACCAAACTGGACACACACACTTTATTCTGGCAATTTCAATTCTGTAAGTAACATTTTAAATTCATTAATAATTCTTAGTAAATTTTCATTGCTGTGATTTGATTTGGAAATATGCACCACTTCATCTTATATTTTATATATATACATGTATGCTAAAAATACCTACAAAAATATGAATTGAATTATCTGCTGTATTTTGTGTTTAGAATAATTCAAAATTATTTACTGGTCATTTTCTGTTTAGCCATATTTAATTTTCAAGTTGGTTGACCATTTTAATTTGTGAGATTTGATTGTGCTATATTTAGTTACACTCTCAATTATAACCAGGTCAGTTATAGGAGTTTGTGTTTTGCTTTTGTTGCATTCTCTTATGCACTGTTTAATAATTTTGTAGACCTGGAACTTTCCTGAACTTTACCAACTTTCCTGAACTTTACCAACTTTCCTGAACTTTACCAACTTTACCTGAAAACTTCAACATGTCATCTTGTCTGGCAAAGGCCATCTAGTCAGTGTTTGTATGTAAATTTCAAACTTATTTTACTTAGATTAATGATAAATTTAATACAACTTTGATTATAAATCTTTCATTCATATTCATAGATTAATTAAATATAATTTTCATGACTTTATTTAAACTTTAAACTATTACTTTAATGAACTTTAATTATTCAATAACTCAGAAGTTTATAGATCATCTTAGAAGTTCATAAATTAGCTTAAACATTTTTCTCAATTTTATACATTTATTTTAAATGGTATATGGTTTATTTTAATTGATATGGTTCAATGATTACTGCTTATTTTCCTGTGTTTTATGATTTATTATTTATGTTTACTGTTTTACTTAATTTTGTGTTTCCTATTTTTTAGGGAACCTATCTATCGTATCCTATCTTGAAATAAAGGATTGATCGAGTTTCCAAAATAGATGTTCATCGTCTTTGTCCGACACAGTTCCAAACATCTGAGGGAGGATTCTTCGGTCTACTTGTCCACTGAAACTGCATCGACTCGTCCACTGAAACAGCTGATGTCGTACTAAAGGACAACCGACTTCTGATCCCTATGGTGAAGTTACTCATTCGAACTGAGGTAACATGGAGCTTGATAAGTTACTCGAATTAAAAGCTGAATGTACAAAGCTGAAAAGCAAAGTAACTACTTCAGCAAAACGTCTGAAATCTGCTATTTCGAGGCATTCTGATAGACACTGCATAAATCAATTTGTGATTGATCTCAAAAAAAGCCTCACTGACTTCGATATTTGCCATGAAGAATATATTGTAATGCCATCAATGAAAATGACACTTTTGCTGAACATGCTGTTGTTAATGGTATGAATCTTGAGCAGTATGCAGAGCAGATTGAGGGTGTCTACAAGGATGCTAAAGACCAATAATGTCCAATATGCTACTTTGGTGGAAAAAGAGACTTTAAGCACCCAGAGTAAAGCTATGAAAGGTGTTTTCAAATTACTCCAGTTTCAAGGAGACAGGTTGAACTTTGCATGTAAATCTCTTGAAACATTGTTAAACTATGGTGCTACTGATGTTGAAATTTCTTGTGGGAAAGATGAAGTTACTTCATTTATTGACTTATTGTTAAGAGAAGTAGGCAATTTGAGTGAATTTGAAAAAACAAAAGATGTTTCTGATGTTGAGTCTCAGGTAGATCAAGTTATCACAAATGCAGATGAGTTGAAACGTCGTGCTACTGTACATTTAATAGGTTCAAGTAAGGGTATTGTTCAACAACCTCCTCACAGTGTAGCCTCTAGTGAACTTAGCACTTCTAGTACAACAAATGTCACTGCTGGTACAACAACTTTCACCTCTGGTACATCTGGTACAATTACTGTACCTTCAAATTCCATTCTCAATTCTCATCCCCTGAGTTCCGAGTTAGCCAATACTTCTGGTTCAACTGTCAACACTTTTCCTACAAACACTTCCTATGTTGGCAGTTCATCCATGCCCTCTAGTTTTGCAAATTTATCCATTTCAGGGGGTACTACTCCTTATGTTTCAACTATTTATGGAGCTCCATAATCCATGGGGCCCAGTATGCACCTGGTATTCCTGGCTTTACTTCCCAGTCATCCTATTATGCATCATACCCTGCGGGTGTGAATGCATCTTATATCACTCCGTCTTATAACAGTCAGGGCAACTTGGCAACAACTGATGGTCTACGCAAAGAGTTGCATCTAAAAAAAGCTTCACTTCCAGAGTTCTCCGGTCTTCGTAAGGATTGGCCAGAGTTCAAGGCAATGTGGAAAGTTATGGCTGAAGGCACTTACAGTAATCCCACTACCCTTGCCTATGAACTGAAGCGGAGCATCAAGGGAAAAGCAGTAGAGATTGTCAAAAATGTTTATGTGACCAAGCCTGAATCCTATGCAATTATGTGGTCTAGGTTGTCACAATTTTATGATGAACCGAGTGCTTGTGTACAGTCGGCCCTTGATGAACTACATAAGCTGAAGCATGTGCAGGGAGGAGACTACAAGGCATTGGTTCGTTTTGTTGACACTGTGGAAGCAACTTATGTTCAACTAGAGCAGCTACAGCAACTGGATGCTTTGTCAATGAGAGATGTTGATAGACTTAGTCCTTTGCTTCCCAACAGTGTCAGAGCAGTATGGAATCGTAAATATCATGAATTTGGGGTTGAAGACAAGTTGAAACCTATGTCACAATTCATGAATATCTTAATTGTAGAAAAAGCTGCTGTCTTGCGTCTGACTGAGTCTCAAAGGACTGATGTGAGAGGATCAACACACTCGAGTGATGGTGGCGCGAGATGGAGTTATCACAGTGAGACGGCCCCTGCTAGCAAAAGAGGACAGTCCTTATGGAAATGTGCTTTTCCGTCACACAGAAATGAGCGCTTCAAACACTCCACAGAAGTGTGCAGGGATTTTCTCAAACTTTCTCTTGACAAGAGGTATGAGACACTTAAAGAAGTTAGAGCTTGTTTAAATTGCTTCGGTCTGCACAGACTTGATAGATGTCCTTCCAGGAATAAGTGTCAACACTGTGGAAGGTTAGGACACCACAGTTTGCTTTGTAGGAAGGGACACAATGCAGACTCGGCACCATCTAGTGCTGTTGAAGGCAAGCAAAGCAACTCCAAGGCTTGTTCTAACGAGGGTACTGCTGCAAGTTACATATCTAGCAAACAAACTGGTCTTGGTCTATATGCCATCCAGCAAGCATATGTAACTGACAGTGTAAAGTACGCCAACATATTTTGGGATAGTGGTTCGAATGTTTCCTATATCACGCACAGTGCAGCCAACAGACTTAAAGCAACACCTCTTGAGAACTGCACTCTTGATATGACTACTATGGGAAATGTGCAGGCAACTTACAACACTAGGCAGTATGAAGTTTCATTGCGCACCAGATCTGGAAGGATTGTTTCAGTTACAGCATTTGGCATGAAGCAGATAACTGGTCCAGTCTCAAAATTGAATGTTGATGTCATCAGCAAATTGTTTCCTCGTTATGACTCAAGTTTGTTGCAGCGGAAATCCATCCATGTGGACATGCTCCTGGGAATGGACTACTTTGGATTATTTCCTAAAATTGAAGTGGACAAATCTGGAGAGAACTTGAGTATCATGGAAGGAGAGCGGGGCATCTGCCTTCAAGGATCCCATCCAGAGTTAGAAGAATGCACACAGTTGGATGTCAACTTCGTCAAAACTCTGCATGAGATGAAATTCAAGAGTGCTACTCACCATTCCATTTCCTGTGATTCTCATACTGAATTTGTTCGTCCTTCTCTCCATGGGCACAAGTCTTCTGATGTTGGTGTGACTATGTTCTCTAAAGTGGATGATTCCAGCATTTCCAGATTCATCGAGGGTGAGGAGCTGGCAACGGAAACTAACCCGCGGTGTGGTGGCTGCAAATGCTCAAAATGTCCTTCAGTTGGTCACACATACTCCTTCCGAGAGGAGCAAGAGCTCAACATGATTATAGATGGAATCAGCTATGATGCAGAAAAGAAATGTTGGATTTCAAGCTATCCATGGTTGTGCGACCCAGCTGAACTTCAGGATAATTATGGATCAGCTCTGGCCACACTGAGAAGTACGGAAAGGACTCTTGTAAAGGACTCAGAATGGGCTGGCAAGTATAAGCAGCAAATTGAGGACATGGTGAGTCGAGGTGTGGCAAGAAAGTTGACACAAGAAGAAATCCAATCATGGAGTGGTCCTATTTACTACATTAGTCACTTAGCGGTTTTAAATCCTAAGTCTAACTCCACCGGTCCACCCCTGTCAGGATTGTGTTCAATTCTAGCCAGTTGTGCAATGGCAAATCTCTCAATTCTGTACTAGCTAAAGGACCTGACTGCTATTTGAACAACTTACTTGGACTTCTACTGCGCTGGTGAGAGGAGTCAGTGGCAGTTATTGGCGATATACGCAAGATGTTCAACTCTGTTCATCTTCATCCTGTTGAGCAGCACACTCACAGATTCCTTTGGCGAGACTTGAATTCGGACAGGAAGCCTGACGTCTACATCATGGTCAGAGTTAATATGGGTGATCGACCTGCGCCTGCCATCTGCACTGAAGCCATGTATGCTACTGCTGACCTCTTCAGAGATGACTGCCCAAGAACTGCTGAGCTAATTAAGAGGTCTAGTTATGTTGATGACCTCGTGGACTCTTTTCCTTCAAATGATTGTGCTCTTTCTATAACAGGACATGCTGAAGAAATCCTGCAGAAAGGTGGATTCCAGGTCAAATGTTGGCACTTCAGTGGAGAATCTCATCCAAGAATGGGCACAGCATTTGGTGGCGTGGATTCAAGACCTGTAGCACTACTCAAGGGCACTGAAGAAGTATCCCGTGTTCTTGGAGTTGGATGGAAACCTGCACAGGATGTGCTGGTGTTTGAGGTCAAGCTTAACTTCTCCAAAAAGAAGAAAGGCGTTCGTTCTGAGCCAAATCTTGCTGCAGTAGATGTCCCACATTGTATTCCTCAAGTACTGACCCGCAGGATGCTACTGGAACAGGTCATGATGATATTTGACCCCTTAGAACTCTTGTGCCCCTTTACTTTGCTTGCAAAGATTTATTTGAGGGAAACATGGGCCCTTAAACTTGGATGGGATGATATGGTTCCCAGTCATCTGCGGCATAAATGGTTGTTCTTCTTCAGTACTATGTCTGAATTGGAGAAACTGCAGTTCGACAGGGCCTTAACTCCACCGGACACAGTTGGTTCACCCTGGCTGATTATCTTCGGAGATGGAAGTGACAACGCTTATGGATTCGCCGCATATATTAGATGGCAGCTAGAAAATGGACAGTTCTGGTGCCGTCTAATAATGGCTAAGTGCAGAATAGCCCCACTCAACATGATTTCTACACCGCAGATGGAACTTAATGCAGCAGTCTTGTCCAAGCGGGGAAGAAAGGTGATTGAGTCTGAAATGAGATTCAAGTTTGAGAAGATACTGCATGTAGTGGACTCTGAAACAGTCTTGTGCATGATAAACAAAGTCAGCACCCGATTCAAAGTTTACGAAGGTGTACGTATTGGTGAAATCCAGTCTGCCACCAATGGAGACATGTCTTCTTGGGTCTGGATGTCCGGAAAATGCAACACAGCTGACTGGTTAACTAGAGGTCTTACTCCGATGGATCTTGGTCCAGATTCAGATTGGTGGAATCTGTGCTGTACAAGCCCTTCTCTGAGTGGCAATTGAAGTCTGGTCTGTTGCGGTCTGAAGAACTTTCAGGAGAGAAGAAGCTGACTTCAACCCTTGTGGCTGATGTGAAAAAGGTTGGATTGTTAGGCATCGTTGATGTTACAAAATTCAGCTGTGTGAAGAAACTCATCAGAGTTACTGCTCGCATCATAGGCGTCTTCAGGATGAAATCCTTCAAAGGAGGTCGAGATTTGCATCTTTCGCCTGCATCAATGGAGGATGCTGAGAAACGTCTCATTTTTGAGGTGCAGCAAACTATGGCAGCGGACTTACAGGATAACAAGTTTCGTAACTTGAGTCCTGCACAGAGGAGCGATGGATTTTGGATTGTGGGTAGCAGTCTACAGAGTTTCAACCCAATGACACCTGACTCAGAACCTCAGCTTCTGCTTCCTTCACATCATCATGTGACTCATCTCTTCATGAAGAGTGCACACACTTCAGGAGGACACCGTGGCAGAGACGGGACTTTGGCGAGATTCAGGCATCGATTCTGGATATCACACGGCAGTAAACTTGCATGGAGGGTGAAAAACGACTGTCAAGCTTGCAAGCTGCGAGATGTCAAGCTACTTGATCAGCAAATGGGATTGTTGCCTGAGGCCAGGTTGAAGCCTTCACCTCCTTTCAACTTCACAATGTTGGATTTGTTTGGACGTTACAAACTACGAGGAGAAGTCCAAAGAAGAACTTCTGGAAAGGTCTATGGTGTACTCTTCACCGACATGGTCATGCGAGCCATTCACATTGAAGTTGCTGCAGGATAGGACACCAATTCCTTCTTGTTGGCATTTCAGCGATTCACCAGCGTTCATGGGTGGCCCAGAGTCGTCTACAGTGATCCGGGTACTCAGTTGATTGGCGCTGAGAAGGAACTCCGAGAGGTATGGTCTAAAATTGACCGCTCTGTCCTGGTAAAGCAAGGTTTGGACAATGGATTGAAGTGGCTATTTGGACCGGCTGACAGCCCATGGCATCAGGGAGCTGTTGAATCACTTGTGAAATCGGTGAAGAGATGCATTGATTTTTCCATTCACAATCAAAGGTTATCCTTTTCCGAGTTCCTGACCTTGTGCTCTAATGTTGCCAATACAATGAATGAGAGACCAATTGGCACACTTCCAGGGTCTGATTCGGAGATAAGCATGCTTACTCCAAATAGTTTGTTGCTGTGTAGGTCCTTGGCAGGAAATCCAGGTGGATGGGAGGTACCAAATTCAAATATCCAACATCGATTCAATTTTGTCCAAAATCTATCTCAAATGTTCTGGAAGCGTTGGGTTGAACTTGGTGCTCCTGGGTTGACCATTCAAAAGAAGTGGCACACTGCCACCAGAAATCTTAAGCCACGTGATGTTGTTGTAGTTGCAGACAAAAACACCCTTCGTGGTGAGTACCGGATTGCTTTGGTCCTGGAGGTCTATCCTGGTGTGGATGGAAAAGTTAGAAAAGTCAAGTTATCAAACAAAAACTTCAAGTGTGGTGAACAGGTTCACAAGTACTCTGGTTGTCCAGACACTACGGTACTTAGAAGTGTACAAAGACTGGCTCTACTTGTTCCAGCTGATTGAAATTTATTTTTGTCTTATTTGAATTTTATCTTTGTCTAGTTGTTTTATCTCATCGCATCATCCAAATTATATCACAGCAACCCCATCCTCCCGGTGTGTTGGAAACACTGGTGAAGGAAAAACTGTTAAACACTGATAATCATAACAAACATTGTGAACTAGATTCAGTGAGGTGTCAAACAGCTGATTTCCTTGCTATTCTGCTCATTACCTGTTAAGACACCAAACTGGACACACACACTTTATTCTGGCAATTTCAATTCTGTAAGTAACATTTTAAATTCATTAATAATTCTTAGTAAATTTTCATTGCTGTGATTTGATTTGGAAATATGCACCACTTCATCTTATATTTTATATATATACATGTATGCTAAAAATACCTACAAAAATATGAATTGAATTATCTGCTGTAATTTGTGTTTAGAATAATTCAAAATTATTTACTGGTCATTTTCTGTTTAGCCATATTTAATTTTCAAGTTGGTTGACCATTTTAATTTGTGAGATTTGATTGTGCTATATTTAGTTACACTCTCAATTATAACCAGGTCTGTTATAGGAGTTTGTGTTTTGCTTTTGTTGCATTCTCTTATGCACTGTTTAATAATTTTGTAGACCTGGAACTTTCCTGAACTTTACCAACTTTCCTGAACTCTACCAACTTTACCTGAAAACTTCAACATGTCATCTTGTCTGGCAAAGGCCATCTAGTCAGTGTTTGTATGTAAATTTCAAACTTATTTTACTTAGATTAATATGATAAATTTAATACAACTTTGATTATAAATCTTTCATTCGCATTCATAGATTAATTAAATAGAATTTTCATGACTTTATTTAAACTTTAAACTTTTACTTTAATGAACTTTAATTATTCAATAACTCAGAAGTTTATAGATCATCTTAGAAGTTCATAAATTAGCTTAAACATTTTTCTTAATTTTATATATTTATTTTAAATGGTATATGGTTTATTTTAATTGATATGGTTCAATGATTACTGCTTATTTTCCTGTGTTTTATGATTTATTATTTATGTTTACTGTTTTACTTAATTTTGTGTTTCCTATTTTTTAGGGAACCTATCTATCGTATCCTATCTTGAAATAAAGGATTGATCGAGTTTCCAAAATAGATGTTCATCGTCTTTGTCCGACACAATTTTCTCCTAAGTTTGACATATAATGTTGAATCTATAAATGGACAGAAGTACAAACACCCGACAATTTGTATAAAGATGGTCGCAGTGGCCATTTTATTGGCAACATAACAACAAGACACAACACACACAATCACACACACAAACAAGACAGGAGACGGACACACAGATAGACAAACACAAAACACAGAAAATCTGCTCAGGAACCACCCTACAACGGATGTCCGCTTACTTGAGACAGTAAAATGGCATTGGCGCCAAAATTAGAAAACTTGGAGTCGACACATTTTGAGATACATTGATGTCTAATATTAAATAAAATACATACGAACATGAGTTTGAAAATACATGAGAGACCAAAGGCTTAGGCTTACACACGGATGGAGCTATTATGCCCTTAAATTACACAATCATTGCAAACTTGCCCCTTTTACAACAGGGCGGGATGGGTGAGGAAAATTTTATCTGAAGTGCGACCCTCCAATAGACAAACAGGGGCATTTTCAATCACAGCTTTCTAAATTCCCAAAGCTGGGAGGATATGAGACAACTTGACTAACAAATGGCTCAGAACAAGCAGAGATTATACCAACTACCAACAACAACTACAAACAGACCACAAAGGATATTGACATACAATGACCAGCTGACCAACCCAAGTGCACTAGCACCAACGACAGGGAATCTGATAGTTGACCTCTAGTCCATGGATCCAACCTCCTTTGGTTGCTACAACCAAAATCCTATTGAATCTATAAATGGACAGAAGTACAAACACCCGACAATTTGTATAAAGATGGTCGCAGTGGCCATTTTATTGGCAACATTACAACAAGACACAACACACACAATCACACACGCAAACAAGACAGGAGACGGACACACAGACAGACAAACAAAAAACACAGAAAATCTGCTCAGGAACCCAGAAGCCTCCCAAGAGCAGATGTTGAGTTAAAGCCCTACTGGCGTGAGGTGTAGTACCAGCGGGGAGTGCTGGTGAGAGACCAGACTACCTGAATGTAGTAAGAGCAGGAGCCAGCTCGGAGTAAGTCTCCGGGGCAGGCCTCATATAGGCTAAGTAAGCTGACGACTTCCAGCGGCCTAACCTCTTAATCGATGAGGTTGGGAGGCCTGCCCTTGAGGCATGCGTTGCTGCTCCGGCTCTTAGAGAATGAGATGAATAGAAGGCTGGGTTGAAACCAGCTGCAGAGATGAGACCCTCAATTGACGCATTATATATTGAATATGTAAGGGGGACCCCTGAACTAAACACAAGGAGTGGATCCGAACCTGTGCGGGGATAATAAGTAAGATAATAGTGCATAATACAAACGGCACAAATCGGGTGAGACGAACACCCTACATGAACAACAAAGCCGTGGGGGGATGTCTTGGAAGCAATGACCCTGAACACCAAGGTCGGGGCCCCCTTGTGGCTGGAAAACGAAACATGTGAGCGAAGTGGAATTAGGTTTTGGGCTTAGTCCGTGCACAGCTCTGATGACCTTAAACAGGCGAAGTACTGCAATGAAATTGCGGCTGCTAAAAGAATATGATCATGCTGAGATGACAATGAAGTGAACATAGCTGACAAGATCTGAAAGGTTATAGGTGCTGCCTGGCGCTGCTGGGGACCTGACATGAAAATAGACTTAAGGGCCAACTGCACCCTCGGCGTCCCCAAAGTTGGTTCCTGCATACCCATGGCTATAACCCACGCTCTAAGAGATGATATATACCCACGAATCGTTGAGTGGGACAGGCCCTGCAAACTCAAGAACCCTACAAAGTGTAATACTTTGTGCTCCGACAATTCTGACTTTCTTGTGGTTAATGTGTTGGAAAGGACCATGTCACCCTGGCCATCACTGTTTCAGTCGAGATTAGAGAGGAATATGCCATAGGACATTTTGCACTTCATTCTCGATGCTCGCCACCCACAATGGAGCTCAACTAAGGGGATACTATCATAAGTAGGGCTGAGCCCATGCAGAATTATAATCTGAGAAGGCGCGGTCAGACCTCTTGACAAGTGTTACCACCCACTGCAATGAGGAGGCTCAAAACCTGTGGGGCGAGTTGGTCAAATGTTGTGCCTCAGATAATTGCGGGGGCCATTTGAGGGCCCGGAAGCCAACATTTTGTCCAGATTTCCCAAGGTGAATTTGAGTAAAATGAATCTGGTATTTTCTGTAAGGCTTCTCAGTGATCTCACTAGTATTGCACCAAAGACATCTGAATACGACTAAGTTCTCAATCCCAAGTGATTATTGTTAAATGATCCTAATTATGATCATCTGCCTATGCTGATCCTGGATGGGGATGCATCCCCCATCACCACCTCCCCCTCCCCCAACCCCAGGACCTGAAAAGACGATGGCCGTGGTTTACTTGCTCCCTTGGTAGGTGTGCCTTAAGTGCTCGTGGATCCAAGCACACATGTCTCTGTTGATGAGCACTCAATTGATCTGTAAATTATTGTGAAGCTACCATTTATTTTAGATAACAGTACAAAACTCTTTTGAACGTTTTTAAGGATCTCCCCAACTTTGAAGTTCTCAGAAAACACTTCCAGACCACTTCCAACCACGAAAAATATGTCAATAAATCAGAAATATTGTTATTAACTTTTTTTTTAAAGTACCATTCAATTCCACAAACTAAACTGATTGCTTGAGTTTTAAGTAACCAATGTTGCTACCACTTTGTAGTATCATCATAAAATCACGATCTCAATTGATCCAAGTACTTGTGTGCCTGTTAAATTTCTCATTTGAATAGTAATTATTTGTGGTGTTGACATGTAACTGTGTATATTAATATTTTGTTACTTCAGTCTCATTGGTGACCTTCATATAGGATATGAAGCATGGAGAACCGGAGATAATGCAGCTGGTCTAATTGAAAAATTAAAGGCCCCTGAATACCGTTTGTTTGAAGCTTTTGGAGAAGCAGCACCTCAACTTACTCTTCAGTTGTACATAATGCTGCAGGACACCGACAAAATCATGAGTATATTGTGTTTTTATACATTTTATTTTCTGTTGTTTTTGGTTGATTTTAAATATGTCTTACAAAACTATTTGCAAATATGATTCCAAAGCATGAGACTGCTCCCTGCCAGTTGTAGGGGAGAGTGGGGCCAGTTGAACCGGCAGGCCAGTTGAACCACCCTTGATTTTTCATCAGTTGGAGTAGGCATGGGAAGATACTTGCAACTTTGTGTTAGGCCTTTTTAGGCTAGTCTTTTCCATACAGATCTTTAGGCTCCATGACACATGGTAATAAAACAATCACACTTTTTTCTTTTTTCGCATAAAAAAGTTAGTTTGTCACATTGAGATTGGAGCTTTCATGACATTTAAATTACTTGGTCTGCAGGGATGTCATGTCATCATAAGATAATGTGTTATGTGCAGATGGAAACCCACCTCCTTAAAATGGTCTCCCTCAAGAAGGGTACATCCAGGCTACATATAGATACACGGAGGTCACAGTGGGGCCAGTTGAACCAGAGGTGTTTATGGCAATTTATTATAATTTTTTTAAATAAAGATTTTTATAAAATACATATACAATGAGAGGTACAATTCAGTAAAACTGTTTTTCTAAGTGGCCCATTACAATAGATTAAAATACATATAAAAAAATTATTATTAAAGTTTAACCGTCAACTGGTTCAACTGGCCCCAGGCTATTCTTTGAACAGAAAGAAATGTGTGAGACATTTCAAATTTAGCCTAAACATGCTATGGTCCAAGCTGAACTTGTTAGCAAAAATTAAGGACTGCAGCCCCACACTTCCCCCATCATCCTTCCAATGGTTCAACTGGCCCCGAGGGTGGGGCCAGTTGAACCAATTCTTTTTTATTTTTTGAAGGCTCATTTGTCGGCCGTGGCAAGATATACACCAAAACCTGAAGTAGGGATATTTAGAAAACTTTTAAAACTACCTTTTCCAACTTTGTTCTCCTTGAAAGCTGTAAAAGTATGCACACAGGAGAGCAATTTCTAAAATATGGTTCAACTGGCCCCACTCTCCCCTACATAGCACTACTAGTCTTGTTAATGGTTTGAATGGAAATTTCATTTAAAAGTCTCGACCTGCAGCACATGTTTGTTATAAAAACAATAATGACATCACAGTAATTCTGAAAAAAAAATACCTGTTTACTTCACCGCTATATTTGTCCAATTTTGTTGAAATCATTGTATTATTTTCCACCTGTTTTGAAATAAATGCTTGCCATAGTTGTGAATTTCTTCACCAATCCGCAAAGATCTATAATTAAAACAAAAACAGAATCCTTAAGAATAATTATGTTTTATGTTTCTTTGAAATGCAGAATTTCTCATGTATGCGGCGCTAAATATGCCCACTTATCGGCACATCTCTTTTTACAGTGAATATGGGGCTTAGTCTACACCGTGTCCCAAAGGTTTGTTCAATTTTACATACAAAACACTATCATACAGTGATCTACTTTGGATTTACCTGGTTTTGAAATTTTGAGGTGTGAAGTCAGGCTGTCCATATAAGTCTCTGAATTCACTTGTTTTAGGAGAGCGATGGTTGGGATACAAAAAGGCATCCCATTTGAAAACCATAAAAGATTTTGATTTAAAATCAAGTCTGATGTCTTGGCAAGATCTTTTTCTTCATATTTTAGATTTGAAAATTCCCTCAAGAATTTTTTGTACTGCAAAAACTGCAAAATTACAATCCGCTCGAGCAGCATATTACTTCCAGAATTATTACACTGCATGACACTACATCTTTTATTTGAGGTTTTAGCCAGGTTTCTTTATGTTTCTTTCTTTTGAAACCATTTTGGTATTAAAAATATACATTTATACTCCTGACTGTTGTATCAGAATTTCTGAGGTTTTATCTCTCACTGCCCAGGTGACGCCTGCATTGTAACCACCCCATATGGAGTGATCCATTTGATTTGGAAAAAACGATTTTTTTTTTTTTTTGCTATTGGAATATAATAAAAGAAACTCTTAGCCACACATTTTGCATTCATGGTTTTGACCCATTTACACCGGAAGTGTAGCACTTCACAGCCATAGAAACACTTGTTTTTCATTGCTCATTCATAAAAATCAATCATATGGGAAACTTTGGTACTATTAGGCATTCAAATAAATAATTTAAGGTGAGAGTGATCTGCTGTGTCCTTCGAAATATGTTCCTAAAGTTTGGAAAGGAA
Source organism: Platynereis dumerilii (assembly GCA_026936325.1). Taxonomy (NCBI): domain Eukaryota; kingdom Metazoa; phylum Annelida; class Polychaeta; order Phyllodocida; family Nereididae; genus Platynereis; species Platynereis dumerilii. Next base: position 20,655,619 of record JAPTHN010000004.1, read on the forward strand.
ACAGCTGTTAATTTGGCATTGGTGTCTTTCTAGACGACTCCATATCTTGGAGCCTATTTTCAATTCAGCTTTGCAGCAACGTTAGATGATGTCATAAACGTGGCGCATTTGAATAAGTTCCAGGAATCACTGAGCCACACATTTTTTTTCTGAATATAATTCAGAAGGTCCGGGTATCAATCTCAGAATTTTTAGAATAATTCCTACGGCCAAAATGTAAAATACAAAGTGATGACTACAAAATTTTGGCTTGCCCACCTGGAGCCTTTTCTGTATGGAACATGGTCCATTCATCACACCAAAATGACAGTTAAACTCATCAAAACAATTTCAAATCATTTTTTTTAACTGGTAGACAAAAATTCAATGATAAATCTATAAACATCATCTTTCTGAGACAACCAGTCTTGAAGATATTGGCATAATTATAAATCATAAGAAGTACTAGGGTTAACAAACTTTTGGGACACAGTGTATACGCGTGCTTTTTAGAAGCGTATAGATCGAAGACTTTCCCATATCTACGAAAACATTTCAAAATTAGTTCTAATGTATATCGAAGACTTTCCCATATCTACGAAAACATTTCAAAATTAGTTATATGATTTCTTCCTGCAGCCATCCAGTGGGTCTCGTCTGCCATTTCCTTGATGTCTCTTTCATTGGCAATTGTTTCCGATTACAAGATGAAATACCTGAAAAAAGGAAGGTTCAAAATACCTCATCTGGGGATTGCCTTGTGCTTTGGCTGGCATCTTTTGACTGTCTTAGCAAGGACTATTGCAGTGGCCATTTTTTCAATTTTTACACCTGATATAATGGTATTTGCGCTATTTTATCATGCGCTGGCAGTAAATATATTTAACATTCTTACTAAAAAATTTTCAGAAGAACAAAATAATGTATTACATGGTGTAATGATGACACTAATCACTAGCTACACCATGGATTATCCGAAGAATAGTAGGCTCAAATACCTTTTTTATCATATTGTCATGTACATTGAAAATGTTAGTATGTTACTTATGTGGTATTTTTCACCTAAATCTGGCAATGCACCCCTGTGGTTACTATATTTGTCTTCTGTTTCTATTATTGCAGGTTATATATTAGGTGTGTTTTTACAAATTGTGTATTATGTTGACTTCCACCCAAAGAATTTTCATAGTGATAAAACAAAACATATAAAAATATGTGTGCCATGGAAAGAATGGGTACAAAGAATGAGTAGAAGTGAGATAGAAATAAGAAGATGGAGAAAAGAAATAAGAAAATGGAGAGAAGCAAAGACAAAGAATGCAGAAGAAATACAAAGACAAGAAGAAGAAATACACAGACAAGGAGAAGAAATAAAACAAGTAGAAAATATCAAAATTAGGAAGGTTGAACAAGAAATAGAAAAAGGAAAAATAATTCAGGAGCTTGACTGTGCAGGAAAACTGGGTAGAAAGATCAAAATAAGAGAACAAAAAAAGGAAATAAAACGATTAAAAAACGAAATAGTCAATTGGGCAGAAGAAACTAGGAAATGGAGAGAAACAAGAGAAATCAGAATTGAAGAAAGCAGAAGTAATGAACAAAGAAGTAATGAACAAGAAAGTGGAATTGAAGTAGAAAGATGGCACCAAAGCAGCGAAACAGAAGGATGTGAACAACGAGGAAGTGAAGACCAAGGAAACAATGAACAAGGAAGTGGAGTGAAAAGAGAAACAAAACAAGGAGGTAGAGAAGTTGGAAGGGAAGAACAAGGGAGTGGCGGAGGAGAGAGAGAAACAACAGAAGCAAACTTCGAAGGTGGATGTGCAGAGCAAGGAATTAATGGCCAGGATGATAGAGCAGAAGTCATAAACCAATATTACGAAATCGGTCTGCAAGCCCTTATTAATATATTTCTTATTTCTTCTTTATGTGGTGTCTCTCTGTATGCTACAATAAGTTTATTATCAAATACAGGGGTAATTACAACCAACCAACAACCACAATTCAACCAAACAACACCACCACCCAACCAGCTAAATTTCACTTATTCATCACTTACCTCCACCTAGCAAAATCCAACCTCTACTCAACTGAAACACACTTTCCATCTGCCTTATCTTAACAAAAATTGTCCTGATGAATTGGTCAAAGAGGCACTTCCCCCCATAGACGGCCTAACCAATCCAACAGAAATGCTGCAAATATTCGTGAACAGACTATCACCGCACTTCCAACTGTTATTTAAGGGCCATTCCACACCAAATGGACCAAAAAATCTTTTTTTCTGGCAGCTGAAGACAAATTTTCAAAGATATTGTCACAATTTTTGGCACATGTTATGCTGAGATATAGAGCTTGATGATTCCTCAGCATAGTGTAGGTGGCTTTGCCTTTTCTGCACCAGCCCTCTAAACTTGGTTCATTTTTGTCAAAATTTCACAAATTGCTGGTCTTTGGTATTTTGATCTATTATCAAGCACTACCAGTAAAAAAAATTAACCTATGGCTAATGTCAATTTTTTTTGCGTATAGTAGATAAGCCCGCAATAATGTTTGAAATTGACAACTTTCAAGTGTCAAAAATGACCATGTGGGACAGCTGATAGAAAGTTCAAACCGACAATTTGTGAAATTTTTGCAAAAACGAACCAATTGCATCATTTAATTTCAGAACAATGCAAATATCACATCCACCATTTTAACAGAAATGCTTAATGACCATGCGAGCGAACTCCAAAAAAAGGTTGAACTTTCTATCAACTGTCGTCCCACATCATCAATTTAAAAAATTATGGCAGTCTCATCTACATATATGCAAAAAATATTAATATTAGCCATATGTTAATTTTGTTACTAGTAGTGCTTGATTTATTGATATTGATCCATTGGTCTTTGGGTAAAAAAATACCAAAGACCCGCAATTAGTGAAATTTTGGCAAAAATTAACCAATTTCAGTGGGCTGGTGCAAAAAAGGCAAAGCCACCATCTACATTATGCTTGAGACGCATTAAGTTCTGTATCTCAGAACGACACGCACCAAACATTTTGACAGTATCTTGGAAAGTGTGGCTTCAGCTGCCTTAACAAATCATGCAAAGCAGCACTTAAAATTTTTCGTCCAAATCTCAAAATTTTCAACATGCTCTCCAATTCTAAACACTTGGAATATGAAAGAAATATTTTGCAAATCTTCTTTACTGATGTGGATGTGAGTTATGTTATAATTTCATTAAAAAAATTAGAAAACATGATGGCGGAGCTCTTGGTCCATTTGGCATGGAATGACCCTAAAATCAAAGCCTCGTGTCTATAATAGAGATTAGAGTATCGGACAGATTCTAGAAGAAAGAGGTTTTATGTGTGCTTATCACTGTTTAAAACACAGCAATATAACTGGATCAGTGGAGGATAACTAAAAGACAAACCTACGAAATCCTATTCAAAGAAAGTAGATCCTGGCTCCTAAACAAATAAACCATGACAAACTCACCATATAGAAATTAACATAAGCAAGATAAGTAAATGAATCACAAAAGGATAACTGAAAGTATACAAAAATGTATTCCATAGAAAGTTGATGCAGGCTCCAAGTTAAATAAGCCACGGCAAACTCACTATATCAGATATAAGCAAGATAACTAAAATGGATCATAAGAGGATAACCCAAATTCTACAAAAATGTATTCCACAGAAAGTAGGTTCAGGCTCCAAGACAAATAATTCACAACAAACTCACAACATAAGCCATAACAAATGAATGTCTCAGGAAAGTTGAAACCATTGATACAAATCTCATTTCAACTATGACGATACCTCCCACTGTCCCACAGCATTGACAACAATAACAGCAACATAATAATTAGTTTTTCATTCTTGTGAACCAAAGATTTCAAAAAGCCCAGGTATAAGATGGGTCGGACTGATAGGTAAACGCTGCTGAATTTGTGTCAAAACATTTGTGTAGATGCTACTGGATTTGTGTCAAATAATTTGTGTAAGTGTCACTGGATTTGTGTCAAATAATTTGCATGTGTATTTGCTACTGGATTTGTGTAAAACATTTTGTGCAGATGCTACTCGATCTGTGTCAAACTATTTGTGCAGATACAACTAGATTTGAGTAAAAACAAAATTGCTACTAGATTTGAGCCAAACAATTTGTGTAGATGCTACTGGATTTGTGTCAAATAATTTGTGTAGATGCTGCTTGATTTGTGTCAAACTATTTGTGTATATGCGACTGGATTTGTGTCAAAAGATGTTTGTTTTGCTATACAATTTATATCAAACAATTTGTGTAGATTCTTCTGGATTTGTGTCAAATGATTTGTGTAGATGCTACTGGATTTTGTGTCAAACAATATTTCTAGGTGCTACTGGATTTGTGTCCTGCTGGATTAATGTCAAACAATTTATGTAGATGCTATTGGATTTGTGTAAAACAATATTTGTAGATGCTATACAATTCTGTCAATTAATTTGTGTAGATGCTACTTGATTAATGTCAAACAATTTGTGAAGATGCTACTGGATTTGTGTTGTACCTTACTTCACGAAACTTAAGGTGCTCACTCTCATGTTGTCTTTTTTGTTGTTGACTGACGCTTGCATTTATTACAATATATTTCATGATTCTGACCTTTCAATTGCTTATTGAAAATGTGTTAAATGTAATACATTTAGTATTGTTTGTATTATATAATGTTTGTGTTTATATTTGATTAATTGCATATTGTATATTTTGGTAACAGTGTGTTGGTGTTATCATTATTATTCTTAAAAGAAATGTGCATTGGTTTTAAAAGATTTTGATGTGTGTAAATATTGTTGTTGTTTTTTTTCCGTTTTTGAAACATACACATTGGCTTAATCAGATTTTGAAATAATTGTTGAATTTATCAGAATTTTAAAATGTGTGTATGTGTATTATTTCTAGATTTTGAAATATATATTAGTTTTATTTTATCAATTTTTCAGGTAACTTTTAAAGATTTGGAAAGGGCATTGGTATTAGATTTTGAAAATAGGGCAATTTTATCAGATTTGAAATAATATATGATGTATCATATTTTGAAATATATGTCTTGGCTCTTTCAAAATTTGAATAATTGTTTATTTTCTGTATAGGCCTACCCGGGGACCATTAGGGCGTATCTAAACAGGATACCCGGGGACCATTAGGGCATATCTGTACAATAAATGTTAAGCAGATACGCCCTTATGGTTCCCGGGTGTCCTGTTTGTAGATACGCCCTAATGATCCCTGGGTATTGCAATATGAAGGAGGGGTGGAAGTAAAATAGCAGTGTGATTTATTTTGTTAGTGTTTGTTTTTAGATTTACAAGTGACAACTATTATTGGAAATATATATAAATGTTTATATAATTGTGCTTTTCTGATTGTACATTCGTTAAAATTATTATAGATTAAGCAAGTTTAACTACTTTGATAATTATATACACTGTATTTTGATATCTGTTTTTGTTTGAATGTAGTTTCTGTATCTAAAAGCTAATCTATCTATGAATTAAATTTATGATCAAAAGTATTGAGGAGTATTCTGTTTTTGTGGGTCCAACAAATATGTATTATCTTTACTGCCAGAAGACACCACCAGATGGCGAGTGATTCCTGGCTCTGGTAGGAGACTAAGGAGAGACACACAGCAGACTATAAGCCACATGTTGTGCCTTCATTCTATTGAGTGGCTCCTGTTTGCTGACTAAGGAGAGACACACAGCAGCACAGCGCTCCTGAAGAAACATTGGGGTTAAAAAAATGAGCCCGGAATGGGACCTATACCATCTGAAACTACATGATCATACGAAGATTTTAAGACAAAAACGAAAAAAATCTGTTGGGAATTTTTTGAGAAATTCAAGTTTTAAGAAATCTGGTTTATCACACCACTCGAACACAAGTGTAATGGCATTATAAAACATTTAACAAGCTTGCCATTCACAGCAAGCTTGAACAAACTTTGGGGTTTAAAAAATTGACCAAGAAAACGATTAGCACAGTGACGTAGAGGAAGGTCAGGCGAACATTTTTATGTATCAAACGAAAAAAATCTGTTGGGAATTTTTCGAGATATTTGAGTTTTAGATTTTTTATTTATCACACCCTATTCTTAACATGTAACTTAAGGTGCCAGTTCGATAAGCGATTGTGCTTTTCTGGCTTCCTGAACTTAGTTTGAAATAAATTTATCAATCAATCAAACCATGAAAAAGTGATCAAAACTGTCCATTTTTCCCTGTTAGGTAATATCTAAGATAAAAGTCAATATTCAGAAGTAAAAATATGCAGTCATTGTCTCTACAGAAAGTATGTAACACTTCATCCAGACTGAGAGGGTATTTTGAGTACTTAAAATGGATGATTGGTGTTTAATGATGATTTTGGTGATCTGGCATCCAAAATCAACCAATCTATAATGTGTAGAATAACAAAAATAGCATAAATTGAGTAGATTATGTGAAAATGTAGTTAATACAAACATGTACAACTATTGCACATTAAGACTACAATGTCAAAGTATTTTACTCCATACTTAACTAAATGCTCCCAAACATTCTATCTATGCGTTTTCTGATGATTCACTCAACATTGGCTACACTTTTCATGGTTGCAAAAGTACTTGTTTCACAGTGGTGAAATTTCTTAAAACAACACATAAAAACCTCAATAATATACCGCATAGTTCAAATGTGAGGTGGATTCTACTACAATTATTCACCAGAATGATGAAACTGAGGACAAGCTGGCAGATAAACATATTTTATAAATTTTCTTACTGTTATAGGTTTATCACACTCTGTCAGTCTGAATGAAGTGGTATGTACTTGCTCTTGTGGCAATGACTGCATTAGTACGGCAGATTTTCAAAACAATTCTGCACTTTTTGATAAAGTTATGAAATTTGGCACAGTTGTTCCCAAGGTGTTGAAGTTTCATTTAAATGTTGGGGGCATTCTGGGGAATACTTTTGGTTGCCATGGTAACCATTTTTGCTTCCTGCTCCCTGGTAACCATACTTTTCAAACTAAATTGCACTTTGTATGTCCTGCAATGCTTATTGCTTTGTGCTACCTGATGCTTGAGGCTGAATTTTTTTATTTTTTGTATGTTTATCAGTTTTGCTGAGAAAATTATCAGTTTCCATGGCAACCTTACCACAGAAAATTGACCAGGCAGAGGAAATCACTGAAATATGCCTCTTAAGTTGCTTATAAAATGATAATGTTTGTACTGATATGTCTCACGTTGATCTCGAATTTGAATAAACTGCTTCTTTCGAATTTTAATAAATTTTCTTTGAAGCAGGTTGCCATAGATACCAAATTTTAATGTCACCAAATCACCAAAAGTTTGAGGTGACAAGATCCTGCGTATGAGAAAGAATCAAATGGTAGGGATTTTGCACCTCAAATTATTGAACTGCTCTTCCAGTGCTTAGTGAAAAAAAGTGTTTTCACCCTAAGGCATTATTATATAATGAGAAATTGTTGTCATGGATACTTGTCAAACATTTGAGTAGGATCATCACCATTCATAAATTAGAATACACAACATGTTCAGTTGTATGTAATAACACATAAAAAAAGTAAGATTCATTGGAAAATTGGCCAATTCATGGATTTTTTGCTTCATCTATGAAGTATTAAATTCTGTTGCCATGGCAACAATGAAACTGAGGGGTGGCCTTGCATCCCAGTTTTAAATGATTACTAAATTGGTGGGAGTTACTTCATTTTTTTAGACCTACCTTTAGCCAAAACGTGTCACATATTTAAAGTTCAACACAAGAGCCAAAATTTTTCATTAAATTCAGGACTAAAATATACAGGACTAGAAAATGCCCAGCACTCTGATTTCTGTGGCAAATGTGATTTTTTTCGAAATGCTGCAACTGAATACTTGGGAATCTGGTAGTTGTATTGGGCATATAAGTTCAATGAGCATGCCAAAAGATGCGGAATTTAATGGCCTGCAATGTGATATGCATTACTGCTCTTGATGGCCGAGATAAATATATATAGCTCCCAGATTTGTATGTGGAAAATGTGTTTTTTTGCTAACTTCCCAAGGGAACTGGGTAGTTTTAAAAATTGGCCCTGTTGTAGCAGAATAGATAGCTCCCATATTTAAATGTGGAAAAATTTCTTGTTGTTCTTTTTTTGGCCAAAATCCCGAAATAAATTTCTGGAACTGTGGAAATAATGAATTTCGATGAGTAAAAAGTTGCCCAGTGGTAAACCTCAGGAGAGTAGATGGGCTTAGGAGTAGAATTTAACTTATTTAAGGTGTCATGGGTTGAGAGGAAAAAGCCTTATGAGTGAGATGATGCTTCTGCTATGGCTTTTATTATGATCAGATGCCTCTAAGATATTCTGAGGAAGATTTCAGACTTGCTATACGGCAAAAATTAAATAACAAAGGAATTTAAGTCTTCAGCCATTTTCGGAGCTCCAAAACAAATTGTACATTGGAGGTACCTCAAATCAGACACCCAGAATAGGAAATACCAGCCCAAACAGTGGCGTATTTAGGGGGGGCATTGGGTCATGGCCCCCACCCTTAGGCCAAAAATTAACATGGAAGAGATAGGAAAAGCCCGCGGAGCGCCTCGCATTCACCTCATTTATTGGCCCCCACCCTCGGGCCATTTCTAGATACGCCCCTGAGCCCAAATTGTCATTACAAATAATATTCAATTGTGCCAAATTAATTGATCAGAACTTCTGCTGAAATACACCCCGTAGCAGCCACTTTGCTAGTAAGATAAGGCTTTGACGCTTCTGGACACCTCTTCAATCTCAGCCATCCTTGAAAACAATCCTGTGTTTGTAGTTCCAAATGATTCAAGATTCCATGCATCATATTTTTTTGCTATTTTATGAACATCTTAATTATGTCATTGGTATAATAGACTTTTTTTTTGAAAATATGTTTTTGCTTAATTTTTTTAAACAGTGTAGAGACTAGAAGCATCATTTCACAATTACAAGTCTGTTATATTTGTTGAAATGATCATAACTATTGCCTTATTTTTGGCCACTTCTTGTGGTCTATAAATACTGACTTCAATGCAAAAACATAAACTGAACCAAATTAAAAACGAAAAACTATTGCTAGGGCTTTATTTTTCTGTATAAGATTCAGATGGCTGTTCAGTTTATGCATATCTATAACCAGGTCAAAGGAATCAGTTCCATAAAATCACTCAATTCTGACCACTCTGTGCACATACACAGCTTATATATATATAGTTTATCATATTGGGGTATGACCAATGGACTGGGGTGTCAGGCACCCCATGGAACAAATCTAATGATTTCATGTGAAAGCTTGAAGAAAATAATGCAAAAGGCCCCACAATTCATTTCAATTGGTGCGACTAAACTTATTAAAATTTTGTTTTTTGCAAAGTCATGTCAGATTTTGTCACACACAATGGTATTCCAGTGAAACAATGCAGCTATGGAAAAAGGTCCTCGAACAGCCTGTACGAATGCAACAGAGTGAAAAGGCTTAGCGTTTATTAAAAGAACCTAGCGAAACCTGTATAGCAAGCTTGGACAAACAGCAAGCAGTACCATGCATGCCCTCCTCATGCTTTTCCTATGGGGTAGATGTGTGTTTGTGAGAACAGCAAAAGGATGGCACAGACAATACTGATTTTTACCTCTGCAGCTGTTACACAGGTAGCGTAAGGTCTTTCTGATGGACCCTCCCTGAGCCTTTTCCATTCCGCAGTTATCGAATAGGCTGTTGAACGACTTCTTTCCGTAGTTGCATTTTTGCATTGGAATTGCATTGTGTGCGACAAACTCTGACCTGACTTCTCAAAAACTTAAATTTTTAGGAAGTTGAGTGGCACAAATGGAAGTCAATTTTATGGCCTTTTGCATCATTTTCTTCCAACTTTAACACAAAATCAATGATGGGGTGTGTAACATACCGGTCCACTGGCCATACCCTAATGTGATAAACTTGGCCACAGACATGCAAAAAATTGACACAGTGATTTTATGCAGCTCAGTCTTTGACACCTGATTACACATATAAATGCATACATTCTCAAACCCATCTAAAGCTTATAGAGAGAAATACAGCCCTGGAAATGGTTTTGCGTTTTTAATTTGGTTCAGTTTATTATTAGAATCCCATACTGCCACAACGGGTACTTTAATCAGAGAAAGAATGCAAAATATGAATTCCTTGCCTATTAAAACCCCAAAATAGAGGTATCATATGAGAATATGTTACTCTTAGTTAAGAAGTTACATCAGTACGCCAATTATTATGGCGGCCATTTTGAATATGAGCAATATGGCCACCAGGATAGCTCAAATCACTAAATTGATGGCAAAAATGAATTCCTCAGTCAGAAAAACCCCAAACTAGATGTATTACTAAAGTATTTACGATGCCTGCTTGAAAATTTACAAATCGCCCATATTCGATGGTGGTCATATTTGACTTGGATACGGCCACCAGGGGGTGAAATCAGCTTGGCAGTAGGTCGATTTTTAAAAGCCGTGGTAATGTCTAACCACAACCAAACCTCATAAAATTGTAATAAAGTGAACAATTTCTGTACTGAGCTTCATTCTGTGAATACAAGCATTTAATGACCTTCTTGGGAAACAAACATTATTCAAAAGTTGCAAATATTTCCACTTTGACCCCACTTATCACCATAACAACAACCTTTGCCTTAAATGTCAAATTGAAAAAATGAAGTTATGTTTCATTGCTAATTTTTTGGTGAAATACTTAAGGTTCCAAGTGATTTCCTTGGCTTAACATGATAGAAGAATATTTTTCCAAAACAGTATTTTGAGAGGACTTTTAAATTGTTATGCCTCTGTTTGTATGGTTACCATGGTTACTTACATCCGTATTTCACATCATGTTCGAGTAGAAAAGTAAGACTTTCACATGATAGCATCTTTCCATGAATTCCATCATTTAATGCCTTTCTGGTAGAAAATTAAAGTCAAAAATTATTTTTAAAATGCAAATATTTTCACTTTGACCTCTCTTATCACCATGACAACAACCTTGGTCCTAAAAGGCCAAATCGCAAAAATGAAATTTGATCTCATAGGACTGTTTTTGACGCACAAATTGAGGTCCTAACCCATTTCCTTGGCTTAGCCCAATAAATGATTATTTTTTCAAAACAATATTTTGAGATGACTTTAATATTGTGATGCCTCTGTTTGTACGGTTACCATGGTTACTCATGTCTGTAATTCACACCAGTAAAATTAGAGAAGTTGAGCTCTCATATGATAGCTAATTTGTACGAAAAGCCAAATTTGTTACCCTATACGCTGATATTGAACATCAAGATCACCAAAAATGTTTGAAAAATTCACTTTGACCCCTCTTATTACCATGACAACAACTGTTGACCTGGAAGGCCGAGTGATACAAATGAAGTCTGTGCAAATGAAAATATTTTTGGTAGCTCATTTGAAATCAGCATATAAATCTGGAGAAGATATATCATAAAATATGAAATTCATGAAATTCTGATATTCTTGACCAAAAATGGTTGCCATGGCAACCAGAAGTATTTTCCAGAATGCCCCCAATGCTTAAATTAAGCTTCATGACCTTGAGTATCCATGTACCAAATTTCATAGCTTTATCAAAATGTGCAGGGTTTTACTGTTTTTGAGCGAAAATCTGCCGCACTACATATTTTTACTTCTGAATAATGACTTTTATCTTAGATATTACCTAACAGGAAAAATGGGCAGTTTTGATCATTTTTAGATGGAGATTCCATGCTAACAATAAGGTGTGATAAATAAAAAGTTTAAAACTCAAATATCTCAAACAATTCCAAACAGATTTTTTCGTTTGATACATCAAAATGTTCGTCCGACCTTCCTCTACATCATTGCACTAATTGTTTTCTTGGTCAATTTTTTTAACCCCAAAGTCTGTTCAAGCTCGCTGTGCATTGCAAATGTATTCTAGTGGTGGGATAAACCAGATTTTTTTTTAAACTTGAATTTCTCAAAAAATTCCAAACAGATTTTTTTCGTTTTTGTCTTAAAATATTCATATGATCGTGTAATTTCAGGTGGTATAGATCCCATTCCGGGCTCATTTTTTTAACCCCAATGTTTCTTCGGGAGCGCTGTGGCAGACTAGGCACAAATCCAGCTTCACTGTTGGCTGGCATGCACATCGTATGGGGGACATGGTTTAAAATGATGCAGCAGTGAAAACTGGAGATTCTTGTCCTGCCCTGCCAATTGAAAAGAGAAGGGTGCATGTTAAGATCACACTTGTAATCTTGAATATTTACAATTTATCATGTTGATTGGATTCTTATGGGCACATGTATGCTTGTTGGCAACAACTCCTTGGAGTACACCACAAAAAAAGACATGATACAACCAGCATCACCCTTCAGCGGCGGACTGACAGCATTTCAGGCCCTGTGGCAAAATAAGTCCCTACCGTTGGCGATGTTTAAAAATAGAAAAGTAGTACATGTACCATCAACGACATCTAATTTCGACACGATACACTCTAAAAAATTTCAGACAAAATAGTTTTTTTAGATTCAAAATGGTTTTTTGAAAAACCAAATTTCAATGCTAAAAACCAACATGGATTTTTCTAAAATCCATGTTGGTTTTGCATTGAAATTTGGTTTTTCAAAAAACCATTTTGAATCTAAAAAACCAATTTTGTCCCAACATTTTTTAGAGTGTAGTTGAATTCGACACTCCCCAGTCCAGCAAGTTGTTGACATTTTGGCTGACACTACTACAGGCCTAATTTGGCAAGTTGTTTGAATGAGGTTCACTCTAAAAAATGTCGGGACAAAATTGGTTTTTTAGAACAATCAATGTTGGTTTTTTGCATTGAAATTTGGTTTTTCAAAAAACCATTTTGAATCTAAAAAACCAATTTTGTCTGAAATTTTTTAGAGTGTTGTCGCTCCCACATGAAAGGGTGCAATCCTTTATAGGTAGTGCAGCTGTAAAACACAATCATGAACCTGATAGCAAAGGAATAAGCTATCTTACAGCCTTTGGCAGCAATCTGATTAGATAGGCTTTTCACATAAACATGATTCAATTATTGAAATTTTCAATGTCAAAAAGACGCTTACATAGATGGTAAAATTATCTCAATTAGTTAGCAAGAAATAATTTTTATGTGAATTCAAAGGTCAGATAATGCATAAAGGCAACCATGTCGGATTTAATTAAACTCAAACACGTTTTGAAGTTAATATTGGATTCTTGCTTTATAATATTCATAAGTGCTTTGATTTATTTCAAAAATAAAATAAAATATCAACTTTGACAAGTTCCTTATTAATAAAAGGTCACATCTTATTTGCTTGCTGCAAAAAAATTCAACTAGTCTTTTTAACTACTTAGGCTAGCTTCATTAAGGTGTAAATCACAAAATATTGTTTTTAACCAGATATGAGGTTAATTCCTTGGTATCAAAACCACAAGTAAAGACAAAATAATACTCAGCTCTTCGATTGATAGAGAGAATGAAAAAACATGACAGTGTAAGTCATAGCAGAAAGCAGCTTCATTGACTACCAATTCCAGCAAGAATCCAGTACAAACTGAATCACATGGCAGCCTCCGACTTCTCAAGCACCATTGTACATTCAAGGACTTTTCAAGCCAAGCCTGAACAAAACCACAATCTGAGAAGCAACTACAAACACAGGTTTGTGTTAGCAGAACATGCATCATGCAATAAAAATAAGTTTGAAGACCAAGCTTTCTCACATGTAGTCCCAAAACTATATGGAACACCTTGCCTGAAAAATGTAGAACAATAAAAACACTGGGAAGCTTCAAAAGGAACCTAAAAACCCACTTGTCACCAGAGATACGGTAATGAGCAGTTTACTGGAATTAGCGCTATATTAAGTTATTATTATTATTATCATTATTAATAACAACCCTATTCTAATTACGGCCTGGATTGGCATTTTATGTTTGACTTTGAATGGTGCACCATATATTATCGGATTTCTGCAATTAATATCAGACTTAGACAAATTGTGATCATTACTGTATTCCTTGCAAAACAAAAATAGGTATAGACACTAAAATCACCTCTCTATCTCAATTTGTTTACACGATATGACCACATTTTGCAAGCTATATTTGGTTGTCACAACTAACATTTTGGTTGACTGATAACCAATATATTGGTCTGACACATATCAACCAATAACCGTCTTGTGAGAACTCATACACAGTATGTACACAGTATTTTTGAAGGCATACAGTTTTCAAAAGTCTTCAGTTTATTCAGCAAAGTTGTTCATCACTTCAATTTAGTTTTTTCCACTCCGGAATGATACATGTACAAATAAGAATAATATCACACTGGTCCGAGTGCAGTAAAGAGTTAGGATACAATGTTCCTTTTCGTAAAAGTGTGGCTTGGACTTGAACACTATTCATATTCATCTATTCCCATCATGATCCTGACTTTCTTTAAGATATCTCTAGCAAGAGCCATAATGTTAGCAGCTTCTTGTCGTGTGAATTTCTCATGCGGAGACACATCAAAGTCGCTGGGATCTGAAAATGCGAAAAATGAAACTGATTCAAATGTAATAACCAAGGATGCAATAATTAGGGTACAGTATAACCCAAAATATTCCTCCCACACCCTTCAGGTCTTACCCTCACCCTTCCACACCCTTCAGTTCTTACCCTCACCCTTCCACACCCTTCAGTTCTTACCCTCACCCTTCCATACCCTTCAGTTCTTACCCTCACCTTTGCACACCCTTCAGTTCTTACCCTCACCCTTCCATACCCTTCAGTTCTTACCCTCACCCTTCCACACCCTTCAGTTCTTACCCTCACCTTTGCACACCCTTCAGTTCTTACCCTCACCCTTCCACACATATATTCTATACCCCCCTTTTTAAAAGTGTTTGACTATACAACTATTTGGTAATTATGTTTTCTGCACTACTCCACTAACTAAAAAGTGAGTGATTTCTATGTTGATAAGAAGAAGCTATAGTCACACAAATTAGAATTTATGAATACCTGGATTATAGAATGTATAAGCATCTCCAATAATTGACTGCAGCTTATCAGCAAGTGTGCGTAGCGTATCATCCATTGTTTCAGCTAACGTCCGAAGATCATGACTGAAGGATGCGATGCCATCGGTCATGAATTGAGCAGCTTTCAGGGCTTTCTCTGCAGCCTGGAAAGATTTAGAAAAATAAAAATGATTGCCTGCTGACTGATGCCCCATTGTTGCAAAAAAGATCTATTTGGACTAAAATTTTTTTTCATTTTCGTCACTTTTTTCGAACCTTCATAATCTGATATTTCCTGTTTCACCTCTTATATAAAAATTATCGAAGTAACTAGAAATTGGGAAAATATGGTCAAATGATTTAAGTCAATTTTTTACCTCATTGCTGTGACTTTTATATAAATACAAAAATGTTTTGATAGTGCGTCCAAACATAGAACAACATAAATAAGAATATTGACTCAGTGTACCTTTTCACAAGCATGTATATAATTGCATAGAGTTTAAGCGATAAGGTTTCACTAATGTTCTTCAAGTAACAAGCAATGATTCAGAAGTCAGATTTCACAATAAGTCAGAATGAATTACAGATCTTTATTAAAAAATTTTCATCTTTAAGAAAGGTATAATAATTATTTAGTATTTTCCTTTTCAATTATTAAATAAGATTCTCTAGATGGATGGATGAATAGATGGTTGGGGCTTTATGTCCTGTATTCATGCGCTTGGTAGGCAAATTAGGACAGGAGGAGGAAACGGCAATGAGGCAAAGGATGATTGAAACAGCCATCCAACATAGGCCCAGGTGAACCGGCAAGAGCTGGATTCGAACCCTGGACCCAGCGTTTGGCAGTCCAGCACACTACCACTAGACCAACCCTCCCCCAGAGTCTCTAGATGTCTCACCTGATGAGCCTTCATGCAGACCCATTCGAACGCTGGTTCCTGGCTATCATAATCATTGTGCGCTGATTTGAGGTCTCTTTGCGCCTGGCGGAAGAACTTTGTTGCTCGTTCTTTTGTCGCTTGAGGTGTTGTCTTGTGAAAATCTTCTCTGCGATAAAGAAAAAGGAATTTAAGAAAGTCTATCTTCAGTTCTCAGGAAAGTGAAATTTGTGTTCACTTTTTAGTTATTGCAGCTTGTGTAACAATTATGTCAAAAGCATCCTAAGGTTTCTGCTTTTGGTTAAGGTGAGTATTCGGACAAAAAGTTTGGAAAATGATTCTTCATGAATTAGTTCAAGTTTCTGACTCTGCAATATTGGACTTTGTGGACATAACATATTGCAGATAAATGTAGATAAATGAATATACCAACGTGAGATTGAAAAGGTGAATTATTCTTGAATAACCAAATTACTCTCCATTTTCCCCACCCGAGTGCCAAGTTATTAGGCAGCGATGATTTTTTGCCATATCTCCAAAAGTATTTCGAATATTTCTATTTCCTTCACTCACAAGAGTGGGTTAGGTAGAAGATCATTCTGAGCAAATTTTGTCCCATTCCGTTCATGCAGTCGGAAGTTATGGCATATATTAAAGATTTGGGGTGTGTCAAGTTATTAGGTACATTTTGCATGTTGCATTAAAACATACACAAAAACTTCGAAATCTCAATTGAAAATGACCTGGATATATTCCTCATATTTATTTTCATAAAGTTATGCCATAATTGGAAGGTTTCATGCCTTCAGTTGGAAGCAATGCACTTTATTCTGTGCCATTGGAATACCATTGAATTTACCGTAATTTTGACAAACAAAGCCTCTCGTGGACTAAAAATAAGTCATATCACTAACGAAATTGTTTGTTAGGTTACTTTATGCTATTAACTTCGTGTTGCAGGAGTTTCAGCCAGATTGTATCTCTTCATACAAGTCAACAGCAAATAAAAAAAAAGTATGATTTATCACACCCTATTTGCAATGTTATTCCAATGGGAGTTCAGAATGAGACATTTGACAAGCGTTTGAATTTCTTTGTATTCAAGTACAAAGGCCAGAATTGGCTGAAATCGGCACAGGACAAAGTCAATGGCATCAGATAAGATTCGGAAGAGTGTTTTTATGAAAATGATTTATTTCCAATTCAGGAGAGGCTTTGTTAGTGGAATTTTAGTTAAATCCAATGGTATTCCAATGGCGCAGAATAAAGTGGATTGCTTCAAACTGAAGCCATGAAAGCTTCCGAATATGGAATAACTTTATGAAAATTAATATTAGGAATATATCCAGGCCATTACCATTCTTGATTTCAGATTTTTTGTCCATATTTGAATGCAACCTGCCACTATAGGCCTACCTAATATGGCACACCCAAAACCTCTAATAAATGCCACAACTTCTGACTGTGTTAATGGAATGGGACAAAATTCTCACAGAATAATCGTCTACCCTAACCCAGTGTTGTGGGTGAAGGAAATTAAAATATTGAAATACTTTTGGAGCTAGAGGGCAAAAAGCCATTGCAGCCTAATAACTTGGCACTCAGTGTAAATGTTTTCCTAATGCATTCAATCATGTCAGTCAGTTTGAACTTTGAGCTTAAATAAGCTAGAAAGCAAAATCACCTAATACGAAATGCATTATCTAATATTACCATTTAAAAGCATCTTAAATTATGGCTATTCCTCTTCAACTGTATGACCCAATGTCAAAGTTAAGCCAGGTCTAAGCCTCAGGCCTGGAATAAGTAGTTCACTAATTTACACTATACACTCTCTATGCAAGAGGTTCTTTATGGTATATATAAAGAACCCACCGCCAAAAAGGTTCTAAATATTATTATTAGTCCATGAGCCAGACCCCATATTTTTACATATCGGTACCACCTGGGGTGGCAAAATCTAACAGTGTTTTTCTGAAAGACATATGCCTATAGACTATAAAAAAGTTTGAGCCCAAGATTGGAGCGGCAGCTTAGTGGTAGTAATCAGCTCTTAAATATGGGAATCTGTGTCGGATTTGAGCACACAAATTATGGGGTGGGGGAAACTAAAATTGCTATATCTTCTGAACCAATGGACCAATTTCAACAAATTACCCCTCAAAATGTCCGGAATTTTGAGTTTTACAAATATAGGTCAATACATGACCAATATGCAAATTAAGTAGGTCGTCAGAGGTCAAAAGGTCACAAAAATTGACTATCGCTTAAAATCTGAACCATGTCCAAATAAACACCACAGCTGCCAACCCAATGAGACTTGGTAGGTCATGAAGGGTTTATATTATAGATAACAAGTATGAAAGTCCATTTTATGCCAACAAATGGATAATTCATGCATGTGTCAGCAGCGGCACATAATGAAATATGGTACATATTTGAAAATAACCGTTTTAAGGGTGGAGGAAACTAAAATTGCTGTATCTCCTAAACCAATGGTCCTATTCCCACAAATAACCCCTCAAAATGTTCGGACTTGTAAGTTCTACACATATAGGTCATTATATGACCAATATGCAAATTAATTAGGTCATCAGAGGTCAAAAGGTCACGAAAATTGACCGTTGCTTAAAATCTGAACCTTTATTGTAAAAAAACTCCTTAGCTGCCAAAGTAATGGGACTTGTTATGTCATTTAGGGGTCAGATTATAGATAAAAATTGTCAAAGTAAATTTTATTAATTTGCATATTGGTCATATAATGACCTATATGTGTAGAACTTACAAGTCCAGCTTCATGTTGATGTGGATATCATGATCACCTATTTTAATGCATGTATCCCTCCATTGCTAATGTATGTAGGGGTAGGGTTTTTCGGCATGCTCACAAAACGTCTGAAGCATGATTTTGACAAACCACGTAGGGTGTGCGCCCGTGTACTGGGAGTACCGAGCAGTTCACTTAATGACAATGATGCTATATACAAACAGTGTATGGAACACCTGACTAAGGCTATTAGGTTCGATCCCAGACACCCAATGAACAGTGAATACAACATGCTGCCTAGTGGACGTCGGCTGAGAGCCTGTTTTGCACGAACTGTACGTTTTCAGAAAACTTTCATCCCATCATCAGTTAGAATATGTAATAATAGTTAAATTTCTTTATATGCTATCTCATCATTTTCATCTTTGTGTCAAGAGCTGAAGAATTTCACCCTATCTTTATAATGGTGACCAATAAATGTTATGTTATGTTATGTTATGTTACATTAAATAAAGATCCCAAAATCTGGGATGCACTGACCAAATTGCGCAAAATAACAAAATGGACTGGTTTCGAAAATTTCCACCTTGGCCTCAAATGTGTCTTTTTTAATGTAACTTTAAGACTTTATAACTTGGTCATCCTTTCAGTTTAAATTTTGAAAGTCATGTTTTTTGGATTCAGAGTATATATATATGTCCTATGTGTGAAAAGCACATGAAGAATCGCAGAATTACAAAAAAGTTATTTGGGGTCAATGTTTAGACCATTCAGTGAAATAGGTCTATTAGTTAACCACTTTTACATGACTAGCAATAACCTTTTAGGGGAATAGCTGTATAAACAGTCATAGAAGAAAGCACTGCACATTATTCCCTTAACTAGAAATTATTTAGAAAGGATCGCCGTGCTACACACTTACATACTACAACCCAATGACTACCCTGAAGTCTTTGAAGACATGAGACTTGTTTTAAATTGCTAAACAAAGAATTTTTTGGGTGAATAGCTGTATAAACAATGTATCAGACTGTCAGTCATAGAAGAAAGCACTGTACATATTCCCTTAACTAGAAATGATTTAGAAGCGCATGCCATGCTACACACTTACATACTACAACCTAATGACTACCCTGAAGTCTTTGAAGACATGAGACTTGGTTTAAATTGCTAAACAAAATTTTTTTGGGTGAATAGCTGTATAAACAATGTATCAGATTGTCAGTCATAGAAGAAAGCACTGCACATATTCCCTTAACTAGAAACGATTTAGAAGCGCACGCTGTGCTACACACTTATATGCAAAATCACTGTGCTAGGATAATACAAAACAATTTTGACTATGTTAATGTTAGAGGTCTTGACCTTGTGACACATCTGGGCTGGATGAATATACAAAAGCGTTTTCTGTATTTTCAGCTTCTATTGATTTTCAAATGTGTTCATGGACTCGCTCCGAATTATTTAACCAATAATGTCATATTTGACTTGGAGGTGTCTGGAAAAACTACAAGAAAACATGATATGAATTTATATATAGGAGTAGGCTACCAGATAATGAATTCACCGCAATATGCTATTTCACAATGGTGCAAAAAATTGGAACAATCTGCCACCACATTTAAAGGATTGTGCAGATCTAAATAAGTTTAAGAAAATGCTAAAGATCTACATAAAAAAGACTGATTGAGAATTTACTATTGTAATAACACAATATGTTGTAATACGATTGTCATTTTACTTATGTTTTATTGTTATGTTTTAAAGCTCATATTATATTGTTTCTTGGGTTGTTTTTATATATTTTTACTTTATTGTTTACATCTGTGCTTAATTACTACTATTAAAAGGGCCAGGTTTTAAAACAGCTCTGGCTGACCCGGTTTTATTTACCCTTGTAAAATATATTCGCAATAAGAATAAAAAAAAATTAAAATACTACAACCTAATGACTACTTTGAAGTCTTTGAAGACATGAGACTTGGTTTAAATTGCTAAACAAAATTTTTTTGGGTGAATAGCTGTATAAACAATGTATCAGATTGTCAGTCATAGAAGAAAGCACTGCACATATTCCCTTAACTAGAAACGATTTAGAAGCGCACGCTGTGCTACACACTTACACACTACAACCCATACGTTTTGGAATATGTATCCCGAAATTGTTCTTCCCTTCGTTCTTTTGGCCGAGCGTTCATCTGGTCTTGGTAGAACTGATAGGCTCTTTGGAAGTTGCTTTGGAACTCTGAAGAATTGGCAAATGGATTTCCGCTACTGAAGAAGGCAGATCCCGATGTTGGACCTCCCCGAGGAAGGCCCTGCTCTAATCGCTCCATCTCAAACTGAATGTGTTGGTTGATCTGTGTGACAAGAGACAACATTCTAAATAACTGCGATACGGACAGTGGCGTTCCTATGGGGGGGCACGAGGGGGCACAGCCCCCCCATATTGGACCTGTGCCCCCCAAGGTGTCCCCCCATATGAACTTTCGTACTCTGGCTAAAATATACAAATAGTATGGTGTGTGCCCCCCCAGAGAATCGCGTACCCCCCCAGGTGCCCCCCCGCTCGAGACCCCCCAGTTACGCCACTGGATACGGATTAGTATACTTATACTAAAAATACATTCTCATAGGCTATAGTTGGCTTCAAGCTTTATATCAAAAAGTCAGTCATTCAATCATATACTATGAGGTTATACCATGGGTGGAGGCAGTATATCCCTGGTATAGTCACCAAAGATCCAGTATATCCCGAGACCCGATGTTAGGCTTAAATGGAACTTTAGTGTGCCCCCTATACGCCTATGGTATCAGAGTATTTGCAGAGCTTCAGCATTTTCTGTTATAATCCAAAATTGTAAAATACATTTTTGATTCACTGTGGCAACATACGGGGACACAGTGAATCAGCACCCGGGGCATAGTGAATCAGTGTCATAAATATTATGATCTAGTGCAAAGTCAATAAACAAAAACAAACTAGATTGTGTCTCTGACTAAAGTTTATTTTGCTAGTAACATTTCCTGAGGTTTAACAGTGATTGACACACTTATTACTCCAAAACAAAACAGCATTATCATAAGATTGTTGACACTTGAAATAAATCGACTAACAGAAGGGTAAGGAACGTTTTTCTGCATATTCGACAGTTGGGTATTTACATAGTTGTTTATTGCTGCTTTAACACGATTACAGCCATAAACTATTCATTATTCTTACCCGGGCTGTAGTGAATCACTGAATGCAGTGATTCACTGTGCCCTGTGGCAGCCCCGATTCACTGTGGCAAGTGTGATTAATTTAACTAAAATCTTTACATCTTGATAATTGCAACCATGAGCTTCTGGAATACCAGTGCATTACTTTCATTATATGTTCCTTTCACATATATCATAAGTACACCAGTTTAATCCTGGATAACCTGTACTATATTACAAAAGTTCATAATCCAAAATTTCAGGATTTAGTGCTCAAAATCATATTTTACCCCAGATCTCCAGTGCAACATGAGCAATTTTGCATGTCATTCTTGAATAAGTATGCTGGACTAAACAGCCACCTGTAGATGACACATTCTAGCAATTCATGGTTTCAGCATGCAGAAATAGCCACTGATTTACTGTGTCCAGCGATTCACTGTGACCCCGTTTCCCCTACAGGTGTACATGTTAAAATTTATTTGTTTATAATATAATATAATTTGTTTATTTTCTTACCTCATTAGCCAATAATTCATTGTTGATATTTTTGTCAGGATGCCATTTAAGCCGAATTTTCTTGATGACCTTTTTGCGCTTGGCTTCGGGGAACTTCCATGCTTTTTCAAGGGCATCGGAAATCTCGTTCATGATTTTTTGCTGGTTCTTGTCAATAGCTGGATCAGGGATTTTGGGGGTTTTAGGGCTGGGAGGTGGCTTGGAAAAAGCTGATGATGAAGATTGTTTGAAAGATGAAGATGGCTCAAACGTGAAAGATGGCTTAGAAGATGAGTTATATGATGGCTTGAAGTAGTACTGAGACTTATAGCTTCCGTTATCATCAGGATTTGTGTGTTCTGGGGGAGTGCTATGAGGACGATCTTCCGACAATCGATCCTTCATACGATTCCTTATCTTTTCCCTTAAACTGTCATAATATTGTGTGTTTTTTTTATCATCCATTTTTCCTGCATGTGGTTTGTTATCATTTGGAATCTTCTGGTTATGTGGTATGTGTTCTGTATTTTTTATATTTTCTTTGTTGCCAGTGTTTTTATTAGTTGTATTGCTCTCATCAAAGGTATTTTCAGTTTTTGGATGCTGTCCAGTTTTGGGTTTCGTCTGTTCTGGAGTGCATTTGAAATCTTTATCCTGATTTGGCTTTTCATCCTTGTCATTAGGGATGAACTCGGAAGAGTTCCCGAACTTCAACGTTTCTTCACCTCCTACCCATCCGCCATTCATAAGACTGCTGTTGGGGGTATTTGACCTTGAATGGGGTGCAGTCTTAGGAGTCGTATCTGGAGACACTGGTCGAGAGTTTGGTGTCATTGGTCTTTCATCGTTGAATTTACGTGTTGAAGCACTAGCAAACCTGGAAAATACTCCAGCCCTAGATCGTGGATCCACACTTGACTTGGATCGAGCCACTTTGATATAATCATAAGCACCCTTCCGACGTCTCCTTGAAGGTCTTTCATGCGAGGAATCAGGATCCAACAGATGATCGGGGGTCTCGGGGCGATAATCCGGATTCCCAGGCCTAAAATTGGGTGTCTGGGATCTTCTATTACTTCCGTTTTCCATTTTTGAGATCCGGGTTCAAAGTATTTTAAACACCCCTTGATGTTTTTCTTCTTGATTCATTTCCTCTTTTCCTCTCCCTGATGGTGAAATTTCCTGAATTAAACAAAATACGTAGAAATCAGGGTTAGTAAACAGTGTTTGGTAACATTCAAAATAATTGACTGTTTAAAATGTTCATATATATATATATATATATATAATCTTTTGCAGCCTGTAGACTTGATATGTAAAAAAATGGTGTTGCTTCACATTTTTGCACTCTGTGAGTTATAATAGCCAGTGAAGGTTCATCTTCTATGAGGGGCGTATCTAGAAATGAGTCTGGGGGGGTATTATATGGGGTGAATATGCAGCATTCAGTGCGTTTCCTGTCTATGCCATGTTAATTTTTGGCCTATATACATTCAACATCTAAAGACTGATTGATTAGTCATGATGTAGAGAGAGCCATTTGATTTGAAATAACTGATTGTTTATGAGTTAAAATCAGATGCATAATCATTTTGTTTGCCTCTCACCAACAAGTGGGGTTAGGCTCCTTTTTAAAAATCATATTGACATTGAAAGAATAGGGGATGATCATGACAAATCATCAATATGATGACTTATATATATATAACTTCCATTTTCAGGGTGCAACTGTCCACCCTGTCCGCCCTGTTTGCATTATCAAGTTTACAGGCTGTAAAGATCTAACGAAAAATATTATCACATTAATGTCCTACATAGACAATATATTATTAATGTAATGTGAAATTGAAGGCATCAGAGTGGAACAGAAGCAGTTAGGTAGTGATTTTAAACTGTGGACTACCCTGCAGTGCAGACCCAGCCTTCTTTTTTGGGCCAGCTTCCTACCAGTGACTTAAAAGGTGGCTCGCTACTCATGAAATTGCGTCACCTGCACACATTTCCGCGCAGCCAGGCAGGCCCTATCTATCGTAACGTCACCATTGCAGCTGAGCTCAGCTGACACTGCTTCAGCATATTTTTTAAGTTCTGAGCTTTCCGTGCGTCAGCCGCTTTGTTTGCCACTTGCGCCGGTTCTATTAGGGTTAGAAACTTCTCGTTCACAGCATTGGATTTGCCATGAAGTTTACTACAATCTGACAGATTTCCAGCTTTCTGCTGCCAACAGAAAATTTCTGCAGGTGATTTTTAGCAAGCATGTCTAATTTCTGAAAAGTGACTCTGTTATATATATAAATAAATTTTTATATCAATTTCCAGTGCGGTTGGTAGGCTTGTCTATATCATTATATTGTTCCTTACTTTATTTGGAAATAATTGACAGAGAAACAAAAAAATTGTATCTCTTAATTTTTTTTTTTGTGCCATTGTAAAAAAAAATGAAAATTTCAAAATAGAAACTTTTATTCCGAACCCCCAGAAAAGTTCTTTAAACTAAATATTTCTCTCTGGTTTTTTTATCAGCTTTTCCATTAAGATGTCCTCTTTAATTCCATGCTTCATTGAATAGCATGAGGTGAATGACCACTTAATGGCATGGCAATCTTTACAATAAAGAAGTTAAGAAAAAAGTTAATATCTTTTGGTTTTGCATGCACCGACATTCTTGTACATAACCTCAAATATTATGAAAAAAGGCTAGCTCCCCAGTAAAAGTTGTACGTATTCTTGCTAGAAACTAATTCTTGCTAGAAACTACAGTCAGACCAAGAATTATTCAGACGCTTGCGGTTTTGTTGTTATTTTAAGGAATTACCAATTTTAAAAACCAATGTTTAATTGATAATTCCTTAAAATAACAACAAAACATTGGTTTAATTGGTAATTCCTTAAAATAACAACAAAACCGCAAGCGTCTGAATAATTCTTGGTCTGACTGTATATTTAGGATGATTTTGATCTATTTTGAAGAAATTCTATCTTGGAAAGTTCACAAGTATTGAGCCAACTTAACTAGGGGATCTCGAGTTGAGTGGCAGGGGAGGGGGCGAATGTGGGGGACACGTGATTCTCCGAGGGGGGGGCACCCACTATAACACTAACTGCATCAGAGTGGAACAGAAACTTGCTTGGGTTGACCATATATATTTCATAAGAAAGAAGATAGCTAAAGCCATTTGCATAATATTAAAGGCCAGACAACACCTCAATTCGCATTTATTGCTCGGTCTTTACAATTCTCTTGTCTATCCATACCTTAATTATGCCATAGAGGTATGATGTTCAGTGCCCACTAATGGCTCCAATTCATAAACGCCAAAAAAGAACTTAAGGATTATCGTTTTCACCTCTTAGAACGCCATCAATTCCCCTCTTCCTGAATTATGGAGATTTAGATATTTTCAAAATCTACGTTCTCAAGGTTGCCTCAAGTGTTTATGTTCAAATTGCAGAAAGGAGAAAACCCTGGCATTTTTAATGACATGTTTCTTTCTAATTCCCAGTATCATGCTCATAATACTAGATTACGCGATAAGTTACACTTGCCCATTTTTAGAAGTAGTTTTTGTCAAAGATGTTTGAGATATAAGGGAGTCATTGTGTGGAATTTTCTTTCTGACGTTGTAATGAGTAATCTTACATTATCCACTATAAAAAAATACCTGAAGAAGTACCTGCTTGTTAATGATTTAGATTTTTGTAATAACCAACAGTGATTTTGTAACTAATTTATTATTTTTTTTCTTTATATATATATATATATATATATATATATATGTATTTTTTTATGTTCATTAAGATTATTATTATTTTGTTTTATTTTTCATACATGTGTTAGTTTAGTTTGTTAGAAGTTCCTGCCAATGTAACATATACTTGTATTATTAATTATACGTCAATATATACATTTTTTTATATCTTGACTAAGGAAAATTTGATTGTTTATAATTGTATATGATTTATGAATTTTGCTAATATAGTTATTTTCCAATAAAGAACTTGAACGTGAACTTGAAGCAGTTAGGTAGTGATTTTAAACTGTGGACTTTCCTGCAGTGAAGACCCAGCCTCCTTTTTTGGGCCAGCTTCCTACCAGTGACTTAACTAGGGAGTCTCGAGTCGAGCAACAAGGGGGGGTGGCAACTCTGGGGGACATGTTATTCTCTGGGGGGGGGGGGGCATCCACTATAATACTAACTCTATATTTTAGTCCATTTTTGGTATTTCATATGGGGGCACCAGGGGGTCACAGGTCCAATATGAGGGGGGGGGGGGGTAAGTGCCTCCCCATTGGGACGCCACTGCTTTCTACACAAGTATAGATACGTTAGCTATATATTTCAATGTGTCCCTACTTGTCCTTATAATTTTGCATAGGTAGTTTTTGTGGCAAAATATACCATTGCAATACTGTTTTTACAACACAAACACCTTTAGTCTGAACTTCATGCAATCATGGCCCTAAGAGCACTTCAATATATTTATTGAGCTACTTAGGTGATCACTTTTGCTCTAAATAACTGATACGCTTCCAGTGAAAAGAAACTACCTGTCAATATCATGATAGAGATGAGCACTGATAAACTTGTCATCTCAAAAAACTATGTGTGATACGGAGAGAATAAGAAATTTGGAGGAATGTCTATTGTCATACAAAAAAAATACCCATATAGATTAGTTAACTCAATTGCTGTTCAAGATGCCTGGAATGCCCTATTTTGAGTCAGCTTAAATGATTGAGTGACATGGTTGCACAATAATCATTCTTTATACCATTCAACACCTCTGTCAGCCAATCACATGCCAGTATTACAGGGGAATAATTCCTATATTCTTTGTTGTCCAGTTATCCTCTCATGTTTGAGTGTTTGAGTGTTTGTCTCACGGTATAAGCCAGTTATTCACCATGGGATCAGGAATATGTGTTTATCACAAATCGGGCTAAAGCCCTCGGTTGACAATTCATATATTCCCTCTCCCATGGTGAATAACCTATACTTTTGAGCTAACATAGCTTGTTGTTTTTAAGTTGTGACAACAGAGAGATTATCGTAATTTAAAACAAGAAGTTGTCTTATCTCAAACAGATTGTGCAACAATCTCATCTCACTCGATAATTTAAGGTGGCTCGATACTCGTGAACTTTCCAAGATAGGATCTCTTAAAAATACAGTGGTCCCTGCGTTATCAGACCGCCCCTTCTGCGGTCATGGAGCGGTCTCTCGTGGGGGCGTGGTCTCTCGTCGGGGTGCAAAATGCACTAAAAATACTACTTAGTGCGGGAGGAAGGCGGTCACATGAGGCAAGGCGGTCTTACAACAGGGGGTCTTATAACGCAGGGACCACTGTAGTTTAAGATGATCCAAAATATAGTTTATAACAAGGATATATTAACGAAAGTGGTCGCTACCAGCCTTTCTTTCAAAATATTTGAGGTTATGTAAATGAAAGTCAGTCCACGCAAACCTGAAAAACTCAATTTTTTTCTTTTTTTTCTTACTGTGAAGTTTTCCCTGCCATTCAGTGGCCATTCATCCTATGTTACTAAATGAAGCATGGAATTAAAAAGGAAAGTGTTCTGGAAAAGCTGATTAAAATTCCAGAGAGATATATTTAGTTTAAAGAACTTTTCTAGGGGTTCGGAACTAAAGTTTCGATTTTGAAAATTTTTATCTTTTTATGAATCATAGCACTAAAAAAAAAAGACGAGATAGAATTTTCTATTTCTTTGTCATTTGTTTCCAAATTAAGTGAGGAACAATATAATAATATTGACAAGGCTTCCAACGGGCCTGAAAATTGATATACAAATTTATTTATATAACAGAGTCATTTTTGCGAAATTAGACATGCTCACCAAAAATCGCTTGTAGAAATTTCCTTCTTAAGGCAGAAAACTGAAAGTCAGTTGTTTTATAGTATTCTTCGTAGCGCATCTAATGGTGAAGACCACAAGTCTCTAACCCTCTTAGAAGTCCCACAACTGCCAAACGAAACAGCCAACGCATGAAATTCTCAGAAGTAAAACAAATCCTGAAACAGAGTCAACTCTGCTCAGCTGCAATGGTGACGCTACCATAGATAGGGCCTGCCTGGCTGCGCGGAAATATGTGCAGGTGACGTAATTTCGTGGGTAGCGAGCCACCTTAAGCTGACTCAAAATCTTAAACTCTTTGCACTGAATTAACTTAGGGATGATTTCATATTTGTAGACACAAGGACTGAATTTTAATGGTTTTCTAAGACATTTTATCTCATGGGGAAAAGTGATGTCATAGTTTTTTTAATGTCAATTTTCCCTGAAGAATACATGTACCAGGAAAAAAATTAACATTCAGTCACAACTTAAAAACAACAAGCTATGTTAACTCAAAGGAATAATTATTATGCAACCATGTCATTCAATCATTTAAGCTGATATGAACAATTTGACCAAGGGGGGGGGGACCAGCTGGGGCATACTTCATCATGACACTGGAGAAAATTTGTTTCTCAATCATATTTAGTGGACAACTGAGGACTTCTTTTGTAACATGTTTACAGCTTAGGTTCCTTGGGTGACATATGAAATAATTTAAGTGGAATTTGAGCACACTGAAAAAAAGGCCTGGATTAGACAATTGCTTGATTGGACACATATTAGACACTGATTGTCTGATATATCAGACAATCCTTTTTTCAGTGCACCTTTTGGAAAAATTTATTTTTTGAGAAGTCAAAACTTCAAATTTTTGAAAAGAGGGGTATGTGCACTCAGGTCTGCTGGCTCCGACAAAAAAGAAGCGATCAAGCTACAATTACACAGGCATAATTTCAATATGCAGGCCTACAAGTGTGATGGAAATCAGAAAAGAGGTCTTTGATACACTCAAGTTTTTGTAAAGGGGGACTTATTTTTGTTGAACCGTTTAGAAAGATCTGTCAATTTTTTATCACACTTACATGTATAACATCAAAAAGGCTGCCCTGAAATTAATATTTTACAGTAGACGAATGACGAGTACTTAAATTCAGGTATTGGTGGACAACAATGATCCAATAACAAGCCCTATCAAATTCATTGAAATGAAGTGTCAAATTGGCAAAAGGCAACTTGTGACCTAACTGATGAGTGATGCCACACTTTTGATGACTTCTCCCTGTAGCATTGCAAGTATAGGATATGACCTCATTAACTGCTTATGTGTCATACAGATTTACATGGCAGAATGGCAATGTGACCTCACAAGGAACATTCCAGTACTTTTCTGTACACACTCGAGTTTCGTTTACTGTAACATAATAACATAATTTTATAAGATTCTGATGTTTGTCTACAATATAAGCAATGCAGGACAGAATCGTTTGCAATAATAAACTATATCTTACCTTTGAAATCCACACAGCATTCTATGACTTACTTCGAAAAAGATATGATTTGATTACAGACATCTTAAACAAGGTCAGACAGAGATAATATTGTTCTTACTGGCTGAAGTGCAATACTGATAACATATGATAACATAGATATGAGAAGTAATAAATATTGCAGTGGTTTATATCACTGAAAGTGCTTTCATGTCATAAAGACGTGTGATTTTTCGGGGGGGGGGGAGCGAGCGACATTTGCCCAAATTTCAAGATCTAGATTTAATACCATTTCAAATGCAATTGCCTGGAAATCATTAATTTTCATTAGTTTCTATTTAATCATCTGCCCAAATTTGTTATCCTTTTTGCCCGAATCTTACTGTTTCCAAAACTTTTGGGGGGGAGGGACCACCCCCCGGCCCCCCTCCCTACGCCTATGTAAAGACATAACCAGAGTAAATAAACTAGAACAGAAACGTTGATAATTGAGGCTATAGGTAACATTTTGTTCATTGCTGGAATTGTTGTCAATTCATCAAAAAAATGACCACTCTAAAAATTGCAACTTTCACAAACGCAATTGCATTATTACAATTGACGAATGACGAGTAATGCATTCCGCTGCCACTGGACATCAATTAGTTAATTAGTCATTGAGAACCTTGTGACCTCATTGATACTCAGTAGGCGACTTTTTTGATAGCATTGAAAGTACACAATTTATTACCTCACAACTTGCTTATGAGTCAGAGAGATTAACATGGCATGGATAGGGATATGACCTGACAAGGAACATTTTAGTCCAATTACCTTATCCTGCATGAAATAAAGATTGCCACACTGAAAAAAATGGGTTGCCAAATACTGATCAAATACTTGTCACAACATCGTCTTAATGACAAGAAAGTGACTGTTTTTGCCTTGTCAAAGAATTGACAAGGTTTTGATGAGTGCCTTCAACTGCCTTGTCAAAATCTCGTCAGAAACTCGTCAATATCTTGTCAAAAGCTCGTCGGAAGTGATGTCATCAAAAGTCGTGTATTTATGTGCACATGTGCAGTTTGAGAGGAAAGAATGGATTCACAGGATGTGGTGAGTGATTTTAATCTGTCTTAATCTTGTTGAAACAAGTGTCATCTGGTCTTCACTCTGTGGTATTATTGTCTGGTGAGTTGGTAGGTCAAACTGGGATTTCATTTACCAAGTTCAGCCTCTAGATATAAATTGTTTTTAACAGAAACCTGTGTACAAATGAGTTAACAATTTTGAACTTTTCTTTTTCGTTGCTAAATATGACATAGGTCTAATATATATATGCAGGGGCGGACTGGCCTATGTGGCAGAGTGGCAGCTGCCCCGGGCCCATCCATTCAGGGGGGTATAAATTCATAAACACATTTTGTGCATGGATTGTGCCTATTCTAATCTATGTTTAGGGGGGAGGACATTTTGTAGCAGGATCATATTTTCCACACAAGTTAATACGATGTCATGTAATATGTTCCCTTTGCGTGGATTGTAATTGTTCTAATATGTTTTGGGGGGGGGTGGACTTATAGCACCCTGGTGAAATTTAATGGCAGCTAGGAAATTTTACATTAATGACGAAGGCTTTTATCTATCAAATATTTTTCACACTTTCTATGTTTTGGTTTTTAAAAACGGGAGAATAAAGTATTTGGCACACTATTTTAATTGCCACAGCCCTGTTAAGTGGTTACAGCATAAAGAGATACACTTCATTGAAAATAATATATTTCACTACTAATAAAACATAGGCTGTGCAGCAGCATACCTTCGGCTTTACGCACCTGTTCTGCCCCAGAAGTTAGAATACATTGCATAATTTGAATTTATAAACATTTTAAAATATTGTAAATATATCTCACCACATTTGATGAAGAATTTGGTACAGAAAGTAAAATTAAACTAGCAGAAGGAAAATTTTATCATACAAGGTCCAAAATTAACTGAACATGATTATAGACTTAATTTCTTTTATTTTTTTTGCAAATTTTACTTTCATATGTTGACAATATCTATATATTTGTGACAAATATATGCCTGGCAATCATGTTATAGGCTGTGATAGTGGAACTCTTCAAGTTACAGCTCTCCGACATCGCCACGCACATTAAAACTTTTTCCGTGAACACACCACATTTTGTACCATTGCTGAGTCCATGGGGCTGGCATTCCGTATGATAAAAAATATTAAAATCACCCAAAAACTACAATTTTGATGGGATAGCAAACTGTTCTATCCATTAAAAAAAAAGGCTTCTCCAACTTCTCTAAAAGTAAATTAGCATCATGCTGAATGAAGATTAAGTGTTTTGGACTTTATCAGGTTGCAACAAAAATTCTAGCCAGAGAGACCGTCTCTTTGGTACAGTGGGTTTGATGCTGGACTAGTAAGCTTGAGAACACAACACTAAAATCAAGAATATAAACTTGATTCTTCATCTTGGTAATTCATACCACTACACTCTAAAACATTTCAGACAAAATTGGTTTTTTAGATTCAAAATGGTTTTTTGAAAAACCAAATTTCAATGCAAAAAACCAAAATGGATTTTTTTAAAACCAAATTTCAATGCAAAAAACCAAAATGGATTTTTTTAAAAATCCATTTTGGTTTTGCATTGAAATTTGGTTTTTCAAAAAACCATTTTGAATCTAAAAAACCAATTTTGTCCCGACATTTTTTAGAGTGTAGTTTCATACCTACTGCAATGGTCATTTATCTTGGTGCATTTGTCAGTTTAACCTTATTGTGTCAAGAATATTTTGAGAATTAAGCGCAGGGGGGGCACCTTGGACACAGAAGGTACTAGGTATTACCAATCACTCGACATGGGATAATTGTTTCAATAAAAAGAAAATTATAGATTTGACAGAGGGAAGTTCCTTCCTTAGCTGACACGCAAATGTTGTTGTTTTTTATCTGTAACTTTGTTTTATTACAGGCACTCTGGATTGTCAAACTAGCCTACATGTGGGTTCCAAAAATACAGGTGATCGAAGTTAGGAAAAAATCCTATGCATCTTGCCGGACGGACCAAAGCAGATGTGAATTTGAGAGTCATTAATTTGATGGACAATTGGACATGGTAAGTTTAGATAATTTTCCCAATTTTAAAGGATTGCGCAATGCATGTCACACAGTAGTGTCATAAAATTTAGATTTTCGCTCTCTCTTCTCATTAGAAGGCCCATTTCTCTTTACTATGTCAAAAGTCCAAGTCAAAAATATTTTATTTCACCAGGATGGTACAAGTTACGTTATCTCTCTGTGATCTAACTGGAAAATTTAACCTACTCCCTCACATCTACGTTGTAGCAACATTGCAACAACGTCACCCTATTCGTCAAATGACGTTGAATTGTATGGTAGAAATTATGTTGTCACGTTGTGAAGCAACATCAAAGATATGTGACGTTAGGATGCGCCGTTGTGGCAACGTTTTGAGGGGGAGGGTTGGTCTAGTGGTAGCGTGCTGGGCTGCCAATCGCTGGGTCCAGGGTTAGAATCCAGCTCTTGCCGGGTCACCCGGGCCTATGTTGGATGGCTGTTTCAATCATCCTTCACCTCATTGCCGTGTCCTCCTCCTGTCCTAATTAGCCTACCAAGTGCATAAATACAGGACGTAAAGCCCAATCATCCATCCATCCATGTGGCAACGTTTTCACAACATTGTGAGGCAGTGTCAATGATTCAACGTCAGGTTACGACGTCATGGCAATGTTAAAAAAAAAAACCCGACGTCGTGTTCACGTTGTGGCAACATAATCTCTACCATGAATATCTACGTGACCAAAAGACCAGCCCTCCAACCATGGGCGGATGTATCAAGAATGAGACAAAAACACTTAAGGGCATGCGATTCCATTGCTGAGAGTCGCCCGATTCAGTCAACAAAATGCTTCCCTTGCAGTAGCGGCATGGTTTTCAAATATGTGCAATAGTGCATTCTGTTCACAAAACTTACCTTGCACACCTGGGCCTTTCATAAATACTTCAAAGTCTCCCACTTTTGCATAATATTTTACTATTCTTGTGATTTTCGTCAACTTGGTGGAGCCTATGACCAATTTCATTTCCTGTAAAACAGGAGTCAGTGAGCAGGTCAGGAAGTCGGTCAGGAAAAGGCAAATTATTTATTTATTTTTTTTTAAAGCTCCATATTTTTACCTTTTCATATATTGAATATAGCTTAACAAATTATAAATTGCCATAGGATAATTTTAAGCAACTATTGAAAATTGTACAAAAGCTTCACTTTCAAAATTTGCATACTGGCTACAGTGCTGCCACACCCGTCAAGCATGACTGAGGATCATTTGATCCCAGCATGTCAGGCACTGAAAACATGCTGGTCAAGTGCAAGAGTACCAGTGGACACAGCATTCCTACTATATATAATGTCAAACCAGCACTGGAAATAAACCACATTGTTGAGAAAGGTGAAAAGGCTATGGGAAATTATGGAAAACAATATTACAGTAAGTGGTTGTTGTCTTTATTTTTTAAAGATTTTAATGGAAAGTAAATTCCTTCAGCAAGCTGTAATCTAATCATGCTTTTATTTTTTTGTGTGTTTTCATAGGTATATATATATAACTGCCTAAATTTCTATTAAAAATGCTTGAATTTTCGATTTTATTTCTCAGGATGATTGAGCATATTTAATTTACAGTTATTGCTAATCAGCTGACATTTCTGCTCTTGTGTAAGCTGCTTCAAACTGTTTTGTTGATCTATGCAACTAACCAGTAGCTGTCACAAACAACATTCAACAATCTAACCTGCCGTTAAGAGCACAACATTTGTCTTCTAATTGATACTTTAAAACTGTTAAGATTTATTTCACATGTCTTCTATCTTATTTACAAACAGGTGCAACAATAGCACTGGCTGAAAGACACACATTTTGAGAATTATTTGTACATTTAGCCTGCACAATGCCAGGATGGATCAATTTCAGTGAGTATATCAACATGATCAACTGTCAGTACGATATTATTATACAAAAAATTATATTGGACAATGCCAAGTTCATTCATAAAGTAGAGAAAACACAAGTAATACCCATTGAGGTTTTATAATTTTAATAATGGTCTTTAAATCAGAAAACCCATGAACAAAACTGTTTCATCACAGTGATTCCATCCACCGGTTTATATCCAAAATATTTTTAAATGTCTGAAGTTTATGTTTTTTTATGTTTTTATCACAGCATGTAAGTGACAGGCATTTTAGTAGTAAAGTTTGGTAGAAAATTAACCCTAGCATATATTGAATATTATTCATGTTTTGCAAATGATTCAGTGATGCTTTTAATTCCAGCAGGATTTATCAACAACATGATTTTCTGTGAGAAGAGAGGCGCAATGCAATTTAGGGCTACTGTAAAAGGGGCATTTTCTGACAAGCGCACACCTTCTTGACATCATCAAATATAATGATGGATGCTGCGGTATGGTTTCTGTTGTTCCTTAAATGGATCATTCTATTTTCTTAAGTCTCATTAATAAAACAAGTTCTCATTTATGTTAAGAAAAAGCAACACATTTTAAAAAAGTATCTATCATTAAAACATGCGAA
This sequence comes from Platynereis dumerilii, assembly GCA_026936325.1. Lineage (NCBI taxonomy): Eukaryota > Metazoa > Annelida > Polychaeta > Phyllodocida > Nereididae > Platynereis > Platynereis dumerilii. The sequence continues at coordinate 20,690,987 of JAPTHN010000004.1, forward strand.
CAAAAGATAGCAAATTCTGAAAATTTTTAACCTGTCATACAGAATGATTCATTCTTTTAAATGAACTATAAATTTCAATAAGCTGTTATGAAGCATTCAAAGCATCACAACCAATTTTTTTTCTCTATTGTTTGTTTTTGTTGGTGGTGTAGTTTGAAAATTGCTTTTGCAGATGTGACCATGCAACATACATAATTTGGTTTGGCTGCGCTTCATTTATAAAGCCTGAAGATATACATACTCAGCAACCTCAATGGACTACATGCTCATCAAGTTGACATAGGTAAGGGATAAAAAAACATGTGAGTATATTGCCAATTATGGCTTACAATTTGATAACATGACTATTGCATGCTTCAAAATCAGAAAAGAAAGTACTCTTAAGTCTTATAAAGCTGTAAAGCTAAACGGCATGAAACCCGTGTGATGTATTCAAACTGTAGAGTGGTCCAAAACTGCAACTGCAAGTAAAATATTATTTTACTACTACCTCAAATACCTGATTTGAAGGACCAAAGCAATTACCACATTATTACAACAGTCACATGTAAACATTTGGTTATTTGCTTAAAAGTTTGCTCAAAGCCTTTGGTAGGTCGGACAAGGTTAAAATCAAGAAATATTGGAAAAAATTTGTGAAAATCCAACCTGATCATAAAAATACTTTTTGGGAAATTTTGAGAAAACACTCCTAGCTGGCCCATCCCAGAATTTGGTCAAGAAAGGTGCACAATATAAAAATATTATTGAGCCTTATGAATTTTCATGACTAAAATACTAATGAAATTCAAAGCAAAACTCCGTAGGTAGACATTTTTCTGCCAACAGATATGTGCATCTCCCACAGATTTGAAACCTGTACTTTATTCCATCACCAGGCAAATTTAGCTCAATTTAAATTAATTAATTCAAAGTCGGGCCGATCTGGGGCAAGGTAAAAAATTAACGCCCTAAAAGCAGTGCACGCAAAAGCAAAGTGACTTTGGTCAGACATTTTGTCTGACCATCAGGGAGTTCTGGTCAGACAATTTTCTCCTCAGTCAGACAAAAATTGATCTTCCTTCGATATTATGATTTTTAAGGCACATCTGTACGGCTTAAATGTTCTCTTTTACCAAAAAATCAAAACTTTTCCAGTTGTCATACATATATAGGCTAGTTTGCTATCAGTTGATGCAATTAAAGCCCCTACTAACACCAACTTTTATCCCTTGGCTGAGCAAATCCTCAGAGCAGGGCACCAGACTAGTGCTCTTTCTGTTTTACAAACTTTAAGGCAGTTCTGTGTTTTTAATTAGTTTAATTGTAACAATCTGGATTGATAACCGTGTAGTAAAGTGATCAAACCAATGTGAATATTTAACTTTTACTAGGAACAGAGATTTATAGTGCATGTTGTTGATTGTAAATAGCTGTGATACGTCTTGGTGATTATCAATTAGTGTCATGTTGGTTCTGTTTCTGGTCCAGAATTGCAATTAACTCAATTGGGTGTCAAAGAAAGCTCAAAACTTGACATAATTGCAATCCAATAAGTTGTAGATTTACTCACTTCAAACAACTGCAAAATTGCCATCCAGACTATTATTGAAGGGCTTGCTAATTATCAAATAATGTCTGCAGCAAGCTGTCAGCTTTTTTGTCTGACCTGGGACCAGAGAATGGTCGGACATTCATTAAAAATGTCGGCAAAAGCCGATTGTCCGACGGTTTTTGCGCGCACTGCCTAAAAGGCACATCGAATTTACGATTTGAAGCACACAAGTCAGCTTCCATGCCTAAAAAACAGGTGACATCTGCCTTTTTACCAATGTGGCAATTTTCTCCATTAATTCTTTCTTTGAATTTGTATCAATTTAGACCATCTGATATATCTTTTGTGCAAAACTTCAGAACATATGTCATCATTTCCTGGGTGACACTCAGTGATGGAAATGGCGGGGGAGGTTGGGGGAGCTGAGCTCCCTTAAAAACAAACTGGGGAAGCTCTGCCCTGCTACAGCTGACCGAATGATCAGTGGTGAAATTCTTGATCATGTTCCCTCTTTCAGTCCTCCAGCTCTTTTTTGCCAAAATAAGGCTCCAGTAGCCGCCTATTTCAGCTTTAAAGATTTGGAATCTCAGGCTGCTACTGCTCCAGCAAAGAGCCCATGAAGAAGATTTTCTTTTTCCGTCACTGTGTTGTAGTGTTGTCTGTCGTACAGTTGGTGTGGTCATTTTTGTAGAAGGATATTTTTTTATATACAACTAGTTTTAATGGATTTTTTAAAATGAATTTTGTAACTTTTAATGTTGTAATCTACTGAGAGGGCACATATCTACTGTTCATTGTTTTGTGAAAAGTTTTTATCATTCTATTTTAGACAACACAATCTTAAAACTTCTTTCTCAACACCAGCAGAAATCATCTGAATCAATCTGGTGCTGCCATCTGGTGGAAATGCCTTGAAACGTGCCTCAAAATTAGAGAACTTTTCTTCTTCACTTAGTTATTGGAATATAACAACCAGCTTCAGATTCTGTCATGTTCACCATTATTTCCTACAAATGAAATTATTGCAATATTAAGGAAATCTAGTCTATTTTAATTCCTAAACTTTTATACTGTGTAATTATAGTAGTATCAGCTGCACATCTATGATTTTTTTTAATATACCTCAACCGGTTTAGGATGAGATATATTTCAGGTTTAGAAAATCTGCATCATCGTAATGTTAAACTGATTTTATAGTGGGCTTTGGGGCGCCATGTGATCAAGTGCACCATTACGACTCAACTGAATAATTTTTATGCATAAAAATTTCCCAAGGGAAGCCAAACATGTTAACTGTGTCAGTCATGCCTAAATTGTTCCATAAGCATATTTTCACACATGTGTGTTTCATATTACGGAATGATGTAAATTGTATACAGATTCATTAGATTGTAGATAAAAGAAGAACAACTTTAGAATTTTGTCTGAATACATGAATTCCATTATATCAGCAGATCCTGAATCTTCAATCTGAAGTACTAGTATGTGAAGGTTTACAGTGGAAATAGATTTAAAACACCATTGCCAATGATTTAAATAGATACCAGGTACATTTAAAATGTTAATATACACTTTTTTCTGTCAAATATGATTATACTAATAACAATACAGACACACTTTAAAAGATATACAAACTCTGTTAACTGAAACAACTTGGTTATTTCAAGAAGTGAATTTTTATTATTCATGCAATTTAATCTGATGATGTGTCATGTACAAAATTAGTAAATATTTATAATTATTATTTCCAGGATGACGCCGCCATGGATCATAAAGTGGACACAGTGATAGGGCTTTGGAGATGTGTAATAAGTGAAGCGACTCCCGACTCCTTTGGCGTAAAAATAGGAAAAGTGACTCCGACTCCTTAGGTCTCCTGAATTACAACTCCGACTCCCCACTCCGCTTATCGCTATTATTGCACACAAATATTATGTGGTTAACAGGGGTGAGAAATTAATTCTACAAAGTTTTCACGGGATTTGGCACATGAACACTTGCTGAAATAGTTTTGTGTAAAAAATGGTATGTTTTTCACGTTTTTGTAAAATAGTTTTTGTAAATTATATTAATTGGATTAGGAGTCATGAATCCCCTATTGAATTTTCAAATCCGACCATGACTCCACCTGGAAATCTTGACTCCAACTCCGACTGCAACTCCATTAAAAAGCCTCCAGCTCCACGCGACTCCGACTCTTGACTAGAATCTAAAGCCCTGCGCAGTGGGATGTGACATCGCTGCATTAGACAACAGTGCCCTTTGATATTGATATTCATCAATCAACCTGAGATGAAAAGTCTGATATACTGATGAACTCTACATATTGGATGCAACAATACATAAGTTATTAATTCCAAGACTGTATATTTATATTATTGGAAACATCCAAAAAAGTATAATTATGGGTCTGTCAATAATGCTCATATTGTGTCTTGCTCAGCCTATTGTTTTATGGCATCTTATCTTTTGCAAATTTTTCCTCTATCTGCAATCCGCATTTATTTAAGCTTTTTTGAAATCATAAAAGTATTTTTAAAGTAACAGAGATACATAATTTTCATTTGTATGAGATGTATAGTAAGAATCAATAATTGTGATTAAGTTAAAATAGAAATATATATGTCACAACATTTAGCTGGAATGTTGCTAATTCAAATATTCAGATTTATGCTGAAAATGTCTTTTGGCCTACTTGTGAATATATCTTGTTATGGGACAACATTTTTTCTGTTTTGCGGTAATATATAATAAATTCCAATAGTGATTGCAACGCCAATAAAGTTATATTTCCTGTGAGTGACTTATTTTTCCTTTGTCGCATTTATGGTTGTACCAGCTATCTGAAGTGATATGGGCCGACCTGTGGAGGCCAAATTTGAAGCAGCTCATCCATCAAAGCATATAATTGGCAAAAGTTTGTTTTACAGACATTGATGATCATGAACCAAAAATGCGCCACCAACTTAAACTAAAATAATTACATACTCAGTACTCACCAGGAGGTTTCCTCTGTATAGTATCCTGCGTATGCCGTCCTTGCTTTAGTTTACTGTCCTCATAGGCCTAACCAAATCTAGAAATTCCCATCTGATCAAAAGCCTTCATACGGCCATACCTCTTTGTCTATTTCTTGATATCTGAGCCCGTGCATCTCATGCAGATCTGTACATCACTCTTTTACAAAAATAGCACGGTAATGTGCACTGCATACTATGTGAACATTAATGAGGGAAACAAAAATTAATAATTTTCATAGTAAATGTCACCAAAGTAACTATAAATTTAAGTACAGAAATTAACTCCACTAATGTAACTTTTATGTTTGATTAAATAAATTCAAATTGAATTAATGATCCCTCGATCCCTCCAGATCCTCCGACTGCGTGGTCATGTGACCTTTAAAATATCTTCTCCTTATTCCTACATTTTTCTTCATTGTGAATGTCACCAAAATAAATGTCAATCTAAATGCAGAAACAAACTAAAGTAATATCATTTTTTTATATACTCAAAATATAGAAGATTCATTTTGCTCATTTTTTGGTGCCTGGACCTTATGTGTGCGGAGCTATCATTATTTTCATTTTCAGCTGACTTTGGTCATAGGCTCTAGTCAGTTGCATTGAAGCTTGGATTTTAACATGAAAATTGGATTACTTCCCAATGTCTTACAAACACCAGGCTCTTTCCAAGTAAGTTTTTTATGATATTCTTTTGAATGAGGTGATTGGAGGAGTCCAGAAATGCTTATAAATATGAATTTCCAACATGCTGAGTACACTGTGACCACTAGACCATGACTGGAATTGCTTACTCTGAAGAGTTCATGTCTATCAATTGAATGATCAGAAGGCTCGTGCCTCCAACAGTTTTTTTCTCACGCCTCTGAGACATATTGGACACATCTTTGCGAAATTTCATTAAAAAATAGCTCAGTTCAAAAGGCACAGATGATTGATTTTTGGTACAGTTATGATTGTTGATGATAGAATCAATTCCATCTATTTGGTTTTGGCCAAAGAAATGTATTTGCAAAAATAGGAACTAAAATCAAGTGTTGCGTTTCTTTTGCTGGAGAGTGTATATACATGCCGGTATTTATTCTCAAAACATCAGAACCTCTTTTGCAAGCTAGCTGTACCTGCTCGCATTAAGCCTCTAACTTGTGAGGGATGATATGCCTCCAAACTCCCCTCCCTGCAGTATATATATTATGCTGGTTTAGTTTTAATAATGACTAATGATTTTGTTGAACTGAAATGTTTTGTCCGGTTCTTTCAGAAGCCCTCAATTTTAAATGGGGCCTATCAATTATGCTTGTCTACAACCTAAGCCCAATGCGATACCAATCTTAATTTTAGCATTTATAACTACTTTTCCTCCATGACCAGCAATGTTTTGAAACTGTAACCATCCTTGTTATTATGTCATTGCATTGTTACAGTAATGAATGTTGCATCAGATGCCAGCCCACTAATTTTTTTACTTCCTATTGTGCCGTAATAAAATATCATACAAACATAAATTAGTACATTTGCAATTGTTTACAAAAATCTTGCAGTCCTGCTAACCGCTCGATCTTTATTTCTATCAAATTTAAAATGATGTGAAATTCAATTTCCTGTCTGATTTATAATTAAATTTTAATAGTTTTGCTAGGATATGATTTTAATCCCAATTTGTTGAAGGCTAAGTCTCTTATCGAAACAGCTTCCAATATCGCAAGTCCATCGCCCTTGGAAACAACGAAGCTGCTGCAAATGTACTGCGATGTGCTATGCCCGTTGAAGCGAAGAGAATTGGAGACAAACTGACAACAACTGACAAATGGGATGATATGAAACAGGGCGCAATGTATGAGATACTGAAGATGAAAGCTAGACAATGCCAGAGGTTTTCTGCTCTACTTCGTGAATCAGGGAACCGGCCCCTGATCGAAAACACTCCCAATGACTACTGGGGCAGAGGACAGAATGGTGAGGGCCTCAACATGCTCGGACGTTTACATATGATGTTGAGGTCTGAACTGTCCCAAACGAGACCAGCACCACGACACCCCCTGCCCTTCCGTTGCCCCTCCTTGAACCCCTTATGGACACACCCAGCCTCGCTCTCGACAGCAGCAACCGAGATGCTTCAATTGCGGAGAAGCGTCTCATACGAAAGCCACATGTCGGCACCACTCCCAGCTCCTGTGCTACTCCTGCAACGGAGTTGGCCACAAAAAGAAGTTCTGCCAACAACTCTATTAAAGATCTGGCCATGGAGCGGTGGCCGGTCCTTGTAAGGCTATAACAAATGCAGAGACTTTTAATGATTGTGATGAATGCTTTGATAATGTGAATTTCAATGTTGGAAATTTTAACACTGATGTGTGTGATTTTAATGCTGAAGTGTGTGCTTTTAATGCTGATTTGTGTGATGTTAATACAGTTGACTCTCCTCCTGTGAACAACAATGGAATGTTAAATGATACAAAAAGTGTAAATGAAACACAGGTAGATAGTTATTGTAATGCAAATAGTCATGCATCTTCAAACTGTGATTTAATTATCGGTGCTACTCATGTCAATAATTTCACAAATGACACTGTACAAAATGATGTAAGAAATAATTCTAACTTATATGATGTAGAACTTTCCAATGAGGTCCTGTCTAAATTCTCCAAAAGCAATGTAAGGAATATGATATTCTCTCACCTGAATGTAAATAGCTTGTCGTGCTAGTTTATGGAGATATATGAAATACTTATTAAAGGTCATAATGACATTTTATTCTTATCTGAAACAAAATTAGACAATTCTTTTCCAGATGCTCAATTTCATATTGATAAATTTCTCATACACAGACTAGATAGAAATGCCCATGGTGGCGGACTTGTATGTTATGTCAAAGATACTATTCCTCATTAAAATAGATCTGATATTGCTATAAACAGCCATGGAATAGAGTGGCTCGTTATTCAAATCAAAACCAGTCACAAGAACATGTTTTTCCCTCATTTGTATAAACCACCAAATATCAATGTCACTCATCTGAAAAGTGCTCTAGAAATTATGCTAAATAAGTGTTTCTCTGAAAGTGACTGTGTGTATTTGATAGGAGATTTAAATGTAAACTTTATGCTAAATCCGAACCATTTAAGTGATATATGTGACAATTATGACTTAAAACAAATAGTAAAAAATCCAACATGTTTCAAAAGTATTGATAACCCCACACTTCTCGATGTAGTTCTTACTAATAACCCTAAGTCAATTAGACAATCCTTAAATATTTCCTTAGGAATTAGTGACTTTCACAACTACATTAGTGCTGCAACAAAATTAACTTGCCCATCTAACGAACCAACACTAGTACACTTTAGAACGTTTAAAAATTTTAACGATGAGTCTTATAAAAAAGATTTAGAAATTGCCCCATTTCATGTCTCCCAGGTATTTGAAGATGTTGATGATCAATTATGGTTTCACAACACTTTACTCTCAGATATTATAGATAAAAATGCACCAAGAAAAGAGAAAATTGTGAAGCATAGACAACTGCCTTATATGAATGACAATCTCAGAAAAGCTATAAATGTTAAAGCAGCTCTTAAAAGAAAATTTCAAAAATTCAAAAGCCGAGAGTCATGGCAAAATTTTAAAAAACAAAGAAATCTTGTCAGTAAATTAAAAAGGACATCATTAAAGAAATACTTTGAAGATAACTGTAACACAGAAAAAAGCAAAGGAAAACATTTTTGGGAAGTAATTAAGCCATTTATGACAAACAAAGTAAAACAAAACCAACATAAGATCACCTTATGTGAATCTGATTCTTTGATTAGCGATCCAATAGACGTTAGTAACACTTTCAATGAATATTTCATCAATGTCACAAGTGATCTCTGTGAATCAAATGAAGTGAAGCAAATGTCAGCTGATGAGGTCATTGACCACTACAAAGACCATCCAAGTGTAAAGCTGATCAGTGAACATACAAACAATGAACAACAATTTAATTTCACACCAATCTATCAATCAACAGTACTCAACAAACTTAAACATCTTCAAACAAACAAAGCAACTGGATTTGATAAAATTTCCCCTAAATTCTTGAATATAGGCTCTCATTACATTTGTAAATCTTTGACTCCGATAATAAATAAAAGCATCACAACCTGTAAATTTCCTGACAGCAATAAAAAGGCTGAAGTAACACCACTCTATAAAAAGTCGGATCAATTAGCAAAAGAAAATTATAGACCATTAAGTGTTCTCCCGTCAACTTCTAAAATTTTTGAAAGAGTTTTGTGCGATCAGTTACTAGATTTCATGTCAAGTAATATGTCAGATGATTTATCTGCTTACCGTAAAATGTATAGCTGTAACAATGTACTTGTGAAATGTATTGAAAATTGGAGGAAAGCCCTTGATAACAATTGTCATGTCGGATGTATACTGATAGATCTCTCAAAAGCTTTTGATAGTTTACCTCATGGACTGTTAATAGCCAAATTACATGCTTATGGTGTCTCAATAGAAGCTTGCTCATTTATTATGGATTACTTACAAAATCGGAGACAAGCTGTCAAATTAGGAAATATAAGAAGTAGTTGGCTAAATCTAAAAACAGGCGTCCCACAGGGATCAATCATGGGTCCACTTTTGTTTAACATATTTATCAATGATTTCCTAATAGAATTAAAGAAAACATGAGATGTGTACAATTATGCAGATAATAACACATTATCGTACTCTCACAAAAATGAATTAAATGTCAAGGACACGCTTGAAAAAGCTGCTAAAATTTCTATTACGTGGTTTGAAATTAATTACATGAAAGCTAACCCATCAAAATTTCAGGCAATACTTTTAAGTAAAAACAATACAACAATAGACTTTAAAATTAACAATAACACTGTTAAATCAGAATCAGTGGTAAAATTGTTAGGTATTCATATTGATGATAAATTAAACTTTAATCACCACTTGTCACTTATTTCCAAAAAGGCCGCTCGGCAAATAAATGCACTTCAGAGATTATGTAAGTACATTGATTATGAAGGCAGATTAAGGATCTACGAGGCATTTGTAGCTTCTAACTTTGTTTATTGCTCTGTTGCCTACCACACTTTCTCTCTCGGACATGATAGAAAAACTGAAAAACTAAATGAAAGGGCTTTGAGACTCGTTTGCAATGATTATGAAAGTTCATATACTAACTTACTGATAAAAACTGACAAAAAGATGTTGCATGTAATAAGTAAGAATAATCTAGTAGAATTTGTTTTCAAGGTAATAAATGGTTTAGCACCACCTGTTAAAAGTACATTTTTGACAAACAAATATCTCCATACAACATGCGGGACAATAACAAGTTAGTTCAACCGCCTTTCAATACAGTTCGATATGGTAAGAAGTCAATAAGATATCAGGGTCCCTCGTTATGGAATGTTCTACCTTATAATGTAAAATGCTCAGGTGATATAAGATCTTTCAAACTTGACTTACGAAAAAATGATTATCTCAGTAAGTGCGAATGTGGTACATGTATACAATGCTTAAGAAATTCTTTGTAATCACAGAATTATAGCGAAAACACATAACGTTATAAGGGCCATTCTCAAATTTCGGGACAACGGGTATAGGAAAATTGTCCTGTAACGGAGGGGACAATGTGGTAACGGAGGGGAATTTTGATGTATAAAACCAACTGTAGGAACAGCAACAAAAGGAAAAATGATAAAAGATTGATGTAACTATTATTTTCAGAAGTACTTCATCTCGTATCAGTAGATTTTTGGTCCAAATGTCGATTTCTTGCTCATGATCTGGTAACGGAGTGGACGGTAACGGAGGGGAACAATTTTTTGCTTTTCGCTCATTACTGCTTTTTATTTTGGAGATTAGACAAAATAAGTGCAGAATATTAAAACCTGCCACCCTCAGCAACATATACATGAAATCGCTCTGTAAAATTATTATCGGTACGCTTGGAAATGAAGGAAACGGAGGGGACATTTTAGCGGGACCAAAAATTTTTTTATGAACATTATGTCATAATTAATTGAATACATGTTTTATGAAGTCTGCAAGGCAGTGGTACTATGGCGCACATGCGTCTGATGATATTCAGTGAAAATAGCTGATAAAAAACAATAACGAACAGAGCTATGGCAAGTAACGGAGGGGACAAAAAAATTGACATAAATTAGTGACACAACTATTGTATCAATTTAATCAATGAAATTATATTTCAAAAAAATTGAATATGAACTAAATATAAATTCAAGTCTATATTCCCATGAATCGTGCAAAGAAACTTTGAAAATAATGGTATATTAGGAGGAAAATGAACACTTGATTTTGTCATGTCAGGTGCAGTGACAGGGAAAAACCATTGATTTTGCACGGATTTCTGGACATAATGCATTAAAAAAAGTCTAATGAATAACTTTTTGCTCCAAATGCAGTGGTTCTAAGTAGAAATATGAATAACAGATGCAGAGTGACGCTTCAGATATTTATCGCATTCATATTAATGTCAGGGAGCTAGAGTGACGCAAATTGTCCCGAAATTTGAGAATGACCCATAAGTGATGGTACAAAGTTATTTTTTGAAATAAGAATGTAAAACCTAGACAATTCATTCATTTTTCATTTGTATATAACTTCACTATTCATCTTGTTTCTGTTATTTTAAAATTTGTCGGCCAAAAGCTTACAGCTTGTGTTAATTGTTTGTACTCTCATCACCGACGTTAAATAAAGTTTTATCTTATCTATCTTTTTTTTTTAGCTGTGAGTGTCTGAATTATTCTGAAAAGTTTTAAGGCTCATATCCGACTTCCAGAACGTCACAAGCTTGGTTTACTACAGGGAAACAAGAAGTGCAACAAAATCACAATGTGTTTGGTGCTCAAGTTGTTTTGCCACGTCACAAATTTTCATGCTCCTCTGAGCACAGACAGTATATCACACTTGATAATTATTTTCATTATGTGAAACAACACCCTTGAATGGTCATGACAACTAACATTGCACTGTACAAAGTGCATGGAGACAGAGCCTCAACATGTCAACTGAATCTAGGAATGTAACAACACATAGATCAATTGATCATGTCCTTTGCTCTTGTAGCCTTTTTGCAATGTGTTATAATATATTTTCTAATGCATTTTTCTTCAATCATCTTATTATCGGGAGATATAATTCAATAAAACAATACTACAAAAAAAGAAAGGGCCATTGTTGAAAGATAAGGAGAGAGGGATAGAAAGCCAGACCAACAGGTGGATGGCGATGTATAGATAGACAGGATGGATGATGATTGGGCTTTACGTCCTGTAGTTATGCACTAGGTAGGCTGACTGGGACAGGAGGAGGACATGGCAATGAGTTGAAGGATGATAGAAAGAGCGGGCCAACATATGCCCAGGTGATCTGGAAAGAGCTGGATTCGAACCCTGGACCCAGTGATTGGCAGCCCAGCACACTACCACTGGACCAACTCTCCCCCCACATAGATAGATAGATAGATAGATAGATAGATAGATAGATAGATAGATAGATAGATAGATAGATGGATAGACAGATAGATAGAGAGACAGATATAGATACATTGATTGATGGATATATCGATAGATATAGGGAGATGAAGAGATCGAGATCGAGATTCGAGAGAGACATAGAAATATCGAAAGATAGATAGATGGAAAAAAATATAGAATGATAGAGAGATAATAATTGTTAGATTCATAGATTCATGCACGTGTATATTTTGACAATTTGATGATGCTGATGACAACTATACATATTGAAGAAACAACATGTATAAATTGAATAATATTTCGAATAATTCTTAGTAATTTTTACTGGACTGGATACAGTGCACTGTCTGACAATTAAAGACTGGTACATTGTCCTAACTGTGATCAACTGTGTCACTTTTGCTGTTTTGGGCTTGATCACCTAAAATTGGAAATGGTGCAACGGAGGGCGGCGAGATTCGTCACAGGGGACTATTATGGGAGAAGCAGCGTCACCGCTATGCTAGAGAAACTCAAATGGCACACCCTCCAGCAACGCAGGGAAATGAATAAAGCAATCATGATATACAAGATCCTCCATGGACTAGTCGCAGTACCAACTGATCACCTGCAGTTGTCAACTTCATCCATTAGAGGACATAATCACTGAATAGTCATCCCTCATACGAGGACACAAATACTCCGATCCTCCTTCTTCCCCAATACAATTTAAGAATCTGGAATGCAATTCATGTTACAATAGTCAATAGCGATAATTAAGACGTCTTTAAAACAGCCATTCTCAAATCACTGACCTTATAATGTGCCTCTCACTCTCGATTTTAACGCGTCACTGCATACGATTTTAAAATGGACTGTTTTTATCTGCACAAGCACCTGCTCACAAGGCCCGATAATACACCAGATGGTGGACTGGACTGGGCTTCCCTGGAAGAAGAAGAAGAACTGCTATAGAAACATAGGCATACTGGAACAGGGGGGGGGATTGCGCATTGTTTGTTTGATCATTATTCTTGATAGATCTGTCCATTTTTCTTTTTTTTTAATCAAACTCCATCGTTGCTTAAAGGAAAAAGGGCCATCAGAATAACCAAAAATGTCACCCTATATATGATCCAGGATGTAACATAAATGCTTTGTTTAATTTTGTTTCTTTTCACCATGTCAAATATTTGCACCAACAATTTTTAGCAGCACAGCTGCTCTTTCCCCAAGAATTTCATGCAATCTCGTTAGCACTCTGGAGGTCACTCTCTTTCACTGATCTCATTCAAATTTACTCTACATTCTCTGTAGGTTTTTAACTTTCGACCAGTCACTCAGGTGCCCTTCTGTGATGGAAAAACTTTTAAAGAAACTAAAATGGACTGGCTTTCATTGGTCAAAGGTCAACCATGCCCTCTTCTTCTTCTTATCCTTAGTATATCCGTGACCGGTGTGTCTGTGTTGGAACCATGCACTGTCTGTGCTGCTTAAAGTGCTTGCATGTTATTTTTCAATGATTCCGGTGACATTCCCAGGCCAGCTGCTGACATACCTTGTGTAATGGCATTGGGCAAATAGGCAAGACAGTGCTTGCTCCCGTTCACAGCCTACTTGGCTCATTGTTCCTGCCTGTGGTTATGCCTTGTTTTGAGTGTATCTCACAAGAAAGGGCATGTTGTTTTTGCCAGAAGATACAAACAGCAAAGATAACTGGCAGCCATTTGCACCACATATGCCACATCAATACAATAGAAAGGTTTTCATCTTACTGGAGAAATGTTTTGTCTTATCATGATCATGCAAGCAGGTATGATTAGGACCAAGGCCAATGCACTTTAATAAGATGAGGAATCCAGCAGGATTTTGTTTATTGTTTATTCATTATAAGTTCAAGTTGCGTTGTGCATGATAGTGCAGCCAAACAAGGAAGAGTAAACATGTGACCCAAGCAGCTAAGGGACCGTTCAGAATTTATGACTGGGGGGGGGGCTGGGAGTTTTGGCCGAGGGGGTTTTCAAACATGTTTCAAGGGGGGGGGGTATTAATTTTTGACAACACTTCCAAGGGCGAGTAAAAAATTTTAACAAAGAAAAAATGTTTAAAAACATGTATTGATAAACACATTTTATTTGGACTTTTTTACGGGAAAAAGTAAGCCAAATTATGCGAATCTGTACGCGTGGCCATGTATAACAGTATTGCTTTGATTGTTGGGGGGAGGGGGTACTAAAAATACGCGTGAAACTTAGGGGTGGGGTACTAAAAATCTGATGTGTTTACTCTGTGTTTTTGTTATTAAATTTCTGTCAGTGCATTTTTTAACATAGTAACTGGGAGACCAAATGGTCTCCCAGTGGACAGATTTGGTCTCCCAGTCATTGCCAAAATGGCATCACTGGGAGACCATTTTTTTCCAGACACTCTCATCAATTTCTCATTTGGTTGTCACCAAAACTCCTAAATTAGCAGCCTGCTCAACAGTTCAAAATCTTTTGGCAAGCGAGTCATCATATCAATGTATTGCAATAGATTGATCTACAGCGGCTGATTTATAAATGTTGCGCATCATGGCGCTATGAAGTTTGTTGGTCTCCCAGTCGAAAAATCTTTAAAAAATGCTCTGATTTCTGTCACGGACATTCATGTTCATTCTGCCCTACAAATGTAAACTACTGTAACTGAAAAAATCATGTTTTTGAGGAAAGCCATTTACAGCTGAAATGAAAAGGACTGATTTGCCTTCAAAGTGGTATTTGCAAAAATTAGTACTGCTACTGGTTGAGAGACCCTGCATACATAGCTATATGATTTAGCATGACATAGGTATTTCACAGCCAATTGAAAAGTCCCTCAAGCTGTCATAAACAAATCAAATACCTAGAAAATATGTCGTAGTTTGGTGCAGTTATTTGACAATATTAAGAAATTGGGTGAATTTACCAGATCAGATGTTTTTACATAAACTGACTCTAGCAAATTAGCAACTTTTCGTGCAATTTGAAAAAAAAAATATGTGAAACGGGTTTGCTACAGTTGATGATTTGTTGCAAAATTGGGGCCTTTTTTAGGGGTCACCTCATTTCGCAACTTTTCCTATAACAGGTGAATTCAGCTCACAATTAATCACTGTCTAGCTAAATCAACTAGCCACTCAAGTCATATGAGCCCTTTAGAAGGTTGCCGGCTAATTTATTTTTTTGATGTTTTAAAATCATTCCCCATAACATGCTTTTTGTTTTCAAAGTCAAACAAAAATGACAAAATCTTTATAAATCCATTGTTTGGTCGCGTGACCATCAATCGGGACGTCACCATACCAGAATAACAGAGGTTAAGCAACGAAAATGTTAAAAACTATTCATTTTACTTTTTTTTTAATTAGTTAAACATGCATTTGCATGCTTTAATGCAAAAATATTGTCCTTTGAAGTCAAAAAGTTGCCAAACCGAGGTGAGTTGCGAAGCCAAGGTGAGCTCACACAGTGCTCCTGAAGAAACATTGGGGTTATAAAAATGAACCGAAAACGGGACCTATACCGTCTGAAACTATACGATCATACAAACATTTTAAGACAAAAAGGAAAAAAATCTGTTGGGAATTTTTTGAGAAATTCAAGTGTTAAAAAATCTTGTTTATCTCATCACATGAATGCATGTAAAATGACTTATAATACAGTAAACAAGGTTGAAAACACAACAAAACCTGTTAGTTTAGCTCCCTTAAGAATTTCAAACACGTTACAACAATGAAATGAAAATATTTAGTGACTTTATTGAAACAAATGTGACTCATTGTTTATCACACACTGAAAATTCAAAGACGCTAAAAATAACCCATTGATTATATTTTTTTCATTCTTTATTGTTAAGAAGTTTTAAACCTTGCTTGACATGTATATGGAAAGCTTTAAATGTGAAAAAAGGGTCTAAAAATTATGTTTAGTCAAGCGGACTGCAGCAGATTGTCAACTTTCAAACATTATTATGCAGGTAGCAGTGACCACAAATACACAAAGTTCCCTGACAAAGGAGAATGGTACAGCTTTTCTTCTCCCTCATCAAAATGATTATTATAAATATATTACACCGTGAGCTCTTTCCAAATCCAAATGACTGACTTAAAAACGCAGGTTCATATTGATTTTCTCATCTTGAAAGAGAAAATAAGCAGGTAAACCTCTGAGGGAAATTAATTTATTCAGTACTGATCTCGAGTTAGGCCTGCTCTCGAGCCTTGATATACAGTGCAGAATATGTTGCTCAAAAAACGTATGCCCCATTACAGCTGTTGCATTCTATGATTCTGTGCATGCAAGCATTCTTTGGTACCTCCTAAATCTGTTCTATTCAAAGAGATTCGCAGATTAGAAAGTCCATGCAAGGTGCAGGATATATATTCAAACCACCATCATAGTGTTCACTACAGTTAGGCATGTACAAGGTACCTGAAAAAGTGCAGCAAACATCAAGCCCAATTTCCGCACACAGCCGAGAACAGCCATGCCAATTTACATAGCCTATATTATGTCTAAGGATTTGAGGATTTTCCATTCAATACTAAATAACTCTTAATTTTGAACAATATCTAACGTAATTTAGGCCTCCAATGCAGATGCCGAAAATAAAATCAGCTGATTTCACAAACCTATGTTAGAAAATTAAATTGTGACGTGTTTACTTTAGCCTCAGATATCACTCTAGATATTACTGTCAAATACTTCAGCCTGCATCATCTTTGCTCTACTTGAACAATTGTATATACATAGTATCATATTAACTGAATGGGTCAATGACAAACCTGTCTGAAATAATAATAATTGGTGCTGTGAAAAGATACTAACTTGTCATGTTGATATCTGTTTTAGACATGCTTTCACTTTTTAAAAGCTGTATGAAGCTTTTCATATCCAGTTTAAGGATAGGAAATTTGTTTAATAACCCCCAAAGACTGAAAATATGGAGACTTTGGTTATTTTCCGCATTTTTGCTTTATACAGTGTGTGATAAACAATGTGTCACATTTACTTTTAAAAAGTCGCTAAATATTTGCGTTTCATGGTTTTAACTCTGGACATTGAAATTCCTTAGAGAGCTAAGCTAACAGGTTTAATCACGTTTTCACCTTGTTTATTTAATTATAAGTCATTTTACATGCATTCATGTGATGAGATAAACACGATTTTTTTAAACTTGAATTTCTCAAAAAATTCCCAACAGATTTTTTCGTTTTTGTCTTAAAATGTTTGTATGATCGTGTAGTTTCAGGTGGTATAGGTCCCGTTTCGGGTTCATTTTTTTAACCCCAACGTTTCTTCAGGAGCGCTGTGCTCACCTATTCAAGCTCCTCACCCAACACTCTAAAAAATTTCAGACAAAATTGGTTTTTTAGATTCAAAATGGTTTTTTGATAAACCAAATTTCAATTCAAAACCAACATGGATTTTTAAAAAAATCCATGTTGGTTTTTTGCAAAAAAAACCATTTTGAATCTAAAAAAACAATTTTGTCCCGAGATTTTTTAGAGTGAATGCATTTTTACTTGAATCTGTCCTTTTGACTTTGGCTGTAGAGTTTTTCCTATATCCAGCAAGTGTCATGCAAAAAATCACTAATATTTGCCACTTTTTTAAAGCTTAAATTACCTTGAAAGTTCATGACAGTGTTGTTTACCTTTGTGATAACTTGCCTTTTATATGGCTTCAAACAGATTATCCAACAGTATCTGCATGTTTTAATATTGAAACATGCGAATATCCTATTTCTTCAGTTATGTTAGTATCTACAGGTGTTAAATGCTTCTGCAACCCTTTTCATGGGCTTACAAAGGAATAGATTGTTGTCATTGAAGAATTTCTATTTGCAAATTATAGTCCTTTTTTTATAAAACTTAATTCATACACAGGTAAACTACAGTATTTGTACAATGATACTGTAGATACTGTGGTTATCCTCTGTATACTTCGAAATTTTGCAGATACTGAACTGTACTGTAAGTGTTGCACCCTAATGCCTCAGTATCCAGAAGAGTTGGGAGTTGCCAAAATTTACCATAAGCTAAAGCTTTAGGTAGGTGATACTAAAGTGGCATAAGTCAAATTTCGCCCAAAAGTGAAGTTACTGTTTAGTTACCTTTGAAGAGCAGCATTATTTTTAACAGTTCACTCGTATTTAATTGAAACAGCCGTTATAACTGCAACTGACAAATGATTAGGGGAAACTTGGGTTTTTTGAAGAGCATCGCTTTTTTACCCTCGGCAATGTATACATTGCCGAAGGGTATTGTAGTTACTTTGGGAAAATTTGTCCGGCGGGCGGGCGGGCAGATAACGGGCGTCCCACTTGTGTAT
Source organism: Platynereis dumerilii (assembly GCA_026936325.1). Lineage (NCBI taxonomy): Eukaryota > Metazoa > Annelida > Polychaeta > Phyllodocida > Nereididae > Platynereis > Platynereis dumerilii. The sequence continues at coordinate 20,709,390 of JAPTHN010000004.1, forward strand.
GAGAGAAATGCCAAAACTATGGGATGTATACGCTTCATTTTTTGGGGAAATTATTGTGTCTTTTATCCTAGTTGAGCCTTTTAGGGGTTTAATCCACACGAGGTTAATACTTTTCTTACAATTATAGAAAAATGTGAAAAAAAATATTTTTTTGTGTATTGGGCATCAAGCCAAAATCAGGGTTGCAAAAGAAATTCGATTTAAATTTTAAAAAATCGGATTTATTTGATTTAAATCTGATTTTTTTTAAAATCAGATTTAAATCAAGCTGTTGTATTATTTCAAATACAAGGTATTTTGAAGAAATTTAAGTCATAATATATGATAAACTGTTCTTAATTAGGTCTTCACTAATGGGAAAAATTTCTTTCACTGCCAAAAAGTGATGTAATCAAGTTGAAATTCGAAGTTGTAGATTGTTAATATTTTTTACTTTTCCCAGCTGCAACAAATTCCCTCAGAATATGAATTTAACATCAATTCAAGTTTGGAATTTTGTCAACTTTTTGAAGCTTCAACTGCTAGGAATGACCGATGAATTAAGGAAACATTTTACTTGGCTTCCAAAAGAGATTTAACAGGGCTTAATCCTATTGTGAAGTCACAATTGTTCAATACTTGGAAGCCACTATAGAATATTATACTTTGGAGCAAAGGAATGATTGAAATCACTAACAATGACCTCAGAATCAGTATTTTATATTTACTATTGTTTGTTATTGTTGTTTTCTTGTTAAATGAATGCTACTTTTGGCATGAGATTAGGAATTTGTCGCATGAAAGAGGATTGCTGTTTAAACTGGATTGAAGTAAGCCAAAAACCACCCTGGCATCTCCATCGTAGCAGTGATTCTTTACCAATTCAAGTGTGAAGGTGTCAACTGATCCATTATAGCATTTATATGCAAACTATTTGCAGTTTTCTAACATCATTGATTAAAATCACTGATTTAAATCACAATTTAAATCAGATGATTTAAATCAAATGATTTAAAACAAGCAACCCGGTTCAGGGCTCCCTAACCAAGCCCTGATTGCAGCCCTTCTTTGACCTGGGGTGTTTGTAGCTAGCCAGCGGTGACGGAAATGGGGTACCTAAAGGATGCTGAGAGGGCTGGGGGTGCAGAAGCGTTTTTTTCTGTATCACTGAAAATCCTGATCGATGCAACTCAGCCACACCCCCATTCATGCATATTCATCATGCCCCAGACTTTGGCACCCTTGTGAGCAGAGTTTGAAAGAAGTCAATTTCTGTGGTAGGAGATTGCCTGGGCACGCTCAATGCCAATTATTTCAGCGCAAATTTTCCATTGCATTTCTATAGTGGTAGTTGAGGGTTTTTTTTTTTCAGGACCCCCACTGGGTCCATCTAAAAAATGTATTTAAGGGGTCCTAGTAGCATTTGGGGGGGGGTCAAACCCCCTTAACCCCCCCCCCCCCTTAATTCGAACACTGGTGTACGTGTGTCATATACTTCAGGCAACTCTTAAATATTATTGCATTGAAGCAGAAAAGAGAACCGTCAAGTTATTTTTCAACAGCTGTTTGCTGACATTGCAATGAAGCTGTCACAGCTCCATCCAACTGCAGGAATGAGACAGCTTCCACAGAGGGCCCCCCCTCCTGGATATTAAATGGTCACCCCTTTAATTAATGCATGCTTGAGGCCACCTTGAGGCCACCTTGATAGTGGCGTGGGCCTCTGCAAATACCCTTTTCATAAATTCTTATGTGGCACATCAGTCCGCTGAGACTTGAGAGTGAGCTAGTTGGCAGAGGAACTCATGAAAATGATTATGTGTGGCCTGTTCAACCTGACAACCGTTGGTTTAGAATAATGATGCATGCGCATAGCTTATGCAATTTCTTCGGATTCATTCAATTTACTGCGAGGAATAAGAACTGAAGTGATATGACATAATCTTATATTCACACCAAGGCATTACAATTGTACAATCTAAACAATATTTACTAGATTCAGTAATTGTATCAAAATTAGCCAAAAATGGCAATTTTTGCTCTTTCTGCTGTCTGTGTGATGATAAGTCTCTCCATTGGCCCAAACAAGGGTGCAGTACTGCCTGGAGAAGTCACAAATAGAACTTTAACTTTGGGATACTTGATTTCTTGGAGTCATGAATGGGCCATAGGTCCTTTGATTGGATCTGCAATAAACGTTGCCATTGATGAAATCGGGAGAAGACAACTTATCGCTGATTATGAAATAGAATGGATTTTGGCAGACACTTGGTGTGAGGTAGGTCTTTGGTCAGGCATTCTGTACTCATAAAGGCACTATTCTGGATGCTTCGAATCGGTCCCTCTTATGAGGTGTCTGGGTGACCCACGACCGCAAAATTCCACAGTGTACTAATATTGATGTCCTGCAAAAAGTGGAATTTTTTTTCCAATTTAAAAGAAAATTCCTAATTTTCTTTTTCAAAGATATAAAAAAGAATACATTTTTTTTCTAATATATTTTCAAATTCGCTATTTTTTTCAAAAGAGGCCATTAGGCATTTTTTTTCTAATTCAAAAAATCTTAGAGTGGGAAAGATATTTTTCCCCAAATTTTTGTCCCCCAGTAAACGTTGCCAATTGATGAAAATGGGAGAATACAACTTATCGCTGATTATGAAATAGATTGGATTTTGGTGTGAGGTAAGTCTGTGGTCAGGCACCTTGCTTAAAAATCGTGTAAATCAAAATTTTGTATGTTCTCTGATTGGCATATTTATGGCTCCCTGCTGTATTGTTTCAGCAACTAGGAAATATTCATTCAGAATTCTGACAAGAATGAGCTTGATTTTATTCATACTTGTTAGAATCTCAATATTTTAACAAAATTTGTGTATTTCTAGGCAAAACAAGGAACGAAGGCTGCAATAGACATTTGGTCGCAGACAGATGACTTGGATGCGATAATTGGTCCACCCTGCAGTCAAGCTTGTCAGACGGTGTCTTTGATCGCGGACGCTTGGGGCATTCCGGTTTTTTCGTTCAGCTGCTTGAGTCACGTCCTTTCCAACTTCGAGCAATACCCCAACTTCGCTCGGTCTGTTGGAACAGTCTACTACCAAGCAGTTATCTCTGATCGCATCGCGAAGTCATTTGGCTTTACTCGGGTCGGTATCATTTCTGACAAAAGTGATGTCCTCCTCCGCTTGGCAAGAGACGTAAACAAAATGTTGAAACAGTCAGGAATAAAGACATATCTCTTTACAGCAGCTTCAACAAACAATGCCAACCAGGCTGAAAACATATTGCAAATGAGACTGATTTTAAGGCTTCTGAGAGAAAAGTGCCGGGCCATTTTTGCTTATATGTACTCGTTTGACGTTAGAAACATGCTGGTCATTGCGCAGGAGGAAGATATGTTGGAAGGTAACTATTGTTGTTTTTTTGGGCATGATTCAGTTAGATGGGCTGTTAAATAAAATAATTGAATGTGTAAATATTACCATATTTGAAACAATGATTACTTGATGCAAGCAACAGATAGTGTTGCATTTTTTTTGATTGTGCAAATCAAGCTGTCTCAATGCTGGTCTGTTGATGCATCTCATTGATTGATTGACTTTATTCAATATTATTTTAAGGGTGTACAAACATGTTATCAAGAAGTACTCTGTCAAAATAAATTAGAATAGCACACAAATTTTTTTAACTTATTTTCAGTGTGGTCCTTGCTAACAGCAAGGTCACGGTGGTGCTGCTAAGCAAACAAAGGTACCAATCCTGACATTTAAATTTCAAAATTATAAAGAACATAAAATTTTAATTTTAATAGTTGAACTTATATTTCTCTGCTGATATATAAAAAATAATCCAGAGAGAGTTTAAGATTTTTCACAGTAACTTCATAGGAACAGTATTCTGTCAATCCTTTAACTCTGCTTACAGGTTTCTTCTACCTCGGCGGTGAGGCAGAACCACCGTTTCAAATTCAACCGACTTTTCGGCCCGATGTCGGCTTAGAGGTTTATGAAGGGGTCATAGACCTTGAAGTTAGTGTTCCCAGGGGGCAGCAGTGGGATTCATTCAGACAAAGAGTCATTGATGAGTTCCAAAAGCCAGACTTTGACTACTTGCCTCACGTCGGACCCAATTCGTCTATTGATGAAATCAGTTCTTACGCAGGTAAGCCAGCGCATGTTTTGAAATAGTAAGGTAACACATAAATCAGTTTTAGCATCTCAGATCTTCTCAAGATGATTCTAAGGTCAGTCAGTGCACTGTTAACAAAAAGGTTTTATATGGAACCTTTAAGGGTTCCAAAAGCTGGTATAGATAAGGAACCCTAGAAGGTTCATTACCCAACTTTTAAAAAGTTCCAACAGCCAACTAAAACAACACATAAATAATCCTGCTGCACTGAACTCCCACAATGGAGCCCCTTTCTTTCAATTCGGGAGCATATAGGGCCCTATCATGGGGCCTTCCAACCAAGTATTGAACCTTTTCAATTGAACCCTTAAAAAAATTTAGAACCTTTTTTCGTCTGCAGGTTCTTTATATATACCGTGAAGAACCTTTTTGGTTAAGAGTGCATGCGGGATGAAAAATGAAACAATGTTATTTTCTATCTGTGTTGTGTTAAAATAAAATATAAAACGAAATAAAATCGTGAGTAAGCTTCATATTTTTAAACTGGAGAATCTCTTGGTGTCGGTCGATCCGCAAAGGTAAAATAAATTTTGTCTGGCCTCAGGTCAGAGCCATCGCCTTTCTGGGCTCCATTTTTGTTTTGTCAATTGATGTGACTTGACTGACTTCATTTGTTAAGTTATAATCACAGCCACATATATATGCATGTGTGTAACCACACTAAAAGGAACTGAAAAAATGTCATATCCGACCATGCAAATTGATGTGATTGGTTTATCATAGTACTTGCATCAGGGCTTCTGAGTCGGGTAGTAATTGAACTGACTCCGACTCCCGACTCCTCTGCCTTTCTGAAAAGCGACTCCGACAACGACTCCCGACTCCCGACTCCTCTTACCGGCATTATACATTAGGGTGTTTCAGGTGCCACCAATATTTTCCGATCCTGCTTGACCTTGGTGTGGTATTGCAGTTAATATAGTAAAAGTCACATGCAAAATTTTGGCCCATTCTATAAATACCTACCTTTACCAGAATTCACTTGAAGTTTATAATGTAATTCCCCATTGGCGAACATGCAAATTCTCAAGATATTTCAAAAACCAATGAAGAAATCAATATTTTTTTCTCAACCCACAGTTCCTGAGTAAGTGTTGGGAGGGAAATTCAAATCTGGTGTTATTTTTTGTATAACCCCACTTGCCAAGCTTCAAGAAGCTGTCAAATTTGTGAAAAGCTGCGTAAAATGGCTGAATTTTAGGAAATTCGACTCTTCCTAGCTCATTAGGAAGACCTGCTGTAAAATAGCTGATTGCAGATTTGAATTGCCCTCCCAAAACTTACTCAGAAACTATGGATTGAGGAAAAAATATTTATTCCTTCATTGATTTTTGCAATATCTTCAGGATTTGCAAGTTTGCCAATGGGGAATTACATTATAAACTTCAAGTGAATTCTGGTAAAGGTAGGTATTTATAGAATGGGCCAAAATTTTGCATGTGACTTTTACTATATTAACTGCAATACCACACCAAGGTCAAGCAGGATTGGAAAATATTGGGGGCACATGAAACACCCTATTATACATGTATATTATATGGTCAATAGGGGATAAAAAGTAATTCTACAATGATTCCATAGGATTTTGTACATAAATACTTATTTTGGAAGTCTTGTGCAAAATTTTGAATCCAATTTCACATCATTGCAACTGGGTTCTTGTAAATTATATAAATTAATATTTTTAGGAGTCAGGAGTCACCAAATTAATTGTCGAATCTGACGCTGACTCCAACTCCATCTAAAAGTCAAAGTGCGACTCCGACTCCGACTCTGACTCCACCCAAAAACCTCAGACTCCACGACTCCGACTCCAGAGCCCTGACTTGCATGAGACAATTTATAACCTGAATTTTCAGGATATCTCCATGATGCAGTACTACTATGGGCTTATGGGGTGAACAGAACCTTGGAAAAAGGGCTCGCACCTGACCATCACCTGGAAGTCATCAAGAGCATTTTGGGATTTACGTTCGAAGGCATGACTGGAACAGTGTCTTTGGATGACAGAGGGGATAGAATGGGTGACCATGATGTGACAATTACCCAGAATGGCAAGGTAAATGGATGTTGTGGGTGGGAGTTTTCCCTGGGAATGGGGGGGGGGAGGTGAAAATTGATGAAATTCTAACAAAAATAAAAAGGAAAATGTCGTAAATACGCAAACTCACATGCCTTTTCATATACAATTCCGCTAATCTGTATGCGTGAAAACATTCAAGGGGCACATTTGTATTGCTTTGTATGTCTGGGAGTACTTAAAATCCTCGGGGAACCTGAAGTGATGTACTATAAATAATATTAAAAATTCCTATTGAAACCTTATGGTGATATACATTTTTGACAGAAAATTAAGACAAAATGTGCAAAGATTTAGGTCAATTTAAGCCCTATCTTGTCAAAAGAATTACAGTAGACGAACTTCAAGTGCTTACATCTGGCTGTTTGTCAATGATGTCATTGAAACAGGTGGTTTTTTCACCGACTCATAGGGAACTTAGTGACCTGTATATGTAACCAGTGATTTGTATCACTGCTATGCTGAACATAGTAGAGGTAGCATGTGAGTCAGAAGCAGAGGTGTTGATGTGGCATTGTATTTTGCACACTAGGCAATGTTTGTTTGAGATCTTGTACATCTGCTTCCAACTAATTTATAACAATTTTCCTATAACAGCTTTGAGTCTAAAACATATATACATGAATATTATATATATACTCTTTTTTCTGTTTGCAGTTTTGATAACTATGCAATCTATCTCGATTTAGAATGTCTCTTTTGTGTAAGATCAACTGTGACATTTTTGTCCACCAAAGCACTTGCAGGCTCAAACCCAGAGAGAAATCTGTGAGGTCGTTGGTGAGACTATTAAACACATGCAATATGTATGGGCTCTGAGTCATTGACGCATTTATGAGTAATAGAAGCATTGGCAGGTATAGGGAATGACATCATTGACAGCCTGAAAGAGCAGTGAATATAAGCATTACTATTTTGTCTACTGTTAATCAACCACAATTCAAGTTAGCTATGAGCATTGAGCAATTGTGTCTGTAACCGGCAATTGGACTCATGTCCATGACTGTAGACTTAACGCGACAGATAGGGACACTGTTATGAGGTACAACCCAAAATAAAAGTATGAAAAATTTCTGTCAGAAGTCCTCTGTTTACCTACTTTGCCCTCCTTTCTACTCTCCATCCCAAATCTCCTTACAACTACCTTTGACTCCTCACGAATTACAACGTTATCCCATGTAAAGAACTCTCTCAAGACAGCTAGTACTGAAATTGCAATTAGCAAAGGGGCACAATATCAGAGAAATCAAACACAATGGGGGTGATGGAGTTTGAATTGGTGTTGGTTTAATGTCAATTTAATGTAATTTTAAAAGGTAGTTTAAAGTAGGTAAAAGTAGGAGGTGATTTGTGAGGAGCCAAAAGTTGTAGTGGCTGATACTTCCTTCCTGCTGAGGTAGTCATACTTTATTTTGTGTTGTACTGTACATGATTAAACGCAGTTATGTGAGAAATGGACTGTTTGGAAGGTTTTTTGGAAGGGTATGGGCTTTATCACTGTTCATATCTTTTTCTTGCAGCCTGCATACCTTATGAGGCATGAAGCAGCAGAAGATATATTGGTAAAACTTTATAAACCAGAAGATGAAAACGACTGGAGTGGACTGGTTTGGCCTGGGGGAGTTACGCATTTTCCCAAAGACTATCCTCGATGCGGGTGGGAAAATGAATACTGCGAAAGCAATCCTATGATACCTACCATTGCTACAGCTTGTGCTTTTCTCGTTGTTCTTCTTGGGTTAATCGGTGTCGCTGTTTATGTTAGGAGAAAACGGTAAGATCACCATTATTACAATTGTCCAAAAGGAGATCATGCCTGGGAAGAGCACCAAACTGGTTGTGTTAGGGGGCACCGTCATGCAAAATAATTTAATTTTGGGGCTGCAAATTTTTTAATGATGGCTAACTGAAGAGTAAAACGGGGTTGAAACCAAAAAACTTCAGGCATTTAGTATAGTTATCTTCTAAATACGATTGAGAAACAAATTTTCTCCAGGATCTGATACATGATGAAGTTTATCCAGCTGGTGGCTCCCTCCCATGGTGAAATTGTTCATATCCGTTGGAAAAACCATGGATTTTTGAAAACAGGTATAGTCTTACTTATAGGATGCTGGCTCAGCCAGGAATGGTGCCAATGAGCTATAAATAGATACATATAAGGTCAATATGTGGAGCTATAATTCAGCCAACTGACATAACAAGAAATTATTTTTTTAAAAAGAATTGTAGGGACCTAGTATTAAATATGAGGTTCTTCGAACACATATCTGTAATATTCTATTGATTTCTTATGCATGTGATGTTACATCTACCTCCAATGTACCATTCCTATAACCGTGATTTAACAAACGTACCTACAATGTTACCTCATGATTAGGCATGCCTAAATATAAGTGTTGGAATCAGCCTTTTACATTATCTATCATGAACATGATATTTCTATTTCTATAACAATGACTTGCATATTTGGTTGTGAGAAGTTGAATATTTGAGTATTTTGATACTTACTCATAAATACTCCATTAGAACGTGTCCACAACTCAATAAGAACGGTACCCTCAAGTAGAACACCACTGCAGTACACATAAATTGATGACACATAGCACTTGGCTGATTATTTTTGTCCCAATAGTAAGGGACCATCCATGTCAATTACTTCCTAATTTGGAGTATGCAACACAGATCTGAGATGGTCCCTACAAAAATCAGCAAAGGAACCTTTGAGATATCCAAGTTTAGTCGAAGGGGGACTAATTTCTGTTGAACTGTTTAGTTGGAATGAGTTTGAAGCTGGCTGGCCAAGTGGTTAAGGTTCCCGCCTGCTCCGCTGAAGGTCTTTGTCTGCATGTGTTCGAACCCGGGTGGGGAACCCAAAATCTTCAGTGTACCTTCATAAGCAAAATGTCAGCTGGATGTTGTTCGGATGAGATGTTAAATTGGTGGCCCCTTGTATCAGTGTCTATGCTGGGCAAGTAAAACATCCCTCACATGGGGTAAATGTGTAACATGTTGAGGACTTCCGCTCTCTCTCCCATCTCATCAATCAACCCTCATGAGCACCCAGAACTGGGCTAAGAGGGCTGCACTTACCATATCTATATATCTATTTGCATAGATGCTGAATTTGTAAAGGTTATTCACCACGGGAGAGGGAATATGTGATTTATCACCCGAGGCCTTTAGGCCGAGGTGTGATAAACACATATTCCTGATCCCATTGTGAATAACCGGCTTATACCATGAGACAAACACTCAAACAGTCAAACATGAGAGGATAACTGGACAACAAAGAATATGGGAATTATTCCCCTGAAATACTGCAATGTGATTGGCTGACAGAGGTGTCGAATGGTATAAGCCCCATTCTCTCCACAGGTTTGAAACACAACTGCAAGGAGCTTTGTCGCGCATAATTCCAAGAAACGAAATCCAAAACTTTGAAGTTGCTTCTGCGAGTTTGACTTCCATTACTGCATCAAGATCCTCTGATTCTGTTGATAACAATGACAATGAAAAGAAACTTCCTGTTGTCGGCAGGTGATGTTTTAAGATATTGAATGCTCCACAAGAATGTTTTACGCTCTTAATGCAAAAGATTTCATATAAAACATTTTGTGTATATCCTTTATTATCCTTAACTCTGCTAATATCATTATATTGATGACAATGATAGGAACTTTTTGGTACTTCAAGGAAATGTTAAGATATTTATTGTTCCCACAATGAATATGTGTTTTAAATCAAGCGCAGGAACAAGCCTAATAGAGTCTTCTTTTTAACGCGTCGCTAGTATAATAATGCTAATAAATATCAAATAAAAGTTCTTGTTTTTGTCTCTATTACCATATTTTACCAGGACTATATGTGCATTCTGTACCTTGCATGTACAAGCCAAAAAGTGTTTCTTTGATTCCAGTTTACTTAACTCTAGGAAACTCAAAACAAAAGCAAATATTTTACTTACGCGTATGGTTATCAATTTTCAGTTTCAAATTGATGGTTTATGAGATATGATTTTTACCAACCTACTAACCATATCAGATACATATATTTTAGCCGGTGGCTTTCTTTTTACCTTCGCAGGTACAAGTCACAATTGGTTTCTTTGATTCCACTTCACTTGACAAGGAAGCTCGAACCAAATGCAAGAGAACTGCTCCTGGAGCTGAAATGTATGTTAGAACTGGATCATGAGAACCTGAACCCCTTCATTGGAATTTCTTTGGAGCCTATGTCTGCTGTCCTGGTAACAGCTTATGCTTCAAGGGGAAATCTTCATGATGTCATTCTCGAGAGTACTTCCTCGCTGACCTGGGACATAAAATTTTCATTGATACAAGATATAGCTCATGGCATGCTCTACTTGCACTCAAATTATGGTTTGTATAATATTTACTTTATGTCCCTTATATCAGATAAACTGACAGAAAATCTAACTGTACTGACAGGAAAACGTTTATTATTTGGCTGGGTCTCGGACATGCCATGAACGTGCCGCGAACACATATGTGAGGCATAAAGGCTCTGAGACCAATCCTGTCCAAGGCCATTGAAACGTGACCTCGAGGCCGAGGCTGACCCCGAGGACTGTTAGAGCTGTAGGCTGTACGTGTATTTATCTACTAGACATGTTGGTGTGAAATTACAATCATGAAGTGTTTAGAAATCAAAAGATTTCACAATAATATTTAGAAAATACTTTGCAATTTTTGTAAAAATTTATTTTTACTAGAGCTGCCTAATCTCCAGAAAACTTAACTGATTCATTTCAAAATGTTTATCTCCATTACTTGTACTATTTGAGAGCTTACGAGCTATATGGCAGTTTGTTGTTTGCGCTATCTATGAAAACTAACAAAATGTAAACAATAATTGTTAATTGTGTCACTTGGTTAGTACACAGGGTAGATAGAAGGTGTCAAGTAAAAAAGATTCAGTCAAATCATAAATATTGTTGAAATGTATAGAGATTGAAAAAAGCCATTGCAATGTACAGAACATCTGTAATTCTGTATTGAAGAATTTTGCAGGAAAATTCTTCATATTAATATTCTCATGCTCTGTTTTGTTGATTTTTTGTCTCAGTTTAGATTTTTTTACATCCAAACAGGTTGGCATGGAAATTTGAGCAGCTTCACTTGTTTGATTGACCATCGTTGGATCTGCAAGGTTGTTGATTATGGGTTTCAAAACTTCAAAGGCTTTTTCAGAGGCATCTCCGCTGACTTTTCAAAATGGACTGCTCCAGAATTTATGGGCGATGAAATTGATTTTGGGTCGAAGAAGGGAGACGTTTACTCTTTCTCCGTGATTTGTCAAGATGTTTTGACATCAAGATCTGAAACAGCTTCAGAAGTCGAAAAAGCTACAAACAAGAACCCGATGACTGACTTGGACGGTAATTCAAATTACACCAATCAATTACACTGCTCAAATTATTTAAGGGAGCAAGGCGACAATCATAGTCAGTTCTAGTCATGGCTGTTTTAACTAAACATGAGTACTGTCAAAAATAATGAAGATGTTGGATGTATGTGACAGAAATTTAATGATACACAGGGCCAACACATCACATGTGACAAGAGACCCAGCTGCAGGTTTAAAATTAGGGTTAAAATTGTGGTTTGAGTTTAGGTAAACCCTGAGCTTTTTCATTAAGTTGCTCACATGTCAATTTTTTTCAAACATTTGAAGTGTTATATACCGCTGAAACAGCCATAACTGGCAAAGGTGATGAAAAAATCCATTTCTCCCTAAATTTGTTTGAGCACTGTATTAAATTAAGGTGGTGGCTTGATATTATATAAACGTACATGTACATGTACACGTAATCATATTTTTATCTTACTTGATTTGTTGATACTTCAGAGAGATGTCCTGCAAGTATGAGAGACCTAATTGCTTCCTGCTCCTTTGAAAGTCCTACCGACCGACCAACATTTAAGAGTATTGCCACCGATCTAAATGCTATGAGCATGGGAGAAAACAAGAGTTTGGTTGATCGAATGATAATGAGATTGGAAGCTCATTCAACAAGATTGGAAGCCTTGGTAGCGGAAAGAACGGCAGAACTCTGGGAGGAAAACGGCAAAGCGGAAGTTCTCCTCGCCGAACTTCTTCCCTGTTCGATAACTGAAAGTCTGAAACGAGGGGATAAAATTGAGCCGGAGGATTTCGATAGTGTCAGTATCTTCTTTTCTGACATTGTGTCCTTCACGAAGATCTCAGCAGCCGGTACACCGATTGATGTAGTCAAGATGCTGAATCTGATGTACACCGTTTTTGACGACATCTCTTCTAAACTAGACGTCTACAAAGTGGCCACCATTGGGGATGCATACTTTGTTGCTAGTGGCGTTCCCGTTCGCAACGGCGGCCGACATGCAGTTGAGATTTGCCAAATGGCCGTGGAGTTGCTTGAAGCTTGCAAGACCTTAGAGATCCCTCATATTCCTGGACAGATGCTTAGGCTTAGAATTGGAATCCACATTGGGCCTTGTCTGGCAGGGGTAGTTGGAGTCAAGATGCCCAGATACCTTCTCTTCGGAGACACCATTGATATTGCGTCAATGATGGAGTCAAATGGAGAAGCTATGATGATACAAATCAGTAAAGACACGGCTAACATCTTGCCTGAGAAGAGATTCAGTTTGTGGAAAAGATCTGAATTGGTTGTTTTGAAGGGATACGGTGAAATGGAAACCTACTGGTTGGATAGATCATAAATTCTTTGGCCATTTGAAGATCAACTTTGCAAATATTAAAATAAATGTCTGATTTGCCACTGAAATTGCATGTACAGAGAAAAGACTTCTTCGATAAAAGTTATATAGCCACTCACCATTTCATCTCTTTGTTTATGTTTTGTTTTTTTGTTTTTTTAAGGTATAAGTTTTATGCCTGGGTATATATCACACATTCACTCAAATGCGGGATATAACTAGCACATAAATGACCTTTTGTGTCCTGACTCACCAGAGTGACCAATTTTGCCTTAATTCATGACAGTTAGAACAAGAACTTTATTGTTAAAAAAAATCAAAAATTGGTTCCCATGGCAACAGTTTGTCATTTCCGGTAATTTTTGAGAATGTCTCTATATACAAAATTGAAGGTACTTATATCTGTGTGTCAAATTTCATATTTGTATTGTTAAATTAAGTCCATTAATTTTACAAGGTATTCATTAAATGGATCAACTTGGCGATAACTGACACACCTCTGAATGATGTTCAGGTCATTCTTTCAAGTTACTGGTTACCATGGTTACCATAAATGGCCAACCGATTGTCAGCACTCTCACTGAGCTTTAAGTTGATGTGTCATCACAAAGGGGTATACCCCGAAGTTGACTACATAAAGTCGACTAGTCAAGTCATAGTTAGGTTTTCAAGAAGCAAGTTAGTGTTCAGTCTAGTCAAGTCAGACTTGAATCAACTAAAGTCAAGTCATTGTTGCATAACTTTTTTCACCCCTCAGAAATGGTTTTGGTGCCATTTTAAACAGCATAAAGAGCACAAGGAGCATGTTACACTCTTTCAGGATTTTGTAAAGTCTCTGCAACATAAAAATTCCCTAAAAATTGACACATTTTTATGCTACACAACACTCCTTGTGCGAAATTCCGAAATTTCCGAAGTTAAGTAGTGCTGTTGAAAAATTTTTAACAAAAGGGCCCTGTGAAATTATATTTAGTCAGCTGAAGTTTGTTGAAGTCAAGTGAAGTCAGAGTTTATCAACTTATGGCTAGTTCTCACGGAGACGTAACAGAGGGTTTAAGCGACGGCGTTTCTTATATTTCCAGGAAAGGGCAAAGATTTGAGCATGTTCGCCGTCAATTTTGGCTTTACGGCGCAACAGGAACAGCATGCGTCGTTTTAAGAGGTCTTTCTACGCAATTCCTAGAAATTTGACGATGCAGGAAAAAAAGATTCAACCGGTTGAATCTTTGCGAGGAAAGAAGTGGTGAAGCAAGAAGAAGCATAAAAAGAAATCAGTGCGCGCCGCAGATTTTTAAAGTTGCGACGCACAAAGAAGAGCTTCGACGCAGAAACAGCAGTGTAGCAGAAAGCTCTTGCTTCATGTCACATGTTTCAGACACGCGTCGCGGAAAGTCACATGTTCGACGCACGTGAGAGGGTGCGCGCCGCGTCTTTTGGACCCCCAATGCAGCAGACAGAGTGGCGCCTGAGTGCATGCGTTGTTCTATTTTTAGCATCAACCCTTTGTCTGCGTGTCACCCTCTTTTTGCGCAGCGGCTGGGGCAGCAGCAGCGAAGCAGGGGGGGCGAAGGAGGGGGAAAGAGGCGGTCCGCACCCTGCATATATATAGAGGAGGCCAGTTTAGAGCACCATACCCACTCAGACCTTCGACCAGAACACACCTAGAATCCACGACACTATTATCAACTGCTACATTTGCTGCTACTTTTGTTGCTACAATTGTACTTTTGCTGCTACAACATGGGACCAAAGAGGAGAAAGGGCACCGTCGTCACCAGGGCACCAACCAAGCTCAGCACCAGGTCAACACTTCACACTCCTGGGAGCACTCCAGTGACAACTCCAGCTACAACTCCAGCTGCAACTCCTCTCCATGACCCTTCAGATGCTGCAGTGACTGCCTTCTTCACTACAGCCATGGCAGACATCTCTCTACCTGGGCTCTACACCTCCACTACAGCTGGCAGCCAGACGAAGACCACCACTTCAACCACCAAAGCCACTGTCGTCAGCGAGACCATCTTCGAGGGCCGGCCAGAAGACAGCACAGACGAAGATTCATCAGTTGAATTGTTTGAAACTGATGAAGGAGACAAGCCTGCTGCCAAGTCTGCTGACAAGCCTGCTGCCAAGCCTGCTGCCAAGCCTGCTGCCAAGCCTGCTGACAAGCCTGCTGACAAGCCTGCTGACAAGCCTGCTGCCAAGTCTTCCACGGGTCTTCCAGAGCCTACTGCCAAGTCTACTCCAAAGAAGACTCCAAAGAAGACTCAGACTCCGAAGAAGACTCAGACTCCGAAGCAGACTCCCAAGAAAACACAAGAGAGCCAGCCTGTTCTTGCTCTAGACAGAGTGGCCATCCATGAGGACACCTTCGAGGAGGAAGAAGAAGACTCTGCTGATGAGACCCCTGCAGCTGCTGCTGAAGCCAAGTCCAAGGGCAAGAAGGGCAAAGGGAAGGCCCCCAAGAAAAACATCAGGAACAACCTGGGCATCACAGCTGAACAAGAAGACGACCTCATCAACTGGTTCAGAGAGCATCCTGTCCTCTACATGAAGGGCTCCAGAGGCTACAAGGGCAACGAGAAGCTGCTGCTGGACACAGAAAAAGCCAAGGAGCTGGGACCCCAGTACACCTCCCAGGACATCTTCAACTGGAGGAAGACAGTCCGCACCCACTACTCCAGACTCGTCAGGCCTGAAGCTTCAGGATCCGGCAGGAAGGAGACTCTGACAGACAGGGACCAGTACATCCTAACCAACTGTCGGTTCCTGAAGGACTCCATCGTCCACAAGCCAGGCAAGGAGCTGTCCGCCATCTCTCAACTGTCTGCCAACCGACCAGCCTCAGACTCCGGGGACAGCTACAACCCTGAGGATTCCCTGCCAGCTTCCTATGACATGCCGGACCTGCCACCTGAACAGCCAGCACAGGACAGACCTGACAGCCAGCAGTCCCAAGTCTTCCCTGGAGCACCAAAGCCTGGAGCCGCTGCCAAGGGAACCAAGAGGAAGGCCCCAGGAGATGAAGCCATGCACTCCGCCATGCACGTCATCGCAGGCAGCATGCAAGCCATGTCCTCCGCCAAGAAGATCCTGAAAGGCTCTGGCTGCAACATGTGCCCCGACCACCAGGAGTTGACACCCGATCAGGAGTACTGGAGGATGAAGTGCCAGGACCTCTACCATGTGGGATGTCACGCCAGCCCTGAAATCCGAAGGAAAATGGTCAGGACCATTGCAGAGGCCGCCCTCTACTGGGACAAGGAGAGTGAGATGGATCATGCCAGCCGCCAGTCAAGTCATCATCAGGAGCAGACCTTCCAGCCTCCTCATCCTCCTCAGCGCCTGCAGATGCCACCTCCTCCTCCTCCTTCTTCGACGTATGTGCCATCCCACCACCAGCAGCATCACCACGCTTCCAGCAGCAGCCATCACTACCAGCACCACCAGCCCAGGGAAGGAGGATCCTCCAGGCAGACTCCCAGCTACACCGTGATGCAGCCCAGCCCATCCTCCATGACACTGATGATGGATGCTCAGGAGAGCCCCGAGAAGTACGGCTACCCCCCTGGACCCAGCTTTGGTCAACCGGCCGCCCATCACCAGCACCAGCCTTCCCCTTCGGCCAGTTGGACTGCAAGTCTCCTTTCTCCACGAAAGTAGAAGACCAGATGCAGCAAAGACAACAAAAAACCTTGGCCCTTTTAAGGGCCACCAAATCCTCCCAAAAGGGCAGGCCACGTACACATCTTATGTTGACAAAAAAAAAGAGCTTGTGTTGACCGAAAAGAGCCAAAAAAGAGCAAAAAAAACGTTGACAATCCCCAAAAAAAAAGTCCCCCAAAAAAAAAGTCCCCCAAAACAAAAGTCCGGTCCTGGCCTTCATTAAAAGTAATCACCTTCATAAAAGCAAGGTGCTAGTTCCCCCTTTCTTTGCCCCAAAACATACCAAGTGCAGCACTAGTACAAGTGCTGCATTCTTTGGTATAAACATATTTTTATTGCACTAGTACAAGTGCATGAATTTCTTAATTAAAATGTAATGCACTAGTACAAGTGCTTTGGTTTTAAAACTTGTGTTGGTTGGTTGCACTAGTACTAGTGCATCACTTTGTAATTTCACTTGTCTAGGGCAAGTGGTAGATAGCTAGCTAGATAGATAGATAGATAGATAGCTTGATAGATAGCTAGATAGATAGCTAGATAGATAGCTTGATAGATGGAACACAATGCTCGTTACATATATACCCTGCAGCAAAAGAAAAGCAGTTGTCGTCACTTTGCAGGAATTGGACTTGGATAGATAGATAGATAGCTTGATAGATAGCTAGATAGATAGCTAGATAGATAGATAGATAGATGGAACACAATGCTCGTTACATATATACACTGCAGCAAAAGAAAAGCAGTTGTCGTCACTTTGCAGGAATTGGACTTGGATAGATAGATAGATAGATAGATAGATAGATAGATAGATAGATAGATAGATGGATGGAGGGATTGATTGATTGATTGATTTTTGGGCTTGTTTTGTCAACATAGGATGTGTACATGGCCAGCTCAATTGGGAGGATTTGGTGGCCCTTAAAAGGGCCTGGGGTTTGTTGTTTTGAATAGATAGTCTGCATCTTCTTCAGATTTTCTCCAACTGCCAAGGGACACTTCCTGCCGGACTGTTGACCCAGTCACGTAGGTAGTCTCGAGCAGCCTTGGCATCTCTGGAGGCATTTCCTTGTCGAAGTGGTTCTCCTAGGTCATGCAATTGACGGTCTCCCCTCCAAACTCCTTCAGCGACGTCATGTGTCTGTGGATCTTCTCTGTCCATCACTTCATTGTCACGGGCATGGTGGACGCCTACTCTGTCTCGCAGAATGTTGTGTAGAACACAAGCAGCCATTGTGATGTATGTCACTCTTGTAGGTCGTTGGGGCATGGTGGTCAGGAAGCATCTGAACCTGTGTGACAGCAGACCGAAGGCATTCTCCACCACTCTCCTGGCTCTTGAAATCCTGTAATTGTAGACTCTGGAAGCAATGTCAAGGTAGATAGATAGATAGATAGATGGAGAATTTCGCCCTGCTTAGCATGCAGGCTTCTTCAGTACTGATGTTGCTTGTGCTGTTGTTGTATGGCAGTTTGATAGAGGTGCGAACGCTCATAACAACCTTCATCCCTGATGATGGCCCCCTGCGTGCGTTGGATCCAGATCGCTTCCCTCTACAGGTAATTTTTGAATCATTGGGTGTAGAAAGAGAAATCAAAGAATGTTTAAAAGAGAATTATCCAGCGAGATGTTCAGAAATGTCTTGTAACATTGTGATCTGGTACAACTGGGTACTACATGCGGCTGTCATGCCAGTACACATCAAAACGCTCTGAAATGCAATACAGGTGCTTTGTGAGCTAATGAACTGCCCTTTCACTTCAAAATTGCACCCATTTTGCATTGAAATTAGGTTTTTCAAAAAACCATTTTGAATCTAAAAAACCAGTATTGTCTGAACATTTTTAGAGTGTATCCTTAACTCAGTACATGTTATTAGAATATTTTTGTGAACCTGTCTTGTAACATTGTCATCTAGTACAACTGGGTACTACACGCCAGTACACAACATTATCAAAATGCTCTGAAATGCAATACAGGTGCTTTGTGAGCTAATGAACTGCCCGGTCGCTTCAAAATTGCACCCATTTCAAAACTACTTTACAGCCAACAAATGACAAGTGCTTACTGAATTGCACTGACACATTCCTTGTGAGGTCACATCCATACCATGTTAGTGAGGTCATATCGTCACATCTCTTTCTATTATTTTCTATGACTCATAAGCAATTTGTGAGGTCATATACTATACTTTAAATGCTTTCAAAACATGTCACCAACTGAGTCACAGCACTCTTCAATGAGGTCACAAGTTGCTCAATGACTATGCTATGGATAAGCCTGTTGTGAGTTATTTGATGACCATGAATAGCTGAATGTAAATGTTAAGTAATCGTCATTCTGTGACTGTAACACATATAGTGAGCACAGTTTGAGTCCCTCCGGCAGTAGCAGGGAATCCTCTTTATCCTCTTCGTCCAGATCTCACTTCTGTTCGTTCGGTCAATTCTTGAAATTAAATGAATAAATAAGTTATGGAAATGGAAAATTTTCATGGGGGAGCTCTTGGCTGTCGCCCCAGAGGCGCGCCATTCCAATTTTTAGAAGGAGAAACAATTTTGAAATCTAGAGGATATTTGGCTGTTAATACGTGGAGGACTGAAAAAGTGAACAGGATAATTATTTATTTACTAATGATGATTCGGGAGCTGTAGCAGGTCAAGCTACATGTACCCCAGTTTTCTGATAAAGAAAAGATCAGCTCCCCTGCAGGCCCGTAGCCAGGGGGGTGTGTAAGGTGTGTACACACCCCCCAACAGCCCAACCTCCCCCTTGAATCCACAATGATCTTACGCGTTTTTGGCGAGAATCCGCGAATGTCGGTTCAAGCAGTTGTAATATGCTTTCTGATTGGATTTATTTCCAAACAAAAATAAATGTATGCATTGCTCAAGAAACACAGCAACCATTTGAGGGACCAATCAGAATTTCTTTAAATAGGCCTAGATTGTAGTATTTTTAAAAGAGGGGGTATCAGAATATTCTTCTTCGATTTCAAGAGGTTACTTGTATTTTTTGCCAAGAAAAGGATTACACAATGTGACTCATCCATATGTGGGAGGCGTTTTTGTGTGGATGGGCACTGGGCAATGAGGCTGAAGAAACTTTACATCTAAAATTGTAGTTAGCAGTGGTGTTGAGAAGAAACACCAGCTCCCCCCCCCCCATGGGATAACGCTAAGATAAGAACATTTAATTTGAGGCAGTGAGGGGGAAAGGCAGGGAAATTGGGGGAAATAAGGAGCCAGAGGTTATGTGGGGGAAACGGGAGCAAGAGTGGGGAATGGGGAAGAGGGGGGGGGGTAAATCGAGGGAAGTGGGGGCAAGAGGGGGGAAGCGGGGGCAAGAGGGGGAATCGGAGGCAAGAGGGGGAAGCAGGGGGAAGTGGGGGCAAAAGGGGGTATAAGGGGGAAGAGTGGGAAAAATGGGGGGGGGGGCAAAATGGGGGATAACTGATATTGCGGGAATAAGAGAAGGGAGCAGGGGGTGTATCCTATCATGAGGCCTCCCCTCACAAAGAAACCCTGAATGGTCTTGAGGGACAGAGCATGTACCAGCATGCAAAGTTGTATTGCTGTTAAACATAAGGTCCATGTGGCTCTACTCTAAATTATGTAATTTCAAAATAAAATTATGGCCAAGGGGTGTGAAGGGTGTGTTTGCACTGCCCGATATATACCAGAACTTCCGGCAATTTCTAAAAAGGGAAAGTGAAGAAAAGGGGAAACGAAACTCCAAAAACAAAAGAAAGTGTTTTAAAATCAGGCCCTTAAATAGGAATATTTTAGGGGGGGGGGGGCACAATGATTCTCTCCTCCCTGTGTGCCTCCTCCGTCTTCAGTCACTTTCCTCTCAAGACATCCCTTGCTGCCTCCTCCTCTCTCTCTGGGTTTCTCCTTTTCCATGCATCTCTTCCCTAGCCATTCCCTCCTCCATGTTATCCTCCAATCTCTCCAGTTACTCTCATTCTAGCTATCTCTGACACTCCCCTCCCTACATTATCCCTTTCTGTATCCGCCCAGTTCTAGTCTCCTCCCCAAAAGCTCTTTCCTCCTCCTTAGCTCTTGCTTCCTGTGTCTCTGCACCCTTCCTCCATCTCTTGGGCCTCTCTAATTACTCTCTCGCTGCCGCCTCCTAATGCAGCCACATCTAGTCTTCCTATCTGTCTCCTCCTTGTCCTTTCTTCTTCCTCAACAGCTTTTCTCTCCTCCACAACAATTCTTCTCTCCTCCATGTCTGCCCTCTCCCTGACATATATGCCTTCTCCATCTATTACTCCATTCTCTCTGTATGCCTTTCTGCCAACTCCGTAGTTCTTGGGGCTCCTAATAAATTAGTAATAATAGCTTCCTCACTGGTTTCTCCCTAGCTTATGTCTCATCAAGCTCTACCTACAGCATCTCTCTGCTTTCCACCTCCTCAGTTAGATTTCTGCATTTCTATATTCAGAAGCAATGCTAAGACTAACTCCTCCCTAGTTTTTTGCTTCCTCCTGTTAGCTCAAACCTTCTCCGGTTTATTCATCTTCCTCCTTCCCTAGTCATCTATATCTCTCTGACTTGCACCTCTCTGTGTTGTCCATTACTACATTTCTGGAGTCAAAAGCAATGTTTGGACTACTTCTTCTGTATACAAGCTCTTGTGGCTGCCTTGCCGCCTCCTGATAGCTTTAGCCTTCTTTTAAAAGCATCAATCCTCCCCCTCTTTAGTCCTCTATCTGTCTGACTCATACTCTCCCTTTCTTCATCTGCTTAGCAGTAGCTACTCCCTTTTCCCCAGCTCTTGTCACCTCCATTCTTGCACCTCCCTTGGTGACACTCCTTTTCTACCCCCAGTCCCCCACCCCAATTGTTTTTTGTCCCCTTCATCTCTACCTCCTCCCTAGGTCTCGCCCTCTCCATCCCTGCCTCTAAACTCTCTTCCTCTACCCTCTCTGCATTCTCCTTCTCTACCTCTCGCCTTATAACTGATGCATGCATCCTGCCCTGCCTCTTCAGTATGGCTTAGCATCCCTCTGTAGAATCTTCTGTCTCCTTCCTCTCCTGTGTTTTTCCTCCAATGACCCCCTCTTACAGGACCCTCACTGTTACCATATTGAAGTTTTTTGGGAATTTTTCCACTAAATTTAACTCTCTAGAATGCTCAGAATGTGTCTCAGAGTGTCTAAAATCCGTTGGCTTCTGGGGGCCTTGAGCGGCCCCCAGACCCCCCGCCGCAAAGTTTCGGCCCTACGGGCCTCAGTTCCCCCCTTCATTGCTTTTCACACACCCCCCCATAAAAAATCCTGGCTACGGGCCTGACAGGGAGCTACCCCCCCCCCCCCCCCATTTCCATCACTCTAAAATTTACTTCTTTTTTTCTTTTTTCAAATTTCTTTCAGCTGCCAACGTTAAGGTTCCAGAGAGAATACAAAGATCAGTGACACATCACAGATGAATAAATTTTGATGCAAAAAAAAACTAGTTTTTTCTCATTTTTGTGGGCTGGAAATGAGAAATCTCAGGGCACCCACATGTCAATTGGTTGATTATAGTCAAGTCATTTTTTTTTGGCAGTAAGTTTTTGGCTGATAATTAAAAACATACCTTACTCTTGATGAAAATACTTGTCTCCTCCTGTTCCTGACACCTTGACCAAACAGTTTCATAAGCATTTGGAATTATTGGCATCTTGTGGCACTGGTTTTGAGGTGGTCCCATTAGAATAACATTGCTGTCAACACAACTCAAGAAGCCATAAATTTTCTTCTACTGCTTTTATTGCTGCTGTTGTGAAGTCACCATTGTTGCAGTGATGTCATAGAGCCAACAATGCTGATGACGTCACAACAGGAGGCTAAAAATAGCTCTAAATGTGCTGAAAAGCAGCAGGAATTTAGCATTGTAAGTGCCTGCATGATGAGAGCTGGGGATCAGAGGACATAAATTTAGTCCAAATCTTGCTTGGTCATGGTCTACTCACCCTAATAAATCAAAAATTACACCTCAGATTTAATCATGGATTGTTTTATTGGCTAAAAACTTACTGCCAAAATAAAATATCTTGACTTTAGTGTAATTGAGCCTATAAGCCAAGACCTGTATATCGTGAGTGATATCAACGATATATGCCAGGAGGTTCTAAATTCAGTCCAGTGATAAGCAGCCTAGCTCGCTACCACTAGACCAACCCTAGCTACCCCTTTCAATTCCATAGAACATTGAGGGATAGATAGCATTAGTAGGGGAGACCGGGGTAAGTTCCCTGTCAGCATGCCTCGGCGGTCCTACGTCGGCCCAGCGTGTCCCTCTCAAAAATATGGAAGGGTCCGAATAAGTGGACACACATCTCTTATTAATAACAATGGCCAAGGCTTTCTCTCTTTCCAAAGGGGTGTCAGGAAATTTCGATACATTGATATATCTCAATATTTTGCTTTGAGATACACATATCGTGGGCTATGTACCAAGATACAAAGAACCTCAAACACCTTCAAACTCGTCACATTTTGCAATATTGTTTTTCTCTTGGCGAGAGGTGTCTCAGAAATTTGGCGCCCAAGAAATGTTGAGGCACTGAAAACAGTGCTGCCCCCTCGTGTAAATTACATTTTTGTCTGCCGGAAACCTGTTTCTTGCCCTCTGCAGCATAATCATTGATATCGCATCTTGAGCTTGATATCGAGGCATGTATTGTATCATGAGATAGGTGTATCGTTACACGCCTACTTTCCCACATATCCTATGTCTTAGAGAAACCTTGGAAATTTAATGCAATTTTCACAAATTTACCTCTAACAATCCTCTTCACACCAATGATCAAATAGGAATCCAATCCCCAGAAGCACTTAGTGTAACAATAATGCAACGGGGAGCATCCAACTGTTTCCAAACTTTTGGCCACTAGTGTACCTGCAGACATTATGGACATCCTGTCAGTGGGTCCAAGAGCAAGCTCCTCCTCTCATATTTTTATTCTACAAAAATAATCTCCACAACTGACTCAAGATGACAGCGGAATAGATTACTATTCCTATAGATAGTCCGGCAATACTGTATTTCAAAGACTTTTTCGCTAATTATCTCGCATTTTCGTAGTTTCCTTGCTGAGCCTCTGCCGTCGATTGTTCTGAAATAAACAGTGGTACACTCTAAAAAATTTCAGACAAAATTGGTTTTTTAGATTCAAAATGTTTTTTTGAAAAACCAAATTTCAATGCAAAACCAACATGGATTTTTAAAAAAAATCCATGTTTTTTTTTTTTTTAATCCATGTTGGTTTTTTGCATTGAAATTTGGTTTTTCAAAAAACCATTTTGAATCTAAAAAACCAATTTTGTCCTGGAATTTTTTAGAGTGTACTCACTTGAATAATTTATTGCTCCCCTGCCAAAACAGGGGCAGCAACAATATCTTACGAAGCATGCAAGTCGAAAATAGTTTGGGGGAGCATCATCAGGAATGATGTCTGGTGCCGCATGTTCACACGAATAGCCTGGTGGTGGTGGTACAGGAGGCATTTCGGTTGTGCCATTGGTAGTTCTAAAATACACTGCATCTGCTGCATTAGGTCTGATAGGATCTCCTGAAACATTGTTCCGTACAATTTCACTGTTTATATTAGCAGCATTTGAGAGTTCAGCAGTCTGGTTGTGTTGACGAGGGTATCCAGCAATTGACTGTTCGCTGTGTTCAATGTTCGTGAATTCTTGACGGGGGTACATGCAGTTCGAATAAGGTGGTTCTCAGAAATACAAAAGAAATGTTGGCAGTCAGAAGTAAATTACAATATGTTTTGTGTCTGATTTTTTCAGAATACTGCTCGCCCTCTGATGGATCAAATTTTAGAAATTGTTCTCCTGTCCACATACCTTTACAGCTTTCAAGGAGAACAAAGGTGGATAAGGCAGTTGCAAAGGTTTTTAAACATCCCAACTTCAGGTTTTGGTGTACATCTTACCACGGCTGACATATGAGCCTCCAATTTTTTTTTTTTAATTGGTTCGACTGGCCCAGAGGGTGGGGCCAGTTGAACCATCCTTTTGGGGCCAGTTGAACCATTAGAAGTTTTCTTCAATAGGAAAATATTTATTTCCAGCATAGGTACTGACAAGCATCAAGTGCATTTGACAGGTGCTCAACTTTGAGTATAAGTAGTTGTTGTGTTGGCCAACATGTCAACAACTGCTTGACTGATTGAATGACTTGCCAGGCAGGTTGTTGAGTGTCGAATTCAGCTGTGGTGTCCAAAATAGATGTTGTTGATGGTATAAGCAGAAGAGCGAGTGAGGCTGCAGACTGACAAATTTGCATCAAATTGGGTACTGTCAAATTGGCTTCTATGTCAGTGGAACAGCTGCCTTTCAGGACCACGTTCAGCAGAACTCAACAGAACTCTGCTGGGCTGATTCAGAAAATTCATGTAAGCATGGACGTGATATAGAGCACCAAAAGTGAAAAATTTGTAGCCCGCTCCCTCACGGTCGCGACTAAAGTCAAGTCATTTTTTTGTGGCAGTAAGTTTTTGGCTGATGATTAAAAACATACCTTACGCTTGACAGAAATTGTCTCCTGTTCCTGACACCTTGACCAAACAGTTTCATTAACATTAGGAAGTATTGGCACGTTGTAGCTATAGTTTTGAGGTAATCCCATTAGAATAACATTGCTGCCATTGAGCTCAAGAAGCCATTTTCTACAACTTCTGTAGAGAAAAACTAATTAAAGAATCTATCATCATATCACCAGAACTTGACAAGAGATCAGGGGCGGATCCAGGGAGGGCGAAAGGGGCGACCGCCTCCCCCCCCCCCCCCACCCTCTCAAAAAAAAAAAAATTTAAAAAAAAAATATTTATTTTTTTTTTTTTAGTAGATAAAAAAAATAATGTATGTGGGTCCATACTACAATTTGTTTCACAACTTGCGAACCGGTGTTTGGCCTGACTGCTCAGTATCTAGAGGTCACACAGTAGAAAGACACATACTCGTAGAATGTAGATAGATGAGCTATTTTGTAATTTTTTCATCCAATTTTGTGATTTTTTGGTGTCATTTTTGTTAGATTTTTGACGACGACTGCCGATTCTAGAAATGAGACAGACTGTAACAGCACTTTCTACATTTGGCCTGTTTAATAATTATTGTTTGATTCTGATTTCTGTTAGATTTGTTCGGTTTGACATACCAGATATTCGATGTTGTAGGCCTACTGTATAAGCAAACTCTTGTTTGTGTCACAGCAGTGTTGATGAAGCTTTTGTTTCGGTAGTTCAAACTTTAGATCATTACCTTGGTTCTTTTTTTCAATTATCTTACAAATTACTGTTTATTCTTCATTCTATCTCAATTTTTGCTGTACAGCATAGACATGGAATGCAGGGGTCTGCAGGGGTCTGCAGGGGACTGCGGGGGGCAGGGGTATACCCCAAAGTTAATGTTCACTCCAGTCAAGTCAGACTTGAGTCAGCTAAAGTCATTGTTGCATAACTTACCCATGTTTTACCTTACAGAAATGACAAAATGCATTTAACACTCTAATAGGACTTTTGTAAAGTATATATATTCAAAATAAAAAACCCACTAAAAATTGACGCATTCGAATACTACCTAATATATTCTGTGTACAAAAATTCTGAAATTTCCAAAGTTATTATGTACCGTTGAAGAATATTTAACAGAAAGTCCTATGAAATTACATTAATTCAGCTGAGGTTTACTTAGTTCAAGTGAAGTCAGAGCTTAACAACTTAGCTGACTAGTCAGTTGAAGCTCTTGCCAAACAAGTCAGAGTTTTAACTCTGACAGACTTAGGGGTCTAGCTGTGGGAGGGCAGCTGCTTCCTAAAAATCTCCAGACATTATATTACATTTATAAATATTAAATTGAAACAAAGAGAAGAAAAGAACATTTCTGGCTGAAAGCCCCATTACCAAACTAATGTCCCCCACTTTTCTCCTTTTGAATTAGGCTCTGGATTGGGTTTTGCAACTTTTGATTCCCCCTGTCCCTTGGCCTTTTTGAATTCCTTGTCCCTTTGCAGTTTTTTAATTGAAATTTGAATTCCCTGTCCCTCAGCTCTGGATTGGGTTTTGTGTCCCCGTCTCTTGGCCATTTTACTTTTGAATTCACTGTCCCCCATAACCCCCATCAAGAGCCTCATGAATAGAGGTTGCAGTCAAAGAAAATGAGTGATAACATGAATTTGTCTAAGGACATCATTGACGTCACTACAGGGCCTCTCTTTTACCATTCATTGATCCTGAGTAAAAGCGGCTGTCTGTCAAACTTTTTAAAAATCAGAGTTTAATACTGCAGCATGAAGCAATCTGTGTGGCAAAATTGATGGCTTGGTATATATCACATGGAGAAAAATGGATGAAACCATGTATTTTAAATCATTTGAACCAATTTTAGATATTCATAAATTTTGATTGGGACACTGTTTCCATGTGAAATCATCGAATATCGATCAATTTGTCAAGCTTGATTTAATTTGTCTCCAAGTAGTACCTAAAAATGGTAAAAATGTGTGAAAAAATTCTTTAAAAATATCCGCCTTTGAGAGCTCATAATGCGTCTCAAAAAATCTAAAAATGCTGAGCTTCAGCGGCCCAAAGACCCCCTGCCGTTGTGATTCGGCCATTCGGGCCTCATGAGGTCCGCCCCCCCCCCTAAAGAATCCTAGATCCGCCCCTTTAGATCATTTATTTCTAAAAACCTGGATATGTACCCCATAAAATATGATATTCATGAAAAATTCAGATTTTTTAATAGAAAAAAAGCTCTGGTATCCAAAGAAGTGACTCAAAAACAAACAAAGGAATAGCTATACATGTAGGCCTAACACTCACCTGGTGGCTTTTCTTCCATTGCTTGGTTTTTGGTAAAAAATCAAATACGATGTGAAGAAAGAAATCAGAATTACCGTTTTTAAACAATCCTTATGGCATCACCAGCACTACAGCAGACTGATGATGTCATAAGCAAACAATGGCCCACACAATGGGATTGTGATTGTGACGTCACGACCATTGTTGACTTGTTCCATGGTGATGTCACCTGTTTTCAAGCAGTGGCGTAGCTAGAAATCCAGGAGTGGGGGGGCCAAGGGGGGGCCAGGGTCTGAGTCAGGGGGGCCCACCTTTTGCGGCATTTTTGGGGCAATACGCGGGTAAAAATTAGTGCCGCGACACAATTCATCTTTACAATCGACATAGGTAAAATGATGCTTTTTTCTTCTGGCGAATACTTAGGCCTACTGCATTTACTAATTCATTTAGATATGATACAAAAACCACTAAATATACTCACAATTACTTTTTAGAGAGAAATGACTTTCCATAAAACCAGTTGGACTTTCCATAAAACCAGTTGGACAAAGTTCAGAATGTTGGTTCTGCCCTTCAATTTGTTATGCACGGAATGAGAGAACAGTTCGTTGCGAAAACAGCGCTGATTCATAATGCTGATTTGAGGCAAAAAGGCAAACAACTCAGGTAGATTATTTTAAAAAAATTATTAAATATATATATATAAAGTTTTATTTGACAATCTGCATATCAAAAAGATACATGTGTCATAAGAAAAATGAAAAACAATGAAATCGACAGCTACTCTACATCTACAGAAAATTAATATTATATTAAGTCCAATCTTAGTTATTTCACGTCGGTCCCAGTTCGCAAAGTAAAGTAAAATTTCATTTAAAAATTTCAAAAATTCAAGAGTCCAATTACAGCATACAGTGCAGAGGTGTGACGCACAGTCACAAGAAAATGTCACAAGTCAGTTTGTTGTCATGGGTGTAGTGGCCATCGAGCAGGCAAAGACGAACAGCGGCAACCGCTACGAGTCCAAGCAATGAAAGTCCGGGCTACGAGGGCCATTGAGGCAGTCAGTTGGAACCCACATATATGGAGCATATGAGCTTATTGGTTCGACTGATAGAGAGGCTTAAAACTAAAAACTACTATTGAGATTTGTCCTGATTATTCCCTACAACTTTTTATCACTTCATAACTTCATTAAGGTGGCTCGCTACTCATGTGAAATAGTTGTTAACGCACATTCACGCGCAGCCAGGCAGGCCCTATCTAACGTAACGTCACCACTGTGCTGACACTGCTTCAAGATTTTTTTTCAATTCTGAGAATTGCATGCGTCGGCCGCTTCTTTTGCAATTTGTGCCACTTCTACTGGGGTTAGACACTTCTTGTTTGAAGCATTGGATGCGTCATGAAGAGTACTATATACAGCCGGAGATTCAACTTGATACTCAAAAAAGAAAATTTTTAGAGGCGATTTTCGGCAAGCAGGTCTAATTTCTCAAAAATGACTTTGTGATATAAATAAATGTTTATATCAATTTGAAGTGTGGTAGGAAGGCTTGTCTATATCATCATGCTGTTCCCAACTATTTTTGGAAATAAATGACAAAGAAATGAACAAATCCTATCTCGTCAATTTTTTTTTAGCGCCATGGTTTATAAAAAAAGTTAAAATTGTCAAAATCGAAACTTACATTCTGAACCCCTTGGAAAGTCCTTTAAACTAAATATCTCTTTGAAATTGTAATCACCTTTTCCATGGAAGTGTCTTCTTTAATTTCATTACTCATTGAATAATATGGGATGCATGACCACTGGATGGCAGAACAAACTTCACAGTAGGAAAAATTTTTAGTTTTTCATTGGTTGCGTGGACTGACTTTCTGGTACATAACCCCAAATATTTTTTTTAAAAGGCTGGTAGCGACCACTTTTGTTTACATATCCTTCCTATAAACTATATTTTGGACCATTTTAAACTGTTTTTAAGAAATCCTATCTTGGAAAGTTCATGAGTATCGAGCCACCTTAAGGTAGGAACCTACTGCTTGTATGATTTCAGGCCTTTTGTCCGACAGAATCAAAATAAATTGTTGGTTTTTATCGAGATTATTATTAAAAACCAATGGTTTCCACAAGATTTCTTTTGAAATTGTATTAAATCTCGATCTTAAAAATTAGGGCAAATGTCGCAAGGCCGCCCTGAAAAGTTTGGATCCAGATACACCTATTTCTAGATATTGAAAAAGAAAATAAAAAATTGTCAAATGGCTCAAAACTTTTTGAACGGCAACTGTAATTTTGGTGAGAATTAGGTATAAGTGAGTGCCGTCACAAAGGCGGACGTGCTCTGCTCAAATAATTTTTCAAATTTCTCAAATCTGAAATGGGGGGGCCACTAATCCATTTTGGGGGCCTTGGCCCCCCCAGGCCCCCCCATAGCTACGCCACTGATGGGGGGGGCCAGTGGGGGGGGCCAAACATCCATTTGGGGGGGCCTTGGCCCCCCCCATAGCTACGCCACTGCTGTTTTGTGACAGGTCTCAGTCACAGGGGTTTTTGCACCAAACCCTTTTGTTTTTATATTATATTATTTAAAGGGGAGTCGCCATTTTCTGCTGATTATAGACAACATCTCAAATAGGCAGCTCCTGCACTGGCAGTATATGAATAATGTAAAGGACTAACATAACACCCAGTCTTTAAGATCTGAAAATTTCATGGATCTGCATCAAACAGCAACTGCAGGGTCTACAACTTCATTTGTTAGTTTATTTTCTGGTCCAAGTGGCGAATGAAAGCTGTTTCATGCTTTCTGGCACTCACTGTGCCACTCTGGGCAGTTGATCTGCTGAATACTTCATAGATTAGGCTGAAACAACCAAACAAGCGGTTACAGGTTCATGGAATATATTAATTTGACATAAAATGCCATTAAAATCACTTTAATTTTCCATGTCTTTCTTTTTATTATATGCATAAGAAAAATTTACAGCAGCTGTCCCTGAGATTCTTGTGGCCCATTCAGTGGCGTAGCTAGAAATCCAGGAGTGGGGGGGCCAAGGGGGGGCCAGGGTCTGAACTAGGGGGGCCAACCTTTCGCCGCATTTTTGCGACATTTTTGCAGCATTACATGGATAAAAATTGATACAGCGTTACAAGGCTTCTTTACGAATGAACTAGCAAAGTTGACCGTCTTATTTTTTGTGACTGATAAACAGAATGACCATGCATCTCAATACTTATACTAAAATCAGTTTTTACCTATCAAAAAGTAATGAAACAGATTCTACGGTTTCGATATTAAAAGTATGACAATGACACCTCATCAATTATCATGATTCATGAAGAGTATCTTTCGCAGTGAAATGGTCCTCTTGTTTTTTTTTCATAACTGTCCTTGCAAGTTTTGAGAATATTCCTGCTAAGAATGACATCTTTTGATAGAAATCTATAAAAGTCCTTTTGATAGAAATCCACCCAGCTCCTCAAATAGGGAAAAGGTAGTAGCAATTTGTGCAAATGACAGAAATACCAAAAATGTAGGGAAATTCCATGCACATATATGAAAAATTGAGCAGTTTGTACAAATCACTCTGGTAAATCAGATCTGTTTATTAGAAAACTCTCAAAGGAGCATTATTCTTTAACTGAGCAATGGCGATGAAAAGATTTCCTCAAAGCACCCTGATTTTAGATGTTGCATGGAATCTCTAGATACATAGACATACTGGAAGGGGGAGTAGTCACACTCCCCCAAAAAGTTTGGGAAACACTAAGATTCGGGAAAAAAGGCAAAACATTTCTGGCAGACAATTTAAAAAAAAAACATAATTAAGAATCCATAGTTTTGAAGAGATTTCTTTTGGAATATTACCGAATCTAGATTCCGATATTCAGACAAATGTCGCTCACCCCCTAAAAGGTTTGCCTGCGGTACACTTATTGCTAGATATGTTCAAATAAGGATATCAGCCTCAGAACTTTTCAAAGGGCAACTGTCATTCTAAAGAAAATTTGGTGTAAGTGAGCGCCAGCGAAAGCCACAACTTAAGATGGACGTGTTCCAGCGACTGTTGCTGCTCCAATAATTTTTTCAAAATTTTCAAATCTCAAATGGGGGGGCCGGTGGGGGGGCCACTTGTCCATTTGGGGGGGCCCTGGCCCCCCCAGGCCCCCCCATAGCTCCGCCACTGGGCCCACTTCAAATTGGCCGCTGAGGAGCATCAGATCATGAAAGACCTTACAAGGGAAATACAGATGAAGTAAAGTTAGTCAGACAGAATTAATTTCCCAAAGTAACTTCTGAGAAAGATTATTGAGTGTTATAGGATCTCCACCCCCTGAACTGGCATCGAGAGCAGATATTAAGAGTATATTTGAAAGATATCTTGAAACATATTCTATTCGTTTTTCAAGCTTTTCACACTTTTGTGGCCCATGAACAGCTCCCATTGGGTCAAGTAGATGTTGCATGACAACAACCAATTTTAAAATTTTCACATCATGTTTAGGGGTGCTGATGATTAACTATAAGACCATATTTTGGAAGTCATGAACGATATATAGACCCGTAGATTGATTTAAATTGAATGTAAGGCTGTTTTTGGTGATTTCCCTTTATATTATATATATATATTATATATATATATATTTCCCTATATATTTACTCAACAATCATAGGCTCAAGAACCCCTATGGTCTCAGTATTACCGCTAGATCAGCAGCAAAGGGTTCAGTTCATAGAAATACATAGAATGGACATGAGGCTGTATGACGCCACCTCGAGATGAGGTCACCAAATCCGCCATATTGGAACTGCCCTGAGACATGACGTCATTGTGACATCACAGCAGGAGCAACAAGATGTTGTGTTTGGCTGTTTGTGACGTGACATGATGCCATTGTTACTAGTGACGTCACTATTATTGGTGATGTCACGGTTACCAAATGCCAGGCTGCCAGGCAGTTCCAAGATGGTGGATTTGGTTGCTTCATCTGCTAGAGCCTCATGTCCGTTCTATGTATTTCTATGGTTCAGTATCCATCCAATCTTTTCTTGTGCATTTGTTGCTTCAATGACGGTTCATTGTGGGGCTGTTAAATATAAGGCGCAGCAACTTCCATCACGTGTAACTAATTTAGAAAATGTAATTTCCTACATCTTGAGGTAAGTTGCGACTCTGTTTGTCAATTATTTATATATGTGATATATGTGAAAAATGCATCCGAAGCGCTCAAAGTTGGTTTCAAAAATTTTGTTTGTAAACATGTTATATTCTAAAGGTGTCCGTCACAGCTTTTGAGATACAGCATTTCTGTGACGCGATATACTAAAAACGAGTGAACTTATTAATATCAAAGTAAGTATTCTCGTCACTCTTAAATTTATAAAAAGGAACAACCTCTTTTTCACCGATAGTTAGCATTCTTGGTGTCTGACTGATATCATCCCTTATTACTCACTCCAGCATGCACCCAATGTCATTGTTGAACGCTATCATATGCCCCATTCACACGGCATGCTACTGAGGTCTTTTGGCATCGGTGGGCTGGGATTTCCTGGCAATTTGGATGATTTTTTTATAATTTGTGATATATCACACTGACAATTTTTTATATCTCCAGAACTTTTTGCATATCGGCGGGTTCCTAGAAATGGGGGGAACTCCGCCGTGGATGTCAAAAAAGATTCAGCTCGCTGAAACTTTTTTTGCAAGTTGCCGGGAAAGAGCCACATTTTTCTCAATTTTTGGATGTCCGACACAGTGGCGTAACTGGGGGGGTCCCAAGCGGGGGGGCACCTGGGGGGCACGCGATTCTCTGGGGGGCACCCACTATGCTAATTGTGTATAGAGATAAATAATCGCAGCAACGTCAAAATGGTTCATATTTATGCTTGGTCCAATGGAACAGTTTTTTACATTTTCAAATTCCTAGACTGTATGATAGAGTAGGTCGGGGCAAGAAGCCTGGGTTAGGTGAGAGACCCCCCCCAGGCTTATATCCAAACTTACATTTTTGGTGCGTTTATCTATTGATAGGATTGAAGCTAAAGGCGTTTTAGGTGACGTCACAAATTTTCAGGGCAAACAGCACCAAACTATAGTAGAAATTAAAGAAAGAAAAAAATGTGCATGGTTTTTGTAACTTTGACTAATTCTTTGAAAGGGGTTGTCAGAAATAACTTTGGAAATTTTTTAAAGTATAATTGATATCTGCATTGCTTCACTTTATGACTATCACATCGATATGATTTGGATCATGTTTTTTGCATTTTAGTTCAAAATATAGAGGTCAAATTAAAATATGTGGGTTTGGGGCGAGAGGCCCCACATGGCATGGGGCATGAGGCCCCCTTCACTGGGGGGTCGAAGCTGCTTCAGGAACCATTAATAATGTGTACTTTACATTTAACTTGATGAAATAGCTAATTAATATAGAAAAAAATTGGGTCCAAAATTGAAACAGGGCAAAAAATATTAAAAAATAAAAGTGTGAACAGAAAAATTCAGAAATTCAGAAAAAGTGAATAGAATGCCTCAAAAAGGATAGAAGAACCCTAAGAAATAACTTTTAGGTTGAATGCGCTCACAAAAAAAATTGCCATAGGATTATAATAGGGGGGCTTCTTGCCCGGTGGGTGGGGTAAGAAGGCAATTTTAATTTTTTTACAAAAATGGCCGTAACTCCTATATTAAAATTGGTAGACATGTGTTTCTCTAGTTATTAGTAGAGTCAAGTGATCCCTTCCTGACAGCATAATCATTCAAATAATCGCCCATCAAAAGTAGGTCAAATCGCACCTCGAAGTTAAGGGGGGCTGCATGCCCCGACCTACTCTAATCAGAAACGTTTTATTGATACAGAATTTTACACCGTATGTACTATAGTTTCAAATAGAAATTTGACTGCTAGCAAATGACAGTTTATCACAATAAACAATGTTGGTTTATCACCATTGTTCATGAAAACCTCAAAATAGGCAAAATCCACTCCAGCCATTCATATCGGGCTAGTTGGGCCTCTTCTCAGCACGTTGAAGTTAATTTTATAAATCTGGACTCACCCAAAACAAGGGTGAAAAATAAAACAAGGATTGTGGTTATTTCGGTATATTCCATTTATTTGAGGCTGTACCTCCGCTGTGTTATTTTGCCTGAAAAAGTAATTAATTTGCACAGTTTAGGTTTGGTGTGAATATTCAGTAAAATTAGTTTGAGGCATAATTTGTGCATCGCGATACGTATCAAAAGCTGAAAATGAGTATCGAAGATACGTATAATATCGAACTTTCCACCCCTTGAGCCAGTGCATAAGTTGTCATCTGATTATATGCACATGCAACAGACTTATGAATTGAAAACCAAAATGCTAAGTACTGGGTTTTTTTTGGTGATAATCAATCATTATTATTTGTGTTGAATATGTTTCAGTACCATCATGTCCTTTATTTGCTAATTCAAATACTAGATCTAAGAATACAGTGTACATAGGCCTGCTGGAGCTTTTGGGGTAACCATTACATTTTTAGGGGGGGGGGGCCTGTTTATTTCAGGTAAAATTGACTGTGACTATTTGGTATTAGGAGCACATTATTATATACTTGCCCATGCATTAAATAGGCCGTTAACTGTTTTTTTCAGGGCCTTCATATTGCATAATTCATGGAGGGCCATAATGTGGTTAACACATGGGGGCCATAATGTGATTAACACATGGGCAAGTGGTGCCCTCTGTGTATTATAAGTATCGTGACGTCACCAGACGTGACGTCATGGTGACGTTGTTGACATGAGGAATAAAAAATTCTGTCAGACATCGTCAGATTTGGCTAGAAATAAGTGAAAAATGGTCCGATTTGCAAAATTCAAAAACCTACAAACACTGCAGTGAGTCACAGATAACAGAAAAAGCCCTAGATTTACTCTATCTGCAAAAATAACAGCGTCAGATCGAAAAACGCAGCGCGAAAAGTGACAGAATGGACTAAAAATGTAAGTTTTAGGCTAGATTTATCCATCACACCTTCGTTTTTCATGATTTTATTTAATCACTACATGATAATGCCAGTTTTTATAAATCTGCAGGGGTTTGGGGAAGAAAAACCATGGCAGTGTACTTCATAAAAATGTGGGAAGTTGAAAAACAATTTACAAAAAGTATATAATAATGATAATAACATTTTACTTGTCGGGCATTATGGGGTATTAATCAGTTATGGCCCTCGGGCAGAAATCATTTAATGCCCTCGCCTAGCGGCTCGTGCATTAAGTTAATGATTTCTGCCCTCTGGCCATAACTGATTAATACCCCATAGTGCCCTCCAAAAAAATGTTATTGTATAATTATGGTGCACAATGACACAATCCCACTGGGCACACGACGTAAACACGACGTTACTATTAGGTCTGCAATTGGTCATGTTGTCAAATAACATGGCCTCTACATTGTGACAACATTAGTAGCAGATGTTATAATGCAACCGTCAGTCAATGTTGCAACATGACGTTGTTGGAACATTGAAACAACGTTGCCTATCCAATGTCAAAATGCTGACAACAGGATGACGTTGCTGCAACGTGAATGCAATGTTTGAAAGAAATGTTGCTGTGAGATGAAACGTTGTGTGACAACGTTGGGGTGATGTTGAAAGTTGGTTCTGAATTGGTCATGTTTTTATACGACGTTTTCTTTACATTGCAACAACGTTCGGTGGTGACGTTACTATGTGACTGCGCAGTTACTATCGGTCAATGTTTCACCATGACATTGTCACAACGTGCCACACTGTTGCCAATCCAATGTTGGAATCCTGACAACGAGATGACGTTGCTACAGTGTGAATACAAACTTTAAAAATGATGTTGCAATAAGACAGTGACCGTACGTTATCTGACAACGTTGTACGAACATTGTAAGTTGGTTCTGAATTGGACATGTTTTATAGGACGTTGTCTTTACATTTTGACAACGTTGGGAGGTGATGTTATTGCGTGACTTCACAGTGACCATTAGCCAATGTTTCACCATGACATTGTCACAATGTTGCTTATCCAATGTTGTAATCCTGACAACAGGATGACATAGCTACAACATGAATGCAATCTCTGGAAATTACGTTGCAATACGACAGTCACCACACGTTATGTTACAATGTTGTAGAAACATTGTAGGTTGATTCTGAATTGGACATGTTGTATACGACGTGTTCTTTACATTTTGACAACATTGGGAGGTGACGTCATTGTGTAACTTCACAGTTACCATTAGCCAATGTTTCACCATGACATTGTCACAATGTTGCTTATCCAATGTTGTAATCCTGACAACAGGATGACATAGCTACAACATGAATGCAATCTCTAGAAATTACGTTGCAATACGACAGTCACCACACGTTATGTTACAATGTTGTAGAAACATTGTAGGTTGATTCTGAATTGGACATGTTGTATACTACGTGTTCTTTACATTTTGACAACACTGGGAAGTGACGTCATTGTGTAACTTCACAGTTACCATTAGCCAATGTTTCACCATGACATTGACACAATGTTGCTTATCCAATGTTATAATCCTGACAACAGGATGACATTGCTACAACATGAATGCAAACTCTGAAAATTATATTGCTATATGACAGTCACCACACGTTATGTGTCAATGTCATACAAACATTGCAAGTTGATTCTGAATTGGACATGTTTTATACGCTGTTGTCTTTACATTGGGACAACATAGGCAGGTGACGTCATTTTATGATTTTCCATCAGCCAATGTTTCACCATTTACTCATGTTGCAACCCTATGGGCACATCTACGTTGTAGCAACGTTGCAACAACGTCACCCTGTTTGTCAACTGACGTAGACGTATGGTAGAAATTACGTTGCCGCAATGTTGTGAAGCAATGTCAAAGATATGACGTTAGCATGCGCCGTTGTGTCGACGTATTCACAATGTTGTGAGGCAATGTCAATGGTTCAACGTCAGCTTGCGACGTTGTTGCGATGTTGTAAAAAAAATCCGACGTCGTGTTCACGTTGTGGTAACATCATTTCCACCATACATTTCTACGTGACCAATAGACCAGCCCTCCACCAATTAGCAACATCGGGGTTTTTTTTCGTGTGCCCATTGGGAATTTTGTTCTGAATTGGTAATGTTTTGTACGACGTTGTCATTATATTGTGACAGCGTTTGAAGGTGTCGTCATTTTGAGACTTCACAGTGACCATAACCCAATGTTTCATCATAAATCTACCAACAATGAAACAATGTTGTAATCCTGACAACCGGACGACATTGCTGCAACGTGAATTTGCACTTTCACATTGCAATATGACAGCCACTGTTGCATGTTGGTAGAGGATATGTGAGGTAGACATACAACGTTGTCTCAATGTTGTGTTTTGACATTTATCATGCTTTGCATTATAGGTGGTGCCACATGGCGCCACACGAGACAAAAAAACACAAGCTAGTTCACTTTAGGTACATTTTTAATGTAAATTACCCAATTACTTAACTTTCCTAATTAAACAATCCCTATAAAGGTGTGCGATAAAACCTCAAGTGTATATTCTGGTAAATTGTCCCATCTGATTTGCTGTAGGTAAGTTTCCAGTGTCAGAAAAATAAATCTAATATTGCTCCAACAAAGCCAAAATTCCTGATTCATATTTGTTGGAAGATGCTGAGTTTCTCAGAATGAATTAGATTTGGCTGCACGTTGGACTGAGGCTGGTGAATGGTAGGCCTACATTTATCATTCAAGGTCTCGATTTTTTGAACTGCTGGTAAATCAGTGAGTATCTGGTTTCTAGCAGTTCCTCAAATAATGTAGCATTGCCCCTGCTGTATAGGCAGGTGAGAGAAGCAAGGCTGACGATGGTGAATTTTAAGATGGGTATCAAATTGGAACTGCCTGTCAGGTCAGTATTCAACAGAAATGCCCAGCAATGTATCCAGGTGTCAGTGCAAGTGACTTTACAATGTTGTGACAATAATGCAGTATCATTGACATTCTACGTAACTTCACTATGTTGTGACAATATTACAATATCGTTGACATTCTACATAACTTGACTATGTTGTGACAACGTTGCCGTAATGTTGAAATACCACATAACTTCACAACGTTATTACACGGGTTTTCTACCA
The DNA here is from genome assembly GCA_026936325.1 of Platynereis dumerilii. Classification (NCBI taxonomy): domain Eukaryota; kingdom Metazoa; phylum Annelida; class Polychaeta; order Phyllodocida; family Nereididae; genus Platynereis; species Platynereis dumerilii. The sequence continues at coordinate 20,747,997 of JAPTHN010000004.1, forward strand.
TACAAATCTATGTTGCAGCAACGTTGAAATTTCTATGTGATTCTTACCAAAATAACGTTGACATTCCACATAACTTAACGATGTTGTGACAACGTTGTTGTAATGTTGAAACACCACATAACTTCATAACGTGATTACACGGGTTTTCTACCATACAAATCTATGTTGTAGCAACGTAGAAATTTCTACGTAATTCCTGCCAAAATGCAACGTTGTCACAACGTTGCTGCAACGTAGATGCGCCCATTGGGATATTATTTATTTTGAAGGCTGCTTTTAAACACAGAATGTATTTATTTTGCCATTTAAACTTAGCAAAAAATTATTTATTTTTAAAAAATCCTCACCCTACCCTGGACATCAGGACTGTCGTTTTTCTTGTTCTTCGGATTAACTTTTACAAGGTTGTGTTTTGTGATAATCAATCAGGGGATGACTATTTCATATTCGGGGGGAGGTGGGAGGGGTGGAGATTTTTTTTTTTATGGTTTCTTGACTTTCTTCTTGAGTTTTGGTGATAAAAAGAATTCTTTTTGGGCTGTCGCGAAATAAATAATTTCTGGTGGGGGTATTTCTTAACAAGGTATTGCTTGATTCAAGAATGAATATACAGGGACTTCACGCGCTTGAAATAAATAATTACTGCCGATATTACAGTGAAATAAGCCTAAATAATTACCTGCCAAAAAAGAATCCAAACACCCCCCTCCATGTCTGTTTTATCATTACTCAAATATGGATTGTACAATATCATGTATGTTTCATATCCATGACTTTTATTGGCTAATTCGACTTTTATTTGCTAATTTGTATGTAAATATTAGATCTATGAGTAAAATGTACATACAGTGAGCCTAAAGCGACTCTTCAAAGAGTGGTCCTACTTCTATCACTCACAGCCACTCTCACCTGAGCAATAAGCACCTGACATGGGTCAATGACCTCTCCAAGCCAGGTAGGGTATGTACCTCATTCATATTCATGACCTGACCCAGATTGAGAGTGCACCTGTGTCAGTTGTTGAGAGTCAGCAGCATTGGATATTTACAACTACATTTCTTGCCAACTTTTACTGATTTCGGAGTCTACATCAACCATGTTGAAGTCAATCTTTCTTGGATTGACTGTTTTAGCCTCTCTATCAAATGGTAAGTGTAATAGGCTTTACCTGTGGCAAATTTCTACTTGCATTTTTCATTTTGTGTCACTGAACATGTTCACTCAACTGTACAATTGATAAAATAGGCCCCCTATATATGTACATCTTCCCATTAGATAGACTGTTTTAGTTTCTCCTTCAGATGGTGATTGTTTTAGTGCTTAGCTATGTTTGTTTGCAATAATTTTGCATTTTCATTTTATGTCACTGTTCACTCAACTGACTAATTCATATACAGTGGTCCCTGTGCTATATGACTACCCCTTCTGCAGTCATGAAGCGGTCTCTCGTGGGGTGCAGTTTCTAGTTGGGGTGTAAAATGCACTAAAAATACTACTTAGGGCGAAAGGAAGGCGTTCACATAAGGCAAGGCGTTCTTGCAACAGGGGGTTCTTATAACGCAGATACCACTGTAATGTACCATCCAATGCAATGTTAGTTTGAAACTCTACGATGCTCGCCCTGTGATGAAGTATAGTGAATATTTAAACTTTTTTCCAACGTGTTTTCTATAAAGAAAAAGTAGAAAATAATGAAAAAACAAACAAACACAACAGTGTACCATTCAAATATTCATTGTATTTATGTTAGTGATCTCAATCTGCTAAAAAATATTTATCATGGTGAGGGAGGGGTAAGCTTTTAATGACTGTTATAAGGATGTCCTAAGACTGATTCCGACAATGATGAAATTGTGGCTACTCTTGCCCCCCCCCTCTGCCCCCCTCTTGCCCCCCCCCCTCTGGTTCTGTCCAGTCCAGAGTAAAAATATAAAATTAGCCTTAAATGTCCAATGCGTGACCTAGTTTTACTATTCTGCTTAAGATGCCCTCTACCAAATAGTGTTTCAAATGTCTAACCAATTATTTTATTTAGTGGGCCAAAAAATGCAGGGTTTCGAAACACCATGAACTCAGTGGTGTAGCCAGGGGGGGGCAAGGTGGGGCAATTGCCCCCCCTGTGGCTGCTCTTGCCCCCCCTCTTGCCCCCCCTCTGGCTTTGGAGTAAAATAAAATAAAATTAGCCTGAAATGTCCAGTGCATGACCTTGTTTTACTATTCTGCTTAGGTTGGCCTCTACCAAATAGTGTTTCAAACACTGACCTAATTATTTAGCGGGCCGAGCGACTAGTGGAGCCGAAAAATGCAGGGCCTCGAAGCACCAACTGAACTCTCCCGAATTTGTCATATTTATTCAACTATGCAGTGAGGCTCTGTAAAATTGCAATGACAATCCCAGTGTCCAGTGCTTCTTGTGAGTGAAGTTTCTCCGTCATGAAGAGAACAAAAACCTTTGTGAAAATTCAATGGCAGATGAGAGGCTCTCAAACCTTGGATGAGTTTGTAGAGATATATTCAAACAGGATCATGCTTCTTAATGCCTGTGTCTCACGAGCGTGGTTAAGTGACGGCAAAGTTGTAGAGGTTCCAGGAAGTCAAGTTTCGCCCAATTTCGGCGTTTCAAGCCATTTTTGGACAATTATATAATCAATTAGAGGTTCTAAATCGTCGTTGATGGTTCCTATTACAACGAGGCTCTCGTTTTTTACGCCGAATCGCTCGTAATTACGGACGAGGCAAGAAGAGACTTGTGTCGGCGAGTTGTCAGGAGCCTCGACGCAGTTCCATTGCTTCAATGTTAAACTAGATTCGCCCAAGGAGTCTCTTTCTTCGCCCTAGCATGCTGTTGCTTCGCCCTAGCATCCTCTTACTTCATCCTAATCTTCAATTAAGCCCAAGCAAATACATTTTACGGTGAAGCAAGTGCCTGTTTCGGCGTTTAAACAGCCTGTTTGCGTCGGCGAGTTGTTCTCTTTTTTCGCCGAATTTCCATTGACTCAATGATAAGTAGCCTCGCCCAACCTGCCTCTAAGTTCGCCCAACCTGTCTCTAACTTCGCCCAAGCTGTCTCTAACTGCGCCCAATCATTTTGGGGGTCTTTCTGGTCTTTTGCTTCACCACTTCTTTCTTCGCAAAGATTCAACCGGTTGAATCTTTCGTGAAGCAAGTTCTTGCCTCACCATAAGGTCATGTGACTTCTAGGAACTTTTGGCGAGGCAGTTTAAGAAGCGCCGTAGACGAAAATATCGTCGCCGAAGTGTTGAATGTAGCTTAAGAACCTCCCACTTTCCTGGAAAAGCAAGAAGCGCCGCAACAGGAACCCTCTGTTACGTCTCCGTGAGAACTAGGCATAACTCGTATCAGAGACTGATGTGGCTACATTGAAATTTATTGTCTCTATTGCAGGCCTCCTAGAACTCTTACTTTTCCTACCTTATTTAGAAATCATCCTACTTTTCCTTTTTGGTCAGTCCTACTTTTTTTAAATTCAGAAATGGTGAATTTAGTGAAGTGTCAAATCTTGTCTCAAGCTTTGAGTCAGAAATTTGACTGAAAAAAATCTTAAGGCTCATTGTACATTCTTTTGACAAGGTGTGGGAATTATCTTGAAGGAAAAACTTGTGTACTTTCAATGAAGGCGTCAAGAATGAAGAAAATATCTTGTCCCTTTGTCTTGGTTTTTGCAAAATGTGATTAAAACAGGCTCCTACATGACCACAATTAATGATCCTAATTTTTTTGACCAAACTCCAATTTTTTTCTGCAGGGCTGCTAGGAGCCCTGCTATTGTTATTACACTGCTCTGTTCTAATTAAGTATCGAGATAATTTTTCATTATTCTATATGATACTCATTACTTTCCTATAATATATTTATGAATAGTTTATAGGCCTAGTCTGATGAAAAAAGTCATGCAATTTTTCTGTTTTAGTGTGATGACATTGCTAAGATGATGATTGCTATGTGATGAGCATTATATCTTTTCTGTTTCTTGTTCAAGACTGAAAGAATAATTTCATTGATGCCAGAATTCTTGTTTTGATAAAAATGTCACTTTTCTGATGTTTTTCTATGATGTTTTCTTCATCTATGGATCCAGTAATCTAGATTCAATATTTAGTGACATTCAGTCAAGCAAATTTATGCAAGATATAATAATAACTTTACATTCAGCAGCAAAATATCTAAATACAACATATAAGTAAATTTCTTGCACTTCATGGTCAATTTAACTTGCTTAATGATGATGATAATGACCATTGGGGGAGTTTTATCCGAAAAATGTCGATAAATGTCGATAAAGGTCTTGCCCCCCCCCTCAAGAAGTCCTGCCCCACCCACTGCCCCACCTGTGGCAGATGTCTGGCTACACCACTGCATGAACTATAAGCCTACAAGCTCTGTAAAATTGCAGTGCTTCTTGTGAGCAAAGCCATGAGAGGATAAAAACTCAATGGCAGAAGATAGGCTCTCAAACTTAGGAGTCATTCATATTGAATGACAAAGGTCAGATTCATATGATTTAGATGAGTTTGTAGACATATTTGCAAACAGTCACCACAACAGTTGGACCATGCTTCTTTAACTCATATCAGAGACTGATGTTGCGACATTCCATTCAGCAAAAATTCGATGTGAAATTTAATGTTTCTATTGTTATAAAAAAAGCTCTGTTCAACTTACTGGTTTGATATCTTTTATTGATATAACTTATCCTTTACTCCCAATGTACTGCGATACCAAAAGGGGACAACCATTAGACGTTAGTGGGGGAGGGGTGGTTTGATGATTTTCTTAAAATGAATAGTTTCCTTCCCAGTTTTGTTGAAATAGATATTTTTATTCTTGGAAGTCTTAAAACAAATAATTTCTGTTGGGACTACTTCTAGCAGTCTGTCAATTAGCTGTGCAAAACGAGAGGACTGATGCACTGTGAAAAGAGCGCTTCGTGAGTCATCATATGGATGATTTGTTGTGTTATTTATGTCTAGAAGGGTTCTAAAAATCTGATTAATCCTAAGGGAGACTAAGGGGGGGTACTAAAAATCTGCTTAAAACGTAAGGGGGGAAACCAATTTTTAATGGAAACTTCTGACAAACCACACCCAGTCATGAATTCTGAACTCTTCCTAAGGGAGGCAACTATTTAGTGGCGTATTTAGGGGGGCATGGTGCCATGGCCCCCTCCCCTCTGGCCCAAAATTAACAGGGAACAGATAGGAAGTGCCGCGGAGCGCCGCCTATTTACCCCATGTTATACCCCCCGCAGACCATTTCCAGATACGCCCCTGCAACTATTAGATATTCGGGGGGCCTCCTCAACAGGATTTTTTTATTTAGGGACCATTCAGAACTTATGATTGGGGGGTGGGAGTTTTGCCAGAACTTCCCGTCAAAAATTGATACACCCCCCTTGAGTTGCATGCGTATTTTTAGTACCCCACCCCTAGGTTTCATGCGTATTTTTAGTACCCACCCCCCTCGACATAAAGCAATACACACATGTATATAGGCCTACTGTTATACATGTGGCCTTGGACAAGGTCCCTTATATCAAGGGAACAATGATGGCAATAACTCATCATTTAGCATGCAATGTTCAAAAATAATTCTTTCTGACAAGAAATACACCACATATGGGCAGTGGCAACCCTATGGTTGGGCACGGGGCACGTACCCCCCCCCCATATTTGACCTGTGCCCCCCCAGGTGCCCCCCCATATGAACTTTCCAACTCTGGCTAAAATATACAGTTGGTACGTAGGGTGCCCCCCCAGAGGATCGCGTGCCCCCCAGGTGCCCCCCCCCCCTGCTCGAGACCCCCCAGTTACACCACTGAATATGGACATGGGTTACTTATTTTCAGACTTCTAGGAAAGAATTATTTTTTCACCAAAAACTGGGCAACAAATTAGTACATTCATCCCACCCGAGTAATCTTTTACCACTAACACCCAGCACCAAAAAGTAAAACGTAACAAAGTAGGTTTCTAACCATGCAATCCAAATCAATCTCAAAGTTGGGTAACCTATCTATAATTTTCAATAGTTTTAAACTTATCAAATGTGTTTATATGTTAAATTTTAATGTTTTACACTTTTAAAAAACTTTATAATTATAGATAAGCAGATAGATATGTATATATAATATCTGATTAAATGTTTATCACATTCTATTTATCAAATGACTGTCACTTTTCAATAATTTGAAATTATGTTTTTCTCTTTTAGAATAATTTTTTTAAATTTGTGTCTTTTCTGTTTCAGCTAAGATTGAGGTAGGAAACAATTGTTATGGAAGTACAAGGGAAGGATACACTTGCACTCTCTTCTGTAAGGCAGATAACTTAGATGAAAATAGCCAATCGGTCGCATTGCAGAAGTCTCTGACTTACTACGCCTATGATATCAGGAGGTGAGATGACCAGTGAGCCAAAGAAGGAGCTTAGTGAAAGAAAATGTGATTTTGAGAAGTAAACCTTTTTCTTTTGAACAGTTGTTTTCATTTCATGGCTCAATCAATACTGGTATAATTTATTATATATAACTTGAAATATGAAGATACAGGAAAATTAAATTAGCTATAACAGATTTCTTTGAAAATGCCTAAATGACATTAGTCCCTAGAATTGATGGATCTTCCACTTGCCTACTACAGACGCTGATACAAGGGGCATCTATTTAATGTCTCAATCAACCGAACGACATCAACCTGGGATTTTGCTCATGAGGATCCATGAAAATGGCGGTTCTCAACCAGGGTTTGAACCAATGCAAACGAAGACCTAGGGGGCCACGCAATACTCTGGGGGGGGGGGCACCCACTATACTAATTTTATATTTTAGCCAGAGTTGGAAAGTTCATATGGGGGGGGGGGGCACCTGGGGGGACACAGGTCCAACATGGGGGGCATGTGCCCCCTGTGCCCCCCATTGGGACGCCACTGCCTTCAGCAGGTCATCCCCCATGTTCTTCCAAGGATCTATGCCCCTGACAATTTTAATAAACATGAATGAAAAATTACAGTTCTTAAATTTGGTCTTAAATAGGGGAGACCGGGGCTGGTTGTCACAGGGGCAGGTTGTCACACTGTGTGGAATTTAAACATGCTCTATTTCTATTTAAAGCAAGTAGGGGCAGAGCCATTGTATATGAAAGTCAGTACATGAGTAACTAAAATCTATCTGGTGAATATACAGTATCAGACGAAAGTTTAGACCGCGTCAATCTTTTGTCAATATAAGGGAAAATAGGTGCTCAGCAAAAGAACTTCTGCATGGATTCTCTTGCCTATGTATCAGGGAAGTTCTACAATAGAGAAAACTTCAACTATTTTTATCACTTACTTGAATATGTGTGATAAACAAAAATTTCAGGTGGTCTAAACTTACGTCTGATACTACTTACATCCAAAAAGGCCTTTAATGGCATTGTACATTAGAGGAAAGGTGGATAAATTATCCAATGTTATTTTAGACAAGATATTCAATCATGTTTCATGTGATTTAAAGGCAATGAGTCATGACACAGAAAAAAACATATTTTTAAATATTTTTATCAAATTTGAACTTAATGGGTAATAATGGTGATTCAATGAGTCAGAATTGTTAATAAATGAAAGGTCAACTTAAACATACATAAGAAAATATATGTTTGACACATTTTTATCCTTCCAATGGAGTATGACTGCACTCGACATCCAGCTATAGTGCAAAAATGGTGTTTTTCACTAGGTTTTGTCTTGACAGCCACTCATTTGAAGTATCATAAAACAATGACCAAGGTGTTTACATTGACATGAGCATCTGTCCTGATAAAATCAAAAAACGTTTGTTCTTTATCCACAGTACAGACAAAATTACAGACGCTACTCGGGATGGTGTATTGAAACGTAATGTTAACGAATGGGCCAGATTTATGCCTTCCATAAAAGTGGATGTAGTTTCATTGTAAGTAAAGCGAACAAACACTATGGCTGGGTGTCGAGTGTAGTCATACTCCATTAGAAGGATAAAAATGTGTCAAACATATATTTTCTATGTGCGTTTTAGTTGACCTTTCATTTATTAACAATTTTGGCTCATTGAATCTCCATTATTACCCCTTAAGTTGAAATTTAAAAAAAAAATTAAAAATATGTTTTTTCCTGTGTCATCACTCATTGCCTTTAAATCACATGAAACATGATTGAATATCTTGTCTAAAATAACATTGGATAATTTACCCACCTTTCCTCTAATGTACAATGCCATTAAAGGCCTTTTTGGATGTAAGTAGTATCAGACGTAAGTTTAGACCACCTGAAATTTTTGTTTATCACACATATTCAAGTAAGTGATAAAAATAGTTGAAGTTTTCTCTATTGTAGAACTTCCCTGATACATAGGCAAGAGAATCCATGCAGAAGTTCTTTTGCTGAGCACCTATTTTCCCTTATATTGACAAAAGATTGACGTGGTCTAAACTTTCGTCTGATACTGTATACCTATGTCATTCGAGATCTTGATGTCATATTGTACATTTTTTTTAAATTCAGCACTCGGGGCAGGTTGTCACACTTTCGGGGCAGGTTGTCACACTTTTCGTTAAGAGTTTGAATGCAGGAAGTGAGACTCTGCATGTCAAATCCTGATTGAGACAAGTTATTTTGGACATGTCAAGAATCCCCTACTTGCCCACTGCACACCTTAACAATCATGTGACTCTGTACAAGGGTGCTACAAATTTTGACTTATCAAGGCAACAGAAATGCATTTTGATAAGGAAGAGGGTGAGTGCAGACTGTGGAATTTTTCTGCAAATTCCTTTTGAAAATTTGAAATAGATCTATTTAGACACTATGCCTTTTCTGCTTACATCATCAATCATCAGTAGAATGTACTAAGGATATGACAATTTAATTTCATTAGAGCGTGACAACCTGCCCCGAAAGTGTGACAACCTGCCCCGAAAGTGTGACAACCTGCCCCGAAAGCGTGACAACCTGCCCCGAAAGCGTGGCAACCTGCCCCGATAGTGTGACAACCTGCCCCTGTGACAACCTGCCCCGTTAGTGTGACAACCTGCCCCTGTGACAACCAGCCCCGGTCTCAACTACATATATGTCTGAAGACTCAAGTACTCTTTAGACTTTACCAAGTCTATGTCAATGGAAACAAAAAATGTCAGTGTTTGCACTACACTAAATAACTTTGCGGTTACACGATAGCTATTTTTTGAGTGAAACATATTTCCCTTTTTTATTCCAGGTCATTTAATTTCACTGACATATATACGACGAAGAATGGCTTCACAGCAGAAATAAGAAATACAAACAGATATGACCACAGCAACAGCACGAATGGCCAGGAAACAAAAATCGACATTGAATTCAAGGGTAAATTAACTCAAAGATGAAATTATATTATATATCACCGGCCAGAGCCTGACAGTCTTTTATTTATTTGTCGCTAGTATATTCAAATGTGCCACGCTCTTACTGGGCCGCTAACTTCATCTGGACAGAAAAGAGGTCACTTGTGAAATCAGCCAATCAGAGATGTTTTCATGAAGGTTAGATTTGTAAGAACTTCTCTGATTGGTGGATTTAAAAGTGACCTATTTTCTGTCCAGATGAAGTTAGCCAATCAGAGATGTTTTCACAAAGTTTAGATTTGTAAGAACTTCTCTGATTGGTGGATTTAAAAGTGACCTATTTTCTGTACAGATGAAGTTAGCCACTCAGAGATGTTTTCATGAAGGTTAGATTTGTAAGAACTTCTCTGATTGGTGGATTTAAAAGTGACCTATTTTCTGTCCTGATGAAGTTAGCCAATCAGAGATGTTTTCACGAAGTTTAGATTTGTAAGAACTGCTCTGATTGGTTGTGTTCAAAGTGACCTATTTTCTGTCCAGATCATGTTAGCCAATCAGAGATGTTTTCACAAAGTTTAGATTTGCCAGAACTTCTCTGATTGGTGGATTTAAAAGTGACCTATTTTCTGTCCAGATGAAGTTAGCCAATCAGAGATGTTTTCACAAAGTTTAGATTTGCCAGAACTTCTCTGATTGGTGGATTTAAAAGTGACCTATTTTCTGTCCAGATGAAGTTAGCCAATCAGAGATGTTTTCACAAAGTTTAGATTTGTAAGAACTTCTCTGATTGGTTGATTTAAAAGTGACCTATTTTCTGTCCAGATGAAGTTAGCCAATCAGAGATGTTTTCACAAAGTTTAGATTTGTAAGAACTTCTCTGATTGGTGGATTTAAAAGTGACCTATTTTCTGTCCAGATGAAGTTAGCCAATCAGAGATGTTTTCACAAAGTTTAGATTTGTAAGAACTTCTCTGATTGGTGGATTTAAAAGTGACCTATTTTTCTGTACAGATGAAGTTAGCCAATCAGATATGTTTTCACAAAGTTAAGATTTGTAAGAACTTCTCTGATTGGTGGATTTAAAAGTGACGTATTTTCTGTACAGATGAAGTTAGCCAATCAGAGATGTTTTCACAAAGTTTAGATTTGTAAGAACTTCTCTGATTGGTGGATTTAAAAGTGACCTATTTTCTGTACAGATGAAGTTAGCCAATCAGAGATGTTTTCACAAAGTTTAGATTTGTAAGAACTTCTCTGATTGGTGGATTTAAAAGTGACCTATTTTCTGTACAGATGAAGTTAGCCAAACAGAGATGTTTTCACAAAGTTTAGATTTGTAAGAACTTCTCTGATTGGTGGATTTAAAAGTGACCTATTTTCTGTCCAGATGAAGTTAGCCAATCAGAGATGTTTTCACAAAGTTTAGATTTGTAAGAACTTCTCTGATTGGTGGATTTAAAAGTGACCTATTTTCTGTCCAGATGAAGTTAGCCAATCAGAGATGTTTTCACAAAGTTTAGATTTGTAAGAACTTCTCTGATTGGTGGATTTAAAAGTGACCTATTTTCTGTCCAGATGAAGTTAGCCAATCAGAGATGTTTTCACAAAGTTTAGATTTGTAAGAACTTCTCTGATTGGTGGATTTAAAAGTGACCTATTTTCTGTCCAGATGAAGTTAGCCAATCAGAGATGTTTTCATGAAATTTAGATTTGTAAGAACTTCTCTGATTGGTGGATTTAAAAGTGACCTATTTTCTGTCCAGATGAAGTTAGCCAATCAGGGATGTTTTCACAAAGTTTAGATTTGTAAGAACTTCTCTGATTGGTGGATTTAAAAGTGACCTACTTTCTGTACAGATGAAGTTAGCCAATCAGAGATGTTTTCACAAAGTTTAGATTTGTAAGAACTTCTCTGATTGGTGGATTTAAAAGTGACCTATTTTCTGTCCAGATGAAGTTAGCCAATCAGAGATGTTTTCACAAAGTTTAGATTTGTAAGAACTTCTCTGATTGGTGGATTTAAAAGTGACCTATTTTCTGTCCAGATGAAGTTAGCCAATCAGAGATGTTTTCACAAAGTTTAGATTTGTAAGAACTTCTCTGATTGGTGGATTTAAAATTGACCTATTTTCTGTCCAGATGAAGTTAGCCAATCAGAGATGTTTTCACAAAGTTTAGATTTGTAAGAACTTCTCTGATTGGTGGATTTAAAAGTGACCTATTTTCTGTCCAGATGAAGTTAGCCAATCAGAGATGTTTTCACAAAGTTTAGATTTGTAAGAACTTCTCTGATTGGTGGATTTAAAAGTGACCTATTTTCTGTCCAGATGAAGTTAGCCAATCAGAGATGTTTTCACAAAGTTTAGATTTGTAAGAACTTCTCTGATTGGTGGATTTAAAAGTGACCTATTTTCTGTCCAGATGAAGTTAGCCAATCAGAGATGTTTTCACAAAGTTTAGATTTGTAAGAACTTCTCTGATTGGTGGATTTAAAAGTGACCTATTTTCTGTACAGATGAAGTTAGCCAATCAGAGATGTTTTCACAAAGTTTAGATTTGTAAGAACTTCTCTGATTGGTGGATTTAAAAGTGACCTATTTTCTGTACAGATGAAGTTAGCCAATCAGAGATGTTTTCACAAAGTTTAGATTTGTAAGAACTGCTCTGATTGGTGGATTTAAAAGTGACATATTTTCTGTCCAGATGGAGTTAGCCAATCAGAGATGTTTTCACAAAGTTTAGATTTGCCAGAACTTCTCTGATTGGTGGATTTAAAAGTGACCTATTTTCTGTCCAGATGAAGTTAGCAAATCAGAGATGTTTTCACAAATTTTAGATTTGTAAGAACGTCTCTGATTGGTTGAGTTCAAAGTGACCTATTTTCTGTCCAGATCAGTTAGCCACTCAGTGATGTTTTCACGAAGTTTAGATTTGCCAGAACTTCTCTGATTGATGGATTTAAAAGTGACCTATTTTCTGTCCAAATGAAGTTAGCCAATCAGAGATGTTTTCACAAAGTTAAGATTTGTAAGAACTTCTCTGATTGGTGGATTTAAAAGTGACCTATTTTCTGTCCAGATGAAGTTAGCCAATCAGAGATGTTTTCACAAGTTTAGGTTTGTAACAACTTCTCTGATTGGTGGATTTCAAAGGTGACCCATTTTCTGTCCAGATGGAGTTAGCCAATCAGAGATGTTTTTACAAAGTTTAGATTTGTGAGAACTTCTCTGATTGGTGGATTTCAAAGTGACCTATTTTCTGTCCAGATGAAGTTAGCCAATCAGATATGTTTTCACAAAGTTAAGATTTGTAAGAACTTCTCTGATTGGTGGATTTAAAAGTGACCTATTTTCTGTCCAGATGAAGTTAGCCAATCAGAGATGTTTTCACAAAGTTTATATTTGTAAGAACTTCTCTGATTGGTGGATTTAAAAGTGACCTATTTTCTGTCCAGACGAAGTTAGCCAATCAGAGATGTTTTCACAAAGTTTAGATTTGTAAGAACTTCTCTGATTGGTGGATTTAAAAGTGACCTATTTTCTGTCCAGATGAAGTTAGCCAATCAGAGATGTTTTCACAAAGTTTAGATTTGCCAGAACTTCTCTGATTGGTGGATTTAAAATTGACCTATTTTCTGTCCAGATGAAGTTAGCCAATCAGAGATGTTTTCACAAAGTTTTAATTAGTCAGAACTCCTCTGATTGGTCGAGTTCAAAGGTGACCTATTTTCTGTCCAGATGAAGTTAGCAAATCAGAGATGTTTTCACAAAGTTTAGATTTGTAAGAACTTCTCTGATTGGTGGATTTAAAAGTGACCTATTTTCTGTCCAGACGAAGTTAGCAGGCAAAGTCAGAGCACGGCACTTATGAATATCTCAATGACTAGTTAGACGAGACTACCATGCTTTGGCCTGTAGTACTTGCATCCATCTTTCTGAATCTCTTCCTTCAATCCTACTATATTTATAAAACTAAAGAAGGTTTCCACCATTTCGTTTTGTTCTATACATTCCTTCAATTCTGCATTAATCAGGCTGTCATTACACCAATCTCTCTGTTTTACAACCTTCTTGACAGTGCCATATTTTATTTCCTTTTTTTTAAGCCAACTACTGCGTCACAGATGAATTCTAATTCTCTCACTCCTCTTCCTTCACTCACAAGCAGTTGTAGTAGGGGGACGGGGCACATTGGGACACTTTTAACATCTACTAATTTTGCTCGATGCTGAAAGCACTGAAGAACTCAGAAGTTTGCATGAATATCACCAATAATATTGAGCTTAAATGCAAGGCATAATAAACTAGACTGCACCTACCCTTTTGCAGCCAGAGAGTCGTAAAAATGACTGTCAACTAAAAAATCATTTTATCACTCCATTTGCAATAGATATCACATATGAGTAGTGTGTAACACAATATACAGTGCATTAACACCTTGTAGTGCCAATAGTTCATAACTTTAAACAGTTTTAAACATTTAACATAAACTGTCCTGGGTGCGGACATCTATGTAAGTAACACACAGTGCTTTGTGACAAATTTTTTCACAGAGCATGGTAATCCACTATACCTCTATTCACTGTGGCCTGAACACCTGTTGTGTGCTGTCCCTGGTCATTCAGTTGCTTGGACACTTAAATTCTGCCATGCTAAGTACATCCCAATGAGCCCCGAATTCACTGTCCCAATGAGCCCCGATATGACTTTTACACCAAAATGCTAATTTCTCGGACACCAGTGTTTTATCACGATAGCAATTCATAACTGTTCGTTACGATATATCAAATTCATACAAGCACTGAGAAAGCCTCATTGTTCATGGTTTGTCCACAGAATGGTTTGAATTGAACTCGTCCATAGTTACTTTAGTGGTAGGAAAACAAACGTTTGCTCGCCATACTTCTGCATGTGGCTGTAATTTGTCTATAAAACCATGGAAACATCAGGATGTGAAATTACAAGATATGATGGCACTACCATATCATGTACTTGCCAGGATCCAAGAAAACCCCACCGTCCCAATGTGCCCCCGTTCCCCCTAGTATCGTTTTCCCTGGGCTCCGATGAGGGCAGGATGCTCCACTCTTAGTCTCAATGCCTGACCCATGGGTGCACACGATTTGCTAATATTTCATTTTTTTCCAATCTGTGGGTTGCACATCAGTTTATGGGGCCCTCTAGTCTATCTATATAAATCAGTCTGCAGTGTGTGTACCTTAATTATAACTGAAAAGTAATTTTTAAAAACTCTGCCAACGGTAGCTAATAATATTTTCAAAATAGTTGGTCATACAGGTGAAATATGTTGTGTGAATATTTTACTATGCTTCTGCGAGTAATAAGTTTTTTCAGTAACTCTCCATTTACAGATGCAGCGGCTGGAGATGCGGGAAGATTCAGATGCCAAAGGAGAAGAAAGTCTGATGGCCTATTCATCGAAGAGTCCCGAACGGATTTACTTCGCATAATCGTCCCAAAGGATGAAAGTACGTGGCATTTAGGGACCGTTCAGAATTTATGACTGGGGGGAGGTGGGAGTTTTGCCAGAACATCCCGTCAAAAATTGATACCCCCCCCTTGAGATTCATGCGGATTTTTAGTACCCCACCCCTAGGTTTCATGCATATTTTTAGTACCCCCCCCCTCAACATATAAACGAATACAACACACATATTTAGTGTTATACATGGTCACACGTACAGATTCGCGCCATTTCGCGGACTTTTGCGCATAAAAAAGCGCGGATAAAGTTAGTTTATGCCGGATTTATAAAAAATTTCCTTTGTTAAAATTTATTACCCCCCCCCCTTGGAAGTATTGTCAAAAATTAATACCCCCCCCCCCTTGAAACACGTTTGAAAAGTTAGTACCCCCTCGGGCAAAACTCCCACCCCCCCCCCCAGTCATAAATTCTGAACGGTCCCTTATATGATACAGCTCTTTTTAGATTCAGCTGTCACACTTTTCTGCATAAGTCGTGATAATGTGTCATCGGAACTTGAAATAGGAAATGATATTTTTAAACTGGTCAGAGAAATTGGCATGTTGTTAGGTGTTATATTGAAGACAAACTAGACTTTAACCATCACACATACATCGTCTGTAAGCAGCAAGAGAAATTAATGCTCTACAGAGACTTTCGAAATATTTAGATTTTGAAAGCAAGCGTAGAATTTATGAATCATTTGTAGCATCTAACTCAATGTATTGCTCCGTGGTTTACAATAATTTTACTATATCTCAAGATAAACAAATGGAAAAACTGAACAAATGAGCAATTAGATTAGTTTGCAATGACTATATCAGCCCATACAATGATATACTGAAGAAGACAGGCACGAGGATGTTATTTGTTATGCGTAGACTAAATCTAGCAGAGTTTGTTCACAAAGTAGTACTTACTCCATGATATGTTCCCACCAAATGAATGTTCTTTTTACTCCAAGCAAAGGTACCATTTCCTCTTCCAACAAACTTAGATAGCAGACTGCCGGGATGTTTCTATACCACACTACTAGACACAAATTTCCATCATAATGGATGACAAACAAAACAAGTATTTAAAAACCGCCACCCCGAGCACTTGTGGCCATGAGGCAGTTTTCGGACAGTATCTGGCCACCTTCCCATCACACAAAAATGTCTCCATAAGCTCTGTGAAACATGTGCTAGGATATATTGACTGAGATGGAATTTATTTGAAAAATTTGAAAAATATTCCAGCATTTTTGTTAAGAGTGTACACTTGTTGGAAGAGGAAATAATACCTCCGTGTAGAGAACACTTCAGTTGAAACATAAATGGCAATACTAAAACTTGTAGGGCACCACAAATCCCCCTAAACCTTGAAAATTGAGAATTTTCCATTATTGGCAACTTCACCTGATATGAACCTAAAGTCCTAAATAACATTGTAAGGACATCTTTGACCATCCTGCACACAAGATGGAGGTCCAGCCAACTACTCTGGACCAGGTGCAAGTGACTTTCTCTAAAGAATGGCCATATTGGTCCAAAAGAAGCAAAAAACAGGTTGGCGTACTCCATGTAAAGTTGAAGTGAAGGCTGAGGTCACAAATGTGACATTCAACGTGATATTGTTATGTTTATCGGTTTTACACATCAAGATTAAGTTGGCATTTTTTGCGTATGTTGAAATTTTATGTCTGTGTTGTTGAGCCATGATGCGATTTTTGATGATTTTTTACTAAAAATGATCAATTTTTCCGGATAACCTAAAGGAAGTTTTCAAATAATTCTCAGCAACTAAAAATGGTTTATGATATCATTTATACATAAATCTAATATCTGAGGAAAAAATATTTGCAATTCCACACATTCAATTACCAATTTTAGAACTTTGAAATTCTGACACCTTGTAAATCCTAATTATTCCAGCATAATTTCCACAAAATCTGAGAAGTGTCATAAAGGAGGGTAAGACAATATAAAATTTTAAAGACTGTAAATATCTAGAACTATTGACCGAGTAATCTTTTTCTCAAACGTGTTTTCTTTTCTTTACAGGTTAATGTGAAAAACACATTGGTCAATAGTTTCAGGAATCAATTAATTGCATTTAAATAATAATAATAATACATTTCAGTTACAACAAAACTTCACTTTGGTCTGCGAAAAGCCGGAACAACGGGCAAGACTCTGGAAATTGAGAAAACCTTTGAGAACAACGAAAAGGTCAACTTGACAAAAAGTGATTACGAAAATCTAGTCTACATCATTAACATGACCTGGATTATTCCTGAGGAGGATCCAAGCATCAAACTTGAGCTGACTGAAAGTAACGGAGATAAATATCCATTCCGCTTCACTATGAGGTACCACACGACAACCACACAACCGGAAGACAAAAAACGTAAGCCAATCTGATTTTTCTCTTACCCCAAGAATTTTATTCAAATCTTGTTAGCACTCTGGATGATACTCCAATTTTTTCTTAAGAAACAATAATTTGTGTAGTATCTCTATCACATTAACATCAATCTGACATTATTTGGGGTTCATATGTTGGATTACAGGGGTTGTTAAAGGAGTACACTATTTTACTTGTTTTTTCAGCCACATATGGGTATCAAAATGGACATAAAAGCAGCAATACTCATGAAATTGACTTGTAAAGTCCTTCAACATAGTCGAATTGTGATAAGAAGGTTAATTATGCAGGTTTTAGTGAAGAACTTTGTTCTATATGCCACCAAAAAATGCCAGAAAACGGCGCTCGTGGTGAATTTGAGCTGAGAAACAGCTGATAATCAGCCTCTAACCAATTTAATTAGCCACTGGCTAATCAATAATGATTAAGACAGAATATTTAGAGTTGTTTTCCTTAATATTTGCATACAAAACAAGATTTTTATTTGAATTTACCATATTGTAAGTATGGCATATTCCACACATGATCATGCATTGATTATCAAGACTCACTGAGGGTTGCCTATTGAATAATTATGACTTAAATTATTATAATAGTGAATAAATTTTAATTTAAGTGCTCATTTATACAAACGAAGAAGATTGATGTGAAGTTTTCACTCATTAATGGCCTCCATTGGGCCACACTGTGAGGACACGCTAGTTGCAGGCTTGCTGATAGTAATGATATAGTGCTAAATTTGAAAACTACTTTCTTGATAATCTCAACTGGCTTTATCCCGCGCTATTACAACCTATTCATCACCAATCACTGTCAAAATAGTCCATAAGGGAAAAATTATGTCTTATAATTAAGATTTTTTCAGTTTGGTTTTACCAATGTCACTCTTTTCTGGCATTTCGTATTTGCATATTGAACAAAATAATCGAACAAAACTTGCCAATTCATTTCTTTCTGACTAATAGAAATAATAATGAATTTTATTACTTAGTTTCGTCAGACTTTCTTGTTTATAATCAGTTTTTATAGCCATACATGAAAAGTTCCCCCGTGGCCTAATTGGTAAGTGCGCTTGTCAACTGGCTTTGAGGGCGTGGGTTCAAATCTCACCCCGGGAACTCACTTTAGTCCGAGCCCATGGGACATTAAATGGAGGCGGGTTGTATCCAGTGTTCTATGCTGGGGCAACTGAAAGACCCTGGGCATCCCTGAATTAATAGGGTATGTGCCAGACTCATAGTCTTCTCATCTCATCATCATACGGCGATCGCCTGCCTCGATATAGCCCACTAAGGTGCTGCAGAGGCGTAAAACACAGACAAACAAACAAACAAAAGCCATATGTACATGAAAAAAAAAGGGATCAAGTGTTCTCCTTGGGTAACCACTTTAATTCCACCTGTGAACCCCAAATAATGTCAGACTGATGTTAACATGTTAAAGATACCATAAACAACATTGTTTCTTTGGAAAAAAAATTGGAGTATCATCTTTGAAATGCTGTTTCTGGTAGTTGGCTCAGGCGTGCAAATAATTTTTTGTCATCGGGATTCACTTTTTTCAAGTTTTCCAGAAAAATGCATTTTGGTAAAAAATTAAATGCATGTGATCCTAACTGCCATCTTTAGCGTTCCCCATGTAAGGTTAGCGCACGTTTCTCTCTCAGAGGTAGCTAATTGAGTAGATGGACTCATTACCGGGGATCCTGCGGGAGACACCTTAGCACTTGCTACCACAAAACACCTACTCAAGAAATACCAGAGGCTCAACAGTTTAGATTCACTTGTCCATTTAATACTCAATTTATAGACAGTTACATTAAGGGTCATTCAAAGAACAGGTGATATTCAACTTATCAATACATTAAACAACGATCTTAACGAATTACATACATCATTAACTAATGCCATCTCAATCAACCATGACCTCAGGTTCCTTTAAGAGAAACCCTTGATCATACCTCTAACAACAATACCCTTACCTGACGAATCGTCACCGCGTCAGGGAGACAGGTAGCCCTCCTGCTGCCTCAGCGGGAGCGGGCTCTCTTCTGGCTGGGCAAACAAGCTTGCCCCCAGAGATTGCTACTAGGGTGTTCTGCGGCTGCGCAGAAACACCAGGGTAACTGTTGTCATGGAAACATGGGGTGAGTTCTACCCCGTTGCTATCATTGAATCTCATTACACAATAATATAATATATTACATTACTTTTATACAATAATAATATAAATGATATTACAGAATTAAGATCTTGAGGTTCATGGCGATTTGAGGAAAACTTCCTACAAGAGGAAAGAATGAAGACACCTCTGAAGCTAAAAGCTCAGCGGTGACATCCCGACCGATCGAGGATTTTTTATAAGATGGTTTTTCTCCGGTTTGAAGAAAACATCCTTTTAAAGTTACAATCGAATACGGATTACATACATGTAATAATGAATTAACATATACTATGCCTAATAACGTAACTTTTCATTGAAAAGAAATACCTTTTACAATTGCTTTTAAGGATGGAAGCCTAAATGCTTCATGCTGATTAACAGAACAATTGAAAGGCTTATTAATCGATTTTGTGTAACGATTGAGAGGATTGTTAATCGACTTTGTATTTGATACCAATTTAAGTACGAAGAGAGGAAACGCGTCTCATTGCACCTGAATTTTGTGAGTGCTTTAATGAAAGTTGTGGTGACATCAGGATGATGTAACCACTACCACCGGGCAGGCGGAAGGGGGGAAAAATTTTAAGATAAAATCGGGCGTGTGCAATATGCCCATGAAAGACAATTTGGAAAAGGGAAAAAAAAAAAAAAATATTTTTTGAAAGGGAAGCAAGAATATGACTTGCATCTGTGAAAAGGAGAGGAACTGAATGACAGTCCTTTAATGGTGTCAATGAGATGCTGAAAGGGGAGCTCAGATAGGAAAGTGAAATCTAAATTTTAATGATTGACAGAAAAGGACAAGTTATTCTTATGACCTATTCGCCAAAATTTTGCAATTTTTTGTGAATGGCTGGGTTCCGCACCCAACGGTATTTTTGGAAGTAGAGCCACTAATTACATGGCTCCTCAGCAAAAGAGACTCAAGCACCAGGCGAGTCAAGTAGCCGTTTTTATCAAGGGCAGTTACGGGTATCATCCCTTGCGTGTCATTGGATATGCATAGAGCTAAACCAAAAGCATGAAGTGCATTAAGACAGGACAGCCTTATAAATTTAAATGGGCTGGTATGTCCGATACCCTAAACTACAAAAGTAAGTAAAATGACATATAAGCGATAAGCAATTTGAAAAGCAACAATTAAATCATAAACAAAATATAGTCGAAGCACGAATATCAACAATAACATGGATCAAAGCGACAATTAATAATTGAAAAGCGACAATTAGCAGAATAATAAGCGACAATTTGCAAAATAATAGGCAAAATGATAAAACAATAGTCCAGTATGGAGATAAACAAATCAATAGTGGACTATAGTTTCGTAAAACTTGTTACGTACACTCTAAACAATCCGAGTGAACTGTAGGCATAAGGCGTACAGGAAATTAAAACAATGCGAAAATAGGTAAACAGTATACTGGTACAGTGAAGCGATATTGAAAACACATGTACATATTAATATACCTGAGGAAACTTGTATAAGAAGGCTGGCATGCACAATGCATAGACCAGAATAATTATCAAATGAGATTAAAACATAAGCTTAAAATAAGATAGACATATGAGACATGAGAGCAGATGTTTACAGAAAGAGTTCAGTGCAAGAGTTGACTTGTGATAACTGTTCGTGGACACGTTGAGACATAACCAGTGGCAAAGATTTGCGTACTGAATTGATCTATTTCAATGAAAATGTGGATTATATCATCTAATTTAATTGTAATTTGTTGGTCGATGCATAAATGTCTAAGTAGCGATGCACTTTACACGATACTAGTCGAGAGTCAATACATGATGTCAAAGATAACATGATCTGTATACGTGTGGACGAGAAGATTGGAAGAATCAGTGATTGGAGGAGTCAGTGATATAAGTCATTGATATAGGGCGAAGGAGGCGACACCGACGCTCGGTGCGTGGTGCAGAGGATGGGACGTTGACAGCGATTTGCTTGCCAAGGTCACATGAGATGTGTTTGTCAAGGGCAAACGAGGTGTCGACAGCGATGTGTTTCTCAGGGTCGAACAGGGTGTTCGACCTGGCAACTTGAAAGATGCCGGACGTCGTGGACCTAACGGACGAGCTGCGAGAGTTCAAGGTCCTATTACCATCCACCCAAAACGATGAGGGGGTTGTTACTGTTCTAACAGATACAGAACAACAATGTCAACCTGGATGAGTGGTCGTTCAACCGTTCTCAGCTGTTCCTAAGTGGCGAAGTGAATGGAAGCCACGAGAGACTACCATTACACGACGGTAAATGTCATTTCGGAGGAATATTGTCTCTGTGAATGGAGCACAGGCGAGGTGCGAACCGGAGTGGTGGAAATAGCGTGATGTGGTGCCATAGGCACGACAACTTTAGCTGAGACAGGAAATGTTCTGAGCGAGTAACTGGTATTTTGGTGATTATGCTGAAGACTCGAGGGACTGATATAGCTGCAGTACTGCGAAGACTTGCCAGACCGGCCTCGTTGCGTGACTAACCCAGGTTAGGGTCAGGCAGAGGAGGAGGTGGACTGATCATCACCTTGAACTGTTTGTCACACTTGTATGTTGGGGTCTGGCGAAGGAGGACGTGACTCGTTTGACACGACCTTCATGTTTTTATTCAGACGATCCCAATATCGGGTGGACCTTGATGGGTCATGGAGAAGAAGACGTCGTCATGAGTCTTTTGTGTATGCACTTTCTGAGATCACAATGTTTATTTTGTTCTGTGTGCGAGCACAACTTTGTGCGAGAACGCTAGGGAATGCGTGGTGAGGAAACTCTTCTGAACTAGACACAATCCATATTAGTGTCTGTCGACGGTAACCAATAGCAGGGGCAATCCGTGTTAGCCACCTGAATAAGCTAGTTACCCAGAGGAAAAGAGTGTCATTAAGAAGATGCATGCGGGAAGCGAGTTGGGACAATCCATATTAGTCACCAACTGAAAATGAGGCCATGCTCTTCAAGCACGATTGTTTGTTGATGCTTGCTGTAGAAACAGAGGCAATCCATGTTAGCCGACTGTTAAGAAGCTAAGCAGGAGATGACATCACCATATCATCATACAATGTGAGCTCGGTTGTGAATGGTGACATGTGCGACGAAGACTGCACAATGCCAAGCCAGACACAAAAGTTCAAAGAAAGTTCTGCAGTAATGTAGCCCCATGTTGGAACCAGGTCAAGGCAACGATATGCTTGCCGTGGTTACGACGGAAATGGAGTGAAACGGAATGTTCACACTAGTGGTCGCCCCGAAATGGTGCCCTCTTCATATTGCCATGAGATGATGACAGGAATAGGGCCGACTCGAAGTGGTCATACGTGCTGTCTGAACGTGGTCCCATGCGCAAGGGTGGTGCCCCGTGAGGTGGTGCCCTAATCGACTGACTTTCGGATGTCGAATCGGACGTGTCTCTTGATAGGATGCCCGTGACAGTAGAAGTCACAGTGGAAGCACTGGTTCTGTAACGACTCTCTCAGATCAAAGATTAGAGAACATATGCATCGAATGTGTCTCTGATCATAGGTGCCCACAGCAAGTCTTGCACTGATGTTTGACGACCAGCCCGACCAGCAACTCGTGATCAAAGAGACATTCCCGCAAATTATGTGACAACACAGCATTAAAATGGTATGCAATAGTCATACTGAAATTACTTTAAGAAACAGGCTAGGAGCTCAACCAATGAGGTTGCTGCAAACAATATGTAAGAAAAGGCACGTGATATATATAAAATATAAATAACTTAATTAAGAAATAATAAAAGGAATATCATAATTGGTTTAGATAAATAATCTGAATCCCAGCAAGAAGCTGGTCGTTTAGTGTTTATAATTAAAAGTGAAAAAGAGTTGTTTAAATGTAGATAGAAAGGTAGCAAATCACGGCAAAATTTGATGCATCATCATGGTGATCAGCTCCCCAAGATCAAAATGAATCACATCAATAAAAGGAGAAGATCACTCTGCAACTTGAGTATAAGCTTATGAAATTTTAGGATGAGAAATTTTGCATAAGACGCATGCACAGGATATATGCATATTTTCAAGCATATGTCATTAAAATTTTACCCATACAATCGAACCAACAAGGTGTGATTCTTCACAGACTGACTAAAATATAAGGGTATACAAGCGTGGTTATGAAAGGGTTAAATGCAAAAATACACATACAGATAAAGGTAGAAAAGGGAAAAGGAAATGCAGTTATAATGCAATTGTAACACGAAAATTTATCACACGGAAATGCAGTGCAAAGGGAAGTAATCATAAACATGCAGTAAAATAAAATCAGACGCTGGTACTGGTATCGTTAGGAGAGGGGGGTGGTGGAACAGGAGGGGGGAAAGTTGGGCGGAGCAACAGTGACGTAGGACGAGTGGGGCGTGGTTCCAACTCGATATCAACTACTGAGCGATTAGGGGGGGTATCAACTCGGGTACCCATGCGAGGGGCCGATGGTTGCCGGGGTGAAGTGGACCGGCGAGGCGGGGTAGTCCGCCTTGGTGGGGTTGTACGGGTCGGTATTCGAGTAGGGGGGGTCATTTTCTTTGATGCAGCCAGGCCAGAAGTGGTGGCATAAGGTTTTATCTGTACTGAATGGGTAGTATCCGGTTCCATGACATTGGTGGACCGAAATTCCATCTCCCTTTGACGAAGTTCTCTAATTAGAGCTGAATAAGGATTAAGCTCTTGAGTATTAATAACTTCTTGCATGTTATGACCCAATTTGTAAAGGTGAACTGAGTCAGATGCGAGCATAGTCACCGCAAACTGTCCTTGCATAATTTGCTGTAACTTCTTCTGCTACGTTAAGTGAGTCAATCTGCAAAGAGCATAGTGCAGTATCCCAGTTGGGTTTAAGGATACTGTATAATCTATGATGGTCGCACTTGAAACTATTAGGACAAATGACACCTTTAAGAGAAAGTGAAGAAAGGTGGGACTTAATAGTAAGAACATATAGAAGTAAGCGCTGGTGTCCACTATTCAATTCCATAAATATTTCGATCTGTGGAAATTTGCGGGTTTCAGGTGAGCGATGCATCACTCTGAAGTCCCTACAACATCTATGAAGACAACGCTTAGCCAAGTTCACTACCATGTAAAAGACGCAAATAGTAAGAAGGTGAAGGTTAGTGATATGTATAAGACTGACAGGACTTATAGAAACAGGGTAAATTACATAATTGACTGAATCACAATTTAAAGGGCGTCCGGGGATGACTAGGTTGGCGTGGGATGGTTTAAAATGAGTAGCCATAACCATAGAGGATAAAAGGCCACTAAGGTATCTACCACGACAATACATAAATATTACCAAAATTAGAGACAAATATCCAGCTATGGAACCGATGAAGGCAAATCCACGGATCCAATGGCGAAGGCTGAACCAAGCTGAAAGATAGAAGGAAGCTTCCAGCTCGGCCCATTTAAGCAGAAAATCGTCACCCTTTTGTTGAATAAGGCGACTAAGTTCCTTAAGCTTAATGATGCCATGTGTCATATTGGCAAGTGAGGTATTTGCTATTCTGGCAGCCACTGCAAATTTAGGCAAAGTGAAATTTGGCATGCCATAAGATTCATATGGTGGTAGACTTGTGAAGTTGAATTCACGTTCAAAAGAATGCATCGCAATTGCGTTAATAGTATAGTTGATTAAGAAGGGTTTATATTGGTTATTTTCGGATGCAGGGCATCCTGTAATACGCCTGGGAATGAAACCTGAAGGGGAGGAGAATTCGCAAAAACAAAACTGGCCACGCTGAAGTACAGCGTAAAGGCTACCAGGAACGGGACGTGCCACACGATCATTAGAGCATCGTCGAGTCCATGGGAGTGATAAGCCAGTAACTAAAAGCTGGTTACCTGCGTCTATTACACGAGGTGCTGCTCTAAAAGGTTCAAAGAAGTAATCGACTTGACAGAGGTCAGAAATGACGTCTGCAGTAGCATTCGTGTATATGGCAGTGTTGCAGGATAACTGCGAGCTATCGATTTGGATTGTTGACTCTGTGCAAAGAAATTGATCGTCAATGTTGAGACATTCCTGGAGCTCTTCAAGACTGAGTTCCAAGAAGGAATCGTGCTGCACTCCTAGAAAAGGTTTTGGGATAGAGATACGAGTGTAATCATGGTTAGACTCGCGGTCTTGGAAAGCAGGAGTAGCTACCACAGGTACATGGAGTGACTCTGTGTGATACAAAGTGTAAGGTTTTGAATTCTTAGGTTGGATTGGCCAAAGGAGTTGGAGTAAGAAACCATGTCGAGTAGGCATAAAGATTGGTTGTGATTTCTGATAGATATGAGCCAAATCCGTAAAAGCTAATTGATAACTATTGTGCCATGAATATAATACCGTTGATACTTTGTGAACTAATTTATGGACATATGAGGCTGGTAGAACGTGTGGTGAGATTTTACCTGCAGCCAGCTCGTGGAAGGCTGTAATTAATTTATCAGCTTCATTTAAGAGGATATGAAGTTGCTGTATTTGTTGGGACCAAAGCCTGAGATATTTAGAGGTCAGCAGGCTAAGGATCCTTGTGGCTTGAATCTTACGTTGTAATGCGTTTATAGCGTTACTAACCACAGCAAATTGGGAAATAATCTCCTGATTAGTTTCGTTTAAAAGCGTATGAATTAGTTTGATGTTTCTGGAGGTGTTGGTGAAGGTACTAGCTATGACGTCAATGGTGAGAACCAAATCAGAACGCATCTCAAGGAAAGCGTCCCTCATAAGATTCTGACGTGCAGACATAGACTCAATAGTATTTACAAAAATTTGATCTCTCTGTCGTCTAATATTAGCAGACATACCTGCTCCGGCTTGTGGGATAGTAACTGAAAGCCAGAAAGCAGTACTGTCTTCGGATTGCCAATCCTGGGTATTAATATTGACACGAAAAGTTTCGTTAGTAGATTGCATTAATTGTTTAGTTGTATTAGACGTATCATCGGTATTAGGTAAGGCAAGGGGATCTCGAGGTGTTGGTGTACGACCCGCTCGTTTAGGACGACTGGGGGGCGAGTATTGATCAAAGAAGGGGGGCATGGTGGGCGGAGGGGAATATGAGAATGAGTCATGCACAAAATGTGGATAGGGGGGTGCCCTCTTAGCATGATGGTGGACTGCTGAAAGAGGAGGGGGGGCAATGGGGGTAGAATGCGTTGGAGGAGGCCGACGATATTCTTCGAAATGTTGTTGAGTAAAAATAGTCGATATGTGTGCTAGTTTAGATTTTAAAGCTGTTTTATAAGAATCAACTTTATCGATAGTGTTCTTTAGGAGTGGAGCGAAATCAGAACATATTGCAGCAATTAAATCATCAGGGGATTGACACATGTCTTCAAACATTGTGAGGTCCCAAGTGAATGTGGGAATATGGAAATCGGGATAGAAAATATTGGCATTGATGATAAAGAATTCAACACTGGGAAATATTTGTCCTCGATAACTATAACCAACGCCATAGTCTGGGCGGAGAAGCTGTGCGGGTGCAGAGCTCCAACGTGAAGCTGCGTCTGGTGGAAAAAGACCAGAGCTGCTCGTGAGTGCGAGAGCGTCCTTGTGATTGACAGATGCAAGAAGCTGCATATGACGTAATTGGTCTCTAAGGGAACGGGGTGAACGGAGTAAGGGGATAGAATCACATGCTTCGAAGGTCATATTTTGAATGGGGAAGGACACGTTACTTTGACAAGTACCAGAAATCCTAGTGGTATCAGGCAACGTGTTCAGGAAGACTGCCAAATCGCAATTACAATTAAGGGGGTTAGATGTTAGGTCAAGTTCTTTCATTTCGGGTGAAGGAAAGTAAATTTGTTTGTTAACGCCATCTAGGTATTGCAGATTGTTGCGTTGCAAGAATATATATTCCAGATGGTCTCTAATAAAGAAAGGACCAGAAATTCTATACAGGGAGTTGTAACTAAGGTCTATTACAGCTAACTGACGGATATCTCTATGTCTAATTTCAAAGGTGTGAAGCTGATTATAAGATAAATTTAAGTAGTAAAGTTGATCGACATATCTAAAATATGCTCTGGAAATGTGTGTTAGCTTAGAATGAGTTAGTTCGAAACTGCGCAAATTTGGCGTGTTTGTTAATGGATCTCTTAATGATCTTGAAGTAGTAATATTTCTGAGTCTAAGTACTCTAAGAGATGTTGGATAATTAAGATTATGTATTCCGCCAAGACAATCTTGTATAACTATTTTAGCTAAATTTAAGACATTAAATTGTTGCGTTTTCTGAAAATAGAAACCCTGAAG
This sequence comes from Platynereis dumerilii, assembly GCA_026936325.1. Taxonomy (NCBI): domain Eukaryota; kingdom Metazoa; phylum Annelida; class Polychaeta; order Phyllodocida; family Nereididae; genus Platynereis; species Platynereis dumerilii. The sequence goes on from JAPTHN010000004.1 coordinate 20,775,682, forward strand.
AATAAGTGTTTGGAGAAATGGTTTTGGTCGTGTAGAATTAAAAGATTGAAGTGCTGATAGATTAGGCAAGAGATTGGAAACTTCGAAAGGAACATTAGAAGCTTGTAATTTCAATTGTTGTATATTATTGAAAGGCATAGAAGATGGGAGGCGAGTCATATCTGGTAGATGAAGTCTAAGGGATATCAGCTTAGTTTGTGAAACGCCGAGATGGTTCCACTGAAAAGATGTTGAACCGTGTATGGTAAGGTCTAAATGAGTTAATTGGGCTTGTGGTAATAGAGGTAAGGCAGGAGACGATAAATCTCTAAGTAAGGTAAGTTGTATGCGTCTTAAACGGTAAAGGGAAGTCCATGGAGCAAAGACAGAGGCGTCATCAAGGACTAAATTAGTAATAGCATGTAACTGTGAACGTGCTTGGACGTACTGTACATGAGTCACCTGAGTGTTCGGCAGATCTAAGAAATTGATCTCAGGAAATGAGTCGATAACATCGGGAAACCTTACTGCAGAAGTAAGATTTTGTAAAGTGAGATATCTCATGAAAGGCATAGTAGTGAAGAAAGAGATAATGTCCTTAGTAAGTGCGCCAGAGGAAAGAATCAGTTTTGTGATACGAGGTGAATCGGGAGGCCATACACATGGAGGTGTAGAAAAATTGGCTCCCAAATCACATGTAAATATGTCTCGTTTGCGAGAACACCATTCATCAAACATAGAAACTCTACAAGAAGCCATAGGTTGGTCTTGTGTTTGAAGCAAAGTACGCTTGGCCCAAACGGCGGCCGTATTTGGATTAATGGTAAATCCAAAATTCTTATAAAGAAAAGCGTCTTGCTCAGCAATTCGTTGCAAATCAGATGGAGGTGGTGATTGAGCTGGAACCAAGGGAAGGAGTAGGAAGGGAAAAAGGACAAGGAGCGTCATTGTAATGTTTATAATGAGGTAGCAAGGTATATAGTTGGCTAAAAGGTTCTAGCGTCACTAGTAAAATCAGGTAATACTATAACTATTAACCAGTAAGGTGGTGAGAAAGACATAATTAAATGAACGTAGACATGCACATAAACAAAGATAGGAAATAAAAGGAGTTCATTAAGAAAAGGACATAATGGAAACGATTAGCATACGAAGCGTGCAAAATTCATCAATCAGGTCGACATATCCTATGTAAAACGAATACGACTATCAATACACAAATAATTATCAATGGAAATAAATATTCATAACATTTAGGCAACACTAGTTTTCCAACCACTTTGCCTATCATATGAAAGAATGCTGTGTATGTCAACAGAAAATGCAAGAGATGTACTCTAAGATCATACTGAATTACTGAAATCGAGAGACTCGACCAGACCTGAAAATATAACAATTACCGTCAAAGAAATGTAAGTTAATAAAGTACTTTCCCTCAATTACACGCGTGTAAGAAAAATTGGGAGTATAATTACTGTGAACTTATCTCAATACAACACAACTCGATACTTCATCAACAATACTCAATGCCTATAGAAATTCCCAGTTTACTAATTAGTAAACGTATATGCAGATTGGTGGTCCTAAATGACCGGTAAATGACTCTTTGAAAAAGGTGTACTTACATAATGTTGCAAGCTGTATGTAGGACTGCTGCCTCTCTACAGGTGTAAAGATTAGAGCAGGTAAGTTAAGGTTTTACTGGCTCCGCAAGAGCTGGGCCCTGTGGGCTGAGCCGAAAATTTTGCAGCAGGTAGCGTGCCATATAAGGTGCAAGGGTGCTACCAAGGCAACAAGAAACTGCTTCCCACGGCAGTCTCGGTGAAGCCATGGCAACACGGGAAGCGCCCCCTGCCGGGCTATGTTGTGATGCCATACCATTTAATGAACTATGAAAAAGGAATTAGCTAGCTAGCTATAATTTGTGTATAATAAGTTGGTCATTTACAAAAAAAAATTTTTCTTTCCCCAAAATGCGAAGCGATGCTACAATCACTGGGTGAGCAAAATCCACAGAAACGCATTGAAAAATTTTGTGCTAAGATTAAACTCACGACCACATCGTCGGAACACATTAACGTAACTACATCGGCATGAGCCGGAACACATGAGATAGCACAAGATATCCCCAAATTATGGTCGGGTTCCCAGTCCGACAGGCAGAGAACTTGCAACATACTGAGATACATATTCAACATAATATGCTGCACAATGAATATAAGAAAAGATGCTCAAAGATAATACTCGATCAGAGCAGTATAATAATGCTCAATCAAAGCAGTACCTACATGTTATGACGGAAAAGTGTGGATAATTTGTAAGAAAACAGTCTATCAACAATGGCATATAATCACTTCTCAATTGGCAAGATATTTGACGGCTAATATCTGCAATAAACGACACTCACGACAAAAGCAGAAAATGCAGAAAAAGAAACTAGTCAGTAATATTCAAGTAAAATGGAATATCTACAAAATGCAGAATGGAATATGTACAAAATGCTAATGATACGAACGCAGTAATTCTAACAAACTTAATTCGACAAGTGTCACCCAATATCATGATCACGTTATCCAAATTACTTCAAAAGAAAACTCTCATAAAATAATCTTATCATAAAAATAGTTTCGGAACTAAAGGATAGGTAAGAAACAAGTCTTAAGTAGTCACAAGAGGTTATAAAAGGCAATTGGAGGCTAAAAGGCAATCAGATTTACTAAGAAAGGATCGTGATGGATCTCTGTGGAGAGTCTCTGTCTCTGAAATATGCGTACCAAATAATGGTGTTTACCGAGGATAAAATGATAAGCCGATAAAGTACTATATCAAGAAGGCAATCAAATGCAAAGAACAAGGGAATACGTGGTCAATGCTGCGAGGAGACAGTGGCCAACGTATGGAAATACTATCGATTGGTCACAAGGAACACAGTGATAAGAAATGGAGAACAATTCTCAACGAAGAATGGCAAGGTTTAAGAGCGTTGTTGGTGGGCTCCAAGCAGATGAATAATCCGGCTGAATGCGTGTGAGCTACAGAAAAGACTTAACGGTGGTTAACCGTATTGGTCTGGGAACGAAATGAAGGGACTACACCCTCCTGGTGGCATGTAAGCAACAAGTTGGCGACGCAACAAATGCAAGATATCATCGCACATTTGTTAAAATGTGCGGGTCGAGAACTCTTGTTGAGGTTTAAGGCCTGTTAAGGTGTGCTAATGCAAATATTTGAAGACTATTTGGTTATGAAGAATAGACGAAGAATATAATTCGGTAATAATTTGTAAATTTAATGAATAGATGTATAAATCAGCATTGTAAGTAACATCAAAGTCAGCGATATAACGTTCACATTATATGATACAATTGTTCGATTAACAGGAAGAAAGGCATTCGATGGGTAAAACTGTTCCTTGGTACATTGGAGTCTATATTTTAAAGAAGTAAATGGATTTGAATGAGTCCATTAGTTCATAAGGTTAAAAAGAAACCTGATCAGTGTTGTTTTAGAGTCGACTTCAATTCGGTTTGTTGTTCCTCTGCGTCATTGAAATCTTCGGGTAATTCCTGTATGTGATGGAGACGCTGAGAAAGCATCAACAATGGAGGTGATGATACTGGAGTCGACGTATACATCGGCAGTGATGTAACCATGTGTACTTCCTGTTCATTGTCAAAGAAATGACGATGGTGAAAAGGCTTTGGACGCAATGGTGGCAAAAAATGTGTAGGCTGAGCAGCTGCTTCGGCTGACATGATGTAGCCCGGGAGGTCTTCATCTGTTGACCATGATGAATCCGGTGTTGGTGTAGGACTAGGACAATCAGAGTCCCATCCATTGACAAGAGGTTTCTGTTGAGCATAAGTGCAAGCCACGTAATTGGCTGCAGAGTTAAAAGCATCAATATCGAGGGTTGGAGGTGAATGAAAGATGCATGTAGCCTCGGTCTGAGTAGCAACAGAAACCGTCTGCTTAGGTCCCTGGAACTGAGGAACTTGCTGTAGCTGAGCAACATTCACAGCAGTTGCTGTAAACCATTCCATATTGCTGTGTGAAGGAGGATACGACATTCGCCTTCGATGCATTGTTCCAGATACACTGAAGAAGCAGTAGTTGAGTCAACGGAAGACAAATACCAAATGATGGAGGGGCCATAAACAAGGGGTAGAATATCACTGAGGGGAGGGGAGGGGGTATAAGTGAGGAGTCGCAGATGGTGTGAAGATAGGTCTGACTAATTTAGGTGTAAGTGATTACACATGTGTTCGGATTATGTAATCAGGATGAAACTGCTTGAATGTTGTTGGAACTCTGTGTTTTTCACGTTTGTGTGTGACCGTCGCTGCTTGCTGGCAGGTCGGTTGGAGTGATGAATTCATATGTCAAGAATTCATGTGTCTCATTAAGCCATATGAGATCTTAAAGGCAACTACAAGTCTGTATAACAGAGGAGAATGATAACCAATTTTGTCCATGAGAAATGTATCAAGTATCACACAGATACATGTGGCATGAATATGTGCGAAAGAGGAATACGACATAAGGAGAAGGTTATCCATAAGTTGAATTATTAAACTAATTATTAGCTTAAGAGAAGACTGATAAGCTGCGGGAAACTGATGTTGGGCTCCCATGGGCTCATGGGTGCTAGCTAATGTACTGAAATGGTAACGTTTAGATGTTAGGAATACATCCATTCGACGAGAACGGAAGTTATCAGTCCACAGTCAACTGAAATAAGTCCAAATATTTATGGACAGAAAAGCTTGTGAAATTATGTGGGATATTAAATAAAATATCTGTTATTTATTTGAGATGAGTTGTGAGGCAGGATGCCGACGAAACAGGACATTGCAAAGGAACCAAACGTCGAAAAGATGCACAGGATGCTGAGCCACAATCGAAGTTAACGTATGTAGCAGGCTAAGACAGTGCCAGTAACGACACACTCCGATACCTTTTGACGGAAGTCTTTTTGAGGAAAACATGTCCTAAAGGAAGGAGATGATCCTATGATAGGAGACAATCTTTGAGAGCTATGTGCGTCTCAAGAGGAAGGCTTGGAGCAAGGAAACTTAGCATTATTTGTAATGACATTTATATAGAGCACTCGGTATATTGTGTATAAAAGATTATTATGGAATACATGTAAATATGAAATCGAGAGACTAGGCATTTTGGCACAGCCAATATGCTACGTGCGGACGACTTTTTAAATTGTCTATGGACAAAATATAAAGGTTAGGACTATTGAAGCAAGACACTGTCACTATGACACTTACTGATGATACTTTTCAGTGAGGTGGAAATAGACCACGAGCAGGTGATCCCTTCAGTTGTTATTTGGCGATAATAGGCAACCTATGCATGATTTTGCTGACATACAGGTATGCACTATACAAAGGTGGCATCCATAATTCACATTTAGATGAATCGTAATTCTTTTTCTTATTCATGTTGACCTAAGGTCAGTATTGTGCAGAAGAGAGTAGGTATCAAAGTACCAAAATAAGACACTGATGTCATAGGATTGTGGTCCAATGGTATTTGGAGTACCTAGGATCATCTTGAAGTAACTCAAGGAAAATTAAATTGAGTCTTGTGTCTACCGATTTATTGACATGTCTATAATAACTGAAATTCTAATTGAACTATTAAAGGTATGCATGTGGATATACCCTATGCAAATGGACATAATTGCCAAAGTGACAACTCATAGCCAGAGCTACAACACTTAACAACAAAAGAGCCAGGAGGTTTTCCTGTAGATTCCCCTGTATCTTTATTATCCGCAAGAGAATATTCTTCTCTATGGAACTGCATTACTTTTATAATGGAAGAAGCCTAATGCAAACAATTGCTTTACACGAGAGAAAGTGAAGGAAATGAAAGAAGGAAACCTTCTGTCACATTGTCACTGAAATAAACAAGACACAGCAACAAATACAAAAGCCTGGTTCGGACTTTGGAGGATAGGAGGTGTTTATCATCAAGCGTAACTCACTGAGCCATTGCTTGTGTGAATGTGGATGTAATTTTCTTTATGTCTGATATTCCAGGAGAGCTCTGGAAATTAGCTGTACAGAACCTGACTAAGTATCTGGAACGGATTTCTTTCCTAGTCTCCAAATGTGGCTAGCAGGGACATGTCCCCGACGGGATTCGAAGCGACGAAGTTCAACTCCGTCATTCGAGAGTCCTAGTCACAATTCGCACGTGATAACTTTACCTCTAGACCAAGGCCGAACCGGCCAACAGCATATTTTTAAGACTTCTAGTGACCGATGTATGCTGCTGAGCTGGCGGAGAGCCTCGTTTTCATTTCAGACTGAGAAAGTGATCTAAAAATAGACACTGAAGATAGCGAGTAATGATTCATGCACGTGGCCAAAATAAATGTGCTGTAGCAATCTAATTGTTGTATTATATGAAAAGAAGGGAAATTAATACGAACAGGTTGGACGATATGATATTAAAAGAGCTAAGAAGATTACAATAAACTTCGTGCATTTGTCAGCCTATGACAACACTGAATGTGGAAGAAAAGGTGAAGTTAATTTGATGCAATTATAAGAGCTACAAGTCAGTGGACTCGGTGGCGACATTGGTAGCGCGTCCGGACACTAACGTTAAGATTTTGATTTTGAAGGAAGAAAGGGTATGTGCGAGGTCGCAGGTTCGAATCGCAGGGACACTGCAATGAACTTCATATAAAGAATGACTTGTAATTGGAATTGGAATATAAGGTATTTATTGAATGGTAGGAGATAAGATGTACTGCATGTACAATGGTAACACGATGGTCAGCCTTGTAATGAAAGGAAAGAATACCTGAATATTGTTCTTGTATGCTGGTAACCATGAACATTTGTGAATGGTCAGCACAAAAGAAAACTTGTGAAATTTGAGGGAAAGTGCTTTCGTGGAGAAATAAAAGCACGTTGTCCCATCCAGAGATTGAAATCAGTATTGTATAAAATGCCAATATCACTCTGTCATTTCTTGATTCCTAAGCGCTAATAATAAATGTGGTAACTTTATATTGTTCATTTATCATGATACGTATAGACTTTTGGACTATGAAGGCTAAGTTAACACTGCTATTGTACAGTTCTGTTATCATTTTGTCGATATAGGGTTATCCGTATATTGAGTGCTGTATTTCACTTAATTTCTCTTGGGACCTAGAATTGAAGATCTTAAACATGATCTTGAATTATATCAGTGGAGAGCTGTTCACTTGTTTTATTGGGAAGTTTGGAAGCATTCGATTCAAAAGGATAGTGAATCTGTATTCCAATCAGAACAAGGACAATACCGAAAAGGATGAAACGGTGTGATTGCCCAAAGGACTCACCAGGCACTTCAATCACTGATTGGACATAGTCGGTTCCAGTCTCACTACTATTATCAAATTGGCAAAAGACAAGATGAAAGTACTGTAGGATGACTGCCGCCCTGTCTGGCAGGTCCAAAAGGGAATCATTGTCAGAGATTACTGGATGGAAAACTATGGAAGAATGCTATAGGGAAGCTTTATGAAGAGGATATTTTACTTGATGATGCTTGGAGGCTGAGGTCTTGTTAATAGTGCACAAGAAATTTTTGGACGATGACCAAGCCAAGCGTGGCTGGAGGAAATCCAGACGATGACAATGCATTATGTACTCAAAAGGTGAGACAAGGAAGGATGAGTGCATCGTATAAGCCTTGAGAAAACAAGAAAGAATAGCCCAATGCATCCATGGTTTTATGATGCGATTTTTAGGAGATCATTCTTGTGTGCAAATGACTCATTTGTTCGGCGTTGATGCTTAAGAAGTTATCATTCATTACCATTAATTATCATTAATTATCATTAATTATCATGTTTAATAGCGACGACGGAAATAGCGCTATGTATGTACATATATGAGTTGGTGCTTGTTCCTAGTATTTTGGTGGTCATAATGGAATTTGTGCACCTATTCATGTGCGGTGGCAACTGTGCGTATTGATATGCGTTTATGGTGATTGACTTCGCCATATGGCTTGATACGCCGTAAGGAAAGATCAGTTGCAAACAGACCAGGAAAGTGATGCAAGCACCTGTTCATTAGGCAAAGTTGAGATTGCATCAGACCGCGTGGCGTTACTTAGGTATTATTGCAAAATGAAAGCCTGGGGGACAATGACATAAGTGATAGATAAGGAATTATGGAAGAAATGCTTGACGTTCATGAGACCATACGTGGCAGCATGTGGAAACATGCAGAAATGGCAATTAAAAACTTTACTGGAAACAGCAATCATTGCAGCCATTTAGCATTGATGAGATATAAAGTAATTTATAGTCGTTATTTCATCTTTGAAACTTACTTTGATATCTGACTTTTAATATCTAAGTCAGGTTTTTTAATTGTGCAATTACTCTTAAGGATGTGTAATTCCAACACAAGGTAGCATCGCAAATAACAACGACTACAGTCGACTATGCAAGGAGTGTTGACTGAGGAGTCTGACTGGTGTGTTATTCACATACCGCGAAGGTGACTGGTGAGACACTATAAAGTGTGTGTCTGAAACAGATATGTGTTCTGGAAGAAATGATGTGTCATGTGGGGTAAACACATGGAGGAGGTAAAATGCAAGACATGAAGTATCGTCTGGCAAATGGACAAACGAAACTACAGTAAGTTTAGCTTAAGTAAACATGAGGAATGGGGGAAGGCATTTCTCAAGTAGGTTTGGCTAGGAAAACGTTTTAGCTTACTAAATCTGATAAATAGAAAGTAAAAATAGGTACTTTGGAAGGAGGGTTGAATAAACTGTTGAAGGTGTGCCGTTCCTGTGAAAGGAGAGCAATAGAAACGTTTTAGAGCAGTACCTGGAGAGGTGCTTTTATTTACATAAGCAGATTCTGAAAAGTCTGCAAATTCCTTGCTAAAAGGTTATAGAGTAGTTCTAGGTATGTTTATGACTTACAGGAAGGAAGAGAGGTCACTATCCTTCTCGAAATTATTGACTTTGCTATAAGTCTGAGCTATGGTATAATAGGATAAATATTATATTGAAAATAAGACTTAATGCTCAGAGATGATTATACAATATTGTATCATAATAAATTACCAGCATAAAAGTGTTACAGAAAAAATATATTAAATGAAAGTGTAGGGCAAAAATATTTAACACAATGATTGCCGTGTTTAATAAAATTAGCAATTGGTCAATAGGGTAGGCATCAGGTGGGATCAAAGAGAAGTAAGGTTGCAGTCCTCAAACCACCACAGCCAAGGTATTGCATAAGAAGAGGGAAAGAAGGATATCATTACGAACCAAAAACCTTATCGATGGCATATCATCTGTGCCAAGAGCTGAACAGCTACATTATTGTTATGAAGTGCCGAAAAAGCATATCGGTGGCATGGTATCGGTGCCATTCAAGGTCATCTTCACAATGGTCAAATAACTTAGTTTATAGGGAAGAAAGGTCGGCCTGTAGGTCGCAAGTTCGAAATGCAGTCGAACAATGGAAACAGACCATATTCCTGAAACACAAAATGCCAAGCAGATACACATGATATCTGAGATGGATAGTTGATATATACTTGGAGATGACCGTCACGCCAACGGGCTGATGTTATTGTTGAGGTGACTGTACTGTCATCATCGAGAATACAGGGCCATTCATGAAGTGCAGACCCAGGGCCTGGTTGAGTATCATCTTGCCGAGTTTTAAAATATAAAAGAAGAGCGTCAGGATTAGAAATAGACATGCTATAAGAAGGCTGGGGTAATTGGTGCGAAGGATGTGAAAGGTCATGGGAATCAAGCAATGATTGGGACAAAGGCCCAGGCTTGACCTGTGAGGCTGGGGTAGAGACTGGTAATGCAGGCCCTTGAGATTCGTCGCTGTGCAATTGCATAGTGGCTGCAGCCACATCATCAATCTTGAGATTTTCGGACAGAATTTGAATGCGCAATTGTTGCTGGTTATAAATTGGTGAACCATTCTTAGAACGAACCATACAATGCTTCAATCTACCTATGTGAAATAGACCTGGTAAAGTACGGTCGTCAATCGTCTTAAGCAAAAATTGATTCAAAAGTGGCTCTGATGCAATATACAATGGGCCAATAAGCTTAATGCTTAATTTGGTAGAATATTGCACCCCGGTGTATTTAGGTTCCAGCAATAAGACAAGGTCTCCTTCTTTAAATGAATGTAGTTTTGGCATGCGTTTTGCGTGTTGCTGGGTCTGTCTAATCTTAATTTTATTATGAGAAACTACAGCTTGTTGTCTAACAAATCGCAATTTCTCTCTAATCGAAGATACATACTGATCATAAGAAGTAGCAACCACAGAAAGAGCTTCAGGATTAATATCCACAAGATTGCGGTCTTCTCTAAGGAAAACAAGGAAATTAGGAGAATACTTGGTAACTGCGTGAGGCAACGAATTATAGGTTTTACAAGCATATGGAATAAGGGAAGGCCATTGAGAATACTTATACTCTATCATTGTTAACAGTAGGTTCGAAACAGATTGAATAGCCCTTTCAGCCATATTGCTTGAATGTATCATTGTAGGGACAAGGTGAACCTGAACATTCAACGACTTAAACACTGCTGTCATAATTTTACCAACGAAAGAAGCTTCTTTATCACAAGTCACCCTATGAGGTACCATGTATGGTAAACAAAAATGCTCAATAAATTTCTTAGCTATCTCATCAGCTTTTCTACTGCGTAACGGAATCGCTACGACATAACGGGAGAAAATATCTTGTAGGATGAGACAATGAATAATTTGAGCAGTAGCATGGGGAAAGGTTTTGATATCAAAATGTATATGCACAAAGGGAGTACAATCAGTAAGCAGTCTAGGAACGAATTCCCTTTGCTTATTTGTTTCAATAACCTGAGACGAGCGCTGGCAAATCAAACAAGTTCTGGCGTAATCCAAAATGTATTTCATCAGATTCTTAATGTGAAAGTTTGATGTAATGACATCATACAATTTATTAGACTTTACATGAGCACCTAAGTTTAAGTGAAAGAATTCAATGATGTCGAAAATATAGATGTTAGGAATGGCCAATTTAAGAATGACGTCATGTCTTTTAGGACTAGATTGAACATAGAATAAAAGTGAATCGATTAAAGCAAAATGATTAGATAATACAACTGCTTGATTTGCCACTTGCTTACTAGTTGGTAACGTGCTATATGCTATGAAGTTATAAACCGGTCCCAAATACAAATCCTGCTTTTGAGCATTTATAAGCTGGACTCTATCATGAGGTATCTTGACGTAATGAAATGCATCTGTGATGTATTTACGAATAGCTGGTTCTAAGTCAGCTTGATGAGGCATTTTAGTCAAAATAGTAGGTTGATTACTATCGATGGTCTTGTATTTCATTTCGGTAATAGGTAAGACTGGTCCAGTGGTATGGGTACATTCACTGGTAAGATGTGACAGTGGTTTTATAGGCTTTGTGGGCTGTGGGGTAGGGTGGGAGATATCATTATCTGAGTGTTCCTTGGCCTGGGCCCTTGTTGTAACACAAAATAGAGAATAGCCCGAAAAGTTGGCATAGAGGTTTTCATAGTAAGTTTGACGAGATGTCAAAAGGGGATGAGTATTGGTATCCAGGAAATTATAATAAGAATGTTGCTCTTCGTCATTAATGCTCCTATCTTTATCAGCCACTGCTATTGGAATAATAGGTTCAGCATCTGCTGGCCATTGGGTGTTATGATGACGAGATAACATATCAACCAATTTCAACTCAGTAGTGGTTGGTTTTACATAATAAATTCGATAAGGGTAGTCTTGTAATTTCCAATAGAATTTTGCTATGCGAGGTGTTACAAAATGACTGGAAGATTTAAGAATTTGAGCAATAGGGGCGTGGTCCGTCAGAATTGTAAACCTACCACGTCCAGCTAAAAAATATTTAAATGATTGGACAGCAAAGTAAATTGCCATCATTTCTAATTCCGAAATGCTGTAATTATGGGTAGCAATATTACCATGTAATCGACTGGCGTAACCTAACAAAACTTTTTTAGGTGTATCATCAGTTCCATTAGTTTGTAACTGATAAAGAGCTGCACCGGAGGCGGTTCTGGATGCATCAGACACCAGAATCATTTCACCTTCAGGTCTTGGGAATGACAAAATAGGTGGGGATGTAAGAATTTTCTTAATGGCATCCCAGGCAACTTGTTGTTCATCAGTCCAGAGAAATTCGTTAGCTTTGCGCAACAGGCGCGTCAAAGGTTCAGCTGTCTTTTGATAAGATGGTATAAACGAAGAAATGAATTGAATTGAGCCCAAGAATGATTTAATCTGTTTTCTATTTTGAGGAACTTGCAAGTTCATAATAGCATCAATTCTAGACTGTCTAATACGCAAAGTAGGTCCATTAGGTCCCTGTAAATCAACATCAAAGCCAAGAAATTGGAAAGTAGAATTAGAAGCAAAAGAACACTTAGCCAAGTTAAGAACCAGGCCATGTTTATGAAAAAGAGCAAGAACAGCATCAATGAGAGCGAGATGCTCCTCAGAGGATTCACTAAGAAGCAAATAATCATCATAATAGTTGTAAACACACTCGGCATAAATTCGTGGCAATTCTTCAGTGATTAAAGTCATTATTTCAGCGAATAGCGCCCCCGAATTGATATATCCCATCGGTAATCTAGTATAGGTTATGGACTCTGCGTTATAGAATGTAACGACGCCGAGGTACTGACGAGACTGAGGAGTTACCTGACATGCAAAAAATGCCTGTTTTAAGTCAATGGCCGTAGCGAAACGAAAAGGACGACTGCCCATTTGCTGCTTAAAGGAATCAATATTAGCACAAGGCCTCTGCAAAAGCTGAAAGGCTTTGTTGACAGAACGCATATCTCCGACCAAGCGGGGATTTTCGTCTGTGCGTGATTCTGCTGAGCGAAAAACACATTTGTATCTAATTTGAGCGTCCAAGCCCATAACACAATCAATTGGTGAAGCCACATCGATAATAAAGGTCTTAATAGGAACTTTACACTCGCCAAACTGTATGACAAAATAGATAAATTGAGAAATAGAAATAGAAGAACCATTGCCGACCATAAGCTTGATTGGCTCTGCATCAACACGAGGAAGGCCCTGCAAAAAGGGACTACGCTTGATAAGAGACGTGCTAACCAAATTGTGTGAGCTGCCAGTATCAAACAAGGTAAAGAATTTAGTGCCATCGGGCAAAAGTGATGGAATAAAGTTGCAATCATGAATCTTGATAGATAAAGGAGTAAGAGGAATGGGAGGCTGAAGTACTGCATATAAGATGTCAGGGAAGTCGTCCCCAACAATGACATCTGAATCAGGAAAATCATGAAAAATAAAGGTTTCAGAGGGAGCAGAATTGGTAAGGTCATTAGATTCGATAGGAGACAAGTGGTGAGAATCTAAAGAAATGGCAGGTGTTGAGTTAGGACGAGACACGGCTGTATCGGAGCACAGTCAGAATGATCCATTACGTCGTGGTTGCTGATGTGGTGGTCCCTGTGAACGATTCTGAGGTGGTGGTCGTTGATTACGAGGGAAAGGGCCAGCGCTCTGAGAGCGGTAAGCAGTTCTAATGCCATTAGGGTACTGAACACGTGAGTTATTAGGGGCATTACTGTTGTACTGCTGTTGCGCGGGATTTGTATTGCCATGCTGCTGATTATTGAAGTTTTGGTTATTCTGGGAGAATAGTCTATTGTTACCAGATCTGTTTGAATTAGCAAATCCATTTGCTGGAAGATTCCTGTTCGAGTTACCGAACCTATTAGGAAAGGGTCTGCTAGGTCGATTATACCGTTGATTGAAGGCATCGTTTGTAGAATTATCACGATTGTATGAACGTCCGGCAGACTGGTAATCAGAAGATGTTGGTAGACTATATTGCTGGTTGGGAATGAATCTACGACAATGAGTAGCTATATGACCTCGGAGTCCACAACGGAAGCAAGTAAGACCAGAAAAAGAAGATTGACCATAAGGCATTTGCTGAGAGACATATTGGGGTTGAGTGTCATCCATGGAAACATCGCGAGGTGCGAGCATTTGAGGCAATTGCTGCAGAGATTGATTCAAAGCGCCCATAGATTCCTGTAAAGTGAGCAAAGTTGACTGCGAATTACCTGTGTCGAATTTTGAACTAGGGATTTTAGTGACATCAACGTGCTGAGCGATAACTTCGCGCTCCATAATGCTTTGGACTATTGGAATTAATTCGTCAAGAGGTTTGTTATCATCAATTAATTGAAGAGAATGCTGCAAGGTCAAGGGTAATCCCTTACGAAAGTATAAAGCCACAACCGATTCAGGTAGGCCCAAACGTGACACCAATTCCTTAATCTCATCCAAGTATTTGCCAACGTTATCACCATAGGTGATACGTTTCTGAGACAAAGCATCGAGGATAGATGCTCGACTCCTAAGCAATGAAAATTTATCTAAGAACAACTTCTCAAGTTTAGCCAAAGTCATAGGCCTCAGAGCATTACACCAATTGCGAGCGTGTCCTTCAGTGAACAGCTGCAGGCGATGCAATATCTGCTGGTCATTTAGATTATGTAATTGGACATGATCCTTGAATTTGGTGATCCATGCCTGTGGCGTCAAACTATCAGATTCTCCATTAAATACTGGAGGTTTCATCTCTGAAAAATTAAGAGGCTTAGTTCTAGGCTGTGTTTCAGGCATTTGGGTATTAAATGCTGCTGCAGAAAAAGAAGAAGGCAGGGAACCTGAACGAGACACAGGAAAGGAAGTAGAAATTGGACCGTGAATAGATTGAGTAGCCCGATAAGACGCATCTCTGGTGTCCTGATAGGAAGGTGGGTAGGGCAGAGATGTGCGCAAGCCAGTGAGGTCTTGTGGCTGAGATTGAGCCTGGGAATTAAGATTATTAAAAGTGGGATCAAAGTTAGTGAGGTCCTGGAAAGTTTGGTTAGTTGAAGCGGCTTGGGACTGGGTAACCTGTTGAGAAAAATGTGAGGGCTGATTAGCATGGTCAAATAATAATTCATCACCAGTACGAGTTGCAGGTGCATGAGAAAAGGCGCCCGATGTGGCATTGTAATTGGAAGGAGTGGAGACACCCAGGTTTTGATTGTTCGAAGCCATATTGGAGCCAGAAGGAGATTGAGCAGAGAGGCGATGCAAAAGTGTTTGATGGCTGGGATCAGTGTAACCTATAACTGGCTTACGACTAGAATGAGGAGTGTGAGAAGGGAACAGGACTTGAGTGGTGGTATTAGCTGTACGTGGTCTAGTGATAGTATTTACAGTATATGAGACTGTAGCAAACTGAACTGTATTCGTAAGAGAAGTCTGTGCAGAAGTGAAAGATGCGGGCTGGCTTCTCTGAGTAGATGTATTAGATGGGACGGGGGGTACAGAGAAGGCAGAGGGTCCTGGTGCAGGCCGGGTGGTGCTGGGCGACGTGTCAATCCGCGGGGGAGGTTGTTGTGCGTGGCCCGGGGGAGACGATGGGGGGTGTTGTTGA
Organism: Platynereis dumerilii; assembly: GCA_026936325.1. Lineage (NCBI taxonomy): Eukaryota > Metazoa > Annelida > Polychaeta > Phyllodocida > Nereididae > Platynereis > Platynereis dumerilii. The sequence continues at coordinate 20,791,195 of JAPTHN010000004.1, forward strand.
GATGGAGGCTCCTGATAAGAGTGATTAAATTGAAGGTTATTAAGAGACTGGTCGAATTCCTGGTTTTGATAGGCGTTATTGGAAACGTTATCAACCACAAAAGGATCCTCAGGAGGAGGGGCTTGATGCTGTTGACGGAGACCTCCCAATGAAGGAATTTGGTCGTCCCTCAATTCTGATCCAGGTTCACGTGAAGGGGTATGATGGCGGGGGGAAGATCGTGGACTGTCGTCTGGGGTGCGATGGTGATGATTATCAGAGCCGTGTAAAGAATGACTAGGAGAAACAGGAGGTAATTGGGGGTGTTCACTGCTGTCCACAGTAGACGTAACAGGAGGGGTTTGTGCAGCAGCACCAGGCTGTGAAACAGGCGTTTGTTGAGTAGTATTATCAAATGATGATGCACCAGGTTGCTGAGAGTCTAATTGATGTATAAGAGAGGCGTCAGACTGACCAGCCTGAGAGGCAGAGTTATCGTCACCTGTTTCAGCGGTATTAGAATTTGCAGGAATGCCAGCAATATTAGAAGGATGTTCCTGACGTTCAGAATCAGAGAGAGCTGGAGATCTATTCCTATCAAAAGACTGTTTATCAGAGTTATCACTATCAAAGGTATGGCCAGCAGAATTATTTTTATCGGAATTATCAGCTTTATCCCTAGCAATCTTTAGAGCAAGATGTGAATTGTCCTCGTCAGAATCAGAATCGTGTCGGCCAGGTGATTCTTCACGAGATTTTAAACTGTCATGAGAGGGTGTGGAAACACGGGACCCGTCAGTAATATCCCCAACTTTTACATGTAAAGGAACAGTCAATGAGGATTTATCTGGTTGTTGGGCAATGTGTTGGCCCGAGGTATTAGGCTGTTCACTTGAAAGTGATGTATCAGTGTAAATGTCAGTCACATCGAGGTGTCCCTTATCGCCCTGACTTGTACTAGCAGAGGATGAGTCAGTTTCTGACATCATGAGGGTAAGAGGGTAAAGCCATACATTGGTAGGTTTTCTCAAATACGTGTTATAACGAGCAAAAGAAGCCTCACGAAACAGAGCAAGTTCTGGTAAGGGAAGAGACAAATAACCAAGCTGATCTAGTATCGACTCGTAGACATGCCATTGAGTGTTCCTATTATTGGCAGCCAACAATAACCATTTATTAAAGAGAAGAGTAGGAGTGTGATGTTTGATATAACGAGAAGCACGAGCAGACAAATATCCCTCATCAACCGCTGTCTGAGCTTCCAAACGGAACTTAAGTAACCACTGCTGAAGTGTCAGCTGTGTCAACGGGACAGACATTCAGAGCGAAAATAGAGGTAAGAAGAGTAAGCGTACCGTGCATACTAGCACTTACTAGAGCAAAAACATAACTAATTTGAGGGAGATTACGTATGAAAAGAGAGCCTAAAATCAAAATAAGGGTAAAGGCTACAAAATGTGCCACAGCGATTCCCTGCAATAAACGTGGATGTAACTCATAACACATATCAACTAACGACCCGAAAAATAAGGAAATGAACACATAACTTGAAAACCATATATCGGTGATAATGAAATAAGTAATTACTTGTCTCGCTTTAAATACATATATATATAATGCAGGAATAACTGTAACACGTCACCATACATGGAGAAAAATGCCGACTTGTCCCTCCAAGTCAATAAGAAAGAACACTCACTAGATAGCGTGATTGAAAGAAAACGGAAATAACTAACTTTGGCTAGCTAAAAGTAGAGCAGTAGACCTGATACAACAAAATACAACACGGTACACTATCAATGATCAATGCGCACAACGTCAATAAATGAATGGGAACATGCATAAATGAAGAAGAGCATGCTGTTACTCAAGAAAACAATAATGGGATGACAATCAGTATGTGATAATCAAATTCTCTAGAATGTTCGCTGGACGGGCAATAGCGATTTTAAATTTTAAAAGTAATGAAATGTTACATATCTAAGTTGCAAAGTGAGGAAAGAAGAAGGCAGAATAGCGTGGCCATGAGACCAGGCTATTAGACCTTAAGTGCCGTGTATAGAAAATCTAAATAGTATGCTATGTGTTTGAAAACGGACAGACATATTGTTAATGTAATGTGAAAATATAAGAGTTAAAATATAAGAGTAAATGACAGATAGCCTAAGAAAACATTATAAATTAAGGAAGTAAGAATCAAGTGCCTTTCCTATTAATGTTTGCAAAATGAGCTCCTACCGTATTAGAAGATGTGCTGTGTTGCAGGGAAGGCCTAATGATGCGAGAGATGCCCCAGAGACTTGAGTGCGTTGTCTGGTCCGGGTCTGGATGAGGTGTGTAGGTAAAGTTGTGAGAAGTGTGGAAGATGAGAGGCAGGCATATCGAAGCTGAACATGAGCTAATAGGTAACCAAATAAAGATATGGGCGAAGCCCCTGAGCTACCTGGTAGGAAAATTGCGCCCCCTATACTAGTAGGTGAATTAAGGTGGGATAACATGGCCAGCGTACTAAAACTTGAATTTTGTAGGAAGAGTTAGCCATCATTAACGATATAGCAGAACAATAGCTAATTAGGAGACCAAAACAGCGATTAATGGCATGGCGTTGAACCAATGCTCTCTAGCCATAGCTGGCGAACCCGCTATGCATGATATGAAGTTGTGACATAATCGAAGTTCCACATCAAGGAAGTGGACTTTTCTTCGTGCGAAGAAACCATAAGCCCATAGCATTGCAAGGCTAGTGTTTCGGAAGGAAACGTCACTAAATGTGAATCTTACATCGTACAAACATCAAACATTGAGTTGCTGTGTATGAACATTTATAAATCTGAAGAATTATTCCTATTCTATTTCATAGAGTTCTGCTTCTACAGTTCGACAGTTTAGTAATAAACCATTACCTCTAAATAGCTATGGTTGCATTAATTTCAGCCATTTCACTATTTTAAGTCTCTTACTTAAATAACCTACGAATCTTTAGCATTGGCTGAATATGTTTGCATATTCCTTAAATTTGAAAAACATAGTAAATCAAGAGACAGTGTGACACAGCAGACAAGCGCCAAGAAGCCGCAGACCGGAATTCTCTCACCATGCCATCTTTAGCGTTCCCCATGTAAGGTTAGCGCACGTTTCTCTCTCAGAGGTAGCTAATTGAGTAGATGGACTCATTACCGGGGATCCTGCGGGAGACACCTTAGCACTTGCCACCACGAAACACCTACTCAAGAAATACCAGAGGCTCAACAGTTTAGATTCACTTGTCCATTTAATACTCAATTTATAGACAGTTACATTAAGGGTCATTCAAAGAACAGGTGATATTCAACTTATCAATACATTAAACAACGATCTTAACGAATTACATACATCATTAACTAATGCCATCTCAATCAACCATGACCTCAGGTTCCTTTAAGAGAAACCCTTGATCATACCTCTAACAACAATACCCTTACCTGACGAATCGTCACCGCGTCAGGGAGACAGGTAGCCCTCCTGCTGCCTCAGCGGGAGCGGGCTCTCTTCTGGCTGGGCAAACAAGCTTGCCCCCAGAGATTGCTACTAGGGTGTTCTGCGGCTGCGCAGAAACACCAGGGTAACTGTTGTCATGGAAACATGGGGTGAGTTCTACCCCGTTGCTATCATTGAATCTCATTACACAATAATATAATATATTACATTACTTTTATACAATAATAATATAAATGACATTACAGAATTAAGATCTTGAGGTTCATGGCGATTTGAGGAAACTTCCTACAAGAGGAAAGAATGAAGACACCTCTGAAGCTAAAAGCTCAGCGGTGACATAACCTTCTAACACTATTCTGAAACACAGGACAGCTTTCTGCATCATATTGGCATTTCTCTGTGAAATGTGATGAAAAATCAAAGTGTGCAAATAATTTGTGTTGACTTTCATATATATATTTCTTCTTTGTTTCAGTGGTACCAGATAATCCTGTTGACGTTCTCTACTTCTACAAACCCGAATGGGCCTGCGCAGGGTACATGCAAATTCATGGCAGCTACATACAATACATTGCATATAAAAGAGAAGAATACAAAGCTGAGTCTCAGTTGGAGATCGCCACTGACTGTAAGTTGCTTATTTCTTAATTACCTACAGTACAACCCTAAATTAATATGGGATAAGCAGTCAGGGAAATTACCAGCATATGAGGACAATTGCAATTCCAGCCAAGTCCTGGCCCTGACAGGATGATTGAGTGTGTGCGGTTGATCAGTTGGGTCTCAGAAGAAAGTCTGATCTCATTGCAGCCATCCTCACCACACAGCAGCATGTCAGTTGTGGGACTTAGTTCTATCCAATTTCACGAAATACTGCCAAGTCATCAGCAGCTGATGACAATTTCCTAATTTCTCTGGAGCCTTCGGGTTCTTTTCCTCATTATGTAATGGATAGGTGTGCCAAAATTCATAGAGTTAGTTGACACTGTGATACAACTTTATACCAAGTTTGGAAGTGATAGTTGCAGTAGTTCTTTTTAAATAGCCAGTCAAAGATGATTTTGAGCACTGCCAAAGTCATGGCTAGGCCATGACACTGTGAGAGTGTCATGGGAGGGTGATGACAGTGCTAGGGTGAATGTCATGTGGGGCTGAGGACATTGATTGTCATCAGCTGGTGATAATTTCCCTGACTGATAAGGAGATTTGGGGTTGAGAGGAGAAAGGAGGGCAAAATAGGTAGTAAACAGGGGACTTCTAACCATAGGCGTACGGCGCGCGCGATTTTTGGGGGGGGGGCGAGCGACATTTGCCCGAATTTCAAGATCCAAATTTAGTATCGTTTCGAATGAAATGGCCCAGAAACATTAATTTTCGATAGTGATTATTTAATCATCTGCCCAGCCTTTTTGCCCAAATCTTACTGTTTCCCAAACTTTTTGGGGGGCGATCGCCCCCCCCTGCTCCCCCCTCCGATACGCCTATGCTTCTAACAGAAAGCATTACTTTATTTCGGGTTGTACTGTACACCTATTTCTGAGATATTTATGACCGCCGCCAGCGCTGGCGCGGTCATTTTGCTTTTACCCCCGTATTGTACCATTTAACTCACATTTTTGGGGATGGATAGAACAAGTTACACTCAATGTACAATCATGAAAGTTGCTATATAAACATAACTTTACATTCTTTACTCAACCCCTGAAAACCAGAATGATCCAAGGGGTCTTTCATACCTTTCTGAGATTCATGATTTTTCAGTGAAACACCCCACCTTATTGTTCTTTTGGCTATCTGAATGTTGTTTTCCTGATTTTTGGCACTGTGCCAGATTAGACCTGCTTGGACCGCTTGACTGCTGGGGGATGTCTCAAAAGCAGCCAAACTCTTATTGATCGCCTTTAGGCTGATCTCTGTTTTTATGCGGTCACATGGCGGGATTTCATGTGTCGGAGGGTGTCGGAGGATTTATGTGGCGGAGTCGTAGACAAAGGTAATCAATGATGGCAGTCAATGATGGCAGTCAATGATGGCAGTCAATGATGGCAGTCAATGATGGCAATCAATGATGGCAATCAATGATGGCAATCAATGATGAAGATAGATAGATAGATAGATAGATAGATAGATAAGGTATCTACTAAGGATAAGGGGGCGACCATTTAATATCTCCTAAGAATAAGGGGGCAACCATTTAATATCTACTAAGGTGCTAAGATAACAAAAGTACATGCATGAATGAACCAAGGGGGCAACCATTTAATATCTACTAAGCAATGATGATAGATATAGATAGATAGATACATAGATAGATAGATAGGATAAGGGGCGACCATTTAATATCTACTAAGGAGGGGGCGACCATTATTACTAAGAATGTATGAACCAAGGGGGCAACCATTTAATATCTACTAAGCAATGCTGATAGATATACATAGATAGATAGATAGATAGATAGATAGATAGATAGGATAAGGGGGCGACCATTTAATATATACTAAAGAGTGGGCGACCATTATCACTAAGAATAAGGGGGCAACCATTTAATATCTACTAAACCCCCTGCGGACATGGGGACATACCCCCGCGGACATGGGGACATGCCCCCCAGACATGGGGACATGCCCCCAGGGACATGGGGACATGGCCCCGGGGACATGGGGACATGCCCCCGGGGACATGGGGACATGCCCCCGGGGACATGGGGACATGCCCCCGGGGACATGGGGACATGCCCCCGGGGACATGGGGACATGCCCCCGGGGACATGGGGACATGCCCCCCGGGGACATGGGGACATGGCCCCGGGGACATGGGGACATGCCCCCGGGGACATGGGGACATGCCCCGCGGACATGGGGACATGCCCCCGCGGAAATGGGGACATGCCCCCGCGGAAATGGGGACATGCCCCCGCGGACATGGGGACATGCCCCCGCGGACATGGGGACATGCCCCCGCGGACATGGGGACATGCCCCCGCGGACATGGGGACATGCCCCCGCGGACATGGGGACATGCCCCCGGGGACATGGGGACATGCCCCCGGGGCCATGGGGACATGCCCCAGGGGACATGGGGACATGCCCCAGGGGACATGGGGTCATGCCCCCCGGGGACATGGGGACATGCCCCCGGGACATGGGGACATGCCCCCGGGGACATGGGGACATGCCCCCGGGGACATGGGGACATGCCCCCGGGGACATGGGGGCATGCCCCCGGGGACATACATGGGGACATACCCCCGGGGACATGGGGACATACCCCCGGGGACATACCCCCAGAGACATGGGGGCATACCCCCGGGGACATACCCCCGGGGCCACACAGATAGGCATTCAGGTGGACATGCCCACGCAAATGGGTGCGTACACAGATGGGTGTGTACACACAAATTGGCGTGAACACACAGATGGGCATGCCAGACGAGCTACAGATGGGCGTACACTTGACGATGGCCGTACACAGGCATGCACAATGGATGTACACATATACGCCCCTCGAATAAACCCCCCGTCAAATAGAGGCCCCACTGCGCCATGGACAACAACGAATATATATCTATTTATTATTATTATTATACGACTGAGCTTTTTTAAGCCAGGTCCAAACAAGCTGCACTCAAAACACAAATTGTTATTCATCTTTTATGGATCGACACAGTCACACTTGATTGCACTTGATCAGCAAAAGGCGTCCAGCAGCGCCGGCGGTCATATTATCATCGCTTGCGATTCTAGTTAGTAATTGTTGTTGTTTCCTGCTGAGCAGATGATTGTTTTTTGTTTGGACCCCTGGAGGGGGGGGGGTAAATTTTTGGTGAAAAAAATTATTAGATACATGACACAAAAGAAGGTTTGTTTAGCTCATGAAAATAACAGAAAGTTTGTTTCAACCTTACATAGGGTGTTGTAATGTTAAAATTGCGATAAAAAATTTTTTTTGCTCCATCGCAATAGAAAAAGCTCGTTTCTTCCAATCCTAAAAATCATTTTTTTTTGCAGAAAATAATCATTATCCAAGGGCTGATTTTTCATTCTTGAATCTTTGTCTTTTTCTTTCAGGTGTGAATTTTGCATATCGGACATCTTTTTCGTTGCCGATGATTGTTGGAGCTCTATTGATTCTCTTGAATTTTGTGGGGACTGTATAAATTACAGAGAGAATTTTCAAAAACAGTTATCTGATCATGATACTCAAGTGCTTTTAAGATGAACCGACACTTAACAAGAAAATTTTTTCGGAAAAAAAATAAGCCGATTTTGAATGAGGGAAGGTTTATGGGGTGCTGAATTGATGCTCAGTTGTGGTTGAGTTTGAGCAGTATGCAGCGAGTAAATTTGATAGTGTTACATTTCAGCTGGCGGATATATCAGCTGCCAAGTGTTTCGGTAACCTAAATATAGGTTGATATTTGCACTGTTATTTACTGATTATTTACTGGGCTGATTATTTTGTTATTTTGTGATAATATGGAAATGCCGCAGCATAGAAGACGGGACATGTAAATACTCATTTGGTCAACAATATTCAATAAAATCAAGGAATTAAAATCTAAAACAAACTCCGTTTTACCCCTGGAGTGAGCTGTAGGCAAATAAAAAAAAAAAGAAATTCCTTATCAAACCTTCATCATAATGTTTCATATCATGACATTGACCATTTCATGAAATTCACAGCTTTGATGCTTTTTGGGTCCTTGGAATTCATTCCAAGACCATTGTCGTCAGATTCATTTCCTGTGAACAGGCAAAGTTGATGTATACACAAAAACATTTCACAGACAAAATGACAACCCAAACTGATGTGTCCTTGTGATTAGAATGGTACTCAGGCATCCCTGGCTACAATATTGAGCTTCTCAGTGCTTTAATTGACTTTCATTCAAATATTTCTTTTGACAGCTGTCAACTCTTCAGACAAAAACCGGTTCAGAATATTTGGCTGTGCTGCCCTCTTGTGCCAGTTTTAACATGTAATTTGATCTTCGCTTTTATGTATATAACTCAATAGAACATTCATGTGGTACAAAATATGGAATAAACCAAGGACCCTGTGCATGCATTGCATGCTATTTTTTTAATTCAAGTACAACCTAAGAGATTATCTTTTCTTTCACTGACAATCTCTTCACGTATAGAGTCAAGGAGGGTAAATCCGTCCACTTTTGGCTAAAACTGTCTTTCCAGGAATATGGGAAGACTTACAAAAATAAAAATTAGTCCATGGGAAGGGGCATATTACGTACTTTCATCACCAGCAAAAGAGGTCAAATATTCAAAAAAGTTTTGCTGAAACCATGGCAACGAAATTTGAAGGTAAGGGCATCTAAATCCGTCCAGGTTGCTGCTAAATCCGTCCAGCAAGGATGGTAAATCCGTCCAGAGGGCATTATGCTGCACATAACTGTCATATCTTATGAATTTTTCAAGTTTTGCAATCTAACAATATTCAAAAAGCATCTTCTGTCGATTTTAGAATAGTGGGGTACTTACTGCAATTAAAATAGAAGACTTTAGTAAAAGGGGTAAAGTTAACTATCAACAATTTCAATTGACTGCCTCAATTACGATTGAAGAACTCTTTTAACCCAATCAAGTGGTCTAATTGCTTAAACTAATTTCTTTCATCAGTGTTATGCCATTTATAGGCATTAAAAATCATAAAAGTACTTTTAAACCCCATTTGAAGTGGGTGGACGGATTTACAATCACCCAGTCAAGCCAGATTGAAAAATAATGATGGTAATTCCGTCCACTTTTATTTCCATTGTATCACCTGCCCAGGTGTTGCAATAAAGCTATTGAACAAATCCTACAAGAAAAATAAAATTCTACTTCTGATTCAAAACTTTGTTTTATCTTCAAAACGTTTTTTGATGGTTGAAATAGGCAACAAGTTGCTTCAAGTAATTCACAAAATGGCTGTGATGACGTCACAGGATTTCATTGTATTTTGTCCTCTGTTCTTAAATGGACCTGAAATATCATTAATATGCTATAAACATGATAAATACGGCAGAATTAGCTGACAAACGAGTTTACCTTGTATTTAAAACTCACAGAAGTGTAAAAAATTTAATTTTATGCCTATATTAGGGGGTGGACGGATTTACCCTCCTGGACGGATTTACCGTCCCTGACTCTAACAATTACAAGAACCCAGGTGTTCAAAATGGAGGTGGTGCAGTGTCTTACTTCCTATCCCCTGAAAAAGACTTTCCCTGAGTGGCCAGAACCAGGTGTTGTTCATATTGTGTGCTAAATTTCAGAATTTAAAAAATTGTCCATTTCAAGCAAAATTGTACACTAAACTATATAGGTATGGATACAAAAGTGATTTCCTATTATATGATAAAGTAAATATTTGTTGAAGTTCACCAATTTATTGCTTACCATTAATTTTTGAGAAACTTGAAATTTGAGAAAAATATCAGAAATCATCCTTTTTCCAATTTTTTTGTTTTTATGAAAATTTCTTAAATTGGCCCTCCAAATGAGTTAAGTCAATTAAAGAGGTATAATTTAGACATCTAAGAGCAAAATTTCCGCAGTGTAACTCCAAAATCGACGGAATGATGAACCATTGAAAAAATAACATTTTTGCTGAATTTACTGTTATCAATTTTTGTAAGAGCATTTGGACCCCCAAAAGGAACATTAAGGGTATTCAATGCGTATGATGCTAGAATTTTATGCCCATAGGTATAACCATTTCAGAGTTCTGCTCTGGAAACGAAAAAAATTTGTTTTTTTTAATTTTCAATATTTTACAAAAACTCTACCAATTGCTTAAATATGAACACCAAAATGCAAATATATGCTGTAAGACCCATTCATGTGCCAAATACCATATACACAAGTGCAATAGTTTAGGCTCAGTGGCCAATACACAATGTGGGCAGCCGCCCCCAGTGGATCCAAGCATGATATAAAGGGAAAACACATCTTAATCACAACATGTCTGGTATTCATTCCTATGCCAGATGCATGCTCTATAATCAGAAAGAAATTCTGAAAATGCTAAAATTTCAAATTTCCCACCAAAACGGTCCATTTGTCACTGTGACTGCATAAATGGAGATGTGTACACACCTCCATTAAAAATGGATCGGTTGATTCCTATGAACACAGAGAGCCTTTAATTCTGAAATCTAGAATTAACCAGAACGTAAATATACCAGCGATATAAATCTAAATGGAGATCAACAAGACACTGAATAACCTGTGTCACGTGCTGCATCTACGCTGGATTGAGTCCTGATGCCAATAGACATAGCTGTAGGAGCAGTATATATATGGACGCTAATAACTGTGCAACAATAGTTCTATGCCAAATACTAGTTTCTAAACACTGCATTAGAAAAGTAGTTATAACTGAACGGTAGTATTTAGCAGAAAACCATGACACACAATGGTGCTCCTGAAAGTAAGAGGAGGAACCTCAAAGAAGAAGAAGCCTTCAGAAAAATTTCTAACTATTCGCAAAGTTTTTACCTGCACTCCTGCAATGACGCCAGCTTTGAAGGAGACACTGAGAGGAAAATAATAAATATCCGGTTGACTAAAATAAATCATATTTATTGCTGAAGTCAGAAACTTAAGGAAAAAATTCATCACCCCGGTTTGATGAAAATCACATGTCCAAGCATTTCATAAAGCTCAAACATTTTAATAATTTTTAAAGCTCTAGAATAATAACTTTGATTAGATTCACATGCATGCCTCAGCACTTCAATTTTTAATTCATCTTTCAGGTAAATGGTACATTTAGGCCAAAAGACATATCATTATTCATTCAAATGTGCAATATTTTTCTAGCTTTTTAGGAAGAAAAATTTCAGGTTAAACTACAGATTTATTTCAATTATGGTATTTACACAATGCATGTATCTTTGGAAATTGAGAATAACTTGGAGCAGCATAATTTGGACCACATCATTTAATCATCTTGCGTTCGTCGAAATGTGCTTGCTGTCATGCGACTCATGCCTCATCTGCCGTATCGCTAAAAATATAATATGTAAATGGCACTGCCATGAAATTCGCGCAGCGTTGTCATAGAACTACTGCATTATCTTCAACTTTCCATGCAGAAGGCCTATTTATCTTTTTAAAGTACTGGGCAAATGGGCAGTTAGATAGAACAGATAGATAAGATCAGATCTATAGATAAGATTAGATAGATAGATAGATAGATAGATAGATAGATAGATAGATAGATAGATAGATAGATAGATAGATAGATAGATAGATAGATAGATAGATAGATAGATAGATAGACAGATTGCACTGACAGCTGTGTAATTCAAATCTGTGTTAAATTTGGATCTATGAATTTGGATCTATTATGTTAAATTGTTGATGTTACATATCATGAGATCAATAAAACCATAGCTATTCAGAGCCCTATCAGCGTGCCTCGGCGGTCGAACGTCGGTCCGAAGCTGGTCCGATGCTACTGACATCGACCGATGCTGGGCCGACGTTGGACCGCCGAGGCATGCTGACAGGGAGATGACTGTTTACTATTAGACTGTTACACAATTTGTTGATAGTTAATGAAGATTATGTAACCTTAAGTGTTGTTATGATTTCTTACTTGGTGAGCCTTTTAAGTCATTAACTTTTGTGTTGACTTTTAATTTTCAGTCACTTCTTACAATCAGGGGTATGGAAATAATTATTTCCAATGTTGATACACATGTTGATTTAAATCCCTGAAATATGTCATTGGAGGTTGTTATAAGACAAGACTGAAATTTTAAAGCTATTTTGGAAGCTATTGGAGGTATTTCAATTATTTACCAAACTAAACTCTGACTAAACTACTAGCTCCACTTTTATGGCAACTACAGGCACTTCCTGTTCAGGCAGTCACTGTAGACAGGAGCACCACACAGAATGAGCTGTCCTTGTGCTAAGTGAGCTTCGCTCATGGCTGCCTTCGGCAGCCATGAGCTGCGCTCATATAAATTTAATATATTAAATATACACATACAAGCCAAACCATTATGTAAGTTGCACAACGTTTCCCAGATTAAATTATTAAGCTATGGTGAGACTAATTAATGTATTGTTATGCGCAGGCTTCAAAAAATGAAATTAACAATCGCTTCTTATCGACCTTGAAAGAACGCTGCACAGTGAAAATGTCACCAAAACTGACTATCTATCAATACTAATACATGTAGGTGAAGTTTAATTAGTAATTTCCAATAACTACATAAGAAATCTTTTTTTTTTTTTTTAATGCACAATTTTGATATTTGTGCAAAAGGTTCATTTTGCTTTTATCTGCCAAGTATTTTCAGAACTTCTTTCAGCTAGATTGAGACTCAATTAGCATTTTGCTAATTGATGAATACCCAGTTAAAGCCCAGCCAGACCTGTGTTTTCGGTACTATATTGACTTCAAAGTTGATGATGGAATGAGCTAAAGTGATAATTAGCAAATTTATAATTTGTGGCATGACGTACCTGGATGTAGTGATGGGACGATAATGGTTTTTTATATCACGATATCTTGTGAGGCTGATATCATGATAACATGATACATCGCGTTTGTCAAAGAATCCATAAATGAGAAGAAAAAATCAAGAAGACCACCCGAAAATGGGGAACAAGAGCGAGGCAAATTCAGAATTTAGTAGTTTTGAACAAAAAAGACACAATATATCATGATATATATCAATGTTGTTGATATAGCGATATCTAAAGCCATGACGATATGATATTTAATGCCGATGTTACCGTGATATCAACGATTATTGTCCCAACACTAGCAAGATGATGTATGGTGCATAGTACTCCAGATATATATGCCTTAAAATCGCCATTTACCTTACAGCGGCACCTCATTATTCTCGTATAGTGATCTTCATTCAGATCTGACTTCTTCTCTCTGAAATCATAATTATGTTTCAATAACAACAGTTATACATACATGTATCAAGAAAACATAGAAATTTTACAATAATTATCTGTTCTTCAAACCAAGAAAGCTTAGAACACACACATTTCAACCTGAGGATTCAGAAGAGACAATAATTGATACTCAAACCATCATTTATTCATTCCAAGAATCAGTAGTCATGAATGAGTGGTTCAATTTACATGGGTTTTTTTGCACAAACACTTTTTGTTATATAACTATATACATATATATATTTTTTATTATATATTTAAATTTACAAAATAATCACAGGTGCAAAAACACCTATGGTTCAATTGCATTGTTCCTTTCAAATAAATGAAAAAAAAAAACAATATTCAGAGAAAAGTAACAAAAAGAACACAATGTAGGTTCAGTAAATAATCACAGTAAAAATATATGGAAATATAACATTATTAACACCATATTTTACAGCAACTTACAATTTGCGCCTTCTTAAGTCATTGTGCTAGCAAAAGGTGACCACAGTAGCACAGATCATAAGCAGTTAACGCCCTGTAGAGAAATTATAACCTTATAAGTCATATACTACATAATAATTCAAGCCTATATTAATACATCAAAGGTAGGAAAAATGAGCAAAAAGTAGGAATTTACAAATGAATCAAGTTCAGATCAATGATTCACAAATATAAAGCAAAGTTCAAAAATTTAAGTAATGTATAAAGTTAATGAAAATGACAAAACAACTTGTAGTAAAATATTCTAATTAAATCATAAATTCATGGATGGATGACTGGGGCTTCATGTCCTGTATTTATGCACTTAGTGGGCTAATCAGGAGAGGGGGAGGACATGGCAATGGGGCAAAGGATGCATTGAAACAGCCATCCAACATAGGCCAAGATGACCCGGCAAGAGCTGGATTCGACCCCTGGACGCTGAGGCTGGACCCAACGATTGGCAGTTCAGCATGCTACCACTAGACCAACCCTCCTCCCTAAATCATAGATAAATTTTAACAAAACAAATATTAAGTATGACTGTTTTAGGAGTCAATCACAACTTTATGAATGATAGTTATTATATTTGCAGCTGATACAAGTCACAAAGTGCGATAAAAACCCTGCTGTAGTCGTGAGCGTTAGCGAGCAGGTTACAAAATTTCAGAATTAGTGCTCCATTTCATGTCCTCGCACACATGCATTTCTCAGCAGCGAAAAAAAAAGTTCTGCTGAGTTCTGCTTGGCGCGGACCTGACAGGCAGCAGCGTGGACTTTAGAGGGAGCAGTTCTTGTGACCTAGAAGCCAATTCGATACCCAGTTCGACTTGAATTTCGTCAGTCTGCAGCCTCGCTAGCTCAACTTATAAATACAGTGCTCAGACTGTGCTCAGTCAAGAACTAATAAGCAACATCGTTCTCAAAATAACAAAGTCCGCGGGTCCATTTACTGTTTCTGCGTGGCATAATAAAGCAGGAAAATTCAAAATACTGATGTACGTGACCTATTATATTGCACACACATGCTCAACATACAGATCTGCGAGTATGTATGCATTTAAAGAACGATCCAAGCAGACGTTCCCAAAGCCAGTCAGATAATGCAGGACATTCGGTCCTGTGATCTGCAAATTCTAGCAGGACCGAAACATTTTTTGCAGGACCGTAAAATGTGCTTCGCGAATGACAAGATTTGATGATCGATATTTTCTAAAGTGTGAAAAAACAAAGATTTGATATTGTGGGGCCACATAGGCACTATATATATTCATGGCAATAATGGCATCAATAGATACCCAGAGCAAAAAAGAGTTATTTGATGTGCTCAAATTATTTAACTCACACCAAAATTAAGCAGGTTACCTGGTAAGTGCTCAGTCTGAGTGATCAAACTGCCAAATGTTATGTCCCTTTCTCTTTCTCACCAACTAGTATTGCTATGAGTCAAGGTCTTCCTGTTGCCTAAAAGTAAAAATCTTATATAAACATGTCTGTTCCTTAGTTATCATTGGTCAAAGCACATAGTTGATCCCAGGACAGTGGTCATCATAAACCAGAATGAGTCCTGATAGGCCCAATACAATGAAATGTCAGAGTGTGTCAAATTATTCAAATACATATTGCCTTGTGTCAATAATCAGTAATAAGTACATAATCGTTAAAGAGTGTTTATTTATTGATTTCAATCCCTTAATAAGACTGTTCTAATTACTTGCCAGTGGCCTATTGTCAAAACTGCATTGCAAAGTGCAATCAGCTTTGACACCTGTCACTGTCAGCATCACCCCATTTATTGTTTCTCAATGACAATTACGGAAACTAGGGGTGACACAAAGCTCCAGAATTGCAATTAGCACGATTGGATGCTTCTGTAATTGATCCCACTCCACAAACTTATGCCATAAGTTATGGCTCAGGGCTGTATTGACACGCAATTGACGCTCGTTCATAATTGGGCGATATACAAGTTGGTTCAATATACTGGTATGCTGTTTGAGATTTGTTTGGACTGCCTCTTATTTTGGGTTTGCATCATATTAGCTCCCCCCTGTGGGCCTCCTGTGGGCAACTAGTAAAACCTCTTTGCAGAGATATATGAATGTAACAAGATAGATACAGCGCTTGGCTGAAGCATCGGCTTAAAAATCTATAAAAAGCTGTCTCATAAGAAAATTGGCCATTCATAAATTTAAAGTAAGCAAAGTCTGTGTTAAATAAAAGCAGTGACCCATGGAACCTCTTGCTTTGTGCGTATATTCTATGTATTATGTGCATCAATTTTTTTTTGCCGATCTCTGGGTCCCGGGGACTGCAGCGTCTCTTGTTTGGTCAACTGGACCTATGTTGGACAGCAGTTTCAATCATCTTTTGCTGTCTCCTTGGCCTGCCAACAGCTTCTACCAGGGGCGGACTGATGACATTCCATGCCCTTTGACATTGGGCGCATCCTAAAAGTTTAATTGTAGGGGAGACCGGGCTGGTTGTCACAGGGGCAGGTTGTCACAGTGTGTAAAACTTAAACATGCTACTATTTCTGTATAAAGCATGCAGGAGCACTGCCATTCTGTATGAATGGCAAAAGGGGAGTGACTTAAACCTATCTGGTGAATATATACCTATATCATTCGAAATCTTGATGTCCTATTGGACATTTTTTAAAATTCAGAATTGGGGCAGGTTGTCACATTTTCGGGGCAGGTTGTCACACTCTCGGGGCAGGTTGTCACACTTTTGGTTATGAGCTCGAATGCAGGAAGTGGAACTCTGTAGGGCAGATCTCGACCAAGAAAACTATTTTGGACATATGAGGAATCCTTTACCAATGCCCAGTGAAGACCTTAACAAACATGCTACTGTGTACAAGGGTGCTACAAATGAAGGCTTACCAATCAGCAGGAAAGCATTCTGATCTGGAGTAGGATTTTTACGATTTTTTTTGAAAATTTTACATATAAATATGAAATTGATTTATTTAAACACAATGCAATATCTGCATACATCTTCAGTCATCAATAGCATGTATAAAGCACAAATTTATATTTTTGTTAGTTTTTTGGTTTAAAAGCCTACTCCTAATAGGTTAACAACCAGCTCCAAAAAGTGTGACAACCTGCCCCGCCTTTTTGTGACAACCTGCCCCGACTGATGAAAATTCCAAAAACGGGTGATCAAGGCCGTTGTTATCAAAATGTTCACTATTTGTTCTAATGATGATTTAAAGAAATGTTTATATGGTAAGTGTATTAATGGTACCTTTTTCAACAACTATTTGATAAAGACTAGCATTGCATGCAAGTTGAAGGTAAAAATTTACTTTTTGTGACAGGAAATTTTTAACAGACCCGTGTGCCTACCAGACTCCCTTCCAGGGGTCAAGATTTTTCAAAAAGACTCCAGTGGGTTATAAAAGCAATAAACAATGATTGGTTGAGCTGTGTGACTCCATAGTTTAGTGCAATAAAAAGTGTGACAACCTGCCCCTGTGACAACCAGCCCCGGTCTCCCCTACCACGCAGTCAAAAACATAGACATTTTTTAGAGGTTTTTTAAAAATTTTTATTTTTGGCACCTTGCATGGGCCCCCTTGAGCATGTTGAGTAGCTGGGCCCGTCGTACCTGCCGCTCTGCCACATAGGCTAGTCAACCCCTGGCTTCTACCAAATACATCTACTTTGGCCATAAATACTCAGAATCGGTTTTGTTACCAGCCCTCTACCATGCTTATAACACCCAGCAATCTCCAAATGTTTTTGACTTGCCAATTTAAAAACTATTCTGTTTGTATTATAATTATTGAAATGCTATACACGTTTAGTTATAAGAGAGACTCATTTGTGTATTTAGTGCTTTAAACTTTTCTTTAAAATAAAATCCTAATGCTTAAAAACACAATAAAATAACAAATTGTTCCTCGTATTTTTTGTAATCACTAAAATACCAAAAGTTATTTAATTAAAAATAATAATATATGTTTTATTATGATGCTTTTGATTGTTATCAATATAATAATGGTGAAAAATAAAAATTTGATTAACAATAAACCTTTGCTGACTTTGCTAGGGGTTGGCTTTGAAAATTGTTTGTCTGCTGTAATAAATTTTCTAACATATTTAAAGTTATTGGGTATACATTTTTAGCAACATTCTGAAAGAGTCGCTATATTCATTATAATTCTGGAAATCTTATGTGCAAAATATCTGCTGCCTACCCTGTTCAATCCTTACTTATGCGCCACTCACAATGTGTCATTCAATCTGCAAGTAGATTATTCTATCAACTTCCAAATTTTGTGCATATCCATCCCGTAATCTTCTTCTTCTAAAATGATAGCGTGTATCTTAAGTTATATTGAACGAATCATCTTCTAATTTGCCGTATGCCATTCGATGCCCTAAATGACCTAACTAATAATAATTCTTGATTAGTTTAATTGGCTAATATTTCTCTGATCTTTTCATTGATATACATCAAATTAGGGGTTTTCCTGGTCAAGGAATCCAAAAATGATGGTTCCAGAGTGATTTTTAACTCACATGTGGAAGAACCATGCCAATATGACGAAAATATGACGTGTATTAAAAAGCAGTTTTGATATCTCACTTTATGACAGTGGCAGATCCAGGTCAGGTCTTGGGGGCCTACCCAACCGGACGACTTAGATGAAACTCAGCATTTTGTCTGGATGCACCACTGTCTGCATGTAAAGTAGTCTGTCTCTGGTAGGCCAAAAAAAGGGGTTTGGTCCCCTGGGTACTCGTAATAATAATATCTTGGCATGTGGTTTCAAATTCTTCCAATAAATAATCAAAAACAATTAATTCTTCTTATGTTAAATTTTATCTTTTAACAATATATAAATATACAATGTACAATCTGATGCAATATTGCTGATGTAGTTTGGCATGGGCTTACAATCTCATTTTAATTACACAATAAAGAACACTTATTATGTAAGGTAATTCCTGTCATTACATCTGCAGTTATAACAATTTTGAAAAATAGGTTTTTACAAAATATAAACATTATGTTATAGTCTATTTCACTTAACATACATTGTCTGATATCCAAGGCTTAACATTTACAGCCAGACAGACAGACAAGAAATTTATTCATAACAAAGAGACAATTTATTCATTAATATATATTACATTTTTCAGAAGACAAAAGCTCTAGCCGCTATCGAGAGGCCACCCCAGAATAAAGCCCATCTGAAAAACTGGAATCCCCGGGGTCATTTCTCTATATATTTACGAGCCATTAGTTTTGTATTTGCAACAGATTTAGCCATTGCCATTATAATACAACAGAATACACACTCATGACAAAACAATGGTGAGGATTACAATGTTTTTTGTGCATAAATTTATAGTTCTTATACCATTCAACACCACCGTCAGCCAATCACATGCCAGTATTTCAGGGCGATAATTCCCATAATATTTGTGGTCCACTAATCGTCTCATGTTTGAGTGTGTGAGTGTTTGTCTCATGGTATAAGTCGGTTATTCACCATGGGATCAGGAATGTGTTTATCACACCTCAGACTAAAGCCCTCGGGTGATAAATCACATATTCCCTCTCTGGCGGTGTATTACTGTTACAAAATTCTAAAAGTGGCTGAATTTAGGTCAGTTCATGGGCTCATAGCTGTTCACAGCTTGTATCCTTAGCAGAGCATTTTTTAAGGATTTTCAACTTGGAGACCAAGGGAATCTCGTAATGCTGTGATTTGCGACATCTATTGATCAACTGGAGATCCATAAGATACATCTATATAATGACATGTTTGCATAAGGGCTTTTGAACTGTTGAACCGACTGCTAATTTCTGATTTCGGCCAAATTCTATTAAAACAAATTTGACAATTTTTTTAATTCATGAATATCTGAAATCAGAAAGAAATCATTAGTAGAAATACAGTGAAGATTATTTTTTGACAAGGAAAGAAGAGGCTTGCTTTTAAATGTGGTCAAGAACAACAGATTATAACAGATTATGACAAACCAATGTGAAATCAATGAAAGTTTCTGGGGAAATTTGGTCTCCCACTGACACCAGTTTTGCAATGACTTGGAGACCAAACCTGTCCACTGGGAGACAATTTGGTCTCCCAGTTACTATGTTAAAAAAATGCACTGATCCTTAGCAATCCACGCTCCACAGCTACAAACCATTATAAACAGATTCTAAAAAATTCAATCAAGAATTAAAAAGTCCATATAATCCATCAAGAAAGATATAGCATGAAAACCATCAGTGCCATCATGAAGAGATTAACTTCCTTGGATGAAGGGCTTCCACCATATCCTGTGCCTGTAACAACACAAAAATAAGCAAATCTAAAATCAGATTTCAAAATAATATCCTTTGTAAAATAAAATGATGCACCCTCAAATTTGTTTTCCATCAGAGTGGCGTTCGGCAGGATTTTATTCTTGAATTGAAAATTGTGATATATTTTGAAAATTTGGATGAGGCCTATATATGGGATTATGACTTGTTAGAAAGAATTGTTATGTGTGAAAATGGTGGTAGCTTTATAGGAATGACTCTGATGTAGAAAGGCTCAAGAATAAAAACTGGTGCTCAAAGGCAGGGAGCAACTGGTAGAGAGCTTGCAAGTGCTGCCCTCTTGTGTATTGTATATGAATTAGCTTAAAACTAATCATCATTAATTAGGACATTTGGAGGTATCCAATTTGGATGCAAATGTGGCTGTGGTGCCCTGTGGGTATGAAGAAGACATGGGGAAAGTTAGAAGGTCATGCATTAAGTAGGCACTGAGATAAATCCCGGACACTGTAAGAAGATAAGAAGATCTATATTTCACTGGATTTGACTTCTAAGGAGCAAGGATGGGGAATTTCTAGATACAATTTTCCAAGAAATGGGGACTTTTAGATTTTTCCAGCCCTGCGGATGGTGGGGAAATTTCCAAAGCGGATTGACAAAGTTTATCACCAAGAATCATTGGTGGTATACAAGGGTAAAAATCGACACAATTGACATGGCGATACAGCCCTTCTTAAAAAGTGACACAAGGACATTAGCTGGCCCTCTTGAAAATCAAGAGACACCTACAGGGTTTGCAGATAAAAAGTGACAAACGACATCTGAAATATTTTTTATCATTTATGCTTAGATAAAAAGGGATCCATGTGCTATGAAGCTCCTCCGGAGCCAAAATCAGACTCTCAGAAATTTCTAAGAGAAATCTTAGAATTTCTGAGAGAAATCTGAGAATTTCTGAGAGTATATCAGATTCTATCTATCTATCTATCTATCTATCTATCTATCTATCTATCTATCTATCCCCAGAGGAGCTTCATAATGTACACACCAATCACTTGCAATCCTACACCCCCACAAACTCAAATTTTAATTAAATAACCAAAAAAATCAGGCCTACCTTCTCTTGTCTGGAAAATGAACACAGTTGGATCCGACTCTCCGATATCATTAAAAGCAAGGGCCTCCAGTTGGTAATAAGAGCTAGGCTGGAGCCCGATGAGAGTGAAGAACATTACCGGAATTTCAGGATTGCTTTCCGGCACCACTAACGTCGTAAAATCTTCTAACGCTCGCTCGAATTCCCACGTGCCCTCGAAAACTGTGCACTGAAAACAAAAACAAATTGATTGTAATGATACAATTTTTAGAGACCGTAGGTCTTCAGGGCGAAGCGGGTCTTATTGGGACAATCGTAATTAATCTTTAGCTTCTTAGATCTTCACGAGTCACTTTTTCTGGGGTCGGTCGGAAGGACTATAGAAATAAAGGTGAAATCTGAATTTTATAATGTTAATTCAATAAAAGTTATTGTTAAACTCAACTTTTTTTGTCGTTGGTAGAAAATATGTTGGGTTGGTCAATTTCTAGAAGGTAAACATTTTTCAATTCTAGCTTCATGGAATGAAATGGAGCTCTTTTAAACCAGATATAATTATATATACATTATACAGTACAACGCAAATTAAAGTAAGACTACCCCAGCAGGAAGGAAGAATCAGCCACTACTTTACCCTTTCACACCTTTTGGCTGCTCCCAAATCACTTCCTACTTTTACCTAAACTACATTTTAAAATGGCATTAAATCTACATTAAGCCAATGTAAATTCAAACTCCATCACCCCCAGTGTGTTTGATTTCTTTGATTCGGTGCCCCTTGCTAATTGAAATAACCTTGCCATCTGTCTTAATAGAGTTCTATATAAAGTTGTGGCGAGGAGTCAAAGGCAGTTGTGGGGAGATCTGGGGTGGAGAGAAAAAAGGAGGGTGAAAATAGGTAAACAGAGGACTTCTGACAGAAACATTTCTTACTTTATTTTGGGTTGTACTGTAGCCTATTGTGTAAAGTTGATATAGTAATACATGCAACAGTTGAACCAATATCATCGCTTACCCTACGATAGTTGAACCAGTATTCTTTTAAAAAACCAATATCATCGCTTACCCTGCAATAGTTGAACCAGTATTCTTTAAAAAACCAATATCATTGCTTACCCAGCGATAGCTGAACCAGAATTCTATTAAAAAAACCAATATCATCGCTTACCCTGCGAAAGTTGTACCAGTATTCTTTTCAAAAACCAATATCATTGCTTACCCTGTGATAGTTGAACCAGTATTCTTTTTAAAAAACCAATATCATTGCTTACCCTGCGATAGTTGAACCAGTATTCTTTTCAAAAACCAATATCATAGCTTACCCTGCGATAGTTGAACCAGTATTCTTTTCAAAAACCAATATCATTGCTTACCCTGCGATAGTTGAACCAGTATTCTTTTAAAAAACCAATATCATCGCTTACCTTGTGATAGTTGAACCAGTATTCTTTTAAAAAACCAATATCATTGCTTACCCTGCGAAAGTTGTACCAGTATTCTTTTCAAAAACCAATATCATTGCTTACCCTGTGATAGTTGAACCAGTATTCTTTTAAAAAAACCAATATCATTGCTTACCCTGCGATAGTTGAACCAGTATTCTTTTCAAAAACCAATATCATAGCTTACCCTGCGATAGTTGAACCAGTATTCTTTTCAAAAACCAATATCATTGCTTACCCTGCGATAGTTGAACCAGTATTCTTTTAAAAAACCAATATCATCGCTTACCTTGTGATAGTTGAACCAGTATTCTTTTAAAAAACCAATATCATTGCTTACCCTGCGATAGTTGAACCAGTATTCTTTTAAAAAACCAATATCATTGCTTACCCTGCGATAGTTGAACCAGTATTCTTACCAAAAACCAATATCATTGCTTACCCTGCGATAGTTGAACCAGTATTCTTTTCAAAAACCAATATCATTGCTTACCCTGCGAGAGTTGAACCAGTATTCTTTTCAAAACTAATATCATCGCTTACCCTGCCATAGTTGAACCAATATTCTTTTAAAGAACCAATATCATTGCTTACCCTGCGATAGTTGAACCAGTATTCTTTTCAAAAACCAATAGCATTGCTTACCCTGCGATAGTTGAACCAGTATTCTTTTCAAAAACCAATATCATAGCTTACCCTGCGATAGTTGAACCAGTATTCTTTTAAAAAACCAATATCATCGCTTACCCTGCGATAGTTGAACCAGTATTCTTTTCAAAAACCAATATCATCGCTTACCCTGCGATAGTTGAACCAATATTCTTTTAAAGAACCAATATCATTGCTTACCCTGCGATAGTTGAACCAGTATTCTTTTTAAAAAACCAATATCATCGCTTACCCTACGATAGTTGAACCAGTATTCTTTTATAGGCAATCCTCCTGTTCTGGGGGTATCCCACCTGATGTCGTAAGAATACGAATATCGACTAAGGGGATCAGATATTATTACTAAGGGATATGGCCGTCCTGGAAAATAAGAGAAAACATAATTCAGTCAGCACTCTAAAAAATTTCAGACAATATTGGTTTTTTAGTTTCAAAATGGTTTTTTGAAAAACCAAATTTTAATGCAAAAAACCAACACGGAATTTTTTAAAAATCTATGTTGGTTTTGCATTGAAATTTAGTTTTTCAAAAAATCATTTTGAATCCAAAAAACCAACTTTGTCCCAACATTTTTTTAGAGTGAGGACCACTTGCTGAATAGGGGAGACCGGGACTGGTTGTCACAGGGGCAGGTTGTCACACTTTCGGGGCAGGTTGTCACACTTTTGGGGCAAGTTGTCACACTTTCGGGGGCAGGTTGTCACACTTCCGGGGCAGGTTGTCACTCTTTTGGGGCAGGTTGTCACACTTTCGGGGCAGGTTGTCACACTTTCGGGGCAGGTTGTCACACTTTCGGGGCAGGTTGTCATGCTCTAATGAAATTAAATTGTCATATCCTTAGTACATTCTACTGATGATTGATGATGTAAGCAGAAAAGGCATAGCGTCTAAATAGATCTATTTCAAATTTTCAAAAGGAATTTGCAGAAAAATTCTGCAGTCTGCACTTCCCTCTTCCTTATCAAAATGTATTTCTGTTGCCTTGATAAGTCAAAATTTGTAGCACCCTTGTACAGAGTCACATGATTGTTAAGGTCTGCACTGGGCAAGTAGGGGATTCCTGACATGTCCAAAATAACTTGTCTCATTCAGGATTTGACTTACAGAGTCTCACTTCCTGCATTCAAACTCTTAACCAAAAGTGTGACAACCTGTCCCGAAAGTGTGACAACCTGCCCCCGAGTGCTAAATTAAAAAAAAAAGTCCAATATGACATCAAGATTTCGAATGACATAGGTATATATTCACCAGATAGATTTAAGTTACTCCTGTGCTGATTTTCAAATACAATGGCTGTGCCCCTACTTGCTTTAAATAGAAATAGAGCATGTTTAAATTCTACACAGTGTGACAACCTGCCCCTGTGACAACCAGCCCCGGTCTCCCCTACATAGGGGTCACTGTTTTCATAAACCCTCTATGTATTCATAGAGGAAACCTCTATAAATCCATCTACCTTTCAGTATATCTTCCATTGCACAAATTAAATAAATTCACTGTAAAATTTGAATTTAGCTCAGCTTGAATGATTGATTGAGATGGTTGCACAATTCTTTTGAGCTTTCGTTGCTTGTTGTTTTAAATTATAACAACGAAAAGATTATCATAAATCAAAACATCAAGCTATGTCAGCTCAAAAAATTTGTGCAACCATCTCACTCAATCATTTGAGCGGACTCAAAATTTCAAATTTTACAGTGAAGTTTGCGCTTATTATTTTTGGATTAACTAAAAGAATACATGTTTTTAAAACTTTTCATCACAGCAAAACACAAAAATAAGTTTGTCCTGCTATCCCATTACACCCCACATTCCCCTATCTTTTGGTCAGCTTAATACATGTTACAGGGCTCAAAGTCAAAAACACTATAGTACTTACTTATGGCCTCAGTTTCATGATTACAAAGGTACTGCGTGCTCATGCCCACCTGCGTCTTAGATCTAACACGAAATGTATATTGCGTTGACGGTCGAAGATTTTCCAAGCGAACGTCTTCCCCTGCAAGTATAAATTTCAAATAGTGCTACAGCATAATGATATACAATTTCATCTTCTTTTAATTATATTTTCTACTGAACTGGAGTCATCGATGTTTTCTGATATTTAAAAACAGGCCATGCTTAAATAGAAAGCTAGCTGCAGTAATTTTTTGCAAAAAATTTTAATTTTTGGTTGAATGCACCTCACCCAAGAAAAAACCTGAATTTTTGTGCTGCTGTAACTTTTCCTGGGTCTAACGCTGCAGCATGAGTTTTACACGAGAGCATGTTCTACCCTTTAGCGGTCATTGGAAGTATTTACGATTGAATCAGACCATCATGTGCTCCAGCAGATATTGCTAAAGTTATCCATTTCAATGGAGAACGTTGAAGTATTCCATATTTATGAGCAACGGCGTATGATTAGCATGTAAGAGATACCTCAGATAAGCACAATGGCCCCCCCATTTGTTATTGCCCTTGTGTAAGCTCAGTAGGTCTGGCATGCTCAATTGCAACTGGGTCAAATAAAGTTTCTTTTGCATTCCAAAGGTGTGTATAAAATACAATCTAGCGTCCAAAGGGAAAACCTAGTAAGTCACATTTAGGACATTCTGAGAAAATTGACTTTTAAATTTCAGTCCGTGCAGTAAGAGATAAACTTACTGGGATTTGCCAGTGTCATTCTAGGGTAATGGGCCACTTCTCGAAAATCAAACTAAATGAATATATAGAAACATGTCTCAGAAGTCCTATTTTGACCTTAAATCAATTTGGCCCAAAATGTGACTTACTAGGTTTTCCCTTTGGACGCTAGCAATGTTCTAAGCAAACACATGGTCATTACAATGAAATAAGTCATGATGCAAACCGTCTGCCCAACAGCATCAAGCTGAATTTATATGCCAGTTGAGAGAATTTGAACTATCATTTACTTGGACACAAAATGAAACCAAAATAAAACTTAACGCATTGCATGAGATGTTACTATTGCCTTATTCAAAGATAATGCACTGGTACTACTCACCCAGCCTGAAATCATGTATTCTATCCTCATATTCAACTCTGTATTCGTAGACGGGTTCTCCACCATCGTCAAGTGGGGGTTCGATACTGAGATACACGACAGTAGGACTTGTGTCATAAACTTCGACGTTAGAGGGTTCTCCTGGCAGAGCTGAAATGCACAAGAGTTAGACGAAGTCAGGGTATAAAATAAGCCTGCAATGACAACAAAATGTGCCGGGTTCAATCTGAAATGTGCAGTGATCATTCTGAATTTGTGCAGCGATCAAATTCACTTTTTTTGTGCTAAATTATCGTGGTCACTATAATGTCCACCATGTATTTTCAATCAATTTAATACATTTGACTGCCTGATGATAGTCAACTTTTAGAAATTTGTACTGCTTGATTTCACAAAAGCAGTCCAGAGTCACTGGTTTCTTAATTCAATTATTTGAGATTTTATATTTCATCATTCAGTTAATTGCTCAATGCATGAATGATGGAACTTGAGAACACTGATTGCATGGTTACCATAGTTGGCACAAGACGATATGCATGTGCAGTGATCAAATTTTCTTATTTTACACCCTGGACTGAATGCGATTTAGGATAAAAAGGAAAGGAAGAGTTTAGGATTTACTGAGATCTAGAAAAACAGAAATGTAAAATTTGACATTTACCTAGATTTGGGAGATAATTGGAAAGGAAAAGTTTGACATTTCATGAGATTTAGAAAAACAGAAATGTAAAATTTGTGATTCAATTAGATGCAGGATTTATGTATAATTGGAAAGGAAAAGTTTGAGATTTGGTAAGATTTAGAAAAACCGAAATGTAAAATTTAGGATTTATATATAACTGGAAAGGAAAAGTTTGAGATTTGGTAAGATTTAGAAAAACAGAAATTTATATAAAATTTCAGATTAAGGATTTACATATAACTGGAAAGGAAAAGTTTGAGATTTGGTAAGATTTAGAAAAACCGAAATGTAAAATTTAGGATTTATATATAACTGGAAAGGAAAAGTTTGAGATTTGGTAAGATTTAGAAAAACAGAAATTTATATAAAATTTCAGATTAAGGATTTACATATAACTGGAAAGGAAAAGTTTAATATTTAGTGAGATCTCGGAAAACAGAAATGTAATTTTGAGATTTAGTAAGATATACAACTAAAGGGAAATAAGTGTAAATTTTGGGATTAAGTGAAATTTAGAATAAAAAGGAAATAAGGGCCATTCTCAAATTTCGGGACAAAGTGTATAGCAAAAATGTCCTGTAACGGAGGGGACAATGTGGTAACGGAGGGGAATTTTGATGTAAAAAATTGACTGCAGGAACAACAACAAAAGGAAAAGCAATAAAATATTGGTGTTACTATTATTTTCAGAAGTACTTCATCTCATATCAGTAGATTTTTTGGTCCAAATGCCGATTTCTTATTTTGATCTGGTAACGGAGTGGACGGTAACGGAGGGGAACAATTTTTTGCTTTTCGTTCATTACTGCTTTTTATTTTGGAGATAAGATAAAATAATTGCAGACTATTTAAAGCTGTCACACTCAGCAATACATACATGAAATCACTCTTTAAACTATCATTTGGTAAGCTAGGAAATGAAGGAAACGGAGGGGACATTTTGTGGAGACCAGAAACATTTTCTATGAATATTTTGTCTTAATGTATTGAATACATGTTTTATGAAGTCTGCAAGGCAGTGGTACTATTGCGCACATGCGTCTGATGATATTCATTGAAAATAGCTCATAAAAAAGAATAACGAACCGAGCTATGGCAAGTAACGGAGTGGACAAAAAAATTGACATAAATTAGTGACACGTTTATGTATCAATTAAATAAATGAAATAAGACCAAAAAAAATTTGAATGTGAACTAAATATAAATTCAAAGTTATATTCTCATGAATTGTGCAAAGAAACTTTGAATATAATGGTACATTAGGAGGAAAATAAACACTTGATTTTGTCATGTCAGGTCCAGTGACAGGGAAAAACCATTGATTTTGCACGAATTCCTGTACATAATGCACAAAAAAAAGGTCTAATGAATGACTTTTTGTTCCGAATGCAGTGGTCCTAAATAGAAATATGAATAACAGATGCAGAGTGATGCTTCAGATATTAATCGCATTCAAATTAATGTCAGGGAGCTAGAGTGACGCAAATTGTCCCGAAATTTGAGAATGACCCATAAATGTTTGGGATTTAGCTAGATTAAGGATAAAATGGAAGTGTGTAGTTTGAGATAAAATTTAAATGTACTATAAAGGAAGTACAGTATTTCAAGTTTCTGAATTTTTTATATAGTAATGTTGTGTCAAATTTGAGATGGGTGAATAAGACATTTCTATATGGGCTGACATAAAATATAATAACAATTTCAGGATGACTTATTCAGAATAAGAGTAATTGGAATTAATATATAGTAAGGGAGACTTGGTCAAGGGGGAAAATGATATTTTTACAATAGTATGCAGAGGGATGGAATGGAAAAAGTACTACATGGAACACAGATAAAAATCGGAAAGAAGTATGTCGCCTGAAAAATAAATGGCAGCTGTCATAAAGAGTATTGGTCATCTAATTTAGCTTTACGTCCTACATTTGGCCTGTCTCAAAAATAATAGATCCCCTGGGAAAATATGCCATTTTTATGCTTTGACTTCTATAATGTATAATATTTGTTGCTTCTAATTAGTGTTTCACTTTGTGAAGACACACGTGGGTGATGAAGTTTTGAAATAAGTGCTGGTCTGTTATACCTACAGTGCCGCCTGTAAGTAAGTGAAACGCATGATATTGTGCCATTGCTTCAATGTTAAACATCCTTAATCAAAATGCTTCTGGAAGGACGAATTCTCATCCGATGAGAGGAAAACATTTTGGGTCATAAAGGCCCATATACATGTGAGGCATCTGGGATAAAAATAGCAGCTCATTTTCTTTGCTGTAGTTGGAGTTAGGTATGGGTCAAAGTCTTTGATAAGTAAGTGAAACGCAGGCCCAATGTTAAAAGATAGGGAAGGGTGGTTCACTTACTTATCAAAGACTTTGACCCATACCTAACTCCGACTACAGCGAAGAAAATGGGCTGCTATTTTTATCCCACTTGCCACACACATCGGCCTTTATGACTCACTTTGTTTCCCTTTCATCCACTGAGAATTCATGCCTCCACAAGCGGTTTGGCTGAGGATGTTTAGCATTGATGCAATGGCACAATGTCATGCGTTTCACTTACTTACAGGCGGCACTGTAGTTCAGGAGAAATTGCATTAATAGATGTCCGTATGTTGCGTTTTTGCATGACAAAGCAAAAACAGTGCTTATATATAGTGGTCTATTTTCAATAATTATTTGAATCAGTTAGCCATACCATGTTTTGATGATACTGTATTTATTTTTTAATGGAACATATATCTTAGTAAATGAAAATATCTGTCATATATTGCAAATTAGAGCATCATTCGCAAGCCCATGCGAATACCGAAACATAATTTTTCTGAAAATATCAATATATTCAGTGGCAAACAGGAGGTAATAGCATATATTTTACATGAGTGCATACCTTTGATAACACTATTGTCAAATTGAACATTACTGTAAAATTTCTATGCATGCATGCTCCATACGTTGGTGTCTGTGCTTGCTGGAAGCTAGTTTCCTTAGTTCTGTCAGGAGTGTTACGATAATGCATGTGTTTCATTTGTATATACACCTGTAGCTAAATAGTAAATACTAATCTGTTAGTTCTAAATTTTCCTGCTTTATCCAAAAATGTATAGGATTTACAGGATCATTTTCAGAAAATATAATATATATTTATATATTTATATATTTATACTTTATAAAAACATATCGATGGTGAAAGTGCAAAACCTCGTAAGTCAAAAAAAGCTGTTTTTCAGAAATTGAAAAAAACTGTCAAGTGTCTTTTTTTATCATAATGTATATTAATAAGTGAGTTATGGCCAACTAGATACATAGAAAGTGACACCCTGTTGTAGCAAATTTTCTGTCAGAGGTCGTTTACCCCTTGCATTGATGTTACCATCAGATGTGATTGAAAATGTCGACTTACGAGGTTTTGCACTTTCACTTTCTACCCGTGCAAAACCTTGTAACTCGATCATTTATCACACTTTAAAGCAACTTGCAGCATTGAATATACTTTCAATCTATGTATATACAGTGAAAATTATAATTTGCCTATGACAGATTGCAATTACAAATTTTATTGAGTGGCTACAATGGCAAGAATGAGGAAAATGACAATTTTTTCAAATTTTCGTGCACTCTCTTTTTCAATAGCCTACATCACCAAAACAAATATAGGGAGGTAAAATTTTTTAAATCAGGAAACTTGCTGGGAGTCATAAAAAAGTAACACAGTAATTGTTTTTCAAAAAAAGTTGAAATATCCCACAATATGCGCTTCAAAGTTCTGATTTGAGTTACGAGGTTTTGCACTTTCACTTTTTGAAACATATCGACATACAAGGTTTGGTGAAATCATTCTGTTACCAGTGTGTAACAGCTTCCAAAAATAGCAAACTGGCAAGGTAATCAACTGACAACGTGTATTGGATATTAAAATAGTCATTCCACCAAAAATCTAAAAATAGCAAAATTTTGACATACGAGGTTTTGCACTTTCACCATCGATATATAACAACTCCTGAATTTTGGTTTAAATTTTTACCTCTTTGTCACACCAGGGGGTCTTTTATTTTTGAGACAGGCCATTTATGGGTTTTTATGCACTGTGCATGGTGATCTAAACTTATAATTTTAAGTCCAGATGACCCGGACACAGCCGTATAATCCAGATTCCAACCCGGGACTGCGCAGTTGCAAGCCAAGAGTACTGGCTTTGATCAATAAAAACAAAAACTTACAAGCTTCACGCAAACGAATAGCGATTTCGCCCTCTCCGTAATCATTGTAGCCTCGGCAATCGTAATTGCCATAAATAAACTGTTTGTTGTCCGACCTGGCAGTGACCTGGAAATATAATTTATTTGTAAACATTTTGAAACTAAACAGATCAATATGAAATGTAGAATCAAACTTCATGATGTTTGGACAGTTAAGATGTGCACTCTAAAAAATGTCGGGACAAAATTTTGTCTGAATTTTCTTAGAGTGTGGTAACCATACTATAAATACATCAATCTGACCACTTGCAGGCAATTTTGGTCTCTCATATACATAGTCATAGACATAGACATACCCCTATTGATTGTATGAAATACCCGGTGGGCTGATGTATGAGATGGGTGTTTACTGTTTAATAGTTTTTTTCATTAAAACTTTTGATAAAGTCATATTTTGATGGAATTTTGATTAAAATTGGTTCTTTATGGAGGGGAATGGGCGTTTATTAGGGGGTGTGCTTTTAATAGAGAAAATATGGTAGATTTATTAGTCATGAAACATGAACTTTGTTTGTGATGAAATTTAAGAAACTGTGCGGAAGTATGACAAAACGTGCCGCTACAGAGCTGCGCTATCTATAGAAAAAGAAGCTTAAAAAATACTCCCGCAGTACATTGTAAGTGTCACTAAATTGACACTTAAGTAAGTAGCAATCTAACAAACCTGAAGGTATCCATTTCTCCCTATATTGTAGATTCTGTATGTTTCATTATTTCTTTCAATCCACTCATTGTTGCGATACCATCTAATGTATGGTTCCGGCTCGCCAAGAGCTGTGCATGTTATATTCCGCGTTTTTCCTTCCCAGATGAATACTTCGGTCAAGTGATCGTCAGCAAATCTTGGTGAAACTGAAAAGAACAAGGAATTAAATAAATAATTCATAAATTATGAGCATAAAAAATAATCAGCTAAAGTGCTAATTTTGAACCTTTGTTGCACGACTATGCGCGACCTGCAAAATTCTAAATGTAAACAAAAATCAAGGCAAGCCGGCATCTGAAAAAACCCAAAATAATCTACTACTAGAAAACCCATTGCAAGCAGGTATTTGAACCATTTAGGCTAGGATGTGTGTACCTGAATATGAGAGTGAAGGAGGACATGGTGGTCCAAATTGATAAGCATAAATGGACATCAAACAGTGTGCATATAGTGCAAATATAAAGGTGATATGTGTCTTGTTGATACAAAATGTCAGATTGGGCTTAGAAACAAATGCACTTTGCATGTATGATGTATATTGTGGTGGCAGCACTTGCCAGTGAGCCTGGCCACATGCTGCCACCTGGATAGCCTGACAGAAAGCATATGAAACTGAGTGGGACACAGTGAGACAGTTTGAGGCAGGGCACTGCGAGACATCACAAAATATGCTTGAAACGACCCGAATGTGATGCACAGCTAACAATTCACTATTAAAAACAAAATGTCTTCCATAAACTACTGATTTTAAAGAGCCATATCCAAAGGGAAGCATCAGAGAAGAATTGTGATTAGTATGTAACAGGTGCGGCAGGTTAAATAAGTCGTGCATGTGTCCTGTGCGATGGATTTTCTAAACATGCTCAAAAAAGGACCTAAAAGCTGCTTTTATTAGAGATTAGCAAAATAATCTACTATACTCTCTAAAAAATGTCGGAACAAAATTGGTTTTTAAAAATCCATGTTGGTTTTGCATTGAAATTTGGTTTTTCAAAAAACCATTTTGAATCTAAAAAACCAATTTTGTCTGAAATTTTTAGAGTGTAGAAAGTGTTCGATGTTACTGGTCTTTTTTTATTCACCGGAAAAAAATGTTCACCTGTGAGTTTGAGAAATTCGAATTATTAAAGACTTCCCCCGGCCTAGAGACCATTCAGAATAACTCATAATTGGGGAGGGTGCATTTGGAGTTTTGCCTAAGCAAGTACTAAAGCTTTTCGGATTGATTCATTTGTCTGGGGGTGGGATCATGGAGCCTGATGGGGGACGCTCTGTAAAATTTGAATCTTGAGTCAGCTCAAATGATTGAGTGAGATGGTTGCACAATTTGTTTGAGCTGACAAACCTGTTGTTTTGAGTTATGATGATCTTTCCATTGTCGTAACTTATAACAACAAGCTATGTTGTCAAAGTAATTGTTGATCTGTTTTTCCATGGTAATATTTTTGTCAAAGAGCACACCTAAGTTGTGGACATGGTCTGCTGTTTTGATTTCAACATTATCGACATTGATGGTTTCTTCAGTTGGTTTGGTGCTCCGATCACAAGAAGTTCAGTTTTATCTTGATTATTGCACAACTTGTTGTTGCAGAAAATTCCGAATTTCAGCAATGCAATTTTCTGTTTTGCCTGTTCTTGACCCAAAAAGGTTGGTTTGAATGAAAGAATAAGTTCCTCATCGTCAGCATACTTCTGATCATGTACTTTATTTCTTTAACAACTTCACTGACTGGGGCTACATAGGAGTTGAATAAGATTGGACCAAGTTTGGAACCTTGAGGAACTCAAAAATTTAACGGAAATTTTCGCGATGTTTTGAAATTTATAATCACTGACTATGACCTTTCAGAAATATAGGATTTGAACTATCTCGGAACTGCACTCTGCACACCATATCTGTCACGCAGTCTGTCCAGCAAAATGTCATGATCAACTGCGTGAAATGCAGCAGACAGGTCTAAGGTTCCATTTTACTTACACTGAACTAATAAGGTTCCACTTTACCTACGCTGAACTGCTAAGGTTCCATTTTACTGACACTGAACTGCTGAGGTTCCATTTTACTTACACTGAACTGCTAAGGTTCAATTTTACTGACACTGAACTGCTGAGGTTCCATTTTACTAACATTGAACTGCTAAGGTTCCATTTTATGAAGGCTGAACTGCTGAGGTTCCATTTTACTTACACTGAACTGCTAAGGTTCCATTTTACTCACACTGAACTAATAAGGTTCCACTTTACCATGATGAACTGCTAAGGTTCCATTTTACTGACACTGAACTGCTGAGGTTCCATTTTACTAACATTGAACTGCTAAGGTTCCATTTTACTTACATTGAACTGCTAAGGTTCCATTTTACTTGTAAACACTGAACTGCTAAGGTTCCATTTTACTTACACTAAACTGTTAAGGTTCCATTTTACTTACACTGAACTGCCAAGGTTCCATTTTGCTTGTAATTTCCTCCAGCGTTTGTAGCTGAGCAAGTGTAATTAGAAGTGTCGTCGGGGGTCAGATCAGAAATGGTCAATTGCAATTCACCAGGGTTGATGCTGTTCACTACAATCCTCCCATTCTCCTGTTATCAAGATAAATGCATTACAATACAACTTACATTATTATTATGCTGCAGAGCAATTTAAGTAGGCTGTTAATATTGACAATCCCCCATGTTGACTGATGGTATTTCACACAGCGCAGGGCATTAATGAGATTGTGACACTTTACGCCAGGTGGCTACCATTAATGCATGGTTTCAAAGGGCAATACTTAGATTATGACTTTATGGCAGGCTGGAAAAAAATTTGAAAAGAAAAATTCCGAAAAAAAAATTTTCTTAAAAAAAAAAATCTAAATCCCCCCCCCCATAAAAGCAATTTTCAATAAAAAAAAATTATTAAAACACTTTTTTAAAATAAATTTATAATAATGCTTGGTCATTAATCATCAGTAAGGCCCTCCAAAAAAGCATTATTGTATGATTAAGGCCAGACATAATTGATCTTTAGCTTCTCGAGGTTCCCAGATCTTCTCGAGACACTTTTTCTGAGTCCGATTGGGACAACGAAAAAAAGAAGCTGCAATCTCAATTTTCTATTATGTCAATCAAATAATAACATCACAGGAAAGGCCTCACAAAATTGATCTTTAGCTTCTCGGATCTTCTCAAGGCACTTTTTTCTAGGGTCGGTCGGTAGGACAAAATAAAAAAAGGTGAAAAAAAAAAGTTTTATAATGTAAAAAAACAAAAAAAATTGTTTTCCGTTAGCAGAAAATCTATTGTGTAGGTGGGTCCGCGAAGCTAAGAATCAATTATGTGTGGCCTAAGCATTAATTCCTTAATTTTTGTAAAGCAATCATGTCTGGTCTAAACATCAAGAACAAGTACTGTGCAACCTTGGCCTCTTATCATACCTCGATCAGCGGCAATAAAAAATAAATAATTACATTTCAAAAATTGAACAGCTACAGAGTTTTGCTCCCCAAAACTCAGCAATTTCTATATTTGGCCTTTTTGGCTACAGAGTAATCTTTCCCTAACGTTGAAAAAAGAGATGTTTATATTTAAATCAATTTCGAGTGCTATACATAAATTTACCTAAAGAAATTGACTGTTACCTTTTTTGTGACAAGTGATTGGAAGAGAAGGATGGGGAATGCAATGGCATGGAAGTACTATTTTATGAAATATATGATGAAAAATCAAAGTGTGCAAATAATTTCTGTGCTGACTGTATGAAAAGAGGTGTAAATACCTTAGTTAAGATACATCTAAC
The DNA here is from genome assembly GCA_026936325.1 of Platynereis dumerilii. Taxonomy (NCBI): domain Eukaryota; kingdom Metazoa; phylum Annelida; class Polychaeta; order Phyllodocida; family Nereididae; genus Platynereis; species Platynereis dumerilii. Next base: position 20,826,982 of record JAPTHN010000004.1, read on the forward strand.
AACTTCGAATGATATTTGAGGGAATATGCAGTGTCATCTTGAAGGAGATGGCATTACAAAAAATCCATTCCACAACACTCACAGTGATTACAGAGTAGCCCCCTATATGAATATGGGGCGACAATAAAAATATTTTAACTTACATTGGGCCCATCATCATAATCATAATCATTAGCCGGGGATTTCCTCCATGTCATCGAGGGAGAGGGTGAACCCGATGATTTGCAAATTATGCTTCCTGTTCCACCTTCAAGTCCTTGGGTGTCTCTGAGTTCGTAAACACGAGGTTTTACTGAAAATTAAAGGAAAGAAGTGAGTTTATCTGGTCGTCTAGATCAGATCTTATTTCATGAAAATTTGCCTTCACTTGGGCTATAACATAATGATGCTTTGAATATGGGCCTTTCGGTAGTGTATGAGTGTGTAAGTACTGCAAATTAGTACAATTTATATAATTCGTCTGAAAGAGGCAACAGGGACAGATCCGGAAATATTGTTTTGGGGGGAATAATGATAAAAGAACATAATTTATATATCGTGAAGATATTAATTTCTGAAACCATTAATCTGATTTGTTGCATTGTTAAAAAATAGTTTATTTACTCACTTATTACTTCCAGAAATCCCTCAGTTTCAGCTGTTCCCACATCATTTCTTGCTATACATTTGTAGTCTCCCTCGTCTTCTGCGTTCAATGGTACGAAATGGATCATCCCATTGTTGTTGTCGACGACTCTGTGGTTCTCGGTGAACAACTGCCAATCGCCACCATCCTGAGAAAAGAAAATGGTACAAATCAAGATAACATACTTTTGTTTTGGCTTTTGAGTTATAAAGTCATTGCGTTACAAGGCCACCTCTTCTGCAGTCATGCCCAGTGGGCACACGACGTAAACCCCGACGTTACTAATTGGTGGAGGGCTGGTCTGTTGGTCACGTAGATACGTATGGTAGAGATTATGTCGCCCCAACGTGAACACGAAATCGGGGTTTTTGTACAACATTGCCACAACGTCGCAACCTAACGTCGAACTCCTGACATTGCCTCACAATGTTGTAAAACGTCGCCATAACGTTGCATACTAACGTCATATCTTTGATGTTGTTTCACAATGTTGTGACAACATAATTTCAACCATACAATTCTACGTTATTTGACGAAAAGTGTGACGTCGTTGCAACGTTGCTGCAACGTCGATGTGCCCCTGGGGTGAGTGCTCTCTTATTGGGGCAACTGTCTCTGCTCATGGTGCAACACTCACTAAAAATACTACTTAGTGCATGCGAGAGGAAGGTGATCACATACATCTAAGGCACTGACCACTGTACATAATTAATGATATTCTGGAAAAATAAACACTGATTTACATGAAACAGAAAGCATACCTTATAGAACTCATGTTTGGGTAGAGGTTTACCTTATAGAACTCATATTTGGGTAGAGGTTTACCTTATAGAACTCATATTTGGGTAGAGGTTTACCTTGTAGAACTCATATTTGGGTAGAGGTTTACCTTGTAGAACTCATATTTGGGTAGAGGTTTACCTTGTAGAACTCATATTTGGGTAGAGGTTTACCTTATAGAACTCATATTTGGGTAGAGGTTTACCTTGTAGAACTCATATTTGGATAGAGGTTTACCTTATAGAACTCATATTTGGGTAGAGGTTTACCTTATAGAACTCATATTTGGGTAGAGGTTTACCTTGTAGAACTCATATTTGGGTAGAGGTTTACCTTATAGAACTCATATTTGGGTAGAGGTTTACCTTATAGAACTCATATTTGGGTAGAGGTTTACCTTATAGAACTCATATTTGGGTAGAGGTTTACCTTGTAGAACTCATATTTGGGTAGAGGTTTACCTTGTAGAACTCATATTTGGGTAGAGGTTTACCTTATAGAACTCATATTTGGGTAGAGGTTTACCTTGTAGAACTCATATTTGGGTAGAGGTTTACCTTGTAGAACTCATATTTGGGTAGAGGTTTACCTTATAGAACTCATATTTGGGTAGAGGTTTACCTTGTAGAACTCATATTTGGGTAGAGGTTTACCTTGTAGAACTCATATTTGGGTAGAGGTTTACCTTATAGAACTCATATTTGGGTAGAGGTTTACCTTATAGAACTCATATTTGGGTAGAGGCTTACCTTATAGAACTCATATTTGGGTAGAGGTTTACCTTGTAGAACTCATATTTGGGTAGAGGTTTACCTTATAGAACTCATATTTGGGTAGAGGTTTACCTTATAGAACTCATATTTGGGTAGAGGTTTACCTTATAGAACTCATATTTGGGTAGAGGTTTACCTTATAGAACTCATATTTGGGTAGAGGTTTACCTTATAGAACTCATATTTGGGTAGAGGTTTACCTTATAGAACTCATATTTGGGTAGAGGTTTACCTTATAGAACTCATATTTGGGTAGAGGTTTACCTTATAGAACTCATATTTGGGTAGAGGTTTACCTTATAGAACTCATATTTGGATAGAGGTTTACCTTATAGAACTCATATTTGGGTAGAGGTTTCCCGGTTGCATGACATTTCAAAGTGACATTGTGATCCTCCACTCCTGACATGTCCCTCATCTGCTCAGTGATGATTGGGGGATCTGAAGAACACAAACATTTTCAAAAATAAGGCACTCTTGTCATCTTAAGAGATTTTTCTAATAAAAAAGATAATAGGAATGCCTCTTTGAAAGGCTCTTTCTTAGTTTTGTCACAATTTGTATTTTAGACACCAAGATACTTATACCTTGGAAAAGCCGGGATCTAACTGACAGTTTTGCATGTTGGCACCCTGCGAACGATTAACATGGTTAACAGCGTCAAACGAACAATCGGATTAGCCTAATGTTTATGTTGCTAAAATTGATGGTTAAGAGGTATAAGCCTATGACGTCTAAGTAAGTTGGACACATCCATAGAAATACATAGAACGGACATGAGGCTGTATGATGCCACCTCAAGATGAGGTCACCAAATCCGCCATATTGGAACTGCCCTGAGATATGATGTCACAATAGACTAATTATGATGTGACGTCATGCCATTGTTATAAGTGACATCACTGTTATTGGTGACGTCACGGTTACATTGTGCCAGGATACAGGGCAGTTCCAAGATGGTGGATTTGGTTGCTTCATCTGCTAGAGCCTCATGTCCGTTCTATGTATTTCTATGGACACATCATTATCAGGTTCTAACATGCGTTTTTGCAGAACCCTCCATATCGGTGTCTAACTAATACATAAAGATAATCAATCTCCACCCCCTTAAACTTTGAGATGCTTGGAAATGGTTGGGCATTAATTGGCTGTGTCTGAGAAAACCAGGCAGGGGCGTCTACGTGGCCCGACTCAGATTTTAATGATACTGGGTTTAATGACCCTTTGAATAGTTTAGAAAGTTGGGGTAACTTTGATTTTGACCAAAAAAATTTTTTAGTGGCCAAACTGGTACTCTAAAGAATAGATGTTTTACATAGCTGAAAATCTTCGGCAAAAACTCCCATTGGATTACATGTTAAATTTTGAAACTTTGAGGCTATGGTACGCAACGAGCAGCAGCTACAAAAAAATTCTGACAATGCAATTTGGTTGTATGACTCTTTAACTTATGGAAAGTGGTGTCAGACCCGTGGGTTTTTTTGTTATGGGTTGTTTTGAGTGGCATTTCTAATGTAACCATGGCGACAAAATGGAAATCTATTTCTTTGACCACCAAAAAGATGAAATTGGTCTATCTTTGTCAGTAAAAAAGATAGAAAAACAAGCAAAGCATGGTTTCCTATATTTTAGAGTATGAGGAATTCATTTTTTAGGTCAATTCTATTTTTAGAACAACCCTTGGGTGCATTTTAGGCCTATAAATGCAGAAAAAGTGTGATTTTTTAACTTTTTTAACTTTTCCGGCAGTATGATGCAAATTTGGTGACCTGAACATTAGCAATTAGGAATGTCACACCACCAAAACATTTTTGTCTTTCATTTGGTGTATGCAATTTGTTAAATTTATGCATATTTCTAGCCAAAAAGGCCAAATTTGGTCATTTTTGTGCCCAATTTGCGGCAAATTTTGAAAAAAAACCTAGAAGTTGATGTAATTAAATGATGATAGCCTGAACTACAACAAAGAGGAACTCGTGCCTTATTTTTCCAAATGTTGTTTCAAGAAGGTACGAAAAATTAGTTTTTGACCTACTTAACATTCAAGATGGCTGCCACAATGGGAATTGTCAGACCCGCGGGACAAAATGGAAATCTATTTCTTTGACAACCAAAAAGATGAAATTGGTCTATCTCTGTCAGTAAAAATGATAAAAAAACAAGCAAAGCATGGTTTCCTGTATTTTAGAGTATGGGAAATTCATTTCTTAGGTCAATTCTATTTTTAGAACAACCCTTGGGTGCATTTTAGGCCTATAAATGCAGAAAAAGTGTGATTTTTTAACTTTTTTCACTTTTCCGGCAGTATGATGCGAATTTGGTGACCTCAACATTGGCAATTAGGAATGTCACACCACCAAAACATTTTTGTCTTTCATTTGGTGTATGCAATTTGTTAAATTTATGCATATTTCTAGTCAAAAAGGCCAAATTCGGTCATTTTTATGCCCGATTTGCGGCAAATTTTGAAAAAAAGCCCAGAAGTTGATGTAATTAAATGATGATAGCCTGAACTACAACAAAGAGGAACTCGTGCCTTATTTTTCCAAATGTTGTTTCAAGAAGGTACGAAAAATTAGTTTTTGACCTACTTAACATTCAAGATGGCTGCCACAATGGGAATTGAGATACGATTACAAGTTCTGCAGTAACAAGTGAAGTGAGATTTTTAAATAGTATTTAACTTTTCCTGACTTATATGGGAATTGTGATAACTGGAACTCTCATAATTGTGCAAATAACATTAAAAGGAATTTTGCTCGGCAAAAAGCTGCAGAATTCTATAATTCCTAAAGGCAGTAATGTAGTAATTCTGTATTTAAACAGGAAGAGTGCAACATTTTGCAATTTACTGCAGAAGTCATACCAAACTCCACAATCATTTCTTAAAAACAAAATATTCTTGCAGAAATGCATAATTTCTACAGTACTGCAGGATTCCGGTTGGAAATAGCAGCATACGGCTTCTACACAATCAAGTGTATAATTTGGTTGTCACTTTTGTCCAAAAAACGAACATCATTGGATCTCACCAGGAACAACATCAATGTGTGCATACATGTCATAGATATCCCTAAAATATTTTTTCACAAACTTTTTTCTTCCTTTTGTAAAAATATATCATTCATAACCCAAATTATGAATATTTCAGGATCGGGTGAACTTTAGCGCTTTTGATCTGACAGGAGTGTATTATAGTCCATTAGATAGGGGAGATTCTAAGATCTCCAGACATATTTTTATGCTTTCAGTAACTTAATTAGGACCAGAGATATGGTCAGTTGAAAAAATGTTAATATTGTGAATTTTTTACATAGCAGTAGATTAAGGGATTCATCATTCAACAGCTTGACCTTCACTGAGTGAATATGGTGAGGCAGGGGAGCTTCAAATTTTGTGACATCGTTCAAAGGTACTGGGACAACAATTACTCTTAGATTTGTATAAATAGCCCATTTCCTTTTGTGGCAAATTTATGCTGAAAAACTTCTTATAAGGCAGTAAAAAGATGAAATTTTCAAAAATTAAAAAAAAAACCTTTGATACAAAGAGTGGAATTCATGCAAAGTCATATATGTTTTTGGGGTCAATTTGTTGAATAATTAGTGCAACACTCCATTCCTAACCTAAAGCAATAAAAAAAAATATATATATCACAGAAAAGGTTTTTTGGTGTTAGAGCCCATTGACCTGGAAAAGTGGGTCAAGGTCATCAGGGGTAAAAAAAAACTTGCGGATCAATTAGTTGAGTAATCCCTGCAGACTTGTCATCTCCAACTTAAAGCAATCATGGGCAAAATGCCAAAAGCTCTAGGGGGTACGGACACTACAAGGGGGGTACGGACACTACGAAGAGACAAAAACTGATGTGGCTCAATAACTAATATAGATATCAACATGCTTATTGTTGTAATGTAGAATTGTTGTAGTGTAGTATGCTAGTGAGTAGTTGGATGTGCCATTTGTTTTTAATTGCCCCCAGGTTCAGCTTGTGTGAGAAGTAGGGGGGGGGGGGTATGTACACTACACATTTTTATATTAATTGATTAACCACAAGTTTTTACCCTGGGTTCTGAAAGGGTAATTTTATCTGAATAACCAGTCTGACAGATTTTTGGAAAAAAGTTTTCCCGGCCTTAATACAGGTGTGGATGTGGTCAAGTGGGTCATTTTGTGCTCATATAGAGGGGAACTAAAATGCGTTCTGGAATTGGGGATAGTTTGCTGTGGTTTTTTTCAATTTAAAAAAAAGTTATGTCATAGATCGTTTGAGTCTTGACTGTTTTCAAGCTGACTTTGCATTATAATATCGCCCACATGACGATCGTCCATGCATTTCAAGGAAGGCCAATAATGCATTTGGCACTTACTTTTTGCAGTGCATCTATTTTCAGAAGCAGTCTAACAATGCTAATTGCAATTCTGCTACTTCTAAAGCCTTTTCTCACCCTCATTTTACCAAATCGCCGCTGAGAAACAGCACTTGGAGGTCAATCTGACAGATGTCAAAGCTGATTGCACTTCGCAGTGCAGTGCTACTTTGTTCTTGTATCCATGGATGTTATGCTTAATTGCCATTTGAATTCCCAACAGAACACAGGATTTGAATCCTCGGATTCTTGTTGTCAGCTGGGATCGTTCCAGATGTATTCCTTGCAAGACAATTTCTGCTGAACTCACTCTGTCTTATTCAAACAGGTTTTTTTTTCATATAATGTCAAATCTACCATCTGTAGGCCTATAATCTATGAAAGAAAAGTTTTTGATGCACATATCTTCCGAAAACCAGCTTTATCGAACGATTAAGAAAGAATGCAGGCCTAAGGGAAATCACCTACAGAAATTTGCTCTGCTGATGGCCTTCTGATAGTCAGACTTTTCAATCTAGTCAATCTCTTATGAGTTATGACATTTAAAATAGTGAATTGTCTTGCCTGAAAAGGTTTATTGTTCAATAAATAACATAACTCTATGCAAGTAAACTAACATGCACATATATATTGAAATAGACACATGAAATGCTGGTACGGCTTACTAATGTGGCTTCCAAAATCTATGCATATTTTGCCGACACATCTTTACGGCAAAACCAACAGGTACTACAAACTTCTTGGAAGTCTTCTTGAATTTATAGCAAGTATGGCCCCATTCTGTGCCTCTGCATTCCTAATCATTTTAATTAATGTTTTTCCATCTGCCAGCGTGCAATAGTTTGAGCAAAATGACCAAGGTTTTCCTTTGCCCCACAATGAGATACTTTTGATTCATAACACAAAATAAATTGAATGTTCAAGCTTTTTGGCTGCCATTTTGGGACTTTTTACAAGATGTTATCATGTGACCTTTTTACAAAACATCCTATATCATTTTCTATACTTTAAGACAACCACGAGAATAATTTGTGTCCTGATCAAAATCTAAATTGTAGAAAGACGTCTGGCATTTTACGACGGTCAAAACTTTTCTCTCATACTTTCATGATGGATGGTTGATTGGTCAAATCTTTCCTCATTTGGAGCTTATAACACAGATCTGAGATGGTCCCTACAAAAATCTCACTTCACTTGTTACTGCGGCTTTGTGATCTTATCTCAATTCCCATTGTGGCAGCCATCTTGAATGTTAAATAGGTCAAAAAATCATTTTTCGTACCTTCGTAAACAACATTTGGAAAAATATGGCATGAGTTTCACTTTGTTGTAGTTCAGATTATCATCCATTTAGCAACATCAACTTCTGGACTTTTTTTCAAAACTTGCCACAAAAATGGCAAATTTGGCCTTTTTTTACAAGAAATATGCATAAATTTAACAATTGCATACACCAAATGAAAGACAAAAATGTTTGGTTGGTGTGACATTCCTAATTGCCAATGTTCAGGATGCTAAATTTGTATAATACTACCGGAAAAGTGAAAAAAGTTAAAAAATCACACTTTTTCTATATTTATAGGCCTAAAATGCACCCAAGGGTGGTTCTAAAAATAGAATTGACCTAAGAAATGAATTCCCCATACTCTAAAATACAGGAAACCATGCTTTACTTGTTTTTCTATCATTTTTACAGACAGAGATAGACCAATTTCATCTTTTTGGTGGTCAAAGAAATAGATTTCCATTTTGTCCCGCGGGTCTGACAATTCCCATTGTGGCAGCCATCTTGAATGTTAGGTAGGTCAAAAACTAATTTTTTGTACTTTCTTGAAACAACATTTGGAAAAATAAGGCACGAGTTCCTCTTTGTTGTAGTTCAGGCTATGATCACTTAATTACATCAATTTCTGGGCTTTTTTTCAAAATTTGCCGCAAATTGGGCATAAAAATGACCGAATTTGGCCTTTTTGGCTAGAAATATGCATAAATGTAACAAATTGCATACACCAAATGAAAGACAAAAATGTTTTGGTGGTGTGACATTCCTAATTGCTAATGTTCAGGATGCCAAATTTGTATTATACTGCCGGAAAAGTGAAAAAAGTTTAAAAATCACACTTTTTCTGCATTTATAGGCCTAAAATGCACCCAAGGGTTGTTCTAAAAATAGAATTGACCTAAGAAATGAATTCCTCATACTCTAAAATACAGGAAACCATGCTTTGCTTGTTTTTCTATCATTTTTACTGACAGAGATAGACCAATTTCATCTTTTTGGTGGTCAAAGAAATAGATTTCCATTTTGTCGCCATGGTTACATTAGAAATGCCACTCAAAACAACCCATAACAAAAAAACCCACGGGTCTGACACCACTTTCCATAAGTTAAAGAGTCATACAACCAAATTGCATGGTCAGAATTTTTTTGTAGCCGCTGCTCGTTGCGTACCATAACCTCAAAGTTTCAAAATTTAACATGTAATCCAATGGGAGTTTTTGCCGAAGATTTTCAGCTATGTAAAACGTCTATTTTTTAGAGTAGGGGAGACCGGGGCTGGTTGTCACAGGGGCAGGTTGTCACACTTTTTATTGCACTAAACTATGGAGTCACACAGCTCAACCAATCATTGTTTTTTGCTTTTATAACCCACTGGAGTCTTTTTGAAAAATCTTGACCCCTGGAAGGGAGTCTGGTAGGCACAAGGACTGTTTAAAATTTCCTGTCACAAAAAGTAATTTTTTACCTTTAACTTGCATGCAATGCTAGTCTTTATCAAATAGTTGTTGAAAAAGATACAGTTAATACACTTACCATAAAAACATTTCTTTAAATCATCATTAGAACAAATAGTGAAAATTTTGATAACAACGGCCTTGGTCACCCGTTTTTGGAATTTTCATCAGTCGGGGCAGGTTGTCACAAAAAGGCGGGGCAGGTTGTAACACTTTTTGGAGCTGGTTGTTACCTATTAGGACCAGGCTTTTAAACCAAAAAAACTAACACAAATATAAATTTGTGCTTTATACATGCTATTGATGACTGAAGATGTATGCAGATATTGCATTGTGTTTAAATAAATCGATTTCAAATTTATATGTAAAATTTTCCAAAAAAATCGTAAAAATCCTACTCCGTATCAGAATGCTTTCCTACTGATTGGTAAGCCTTCATTTGCAGCACTCTTGTACACAGTAGCATGTTTGTTAAGGTCTTCATTTGGCAAGTAAAGGATTCCTCATATGTCCAAAATAACTTTTCTTGGTCAAGATTTGCCCTACAGAGTTCCACTTCCTGCATTCGAGCTCATAACCAAAAGTGTGACAACCTGCCCCGAGAGTGTGACAACCTGCCCCGAAAGTGTGACAACCTGCCCCGAATTCTGAATTTTAAAAAATGTCCAATATCACATCAAGATTTCGATTGATATAGGTATATATTCACCAGATAGGTTTAAGTCACTCCCTTTTTGCCATTCATACAGAATGGCAGTGCTCCTGCATGCTTTATATAGAAATAGTAGCATTTTTTAAGTTTTACACGCTGTGACAACCTGCCCCTGTGACAACCAGCCCCGGTCTCCCCTACCAGTTTGGCCCCTAAAAAATTTTTTTGGTCAAAATCAACCTTACCCCAACTTTTCAAACTATTCAAAGGGTCATTAAACCCAGTATCATTAAAATCTGAGTCGGGCCACGTAGACACTATATGGGACTTCCGCCTGGTTTTCTCAGACACAGCCAATTAACTATGTAGAGAGCACAGAATTACAAAATTTCTCCTTTGTTTAGGACATTTATAGGAAGATTTCTCCTTTGTTTAGGACATTTATAGGAAAGTACTTACACTGGACATCCACGTCTATAAACATTTCTTCGTATCTTCCGCTGACCTCTTCTTCTGCTCTACAAAGGTATCGTCCATTGTCTTCATCTGTTATACCCGCAATTTGCAAACCATCGGCAACATATTCGTATCTGCCTCCTGCAAAACATCAAAAAATATTAAAAAACAACCTGTTTACAGTTTCGTACAGACTATCATGGGGCATATCTAGAAACGACCTGGGGTCATTTCCTATCTCTTCCATGTTGATTTTGGGCCAGAGGGGGCTCCATTATATATATTTTATATACAAATCCACCAGCAAAATACAGGGTCATGGAACTTATGATAAGTGATATGTTATTGCTGATACAAAATGGTTGTGTTCATGGATACAATTGAACACCATGTCCCCAACCGTCTACATCTACATCTACGTCTACATCAATATCTACTTCTAACATCTAATTTTATCTACATGCAATAATTTCAAAGGAACACCAACCTGTCACAAGCCGCTCTCCGTTATATCTCCAAGTGATAGTGGGAATAGGGAAACCGCTAGCCCTGCAGAAAATCAAGGCATTTGTGTGGATCTTGGGATATTGAAGGGGTTGAGGGTTTTCAAATTTGATTTCCTCTGAAAAAAAAGAGATGAAGTGACATATTATTCCATGACAAGCCTTGTATTGTCCAAAATAACACCAAATCTAATTTGTATTGTCCCAAATAACACCAAACCTGCCCAGGGAAATAACCCTGTCAGCGTGCCCCGGAGGTCCGGCGTCGGCCCGGCTCGGGTCCAATGTCAGCAGCATCGGAACGGCTTTGGGCCGACGTTGGGCCGCCGAGGCACGCTGATAGGGTAACTGTGGAGAGACAATAACTGATATTTCCTCAAAAGACCTTGCCAACAGAGCCCTCTTGTGTTAATGTTCAGAAAAGTGGCATTTTGACTAAAATTCATGTTTGACTGTTCGAGTGTTTGTCTCATGGTATAAGCCGGTTATTCACCATGGGATCAGGAATATGTGTTTATCACACCTCGGGCTAAAGACCTCGGGTGATAAATCACATATTCCCTCTCCCGTGGTCAATAACCTATACTTGTCAGCTTATCGTGTCAAATTTCACCGTTTGAGTACTCTTCACATGATATAACTATGAGGCGGTTATTCACAATGGGATCGGGAATATGTGCTTATCACACCTTGGGTTAAAGCCCTCGGGTAATAAATCATCAAGTCCCTCTCCTTTGGTGAATAACATGTATTACTCATGGACTCGGACCAAAATTAATGGCGGGAAAATGCACAATTTTGCATGCGGTATATAAGTTGCAGTTCCATTATATAATAGGGGTTCCGCAGCGTTTTTCTGGATTGTATGTCTCTATATTTCTATTGCCACCTATTCGTGACCTCCGAACGTTCTTGTCTTTTTACTCGTGACCAGTTCATGTTTTCGGAAAATTTCACTCACTTTTGTACCTTCAAACTAAAATTAATAGTGGGAAATTTGGAAAATGCTTATTTCACTTACGGTAAAGTTGGAGTTCAGTTTTCAATTCAACCCAGTTTCCATTCAGCACCCCAGAACAAGTGTATATCCCTGCATGCTGTTGTTCAATAACTTGAATGTATAATTTCAGTGACTGCTCCCCGATCTTCTCTATGTACATGCTGTGGAAGAGACAAACAAGAAAATACACTCTTAACGCAAAAGGTTCTTGGTGGTATATATAAAGAACCCACAGCTGTAAAAATTTTGTTAAGGGTTCAACTGAATTGAAAAGGTTCAATACTGGTGGGAAGGCCCTGTGGTGAGCTCAATGTTCCCAACTTTAGAAAAAGGGGTTCCGTAGTGGGATTTCATATAACCCTTTTTGTTAACAGTGTGTGCCTTGAAAAAAAAAACGTTTGATGTTAGATAGTGGCGTTGCCATAGGGCCTAAGCCTTAGGGAGTTCCCATGCACACCACCAATAAAAATAGTTGCGTTTTCAGGAAAAAATACAATAACGCGGGCCAGCGAAGGCAGAAAAAAATTTGCCATCGAATCCACTACTTTTTCTTGGATTTTATGCATCAATAACTAGTTTAACGTTATGCGCAATTGGTCTTCAGAAAAATCTATAATTTTCACATTGCTTTATAATGTGTTTTAGTCAGATATTTGGATAATCTTTAGGAGTCAGGAGTCACTTGTGTAAGATTAATTCTCGACTCCGACTCCACCTGAAAACCTAAGTTCGACTCTGACACCGACTCCATCCCAAAACCTCCGACTCCACGACTCCAATTACTGACTCGGATTTCAAAGCCCTGATAAAAATAAAGCCAAAAATTATAAATATTTTCTAAAATTTAATGATGGACTACTTACGGGCCCGTTGTTTCAATGATGTCCCTCCCATTGCGGTCGGCCCATCGTAATTCTGCCTTGACTGTTGGTGAAAGTCCAATGGCCGAACACGTGAAGACCATAGAACTGCCTTCAGGCATGGAGTGAGTGTCTCCCCTTGGTGTAATATCAAGAGAAGCTGCTGATGCTACAATAGATATTTTAACTTTTCAATTATGATCATGCATAAAGAATATTAAATATAAAACCAGTGATGGACATTGGGGTGGGGAGCTTTGGGGAGCTGAGCTCCCTTGATCAGAGAACCGGGGAAGCTCTTCCGTGCTACAGCTCCACCTTTGACCAGTAGTGGAAATGACATTTTCGGTTCACTTGTTACCTCAGGTACTTTAGAGTTCCCCCGTGGCCTAACTGGTAAGTGCGCTTGTCAACTGGCTTTGAGGGTGCGGGTTCAAATCTCACCCCGGGAACTCACATTAGTCCGAGCCCATGGGACATTAAATGGAGGCGGGTTGTATCCAGTGTTCTATGCTATAGTCTAGTCATTATATGAAAATATTGGGTCTAACCCGGAACAAATTGCAACACAAATAGTACCAGTGGCATTTGGTCCCTAAATATGTCAAGAAAGATATACTAAAAGTCCTGGAAAATCCATGTGGTGGAACACCCCAAATTAGCCATAAATCCAAGATGGCCGCCATAAAAATCATGTTTTTTGCAAATATCTCAGAAACTATTAGATATAGACCCCATATGTGTATGAAACTTGAATATAAACTTGGGTATTACGGACATTTTGACACTATTCCCATGTCTCTATCTCTAATAGTTCTCAAGATATAGCATATTTGAATATCTCTGATTTTGCAAAAAAAGCTGTTAATCGCCAAAAATGTCATTTATGAGTCTTGATACTGGATACTTGAAGTACGACTTTTACCTTACCTATTAAAGATACAAAAGGAATAACTTATGTTTAATTTAAGACCCCAACCATGTCTCTACCTCTCTTCAATCCCCTATTGTGCCATATTTTGCATTTGGAAGTGTTCCCTCAAAATTCCATTTATTTAGCTAAAATTGGCATTTTATGTGAAGGAAAGTGTTAATTTTGGGTCTGAAATGTACAAAATATTGTGGGTATGGAATTAAGTCTATTCTGAGTTACTGCATGTGTAATGCTAGACATTATTAAACTAAAATCACTAAAGAATCACACGGAGAATCTGAAACAGACAAAATTTTCCAAACCATATATTATCATCGATTTACGTCACAAACGTCAATTAGCGCCAAAGATCAAAAGTTTACCGGCAATTTATGAAGCAACTGTTTACTTCTCTGAGACGTATGGCATATAATTTTAAAGCCCTCAGACAGATGTATCTATCCATGTGAGAATCACACCTGAACCAGTGATATGATTGAGGCCAGACCATTAGAAACTGAGGCATTAGCCTCCAAGACCAAGACCGAGGCAAGCCAAGGATTTGACACTGAGACTGAGCCAAGGCTAAGGCCATCAAAATATGTCCCCCAGACCGGCCACGCTACCTTCAACTGAGCCTCTAACCCTAATGAAGTGTGTGAAATTGCGAAATTGGCTTAAGTTACATGACATGAGTGAAGGTCTGTTCATGGGCAAGCTTTTGGAGTGTGCCCTGCGTATTCACTGAATTCTGTGTAAATTAAGTATAGGTAAGCTAATATACCTTTCAGAGTTAGAAGTAATATTTATATTCATATATATATGCTGCTTTCCAAATTAATATTTCAGAAAAAATCAAGGCATACACAGAATCACACTTAACAAAGTGAAATTTTGGGGGGAAATGATCACCTAGTCTCCTCCTTATTTGTCAGTTTCAAAGTGAGGCACATCACCAGTTTCTGTGTTGAAATCACACGTAAGAATAGCAATAATACCCTATAGACAATACAAACGTATGAAATTCAAATTTGTAGATTGCAGAAGAAGAGCCGTTTTGCAAATAACACGCAGATATGGTGCCAATGCAATGGTTGACCTTGTACATCTCACTTATTTTGATAATGTTTTGCCATGCAAAGTATTTTCTCTCTTATAGTATTTGCATATTTTGAAGAATTACAAAACTAGTGGGAGCCTATTCCAAAGTCACATGACAAATTCCAATTATAATACAACCATAGCAGTGATCACAAACTGTTATACATTGTTTGTTACTATGTGTGCTTTTAGCAGTTAGACTTGAGATAAAAATATATAAGAATCTGCAAGTTATAGAACTAACAACACCCAACAATAGCTGCGAATTTTGATGAAGGGCAATTCCGTAAAGTCATCAACCAATCAGTCAAAATTTCAAAATTAACATTGGTATGTGTTATGGGTGCGATAATGTGCCAAAATAAGTCTTTTTTCAGGTACATAAAAAAACAATTGATTATCTAATTTGGTTTTTGATATATTTGCATTTAAGTAATGCTATGTTTGGTGACTGCAATTATTGCATTTTCGACACTCCTAATTTAAGTTGTCAGTGCCAGTATAGAAATAGGTTAGCTGGTTTCATTTTGCTGTCATTTACTACCTGAGGGATTACACTTTCATTTTGCATTGCAAATTCTTGCAGCAATCCTTGCGAATTCTGTCAGGCAGTGACATTTGACCTAATAAGATTCTAATGTACGTCCGACACAAAAATTACTAAATAATTTTCCTGCTCCCAGGCGACTGATGTTAATTTCATGAAACGTCTAATGCAAAGCAAATTTATGTCCATGAATAGCATGGTGGCCGCTTTAATTATTTAAACGTAATACAATTGCCAAGGAGAGCATTTTAAGGATGTACGTCCGACACGAAAATGGGAATGTACGTCCGACACAATATTATGAAAGTCCATCTGGAATTAAGGAAATGATACATATGTTGGTACACAGGCTTGGGCTCATAAGAAAACCTTAGGCCAGTGTATTTGGGTGAATCTTAAAGTAGTATAGGCCAAAAAACAGGAAATATATGGTGTCATTGAAGTTCGGTCATTTTTAACTCTGTTTTCAGCCATAAAATTAAGTGAAAGCTAGTTCATAGCATGTGTAATTGGCACGCAATTGTGTCATAAGCTAAGACATGGTGTCATACTCATACAAAATGAAAGATAAAATGATATCAACCAGTTTTGGCCCAGTATATGATGCTGTGATAATAAAAAAAAGCATACACAGAAATTGTCCGAAAATGGCAGAAATTCTTCATTTGTTTGCATATTTGTGCAAAATACCTTAAAAATTTTATTTGTCAAGCATTCTCTCAATATGTATTACTGAAATATGTGCAATTACGGTGAAAATTGCAGGTACAACTAGTGATTTTTGTGACTTTTCTGTGCTAAAAATGCTGTAAATTTAAGGGTAAAAATAGTGAAAATAACTTAATGTTTGAGACATCCCATTTGGCACAAATATGCAATGCTGAAGCCATTTCATGGATGATAATTATTGGAAAGAACTCAACTTTGAAGAAAAAATTAAAATTGTGGATCATCAATGCACTGCTGGCATCCTCTACACTAGCAATTCACACGCGTACGTCCGACACGAAAAATGTGTACGTCCGACACGGAATATAAATGGCTACAGCTTTATGAAAAATGACAATATCGCCATGGAATTTACCTGGCTGATGCCTTAAATAGTTTTCTTGATAATACAGGTCAGTTGATTAATTTTTCTCCATATAAATCACAGAGTTTTGAGAGACGAGCCATCAAGTCAGAAAAGTGCCATTTCTCTGTGTACGTCCGACACGATGCAATTTGTCCTGTGGCTCAGCTCCTATTGCACTTTCAGCTTTGGTTGATGGCTTGTTTTAAAGCCCTGCCACAGGGCCTCATACCTATTTTACAATGGAATGGCAAACATGTAATGGTAGGGCTATACAAGCTGTTAAAGTGTCTGATCTGTACGTCCGACTTTACGGAATTGCCCTGAAATGTTTTTCATAGTCAACTGTCAAATTTGATAGAATCTGTGACAAATATATCAAAACACACATGTTCAGGGCATTTCTTGGACTTGTCACATGCTAGTATATGGATGGATTAAATAGATTAACAAGCTCTGATATATAGATGTCTATCAATGACACATACTTCCGCTCGTGGTTGAAATGTTTCCGTATATAGCTCAAGAATGCAAATGAAAATGTTTTTGTAAAAAAAATAAGCTACACATCAGCAGACCCTCGGCTTTCTGCAGCTTTTCTGCCATGATGTCCTAATTCATTGTATTTATAAATATTTTCGTGTAAATATATCTCAGCACATGTCACTAAATTTTATTAAACAATGTCAAAAATTGACTGAAACGTGATTGGAGACTTGTGTTACTTCGAGAAATAAAGGTAAAAATTCCAAAAAAGTATCTTCAATTTGAACATGGTCATATGACAAATGTGTGCAAGGCAATCATATAACCCATTCTCATATATACATATTTAATAATTGTTTAAATTTATAAACTTAGTCATTGCCATTCATTTTTGAGAACCAAAAATTCCAAATAAATTTCCTAAGTCTGTCATTTGTTCAGTTTTTGTATTTCTATCGAAATTTCACAACATTGCCTCTCCAAATGAGCTAAGTAAATCATAAAGGTGTAATTTAGACATCTCAATGCAAAACTTATTATTATCTTTATACTTCTAATTTTGTCACATATATAGACTTACATATATTCTTAATTTACACAGAATTGAGTGTTAAGCCAGACACACTCCAAAAGCTAGCCAATGAACAGGCCTTCATTCATGTAATGCAAATTAGGCCAATTTCGCACTTCCGTAAGGGTAAGGGGCTTAGTTGAATGTCTCAAGCCCGGCCTTGGAGCCATATTTTGATGGCCTCAGCCTTGGCTCAGTCTCGGTTCCAAATCCTTGGTATTGCCTCAGTCTTGGGTGTCTTTGGGCCAGTGTTTGGGGCCCTCGAGGCCGGCCTTAGGCTAGACTTAGATGGCTTCGGTCTTGGAGGCTGCTGCCTCAGTCTTTAATGGTCCGGCCTCAACAACATCACTGGTTACAGGTGTGATTCTCACATGGATAGATAGATCTCTCTGAGAGCTTTAAAATGATATGCCATACGTCTCAGAGAAGTAAACAGTTGCTTCATAAATTGCCGGTAAACTTTTGATGCTGGGCGCTGATTGATGCTCGTGACGTAAATCGATGATAATATATGGTTTGGAAAAATTTGTCTATTTCAGATTCTGTGTGATTCTTTAGTGATTTTAGTTTAATAATGTCTAGCATTACACATGCAGTAACACAGAATAGGCCTAATTCCATACCCACAATATTTCGTACATTTCAGACCCAAAATTAACACTTTCCTTCACATAAAATGCCAATTTTAGCTAAATAAATGGAATTTTGAGGGAACACCTCCAAATGCAAAATATGGCACAATATGGGATTGAAGAGAGGTAGAGACATGGTTGGGGTCTTAAATTAAACATAAGTTATTCCTTTTGTATCTTTAATAGGTAAGGTAAAAGTCGTACTTCAAGTATCCAGAATCAAGACTCATAAATGACATTTTTGGCGATTTACAGCTTTTTTTGTAAAATCAGAGATATTCAAATATGCTATATCTTGAGAACTATTGGAGATAGAGTCATGGGAATAGTGTCAAAATGTCCGTAATACCCAAGTTTATATTCAAGTTTCATACACATATGGGGTCTATATCTAATAGTTTCTGAGATATTTGCAAAAAACATGATTTTTATGGCGGCCATCTTGGATTTATGGCTTATTTGGGGTGTTCCACCACATGGATTTTCCAGGACTTTTAGTATGTCTTTCTCGACATATTTAGGGACCAAATGCCACTGGAACCATTTGTGTTGCAATTTGTTCTAGGTCATTTCACATAATGACTAGACTACTAGGGCAACTGAAATACCCTGGGCATCCCTGAATTAATAGGGTATATGCCAGACTCACAGTCTTCTCATCTCATCATCATACGGCGATCGCCTGCCTCGATATAGCCCACTAAGGTGCTGCAGAGGCGTAAAACACAAACAAACAAACAAACAAACAAAACCTCAGGTACTTTAAACCGCAAATTATAGAGAAATTTTGAATGGGGCGAAGCTGCCAAACCAGCCAAGAGCTCCCCGGACGAAAATTTTCCATTTCCATCTCTGTATAAAACAACTTCTTCAACTTGCCGTTGTTTGATTAATTTTTTATGTTGCATAGAAGTTTCAGTGCAACTGGGTTGCATAGTGGTTAGAGGCCAGGCCTGCTCTGCTCAAAGGTTTTGTCTACATGGGGTCGAACCTCATGAGGAGATTCAGAATTTTCAGTGGACCTTCAATGTCCTTCACAAGCAAAACCCCAGATGTATATGTCCTTTGAATGAGTCATTTAATTGGCGAGCCCTTGTATCAGTGGCAAATACATGTTGCAAAATAATTAGTAACCCCCCCTCCCCTTGAAAAAAGTGTGTTTAGTTAGGGACCGTTCAGAATTTATGAATGGTTGGAGGGGATGAGAGTTTTGCTGGAACTTCCCCTACCAAGATTGAGTTTCATGCAGATTTTTTGTACCACCCTTAGGTTTCATGAGTATTTTTAGTACCCCCCCCCCCTTGACAAACAAAGCAATACACCTACTGTTATACATGTGCCCTTGCATGGTAACACATACAGTTTTCGCAGACTTTTCACCTAAAAATAAACCGAGTGTATTCATGTTTTATGACATTTTTTGTCAAAATTTCTTCCCCCCCCTTGGACATGTTGTCAAAAATTAGTACCCCCTGTGAGAAACGTGTGAAAAGTTAGAATCCCCTTGGGCAAAACTCCCACACCCCTGGTCGTAAATTCTGAATGGTTCCTTATGACTCATATAACATGCATGCAAAGTCATTTCTTTGATCTAGGGGTGACCATTTAAGAGGGAGGGCATGGAGTTTTTTTTATTAGATAATTTCTTGCTCAGTTTTGGTGAAATAAAGAAATTCGTTTTGTACACGCAGTCTTGAAATAGATAATTTCTGCCAGGGGTATTTCTTGATAAGGCGGTGATGCTTGATTTAGGAATGAATATTCGGGGACTTCACGCGCTTGAAAATTAATATTGCCTCCGTTACACTGTGAATAAATAATTTCCCCCAGAGGAAAACTCTAAGCCCTGACCATAAATTAAATGGTCACCCCCTTATTTGTAGGAAGATAAGCAAGCTGTAGGAAGTCTTTCCAGTACGTCCTAGTAGATAATAATAAAGGGGAATTTGAAAATGTCATGCTTATCAGTGATACATGTATGCATATGAATTTACTGCATGTTATTGATGGAACATTGTGTATGAGTTGAACAATCTTGCCAGAATTATGCCATGAATAACTTCTAAGGGGGCAACTACAGGGCTCCCAGCGGCCCTATAAATTCCTATATTTCTCCATATTTTTTTAAATCCCTATATTTTCCTATATTTTCAAGCTTTTTGCCAAAAATCCCTATAAATCCCTGTATTTTCTTGGCATTAAATGAACAATTTCCATCTTTTCATGTGACCTTAAGATGGGTGTTTTATGTTTGCATTTGTCAGAGAGAATACCAGAATTCCAGGTCATTCCTTAGTCAATGCGCCAATGTATCTTATCTCAACACTGGTCAACTCCGATTTCGTACATTCTTTCAAATTGCAGAGTCGCCGATTGAGCACTCAACCAGTGGATTTAGTTATTAATTTATAAATGATACATTGGAAGCCGAATAGCCCTTTATGTTCCCTATATTTTGACTGCCGAAGCCCTACAAAACCCTATAAATTTGATTAAAAATTCCCTATAAAATCCCTATAAAATTTGATTAAAAACCCCTTGTGACATTTCTTGCAACACAGTGCAACATAGACTTGTAATTTGATTCGAAATTGGACTCTACTTATTTTGGTTGAACTCCATTTTATTTGTATAATATAATTTTAATTTGTTATATTAAATGTTGTCATTATTAAATGCAGTGTAGTCCTTGGCCTCCTATTAAATTTTGAACTTTTGTTGTTGAATAGATGATTGGTTGGATAAACTAAATGCAGAATCAAAACAGAAAAAGGAAAAATAAACTCGTCACAAGAGACCAAAAAAGAAAAGATACACTGTAAATTTTGAACTTTGAGTTAGCTTAATTGATTGAGTGAGATGGTTGCACAATTCCTTTGAGCCAAGATAGGTTGTTGTTTGCAAGTTATAACAACATAAAGATTATCATAACTCAAAACAGCAAGCTATCATGGCTCAAACAAATTGTGCAACCGTCTCACTCAATCATTTGAGCTAACTCAGAATTTCAGAATTTACAGTGTAGATAGGCTCATTGTGCAATAACAATTGTTGTTAACGTCAACAAATTCAAAAGTTTGTTGTTGCTCATCCTCCCCACGCAAGCCCTGCTAAAATGGACAGTGTTTTCTGCTATTTCCAACTTCTTCTGTGATTGGCTGCTTATTTAGGTCATAAGCATTTTGCATGCAGATTTAGTCCGATTATGGACACTTAGAGGATTACTGGCAACTGAGAAAAACAGTGTAAAACAAGCAAACTTTCAAACAGTTTCATTTCAGAACTGTGAAAATACATAATTCAATGGAATTTTCAGAACTGTGATAGCACCTTTCAACAATACACAATTTCTCCATTTGTAACAGTGTGAAACAGAAGCAACAATTTCAAACTGTGATGTAGCTGAGCCAAAACCGGGTCAGTTAATTAAGTATTCATGAATTAGCAAAGGTTATGGGCCATTTTGTCATGGTATGACTTGGGATGATGGTTGTTGCTATAAACTGGTTCAACAGATAATTATCTGTAAATCCTCAAAACAACGAAAATTAAATTGTCTCAGTTATTATGATGATAAATCAATTGCCAGAAATTGTAACAAATCAGACTTACCTGTAATTATAAAACAACAAAGAACAGGTATTGTTAAATACATTTGACCTGCCATTACTGGCCTCCTTTCTTCCATTATTGGCCTCCTTTCTGCTGACCAGTTCCTCTTTTGACTTTGATCTCCTGACCTATTTTTAACTCTTATCTATTATCAGATAAAGGGAGTTTTATATGTATAATGTCTTTATTGTCTGAGATAATGGGAATGTGTAGGTTGATCAAAGAAAATGTAGAGTCACCATAAAAAATAGTAATTATTAAATTAATAGATTAATAAGTGATAATAGATCAAGAGAAAGGTCATGATTTTCACTAACACCAAAAAATTGCAAAAAAAAAATTAGAAAAATTCTGGTACCAAGCAAAATCATGACCTTTCATGCAATCATACAGAAAAGGCACACTTCCTGTCTATGGACCAATAAACAGTTGACTGGTGCGCAGCAAACAATCTGACTCTGAATGTAGCCAAAACCAAAGAAATTATCATCGATTTTCGTAGGAACAAAAACGACAAAGCTCCCCTGGCTATAAATAATCAAAGTGTTGAAATGGTTGGACACTTAAAGTTTCTCGGGGCATTACATCACCGATGACCTCAAGTGGGTTATGAACTGTACTGATATTAGAAGGAAAGCATGCCAAAGACTGTACTTTTTGCGAACTCTCAAATCATTCGATGTGCAGCAATCCATCCTAGTCAATTTCGATCGTGCCATAATCAAGAGTATTCTAACAAGATCCGTCACAGTTTGGTTTGGCTCTGCTTCAAAAAAGGATGTCAACAAACTGAATTCTCTGATGCGCTCTTCGGAAAAAATTATTGGAACTGGGCTGCCGTCTCTACACAGCACCTACAATGATAGAAGCAAAAATAACGTGCAAGCACTTTAAGCGTTCTCAGGGCTTTAGCCTGCAGGGGGGGGGGGGACAGCTGGCCCACCCCCTACTAGAATTTGCCAATAAAGGTATATTGCATGTAAAAATTTCAATGGAGTTCTCCGGGTGTGCATGCCTCTGGCCAAGTGTCTGACCGCCGTCCCCCCACCCTACATCCAAATATCAAAATTGTGTGGATAGATAGATAGATAGATAGATAGATAGATAGATAGATAGATAGATAGATAGATAGATAGATAGATAGATAGATAGATAGATTTATTTCCCAACCCCAAGTAAATAAATATTACTATTCCCATTGGGGGCTGACTGCCCAAATTAAATTACCTTATATTTACAGAGGAATATTGATACAAGTATAGTTAACTAGTCATAATAATAATGTGTTGACAAATTCGCAACTCATTCAGGAGCAGAAAATATAAATATAACATTAGCATAAACCAACACATCAATTCAACAATTATAATTAAATACAATTTTATAATTGAATAAAATCTATCATCATTTTAACAATACGCCTTAAATTAATATTCACACTAACAGCATTTTAATCAAGGTAAATGCAACAATTATCTCAAGTGATTTACATGTATTTCATTCACCGAGTACGTAAATAAATTAAAACTATTTTATTTTCTAAAAATTTTCAATATGATTCTAATTTTAAGATCACTACCTGCTTACTAAACAACTTAATATTCTTTTTAAAACTCTCATTATAAATTTGAATAGTATGTTGTGCAACTCTTGGGCAGTTCCTGGTTCTAGTGTTATATCCATGTACATTTTGTTCAAAGAACTATTCTAATAGCAAGAGTGTCATTAGTATACAATGGGTTGCAGAAGTATTCACCCCCTGGAGAGGTCTTTCATTTCCTGACATATCTTTCTTCTGGAAAGAATCATCATTCCCATATTGCTACACATTCTCCTTTCATGAAGACTCATAAAGTTAACAAAATGTTAAATTTATGAGTCTTCATGAAAATGTCTTTGACCAAATTAAGCAAACTTTAAAACAAAATATTCCTCCTAGATGTTTAAGATGGCAAGGCAATGATGGAAGAGTGAAGCGAAGTAAATCATCAATGACATGAATTCGAAGTTGAAAGAATCTTTCTCTCGGAACTGAACATCGGAACTTGCAGTGAAAGAATGCTGAATTGCAATGCTAAAGAATGCTGAATTGCAATGCTAAAGAATGCTGAATTGCGATTTTTCCTTTTGCCATGGAATATCTGGACGGCTGTTAAGAAGTTAAGAACAAAAAGAGAGAGTATATACAACAAAGTAAGTGCTGAATTCACAGAGGCTGAATTGTGGCATGTATGGTTACCACCGCCCTACTGACAAAAACCCTGAAAAAAAGAGAAAATTCAAATGCAAATCTTTATTTTCAATGCAATAGAATACAATATTCTGAACTATATGAACAAGAGCAGTAGTGCAAAACCAAATTTCATCTCATCAACACATATGAATAAATTAATTCATTTAGTGCTGTCATTTTTTGCTTGGGGTTGTTGCAGGGCCGAACTTTGGTTTCCTTTTAGATCTGTTTCCTACAATTCTTAACAAAACATTTTCCCTGAAGTGTCTGGTACACCAGCTGAAGAGAATGGGATAAAACATTGGCAGCAATGAAAAGTTAGCATACAAAGTAAATAGGTGAAGGGCATAAACAGAGCCAAAGTCACTGTGCTGGTGCAATAAGCCCAATGCAAATGATACACCAATGACTGATGCATACAGATACAATCTCATTTTTAAGAATTTTTCTGATTTCTTTTCCTTTCTTTGTGAGGCTTTTCTTGTCTTTTCTGTTTGTCTCTGGATGGCATAGATTGTTCCAATCACCGTAAAAGATAATAGGCCAAATGTTAAGTTCGTTAGATATTGTTTAATTTTTCCAAATCGCAAAATACAAAGATCGTTAAGTGACTGGTATCCATCAAAGGAAAAGACCAGGGAACAAAATGTTCCTATCATTATTGTCAGTAAAATGATGTAATATTTATCATACTCATTTCCATTTAGATGGATATGTGTCAACTTTACTAAGATCTTTGAGAAATATATGACATTACAGCAGAGAAACGAATAGGCAAATCCAAATTGTCCATAGGCCATGACTTTGCACAAAAATGACTCTTTGTCATCAAATTTAACCAATGAGGATATGTTGGTGGTTTGGATTCTGAAGTGAAATACAATCAATAAAACTGATATTCCAAAGCCGATGAATATTGTTACAGAGAAAGAAGATTTGTGTCTCCCTGAACTCCACTGCACTTGTGAAAGTGAGATGCCATTCAGCAAGCAAATTGTCAAGATGGCAAGTGGAATAATCCAAGACTGTTTTGGATAAATGTCAGAACAGACTGACCACAAAGAAGAAACCATGATATTCTTGCACTTAGGAATGACATCACTTCCTTCGAGACAGCAGAAGTGGATGTTGTCAACAGATACTTCTTTGAGTGTTTTTCTGAGCACCATACCTTTATTTTGATTGGAGAACCAATTAATCTAATGGATTTAATGGAATGTAGGCCAGCCACAATCTTTTCTGTTAACTGACCAATTGCTGTATGTGTCATGTCCAGTATTTCAAGTTTTTTCAGGTTGCAAAATGAACATTCTTCTATCCAAAAAATTCTTGAATTTGCCATATTCAGTCTAACCAAATTGTAAAGTGCCCTCTTGAATACTGGCAAAATTACATACAATTTCCTGATGGAAATATTCCAGAGTTTAGGTAATAAAGTTTCAAGAAATATATCTGACAATGACTTGTGTGAGAGTCAGTCAGTATAGTAACTGTCTGGGCTTGACAAGGGACCCATCTTTTATTCTCACATCATTTGCATAAACATCAACTCATACATAAACATCAAGCAACCTCATAATTATTGGCTGCAACCAATCCCAAGTCAACCAATTCCCAGTCAACCAATAACAGGACAGTGGGTCCTCTGCCCACACACCAATATTTCCCCCCTGTCTCAGCTTCCCCCCTTGTAGACCCAGGCTCACATGACTTGCTTATTGCAGCATTATCCATTAATTCCTCAATCAGTGATACTTCAATTATTCTGCAGTCCAAGCCCAAATTATGTAATCAAAATGATCCCACTAATTTATCCCATTGTGCCTGCCTTAATAACCTGCAGCTGCAACCTGCAGATGAACTCTCTACAATGAATGGAACAATGCATGTTATCTAACTGGCCTAATGACCACAGTGGTGATTACATGGATGTCTCCTGCATGTACCTGTCCTTCATTGATTTTCATGATTTCATGCCATTAATCCCCTTATATGATGCAGGCCTAAATGTACTCAATTATCGCTCCCTTCATTAACTAGCCCATAATTGTATTCAGTAAGCCTGAGTTTACGTAACAATGACCACCTGGACTCCTGACCAATCAATACCTGTTAACCAACTTGTCTGACTTGGTCAGATCCCATTAACTACTAAACTTCATTATCAGTCCAGGTCTCATTGTCTTTTTGCAATGCCATTCCCAGCATTGGAAATACTCAAATAATAAACATTTTAGTGAGCTCAGCAAATAGTAAAACCTGCAGGAACTTGGCCTCTTTACAAAATGAGTCATTGTTTGGAATGTACACTGTATCCCTTCTGATTGCATTCAGATCTGAACTCTGAAAGTCAAGGAATTTGAGTTTTATCAAATTAACCTTTTTGGAGCTGAAATCTCTCAATTGGTTGTGGCTGATGTCTAACTTAACAACATTTGGAATAGTAGACCATCTGAATAACAAAACACTATCAATGTTGCACCAAGACAAATTGACAAACCAAGCATTTGGAAAATGGACTGTTGATTCAATGGAACGGAAATTTATTCTGAATGACACCACAGCAAAGTGGCTATTCTTGATCGTTGAAGAGTCTGTGCAGTAGACTGCTCTTCCGAAACAAGTGCATCCAGGCAGGCATTCATTTTTATTGCAGAAATATTCATCGTCTCCTGAGAGGGGACAGTGCAAAACACCATCACACACTTCAGATGGATGGACACACATCTTCTCTTTTGTGCAGCGCAACATTTTGGGACATGTCCAAGTCGTGCAATTCATTTCATCATCCCCTGAAGAACACTCAGGGATCCCATTGCAAACTGGGGAGTTTCACACTATCGTTTATACAGCTCTGTATTTTTCAGGTGTTTTAAGGTAGCAGTACTCTGCACAATTATCAAATTGCCAGCTGTTGTCACAAGGAAGATTATTTCCATAATAATCTTTATCTCGCGTGCATAAATATTTCTTGGGGAAACATGTTTCAGAACCTACTGGGCAAACAAGCCCTTCACTCTAAAAAATTTCAGACAAAATTGGTTTTTTAGATTCAAAATGGTTTTTTGAAAAACCAAATTTTAATGCAAAAAACCAAAATGGATTTTTTTTTAAATCCATTTTGGTTTGGCATTGAAATTTGGTTTTTCAAAAAACCATTTTGAATCTAAAAAACCAATTTTGTCCTGGCATTTTTTAGAGTGTACTTTGTTGACAAACTGGTGCTCTGTGCCAAGTGTAGGGCATTAGATGCTGTTTTACTGCACTCAACAGTAGGTTGTTTTACTGTAAGTGGGCTCCACGCTGGAGAATATCCTTCTCTACCACAAACATGATAATCAGGACATTCTTCCTCATCCTCGCCTTCTTCACAACGGAAGTATAAATTTGCCAATGAATCGTCAGAGCAGGGATCAGTGCAGTTCAGTTCATCACTGTAGTCAACGCACTGTGGATTTTGATCACATAAGTAGGTCTCAGGAATGCACTCTCCATTATGACAGGCACGAAATCCCATCATGCAGTCTTCTGATAAGAGGACTGGCTCTTGACTGCACAATACCTGCACTTCCCTCTTACAAGGTAGTCGGAATGGAAAATGTATCTTGAAATTTTCTGTCAGCATATGAATTTTACTTAATTGTGGAAATTGCGACAAATCAACTCCAATGAAGTCATTCCCACTTTTGAAAACAGTGAACAATAGGGAATTTTCTATATTCCAAATATATTTTAAGGACACAATCAAGTCATGGCCAAAATAGTTGCTACTATCTGCAGTGAATATATATCCTTCAATGTCCTCACACTGTTTTATTAATTGTTCAGGAACTATGTGATTGCTGCTTTTAACAGACTGCAGCTTAAGACATTCTTCATCTCCAAGAAACCATCCATCGTGGCAATATTTCTCTGCAACTGCAAATGGCCATGGTTCCAATTGAAAACTATTTTCATTAGGATACTCACAAATAAATGTTGCATCTTCAAACACTTTAGAGCAGCCCATGTAAACCCAAGTTTCTGTACCAGGAAGCAAAAACAAGCATTCCTTACTCTTCATATACACCCCTTCTCTCATTTGACTAAGTATGTAGGAGTACTCCAACTGCCTTTCTCTTGACATGTTAAAATAACGATGGGACATGTTGTAACTTAATTCCTTAAGATGACTGTGTTCGTGGAATCGGTGGAAGGTATATGTTGAGTTGTCGCTCCAAAAGGCACTCTGGAAAAATTGGTAAAGAAATTCAGTGGCGACTCCAGAAGGTCGGGGGGGGGGGGGGAGGATTGAATTCCCCAACCCAAGAAAATGTCTCTTGCCTCCCCAACTCAAGAATTTGATTTGGAGAAGGTACCAACTAAAGTAAACAAGACTCCAATTTACAATACAAGTTAGAGTTACGGAAATAATTCATTATAATATGATATATTTGTCATTTGGTGAAATGGATGTATCAAGCGGGGGAGGCGGTAGTGGGGCACCTGGGGAGGGGGGCATGCAATATCCTGAAGGGGTATCCATGGGGTAGGTCAAAATACTCATTTGGGGACACCTGTGGCAGACGTATGGGGTAGCACATCACTGTTTCAGTGAAATTATCTTCTCATTAACTGTTACCTTTTTTGGGAGTAATAAACAGAAATAATGTAAACCTGAAAATTGTCATTGATCACAAGCTTTGAATTGAAGCACTCATGAAAAATTGTACATCTTTACGATGACCGAAAACTCGTCAAGGTTACAAGTTCTTGGAGAGTTTTCTCATCATCTGTTTTTTTTTTTCAGAGTTGCAGAGAGATGTAAAGTTAATAATATTTTGAGGAAAGCGTTTTGAAAGTAAATTGCAAGAGGGTCATTGAGAAAGTTCTAACCAATATTTCTGGCACGCCTTTTTCTTTGAAGCAACTGAATGGAATTTTCACAAAACTATTTTCTGGTATATCTTTATCTATTTTGAAATTATCATACCTATAGGAAATGTTTAAATTTCTTTTCAGTTGCTTTGCAAATGAAAAATCTGGTGCATCCGAGGCAGCTCAATTTTTTGGACCAAATCCAACACTGTAGAAGATCAGATAATGATAAAAGCATATTTGACAATGCAATTGATTTGAATTTTAGCATACTCGTTTGAAATGCAATGAAAATCTGTTTGCAATATTCTTAGGCTGTCAGAAATAGTTTTGGTCCAAATCAATTGCATTTTCACATATAAAAAGCGATAAAATATTACCTGAAAATATCTTTATGCAAAATGTCATTCAGCTGGTTCTATAATAAAGGTCTGCCAAATATAGCTGAGAACTTCCTGAACACACCTCATAGATCATATTATCTGTTAATGTGTGCATTGTTTCATCACGACAACAGTTCACATACCTGAGACTGAAGTCCAAGAAAAAGGATTGAGGAGGTTCTAAAATATTTGGCAGCGTTAATGGGCTGCAACTCTTCAAACAAAATACCTGGCATCTTTATATCTTCTTTGTTGTTCTTGTAAGATTTGACTAGTCTTGGTGAACGGACAACTAAATCCCATTCTTCAAAATTATTTACAGACCACAAATACCCTCCTCTTTGTTGACAAATGTCGCTCGCCATGTTCCATGAACCAGAGACGTTTGTGTGAATGCTGTAGCATGTGTCAGTCATGGACAGTGTGCGATTTGAAGTCGGCAGACACTTCCGTCCAGATGCCAAGGGACTTAGATAACTCATAACTGAACTTGCTTCGAAAGATGCCATTGCCACTATTGATAAATTATATTCTGTTATCACATGATCATGAGTGCTGATGGATATTGTTAAGAATTGACCATAACTTCTCCATTCAAAAGGAATCTGGGTTGACTGGAATATGTATGTTAGTGGTTCAAGACCAATGTCCATCCCATAAAACTCATCACTGATGACGACATGAAACATGTTAGATTTTGACCTATTGTGCAGAGCACCGGTATCCTGGTATGCAATTACACGAAAGCTATTTTGGTAGTTTTGAATGTTGCTCATCTGATCAGAAAACTTAACTTTGAATGAATATTCTTTGTGACCATTCAGGGCGACCAGGAACTTAAAACATGTCCCAATAAACTCTTGGCTGCCAACATCTGTGTTCAAAGAAGGACTGAGAACAACATCCTGACAACCTGCAGTTGAAGTTATGTAGGCAATGCCGTGCAATGCCGATGCAAATGGACAGTGTCTGATGCTTGTGTTAAATTTCACAGCGATTGAAGTATAATTAATTGAACTCTGCCATTTGGATGACTTCGATTTGCTGAGAGTGTTGTAGTCGGTAAATGGTAGTGATGTCATGTGCTGACAGGAATATGAAGTTTGTTGACTGATATACCTATGGTTCAATATGAACCCAAGATGAGTGATATCTGCAGAGCGCATATTCCAAAGGCAATTCCCCTTTTCTGATATTAATTCATTCCTTATAACTATGAATTCTAAATTACCACTTCTAAGACTGTTAATAGAGCCTTCGTTGCTACATTTAATTTTAATTCCGCTGAAAATTAAATTGGAAAGCCACAAAGTAACCCAAATTCCCTGTTCATTGTAACACAAGCCACAAGGATTAATAAGTCCAAAAGATTGTGACGATCTGGGCTGAAAAAACAAAATTCTCCCACTTTGTGTGAAAGACAGCCCGTACTGGTAGATCGTTAGGTATGTCTCACTCATCACGGGAATTGTCAAATTTTCTAAAAGCTCAGCATATTCTGTGGAGCATATTGGACCAATTTCAGAAAATTTAAAAGTTTTAGTTATGAAATGCAACCCCCCATATTGACACAGATGGCCTTGTGCCCAGAGAGATGAGGTTTCTATTTGCACTTCAAATCTGAAGCTAACATATTTACTTGCAATTAACAGTCTTCGATATTCAAGAGCAGTCACATTATAAAAATTCCATGAAATCCACTGATCACCAGTTTCTGGCAGTTGGATGACTTGAATTCCATGGGTATCATATTCAGTCCTGTAGGAAATAAAGAAGGTTCCCTTGAAATTATGTTTGTGTCTAAAAGCAAGGTAGAGATGAAAGGTACTGGCTTTGATTTTCACTGCAGCATTTTTTAAACATTTCGTCTTTATCCTTTGACACTTCATTGATGGTCCGTCAAACACCTGAAGACCCCTCCTAAATACTTTGCAATTTAAGAAGATTTGCAAGAACGTCCCAATGTCAGTTCTCACCAAGGCATGAAACTCTCTGATTCCTTTTCGTGGGAAGATGGAATGTGGCACAGCGTTTGGGAATTTTAAAGGCTCTGTTCTGTAAAGAACTAGTGTATTTTTGCTTATTTCTAAATTACATTGGGTGGCTTGAAAGAACATAAGAATTCTTGAGTTACTTGATAAAATGGAAATTAAAAGATCAACTTTAGTGAGAGACGAGTTTGTGAAAATGTTTTGGTCTTCAAATTTTTTGTCAATGTCAATGCGATTAAAATTGTTGTCAGCTGATAAACTTTCAATTCTTATTTTAAATCTATCATCTTTGAAAGGATCACTCTGTGGTAAGTCCACTAATGTTATCGCAATGCAAAGCCCTTTGGGCACCGTCAGTATCCATTCACAGTGGCCAGACCGGATTATATCCCATTTTAACACATTACATAGACCTTTAATATTTCCTCCACACATGTTCGGTGAATTTCTCTCTCCAAAACAGACTTTGTGGATTTTTCCAATGAGTGAAATCAGCTCCTTATAATTCATTATCATGTCTTTCATTCCTCTTTATTTTAACTGCAAGGCTAGCCAGTGATTAATTGAGGTATTCCAATGCAAGCTCACTTCATCACGGGACTTGGAAACAGATTCTGAAAAGTACTTTGTTAATATCATAAGGATTAATATGTTATAAATCCTCATGGTAATGCAGCAATGTTTCGGTTGACACTGCATCTTGAGCACGTCATGTTCGTGCTATTATACTTCCTGATAGGGATTAAATCGATGTGACATTTCAATCCAGAGAGCGAATTAGTAATTTTGATTATTTGATTGTCAAAATAACTCTTGGAACGTTGACCTTATGGTATTTGGATGATAATTAATTTCCTAATCAATTCTCAGTTCATGTTTCTGGAAAGATACAGGATTTGAGCTATTCCACCATCCCCTAATTCGTTTATAATTATTTGATGAGTTATAATGCATTTTTACCATCGGCAATGTACATTGGCATCAGGTATTGTAGTTATTATGGACAATTTTTAGGCGGTCAGCATCAGACAAAGTGTACAAAACCGTTTCACCTGTATAATAATACAAATGTACACATATGATATTTGGCACATGAATGGGTTTTGTAGCATTTACAGGGTGGTCAAAAAAAAACTTTACAGTTGATATTTCATTTTCCAGGCTGCCATGATCATGATGATTGAGTCAGTGCCTGGGTACTTATTGTTTATACAAGCCAAGAATGTTATATCTTTGGAAAATTGGTTAATGATCAAAACGGTTCATTACTTTTTTGATAGCAGTCAAAATAGAAGCCGGGAGTGCTCCTGCGTTTTTACTACTCTGGGTTGTTCATTGCCCATCAGCAATTTTTAAGCTACTGAGCTTCACAGGACAAAATAAATACAACATAAAATGAAATTGAGAAGACAGAGGCACAATTCAGCACAAACCAGAAGGTGCTAGAGCAAGTTCAGACTTCACTATGGCCATTATAAGATTTTAAAACAAAGCCGTCTGAAGGTGGATGATCAGGGTGTTGAAGTCACATGAAAAGTACATATTAACATCTTGAAAGAGCATCTAAAGCCCTGGATAGATAAGACATACAGTGCCACAGATAATTTGATCTTCAAACAAGACAGGGCATTAGCCACACTCCCTTGCAAAGCCCAGAACTGGATCAAGGTTCGTTCTGTCAAGTTTCTCAGTGGGACAATATGGCCCCTGTTATGACAAGATCTCAATCAATGTGATTATTCTGGATGGGCAAACTTAAAGGCAGATCCCTGCAAGACACCTCAGACCTTAGTTGCCCAATAAAGGCATCCATTATGTTTTTATGGGAAAAACGGACACAAATTTACATTTTTGACACCTCTGCATCATTTAGGCCCACATCAGAAAAGTCATCAGTCCAAAAGGACCTCCGAATGAATAAATTCTCTCTAGAAGAGTTATTCTTTGCTATACAAGTTGTTTTTGCATTGAAAAATAAGCATTTGTTACAATGAGCGTCATCCAAAAAATTATTCATAAGTGTAAAGTTTTTTTTTGACCACCCTGTATGTGCCCTTTGGTGTTCATATTTATGCAAACACTATAGTTCTTGTAAAATACCGAAAATTCCAAAAAAAAATTCTTAGTGGAGTAAGTATTGGACTTCACTGCCCCTTCGTATAGTCCACTGGAGACGATACAAGAGCCAACATTGATTTCTAAGGCTAAAATAAGGAAACTTCCAGGTGTAACACCTACATAATTGCCTTTTACATCACATAATATCATGGTTAGACTGAGATTTCAATTTGTGACATTGATTACACCAAGTATATTTGCCCAGCGAGTTCCTCCCTATGCTTTCCCAGGTATTAGCAATGCACAAGAGATAGAGACTTTTATGGGAATCAGTTGCCCTGTCCATATAGTTGGCAGTTTGAGTTCTGTCACAATCTGAAGTTACATTGTGCAGACAAGTATATCTGTGCAGATGAGAGGGTTTGCATTCCGTGGAGGTTGAGGTGCAAGGGATTGGTTGAGTGTTCTGAAGGAGATGATGAGGGGAACTGTAGCTCTTGGACTTGCCCCCATATGTTACGATGCACCAAAGAAAGGATATATATGTGTCCACCCAGTCGAGGTCTGTGATGGTGTCTTGCATTGTCCTTTATCTGGAGATGATGAAAGTATTTGTCCTGAAAGCGTATGTCCTGCTGGTTGCAAATGCTTTGGAAGAGCGATTTATTGTAGAAAGGTTTCTTCCCTATCTCTCACATATGCAGCTATTGGTGTTTTCCGTCTGAAATCACAGTTTCAACAGATTACCTTGAATAATAATGCCTGGTATATTAATTTGTCTAATTGCAACCTTAAAAACATGGACGACTTTAGAAAAATGTCATTTCCGAAATTGAAGAGGTTGAACATCGGAAACAATCCAATTAACAACTTTGATTCTAAAGTACATTGGATGAAATATTTAAAGGTCCTGGAATTTGAAGCCTGTATGCTATTGAAGATTGAAGAATATACATTTAAAGAATTTCATTATCTGGAATATCTGAATTTGGCAAACTCTCTTATTTTCAGGGTTGGGACGAATGCCTTTAGCCACATGCAATATTTAAAAGAGCTTGATTTGTCCAACACAATCTTGTTTTATCTGAAAAGAGAAATGTTTATTAGATTGATTTCTTTGCACACACTGAATTTGAATAACACAAGATTGCAATATATTACCAGTGATCTTCTCCAAGATATACCATTAAAGGTTTTAATGCAGTGGCGTAGCTAGTGGGGGGGGGGGGGCAGGGGGGCAAGTTGCCCCCTCCCCAGACAACTTTTTGGGGGAAAATGGGGAAATGGGGGTACAAATAGGGAAATGGGGGAAAAATAGGAAAGGGGAAAAATAAGGGGAAAAGGGGAAGCAAAGGGGGAAAAAAGGAAGGAAAAAGAGGAAAGAAAAAGGAGAATGTAAGGATGAAAGGCATACTTTTACTTCATACATGGAAATTCTGTTGACATCGCTGACACTATCTGAAGACTATGATGACTTGACAAAATGTAAGAAAGAACAAGTTGGAGACGCTGTATGAGTACATGTATGTGATGTGCAGGATTGAGTGTTTATTAAATCTATCTAAATTTTATTTGGCCTGCATCGCCTTCGCTTCATCTACATGATGTATCACCCAACATCCAGAATGATCTTTCAAACGAGGGCTTGAGTAACAGGCTATTTTGGTCAAAGACAAACACAACAGAGAATCAAGGTGTTGGTAAAACTTTTGAAGAGACTAAAATACAGATTAGTTTAATGGTGAAGAAAATGCTGATGATGCTCCAAAACATGCCAAATGTTTAATTAAAAATCAAAAGCAAAATTGGCTACACAATGCATGATAGAATACAACAAGAAAAATTCAAGACTGATTTTTCTGATTAAAATCACACTGTTGAAAAAATTTTCCAGACACCACATGGGTAAATTTTTTTACCATGAGGTACAAACCAGCAACTTTCCAACACTGTCTTTAGCTCTCCCATGCAGAAAGTGTACAGCATCATCATTGTTTTCAGCATTTTATATATGTTTTATTTGAGAGTTTGGAAAAGTTTCTAAAAAATTAAAAAACCCCGGGTCCTGTGTACGCCAGGTTGCCGATTGCTTTTTGGGGAAATTCAGGGTCATTTGCCCCCCCCCAGAGAAAAACCCTAGCTACGCCACTGTTTTAATGAGTTCTGAAGCCAGATTTTGTTGTTTATCGACACCAGGAACCACGCCTTTCTGCCGAGATTTTGATTACTCCTACTTGAAGAAAGTGTGCCATAATTCAGTCTCTGTGAATTTAGCATTTGCTTTGTTGTATATAGGCTCTCTTTTTGTCCTCAACTTCTTATCAGCCGTCCATACATTTCATGGCAAAAAGAAACATTGTAATTCAGCATTCTTCTACTGCTTGTGTTGGGGTATTGTGACATGAGGTTTGCTTGGAGTGTTTTCATTTTGAAAATGTGAAGAGGGCAAGTTCCGATATTGTTCAGTTTCAAGATAGGAATTCCTTCAACTGCAAATTCATGGCATTCACTCTAAAAAAATTCAGACAAAATTGGTATTTTTAGATTCAAAATGGTTTTTTGAAAAACCAAATTTCAATGCAAAAACTAACATGGATTTTTTTAAAAATCCATGTTGGTTTTGCATTGAAATGTGGTGCCTACTTGATGTTTCAGTAGAGAGGGGAAAAAGACATTTCTAAAGTGCCTTCTTTATTACATTTGCTAATGTTTTAGGAGCTGGGTTATGACAAGAAGTTCTCAAAATACTCCAAGAAAAGTGTTTGTTGATGTTTTAGTAGCTGGGGGACAACAAATTAGCTTCTTCAAAATGCAATTCCTGGACCTGCTGGATCAGGTAAAAGTTTCAAGATTTCTCGTCTTTAATTAAGTGCCAATGGCTGACAAATGAATTAAATTTAGAATTTACGAAAATAACATGACTATGAAATGAATCTGAATGGTAGTCATTAATTTGCTGGGTTTTTTTTGTATATCGTAATGTGTTGATGATCTTTGCAAAAAATAAACATGGCAGCCACTGGAATTAAGAAATTGGCTTACCTTTGTCATGTTCATTTGCCACAATGAAGAGAGAATACCCTCCATTTCCTTTATTTGTCTATACACATCTATACCGGATGTATCGTCCGTAACACAGGTAAGCCTAATCTGGTCAACCAGCTGCTTAACTCCTATGACTATCTTCTTAAACCTATTCTTGTAAAATTGCTTGGTCACAATCATAGAAATACATGGTCACAATGCTTTGTCAATCAGCCATGTGATTCCAATTGTCTTCTCGGCCAATCAGATTGCAGAAAGCAGTACTCCCTACTTGTCTACTGAAGTGAGCACTGATATCACAGGCCGGAACTAGTTAGCTCAATATGCGGGATGATAACTTCATTGATAAGTATAGGTTATTCACCACGGGAGACAGAATATGTAATTTATCACTCAGCGGCTTTACCCCAAGGTGTTATAAACTGATATATTCCCAATCTCATGGTGAATAACCGGCTTATACCATGAGACAAACCTTCAAATGGTCAAACATGAGACGATAAGTGGACAAGAAAGGATATGGAATTTATTCAAGTGAAATACTGGCTTGTGATTGGCTGCCAGAGGTGTCAAATGTGATAAGGAGGCGAGTGACACAGGGGATTCTCAATCTTTTTGTGTGCAGAGGTATCGCTATTTCTACCCAGACTCCATGAGTACCTCTATAAGCCGATGACACGAAGTGTCAGAGGGACTCCTTGAATTGGATTGTTTTTATTCACCAAAAATGTTAACTGATTGGTTACACAATGTTTTTATAAACACTGGTCTTTGCCAAATACCTCTAACTGACTGGTTAGGTAACTTTTCATAAACATTAATTTTTGTTTATATCTTTTATGACTAATTATCAAAGCTAGTTATGTCACTTTGTTCTGTTCCTCCCATTGTTGCAGCAAACCTTGCAAAAGAGCTAATAACTCAAAAGTATAAACATTCATGTTGTTATCCAATGTTATTGTTATTAATCTAAGATTCCCGCAGTGTGAAAGAAAACAATTTTGTTCTGCCAAATCGTGCTCATTTGCATCTCAATTGCATGCTGCATTTGCATGGGCGGATGTATCAAGAATGAGACAAAAACACTTAAGGGCATGCGATTCCATTGCTGAGAGTCGCCCGATTCAGTCAACAAAATGCTTCCCTTGCAGTAGCGGCATGGTTTTCAAATATGTGCAATAGTGCATTCTGTTCACAAAACTTACCTTGCACACCTGGGCCTTTCATAAATACTTCAAAGTCTCCCACTTTTGCATAATATTTTACTATTCTTGTGATTTTCGTCAACTTGGTGGAGCCTATGACCAATGCATTTCCTGTAAAACAG
This sequence comes from Platynereis dumerilii, assembly GCA_026936325.1. Classification (NCBI taxonomy): domain Eukaryota; kingdom Metazoa; phylum Annelida; class Polychaeta; order Phyllodocida; family Nereididae; genus Platynereis; species Platynereis dumerilii. The sequence continues at coordinate 20,864,565 of JAPTHN010000004.1, forward strand.
GAGTCAGTGAGCAGGTCAGGAAGTCAGTCAGGAAAAGGCCAATTATTTATTAACTTTTTTTAAAAGCTCCATATTTTTACCTTTTCATATATTGAATATAGCTTAACAAATTATAAATTGCCATAGGATAATTTTAAGCAACTATTGAAAATTGTACAAAAGCTTCACTTTCAAAATTTGCATACTGGCTACAGTGCTGCCACACCCATCAAGCATGACTGAGGATCATTTGATCCCAGCATGTCAGGCACTGAAAACATGCTGGTCAAGTGCAAGAGTACCAGTGGACACAGCATTCCTACTATATATAATGTCAAACCAGCACTGGAAATAAACCACATTGTTGAGAAAGGTGAAAAGGCTATGGGAAATTATGGAAAACAATATTACAGTAAGTGGTTGTCTTTATTTTTTAAAGATTTTAATGGACAGTAAATTCCTTCAGCAAGCTGTAATTTAATCATGCTTTTATTTTTTTGTGAACCTGTTGTCATAGGTATATAACTGCCTAAATTTCTATTAAAAAATGCTTGAATTTTCAATTTTATTTCTCAGGATGATTGAGCATATTTAATTTACAGTTATTGCTAATCAGCTGACATTTCTGCTCTTGTGTAAGCTGCTTCAAACTGTTTTGTTGATCTATCCAACCAGTAGCTGTCACAAACAACATTCAACAATCTAACCTGCCATTAAGAGCACAACATTTGTCTTCTAATTGATAAACTGTTAAGATTTATTTCACATGTCTTCTATCTTATTTACAAACAGGTTCAACAATAGCACTGGCTGAAAGACACACATTTTGAGAATTATTTGTACATTTGGCCTGCACAGTGCCAGGATGGATCAATTTCAGTGAGTATATCAACATGATCAACTGTCAGTACGATATTATTATACAAAAAATTATATTGGACAATGCCAAGTTCATTCATAAAGTACAGAAAACACAAGTAATACCCATTGAGGTTTTATAATTTTAATAATGGTCTTTAAATCAGAAAACCCATGAACAAAACTGTTTCATCACAGTGATTCCATCCACCGGTTTATATCCAAAATATTTTTAAATGTCTGAAGTTTATGTTTTTTTATGTTTTTATCACAGCATGTAAGTGACAGGCATTTTAGTAGTAAAGTTTGGTAGAAAATTAACCCTAGCATATATTGAATATTATTCATGTTTTGCAAATGATTCAGTGATGCTTTTAATTCCAGCAGGATTTATCAACAACATGATTTTCTGTGAGAAGAGAGGCGCAATGCAATTTAGGGCGATTGTGAAAGGGGAATTTTCTGACAAGCGCACACCTTCTTGACATCATCAAATATAATGATGGATGCTGAGGTATGGTTTCTGTTGTTCCTTAAATGGATCATTCTATTTTCTTAAGTCTCATTAATAAAACAAGTTATCATTTATGTTAAGAAAATGCAACACATTTTAAAAAAGTATCTATCATTAAAACATGCGAACAAAAGATAGTAAATTCTGAAAATTTTAAACCTGTCATACAGAATGATTCATTCTTTTAAATGAACTGTAAATTTCAATAAGCTGTTATGAAGCATTCAAAGCATCACAACCAATTTTTTTTCTCTATTGTTTGTTTTTGTTGGTGGTGTAGTTTGAAAATTGCTTTTGCAGATGTGGCCATGCAACATACATAATTTGGTTTGGCTGCGCTTCATTTATAAAGCCTGAAGATATACATACTCAGCAACCTCAATGGACTACATGCTCATCAAGTTGACATAGGTAAGGGATAAAAAAACATGTGAGTATATTGCCAATTATGGCTTACAATTTGATGTATTCAAACTGTAGAGTGGTCCAAAACTGCAACTGCAAGTAAAATATTATTTTACTACTACCTCAAATACCTGATTTGAAGGACCAAAGCAATTACCACATTATTACAACAGTCACATGTAAACATTTGGTTATTTGTTTAAAAGTTTGCTCAAAGCCTTTGATTGGTCGGACAAGGTTAAAATCAAGAAATATTGGAAAACATGTTTGAAAATCCAACCTGATCATAAAAATACTTTTTGGGAAATTTTGAGAAAACACTCCTAGCTGGCCCATCCAAGAATTTGGTCAAGAAAGGTGCACAATATAAAAATATTATTGAGCCTTATGAATTTTCATGACTAAAATACCAATGAAATTCAAAGCAAAACTCCGTAGATAGACATTTTTCTGCCAACAGATATGTGCATCTCCCACAGATTTGAAAGCTGTACTTTATTCCATCACCAGGCAAATTTAGCTCAATTTAAATTAATTAATTCAAAGTCGGGCCGATCTGGGACAAGGTAAAATATTAACGCCCTAAAAGGCACATCGAATTTACGATTTGAAGCACACAAGTCAGCTTCCATGCCTAAAAAACAGGTGACATCTGCCTTTTTACCAATGTGGCAATTTTCTCAATTAATTCTTTCTTTGAATTTGTATCAATTT